>JAOEGL010000001.1:241298401-242557567 GCA_034509955.1 Urosaurus nigricauda
TTCTCAACCTTTCTTACATCTTAATTTTCTCTCACACACGCACACTGTGACACTCTCACACACAGTCACGCGTGCATTAATTCTCTTTCACACCCTTAGTATCTCTCTTGGTGTGTGAATGACTTCCTTTCATGCACTAATTCTCTCTCACACACACACTCTGTAATGCTCCTTTTCTGACACTCTCCCTCACATATGGGGTGACCAGATGTTCTCCTTTTCCAGGACATGTCCTACATTTCAACCTTCTTTGTCCAGGAGGAATTCAGAAATGCCCTCCATTTTGAGCATTTTTTACACCTGATGCAGATCATTTTTAACACACTGATGTTAAAATGTGCCCTGCTCTCAACAAAAGAGACTGCTGCCCATATTATGTACAGTTTCATACATAATAAAATACAATACAGTGGGCCCTTGGTATCCCCTGAGGTTTGGTTCCAGGAACCCCTTGGATAATAAAATCCATGGATGATCAAGTCCCATTAGATACAGTGGCATAGTAAAATGGATTCCCTTATATAAAATGGCAAAATCAAGGTTTGATTATCGAAATTTATATTTTAAAAAAATATTTTCAAGCTGTGGATGGTTGAATTTGTGGATAGCTTGTGAATGTCCTACATTTTGCAATGCCTTGACCTCCTTTGTGGTTATGGCATCTGGTCACCCTTGCTGATATATGCTCATTCATACACAGTCTCACACATAAATTCTGTCTCTCTCTCTCTCACACACACACACACAAACTCAGACACACTTTCTAGCTTTTTTTTACATACTTGCATAGGCACTTGTGTATTCTTGCATACACACAAGGGAGAGAGTAAATGAATGGGTGTGAGAGTAAAAGAAAGAGCATAACTGAGTGTGCATGTATCTGTGAGCATTGGTTTATGTGGATGTGGTTGTGTGTGACAGAATATGTATGAAATGTATCCATGTGTTAAGCCTTTAAATAAAACTGTTCAAATTTGAACAATGTTATTTCCTTATAAAATGTCAAAATTTGAATATATGTGAATGTAAGAACAAAAATGCACACACTAAATAAGCAAAACATTTTTATTCCTATAATACATTGGGGGGGGGGATATTTACATGTAGATGCAAAGGGGAGTCCAAGGGGAAAATTTTTGAGAACCACTGTGTTAGAAGACCAAAGTTTGGGAGCCAGTGCATTACATATTTATAGTAATGTACTATAATTCCACCATAACTGCAATGGTGCCATCCTGTGAAATCCTGCAGGTGGTAGTTTTGGGGGTGGCATTTAGAACAAATCTTGCCAAGAAAATCCCATGATAGGTTCACCTTAGAGTCACTGTACATTGGAAATCACTTGAAGGCACACAACAACAAACATACAGCTTCATTTATATACCGCTTCATACCACCTAAGCAGTGTCTAAGCAGTTTACAACTGTAAGCTACTCGCCCCCAACAATCAGGGTACTCATTTTAGCCACCTCGGAAGGATGCAAGCCTGAGTCGAGCTTGAGCCCTTTTGCTGGTATTGAACTCGTAACCTTATGGTTTTGACTGAGTGAGTGGCTGCAGTACAGGCATTTAACCACTGCACCACCAGGCAATGCACCTCAACAACAGATTTAGACCTAGTAGCCAGAGTTCCTCTGGTACCTCTGACCAAACTAGAAATCCCAGGATTCCATTGGATGCAGACAGAACAGTTAAAAATGAATCATACCACCGTGACTGTGCAAGAGTGCTACATCTACTTGGATAAAATCCATAGAGAGATTAGACTCCCAGATCACAAGGCACTCAGCAAGCTACTGGGGAAGAGTAGAGGACAAGTATGAGTGGTGATGTGGCTAATAATGCAACTGGACTCAGGCTGAAAGGATGATCAGATGCAGACTAGATCAGAGATAAAAGGAAAGTCTGAAGCTACATAATATTTAGGAACATATAATGTAAGAAGCATGAATTATGGAGTTTTATAACCTGAGAGCAGCCACTGAAAAGACTCTCTTCCATGTCCTCACCAAATGTGTGTGACGGTGGTGGGAGTGAGAGAAAGAGACCGCAAAACTCAAGCAGACTCATACAGGGAGATAAGGTCTTTCAGACAGTGTGGACTCAAGCTGTATAGGGCTTTAAAGGTCATAATCGGTACTTTGAATTTTGCCTGGAAGCAGACCAGTAGTCAATAAAGCTGTTTCAACAAGGCAGGTGTATGTTTCCTGTAACCAAACCTGGTCAACAGCCTGTCCATAACATTTTGGATCTGCTGAAGTTTCTGAGCAGTTTCCAAACTATGTGTTGACTAACCATTCAACAACTACTGATTCGAGGAATCTACACTAGATGGGACTACCCAACAGGATTCTAGCCAATGGAGTTTATCATACGATGGAATTTGGCAATCCAAATGCAATCATGGGGTTTCACGTTATTGCATATGAGTCTATCTCATGCAATTTTGGGCAACGGGAAGTCATTCCTAGTGCAATCATGGGGTTTTACGTTATTGCGTATTAGAGTATCTCACGCAATGGGGAGTCATTTGGGGGCAATGGGAAGTCATTCTGAATGCATTCCGAACACAATTAGAATTCACATAAATTCGCTAAACTAGCAAATTCACATAATTGCAAATTGGCTCCATTCGAAATTGAGAGAAATTCCTCCAGTGTGATAAACTCCAATAAGTCCTACTGTACTCAATCCTACATGGGGTTGGATGTTTCTGTGTTCCTGGGTGTTTTTTTAAAAGAATCTACCAATTTTTTTTTGCAAATTTGACTATTGAAGAAACCAAAACAGTCATATTCATCAGCCAAGGCCCTTTGAACTTAAGCACTAAATTAGGATAGCCTCTTTCTTTTTCTTTTTTTCCTGAGAGGCTCCTAATCTTTAACAGCTGTATGGCAAACAAGTACAAACATGATCCCTTCCATGCTGGGAGTAGGTGTATCTGTTTAATTTTGCTGATGCAAACAGGAGAGGATTTTAATTTAGTTTGCTTTTGAAGATTTTACCAAAATTTGCATCAGCCTTCCTATCTGAGATGGCAAGAATGTGAATTTTTAAAAAACAAACTAAACATAGCATGCCTCCTCGTTCAGACTTTATCTGGAATACTGTGTTTAAGAAGGATACTGATATACTGGAATGCGTCAAGAGAACAGTAACCAAGATGATCAGCAGTTTTAAAATCAACCCTTATGAGGCGAACCGTAGGTCCAAAACACACTAATCAAGTTTGGGACCACTTAACCTCCCTGGCTCAATGCTAGGGCATCTTGGGAACTGTAGTTTGGTGAGTCATTTAGCCACAATAAACTACTGTACTGGTGTTTGTGCTGTACTGTACAGAAACGGGATTATTTATGCAGTGTGTTTTGGACCATAGAGAGCTGGGTGTGTTCCGTTTGGAGAAGAGAAGACTGAGAAAGAGGTGACCTGATAACCATCTTTAACTATCTGAAGGGATGTCATTGAGAAGATGGCACAAACCAACTGATTCAAATTACAAGAAAAGAGATCTCACCTAAACTTTAGGAAGAACTTCTTTACTGTAAGAACTTTTCAACCGTGTTAATGGATTGCTTTGGAGGATAGTGGACTCTCCTTCTCTGGAGATCTTTAAACAGAGGTTGGATGGGCATCTTTCAGGAGTGCTTTAGTCGTGCCTTCTTGAATGGTTGAAGGAGCTGGACTCAATAGATCCTGTCCTGCAGGCCCTTCCAGCTCCCAAATTCTATGGGGCTTTCAAGATTGGCAGGAAAGTGTGACATGAAGTTTTTAAAAAAGAAGCTGGGAAAACCAGCACCTTTTTAAAGGCGCTTCTTCTCCCCTAAAACGCAAAAAAAGTGTTTTCATGGCACACTTTCCCTTTTTCTCATCTAAAGGCTAGAGTTTCATGCAGCCATGAACACACTTCTTTTTGCCAATCTAGAAAGCCCCGATTCTAGGAAAGAGTGAAAGGGACAGATTTGCTGTTCTAGTTTTCAGCAGCAGAAGTGTTTGGGTCAAGCTTTTGAAGATTAAACCTGAAAAGTTACAATTTAATGGACTGGCTTATTTAAAGTGAAACAAGAGTCAGATAATAAGAAGCCTGCTTAACAAATGGTTACCTTCTATTTGTTGAAAGCATCATTTATGGCCAATGTGTGTGGAAAGTGCATATACACAATAGATGGCGCTGTAAGGCAAGAATTGTAGAGATTTACTCTGTGCTAAAAAAGATCTACAATACTTTTTAGTTCTGCCAGAAGTATGTAACAGATTTATATATGAGGACTGCCTATAGTGTAGCATTCTACCTTATGTTCCCTATTTCCTTGCAAGAATGTTGCACATGGGTGAGAAATCCTTTTCCTTTTAAAGTCTAATTTTGTAAAAACAACACAATTCAAATGAGAGATGGCCACTTTCATTTTCTTTACTCTTGGATGGGAAAAAGGGCTTTTCTTTCAATATTTTAGTGAGTAGTCAAACGGATGATACAGAACTATGTGTGTGTATCTATAACATTCACTGATTTTATTAAGAGTACAGTTTATTCCTCTTATGGAGCACCGGCAAAAGCCGGCAAACAATCTCTGGGAATCGGATAGCCTTATACTACCAATCTTATATAACACTATGCAATTCAAAATGGTGATGATTAAAGGTTAACATTTAAAGTACCACCAGTATTTTTATTTAAAAGACATCGCTAACTTTTTAAAATGCAACTGGACTACACTTAAGCTAGGTGACTTCATAATGGCAATGGCTGCAGGAAGAAAAGCAGGGCACATGGTATTTATACTTCTCTGGATTTAGTGCTCCAGTTTTGTTCTCTCTTGCTTCTCCTATAATTTAACAAATCACCCCTTCTGGATTTGACTCAGCAGCAAGTTTATTTTTGAGTACTTGGAATGCTGATAATAGGATAGTGTCGCAGCCTTACCACTGTTAGGTCACACTGTAAAAATACACCTCTTTGGCAAAGCATTCCCCCAAAAGTCAAAATAATGCTGTGTGTTTGTGCATTTAGGAGGCAGGAAAAAGAATACCATTTGGGCAGAGCAGGGGTGGGAACCCTCCACATGTTGTTGCACTGCAATTCCAGTAGCCCTAGCCCCATAACCAATGGTGAAGAATGATGGGATCTGAGTCCAACAATGTCCAGAGGGCAATGGAATTCCCATTCCCGGGACAGGGAGAATTCTAATATTAACCTGTCAGAAATGAATGCAGAGAAATGGAGTGAGAGAAGGGCTAAAATCTCTTATGATGAGAAATCAGGGTCACTTTTTCTTTTCTTTTTTTGCAGTTGGATGCCATATATTCCTAATTGTACTTCATATGATTTTTTAATCATCTGTATTTTGACCTCTGGTGAAATTGTGCCTCTGTAAAGAACGGTGAGGGGTGCTTCACACGTTTTGTTTTGCAATGCTACCATGTGAATAATCTCGCACATGCATTCCCAGTTTGTTGTTCACGCTAATATTTTAAAATTCAGAACTGCATATTTGTGCATCTCTGTGAATGCTGTTGCTCACATGTATCTGCACTGCAAATAAAGATGGAGTCGACAATGTGGATGCATTCGAAACACATTCAAAACATGCAGAGTTTTATCCCAGGTCTATCCGCATTGCTTATTCACACAGCTGACAATTCTAACTTTTCAACAAAACTCCAAAAAAACTCAAGATCAGTTATCATGGATCCCCCCACCCCCCACCAGGTGCATTCAAAATTCATGTGAACAACACAGATTCAGTCCACATTCTGCTGGGATTATTTTAACTGTCTGAATAACCTCTGAAAGACTCCTAGGGTAGTAGAATCTGGTTTACATGATAGCTGAGTTTTCAGCCACTTTCTTAGATGTCACTAAACGCATGGGAAACAGCTTTAGAGTCCCAGTTTTATGAATTAATTTATTGCTCTTTCATCCCATGAGTGGCTGTACAAATATGCTTTCTAATTCAAATAGTGTGGTAGATATGCATTCCCTTGTACCTGTGATCAGATATTGTTTTAATATAACTTGAAGAAAATGAAGCACACATAATGACGTGTGTGTGTGTGTGTGTGTGTAAGAGAGAGAGAGAGAGAGAAACTGAAAGAGAACAAACATCCATATTCAAAGGTGTGGACTCAAGGACATGTGCATATATTTTCCTATGGTCAAAACAACAGTCCAGCCTCCTCCTCATCCTTTCACTCTTCTGCATGCTGAAATCAATCCTAATGTTGAGAGAGAACTGCAGCTGGGAGGAAGACAAATTGATAGGACCTGGAAGCTTCTCTCTTCTCTTCTCTTCCATCTCCTTTGCTCCTTTTGCTTTTCAAGTTGTTATCTGGAATTTGTCAAGAGGGTTTTATACAGGTTTCATGCACAAAATTATTAAAAATATTATGTATAAAATTACCATCAGGCTATGTGTATAAGGAATATGTTAAAAAGAAATGAATTTTCAGTTTAGACTTGGGTCCCATTTCTTAAGATACCTCATTAAATATATTCAAATATTCCAAAATCCAAAAATAAATAAATAAAATAAAATAAAAAATAAATCCAAAACCCAAACCACTTCTGGTCCCAAGCATTTCAAATAAGGGAGATGAAACCTTTCCCAGAAGCTGTTTTCAGGACCAGGGCTCAGGCCTGTGATACATGCATTCATCCCTGAGTGCATCTTCTTCAATTATATCATCAGCTAAGAATCTTGGAAGGTGGGAGGGACTTCTAAGACAGACGACAGAAGCGGAAATATTTTGGCCCTCTAAATGTTCTTGGACTGCAGCTCCCACCATGCTTCACCACTGATTATGCCAACTGCAAGTTGCAGTTCAATATCTGGAGGGACAATGATTTCCAGACCTGGCATAAGGCAGATCTTATGCAAGGGTTCAAATTCTGTATTATTATCCCCTTCCCCACTGTCTGTTCCCCACTATGACTATCTTTTTCTTTTATTTTATTTTGCTGACCACAAAATGAGTTGGAGTGTCATTAATTGTACAGACAAATCCAGTGTTGGGAAAAAACCCACTTTCCCCTTCCCCAACACTTGTGACATTACCTTCTTATCTAGATTTGAGTTTGGAAAGTCACCTAGAAACTTGAAAAGATACGCAGCTAGCAATTTTTCTAATCGTTTTCTTTTATGCTATAACACACAGCTTTTGTCCTCTTCTCCCACCTCAAAAGTAGGTTATCTGGCCAACAGAGACAAAGATCTTGTTTAGTAAATTCAAGAGTAATAAAAATGCTTCACGTGTAAAGACTGATGGCCTTCATTTCTGAATATAAAGGAAGATTTTAAAATGAGTGAATTTTGATGATTTTTTTAAAAAAATTTTTTAACAGAAGCATCCACGCTAACATGGCATGGTTTTAAAAACAATATGTAAAGCATGCTTTCTCAGACATTATTTGATACTCATATTTTGTGAGTTCTGATTTATTTTAGATTTTTGCTTGCTAAGGATAGCATACCCTTTTCCTCAAAAGACTGTTCCCATGTTTGCAGCATGTACAAATGAACGTGCATTTTTAAGCATGTGCAGCTGCAGTACTATTCTATGGTTCAAGATTTATTTCTTAAACCAGGAGGGCAAATCATGTGGCCCTACAAATGTTGTGAGAGCACAACTCCCATAAGCCATAGCCAGCATTGCCAATGGTGAAAAACACTAGGTATTTCAATCCAAAAACCTAGGGAGGAGCCCATGATTTAGATCTTTAGAGAGGCCTCCATAATTTATACATTTTGGGTAGAGTCCAAACTACATTGGTACCAATCTTTTCAGTGACATAATACTGTATGATGTCATACTTGCACTTGTCTTTGCATGGTTAAGCCTCTAGATCTAACTGACAGTGGATGACCCAGGAAAGGAGAACTTTGCAAAACTCTGACTAGAAAACAGGGATGCTCAGTGGCTGTGCCTTTGGAAAAGCTGCTGGATAAGACCCCTTGAGACCATCTTTCTTATCTAATTAACTCTTGCTGCTACCACAAGAGTCCTTCCTTTTTAGCAACACAAAAAGACATTGCTGGAGATTCCACTTGCATGTTCCATGGGATGAAGGAGCATTTAATTTTTAAAACAGGCGTTATCGCATTCAGCCATGGCTGGATGAATCCAACTCGTATACAGCCTGGATGTCAGCAGGGCTTATCCTGCAGCTTTTCAAAAACATTTCCCCCTGGCCACGACTGAATGTGATAGCACCCTTTTTGAAAATTTATCTCATCGGGGATAAAGCGCTTGAAAACCAATGCACTAATCTCCTATAATGCTGCAGATACATTTCCCTCCCTTTCCCAAATCCTGGGGAAGGGCTAGGCCAAGCCAAGGCACGTGAAAAGGAGTGTGATAGAGCAGAGTACTTTTAAATGAGGGCTTTATTCCAAGTAGGGAAATTCTATAGCAAAAAGGTATATCTTGTTCTTCTTGGCACAAATTAGAACAATTTACAGAAGAGATCATTTCAGCCAAATCAGAAGAAGAATCAGCAAATCCCAATGTGACTAAGGAGTTTATCATACAACAGCATTTGGGGGTATAATGCAATGGCAATCCAAACGCAATCATGGGGTTTTAAGTTATTGCGAATGAGTGTATCTCACGCAATTTCGGGCAATGGGAAGTTATTCCAAATGCAATCATGGGGTTTCACGTAATTGCCTATTAGAGTATCTCACACAATTTTGGGCAATGGGGGGGTCATTTTCGAGAAATGGGAAGTCATTCTGAATGCATTCTGAACACAATCAGATTTCACGTAAATTCGCTAAACTAGCGAATTCATGTAGTTGCGAATTGGCTCCATTCGCAATTGAGAGAAATTCCTCCCATGTCATAAACTCCTAAGTAGTATGTTCTCTTAAACTTATGAAGATATCAGATCAGATTTATAGTCGTTGATGTTCATGGTATAGCAGGGAGCCTGGCTTCCATGGTCCAGCAAGACCAGCCTTCTCAAACGGAGCCCCCACTCCAGATGTTCCTTTGCTTCAGTTTAATCCTCATAGTCTTATTCCAGCACCTCTGCTCAGATTCACTGCAAATGTTTGTGCTTCTGCCCAACTGCCTATATTATTGGCAATTTCTATTTCATTGTCTGTGGCTCTGAGTTTCATTAAAATGTAACTGTATCTCCTCCCCAATTTAACTTTTTTGTTATCTGGGAGGGAAGGCTGTGATATTGGAAGGACTCCTCATAATCATATCTTGGTGTCAGTATAAGATGGGAAATATGATTGATCCTGCACAGAGGACAGAGCACTGTGGAGAGCAAATGGAAATAGAAAAAGAGGTTCATATGACTGAATGTTCAAAGGGAGACCATAGAACTACGCAAACTAACCCACCTGCCCTTTGGCATAACTGTTGAGCACGCTTCCTGGCACAACCTGCTGCTACATATCCAGTTTCCTGAGCATACAGAGCACATCACAAATGTAGAGGATACATACATAAGCATGTAAACACATACAGCTCTGCATAGTGGGGTACGCAGGGTGTTATGTTACATGCACTCATACACACACCTATCCAGTATACATGCACTTGTCCATTATATATGCAGAGTCCTTGTGGACTTGTTATGATTGTGTGAATCAGGTTGGGCCTGCTGGGGATAGTATGAGGCCTACCTAATTCATGCAGCCCAGCAAACTTCCGTGCATATTTGTCTGGCTATTGCCAGTGTAGACCATGAGACAAATGCCAGTGCAGTCCACTGTTGGCTGATTTCCATGCATAGCATAATGAATGGCAGGTTTGTTAAATGTACTTTTAAAAAATTGAGAAGATTAACTTCTGGTCTCATGTTGTTCAGTGTCAAAACTCAACTGTAAGAAGTATAGGATTTCAGCTAATGAGTTAGCTGCTTAAGCCCAACTATCCAATTTAATTGCTGACACAATGGAGTGTGCACTACTGAGGTCATTACTCCTTCACTGACAGATTCTTTAAATTCTGATACATGCAGATGTATTAGACTGAGAGATTGCTGAGTTACAATTCATTAGGAAGTTCCAGTCTACCACTGGCAATCAGGATAGCAAATTCTTACCATACCACATATATTAATTGGCTCATCTCCTACCAGACGTTTTGTGTTATTAGCAACTGTGCACTCAGCAGTTGCTGGGAGCAGGGCATTCATTGTTGTGGCACCTACTGTGTGGTATGCTCTCCCATCAGAATCTTGACACACTCGGACTGTCCGTCGTTTTTAATGCATGTTAACAATACCATTTTTCTTAAACAAGCCATTGCTGTTTAGTCCAACCTAACATCTATTTCTTGGACTTCAAAAATAATTTATGGCTGTGCTTGACATATTGACTATCATCTACATTTTACACTTTATTAATTTACACTGCTTTGAAATATTGGTATATAAGTGGTGTGTAAGTATTTGAAAACAAACTGGGTAATGAACAGTATTAATAATGGATCTGTTACTGTCAGTACTTTTTTAACATACTGTTTGCCATTTCAATCCCATCTTTTTTTTACTCTATTATTATTTTGTTGTTGCTGTTTTGAGTCAGATGCAGTCTGACAAAGAAGCTGCTTTTCACAAAGTCTTTTTGTGCTCACCCAGTCCCCTTTTCTTTCTCATCCTCTGTCTAGCTGGACATTCTATAGCAGCTTCTGCATTGAGAGGATAATGAAGATTAGGGGGAAAAAAGAAAACTTTCAGCATTGGCTTGCAGCAGAACCTCTGCAATAAACAGCAGAATAAAAGCTTGAGCAGAGAAAGAATGAGATTCTCCTGTAGCCAATCCTTGTTCAGCTGTGTTCCTGTCTACAACAGGCAAGGTAAAGAGCAACCAACTCCAGCATCTCTCACTGAGCATCTGTGACAGCAAAACAAAAAGCAATGGAGGTAAGTCTGTCTCACTAGGTACTCCCAACAGGTTAAAAAAAGCATAGATCTATACATTTAGTCACTAAAGTAAAGAAATCATGAGAAAATTCAAGGCTGGTGGGGAAAAAAAGTCAACTCTGGATGCTCTAGAAGGTTCAGATGTTTTTGTTTATTTATGCAAAAGCTTACCTGACCTTGTTGTTTTACTCCACACATGCATATTGTGAGTTTTAAATCAAACGTTTGCTGAAACAAGTTGAACTGCCCTTCTTTTTTGTGGTGTAGGAACCTATCTTTATTCTGCCCCTGGCACCAACTTTCCTCTTAACGAAATAATGGCCAGGAACACATCTACTCGGTTAACTGAAGTATGCCTGTAATAACTGATAAAAGAGCGGGTTCAGGATCTGTGTATGAGTTCCAATTAAGGAACAAAAAGACTGGTTTAGGTAAAATAAAAGAAGTAAGCTTTATTGAAGGAACTCCCCCTAAGAATAAGACAGTTACTTAGGATATTATGTGAATCTAACTACATGCTCAGGAGAGACAAATGATGTACAGGCAGGGAAAGGAAATCATCCATAAGGGTACCAGGTTAAGGGCATCGAAAGGAAAGCTCATTGTTTGGACGTGTCATATTCAACATCTGAGGATATTTTAGGAAGAATAGCCTAACCCTGAGTGAGCTGACTTAAAAGTCTACATGCAGTACTAGGATATACCTTTGAAAATCCTGTTATTTAAATTTGTACTAGAATTCTTTATTTATGTAATACTGTGAGCTTTAAAGAGCATTCTACTTCTGATTTTGAGCCTCTGAACTGAATGAAAGATCTTAGGCAAAGCTAGGTTTATTATTATTTAAGTTATTTAATTTATGTATGGTTTTTAAGATTCTTCCATCTGGCTTGTCTTCTTTGAGTTGCTACTTTTATTAATTTTTGCTAAAATGAATGATTGCAGAGGTTTTCCTTCTTTTGATCACAGCTTACCAGGGCTTTTCTTCCACAGATCACAAAAAAAGCCAGCCTCCCACTAACACTCACAAATAGAATCCTTTTTTATTCCAGGATTTAAAAAACAAAACAAAACGCCATACATACAAAACGCTTATTTCAACCAAGAGAACATAAAGACAATGTTTAGTCCTTTCTGAACTCAATTATCTTTAAGACATTTGAATACAGATTTTTTAATATTTTTTTTGGAAACAAAGAAAATTTAGCTTGGATCTCTTGCCTAACAGAGCACATTTATGCTACTCTTTTGAGTGGCAGGGGAGGTCAGAGGGCATTATGCTACTCATAATGTTGCAAGAGCAGGCAGTTTTGGGACAAGCGCCCATGAACCAGTGTGATGCAGTAGTTAGTATGTTGGATTTAGGGCTGAATGAGGGCTTGTCTACATTACCTATAAGTCAGCCCTCCACATTTGTGGCTTTGACTTTTGCAGATTTGATTATTCAAGGATTTGATTATTATGTTCTCTGTAGCTATTTCTAAGTCCTCTAGTGTGACTCTTTGGTCAACTTCCACCAGAAGTCATGCTGGAGGACCTAGAGATACCTAGGTAGAATACTTCTCTAGGCATAGTGCACTTCTGTGGTGAGCTTCTGGCAGTTGTTGCTCGTAGAGTTGTGTCAGAGGAACTAGAGAATCCTAGATAGATGTTCTTTCAGTTAAAAAAAAAAGAAGGTAGGGGTTTCTTAATTTGCATTTTTTTCCACTTTCATTGTAGTCTTGTATTCCTAACCCCAGCAAATATGGAGGGCCCTCTGTATACCCCAGAATTCCTTCCAGGCTGGCTGTGTGCTGTTTACATTATGCAGTCCCCAAACCCTGAATCAGGTCCTGGTTATTTGCATAGCACCTGGACCCAATTTGGAGTTTGCACCCCTCGTCCCGTGTTAAAAAGACTTATGTTTTGCTCTGAGTTTTCAAAACAACAACAACAACAACAACAACAACAAAACAGAGCAAAATGCAGCTGCAATGGGCAGCTGCCTTCAAGGAGTCCTAGTGGTGCAGCGGTTAAATGCTGGTACTGCAGCCACAAGGTTGTGAGTTTGATCCCAGGGCTCCAAGGTCGACTCAGCCTTGCATGCTTTTGTAGGTCGGTAAAATGAATACTAACTTGTTGAGGACAATTGGTGTACAGATTGTAGACCTCTTAGAGAGTTCTGAGTTCACTATGAAGCAGTATAGAAATTTAAATACTATTACTGTTATTCCTACAAGTGTTCCTGTTGAATTGCTCTGTTAGCGCAACTCATTCTGAGCTTAGGGTGATTTACTCCCACAACAGCAGTGCTGGCTGGCTCGCAGGGACCTCAAGGAAAGGCAGCTGCCCAGCCAAAATCATTGCATTTTGCTGCAGCAGGTAAGGGGAGGATTCAGGTGGAATTCAGGGCCAGAATACACTGGGGGCAGACCGGAATATTCTGACAAATGTAGATAAGCCCTGAGTTAACTTGAAATCTGTGCACAGCTATGGAACCAATGGGGTAGCACTAGATTGTGATCCTAAAACTGCTCCACAGGATTGTTATAAAATGGAACAATTTTGTCTATACTGTCTATGCTTAAAAGAAAAAAAGACAGGATCCAAGCGTGCAGTATGTACAATGCTACCCCGTTCTCCACTGTCTATTTTTCTCATGTAAATGTTTTGACTTCCTAAGTGGTAATCTTCTGTGCAATACCTTTAGTTTGGACATCTTGTCTTTTCCTGCTTTCCATAAGTTGTCCATTCTCTCTTCCTTCATTAAAGGAACTTTATTCTTTACTGCTGAATGTAGTACCATTGGATCTGTACAAATATTCCCCACAGACACCTTGTTCATATGTTATTGCCAAATTTTCTTAGTGGTGAACCTAAGTGTGGCTTTGTTGTTATATTCTGCATCAACCGCATGAGGGATTCTGATGTATATCAATGCACAACAACAAAGCAAACAGACAAGCAAACAGCAGGCCTGCTTAAATAAAGAAGCAATTACTTCAAAGCTGTCTTCCCTGTGGCTCACACAGCCACATCAGGCTTCTTTATCATTCTGGCACCCATCTTGTTTCACAACACTATTGAAAACAAAGGTGCTGAATGTAGGACCCTCCAGGTATTGTTGGTCTGCAGTTCTCATCCAATCTTGAGGAGTCAGGGGACTTGCAAACACACACACTGATCGTTCATTCATTTCTTTTTATTTATTTAATTAATTTATAGCCCACCTTTCTTCTCAGTATGGGACCCAAAGTGGTTTGCAACATGTTAAAACAAAATATAGCTAAAACAACTTTTTGTAAAATTTTTTTAATCTGATTAAAATATTAAAAACAATTAAAAACACATCAAAGCATAGTAATGATAAACAAATGCAGACCACCCCATTAAAAGAGCCATTGCCACCACCAATCAAGAGATGAGGCCCTGTTTAAGTAACACAGTCTTTTCCTACAAGCAAAAAGAGAGTAGAGAAGGGGCTAACTGAGCTTCACATGGGAAAAAATTCCACAGCCCTGGAACAGCCACTGAGAAGGCTCTCCCGTGTCCTCATGAAATGGGCCTCTGAGGACAGTGGGGTTGAGATAAAGCCCTAAAAATTATAAGGCTCAGACACTCTCCTATGTTGAGATAGCGGCTAGATTCCAATTCATTAGTCCAGTACAGTAAGCCAATTGAATCAGTTGTTTAATAAGCAAATCAATGGCTCTACTTGAGTGAAGACTAACAAGATGTAGACCATGGGCTTCTAAATAGTTTGGACCTAGATGTATCAAATAAACATGAAGTCAAATTAGAGGAGAGTGCACATGGATGTGGAAAACACAGATTCTTTCTTTCAATTTATTTATTTATAAATATGTAACCATTTTTATGTATAAATAAACTCATTATGATTAATTCACTAAAGAACCAAGAACAAAATCAATCATATGAGTGCCAGTTTGGATTTTTCAAAATAATATGCAACAATTGGCACTGATGTTTCATTCACGCTGCCTTTTTCTGCAGGAAAATGAAATAGAAAATGGCAGGACACTTGATTTTCAAAGATGAAACAGATAGCATCCTTACACAGATGTTCCTCATGAAACCATTTCTGTAAAACGCGATATGTTAACAACAGAGCATAAGGATTACTGCAAATGTTCAGCTCCTCTCTGCTTGGTAGGAATATTGTAGAGGTTTGTTGTTGTTATGTGCCTTCAAGTCGTTTCCAACTTATGGCAACCTAAGTTTTTCTTCGCAAGTTTCTTCAGAGGAGGTTTGCCATTGCCATTCTTTGAGACTGATAGAGTGTGACTTGCCCAAGATCACCCAGTAGGTTTACATGGCCAAGCCAGGATTTGAACCCTGATCTCCAGAATCATAGTTCATTCATCAAACCACTACCACATTGGCTCTTATAGTATAGGTAGTAAATAGCACAAGTTTGGAAAATTGCTTTTTGGCCTTCAACTCCCAGAATACTTCAGACAATAGCCATTCTGGCTAGAGGATTCCCAGAGTTGTAGTCTAATTATTTGCCATTTCAAATCTCTGGAAATGAGGCCAGATTGCTCAAAATGATTGACCTTGGAACTGAAATGTAAAGTTGACTAAAGTCAGATGTTGCTACGTAATTTTAAACAACGTGTAACCATATAATTGTAGCAGAGTTCTAATGCTAGAGGACAACAATTATGGGCAGAGATATTTCTGGGGCTTTAATATTTGAAGGGGTGTCATGTTGAGGATGGCTCAAGCTTGTTTTCTGCTGCTCCAGAGACTAGGACAATGGGTACAAGCTACAGGAAAAGAGATTCTACCTCAACATTAAGAAAAACTTCCAGACAGCAAGAGCTGTTCGACAGTGGAACACACTCCCTTGGAGAGTGGTGGAGTGGTGGAGATTTTTAAACAAAGGCTGGATGGCAGGGGATTGGATTGGATGGCCCTTGTGGTCTCTTCCAGCTCTATGATTCTATGACGCCCTTGCCTTCTTAAAAAATGAAGACCTTTCCAGGGATTCACCTCTCCATGCCTCATACCTTGCAATTAGAACTGAGGAGAGAATAAGAGCACACTCATAGATTTACTGTATGTCTTCCACTGTATCCTTGTTGTTCAGCTCTTTGGCTGCCTCAGCATCACTTGAAGCACCAGAATGGATGGATTATTTAGCCATGAATACTACATCATCTACCCCCAGACATATATACTACTTGCTCCTTGAATGAGCAGGCCAGAGTGTCAATCCAAAAGATGTGCTAACAAAACATCATACACCTCTGAAGTTTCAAGCAGTAAGCAGGTGCAATAATGTGAAAAATGCTGATTTATTGATGCTTCAGAGTTTCAAATGACTGGTGGGACTCTCCCCTTCAGAAAGTCAACATCTGTGGAAAGGAAAGAAATTGAAATAGTGATGGGTGTGTGGAGGTCTACTGTACTTGCCCCATTCCCAATCTTCTGTGTTTGCTTTATTCACATTAAGAACAGGACTCTAGTTTGGCCCATTGTTAATGGTCCTAGGATATATAGCTTGGTTTAGAATTGTATATCCCTAATAAATAGGCGATGATTGTGACACTAGGCTGGAACACTGTCATCAGAGGACTGCCAAATATCATTACTGTACAATGTACATGTCACTAAAAAGCTTTCTGGAGAGGTTCTTCCTAGCCCTTTTCACTCTCTTTTTGCTGTCTTTCTCTCTGTCCTGCCTTGATGCTAATTCCCCTCTTTGCCAGGCATCATCATAATTTATTTATTTCTCTAAAGGTTAGCCTTGAAAGTTTTTTTTTTGGAGGGGAAGGAGGGAGACATCTTTTAGGTATACCATGAAAGAAATTGTTGTCATTTTCATTTCTCCATAAAACCTCTAGGCTGAGCCTAAATGCTGAATGTGACTGCATTTTCCTTTCGAAGTGGGAGCAGGAAGAGAAAGTGGCCATTTCACAAATCCTCTTAATGTCTATTCTTTGAACCTCATCCTACTTATCATACATTACCTTTCTCATCACCATATACAAAGTCCAAAGTCACTTAGTCCTTATCCAGGTTCATGTAAAATCATGTTCCAAAATGTGACAATGAACTACCAGCATTAGAATCTTTATTTGATAAAATCAGATAAGATAAAATACCCAACCTTCTTTTCTTTTAAAGCAAGAAAATTCTATAATGGGTGCAAGCACTAACGTTCATTTTATTAATCAGCCTTTGAATCAAACTATGCCATGCCTTTACTAATGGTCAGAGAGTAATACTGGTAGAATAAATTTGTGTCTTCTTTTTATCTACTGCCTTTTTCCATCCATGTGGTTCATCCTTCCAATTTAATTTAGTATCATTGAACATCTCCCTGCAAAAGTTCAGAATCTGAAATTACTTCAAAGGAACCTTCTTCACAAGTATAACCATTTCGAGCTTATACTGAGATTTTTTTTAAAAAAAGTACATTTGTATTATTTGATCTTATTTTAAAGAGGCTGTAAAAGACAGAAAAGTATGGATGTGATGTTTGGGACCATTTAGCTAGGCTTCTAAGAGCCACCTTCTAGTGGGGGAAAAGTATGAGCACATATGTGATCAAATGAAGTGGTTATGGGAGTTTTCTTAAGAAACATTAATATTCCCTGGATTGTATGAGGGGACATTATGTGAGTGACAGCAGGAACATATATGTTCTAGAACTTGCTTGTTTTAGCAAGTATGAATTGAGCCATCTAGTTGGACAGACAGATTGACAGACTGACTGAGGATTGTGTAAGGAATCCAGTTTCAGTCCAAGGTGTGACAGGTTTCTTGCATGGTCTGGTCTGCAGATACAATTTATGCAGAGAAATCCTTATGCTGATGGATGGCTGTTGACACTTCTGAGAGGAAAAAAAAGCACAATTTGGAAAACATGCATGGAAAAATGCATATACCGGTACTTCAAAAGCATGCAATATACTGCTTAAATGTTTTTGTCAATGGGAGAATGTGTTCAAGCAATGAGTACAGTTTAAACATGTGCCAAAACCAGTGCACATTTGAGGGCGGGGGTGGGAAGAAATACGGCAGATTTCAACTTGTAAAAAAGAACAAAAACGTCAGGAAACCAGACATTGAAGTGGGAAGGGTAAACATCAGTGGATGTGGCTTTTATACATGTGCACCTTCCTCACCGATAGGATGAGTACTCATGAAAAGTTCAAAATAAGTATTTCATCATAATAAAAGAAAAATAAATAAATAAAGCTATAAATGAATATGCTTGAAACTCTTCCCCAACCTTCTGCTGGTGCTGCGTGTGGCTTCCCTGTGCGTTTCTTCTTTCGGCAAGCCTTCTGCCACTTTCATTTGTTCCCATTTGAATGCTCCCAGAGAGACTTCTGTAGGCAGCTACCCACAGGGCACCTGTCAGTTAAGATGGATGCCTGTAGAACACAAGTTGTATTTGCAAGTCTAATCCAAAATCCTCACACCCACATACAGTAACTGATCGATCTGCATATTAACTTATAATAGATGGATTCATATGGATGAATCATGGATGAACCTCATGTTTGGTAAACCCAATGACATCAAAATGTGTAGCTGTGATATGCAAGACCTTCACAGTAGTATGGGCTAATAAATATTTCAACACATACTCAGATTACTTAGGCACGTGTACTATACTCTGTAACACAATGGGTGGGAAGAAAACCACAAAATACTTAGCCACTTTGACCTGAAATAACATTTCTTCTCATCTGAAATGACAAAGTGCTGATCTAGATGTTGTGAGTCTTTCCTGATGTGTACAAATAACAACATACCTGATTGGCCCAACAGTTGTAGAATTGTTCTTGTTTTTATTACCTATGTTTATATAAAAACTGATTTTAATTAATGGCTACTGATTTTAATTTCTGGCCAGCTCATATGGGAGGAGGTGATATTTCAGATATTTTGGCCTCCAGTCATTTAGGGCTTATAGGCTTATAGGCTTATAGGTCAACTCCAGCAGCTTGTATTGAGCTCAGAAGCAGATTGGAAGCCAGTGCAGTTCTTGCACAACCAATGCTATATGGTCTCTAAAATGCACACCTGACACCAGTTTGCACTAGCCGCAGCACGTGAATATTTTTTAAGGGCAGACCCACATAGAGTACATTGCAGTAATATAATCAGGAAGCAACGAAAGCATGAACCACTGTGGCCGGATATGTCTTCCCCAAGAAAGGGCACAGCTGGCATACCAGCTGTCGAAAGTAGGTAAAAGGTGTTCCTTCCCGCTGCAGCAAACTGGCTTTCCATGAATAGTGCTGGGACTAAGAGCAGTTTCAAGCTATGGATCTGATCCTTCAGAAGGAGAGCAACCTCATCCAGAACAGGTTGCAGTTACAGTCCTAAGTTGGATTTCCTACTGACCAGCAGCACCTCTAACTCTTCTGGGTTAAACTTCAGTCTATTCGCCTGTATCCAGTCCTTTACTGCATCCAGACAATGATTCCATACTACCAAAGATTCCTTGGCATCAGCTGTAAAGGAGAGATAGGGTATATTTATGACACTCAATCCGAAAGTACTGATGAACTCTTCCAGTGGCCTTTTATAGATGCTAAAAAAGCATAGGGGACAGTATTGACTCCTGTGGACCTAATGGTCCATAGGCTGAACAACAGTCTCCTAGCACCACCCTCTGGGAACATTCAGCCAAGAAAGACCAGAATCACTGCAAAACAATGCCCCTAAGCCCCATATCTGCCAAATGACCAAAGGGATATCATGGTTATTGGTACTACATGCTGCTGAAAGATCCAGGAGAGCAAAATGGAAACACTTCCTCATCCACCTCCCAGAGTAGGTCATCCAGCAAGGTGACCAAGGACTCTTTCACACTGGAGGAATTTCTCCCAAGTTTGAATGGAGCCAATGCAAATTCACGTGAATTCGCTTGTTTAGCGAATTTACGTGAATCCCCATTGCATTCGGAAGGCGTTCGGAATGACTTCCCATTACCTGAAAATGACCCCTCCTTGCCCGAAATTGCATGAGAAGCTTTACTTCGCAATAACGTGAAACCTATGACTGCATTCGGAGTGACTTCCCTTTTGCCCGAAATTGCGTGAGAAGCTCTAATTTGCAATAACGTGAAACCCCATTATTGCGTTTGGATTGCCCTTGGATTATACTTCCAATTTCCCACGTCTGAAAGAGTCCCAAGGCTGTTTCTGTCTCATAACCAGGATTAAAACCAGTTTGGAATGGATCTAGGTGATCTGTTTCATCCAAGAAAGCCTGGAATTTAGAACTTTAGAAAGTCTAGAACCTTACTTAGAGAGGGTAAATTACAGACTGGCTAATAGTTAACTAGGGAGGTGGGGTCCAATGAAATGTTTTTCAGCAAAGATCTTACCATTGTAGCTTTTAGAAAGGTTGGAACATAGTCTTCTTTCAAAAAACATTTACAACCTCCACCACCCAAGCTGTTAGCTTCATTTCAAACAACTTGTCCACACCATCATGTTGAACATACTGAAATTGGACAGTTTCAGGGCTACTCGACATATTTAAAATAATCCTTATTTGAGTTGAATAGCATATGATCCAGCAAAATGCAATTTGTAGGTGTTCTGCCTTTTTCTCCCCCCGCCCACTCCGAAAAAAGTTCTTAAACTCAATAGAATAAGACTTCACTATTTTTACTGAAGTATCCTCTGAAATCTACAGAAATGCACATTATTGCACCTGTAGCTGTCCATCTGCTTTGCATGCATTAAAAAGACTGCACATTTTCAGCAGAGGGAGAGTGAATACATGAGAATAGATGCACAGGAACGTGAAGACAATTGTCAGTGAAAATGTGCAAAACTACTAACATTATTGCATGGGCTTTCTGCCTGGTTCCAGACTGCACTGAAAGTTTGGGGATTTTTTTTCATATCAGGTGTTATCGCGTGCCTTCGTGTTGAGACCGAAGGCATCATAACCCGATCTGCGATAACATCCAATCTGGAAAAAAAAAATCCCAAAGTTTCTCTCTTCTCTGGGGCTGGGAGGAAAGGCTGTGTGATAATCTTCTACGTATCAATTCACATAGTACACTTATGTGAAAACAAGCTTTCAGTTACCTTCTAAGAGTCTATCTTCAATGTAAAATCCAAGCAATTTTCTCTGGAAAATATATAGCAAATTCATCACAGTGTTTTTCTGAGGGTACCATTTCAGCAGTCCAAGGTCTAGTATGAAACAATCCTGGACAAGATTGAGGTGAATCATTTCCTTGCTGACTGCTGCAAAATAGGTTCAAAAATGGGCTTTGACCCGTGCTTGGTCAGATTCATCTTGTGTCTTTCTCTAGTCGTGGGGAGCCTGAACTCTTCCAGATATCGTTGGACTTTCACCTGCCTGAGCCAAAGAACCAGTGGTGAAGGGTGATGAGAATTATAAATCCAGGAACTCCATAGGAGGGCTTTTGTGTATTGTTGAAATAATGGGAAAGCCGTCAAAGCTTTTCAACTGTTGAGCTAGAACACTCTGACCCCTTTTGGCTCAAATAGAAGATGAACCACCCATCTAATGTTACTTGTACACACTATGTAACTTGCACAGTGTCCTTCGTAGTACTATTTTGCTTCCAATAATTTTTTTTGTGAGTTTCAATGCTTATATGTCTAAAATGTTGAACAAGGATGTTTGTTAATACAGGTTTCTGTGGGAGGCAACTGAAACAGGTCAATCCACTTATTTGTGCTAATCGAAGGAGGGTGGCAATCCCGTTGGTTAGGAGCAATGCTACAGCAGTGATTGCCTAAAAGGAATGAACACTTGAGTGAGTAATTGAGCATGGCAATGCACCAAGTTGTCGGCTGGGCCCAGCAGGGGCCTCTTGGCTTGCTTTTATGCTTATTTTATTTAGCATTCTCCAAAAGACTTTGTAAAAAAAAAAAGAGGGGGGGGGAACCAACAACACCCAGCCCAAAACAATCCTGATGCATTGCATGAATTAATTTCTGGGTGACAGTTGCAATCATCTTTTATAACTCGAAACACAAGAATAATACAGATGGGCTGCAAAGTTTGACAAATGAATAGAAGATGGCTGGCTGTTTGTTAGCACATGGGCCAATTTTCTTTTGTTTTTTGTGTCAAGGACTAAAAAAATCTCTCAGAGGGTAGCAAAAAGCCATCAGACCTTAAGGCTGGTTCATACATGCACCCTTTGGGGACTTGAAAGTAACTAATTACAAACAATCAGTTACTTGTAATTAATTATATCTTTCTAATAATGAAGGAGTAACTGCCTTGTGGCTGTAACAATGAGAGGTACAGCTTTGGTGCCTTTGGACAGACAGTGGAACTCCTCAATACAATATAATACGAATTTAGAGAACTAGAAAGGATCTTTCAATTTACCAAATAGTTATTTTATTTTCCTGCATGTAACCACTCCCTTTGGAAGAAGCCAATACATTTACCACACAAATACTTGCAGGAGCATACACAGCTAAGCATCTATGGATTCACAACTCAACAAAAGCACTGAGAAATGTCAATTGCATGAACACAATCCATGTGAGGCATTAAACATGCTTCCTATCTGCACATTTGTGTTTAGCCTTTCTCTGGTAATGGCTGAGCACATGAACAGTGTTCTGACTGTGCAGAGGTTCTGAAACAAGTCAGGGCTGTGCCTATATACAATTCTCATCCAGATATAAGCCCACCAGAAACTCCATACATTCACAAAAATTATCACATGGGGACCAGGAGTATATGAACTGAATACTTGAAGCACAGTAACTGAATCCATTGAAAAGCATGTTGTTTGAAGTAATGTAAAGAAATATAAAGGTTCCTCTTATTGCATTCATACTGCAGAAATAATATAGTTTGACACCACTTTAACTGCCATGGCTCAGTGCTATGGAATTCTAGGAACTGCAATTTGTTGTGACATCAGAGCTCTCAGACAGAGAAGGGTAAATGTCTCACAAAACTACAGTTCCCCGAATTCCATAGCATTGAGTTGTGGCAAAGTGGTGTCAAATTGTATTATTTCTACAGTGTGTACGCAGCCCCTGTCAGTTATATGCAAGCCAGGAGCTGATGTTAGTCATTAAGTAATGTGTATACCTATGTGATTTAGCTCTGAATGGACAATAATCAAATAGGGAGAAGGTAAGTGATGCAGATACATGTGTGAATTAGCCAAGGCTATCACAAAGATCCAGCGGCAATGGTCATGCAGCCAGAAAGCTTTGGTTATCTCTGCAATGCAGTTGGATAGCAGCGAACTCATTGCTGATTTTAAGTAGCAGGATCAGAGATCTCAACTAGGGCAGGGGGAAAATTAGTTGTATCTAAAATACACACACCTTTTTCCAGACATGTCCTTTTTTTTCCAGCTAAAATTTCTGTTCAGGCAGATTCTTAAAAATCTCTGTAGCTGTTTTATCATTCTGTTCATTTCTTTGTTTCCTGTCCACTGATGTCTCCTAATTGCTGATTTAATGGCTCCAGGAAGAGCACAACTAGGAAAAGGAATGGAGATTGGTCCAGTGGAGCACTCAGAGTGAGACAGCGATAGAGAGATTTGGGAGCAAGAGAGGGATAGGGAGAGAAGGAAGGCAGACATGGAAACAGGAGAATTCAGAGATATAGCTGTGTTAGTTTGTAGAATCAGTATGTAGGGATTTTGTAGCACCTTTGAGACTAACTTAAGGAAAGAATTTGGTAGCATGAGCTTTCGTAGACTTAGGTCTGCTTCCTCAGATCTGTCAGAACAGGTGATAAAGGAGCAAAAGGAAGGCAAAATTGTTGTTATTTATATACAATGAAGGTTAAGTATATTTCTAGTAATAATTATCACAGCTAATATCCTCAAGGCTCCTGATCTTGTCTGATCTTGGAAGCTAAGCAGGGTCAGCCCTGGTTAGTACTTGGATGGAGATCGCCAATGAATACCAGCTACTGCAGGCTATATTTCAGAATATGGAAATGGCAAAACCAGAAAACCCTATGAAATCCATGGGGTCATCACAGGTTGACAGGTGATTTGAAGGCACAGGTGTGCACACACACACATTCAAAGAGAGAGTCATCATAGCGATCAGTAGTTTGAAGTAGTGCCCTCTTTTTTGCTTTTCAAAATATGATAAACCTAATGTAAAATAGTAGATTTGAGCCCAAAGTGATCAGTACACTTAAACCTGAGCTGTTTCTGTTTAGTAACAGATCCCTTCTTGAGCTCTGGTCTATGTTGCACATGCTTTAGCTCCACAGTTTCTACCACACTGCTGATGGTACATAAATAGGTAGTAGCTATTGACAGACAATGTAAGCACTAGTTTTCAGCCAAGTTCATCAACAAAATGAATGTAAAGAGTTTGTATATCTTCAACCAAATTACCTTAAGAATGTTTAAGAGAGACAAATGTTGGGAAGAGGAAAACGATGAACAAGAAGGAAAGTGTTATGGGAGATGGAAGGTACACAGACCTGCAGTAATTAGAAAGATGATATAAGCTAGCACGAAGGTGTATGTAGTGGTATATATGTCAATGGTTCTGTGCTAGTGTTTGTACTGTATTGTTTGTTTTTAAATCTTTAATAAAACCTTTTTAAAAATAAAATAAAATAAAATAAAAAGTATGTTTTAGCCCTGCTTTCTGTTTTCCGATCATTCTTTCAGTGTCTTCTGGCTCAAATGTATCAATACTGCCTAGATTATCATATGAGTGCCCTGAAATCTGATAGGATGCTATAGGAATTTGGAATTACCATTTTCCTGAAAATTATCATTAGCCAAAGCAAAGGTCACTGAACATTTAATGTATAAACAAAAATCTTGTCTAGATCTTGGATCTCATGAAATTGCAATGCAGTTCAATAGGAACATTGAAACTTGTAATGGGTTTTATTTTAGCATTTGAGAATCTGTGGACAGAGGACCAACTAGAGATTTGACCTTGCTTGTCTGAACAGAGAAAAAAAAAAAGAAAATAATTTATTATGTTACTACCTTTTGGAGAAGAAGACAGTATACAATATCATTGTTGCTAACTATGAAGAATTTGTCTTTGACTTATGGCAAGCCCATGAAGGAGAGACCTTCAAGCCCCACTATCATCAACCATCCTTCTCAAGCCGTGCAGACTCAGGGCCATGGCTTTCTTCATTGAGTCTATCCATCGGGAATGCAGTCTTCCTCTTTTTCTACTCCCTTCTCCCTTACTAAGCATTATTGTCTTTTCTAGTGAGTCATGTCTTCTCATGATATGGCTAAAGTACAACAGTCTCATATAATGTCATATAGAAGCCTTAGTTATGGAATATGGAATTATGGATATGTGCTTTGCATACAGAAAGTCTCAAAACTAACCCTAGATAGCTCCACTTTAAAAGAAAAGAAACAAGAAAAGAAAAGAAAACCTGTCAGAGACACAAGAGAAACACAGCAAGTCAGAAAATACATAATTAGGCCATTGGCATCCTTAAGGTGGGTGTCTGGCTGGACTGCTGCAGTGCTCCCCAAGTCTTCAGAGTCCAGTGTGACTGCTGCCATGTGAGACTCCAAAGGCTTCTCTGCCCTCCCAGCAGACTCTGCTGTGGTCTCCTATTAAGGGTCCAGTGCACCTGCTGGGCAAGTGGGAAAGCACCCTTTCTCACTTGCCAGTCCTTTTGAGTGTATGACCCCAGCAGGTGACAGCCCCTTCTGGGGTGTCACCCTGTGCTGTCTGAACCCCTTGCTCCCCCTGAACTAGAAGGACAAATAAGTTGACCTGATGATTCTCTATATTCTATAAAAAATGTTTGGCACAAAAATGAGAATTTGGGAAAAACAAACAAACAAACAAACATACAGCTTCATTTATATACGGCTTCATAACACCTAAGGAGTGTCTAAGTGGTTTACAACTGTAAGCTACTTGCTGCCAACAATCTGGGTACTCATTTTAGTGACTTCGGAAGGATGCAAGCCTGAGTTGAGCTTGAGCCCTTTTGGTGGTCTTGAACTCTCTACCTTATGGTTTTGAGTGAGTGGCTGCAGTACAGGCATTTAACCACTGTGCCACCAGGGCATATTATCACTAATGATATTACAGTGTTACTTTAGGAAGGGAAAGCTGGCTAGAGGATTCTAGGAGTAGTAACTTAGTAAGCTGAGAGGCAGAGATATCCCATGTCTTCACTTCCTATTTTTTTGCTGGGATCCACAGGATTATTCCTTCCTGGACTGAAATGTGAGAGCCAATGTGGTTCAGTAGTTAAAAAGTGTCCAAGTAAGACTTAAGAGATCTAGGTTTCAAACATTGTTGTTGTGTTGTGTTCAAGTTGTTTCCAACTTATGGTGACCCTAAGGGCGATCTATTACAGGGTTTTCTGCACATGACTTGTTCAGAGTGGTTTTACTTTTCCCTAAGAAGTGTGACTTGCCCCATGTCAACCAATGGCTTTCCATGGCTGAGCAGGGATTTGAAACCTGGTCTCCAGAGTCATAGTCCAACACTCAAACTACTATACCATGCTGGCAAATCCTGCTTAGCTACAAAGCCATTTTGGGTCAGCCATACCTCATAGGATTGTTGTAAGGATTAAAATGGGATGCGGTATAAGCAGAGAATACAAGTTCCTTGAGTCCCACGGAGAAAAAGTGGTATATCAGGAAAAGAAATAAAAACATAAATAAAGTTAGCATATAGTCAAATAGGAAATAAACAGTGTTTTGATAGCTAGCTGAATATCTTGCCATTTGGTATTCAAGAAACAGTTTCTTAAAAATAGTGTTATGCAGATTAAGAATTGAAAGACACATTTTGCCATCTCAGTTTAAAAAAAAAAATACACATAGAGATCAAATTACAACATGACTGCTTTAGTCAGCTTGGTTTATGGTTTGAATAAAAACAGACCTCTGACTGCATTCACAATCCAAATTATAAAAATTATAATAGCAGACGTACGTTAATCAAATGGACAACATTTAGAGATCTACAATTAAAGTGATTAAAGAATAGAAGGGCAAATTAGCAATTAGACACCCATAGTTAAATTGCAAGTAAGGGAGTTATGGAAATCATGTATATCAACCTCACAAACATATCAATAATGTCATGAGAGACCAAGAAGTTAGAATATATTCAATAGAGCATTGTTAGCAGTTATAGGAAACTGAAAAAGGAAAATGTAGAACTGAAACCTGAAAAGTTCGCTAACAAAGAACCCCTTTGGATAGTTCACTCCTCCCACCCTGGAAAATATTGATCAGAGTATTTAAAACCATCATGGGTTAAGCTCTAGAAAATACACTAAAAGAGTATAATCTTGCTTTTGCAAAAGGATTCAGTATGTGGTCACTCCCTTAGATTTGTATTTATCTAAAAAGGCAGGATGTTGAGCAAAGTGAGAGCATACAATAATTAGTAGAGTTTAGTGGCTTCATAGCAATAAGCTCTGAGAAAGTAAACAATTTTCAGACTGTTGAACTGTAAATATCAGATCCATCTCAGACTTTTTTGTGCACGTTCCTTTCTCCAGGAAACACAAAACCTACTCTGAATAATCAAAATTATTTGCAAGGGTAGTATCCAAAGGCAGTTTATGACTGGAATTATTAAAATCATTGTACTGTGTGATATTATTGAACCAGGGTTTACTTTCTTTAAACAACGGTCAAAGGTTCAACTTTGAGGCAGTACAGACTGGCACTTTGTGCTGGCCTGACTGTGTACTAGGGATGAATAAGGGCTGAGCATTCACATGCTCCAAGCCCTTCTTCCTCTGCCAGGGTGCCATGTTGGTGCATGCCTGTTTACACGAGGTGCACCACAATGATGTCCCTCATGCGCAGCACTCAAACAGCACTGTGCACAAGGGGCATCATAACGCTGCACCATGGTGGTTATCGCACACCTTCTACAGCACAAAAAGAAGCCCCCTTTCAGGGCTTCTTTTTGCTTCATGCGCAGGCCGCGGTGTATGGTTGCTGCAGCCTGCTTCCAAGGCTGAAAGGGGTGGCGTTGAGCTGCCTATCTGTTGAGTCACTTTGTCTGGAAGCAAGAGCTGCTGATTTGGAAACTAATGACCTAATATCTAACATGGACTTAGGATGAAGACAGCCAACTAGTTGTGAGTGATAATTTATTTACCATGTAACGATCTGGTAATGCCCTTTCAACAAGAGGAAAATCATATAATATAAAGCTGCCATGGCAGATCAGCTGTTAACAGATATTTAAAAAATGACATTAAATATTAAAATAAAGGGGAACTCTTCGCATGTTGTATATGATTTGAAATTAATGTAAACTCCTTTTCCCCACAGTGAAAGGCCTTGAAATCACTGCGCCCCTGGAAGATAATACTCTGTATCTATAACATCAGGGGAAACAATGCATCTCCTCATTTTTGTTAATGGCCAGTTGACCCAGAAGTTGATGAGAATTTGGGACATGGTGATGTTAGGCATAACAAAGCAAAAGCCATGGACTATACAAATATTTTAAAGGGGTTACAAGAGCATCTAATGAGACAATACATTATATAAAGAAACAGTTGTACACATAGTTACCTAAAATGAGAGATGGAGTGGGAAATGCTACCTTAGAGTCTGTTTCAGGTGGATTACTCACCATGAACAGGGCCATCCATCATGACGTGCCTTGTAGGATACAATCTGATCCCATTTAAAAACAAAAACACCAAAACATGTTTATTATGAACTAATTAAAGATGATGATACTTGTAAGACACCTTGGAAGCATTAAATGTCCTGAAAGGCAGGATGTAAATTACTGTAATAAATAAGTAATGAAATCTATAGATTCTGCCTACCTCCTATTGCAATGGTGCTTTAAGTGCATCCTTTTCCTTAATGGTAAATGTCAAGAACAATTACCGGCCAATTTTAAGCTCATCAGAGTTTTCTTATCCCAAAGCATACCTGATCTAATTAATCAAGTGCTCACTATGAACCTGGCTTTTCATACCCCATGATGTGGTTGGATTAAGACATATTGGGGCGGTCTGTAGCCACCTTTATTTGTGGTGCAACTGCGCCGCAGCAGCTAGATGCTGCACCACAGTCGCGCCGCAAAAAAGGAGCTGGGAAACTGCGCTCTTTTTTTGCACCACAGTTGCGGTGCGATTTCCAGAAAAGGCGCCATTTGGCACCTTTCCACCGTCGCAACTGTGTAGCTGTATCTAGCAGCTGCGCAGCTGTGGCTGTGCCATTATGAACGCCGTCTAAATGGCGTTCGGGAATGGCGCCGCCACCATAACAGGTTAGGGGGCGTGAACGTGCAGATGCTGCGCACTCACGAACCCTAATGGCACACCAAAGAGCCCTAATGGCGCTCTTTAGTGCCCACCTAGATCGAGCCATTGAGGCCCTATATCAAGTTTTCAAGGCCTCATATCATTGCCCTAAACTGTGTTGTCACTTTAGCAGATGCAACAGTATTTAGTTATTGACCTTTGGAAGCCCCTTATAGTTTGAGGCCTAAACCTTAGCTTGTGCATAGGTCTGCCACTATCACAGCTGTGTGTTTAAATTGGACAGATTGTTAAAGTGGATTAAGTGTGGGTGATCCTAATGAATCTGGCACATTCTACCAATGATATAGACTTGAGTCAATAATCTCAGACTTAAATTGGACTCATGTTGCTGCAGTGACTTGACTTGGAGTTGACTTGGCAATAAAAACACACAGACTTGACTCGATTCAACTTGCAACTTGTATATTTTAGCCACTCACTTCAAGCAGCAGAAAAGACCTGCCCCCAGAGTGTGGGGACTGTTTTGAAAAAGCTTTACAAGGCTCCTGTGATGTGCAGCAGGGAGAGGCTGCCAAGCAGACCTCAACTCCTTAACGTGCTTGTTGTTCTCACCTGAGAAATGCACTTTGTCTCCTTGGCTCCTAGACTTGAGACTACCTGAGACTTGACTTGGAAAGTATTTTGCAAGGACTTGAGACTTGGAGTAAAAGACGTGACTGCGATATACTCACAGAATATGTAGCACATGCTTTTGAAAGCTGTCCTGTTTCCATGCTGAAGATATGGTGAGGATGGACTATAGAGAGAGATTCTTAGTGTCCATTCAGGAAGGTACCAGCAGAGCAGAGTCATTTTAACAACCAGGAGTTTTCAAAAGCCAAGGTCAAACAATTCAAGAGTAGCGGCCAGCAAGATAAACAAGAACCAGATAAGAAGAAGCACAAGACGTGATAAAGCACAATTCACTGTAACTCATCGCAAAGCAGTTAAGAAGACTTATAGAGGCAGAGCTTGACCTCCCCACAAGCCAAATCAACTACAGTAGTTTGTTCTCAGCACTGAGCCTTACTTAACCATGGAGCCCTGGTGGCACAGTGGTTAAATGCTAGCACTACAGCTACAAGGTTGTAAGTTTGATCATAGAGGAGGGCTTCAAGATTCACTCAACATTCCATCCTTTTGTAGGTCAGTAAAATGAATCCCCAGTTCGTTGGTGGCAATTGGCTTACATATTGTAAATTGCTTAGGGAGTACTACTTCACTGATAAGTGGTATAGAAATGTAGGAGCTTATTGCCCAGCATTTTAAAGTGGTCCAATCTCCCGGGCTGCAGCTAGGACACAAGATGGAGGTGGAGATTATCAACCACTAAATCATGGCTAAATTTCAGGCCGCCATCAGCCTGGGTCCCTGCCGGAAAGCTTTCTGGCTTCTAAAAAGTGCTGGCGGAGCGCAGCTGGGACCCGGTTCGAACCCAGGCTAATGGTGGCTGATGGTTCGGTGGCAGTTTAGTTTGCCATAATCCCTGCCTCCATCCTGCATCGAGCCTGGGAAGCTGAAGCCAGTTTAAAATGCTGAACGATAAGCTCTGTATTTGCTATTGCTATATTGCTATAACCAACAGCTTATATGCTGCTGCCTGTCTTAGGTGGACCATTTGAGTTCCAAGTCTCTCATGAGCCCTAGGTTTCCCATGAGCAGTTGCATGCTCCCACTTAAATTCTGTACTCCGGAGGAAGCTGTATACATGAAGAGACCATCCTTGGGTGCCGCCGCCTATCTGAGGTCCTCATGTTTAGCCTCAGTTTTATTCTCCTTGGCATCTGCTGATGGGGAGAGCTCCACAGTGCTTATTTGAGGCAGAGTTCAGGGGTATCTCCTCAGAAGATGGGCTTCTTCTACCTCAGCAGGGACAGGGCCCAAGGGGTTCAAAAATCATTGTCCTGGGGCTGAACCTCATTTTCACTGGGGGTTTCCTTCCACAAGGGCATGAAAGACAGAGCCTATCTCTTATACAAAGACTTTTGTCACAGACTTAAATGGCTGAACAAAACCAAAGGCATTTTCAACTTTACAACAGGGATGTAAACAAACAACCAAAAATATTATCTCATTCTTGATTTTTTTTAAAAAAAGGCCAACTTCCACAAGGATTGTGGGATTTTTGGGGGGGATCCTTTGTGTTACAACACTTTACAACACTTACAACAACACAGAAAGCAGTGCCTTAATGTGCACAAATAATGAAAACATTGCAAAAAACATTGGTTTTTTTGCCACAGAAATGAGATTTGAGATACACAAGATAATTTTTAAAATATGCAATAACTGTTGAAATTTCACCCAGCAAGGAAAAATGAATCACTTCATTCTTTCATGCAAGAACAAAATAAGCCAGGATTCACTTCCCTAGTTCATAAATTAGGATGAAAGTTTTACAGAGAGGTGGATGCCTTTTCTGTGCTTGTTTCATCTTTCCCCCCTTCTCTATTCGTACTTGACTTCTTTTGTACATCCAGTGTCTTTTCCTGTCCTATGCAACTCTTGCCTTAGTGGCTTTTTGGGACAACTTTTAGAGTTCCCGTAAAGGCCTATTATTTATGTGGTGTGAATAATGCATGAATCCATCCCTTTCTGAGTGTGATATTGCGTTCCCTTTAATGTCATTAATCTATAAGGTAGAAACACTCTGAGCAGGTCGATGTGGTTAAAGATAATTAACAATTGATTAGTACCTAGGAGCCAAATGAATAGACACTTTTTTCCCAGTGACCCGAGGTGACAAATTAATAGATGAAAGCAAGAATCTTCCTTGAAGATCAGACTTTTGACTCTCATTGAGATAATTTCTCTATTAGTGTTGACAGGCTTCTATCTGTTAGTATGAGTAAAGAGACAATTTTGCATTTAGTGCCTATTGCCCTCTTATAGGAGCCAGACACGTGTAGTGGTTTGAGTGTCGGATGACAACTCTAGTAGACCCGGGTTCCAATCCTGGAAACCTACTGGGTGACCTTGAGAAAATCATGCTCTCTTGGCCTAAAAGTAAGACAATGGTAAACCATTCTGAATAAATCTTGCCAAGAAAACCCTATGAGAGGGTTCCATAAGTTGGAGTCACCTTGAAATCACATAGCAACAACAAACCGTGTTATAATGCACTGCATGTATGGCAGTGAAGTCTGTTTGAACAATGCATGAGTATGGAAGGATTAGAGCTGTACCATGACAAAGGCAACCATGGGGTAAGACCTTTTGGCAGTATGGCCTAGGTCACAAGTGGGTAACCTGTGACCCTTCAGGAATTGTTGAACTGCAACTCCCACCATGCTTTACCTATGCTGGCTAAGACAGTAAGGAGTTACTGTCCAACAGCATTTGAAGAGCCCATCTGTGTCTGCAGAAACACTTTTTAATTTCATGTAGATGTTTGATGTCTCAAAACTGGTTTATACCGTTGTTGTTATCATTTAAAGAAACACATGGGATGCTCCTTTTCATTCAGTGGAATTCATATCCTGACTCACTTCTCTGTATGTGGGGGCTCTCCTGGCACGCCATCTGAACAAGCTATACTTCAATGCGTTTGGATAAACCAAGCAAAGTTGGGACTTCAGGCCTCTTGTGCTCTTTCTAAAAAGTCACATTGTCAAGAAAAGTACAGACAACATAAACAGGCTGTTTTTAGTAGCAGATGGAAGGCAGTGAGGGGAAAATTCCAAATACACAAAAGGAACTCCTTTGCACAGTACATAGTTCAAGTAAGGAATTTGCAACCAGTAGATGTAATGATGGCCACCAAACTGTATAACACTGAAAGTAGATGAGAAAAAAATTATGGAAAATTAGGCTGTTAGTGGCTATTAGTCTTGAAAGCATTTGAAACAGTCTTCCTGACACCTGGTTCCTAGCTATTACACCCCTGCCATACTTTGAGCTTAGAAAATTTCCTTTTTTTTTTTTTTTACTAACTCCCAGTTTTCCCCAGCCTTACAAGTAAGAATAAAAAGAATCCTAGAGTCAGAAAGGACTCCCAATGGGCATCCAGTCTAGACCCCTTCTGCCATGCAGGAACACAGGAATCCTAGAACTGGAAGGTGTTGATAGCAGTGAAGTAGTTGGATGTATTTTACAACTACATAGAGAGATATAAGTAAGAATAAATAGAATTCTAAGTCATTATCACATGGGATAAACTGGAAGGTTATTAAGGGTCATTGTGGAGTCAATCATGGGGTTGCACATAATTTCAGGAGAGATTACCAAACGATGTTGAATCCATTCCAGCATCGATCTGAACCCAATGACGAGTCAACTTGGAAAAAGTCAAATTCGGTAAACTATTGAATTTAACAAATCCCTTTCCCCTCCAAATGTGCAGTCAATGTGCAGTCAGATAAGTAGAAAATTCGTAGTATGGGCTGATAGTTAAAGGCATCAGCATTTACAAATATCTCCATTATTGCTCCACTACTAACCCCCTACTACTAATTCAGTACAGGTTTAATCCATCTCTTTCCTACTACTGAACTTCCTCCCTTTTTTGACGCTTGGTGGTCTAAAGTCACTATGAAAGGTATAGACTGGTCCTTTGGGAAAAGAAAGGGGGTATGAAATTCACATTATAGCATGTTAATTAACAACAATATGCCACACAGGAAAAAAACAAAAAACCTAACTCACAATTTACACCCATTGAGTTCTTTGAAAGCATTTTGAATCCAAAGCACCACAGGAACTTCAAAACCACTCACGCTACTAGTCCCTTTGAACATTTGGGGGATTAACTGGGTTGGTGATTTATTTTTAATTTTAAAGTTTTGTACAAAACCTCTAAGCATGAAATTTCCATCGCAGTGATTACTTCTGTTTCCTCAAGTCTTTAGGCAATATGCCTTCTATGTGACAATATTGAGCTTTGCTCCCATAGTACTGGTTTAATATTATGGAATTCTAGAATCTCCGAGCTCAAAGGGACCCTGAAAGATCATCCAGTCCAACCCCCCTACCATGCAGGAGTACAAAGAATTCTAGAGTTGGAAAGTTGATAGCAGTAAAGTATTTGTGTTTTACAACTACATAGAGACTTGTAAGTACCAATAAATAGAATCCTAGAGTCAGAAGGGACTCCCATGGGGCAACCAGTCCAGGCCCCTTCTGTCAAGCAGGAATACTCAGAATCCTAAAATTGGAAGGTCTCGCCAAGGGGCATCTAGTTCCACCCCGTTATGCCAGGCAGGAAGACATAGGATCCTAGAGTTGGAAGGTGTTGATAGTAGTAAAATAGTTGTAAGTATTTTACAACAAAATAGAAAGTTGTAAGTAGCAAACAAGCTGGGAAGCAGACAGGTGATTCAAGTTAATCACCAAGAACACCTAAGTCAACCTGTAACAGCTATAAAAAGAGGTCTCCCAAAACTAGAAAGAAGAGTAGTGCTAGCCTGAGTAATACTGGGATGTGATAGCTGTACAGCTAGCTGACAGCCTTGAAACATGAAGGGTGTTCTACTGTTTATGATTGTTGATTCTATGAATGTATGTGCTGATATTTCTGTTTAATTGTGCTGCAAAGACTGCCTAGAAGTATGTTGAAAGAAAATACTAAAGTACTGAGATTCAAGGACTGTTTTTATTGCAACCAGGACTTTATACTTTATACGCCACTGGTATGAAAGTAATACTAGTTCCTCACTCATAAATAAATCTTACTGAGCCAAATCATCTGTTAGCCTTGTGTTGGAATGTTGTTTATCCACTCCAAGGTTTGGAGGTGAACTCCATTGCATCTGTTGTACACTCTAAACGGAAGGGATCCCAAGGATCATCCAGTTTGACACCGCTTTAACCGCTGCATCCTACAGAAATCCTGGGAGTTTGGTGAGGCCTCCAGAGGTCTTAGACAGAAATGGCTAAAGATCTTGTGAACACTAAAAATCTCATATGGGAATCCCACGAGCGTTAAAGGTTAAAGATTTTGCAAAATAGCAAGGACTTTGCAAAACTGAACATCTGAGGATTTCCATATAGGATGGTGCTACGGCACTTAAACTGGTGTCAAACTGCTTTATTTCCACAGGGTGGGTTGACATTAAGGAAAGTCATGCAATATAAGCTATTAGACTTGTACAACCAGGAGCAAATCAATAGTAAACCACTAGTAAACTGCCAGTAAACCAGTAGCAAACACTTAGTAAATCAGTAGTAAACTACTAATAAACCAAAAGTAAATTGTAAACCATTAGTAAACTGCTAGTAAACCATTAGTAAATTCATAATATGGTTAATAGTAACAGGCATCAGCATTTACAAATATCTCCATCCATTAGTGCTCCACTACTAAACCCCTACTACTAATTCAGTACTGGTTTAATCCATCTCTCTCCTGCTATTGAACTTCCTCCACCTTTTTTTTAAAGCTTGTGGTCTAAAGTTGCTATGAAAGGGATGGACTGGCCCTTTGGGGAGAGGAAGAGGGTGTGAAATTCACATTACAGGATGTTAATTAACAACATCTGAGGATTTTCCGTATACTATACGATGGTGCTGAGGCACTAAAATCGGTGTCAAACTGCTTTATTTCCAGAGAGTGGATTGACATTAAGGAAAGTCATGCAATATAAGCCATTCGAGAGGATGTGTAAACTGGAAGCAAAACAATTGTAGACTAGTAGTAAACTGTTAGCAAATCAGTAGTTTGTAGTAAATCAGTAGTAAATGACTAGTATGGGGATAATTGTAACAGACTTGGGCATTTACAAATATCTCCATTATTGAAATTTTTTTTTTTTTGAATGCTTGGTGGTCTAAAGTCACTATGAAAGGGATAGACTGGCCCTCTGGGAAAAGAAATGGGGTGCAAAATTCACATTATAGCATGTTAATTAACAACAATATCCCACCCAGGGGGAAAAAAACTAACTCACAATGTACACCCATTGAGTGCTCTGAAGGCATATTGAATCCAAAGCACTCCAGGAACCTCAGAACCACTCATGCTACTACTCCCTGTGGAAATTTGGGGGATCATCTGGGCTGATAAATTATTTTTATTTTTCATATTTTGTACAAAAACTCTAAGCATGAAATTTCCATGACGGTGATTACTTCTGTTCCCTTACAAGCTTTCAGTCGTTATGCCTTCAATGTGACAATATTGAGCTTTGATCCCATAGTATTTGTTTAATGTCATAGACTCATAGAATCTCTGAGCTCGATGGGACCCAGAAGATAATCCAGTCCAACGCCTTTCTGCCATGCAGGAATGAAGACAATCTTAGTGTTGGAAGGTGTTGATAGCAGTATAGTAGTTGTAAGTATTTAACATCTACATAGAGAGATATAAATAGGAATAAATAGAAACCTAGAGTCGGAAAGGACTCCCAAGAGGTATCCAGTCCAGATCCCTTCTGCCATGCATGTGTAGCCAAAATCTATGTAGCAGAATTTTACTTAGCTCACATTGACAGAGGGTTGGCCACAGGGACCCCACGAGACCGTTTCCCATCTGTATACTGATGGACTGTGGGATTTAAGAACAGATGCAGAGGTAGGGTTCTCCAATCAGGTCTCTTTCACACATTCATTCATTCATTCATTCATTCAAGGCGCAGGAAATCAGGGTTTAGCTTGGAAAAGGTTGAGGCAACACTATGGGTGATGCTTCTAGATGAGGCTTGCTTCTGGAGTCCAATTGGGTGAAATAGGGTGAGACACAACTATTCTGAGATTGTTGGTTGAATGGGAGTGCCACAGCTAGGCCAGAGATCACAGGGACTGGGGACCTTATCACATTCACTTTATTTACTATTTTGGGGACAGAAACGAGAATCTCGTGGGCGTGCATGAATGGATTTTACCACACAAGCAAGCGTTCACAAAAAGGTCCTGTTCCAGTGCCCGTCCCTGTTCAGTGCTGAGAAGCATTAAATATTCTGGTCAGAAGACTTCTGTCCGGACAAAATGGTGCCCGCCGGCACTGAGCAGGGACAGCTTGGGTTCAGGTGCTGGAACGGGACCTTTTTGTGGACGCTTGCATGTACGGTAAAATCCGTTCACGCACACCCCTGAGATTCCCGTTTCCATCCCCAAAACGGTAAATAAAGTGAATGCGATAAGGTCCATAATGTCCCTGTGAAATCTCAACTAGAACACTGAGGGGAGATTTCCAGGTGTTTTTAAGGGCAAAAACTGGGCAAAGATGTTCGAGGGGCTTTACAGACCACCCAAAAAGGGCAGTCTGTAGGCACCCCTTTGAGTGGCGGATTGGGGCCAGGGCAGCCTCACCAGCAGCCCCAGAGGTCCCAATCCGCCACTTTTCCAGGCCACGGAAAAGGGACAAAATGCCCCTTCTCTGTGGCCTGGAAAGAGCTGTCCTTGGGACTTCATGCCCTGAGGACACCCCGACTGGCAGAGGCAAGGAAAAAAGGTTCCTCCTGGCCCCTTTTTCCCTGCATTCGTGCCTGCGGCAATCTGGTTACTGTGGGAACAAAGCACTTCTTGGAAAGGAGCGCCACTTCTTGGAAAGGAGCCCTCCAGTGGCGCCATGACGTTAGGTGCGCCGCTCTGTGTAAATGTGGCACGTGCCATGACGTCATCAGTGTGCGTGCGTATGAATGGCATGCTTTAGAAAGGGTGCCACCCATACGCTCTAGGAAACGTGCAGATGCTGTGCGCTCCCCAGCCTATTGATGCCATGGAGACGGCCATTCGGGGCTGTCTGTAAAGGCCCTGATTGTCTGGGGTAAGGTAGTCTGGTCTGACCACAATCAAAGGAAATGGGGAAGGAGTTAAATTGATAGCTGGCTCATCAGATGAGACATCTACATAATCATCGTTCATTCTTCTGTAGCCTTAGGAGAGGACTGGACAAAGTACGGACTTCAGTTTCACCAGACCACCTTCTTTCTGCCAGAGTCAGTTTCTGGGAGCTGAAGTCCAAGAAAGTATTTTTCTGAGCTGGTCTTGTTTGTTGGCTTTCCATAAGGATATGGTTCGACCACTGGGGGAGCAGAGTGCTTTACTGGAAAAGGGTGATTTTAATTACATTGGTGATCAGGGGTTTTTTCCCCCCGTGCAAAATACAAGAAATCATACATGTTGTTGTTGTTGTTGTTGTTGTTGTTGTTTTCAAGTCATTTCTGATGTAGGACAATCCTATCATTGTGTTTTCTGGGATTCACTGTGTGTGACAAGACCCAAGGTCCCCCAGTAGATTTCCATCACTGAGGAGGGAATTGAACCCTGGTCTCCAGAGCTATAGGGTGCAACTACTGTACATTGTAGAAATAATACAATTTGACACCACCTTAATTGCCAATGGTTCCATCCTTCAGAATCATGGGGTCTGAGGAACTAGAATTCTTTGGCAGTGAAGGCTAAAGACCTTGTAAAACTACACATCTCAGGAAGCAGGATCATTTTCTAATGATTCCTGCCTTCTCATGATGTAGACAAAATATGACAGCCTCAATTTGACCATCTTGGTGTTAAGGAAGAGAGTTCTGTTCAAGGACCTATTCCCCTCCCTCCCCAGCTATTCACAGTATTCTCAGCACTCTTCTCTATCATTTACTAAATCACATTCTCGTTAACTATAAAAGTTACATGACACAAAGTGATATGGTGCTGTTACGCTATCATTATTCCAACAATTAATTCATTCCAGCTGGCTAGCAGCTTTTTACTAGTTATTAGTAACTAAATAGCAACCCAGGTTCTGTATTTGAGAAGAAAGAAAGAGATAGAGAAAATATTAGTGCCCCTCTGTCCTCTAAGAGTCTGACCACACACTGTGCACATACACCTAGGCAATCTTTAATACTATTCCAGAATATGAATGCATAATCTATTATTGTACTCTGTAACTTCTATGGACTGTTTGGCTTTTTGCTCCTCTTCTACGCTTGATCAGAGGCTCTGATTTCAGCAGCATTGAAGCAAAAAAAGAACTTTTCTTTTTACCCCAGGGGAAAAAATACAATTGAAACCATGTGCTGAATCCAGTTTCTTTATATTCTACCCCTGCCGTGTTTCACAAGATGATAACTTCTAAAGTCTATGGAAGGATATAGCTTTGGTCTCACAAACATCAAGCACTAAACTGATCCCACTCTTTGCTGAAGCCTTTGGATTTTGTTTACAAAGTTGAATCATCACTTTTAAAAATCCCCTCCACTCCCACTGGCATGCCATCCCATTGAAAATCACTGAATAATCATATGCACATGAATAACTGTTTTCAGGATGTATTCCATAAATCTTACTATCATTTACAATCTTTAGCAATTACTGATGGCCTTTAAGGCAGTACAAGGCTGGAAAAAAAGTCTCAGAGGATCATGAATAATGGCTCTGCATTAGTGCAATGTATTCAGGGAAGATAACTGCCAGCAAGAAGAAGCCAATTTGGCACGGATCCAAATGTAGCATTCCATAATAGTTCATAAGCCTTAAGGGACGGGACAGTACCTGCAGGATTAACCTGCCAGATGCACACATTTCCAAATTTACTTTTTGACACTTCAAATGTTTTGGCTTTAGGCAGCCAATGAAATCAATGGTTCTTTTCCCACATAGGCCCCTTGTAGGGCTGAGACTTTGATTTATATTGGAAGAAGTAAAATACCCTCTTGCTTTGCTAGTTTGCTAGCAGAACCGTGATATGATGAAGACTTAGCTTTCCATAAGTACACAGTACATTAAGCTCATGGTTTTGACGAGGAGCACCAAAAACACCATAAACAAACATAATAAGAAGCCACTTTCAATCACTGCATACTCTCCAAAATTTCATAGAAGATAACTGGGACATGTGTGGCCAAAAAAACATCAAAGTGTGGCCAAAATGGCAGAAGTTAATCAATGAGGAAGAACTCATAATTTGAAAGAGGCTGCAGCAGTTTCCTTTTGCCTGAGTCTACTGGGAAGGGCAAGATTCCACCCTCCTCCCCTTTCTACCATACTGAGTTGAATGCAAACTGCTTTCACATTTTGAACTCATTTTGCAACAACAAGTAAACTGAAGACAGAGGGGGAAAGTGAGAGGAAGAAAAAGAAACGGAGACATTGAGCCTTATGCATGAGAAAAGGAAGTGGAAGCAGAGCTGGAGAGAGCAGCTTTCTCTGTACCTTACTGCATAACATTGTAGCACTTCAATTCTCGTCCTGTAGGGGACGGTCATAAAAGTGTGTCATTTGCCTAGTTGGAAAAAATTAGTTTGACAAAAGTCATGCTTTTACAACCATCTCCCATGGGAAGAGAATGTAAGTGCTATGACAACATGCAGTTAAGGTATGGAGAAAGCCACTACTCTCCAGTACCATTTCCACTTCCTTTTCTTGTGTGATAAAGCTCATTTTACGAGTATAGATGAAAAAGCGGGACTGCAGAGGATTAATCAAGACTGTCCTGCCAACTTGGACAGTTGGAGAGCATGTCATGATGATGAATTTCTACATTTTATTTAGCTCAATGATGCCACCTAAAATCTTAGATCATCTGGTATATTAGAGCTCTGCAGTGAAGCCTGAAGATTGTAAATCTCTGCCTACAGAGATTATCGCATTACCTTTGCTTCCATCATAGATGCGGGATGTAACTTTAAGAAGGCAGATCTTATCAAATTCACCTGTCTCTGGGCAGCAGGCAGCCCATTTGCAACCAGAGCTTCTCCAGGCTTCTCTCGCATCTTTTTATGAATGGGATTTTCCCATTCTTGAAAAGCTGCGGCAGAAGCCCAGATTGCAAATGAGCTGCCTGCTGCCTAGTGACAGGTGAATGTGATAAGCTCAGCTCAGTCTTCCTAAAGTTACATCCTGCATCTATGCCTGGAATAAAGGTAATGCAATAATCTCCTTTGTCTCTGTATATACTCTTAAAATAACCTGTTTTTCACAATGCTGTAGCTAATTGGTAGTAACCAACTTATTTTTAATAGAAATGCAAAGTAGCCACTTGTATACTCCCCCCAAAAGAGGACATGTGTCACCAAAATAAGATAAAAGAAGATACAATTTTACACAAAATGTGCACTTACTGATTGTTAAGTGCAAAACTGAAATAACTACTGTAGATAAAAACCAAGAAATAATTAACGACAATTTGAAGAGAATGATAGTATTTTTCACCATACTGATTATTGTATTATTTCTACAGTGTAGATGTTCCCTAAGTCAGTTTACTTGAATCTTACTGATTTTAGTAATATGCCCTGCTATTAAGCATAAGAGTTCATGATTGGTTTACCTGTACCTTTCATAATGAAGTGCTATATATCCCAAATCTGGAGTACTCAAAGTGCAACCTGAATAACTCCTCTAAGGGACCACTTCTGCTGCCACCTCTGTTTCTGGTTGATCACATACTATTAAAATGTTTGGTATTAAAGTGGTATTCATGATAGCAGGAAAAATAAATCTCGAGACCTGGATACAGATGTGGTTAGAGCTGCCTCCTTTATGGACATTGCAACTTGTGCATAAAAGAGGACAGAGGGAAATCCTCGGTTATGAAGTCCACGAAAGTTATAACATCGCAGACGGGGTTTATTCGAGAAATTCAGTGCTTGTTATTGTTGTGTGCCTTCAGGTTGTTTCCAATTTATGGCAACCTTAAGGCAAAGCTATCATGGGATTTTCTTGGTAACATTTGCTCAGAGAAGATTTGTCTTTGCTTACCACCAAGGTGTGAGTTGCCCAAGGGAACCAGGTGAGCATCCATGGGTGAGCAGGGATTTGAATTCTGGTCTCCCAGAATCCTAGTCCAACAGTAAACCACTACACCACAGTGTCTGTCACTGCCCGTACCCACATTTTATTGCTATCTAAACACAGCATCCCTAGGGTTTAAATATAGTCCATAAGCATCATCTTGCCTAAATGCTGGTGCGTGAAGGGAGAAAGAACAAGGAAGAAAAGTTCAAGACAGTAGTTAGCATTGGCACTCTAGACTCCACAAATTGCAGTTGGATCGGGAAAAGAAAATTTCTGCCAAGAGCAAGTGGCAAGGGAAACCAGCAATAAGGAAGGGGGAAAAAAAAAAAGAACTCCTGCTTGCAGACTTGACTGGTTGACTTGCCTAGAAAATAACTACAGATCTTGTAACCCTTAAGGACTCATTGCGGCAGTATCATGCATAACAAATGTGGTTTGCAAAACACTGTGCCTCAGAAGCTTCAGCCTTGCAACTTTTTCATCCCTCTGTAGTGTTTCACTTGATTTGTAAACATTTTCCCTGCTTCCTCTGTCGTCCGTACTGCATTTCTTGTAGCTCATTAACAGCTGAGGCACCTCATCTGAAAATCCAGTGAGATGGTCTTTGAAGCAAGACAGTCGCACCATATTTCTCTAGTAAGCATGGTAATTTTTCAGACCAATAGCTTTGTCATCTTCAGAGCAACGTTTGCAGGTGACAGATGTGAGGTATAAAAACTTGTTGGTAGTCCCATGCAGGGACCACCACATTTATTTTATTTGTTGACAGAGCATCAGCCTGACTCTGCCCAGTATTTTACTTTATTTGTTCAGTTTAGCTTAGGTTTATGGAAGCAGGTGTCTGCGCTTTTATTATTTAATTCTTCTAAAATCATAATTTTTTTTTGCTGTTTGCTGGGATGTTATTTGCTGCCTTTCCTTTATTAATGTTCCTTTGGCAAAATGGTAAGAACTGAACAGATCATTGGTTGCAAGAGAGAGAGACTATGGGGCTTTCTAGATTGGCAGGAAAGTGTGACATGAAGTTGCCTTTTCCTTAATGCATAGCAGCTGCACCACAGCCTTTAGATGGAGCTGCGCTGTTCTGCAGTTTTTAAAAAAGAAGCTGGGAAAACCAGCACCTTTTTAAAGGCGCTTCTTCTCCCCTAAAACGCAAAAAAAGTGTTTTCATGGCACACTTTCCCTTTTTCTCATCTAAAGGCTAGACTTTCTTGCAGCCATGAACACATTTCTTTTTGCCAATCTAGAAAGCCCCTATATATTTCTTTTCTTGAGGAATCAGCTAGCATGGTGTAGTGGTCTGACTCTAGAAACCAGGGTTTGAATCACTGCTTGGCCATGGAAACCCACTGGGTGATCTTGGGCAGGTCTCACTCTCTCAGCCTCAGAAGAAGGCAAGAACAACTCCTATCTGAACAGATCATGCTAAGAAAACCCTGTGACATGTTCTTCTTAGTGTCACAATAAGTCTGATTTGAAGGTACCATCAACAGCAACATATCTTTGGGGATATGTTTGTGTGTATGTGCGTATCTCCACCAAGATAGAACAAACCTAATAAATCTTTGATTAAAAGCTGTCAGATAAGTGAGAAAGACACTTAGAGCTGTGATGAGGTTTACAATGTAATCCAATGCATGCTCAACAGGTATTTCTCTTTCATAAATGTTAAACATCAACACCATCCAACTATCAGTTTGGTTTTTGCACTCTAGAGCTTCAAAATATAGGGTGTGTTTTATTTTATAAGAACTCTTATCACTGACATGGTGGATGACCTCCAGCCAGAAGGACTGTCTGGAGTTTCTCCCAATTTCCTCAGAACAGACTCATAAGCCACTTCACCCCAGAAAATATAGGACCTTATAAGACGTTGGAAACTGGAAGTATAATCTAATGACAATCCAAACGCAATCATGGGGTTTCACGTTATTGTGAATTAAAGTATCTCATGCAGTTTTGGGCAAAAGGGAAGTCATTCCGAATGCAATCATGGTTTTACATTATTGTGAATTAAAGCATCTCATGCAATTTCAGACAATGGGGGGTCATTTTTGGGTAACGGGAAGTCATTCTGAATGCATTCTGAACGCAATGGGAATTCATGTAAATTCACGTGAATTCGAATTGCCTCCAATTGGCTCCATTTGCAATAAAGAGAAATTCCTCCTGTCTGATAAGGTCCGAAGATAACACAGTTCTTTCTGAGTCTTTCTCAGCCACTTCTCACCATCACTTCAGGCAGTGGTAATGTTAAGAACAGTGCAATAGGGTTTTTTGTGGGTGGAGGAGCTCTTCTAGGCACTAGCTCTCTGCAGGATCTTGCAGACCATAGGCTTAAAAATGAACAATTAACCCAAGTGGCTTCACGGAAAAATGAGGCAGAAGGTCAAGCTGATTTTGTAGCAAAAAATGTTATTTCTTTATTTATTTTTTTTAAAAAAACAAACAGAGAAAGATAGCAGCAGAATAGTCTGTACTCAGTGTAAGGCCTGTTTCTCAAAGGGAAACAGGGCAAAATAGCATGAGACCTAAAAACCAACCAGTCCTAACCAATCTAAGGGGGGGGGGGGGCTAGAGGGGTGTAGCTAAGTATAACGGGTTTACAGATTAAAACATACACATGGATTTTCTCATTCTCCAATGTGGAGAAGATGACTTGGTGAAGGGGGAAGGTCTGACAGAGAGAGAGAGAGATGTATCCAGGAGAGGGCAGGTCGAAAAAAGAGATTGTTTCCCTGTGTCTGTTCTTATGTTTTTTTCTAACTTGTGGGATCGTTCCCCAAGAGTGAAGGGAGTGCCTCTGGATCAGGAAAACATGATCTCAACATATGCTTGCAAAACAGCAGAGATGAAGTATCCTTCAGGTTCTGATCATGGCTCTTAAGTGGTCTGAGCAACTAGAAACAATGGGTTTAGTACACAGGACAAAACCCCCAATCAGGATAGATATTTGCTCTCTTTCAATTCTAGATGTGCTTGACAGCCTTCTGAAAGCAGTACAATACATCACCATGAGATGTATCCCAGTCTGAGCCAGTTTGGCAGGGTCTCCATTCAGCTGAGGTAGACAATACAGTTAAGTACTCGTTGCTCTCAATCAATGCTACCATTTCCTTGTCAGCTGGGGGGGGGGGGAGGACAATTCCAGTCTTGCAGTTTAAAATGAGGATTGGATTTTCCAAGACGGATGTTTGCATGACAGACAACACCTACCGAAATGACCTCTCCTCCACAGTTTTTAATGGGACAGGACAGCCTTGGCCCTTATTTCAAATGGAAACTCTAATTGCAATTTAGGAGTTTCTTGTATGCTGTTTAAAGCAACTTACCCCACTCACATTTAATTTTGAAGCCAGATTTTATCACACGCACTGGGGGCCAGGTCAGTGCAACCTGGCTGCAGCCCGGGCACCAGCCGCGCTTATCTGGCATGTTTTCAAAATCAAGAGTCTACCGTTTTTGAAAAGATGCTGGAAAAAGCATGGCTGGGACCTGGGCTGCATTCGAGTTGCATTTGCCTGCCCCCTGGTGTGTGCAATAAAATCCAGCTTCAAAATCAAATGTGAATGTGGTAAGTTGCTTTAAACAGCATGCAATAAACTCCTTACCTATTTTTACTTTAAATGCATGTTTATATTAGGGTCCGTGTGGTGGGGTCAGGTACTTTGCAAAGGAGAAAGATGGTGATAATGATGAAGGATAAGGGATATTAAAGTAGTACAAATTTCAGGTGTGGAGATCCAGTAATAAAGAAAGCTATAACCATGACTCCTCTATTGGCTACACAGTTCTCAAAATTGCGAAGTCCCCCCCACAAGAACGAAAAGGTTAACAGCTCTCTTTCTCTGTGATGCCATCTCAACTTGATGCAGAACTGATATTCTGGAAAACCTGTGACTCTTTCAGATGAGTCTCTGCTCTTTTGATATTTAGATTCTGTTTGAGGCACCTGGGAAGCTGTTCAAGCTGCAAAGGTTGCACACCACCATCCTTTAAACTGATTAATATTATCCAGGAGATAGCACTAACAATATTATGCTCCTACCTAATTGTAAAAATTTACTTGCAACCAGAATTAGACATATAATTAATGCTAAAGCATGGTTCTATCTATCATGTTGATGTAAATTTGGCATTTTTTTTTTTGGTCAGGTTATGCATGATTTTTGCCTCCAACACATTAGACTTTTGAGCAGAATATTAAGCAAGGACCACAGCAGCTGAATATAAACTTCTTTGAAAAGGATTGCAAGCAGGACATTTTCTCTCTGAAATGTTCTATATAACAAACGGCTACATTAGAATACAATATGATTGTGTTCCAGGAGTTGCTCAGGTCCATGGTCCCGGTCAAAACAACCTATATTGTTTTCTGAATTTAACATTAACAGATTTATTCTAGGCCATAAGGAGCTGGTTTATACCAGGGCAGATTATTTGTCCATCTAGCAACCTAGCAATTTGTCCATCTAGCAGTCCTGTTGGTGACATGTGGTCATGTTACCTTGTGTTATATGAACACATGTGATTTTCATGTTATTGTACTGTACTATGAAGTATTTCAATACCTCCTTGAATAATGCCTTCTTTCCCGTGCAAGACAGCTTTACAATGCCAGCAAATACTCTCTTGGCCTTTTAGTGGTAGGGGGAGGGCAGGGAGGTTCACTTAATAGCAAGGGAAGAAGAAGGGGGCACCTGGTTCATGCCAGCTGTAGAAATGCAGCTGCACACTGTTGGCTTGCCTCCAACCTTCCCCAGCCATAAGATGGCTATAGAGGCACACACAGATGCTGAGAAGCTGCCTTTCATGGGAGGGGGAAGAAAAGAAGTCCCATAACTATAACTACAGAATATTATCTTCCACAAGCATCACACAGGACCCTTGATCACAGTCTTCCAGTGACTCAGAGAAATCCTGGGAGCTGCAGTCCAAAATGCAACATTTCAAGGCTATGCTTCTAATATGGAAGACAACATGGGGTTTTGAGATAGCACATGCATACAATATCTGCCCCGTCCTAGTTTTTTGTTCATGCAAACACTGTCTTTTTTCAGTTTAAATGTTAATCAGAGGTTACGTAACTTGTTGTAGGGAATAGTCCTCTTTGGAAAGGATAATCTTGCAAAGATTTATGCTGTTGTAGCTTTATGTACTGTGGGAAGGCAATGGATAGATTCATGGGACACGTAGGAACAACTCCCAAGGCTTTGCAAGAGCATGGCTTATATCAACATTAAGCTAATGTTTCTCAATAACTTAGCACACTGGGTTTCTGAACTCATAAGAGCAAAGGTTCTGGACTTATTTATATTAAATATTGATTGTACTGCATATTTTTCAGTGGTAGTGTCCTGGAGACCTGGCCAAATGCCTACTTGAGCTTAATTATTATCTTCCCACTTACTGTAAATCCTCCCTATAATTTCATCTGAGGCCAATATTTTCCCATGGTTTTCTTCCATTCACTAACACGGCACTTGTATGCATGTCTGCTCACAGTGCTTAATGGGCCTTTATCCCAGGGATAAGTGTATAGGAGGCCCCACTAAATTGTAGAAAGCTAGTTCTACACAGCCATTTCCTGTGATTCTTCTTGGGCTCTGTACCAAAAAAATTCAGTCTTGTTTTTCCTTGTGGGTTTTTTTTTTTAAAATTTGGACAAAACAATGTTAGGAGCATAACTTGGCTATTAAAACCGGCTTATCTCTATCTGGTTTAAAGCTTAATTCGGACAGCATCCTGATCTTATCAGAAGATTACTGTTGCTGAATTTGCAACCTGAATACAGCCCAGGTTCATACCCGCTTCCAGGAGCGCTCCGGCAGCCATTTTCTCTCTTTCTCTTTCTCTCTCTATGTGCACATTCTTGTACAATTTAAGATCTCTTCACTGATAGAGGAAGGCATCTCTTTCCAGTGATGTAGACTTTCACCGATTGACTTGGACTCAAGTCAGACTCAATGACTTGATTTGGACTTAACTTGGCAGTAAACAATGTACTGACTTGACTCAACTCGAGACTTGTGTATTTTTTCGCAATTCACTTGCTGGCCTACCTTCATCCAGAAGTAGCAAACACATAAGTCAATGGGCTGGAGGTGGCAGTGTAGGCAGTGGTGTCGCTAGGGGTGTGTGCGGGGTGCACCGAGTGATGCCCCACAAGACGGGTGACACTGGCCTAGCAGCCCCCCCACCTCCCTATCCCCATCGCTTTACTCACGAGTAAAGGAACACATAGCAAGGTGAGGGTGTGCCCTTTTGGCCTTGTCCCCCAAAGCCCACCACCACCAGCTGACACTCTGGGCTGGGATGCCACTGGGTGTGGGGTAAGGTCTACTCAGCAGCCTGTCCCTGCAGCACATTGGAGGAGCCTTCTAAAACTTTTGAATAGCTTTAGAAGGATCTCAAGCCTATTGTCTAGCACATTTGTTGTCCCTTCTGGGGATTTTTTTAAAACTTAACTTTGTGCACATAATTTTGAGTATTTATTGATAGTTATTTATAATTATTTAAACTGTCCACTTCCCTTTTTAAGACTTGAAAGTGTCTTGCAAGGACTTGAGACTCAAAGGTAGAGACTTGAGACTTGAGTTGAGACTTGAATACATCACTGCTTCTTCTGCCTAATTATTAGGCCCTAATTTGGGGGGGCTTGTTTCAGAATTTGTGAAGGAAGATGCCATTAATAGATGGTGGAGGAATGCAAGCTGTCTGGCATTTCCCAACTGAAAATAGTGACATTTATGCCCATTATTGGTGGTGGGGAGGTTGGTATGCAGTGATGTGGATGCCATGTGCCATAAGTAGAAACAAAAAAGACATAAAAGCAAATAGTGAACCTGCTGACAAAGTGAGGAGAACCCTGTGGCAAATCAAATATATGAATGAAAGACAAGTAAAATATATTATGGATACATAGACACACTTTATTGTACAGGTTAAAGGATATTGGGCCTTTCACAGCTACAGGATGCTGGTCCAATCAGGTTGCTGGTGGGAAAGATAATGAAGTGAGCATATTGAGATGCGTCTTTCTCAGAGGGAAAGGAGTGGGAACAACATTGTTTGAATCTTAACCTGTTTCAGGAAATGTGTGAAAATCTCCCCTCCCCAGAGCACAGCGTTCAGCCTCTATGCTTTGCCTATAGTCATAAACAATTATATGGCTCTACATCACAGTGTACGCTTGCTCTAAGCACACACTCTCCCCCCCTTAAAACAGTAATTATTTACTCTGTGCTAGTAATGGTTTTCTCCAGCTAGGGAAAAAGGCTCACTTTTATGACCATCTCCCATGGGAAGAAAACTGAAGAACTATGATGTCATGCAGTAAGGCACATTACTATCTAGATGAACTTCTGCTTTCTTGTGTGATAAGCTCTTAAAAAAGCATGTATATCCCTTATGGAAAAAATAAAAAAAATGAAGGATAGCAAAAGCCGTCCATATTTTCACCCATATTTGAATTTGCAACCTTTGTAGTTGAACAGTTCAGTTAGTGGGCTTTCTGTTCCAGCAAATATGTGCTCACTGATACCTTGTCTATGAAAGTTATTAAAATTTTGATTTTTTTTAAATCAGTGCAGACCTTTGAGAGAGATATTCTGCTTGAAATGGACAAGTTATCTGGTTTGATTAGAGAAAAATTGCTAGTGACATTTCTAGAAGATTTGAAACCCCTGATAGCCTTTTTGTGAAAAATAAAATAAAATGATATGATAATTATTGGTTTTGAGATGTAGTAAGATTTGGGTTGTTGGAAGAAATGTGTGGTGTAGTTTTAGTGAAAGAAGTTTGACTATATTATAAATATGACTCTCATCTATCTATCTATCTATCTATCTATCTATATCTATCATCTATCTATCATCTCCCCACTGAAAAGTGGGGAGACTTTTTTATATCTTACTCTTTCCATTTCTTTTTTCTTCTTTATTCCCTTTTTTTTTTTTTACATCTTTAAATACCTGTAATTTTTATTGTGGTGGTGTTCTGCTTGTATGTTTCTGTATATTTATATCTAGGATTTTTTACATTGGGAACTGGATATCATTGTTAATTTGATTAAAACAGAAAATGAGGAAGCCAGGTTTGAGAATTCAGGTTGGGTCTGCATGGCTTATTCAGGAGAAACCTAAATAAATGTAATTACTAAGTCTACGTATATGTGTGCATGACAGAGAGAAATTGGGTGTTGAAGCAGGTATATTTGAACATGCTTCATAAATTGTTTGTTCTTCTTATTTCCTTACTAAGAAGAAAAGTCCTCAAGCGCTGGAGGTTTTGCCACCTTAATAAAGGAGCAGCCTGTCACAAATGACAGTCCAAGCCTAGAACTAGATAATAGGCACTTCAGTGGTGCCATCAATCATATGTGGCGTTATCTTTAACCTGTCATTCTTTCAGTGAAACAATGGTTTGAGACCTACCATCTATAGCGAACTGGTCTCCTATTTATAGAAAAAAGGGAAATGTTAATAGTTTTTTTTATGCTTAAGAGAATATCCACCTCCCCCCCCCCATTTTTTTTAACTGGCCACTTGGTGCCAATGCACTTAAAAACCAATACTTTTCTGATAAGATTAATCCCAGCAAAGTCGCCAATTAAATGTGGTATTTGTCAAAATGTTTGATGGGGGTAGAGGTTCATTATTTTTGCTATTCCTTCTACTTATGGGAACATGAGTTTTCCAGACCAGTCATTTTGAAAGAACTGTCTGTGATAGGGCAAAGACATTATAGATTGCCTCCAGTAACTCCATGCTTCCACTTAAGAAAATGCATCCCTTAGCCTCATATCTGATTTACAGAATTCCCAGCTCATTTAGACATAATGCATAATAGGTGCACCTTAACAGCTAGGAGTATTTTCTTTAAACAAGCTACTATTGAAGTTGCTTATGGGTTGAATAGTTACTGATAGCCACAGGAAACTTGGCAATGGCCTCCTTTTTGTCTTTCTGTCATTTGAGCCCTTAGAGGAGGCAGTCACCTTTTGTGAGATCTGGTGAGATGTGAAATGTCTGGAAGGGAATGGGTGAGCAGGGAATCTGGAGCCCCATGTGTATTTCTCCTTTTAACTTTCTCTCTCCCAGTAATGTTTCACGGGCCATTAAACTTTGTCATGCTTCAGGTGACTGAGAAAAAGCAATGTGGGTCAGCAGATACTGGCCTCATCCTTGCAGAAATGAGTTTGTATGATCTTTGTCAAGAACAGTAATATCATTATTTTTGTTACAATGCCCCCCTTGCCCCCCATTTCTTCTTTCCTTTACTTAGACTGAAGGAAAAGCAAGCAAGCAAACACTCTCACTGTCAATGGTTTTCCTTCCCAGAATATTTTACTTATTTCTAAGCTCCTCATGAATTTAGATGATTAAAAATGTGGAAATACTCTTAACCTTTAAATCTTCTACCCGCCCACTCCTCAGCACTTACTCTGCTTTTCTTTTTTGCTACGGACATCATGCCCCTTAACATGCTCTTGATCATATACTCCTTATTTGCAACTGGACTTTATCAGTTGTCAGTGTCTCTTTTCCTCGGTCATTTTCTCCCTTCAGAATTTAGATCTTCCAATATTTGTTCTGGCCAGCTGATAAGCAGCTCCTCAAACTTTCACCTTATCAGCCAAGCCTCCAGTTCATCACTTGGAAGCTAATCTGCCAGCAGTAACAGCCTCTCATGATTTACTGAAGACATTTTGTTCATCTGTCATTTGGTATCTGCGGTATTTTTTTTTTTTAATCCTGCGTTTCTACACAAGATTTTGGGAAGGCTGCGAAACAGAGGATATAATTAAAACACTTTCACCATGAGCATGAATGCAAATGTATTGATAAAATTGTGCAGGTTTACTTAGTGCTTTTTGAAATCCGTTTAGTATTCCTGAAAACGAAATTAATATTCCAGCAATCATTGTTTTTATATTTGCGCCTTGTGAAAGGTGCACATGCCAAATTTATACAATAAATTTGGCATAAAGTGACTGTATGCCAAATTTGACCTCTTCTTGTTCTGTATCAGGATTCCTTGCATTTGTAGTGTATAGGGCACACATAGCTGGAGTCACTGTTGGCTCATCTCAAGAGATTTTATAGGCAACTGCCAAACAACTTCCAGGGATTGTAGATTATCATTCCCCAACCTCTGCTGTCTTGGGCTATAATCCCATTCTCAGAGAGCATTGCAAATCATCAAGATGACAGGTGTAGTAATCCAAGATATCTGTAGAGACCAGGGGTGCATCTACACTGTAGATACAATCTAGTTTAAAATATCACTTTAAGTGCTATAGTGGCTTCCTATGGAATATTGGGATTTGTAGTTATACAAGATGCTTAGCCCTCTCTATAGGACAGAGCCATGACAGTTAAAGTGGTGTCAAACTGTGTTATTTCTACAGTGTAGATGCACTCCAGCTTGCAAGGGAGGGAAGGTGCTATACTGACTGAAAGATTGAAAAACCTCTCTAGAGTAATTTAAAATCCCTTTTCTTGCCACAGATCTTTGGGACAACAAAGGCCTTATGTGTGGGGACAATGGAGTCCTTCTTCTGGTTGTCCTGATTGCAATTCTTCTCAATTATTTAGACCATATTTCCTGTCCAGGAATTATGTAATTGCTCAATCGCACTACTTGCCTCAAGGAGGGAGCAGTTGGTTCTCCACATACCAGAAGAGGCAAAGGGACAAGAAAGTCATCTGTGCCCTTGGGCAACAAAATAAGTTCTACTAGTCCTGACTAACTGGCAGTTGTATTAGCATTCTGCTCTCCTCCTTAATTTCCTTAGCCACATGAGGGCATCTTTATATCATGCGTGATGAGACCTTGTCACTGGAAGCAAGCAGGGTTATGAGAAGTCATACCAGGCATGTAAGCTAACAGGGTCTATGTGAGAAAGTTAGCAAAACGTATGAAAATATTATTTTAACTTCATGCCAGGATATACTCACGTGACACACACTCCCCTATCTTTCTTGATATTCATTCATTCATTCTTTATTTACTTATTTAAATATTTCTAGCCCAACTTTTATCCCACCCATGGGGCCCAAAGAGGCTCACAATTTCAATTAAAAGGGAACACAACTAAAAGCATAAAAATGAGCTTAACTGTGAAGCTAGGTACTGAAATCATATATGAAGCAGGGAAAATCAAGCCCAAAGCAAAAGAGTGTGGCTGAAATGCTAATAAAGAGTAAATCAGGCTCACAGACACAGGGTATTGTATAACATGGGTGCTGCAACCAAAAAGCATCATATCCCAGGCAACTGGACCTTTGCAATGCAATGCAAAGCATGTCCTCTGAGAAAACTAGTGTTGCCAGATGTTAGGGCTTGGTCCTGAGTCTCCAGTTTTCACGGGTTATCTCCAGGCAGGAGACAAGGGCGCAGATTCTACAGTTTTGATGGGCACAATTCCAAGCAAGAGGAAAGGGCTGTGTGAAAATATTCAATGCAGCAGTAGCTTGATATAATTTGCAAGGGTTGATAAATTTGTTGCTGCACCTTGCAAAAACGCTACAGTTCATACTTATTGTGTAAAGCTTACTACCACCAAAGGTTGTCTCTCACTTTTGTCCCAGAAACCTCTAGGCCTGGGAAAATCCTGAACAATCAACAACCTAAAAGAGACCATGATCACAGCTGGCAAGTGGGACGGCTTATGTTACAGTCACTATATATCTGGGTTTCAAACCACCTTCTTGTTGTGTGCCTTCAAATTGTTTCCAACTTATGTTGACCCTAAGGCACCCCTAGCACAGAGTTTTCTTGGCAATTGTTTTCAGAGGGGGTTTGCCATTGCCATTCTCTGAGGCTGAGAGAGTGTGACTTGCTCAAGGTCACCCAGTGGGTTTATGGTTGAGCAGGAATTCAAACCCTGTCCTTCAGAATCACAGTCCAAAGCTCAAACTACTATGCCATGCTGGCTCTCATTCAAACCATCTAGAGCTGAACCATAAATTAGATGGAAAAAATGCTTGGTAGATTTCTATTTTTAAAAGCTTTAATAAATATGTTAGCCAAAATCATTCCCAGCGCATTTTACAAACTAGTATGTGTTCTCTTTATCGAATGGGAAGTAAGGAGAGCCCTCATCATAAAGGTGGCTTACATTATTTGTAATATATAGGCACCTTTAACTTGAATATACGTATTTCCAGATTCATTTTCAGAAAACATCAGTCTTAACAGCCAGGATTTCCAGTGTAGCATTTACAAGTTTAACTTGTGACAAGAGGAAGGGTTTTTTCCAGCAGAATTTGATTGCTTTTAATAAGGTCATTTTCAATGGCACTAGCTTAGTTTTTAATAAGAAGTGAAAGCAAAAGTTGACACTTTGATGGATGTCAATACTACAGGGTGTTATATTTTTCTATTGCTTGCCATTTTGTCAGCAGTTGAATATGCTGTGATCACAGGTGCCAAGAGTCAAGGGGGGGGGGGAATTCTGTTTCTATGTATGGCCACAGACACAGTCTTTTATTACCTCTTCATGTGGGATAGTTTCCAAATCCCCAGATATCTCACTTATTCAAGTAAAATGTGTTTACAGATATTGGGGGGGGGGGGGACTATAGAAGAAATCATTTTTAGGCCAAGTGCTATGCTTTCTCCAGCAGTAGAGCTTTATATTCTGAATGTGTTTTGCCAAGCTACATGGAAAGATAATGCAGGGGGCAGTATTGAACAATTATTTTTAGCAGACAAGCATATTGGAATTTGAAGGTGAAAACTAGATTCACTTCTAAACGTGTTAGTGCAGAAGGATTTACTATTGATCACAATAGTATTTGTTTCCAGTAAGTATGTTGCCAGTTCAGTTTGATTGTTAATACACATTTTGGACCAACATTGCTTTGATGTTTTATAGAATCATTGAACTGGGGTGTTGGTCAAGAGCTATCTAGGCCAATTCTTTGTCAGCACTGGCAATCCAAAGCTAAAGCATCCCTAACAGATGTCGCTGCTAAAAAAAAAAAAACCTCCAGTGAAGAAGGCCACAGCAGCAGACAACGTCTTCCTCTGCACTGTTGAAAAGTTTTTACCACTAGGAAGTTCTTCCTTACAGTTGGGATCAATGGCACCTAATGTTTTCTCCCTAATGAACCAGCCCATTTTCTGAGACGTGCTAGGAAGGCCTGATCACCCAGTGCAGGAGTGTGTGTCAACTGCCTTGCCTTCCCCCACCAGCTGCCCATCCTGAAGGCACTGTCCCCCAGCAGCTGCTGCTATTGAAGCTGGTGGCTTTGCAGCCTACGGAGGGCCCTGTCCTGTGCAGCTGCTGGGTGAGTGGGAAAGCGCCCTTTCTTGCTTGTCTAGTAGCCACGGCATTCCCTTCAAGTATACCGCACCACTGGGGGAACCCCCTTCTGGTGCAGTCTGAACCCTGCGTACCCCCCTAGGATGCCACTGACACCCCCAACAGGTACATCTAGATTTCCCTACTTTCTTTTCTCAGACAAAGACTTTTTTAATTATTATTCCGAGAGACATTTGCTAAGTAATGATATAAGGCCCATTTGACACAATGCATTGCATATTGCTAATCACTCTGCTTGGTGTGTGTGTATGTTTTAATGATAAATGTTTTTATCTGGTTTTTCCCCCCTGATTGTTTGTTTTTAAGGTAAGCAACAACAGTTAAAAAAAATTGTTAAAATCCACAAAATACAAAGGTATTTTGTGGATTTTAACAATTTTTTTAACTGTTGTAAACTTCTTTGAGTCCCAGTTTGGGAAAAGGAAGGATACCAATATTAATACTACTACTAATAGCCATCACTGGGGGTTGTAGGCTGCATCAGGTGACACCCTAAGAGGGGTGTGTGACACCATTACTCCCCAAAGATCTGCCTTTTGGCATAAATAAGTTATGATGTTTACCTGCATCCCTTTAAAATGTGGAAGAGATGGTGTGATTAAGGCTCAGTGGAAAAAGAAAGGAGAGGCCCCAGTTTTTCAAAATTAAATTTTAAAATGATTTTAATTTTAATTTTTAAAATTAAAGAAAAATTAAACAAAACCTCACATCTTAGCAAATTTTTACTTTAGCCACATGAAGCAACATGCAGATAACTACATTTAGGCTATGCATATGATACTGTAATTTAAAGGTATCATTTAAATTTTGCTAGTTGTCTATGTCATAACTATTGCCATTATATTTAGTGATATGCAGAGATTATGATTAACATAAGTACAAAAGTTTGTTACTAAGGATTCTATGTGGGATGGTATGAGAGGAGGTCTATGTGGGGGGTGTGTGATTCCAACACTGGTAATGCTGATGATAATAATGATGATTTACTTGAGATCTGCTTTTCTGTAGTTTGATCCCTTTCTTGTAATTTATTTCTTATGAAGTGGAGCAGCAGAAAGTGGGCTTGCTTCATTTTCTAGTTGACAACTTGATCTACCATCAAGTAGATCAAATACTTCAAATACTTGATCTACCATCTAAAAAAGTGGCAAATTTTATTTTCTTTTTCACTTCTTTTTATCAGATTCTCTTTCTCCTCATGTAATGGCAGTAACCCATTATCTCCTGGCATTGGCAACTAGTGACCGCAGTGTCAGGGGAGTTGTGAATCTGATTTAGATTTTAATCTGGACTTTAAAGAGCTAGCTAATACGTTGAACTCAGCTGTTGGACAGCTCACTTAGAGTTCAAACTAAAACGCAGAATGCATCTACCCCATGTATTTTGGCAAAATGCTTTATTTGGGGGGAAAGTGCTAAGCACTAAAACTACATCAGCAATACTGCAAGAATGTATTTTACAGCTGTGGCTCTTTTGGTAGACAACATTATTAAAATTAATTTGGATTTATTTGTATTCTGGAACGGTATCCATTATGCTTTATTTGAAAGGTTCAGTATCCTAAATCGAGGAGATATTAAAAGAAATCATTCACTAAATTAATGACACTGTTTCAAAATATGTATCTACAATTAAGAACATTATTTTTAGGAGAATATTTTCCCTCTCAGAGGTGCTGAGCTGAGGGTGCAATTCTGTAAGTGACCTACACGGCATACCTGTTACACTGGCATATATGTAATACTTCTGGTTTTGTGGGAAGGAAGTATCTAGTACCTCCTTGTGCAATACTGCCCTTCACACATAATATCAGGTTAGCAGTGATGGGTGTCATTCTCATCTCTTGATGGGTGTCAAGTGATTCCTGGGGACAGGAGTGGGGGTTCCCAGGGATCATGCAGCTGTAGTTGCTCATCAAGGGAAAAGGAGCAACCATTATCTTCCAGGTTCCAGAATGTATGCAGGAGGACAAGGGGAGTAACAATACTGGAAGCAGTGGCATCAGTGTTTGAACAAAGTGATCAGTGGGAGAGGAGGCAATGGGAGCTAGATAATGCCTACAGTTTCCCTCCCTCTCTTTATCTGTCTTTGATCTTTGTACATAGTCCTTTGTCTATGGAAGGAGCAGACATGGGGATAAATCCCTAGTAATGGCTGCTAGTTTACCCTCATACATGACAGCCAGCCTTTATGGTTTTTTTTTTAAAACCAAGTATAGCTTTGCATCTTTTGCCTGTTTCCTTTCCTATCTGAAATGGATGGATGGATCTCCTGAGGTGATAAATGTAAATTCTTCTCTTTACATTACAAGAACATCCTGAGAAATTACTTCTGTTTCTACCACAAGTTCTACCACAACTAGCCCTGCTGCACTGTTCATAATACAATCACCAAATATTTCTACAGTTGGCATTTCATTTTTCCTGGGTGCAAAACTGCACACAAACGGTACAAGGGAACTGACTGGCTGTCAGAGATGCACCCGGGCACCCCCAAGCTGTGTTGAATGGCCAGGAATAGTGGAATTTTGGTGGGCCTATGGTGAGGAATTGCACTCCAACAGCAATACTATTGGACCTCACCCCACAATGCACACTCTCCAGCATATTGGGCTGTAACTGTGGATCCAGAAATGCACCAGCAGGAGATATTTTAGTGGTGGAATCATTCCACAAACTTCTGTGCAAGAGCTAGCTGGAAAATTTTTGCAAGGTGATCTTAATGCAGCTTGAAGCTTTGTGTAATTGCTCATGTTGAAATAACGCTGTGACTTGCAGAGGAGTACCCTGTCAGAGTTCAACTCTTTTCTTGTGCAAATGTATTGTGCTAAATTGCGGATGACCCTTATGTTTACATAGATGGTACTTCACTTGCATAAAAGCACCTGTGCATGCAACCTAAAGGGTCCTGCCTGCACAGGGGTCTTCCTAGTTTAATGCTGTGAAAGAGAAAAAAATCAGCATGTGGCAAATGAAAATTCTCTAGAGTACAGTGTAGACAGCGATATCTTCTAAGACAGTGGTGGCAGAAGTCCTGGTGACACCTGGCGCAGGAACACTACTGAGTTTGGGCACTCGGTCTCAAAAAGGTTCACCATCACTGTAAGGTAACAGGAAGACCCTGTACATGTATTATTTTGGTCTTTATTACACTACACTGTTACAGACCTATTATTCCAATTTGTCTTTAACATCTTCTGGAATCCTGGGATTTGCAGTTTAGGGAGGTGCATTTAGAATTCTCAGCCAGAGAGCTCTTCAAGGATCTCATTAAACTACCAACCCCCCCAGAATTCCAAAGGGTGTTGCCATAGCAGTTAAAGTGGAATAATAAGACTATAATAGTGTTGTGTGATAAATTACTTAAAGATAGGTCTCATCTTTTTTTGCATTTACTAATAATACCTGCTAATGTTATCATAGTGTTCTTCTACTACATTGTCTAGGAAGTTGTCGTGATTCACTGGAGAGCTGATTTTGAGAGAGCAACGCATGTACTTACTGAGGAATTGACTGATGTATAACATCTGTGGGCTGGAGCAGATGAGCAGGAAAAAGTGGCTTGATCCTACATTTTCTGAAAGTGGATTGAAACCCTCCTGTCCTCATGGCCCACTCCCAAGACTCTCCACATCATGTGACATCAAGCTGTGCTGTGTTACTTTTTTTCACCTCCCCACCATGCATCCACACCATTGCACAAACACACCACCAATCTCAAATTACCCCCCATGTCCCACCCAGAGGCCATTCCATTGGATGGCTGCCCCTTTGACTGGCCACATAGTTGCACATAAAATGCACTGCTGGTACAGGGCATTGGTGCATCAGTGTGCCAAGTGATACATAGACAAAGCACAATCATGGAGGCCCCCAAACATGCCCCCCCTCACCCCAGTGGACAGTCTGGTTTGTGTATATTGTACTTATATTTATTGAAGTTGCCACACTTTCACTTTTTTGCTTTGTCGCAGGCCTGCGCTGGCACCAAGTTGTTTGTATGCACATTTTCCGAGCTAAACTGGAAACTGCTTTATTTTACCTATGTGTTTCACCCCTGTGTGTACTTGTGGGCACGTACCCTAATCAAGCCTATGGGGCTTGAATATCGGTGAGTGTTTTCTCGGGGTGGGGGTGATCCGGAACAGATCCCCTGTGAAAACAGAGGGCTGACTGTACTTTGCTTGATTGACTGTTTTTTGACTCCTCAGGGCCACACACATTTTTTTTTAACTTGAGTCATTGTATGGCTCCATCTTGTGAAGTGAAAAAACAACACCTATATATTTACTACTATAACTTGAAGGAACCTAATGAGTACTAGAGAAACTTTGGACAACCTATCAACCCACCTCACCCCACCCCGCCACCATATCTGCTCTGGAGAGCCTCCCAACCTCCAGAGCCAATTTTGATTGAACACAGAACTTGCAAGGGAAGAGGAATAAATTCTTCAAATGATGTCTGTTCTGCTGGCAGATGGACACTGTTGGATCTCACACATTAGCAAAAGGGGGAAATTTAGCAACTTCACTGCTTACAGTTAATTCTGATCTGAGCAGCAGCTCCAGGAGATTTCATTTGGTTTGAAGCCCATTTTTAGACAGACAACACTATTAGGATCGATTCTTGATTCCTGAGATGTTTGGGTATAATTTTTTTTAAAAAAAATCATAGCCAAAATTGACTCCACTCACCCACTATCAATTCACTTTGTACTCTTCTGTGGGATACTCCTTGAAATATCTTCAGAGCAGAACAAACACCGTCTGTCATTTGCTTATTCATGGAACTTGTCTATTCAGTTTAAAGCTTGACTCATCTGCTGCCAATTACAAAAATACATGTTTTCGTGGCTACTGCTGCATATCTGTTCTTTCTTTCTTTTTTCATTGCAGAGCTTAACTGCCCCTTCAGATGGTTTCAGTCTGTCAAGCGTTTTCTGTTCCATTTTAATCATGCAGTTTTCAATATCTAACTTACAACTAAAGCAATTATATCTGGATCTAAGCATTTGACCCCCAGGATCCCGAAAGTGCTATTTTTCCTTAATATGCTTCGGTTCTCTAATGCCACTTTCATGGCGTATCCCCACCCACTTTCTGCTTCCCCTAAAGATGTACTAGACTGATTAATGCTGTCCATTCTGTTTAATAACAGACGGTGCTTGTGCAGGAATCTTAACTCTCAAATTTGTTATCTGAGCCTCTAAAAGCTATTAGATTTCTGTCAATCTTTCTCCTCCTTTTCTTGAGAAATCTTTCATCACAATTTCAAACCATCAGGAGTAGAAGCTTTCCCCCACTATGCCTCAAGTGGTATTTGGAACTCAGAATTATTGTTTTAAATGGGCACTTGTATGAGGTATTTTATTTCAGCTTAGCTTTTGGTTAAAAATATGAAGTAGCTTGATCCAGTTATATTAGAGATGTAAATATAGGTATGTCAGTGGGTTGGTGGGTGTAATGAAAGTAAGGATGCCCCCTCCCCATGAATTTTTTCCCAGTCTCTAAACTTTTAGCATTACAGAAACTTTAAACATGAGTCAAGCATTTATAAATACAAAGATACAGCCATGTTAGTCTGTAGAATCAGTATATATAGAGTTCTTGTAGCACCTTTGAGACTAACTGAAAGAAAGAAGTTGTCAATATGAGCTTTTGTAGACTTTAGTCTACTTCCTCAGATGCTTTTGGTGGAGTGGAAGCCAGGGACAGACATATATATGCCATAGAAAAATCCATCAGTGATACCTTTAATGGCCAACCAAAATGCACAATTTACTTGTTGCAAGCTTTCGAAGCTCCATCAGGCTTCTTCATCAGGCAAGATGTTATAAACCAAAGAGGAGGAGAAGAAGAAAACAAACAACTGGAGATGTCAGTCAGATGCCTGCATGTTGTTTCAGTCCTTAGTTAAGAGGATATACTGGGATGGATATATTTTGTGCAGGCAGGCTCCTCCTCCTCCTGAATATGTGGCAATAGGGAGATTTTCAAAATCCAGGAAATTTAAAGTCTATTTGCATCTCAATAGGGAGACTTCTTTTGCAGTCCAGTATGTCTCCATTGCAGTGAAGTCATAGGTATCTTTGTAGGCAGAGAACAATAAAATCCTGAAGATGTCTCCATGTTTTTGCATCAAGAACATTTTGGTGATGTAGAAGTAAAGCATGTGAATTCAGTCCAAATTTAAGAAGAAAAAAATTGTTTTACCTTAGTTGGAAGTCCCAGTCCACTCTTCATGCTATGTGAGAATGCCACTTCAAATTCAAATTTATGTCCATTTATCCTCTGGTACAGAGACTGGCCTGTTTGCCTGATGTACAGTGCTGATCAGTCATGAGGATACAGGTACTAAGCCTTGCCACAAACCAAGATGCCAATTTTGCCCGCACATTTATCCAGGAAATATAATCACAAGACCTAATGGCATCACCCAAAATATTAGGGAGACCTTCACATGTCCATCCTCCAATGTGATTTATGCAATACTGTGTTAGCAATGCCCTTCAACACTCTACATAGGGCAAACAAGCCAGTCCCTCTGCCAGAGGATAAACATAATAAATCAGACATTAGGAATGGGAATACACAAAAGCATCTAAGAAAGTAGACTGAAGTGTATGAAAGCTCATGTTGCCAACTTCTTCCTTTCAGTTCTTTCAAAGATGCTACAAGATCTCTCTACATACTGATTTATTTTAGGCATCCATAGAAAAAGGGCATAGAACAGCTACCAAGGAAATGTGAACAAAGCAAATATAAGAGTTCTAGGTGTCTCATTCTCTGCAATACTTAAAGTTTGGAGACTGGCTGAAGAAATATTTCATGGGGGGGGGGGGAGGAACAGAATTCTTATTTGTAGTGGAATATCCTCATTTTACCCTTCCCAAAAGCGACACCCCTGTATGTCAGTAATTTAGCACTGCCATGAAAAAGTGCGATCAGTGTGAATAGAAACAGTGCAAAGCTTAATGGAATCATCGTTTATAATGGCAAACTGCAAAAGGTTCTCCTTCCTTGGAGAACACCCAAAAGCAGAACCAAAGGTTGTAGGAGAATTTGGCTTAGGATCAAGAAATGAAGCAGGAGATCGGCTGATTAAATTTTGCAAAGACAAAAGATTGTTCATCACACACACACACATGCATGCACATGCACACACACTCACAGCCAAAAAGAAAGAGAAGCCTCAGTGGATGATGGATGAAACTCTTCAAGCAGTCAAGGTCAGATGATGAGCAAAAGTAAAAGGTAACAGAAATAGGGTAAAATCTTGAACATAAACTCCAGCATGTATCAGAGGCCCCCTGTAAATAAAGGTATGCAGAAAATTTAGAATCATACAAACTGTTGTATTCCCTGTTACCATGTATGGATGTGAGAGCTGGATAGCTAAGAAAATGAATTCATTTGTGATGTGGTGCCAGAAACATCCTGGGATTGTTAACGTTTTGTTTACTGCTCAAAATCCATCACCGTCTGTCCCCCCTCCAACTCTCAAATAGTTTTATGATTTTTTTGAAACAAAACCTAAACTGGCCAAATATCCGGAAGAAACAAAATGAAAAGCGACATGATCTCATTTCCAGTTGTGTCAATTGGCAAATTGGGGAGGGGGGGGTTGGTGAGTTTACAATTCCAGAGGATGGAGCCATAGTTTACAGGGCTTATGGCAATGTTCTACATTACAAGGCCCTGTAAACTATGGCTCAATCCTCTGTAATTGTAAACTCACCAACCCCCCCTCCCCGACTTACCAATTGACACAACTGGAAATGAGATCATGTCACTTTTCATTTTTTTTCTGCCTGATATTTGGCCAGTTTAGGTTTTGTTTCAAAAAAATCATATTTGAGAGTTGGAGGGGGAACAGAGGGTGATGGGTTTTGAGCAGGTTTTTTTTCATATTTTGGGTGAATTTGGTGAACTTGTTATTTTTTTTAAAAAAAAATTAATTTTTTGGGTGGTTTCAGTGCCTGCAAAATAGCTCCCTGTGGGCCACACTGTCACCACCTCTGATATACTGGATCACAGCCTTAATTACTAGGCATTAACTAATGTTGTTGTGTGCCTTCAAGTTGTTTCCAAATTATTGTGACCCTAAATCAAGCTTATTACAGGGTTTTCTTGGCAAGATTTGTTCAGAGATCATTTTGTCAGTGAGCCTGAGAGAGCGTGACTTACATAAGGACATCCAGTGGGTTTCCATGGTTGAGAGGGGATTTGAACCCTGGTCTCCAGAGTTGTAGTCTAAAACTCAGACTTCTACATTACACTGGCACTGTAATGTTTACTGTTTACCAACTCTAATAATTATATAACATTGGGATATACTATAACAACAACAACAACAACAACAACAAAAAGGAGGCACTCTCCCTGGTGATGCTCCTGCTTAAATAAAACATCTCAGCTGGTCCAAAATGCATTTTTTCTGTCTACTGGCCATTGGTCACAGGAAAAATGTCACTCCAGTACTCCAGTCAGGTTCTGGGCACAATTCTTAACAAAGCTTGGGAAAGTTATGTTTGGGAATAGGAGTCACAGAATCTTACAGTGGCCACTAAATTTCCCAAGCTGTCTACCAGTGAAATAATAATCCCAAAGGTCAGCATCCATTTGATCAGGTGATCCTGTTCTTTTTTGGTTTTGAGATTTGCTCTAGTTTTCCACCAGAAACTAGATCATAATTTCTTCAGGCCAAAATGTGACTGAAATCAAGATGACGTTTGCATTGAGTATCATATCAAGGCACCTGCCAGAAAGCAATATTTACAGGCAGCCTTAAGCTCATATGAGAAACCATTCATTCTTCCATCACCAAAGCCTCTAAAATAACCCCCTTTCAAGGCATACTCTTATGACCATCAATTTTCTCATACACATCACTGAGCAACATTTACTCATCATTGGTGAGTAACTGTATATTTGTATTATTGTGGTAATTTTCAAGGCATGGTGAAGCAGAATAAATATATCCTTCAGTCTTTCTTTCTGTCAATTCAAAAAGTGTTCACCATGCACAACAGATGTCTCTTTACTGTCTTTTCTGTTTCTTCAACATATCTCCATTTTCATGTTGTAATGACATAATCATAAGTGGTCAAGGAAATATGTCACAAATACATTAGCTCCATGAAGTGTCAATGTGGGGTTGAATCACATTCAAATACACACTCACCAAAACACTCAGCCATTCACACCTACACAGTTTTGATATTAATGCTGAGCCAGCATGGCATAGTAGTTTGAGTGTTGGACTATGACTCTGGAGATCAGGGTTTGATTGTCACTTGACCATGAAATCCATTGGATGACCTTGGACAAGTCACATGCTCTCAGCTTCAGGGGAAGGCAATGGCAAACAAATCTGCCAAGAAACCCCCAGGATAGGTTTGCTTTAGGGTTGCCCTACAATGGAAATGACTTGAAGACACACAACACACACATGCTGACATGTACAAAACAAAGCAGCAACAGCACTGAAGTGCTTGAACATGAACTGTTTTAAATAAAATTAAATTATTTGGGCATTATACCTCCATAACTGAAATTATGAATTCACCCACACTTAACTTTAAAAGATAAGGGCCAGAAACCTCTATGCACTATGTTGCTGTATAGCAATGATAGTTATGTAACAACATAGTGAGTCCCATCTTGACCCCACAATCACAGCTCAACAGAGACCTATTCTCCTGTTGTTCTGGATGGAGGGGGATGTTTTGGCATGCTAGACTTTGGAAATGGCATGACTATTTAGCAAAAATCTAAATGATGTTATTGCTTGTGCTTGCAGTAGATAAGATCAAAATCTGACACAGATGGATGTGCCAGGGCACCTTGGCTTAATTTTTTCACCAAGAAAGAAAAATCCATTATTCTGTCCCCATTAATAACGGTTCAGAAAATCCTGAGCTTCCATTTGTTAGCAAAAGTTACCACTCTGGCTACATGTGAGTAATTTATTGCCAGACTCAGTTGACTCCCTTAGATGCTCTGAGGCTTGTTCCTCTGGATGTGGAAGTGCAAGAACTGTCTGACCTGTGTGTAAATAGATTTTGTAGCTTTCCTTGTGTTTCTTCATCTGTACTGCTGCAAGCTTTCCAGCGACATTTTTTTTTAACAAGTTGCTTCATGTACTTTTGCCCTACATTACTTGACTTATAAAACCACAAACTGATTTGGAAGGACCATTCTTGCAATCATCAAAATTGCCTTTGAAATGCTTTTCCTCCTTTCCAGTTTCCCTCTGTGCCACTTTCTCCTTCCCACAATTTTTCCCCTCTCAAAAAGGCGCACAATTTTACCTCAATAAAAGCTACTTGATTTCTCGGTTCTCCTGCTTTGTTATTCAGTTTGCTTTTTTCCTGAAAAGTCAGTTCTCTGGAGTAGTTTATTTTTATTTTCAGTTATAACAGAAAAAGAAAGTAAGAAGAGATATAACAAGGAGAAAAGTGGGTTGCCTCTCTTCCTTACTGAACCAAATTATCTTGGTGTACATAAATATAAGCAAATTCCCAATTGTTCAAAGCACCTCACCAGGCAGATTGGAAACCTGGTTTATCCTACAGCAGTTGAATGTTACTTTATGACAACAACCTTTGCATTTATTACTCTCTGTCTCCCTCTACAAAGGGTTAGATCCATTCTGGGTTGTATTTTGTTTTATTTGAAATCAATGAGGTTTGAGTTAAGTCACGACTGTTTCATCGATTTCAAGAATCCAAAATCATCCCAGAATGTCAACAAATCTCTCTTGAGAAGAGAAAAGAGGTTTTCCAGGGCTACTATAATTTTGCCCAGGGTCTATAGACTGTGTCAAGCTCTAAGCTGGAGCTTGAAAAGCCTGAGATTTTCTAATTTAAGCCTTTTCCAATGTGATGCCCTCCAGATGTGTTAGATTCCAACTTCTGCCATCCACACCCAGCACAGTCACTGGAGCTGAAGTCCACCAGGTTGGACAAAGCTGAATTGGTGATAGGAAAAAATCTTTTGCTTTACTTTGTTATTTTATTTTCAAACATGTCTGTCACAATTCTCTCTTTCAGCAATATTCAAGAGGCTAAGCAAATAACCACATAGAATAAACACAATGATAAAAGAATAGCTAAGACAGCAGTAAAGAACAATGAAGAGGAGCAGAAGAGGATAAGAAAGAGAATCAGCCAAAGCAGATGAAAAACACAGCCGGCAGCTATTGTTGGCATATATGTGAGGCCAAAAAAGAGGCAAGTCACCACCAAATACAAAGCTAAAAGAGGATATTAGTTTTCATAAAATTTGCATATGGTAGCCAATATATTTAGATACATATTTAGACTATGATTTAAAAAAAAACCCAGCAATAGGCCAGAATCCATTGAACTAGTTACGGATGTGTAACCTAGAGTTATACATTTGGGATTGTTTTGCACTCACAGTTCCTATGTATTTTTCTAGTTTAGGGGATAGTTAGGGATGACGGAAGTCTTCCAGCCCCCATTTACTGGGCAGCAGCCACAGCAACCACCTGGGGTCTCTTCCCCTGTTGATCTGGTGGAAGGGGGAATTTCAATGGGGACCCTGTTTCTGACCATTGCACCAGATTGCTCATGGAAGGGGGTGGAACTGTCAGTCAGCTGCTTCCTGAGTGACAAGGGAACAAACCCCCATCACAGTGGTTGCTGCCTGGTAAGTGGGAATGGGGAAGTGTCAAACCAGAAGTCACTGCGTACCTATGTAACTATGGTGGGTATGCATTTGTAACTGTTCAAGTGGATTCTAGCCACCATACATAATTGTTTCATAGTGGGAACTAGACTGAATTTCAATTTTATTATTATACAACCAAATAATATGTTATGCCCAAAAAGGAAGACTGAATAGGTGACAAAGGCCCCATTCCCACTACATTTGGATTCGAAGTGTGACGCGGGCTATATGACCCTCGTTCACACTCGAATCGACTTCCGATCCTCATCGGATCGATTAGTGGAGGAAAGGACCGGGTTAAAAGCAAATTCCCCAGGCTTTCCTGACACTAGTTTTAAAGTGGTCTTTTTTGGAAAACACGATTCTGAAGCGTTTCCAGTAAGTGGGAACGCTAGTCAGAATCGTGGTTGTTTTTTTGTTTTTTTATTTTTGGAGGGGGGTATTGATCGCAAAATCAATCTTGTGCATTTGTGATCTTGTGCATCTGTGATCTTGTGCATTTGCGATCTTGTGCTTTTGCGATCAGTATAATGAAGAAAAAGAAAAAAACACACAGAGACTTGCTCCTGGGGGTCCTTCCTTCCTTACTTCCCCTCTTCCTTCCTTTTTTTGTCTTTTTCTTCATTATACTGGTCACAAATGCACAAGATCACAAATGCACAAGATCACAAATGCACAAGATCGCATTTGTGATCTTGTGCATTTGTGATCAGTATAATGAAGAAAATGAGAAAAAAAGGAAGGAAGGGGGGAAGGAAGGAAGGACCCCCCAGGAGCAAGTGTGTGTTCATTTTCTTCATTATACTGATTGCAAATGCACAAGATCACAAATGCACAAGATTGCATTTGTGATCTTGTGCATTTGTGATCTTGTGCATTTGTGATCTTGTGCATTTGCGATCAGTACAATGAGGAAAAAGAGGAAAAAAGGAAGGAAGGAAGGGGGGGGGGAAGGAAGGAAGGAAGGAAGGAAGGACCCCCCAGGTATGTGTGTGTATGTTTTTTTTCCATTTTCTTCATTATACTGATCGCAAATGCACAAGATCACAAATGCACAAGATCACAAATGCACAAGATTGATTTTGCGATCAATACCCCCCAATAAAAAAAATTCCTCTGTGGGAAGGGGATGGGGCATTAAGGGCTGTCATCTTACATGGTAGCTCCAGTGGGAACGACAAGCGTTCCCGGCTAAGAAAGCGGTTCCAAACAAGGTTCCTTTTCATAGTGTGAATGAGGGGCCTTTTGGAATCGCTTTCATAAGCGGAGCACAGCCCGGTTCCAATGCGGGGTTTTCCACAAGTGGGAATGGGCCCCTACTTGGTCCGTTGTTCAGAGTCCAAAGCACAACGCAGAAATAATCCAGTTTGAGACTGCTTTAATTTCCCTGGTTCAGTGCTAGGGAATCTTGGAAATTGTAGTTTGTTGTGGCACCAGAGCTCTCTGACAGAGAAGGCTAAATGTTTCACAAAACTACAGTTCCTGGGATTTCCTAGCACTGAGCCAGGGCAGTTAAAGCAGTCTCAAACTGGATTATTTCTGCAGTGTGTTTTGAACCTAAGTTATAACAATTGATGAGCAACTTTAAGATTCCTGTTTTTCAAACTTAGTATATTTTATAATATATAAAATGTGTTTAGACTGGACAGTTTTTCAGAAATAGCTCACTTGTCAACAGACGGCTATTTGCTAACAATATTTCAGAGGACTATCTCTGTAAAGGAGGACACATTAGCTTATATCCAATTTCCTAACTAGAATAGATCCATGGAAGCAAAGGGAGCTTGGTAAATCAGCACATATCTAAATTCCATTGAATCAATGGGTTTGTGTTGGAGCTAACTACAAAATTTCTGCCACGGATGGGAGCCAAGCGGCCCTCCAGATGTTGCTAGACACAGATCCCATTAGCCCTATCCAGGAGAGTCAATGAAAAAAATATGCTGGGAATTGCAGCCCAACAACATCTGGAGAAGTGAATGATTTCAACTTCTGATTTAGATTGCTGCTCTTCTATTTTTACCCCAACCCCAAAGGCGGCTTCTTCTTCTTCTTTAAAATCATACAGCAGTGAAAGGCCTAGCATGAGAGTTCAAAGCAAACATGATAAGAAGGGGAATTTCAGTGCTTTGGTAAGATGCTGAAAAGGTTATTGTCTGTGTACTCATTTGCTTAACCTCAGATGGCAGAACACATAGCAAGGCATTAGCTGAAGACTTAAAAGAGCTGGAAAGGTTCTGGAGAGGTTCATAAGGTATCCTTAACCTGGGTATTTTCTCCCACTGAATCTTACTTCCTTTTGCTGATGATCAAGGCACTCTCTTAGGCAACATCTGCAGTGCACAAATAGTGCAGTTTGACACTGCATTAACTGCCAGGACTCAATATTACAGAATGCTGGGATTTGTAATTTTGTGAGCTATTTAGCATTCCCTGTCAGATAGCTGTGGTGGCATAACAAACTACAAATCCCTGGATTCTATAGCATAGAACCATGACAGTTAAAATGGTGTCAATTTGCACTGCAGATGCAACCTGACTCATGTTCTGTCACTCTATAAATAGGTTTTTTTCTCTATAGAAAAGCTCACCATGATAGATTTTTGGTACTTTTGAGATATATACACATCTTTTTACTAGTGGGAACATGGCTTTTCCTTGTAGCAGCATGAAGTGTGGTAGATGATTGTGGAACAACTGGTTTTTCCAGCGATGGAGGTGGAAACATCCTATAACATGGGTTGATTCTGTCTCATTGCTCCGAATAGGCAGGGAAAGCAGATTTGAAGGAGTCGCCACCAGAGGGAGCAACCCCTACCATCCCTCAGTCTTTTTCCTGCCTCGGCTCCGAGTCAGCTTTGTTTTTCCTTTTCTCCTCTTTGACTTTGTCTTAAAGACTTCAATATTCTAATATTTATTCTATTCTTCTTATATTCATAATCTGTTGTCTCCTGCCTTGGCAACTACCTACAACTACCTACAAAAACAACTATGTTTTCTTTAGTCACTTCTGTCAGCAAAACTTCTTCAACTGGCAGTGTGCTCCCAATGGGGTGTTGTGCCCTGCTTCTAGAACATGGACATGGACTCTTGATGCAGAGACTGAAGCAATGGACCTGCTGAACCAGAGCAGGAAGAGGTTCCAAAACCATAAATCTCAGAGACATGCCAGAGTGCTGTACCAGCTCTGCCAGAGTCCTGCCCATTCAGACAACTTACCCAATACCCATACCTAACTTTACCAAGCAGAGACAACAAAGGGAGGGCTTGAGGAGGTCTCAGAGGATTTATAGGAAGCAGCATTGAGCTGCTGATATATAAATTCCTAGCCCTGAGCTTCAGGAGTTCTCAGGGATTATCTGACCTACCTAGCTCTCTGTTGTTGTCATGTATTTTGTGCTTGTTGACTCTGGATGCCATTTACCTGACTAGAATATTGCTGAACTCTTGGACTTAAGGCTTGTAGTTACTAAAGTAAAGTAAGTGCTGAACTGTAAGCTGCTCTATTACTTTGCTTGCTCATTAATATTAGCTGTGTATCAATCAGCTTTTGGCTGATTGCCCAGGCTGTGTTTGGGACATGGCGCCATTTACGGAGTGCATGCAACTTCATGTTTGATGCCATATGTAGAAGCTGGAGCAAGGGAAATGAGTCTCCAGAGTCCTCGACCATGCTGGCCCTCTTTTGGACTATAGGTCCCAGAAAATTTCACCCAGCTGAAAAGTTTTGGGAGTTCTATTTTTTTATGAGATGTGTCCAACTCTTGATGAAGGTCAATTCCTATAAAGAGAATCCTGCCTGACAGTAACTATCTATGATATGCAAACTGCATCTGGCAACCTTGGAAATGTGAGAATAGGCTAAGGCTACTCCTTGTTAAGTGAAATATGCTAAAGTACAGTGAGAACTGTGTAACTGTCCAGATGTAGCTGGATTGCAATGCCTAGAGTCCTTATCATTAGCTATGGTGGCTGGGGCTGCTGAGATATGTAGTCCAACAATATCTGGAATGTCACATGATCCCCACCTCGGTGTCGATGGGTGCTCACACATCTTCAATGGTGAAAAGCATTTCTGGAGCTTAGTGTGCAGGTTCTAGAGTCAAGTGTCAGTTGAGTGTTGATTAAAATTAGTTTCCTGTGAGAAACAATGGCATTAATTGTTAAAGCCAGCACAATGAGAATATTTTTTTTCAAACTGTTAACTTGGCCTGAAATTATGACTGAAAACTTTGACAAATAGGCAGAACAATATAGGTTCCTTGGACACATCCAGATCTTTAGCTTTGTCTCTGTTTTGTGAACATGCCTCAAACATTGGCTCAGACCTATTCTTCATCTGTAATTCTGGTATTTATTTATTAAAATCTCTATATCCCAGCCTTTCTCCAAAGATATCACAGGGCTTGTAATAATTTAAATTTAAAACAAGGGTTCCCAATCTTTTTGACTCATGGAGCCCTTATTTCTATGGTGGAGCCCCTAAGAGGCTTACCCTATGTCTTACAAGTTAATGGTGTTTAAGAGTATATATAAGAACATATTCTTACTCTTTAATTTAATTCAATATTTATTTATTTCATTTTCTTGGAATGGCTGCAGAGCACCCGGGAAGTGCACACAGAGCCCTAAGAGCTCTTAGGAACACAGGTTGGGAACCCCTGATTTAAAGCAATAAATAATTACAAAGTTTAAAAAGATTAAAAATATATTACACTTGACCCTCCATATTCACAGATTCAACAAACCACATTCTGAAAATATTCACCTAAAAAAATCCCAAAAGCAAATCTTGATTTTGCCATTTTATATACAGGATGCCATTTTACTATGTTTGCATAGTAAATGGGACTTGAACATCCACTGACTTTGGTATCCATGGGGTGGTGGTGATCCTGGAAGCAGATACCAAGGGCCCAGTGTAAATAGTTTCTTCATTTGGTTAAGCAAATTCTTCTATGGACACCATCTTGAAGTACAGTCGAGCCCACCATATCCATAGATTCCCCCTCGCCCACCATCCATGGTCTGGAAATATTTTTAAAATGTATACATTCCAAAAAACAAATGTTCACTTTGCTATTGTTTTTAATGGTATTTGAGCATCCACAGATTTTGTTACCAAACCCCAATAGATACCACGGGCCCACTGTATTAGAAGTCTTATCTTTGTTTTTTTGGAAGAGGATCACATACATGTACTTGGAATTTCTGGCATGAGGTGTGTGTGTGTGTAGTGAGAAGGTGGTGAATCTGCTCTGAATTCTAGTCCAAACATGAAAGGACCTGTCCAAGATGTGGAATACTATCCCCCAAATAGATTCATTGCCTTGGATAACAGCTTTATATTTCAGACTACAGCACAGAGTAGATTTACTGCTCCACAGACGTGGGAGGCACCAACCAACACAGATGTTTATTTCAGAGAGAGCTCTATGTTCATAGGCATTCAAGGCAGCCTTTATTGTTCTCCATCCTTTCCCTGGGAATATACTGTACAGAATGTCAGTCTAGCAGCTACTGCTGAGAATACCATGAGTTCTTTTACTAGAACTGTAAAACATTAATTATAATAGGGTTTGCTTAGTAAAGTTTTTTGATCATACCTATTTTCTATTTTGGAGGTTCTTCAGATGTTATTAACTATAACTCCCACCACCCCTCTCCCCTGGCTACGCACGATGAGACTATAGATAGTTTTATCTTTTTAAAATATGTTTTATTCTTTTAATAACTATCTGTTTCAATACGTAATAATTTAATTCCTTTTTAATGTAATTTTCTTATAAAAATGTGTTTAATTGTACTTTTTTTAATGCTGTGAAGCCGCTGTGAGTCCCAGTCCTGGGAAAAGAGCGGGATACAAATAAATATAATAATAAATAAATAAATTGTGGAGCTGTAATTTTTTGTGAGATATTGATCCTTTTCTGTCAGAGAGGTCTGATGCCCTTTCAAACTAAAACTCACAGGATTCCATAGCATTGAGCCATGGCAGTTAAAGCAGTGTCAAACTGTATTATTTCTACGTTGCAGATGCACCTAAGTATCCAACATGATCTGAGGAGCAAATGTTCCCCACTGCCATTACACTGTTTGATCTGAAGTACACCTGTTCCTCCACATTCACTGGGATTAGGGGCACAGGACCCCCGTGAATGTGGAAAAACCGAAAATAATAAAAACACTTATGTTTTATCTCTGAGAACCCCTCTCTAGGAATCTCTAGGTCTTCCAGTGCAACTCTGTGGTCAACATCTGCCAGACATTGACCATAGAATTGTGCTGGAGGAGATACAAATGCTTAGTGGAGCGTCCTTCAGTGCAACATTTGATTAAAGTTGAATATAGATATGCACTGTAGGACCTAGATATTCCTAGAGAGAATTTATTAATAAAAATCAGTGAATAATCAAATCTGCAAAAGTTAAATCCGCAAATGTGAATGGACAAGTATACTTCACTTGATTTATTTTTTCCTCCCTGAGTGTGCTTAGGAATACAGCCTTAACATACATTTGAAAACAGTGCTAAGATCAGCTTTTCGCCACATTTTCTTTTAAATTATGGCATACGAGGAAATTAATTCAGCTGCAGCTTGGCTAGAAGTGCAAAGGACTAGTTCATAAGTGGCTGATGACTGCCTCAGATGAAACTAACACAAGTGTGTTTCCTCCTGAGAAGCTTAAATTTGCTGTCATTGGGTTCTTGAAAATACAGAAAATAAATGCAGTTAGGAATGTGTGTGGCTGCTCAGAGTCCTTTGCCCCAGGACATACTTTTTGAATCAGTTACCATCTTTTGCTGAGGCAGTTTCTTGATGCAGTTGGAAAATCATGTTATAACTTCATAATAAGATTTTAGTAATGTCTTTGTAGCTGCACTGGTAGTCTGGTAGTCTAGGCCAAAAATCATTCCCTTTCCATTGCATTTCCTATGGCTAATGCAGGGTATGATCATTCCAGAGCTATTCATATCCCTTGCCTCTCCTCTCACTCTGTCGTACTATATAGCAGCACCCCTCCTTCTATATGCTCCTTCTTGCTTCAATTTCCAATCCCACTCCTCCACAATGTACAGTATATTATTCCCCTGCTTTGCTGATGGCACTCCCTTCCCTCCCACTTCCCTCATGTTTCAGCTGCAGCCTATGCTTTGTCGCAGTGTCTGGCAGAGAATCAGGTTTGAACACCTCCGTTTCAAAGTGAGGCTGAACGAGACTGAAGTAAAGCTAATTATCTTGTGGCACATTGCTCAGGCTCCTTTCCGTCATCGTATACTTTAAGAGACTTTCAATTTTATTTTGCTTCTCCTCAGCTTACGTTCTTGGGTTTCATTTCTGATCAATATTTCAATTTTTTAAAGTGTCTAAAAATAACATATATAGACAGGTGTTTGTGTTTGCATGTATAAAATGTTATTGTTTGTTGTTGTGTGACTCCCTGGCTAAGCTGGGAATCGAACTGTGGTTTCCAAAGCTGCAGTTCAGCACTCAAACCACTATGCCGTTGCTAGTTGTAAGTGTCTTGGATTTGGTCTAAGCAATCCCTGTAAAAGTGATTTCAATTGATGCTTTCATAGCACACTTCTTTGCAGGGCTACTTATTTATTTTTTTATTGGATTTATATCCTTCCATTCTCCCAAAATGGGATTCAAGGTGGTTTAACATAATTTCAAAAGACACAACTAAAACATTAATTGCAAAAGTTAAAAAAGAATGAAATACTACTAGTATTAAAACATAATTAGAACCATTTCAAGAAAATTGTTTTTAAAAGGTAAAACACTAAAAACAGCAAACATCACACCCAACATAAGTAAAATTCACATCTTACTTACCATTCTACTGAAGAGTAAATTCCACAGAGTTCAAGTAGGTCTGATACCTGTTGCCTATTCCCTGCATCTGGGGCATGGCTGAGTGCCCAGAGGCAAGAAATCAAAATGCCCTTGCCCCTGAGAGTGAGCATTAACACAGTCTTCTCTATCTGTTAGGGAATCTGACTGGTGCAGGAGACATTTGTTAGCAAACCAAGGGATGTTGCCTATACATAGCATATGCCTGAAACTGTCCAGAATCAATGATGAAGGGGAGCAATTCAAATTTCACTCTTTCCCAGGTTTTGCAATGATCTATTTCAGTTAAATAATGCCTGGAAATTCTGTTTCTGGAATGGCCAGGAGTGCATCTATACACTTAATGCCATTGGACCAAATGCACCTGTACCTAAAAGTCTGATCTGGCCAAGGTAATACATAGCTTAGTTGTATCCCATTTGGTTCACTGTAATCCTCTCTTTAAGGGACTGCCTTTGAAGAGTGTTTGAAAACTTCAGTGGTAGAATTCAAAGATGCAGCTGTGTTAGTCTGTAAAATCAGTTTGAGCCAAAGAGCTGCAGCAAGACCCTTTACTGCAGATCATAGAGTTGGAAGAGAGCACAAGGGCCATCCAATCCAACTCCCTGCCATGCACAATCAAAGCACTCCCGACAGATGGCCATCCAGCATCTGTTTAAAAATCTCCAAAGAAGGGGACCCCATCATGCTCTGAGGCAACATATTCCAGTTTTGAATAGCTCCTACCATCAAGAAGTTCTTCCTAACATTTAGGTGGAATCTTTTTCTGTAGCTTGAATACATTGCTCTGTGTCTTACTCTCTGGATCAGCAGAAAACAAGATTGATCCACCCTCAATATGAGGAGATCATTTCAAATATTTAAACAGGGCTATCATGTGACTTCTTAACTTTCTCTTCTCCTCCCTAAACATGCAACTCCCTAAGCTGCTCCTCAAAGGGCATGGTTTCCAGACCTTTTACCTTCTTTGTCACCCTCCTTGGGACACGCGTCAGCTTGCCAATTGCCCTCTTGAATTGTGGTCCTCAGAACTAGACCCAGTATTCCAGGTGATGTCTGACCAAAGTAGAATGGAGTGGTACTATTACTTCCTGTGGTCTAGACACTATACTTCTATTGATGCAGCTTAACATCGCATTGGATTCTTTACCAGCTGCATCACACTGTGGAGTGGTCTCCCATCCAGTTTCTAAGCAGGGCTGATCCTGCTTAACTTCTAAGAACAGGCAGGATCTGGTGCCTTCAGGATATTTAGACCTCCAGAGGAATACATATTCTCCCATTACAGTCCAAGTCAGAAGTCTTGGTATATGTCCTTTCCAGTTGTTAGCTCCCTTTAGGGAGGATACTAATTTTGCCTACTTGCAGTTACTTTATCAACAGGGGACCAAATTATTTTTGCCATCCATTATCATTCAAATATTCTGAAACACATAGACTCCTAAAAAACAATATGTACACATAAGTGCTCTCCATATGCTCAGTGTATATTATTCTCAAGTGAGCGTATCAAGGATAGATTGCAGGCAGCCTTTATTATTCCTGTTAGAACTCAATTACTACCTTAATATTTTTGATTATTCAATGTATTTCTGACTGATGCGGGAGGGGTTTCTGGTAACCCAATTTCACCATATCATTTGGGGAGGCTCACCCCCAACCAAATTTAAGCAAGGGCTTGAGACCTTCACCCCCCCCCCCACACCCCAACCCCTGCATCCATGCCTTTTGGGATGAATTTGTAGTGCCATTTTATCATTGTACACACACTGGCAAGAACACAAACATACCACAGCTGGTGCAGGTGATTGTAGAAGTTCCTGCACCATCCATATTCAGCAGCCTTGAGCAGGCACTGAAACAGAACTCCAAGACTCCTCCTGCTAAATGCCCACTTGAAATGCCTGTTGGCTATTCATGTTTGCCAAACTCCAGGGACTGCGGCCACAGCTATATAAAGAGCTTGTGACTGATGGGTCATCCCTCAACCAAGTCTCTGGCACATGTCCTCTCAGTAGATGTCCTCTGAGAAAATGGGCTCAGCCAGAGGACATGGGCATCCACACAAAAGAACAATAGAACATCAGTGAGAGCATAAAGCCACCTCTCACAGACAATCAGCCTTAACCCAACAGACCCAACAGCCTTAACCCAACAAACTCTCCCAAAACTCTCTGAGGCTGGGTGGTTTAACCCAACAGACAAGCTCGCATGGTTCTGCCTCTTGTACTGCACCCACACAAAATGTCTCTTGGCCTTGTTTGTTAGACAAACTCCTGTTTGCTGAGTTCTAAGGACTGGGGCTGCAGCTCATTGATTGTAGGGAGCACACAACTCTCCTGTTACAACACTGGCTACCAGTCTGTTTCTGGGCAGAATTCACAGTTTTGACGATGCCCCATGAAGCCCTGTTCTGAGGAGTAACAACTGAATCTATCTTTATCTGCCTGACATTTGAGATGTTCAAGTGAGTCTTTCCTCTCAGTCCCACCACCGTCACGTATGGTATGTGTGGTGGAAATATGGAAGAGGGTCTTCTTGGTGGCTGCTTCCAGGAACTGACCAGGGAGGTTAGACTGGCTCCCTCCACATCTGTCAGATTCTAAAGATCCTGTCATGTATGTTTCATGTATTTTGCTTTATTTTCTATGTGGTATGTATGTTGTAATGTGGGGGGGGGGGGGGAGGTTGGAGTGGGGTGGAGTTATTAATTTTGAATTCCTTTATTATGCTTTGATCTGACCTAGGGTGTTAATTCTGAGACACAGTGCTAACAATTTCTGTCTCTGATGATACCTGCAATTAGTTAATTAACTGAGGACTGCTTCTGTATCTCAGAATGAGAACTCAACTGGTTGTGACAACGGAGATTAGTACACCAGGTTTAATTCCTGCACTAGGTATGGGATATAAATACACCGTGATGGATTCTATCACACAGCTCCATCCCTGGGCAGTACTCATCCTGTGCCCGACCCAGGCTTCTCCCGGACCTTTTAAAGAATGAGATTTTCCCGTTCTTTAAAAGGTCCTGGGGAAACTTGGGTATGTGATGAGTACTGCCCAGGGACAGAGCTGTGTGATTGAATCCATTCTTGTGTGTTTATATCCCATGCCTTGTGTGGGAATAAAAGCTGGTACGGTAATCTCAAACATCATTATTCCTTTGGCAGGTGAACAGATGATGGATATGTTTTACATTGCCTTGTTCTATTGGCAGTTTAATTATATTGTAACTTTTTATATGTTTTACTGATATGTGTTTTTATCTGTATCTATTTTAATTATTTAAAGCCCCATGAATTCCAATTTTTGGGTTAAAGGTGGGATGCAAATACAATGATAACAGCAATTGCTGTATTTATAGAAACAATACAAGGTAAAACTGAAAATGCTCTAGTTTATATGCCCTGTGCATACAATTAATGACACGAGTCTTTGGGATTTATTATGGCTCTTTTGCTTGTCTGGCTCATCACTTCTTTATAAGTAGTTGCATCCATTTCCTGTTCAGGAGACAGAGGATTTCAGGTGATTTCCATCCAAAGAGCCAGCATGTTTTCTGAAATGGATATACTACTGTTGATATGTTCATGGGAGAATTTTTTTTTTTTTAAAAAAAGTCATCTGACAACTGCTATACATGAAGTTTTGCATTAATAGAGCAGCACAGTCATAATTTTTTAGACCAGATGGTTGCTGAGAAAGAACTTTATTCAGTATTAATTTATAAAATTATTTTTACCCAGAAGGAAAATGTATTGCTTAATTTGTCACTTTCATATATGAAAATGGTTAAAATTAGTTTTAAATGAAAGAAGAAATGTGGAAAATCTCACTGCCTGGTAAACGTGTTTGAAATTGTTAGGGATTTTAGAAACACAATTTGGAATATATATATAAAATAGTATGCCCTCTTCCAGGGACTAAGGGTTGTAGTACTAAATGATATAATAGACAATAATGAATGGGATTTGAACATAGCTTTTTCCAGTTCTAGTATAGCACTCTAATCACTCCAATCTTCTTCTCATATATAATTCTGGGTTTTATAATTGTATATTTGCTATAATTGTTAAATCAATTAAAACGTGTGTGGTGCAATTTGGGAGTATTAATCTTCTATATGTTGGACTGAAGTTTCAGTATTTGTCACCATGGGCTATGCTGGCTGGGCTTTATGGGAGCTGCAATCCAGAATTATCTGGAGCACGTTGGAATATCTGCCCCTGAAATAAGTGAGAACTACTGTGGTTTAGTAGTCAATATGCTCACCTAGAACTAGAGAGATTCAGATTAAAATTCCTATGCTGCCATGAAGCTTGCTTAGGCACCATAGACCAGTCAGTTTTTCTCAATGAAAAAAAATAAGAATTTTATCACATGAAGCTAGAAAAGTGTAATTTTAAAAGGATAAAAGTGTCTTTGGCTAGTACTTATCACACAATGTTGTGTCTGTCCTGCTGCAGCCTTGCATTCCATTTGTTAATGGGGTGCACCTTTTCATTGATGGCAAAACCTGTCAATAGGCTCTCAGTCTTGCTGCTATTCCATTACTGCCTTCATGCGATAGGTCCCTTCTGCTGCATTTCCACCTCATGCAGTCACGTGGTGTGAGCGTGAGCGATTCTGCTCCTCTTTCGCTCTCCTCCTTTCTGTTGTAGTGATTGCAGCAGCCAACACCTTCCTGAAGCTGTGTGCTGCACTTAGCAGCCAGCTTCGGGAGGCAGTTGGTAGCTGCAATTGCTCATTCCCACCCTTCCTTGTTTGGCAGTACAGAAAACAAATCATGTGACCATGGATTGGCAAAGCGCTATTGTGGGGACAAGTATGATAAGAAATTATGCCAAACCAGTATACTTGCAATCTTAAACAGCTGTGATTATGGAGGTTATTGCTTGGGCAAATAAGCTGGTTTACCTCTTCCGGCTTCAATTCTTGATCCAGCATGCCCTTGGATGTTACCATAGCTATATCATAACAGATCTAGGTAGGATGCTGCCACCTGGATGCATCCCAGGTTGAAGCCTCACTCAACCAGCACTTTTTCAAAGTCAGGGAGCTTCTGACTTAAAAAAATTGTCTGACTGAGTGAGGCTTCAACCCAGGAGGCATCTGGGCAGTGGCATCCCGCCTAGATCAGTGGCGAATTATATATGATAACACCCGTGGGCATCCCAGATCCAGAACTGAAGCTGGTAAACTGGCTTATTTGCCGAAGTGATAAGATCCTGTGGTGGGACAGTAGGCTGGCATGATAAAGTTCACAGACCATTTTTGAGAATAAAACAGAAGAAGAATCTTGAGTTTCTTGAAGGCAGTGTGAGATAGAACTGAAATAAATATATAAACATAGATGAAGCATATCTAGAAATAGTAAAAGCAATCTGACTTGAAGTAGTTTAGGCATATGAGTACCAGCAGCTCTTCTTTGCTGTGTGTGAATATGATTAAGATGGAGGGCCAAATGACAAGTGGTGTTAGTCACATCTTTAAACAAACTTCCTTCAACTACCTGTTTTTATTCTGCAGTAAGAGAAACTCTTGTACTCTCAAATATGCTCATGATCTAGATCTAACTGCCACACTAGCTGTTTTGTTGTTGAAACATTGCCCTTTGTGTCCCCAAAGTATTACTTGCTGCAAGCATCACCTTCAAGAGAAAATAGAATCAGATAGGGAATGATTTTCCCTGGAAAACTGGCATTTGAGGATCCAAGAAACAAACAAAGCCTTAGGCAACATCTGCTTTTAATTCCTCTGTGTTAAAATTCTTTGCTCAAAACTGTGTCTCCTGTGGCATTATTTCACAAAGTTTTCTGTAATTATGCAATTGCATGTACTGCTTTTTTTTTTTGTTTGCTTGTTTCATCCAGCCACTTTAGGAAATGTAGCCTATCTTTCCCATTGTGAAAGCATATGCATGCCATTGCTCCCCATTCCCAGTAAATGCATAGAACTGGGAAAATATTTTTATTAGTGCACAAAATTCCTGCAAATTTTGTGAAATAATGGCATAAGAGATTAGAATGCACCATCTATCTATCTATCTATCTATCTATCTGCCTGATCTCATGTGATCCTATCATTCTTCGGCTGACTGTTGTGGGGAGAGATCACATTGATGAGAGTGAAACAATATTAGGAAACAAATAGGAATAAATGTTGAGAAATTTGAAAGATTTTAAAATACCAAATTAATTGTCTTGGATTAATTTTAATTCACATTTATAGATGTCCATAATATATGAATGGGTCTCTTTCATAGTTCTTCTTCTTTTGAATATAGCAAATACACGCCCCTAGTTTGCTGCAGCAAAAATTGGAGTGGCATGTGCTATGGGATGCTTCATGGGGATAGAGCTAGGCTATGCATGATGGCCAAGTGGGAAGCCCCATTCAGAAATGTTGCAAAGATATTGTAACTGTGAACAACTGAACAAGGATGAGATTTGTGCTTGGTAGCCTTTTCTCTGATGTAGATTGTGTCCAGCCAGCCATTTCCTCTGAGGGCCCAGGATCAGATGGAGTCACTGGCAGTCATTTTAGATAACTGGTCAAAGTGGGGACTGCCTTCCATTGGGAGAAGAAGCAAAATCCTGTGGAGGAACAAGGCTTGGGAAAGGAAGACAAAATCCAGGAGGAATCCTCTGTGGGCTGGATGGGGAATCTCTTTGTTAAAATTAAGCCTGACTCCATCCTTGGTCCATGGCTTCATTGGGCTCAAAGCATCCCTTTCTGAACCACACTGAAAAGAAAATCCTTTAATCATAGCAATGGCCAAAAAACTGACACCAATATTAATACTCCAGCAACAGCAAACATTTGATAAGAAAGTTACAGCATTTATTTAAAAGTTGAATTTGTTTTCAACAAGCAAGTAGCAACAGCAACAACACAAAAATTAAAACCTAAATATTCCCTCTCTTTCCCCACTGTTTCTTTTTATAAATGCAATGGGAAATTTTTCTTTTAATTCCCTACTTCAGATGCACAATGCATAAAGCTAATTGCTATGGTCTCTATGCCTCCCCTTCAGTTTCCCATAATGTATATCAATATTCCATAACTGGTCTTTTGTTCCAATGTTTACTAGTTTTAGCTTATGAGTTCATTGGGCTCTGTTGTTTTCTTGGTATGTCACACAGTGCATGATTAATGCTTAATAAATATTACTTTTTGTAATGGATAATAAGAAATTAGTGTTCTGTACTGTATCTAATTGTTTCTATCATTTGTCACGTAGCTTTCAAGATTATCCTTAAACATTTTTCACATTCATTAGAGAGTGTTTGTTGCTTTCCTCCCTAGGATCATTCATGATCAAGAATGTTTATTAATCCATGCAGTCAAATAAAAGTCCTGCTCATAATGTGAACTTTATTTGCACACCTGTTTTCCTAATGCTTCTTCTTTTTTTTACTGAATGCAGATAAATGCCAAGTGAATAAAACTTGGTTTGCTATCAACATCTGCTGCTAACAGAAAACCCTAATGCGTTTGAAATTGATCTTAACATTTCCCAGCAGCCTAAGCTATGCTAGTTTCAAAATGGCACTGAAAACACGGCAGCTCTGTTTTATTACAGTATGATAAAATATATGAAAGTGTCATATTCTGAGGAAGTTCACTGACCCACCTAGCTTAATACTGCCAATTTTGACTAGCAAGTGTGGTTCTCCTAGATCTTGGTAAGGATCCTTCCCTGTTAGAGTTCTTTTAGAAGTGGAAATGCTGGGAGCAGAACCTATGAGATTTTGCATCAAGACATGTGCTACTAACCATTTAAAATATTTACTTATAAACTTCAGTACGAAGCAGCAAAAAAAAAAAAAAAAGTGATTCAAGTGGAGGAGGAGGAAAGGAGGTGCAGCAAACAAGTCAGTGTATGCTACTCAAATATTTTGATATTTTTCTGTACCCCAAATATTCTGCTCTACTCCTTTCTACTGTGGTTGCCAGAATATTCAGAATTATATGAAACTCAGTTTTGTGTTGTTTGTGTATTTTAGGTACAAGTCATAGTTCCTTAGGAGGTAAGTATATAAGGGAGTGGGTAGGCTCTGGGTTAGAGAGGACCTTTGGTGTAGTACTATCTGATAATCTCCTTCAGTGTCAGAAATGACAGCAGTGGCAGTGCTTTAATAAACAGAAGTGGTTTACACCGACTGCTTACATTTCCTATAATACTAGGTATTTACCTGAAATATTGTTGATTTGGTGTATTGCAAGGGTAGCTCCAAGCTGCTTAGTGCTCACTGGATCATCAAAGAATATCAGGTGCATATGGAGCCTGCTGGAGCCCTGAAAGACATCTTTCTTTTTTTAGATTGTGAGAATCCCCTAACTCTTCAAAGCTCTGGGATATGGTTACATCAGGCCTATACCTGAAGTTCACCAAACTGAACACATACCCTCCAACTGTCCTGATCTTTCAAGGACAGTCCTGATAAATTGTCAGGCACCTTTATTTTTTTCAGCTAATTTTAAAATGTTCTTTAATCTTCAATTTATTTCACTTGCTGCAAACTGAGTTCAAAGTGAAAAAGTAGTTTGGCCACCTGAATACACCCCAGCTGCATCCCCGCTTCCAGGAGCGCTCCTTGTGTCTCTTTTTGGATCCCCAAATTTGGTGGCAAAAACCTTCTGATAAGATCAGGATGCAGCCCCAATTGAAATTTAAACCGGGAAGCCGAATTAATAAAATAAGCAATAAGTTCCTCAATTACGTTGAGGAAGGGAAGCGGAGAGGAGTAGGCAGAGTCTTACCTCTTCCAGTAGACTCAGGCCTTGTCTGTGCTGGTACAAAAGGCCCATTCCCCCTCCCCAATTCTGGCATCATCTTGTTTGGATTATGAATGTCCCAAACCCTGGTTCTGGTGCGAGTAGTCTGGATAACATCTGTCATGTTTCACATCAGAACTGGAATAAAGCCTTTAAAAAACAGTAAAATAATATATCACTTGCTCTAGATCTTCTGGAAAGATCTGGTCCCTCCATTCCTTCAACATGATGGCTGTCTGCACAGGCATCTATCTGGGTTGCCTGGCATGTTTATTGATCAGAATGAGCCCAGCCTTGTGTTGGATGCCTCATTCTGACCTCAGAAGTGAGTGACTGATGATAGGTGGCCCAGCAGGATGCTTGTGCACAAGCACACACAAAGATAATGGGGGAAGCTGGGGCATTTGCACTCTGGACTGCCTATGAGATATTTTAGGTCCATGCAAACAAGGCTGAAGGCAAAATCAAATGACTGTCCCCTCTCCTAGTTTGTGTTTTCTTCCTCATTAATAACTTGTTCCATTTTAACTGCAATCTGATATTTCTTGGCATTCTATTTTTCATCTGTGTGATGTTAGAAGGTGTTTGAAAACAGTCCATCACTGCCCCATGGTTCAAGCAGAAGAGCATTCCACACTGTGGAGATAAGCTACTGTCTCCCACACTGAGATTACTAGCCTCCAGGGCCACCAGGAAGATAGGACTGCTAACAGTGGCCTTGATAGACATATCATTTTGTTGCCAGTCTTGGAGTGCAGAAACTAGGCATGGCAGTCAAGGATGCTGACTGTTGGTGAGCTGCATTTGGTTTGCAGGGGTCACAAACTCTTCCAGTGTGATCTTTAAATATTCCATATCAGTTCCCAGGTTTTCTTCCTCATCTACAGGTTAATTTGTCTTCTTTGAACCCCCTTAAGAGGCAGAAAGGCCAGTCCAACATTTCATATTTCAAAATTCATGGGGGAATACTTACCAAAGATTAGATTTTACAATGTTGTGCCATTGCCCGGGTCTGGAGTAAATAAATGTAAAATTTAAATACTGAGCCAAAAGTCTATAAGTTTCAGCCAACAGCCTAGTAAAGATAAGGATCCAGAGCAGATATGTTGTTAATGTTTTTTCTTACCAGCAACTAGAATTTATTCATCTCTGAAGAAAGAGCAAAATGTGTGTCATGAGGAGGGGTAAATCAATCAAATATAATCTCTTTGTTGAAGATTCTGTGTTTAAGCATGTTCATGAATCATGATCAAGCCTACACAATTTGTGCCTCACCATGCACTGAGCTACCTATCCGATGGCACTAACAAGAAATTGACATCTAGCATGAACATGAGGTGATCCCTTACACAAAGTCAAGCAAGAGGATTGGTGTGAAAATAAGTTTTTTTGTATAATTTTAAGGAGAAGTAGAACCATTTCTTATCACAGAGAAGAAAATAGCAACCTGCTCAATCTGCTGTCCAGGTGTAAATGTTGATGAACAGTTTTGAAGCCTCCTTCTTTTGATTCTTGATCTTTACTGGAACTGAATCAGGCAGCCCTTCAGATAGGATTGTCCTTTTTAAAACAAGACACATGACTACCCTACTGAATGACACAAAACTTCTGTTTTTGCTAAATGCATGTGAATTTAGAAGTGGAATTAGGAGTTACATTGTATGATCTGACCTAATCCACAAGTTAATGGTCAATGGGAATGAGTTTGATGTATTTCAAGTCATGCAATCTGTATTATAATGGTGCATCCAAACGTATCTAAGGTAGTATTGCTAATCATTCCTACTTTGATGTGGCACTTGCTGCAAGTACTTGTCTGCTCTACTTTTGCATGGGAAATCAAAGTAGAAGGAAATGTGTTTCCAGCAGTTTTTGTCCCTATGTATCAGGTTTTCTCTCACACAATAGGGTTCAGCCATCAGACTTGCAAATGAATCCTTTATTTACCCTCCAATGGCCAATAATGAAACAAAGCATGCTAAATGCAAGATATTCAGTTCAGAATAATCATATTTATTTTATTATTCATTTAATTAATTTATAGGCCACCTTTCTCTTAGAAAGGGATTCAAAGGTGGCTCACAGATATAATAGCTTAAAAACTTTACAATAATTTTTTTGAAACAATTAAAATTATCATGATAAAACCGTATAAAATCACATAAAACATACAAAAGTTAAAAACATAAATAGAGCCCAAACCCATATAAAAACCTCCCTATGTCACGACAAACAGAAGTCCTTCACTACTTGAAGGAACATAATTTCCATATGAGTGCTAATCATAACAAATAGTTTGACCCTGAAAAAAGACATTAATTTTAAGCACCCAGTGCCAAGTTATTCTGACATAAACATGAACTCTGGAGCAATAAAATCAAATAAAGAGATCAGGGCTGGAATCCTCTATGGCAGTTATGAATGCATAGGTGGGAGTTATGCACTCATGACTATTATGTATTTGTGGTCCCTAGGTAAACCCTAGTTTGGGGGCTATGTGGATACTGTGAAATCCCTCCAATCCCTGCCTACCAGGCAGCAGCTGCTGAGATCAGCAGAGGTCTATTCCCCTGTTGCTCAAGAAGCAATTGACTGATATTCCCACTTCCCCTCATGTGAACACAAGGGCAACAGGAGTCCTACTTCTGCCTGTCATTCCAGAGATTGCTCATAGAAAAGGATGGAAATGGTAGTCATCTGCTGACTTGGATTTCAAAACCTACCACAGTGTTTGTTTTGTTTGCATTAGAAAGCACATCATATTTGATGACTCTTGGATTAAGCATGTGGATTTGTATAGAACAGCATAGCATACACGACAGAAAAAACAGGCAGATGCTTTATGTTATAACATATATTGAGTTTCAAAATATAAATGTTCTTTCCTAAGATATAGTTGGTAACATTATTTTTCTAAGAAATTCAGTGCTAACCTCAGAGGTTTTTGGGAAAGAGTTTGTGTTCCACTTGAAACTTAAATTAATATTTCTACCTTACAGCATTCAACTAAATATGTCAACAACCCTCTTAGGTGGGATAGGTGCATCGTGGAGTAAAATGTCTACTGCAACAAAATTTACTGCAATATTCTGCAGCAGCAGAATCAACAAAAAGTATTCTAGCACCTCAAAGGCTAATAAATTTATTATGGCATCAGCTTTCATAGTTTCAGAGATTGTGATCTATCTTCCTGTTGACTTTGGAGGTATTTTATTTTATTTTATTCTTACCTGACTTTCTCCAGTAAAGGACTCAAAGGGGTTTGAACCTGATGGCCCTTGAGGTCTCTTCCAATTCCATGATTCTATGATTCTACCAAAGCAGCTTACAAAAAATATTAAATGAAGTCTAGTGAAAATTTTATTTTAAAAAGTTAAAAAGGAAACAAGAGAATTCTGTTTTTAAAAGGTCATAGTTAAAAGAGTTTCAAACACATTTAAAGTTTATACACACACACACACACACACAACGGACAAAAGTACAGCACACTATATCCAAAATACCCTTCTGCCTCATAATTTAAGCACCAAAGTCCTGTCTAAATGAAAAGATCTTTGATTACAGGTGGAAAGACAGCAGAGAAGGTGCCAACCAAACCTCCAATAGAAGGGAGTTCCACAGCTGGGAGCAACCACCAAGAAGGCTCTCTACTGTGTCCTCACTAACCATGTCTATGATGGGAATGAGACTGAAAGAACACCCTCTGCAAAGAATTTAAAACTCAGGCCAGCTGACTGAATGCAGCTGGGAGCCGGGATGCAACTGGGATGCAGCCACCTGGCAGCATCGGTGGCACTTTTCATGGGATAATTCTCAATTGCATCCTGTAAGCAACTGTATCCCGGCAGGGTTAAATCACTTTATTTTTGCATGCAATAATCTCCACAGTCAGTTGCCTGACTGTAGTATTTTGAATCTGCTGGAGTTTGAAAAAAGTTTCCAAAGGCAGCCCCATATAGAGTGCATTACAGTAATCCAAGCCATGCATCACTGTAGCCATGTCTAACAACTCAAGGAATGGGCACAGTTGGTGTACTTGTTTCAGCTCTGCAACTCTTCTGAGTCCAGAAGTATCCCTAAACCGAAGACTTGAGATGTTAGGGAGAGTGTAATCCCATCCCGACTAACACAGTATGAATCCTTGATCCCTGATCTGCCTTCTGATTGGCCAGGAGCACCTTTGTCTTGTCTGGATGATTTCAATTTGTTCACCCTCATCCAGTCCATTACTGACAACAGATACTGCTTTTCTCCTGAAATAGATTCCTTGGTGTTAAGTAGGGAGGAGAAATAGAGTTGAGTATCATCAGCATATTGGTGACACCAAACTCCAAAATTCTGGATAACTCTCTTGGTAGTAATATATTTGAGCACTGAGGCACACAGACCAGGGGCTCTCCTTCATTTGGTGGGATGTGAAAAAGAACATTCTTGGTATCTGCTTGTTATTGGTGTCTTTATCTGGTGTGTTTTTATCTGATGACTTTTGATGATCTAATTATAATATTGGGAGCATCTGCATTGTAGAAATAATGCACTTTGACACCACTTTAACCGTCAGGGCGCCATCCAATCCTGGGACTGGTAGTTTTGTGAGGCACCAGCGCACTTTGGCAGAGAAGGCTAAAGACTTTGAAAAACTACAGATCCCAGGATTCCATAGGATGGTGCTATAGCACTTAAAGTGGTGTCAAACTGCATTATTTCTACAGTGTAGTTGCACTCATTTTTTACTTAGCTACATTTTATTGTTAATTACCTTGTGCACTATTTTTTAGTGAAAAAGTAGGATATAAAATTAATAAATCTACAAGCAAACATTTAAATAATTTAAATGGTGGTCGATGACTTCTTTCTCTAGTAACAAATGCAAAAGACAGCATCTCTATGTAATTTTGAATGGTTGGGGTTTTTCCCCCCGCTCATACTGCATTAGATTACAAAACAAAAAAGCAGAAATATGTATTGCTGTTTCTGGTAGTAAGAGCTGTCTGGCAGTGGAATGCATGAGCTCTGAAAGTGATGGACTCTCTTTTAAACAGGGGTTGGGTGGCCATCTATCAGGGGAGCTTTAGATGTTGATTTCCAGCATTAGCAAGGATGACTTTTGATGTATCTTCCAGCTCTACAGTTCTCTGATTTTATGATAGTTATACAGTTGAATATCAAGTGCTAGAAGCAGTGCTGTCAATAATCATCTCACAACCATCTTTGGTCAAAGGACTTTGCAAATTTGTTTTTTAAAAAATAAACTCTAGGTTTTATCCCAGCCTGTGTTATATATCTGTGTTAGAGTACAGCTGAAATATTAGTTGGAAATACTGCTGTGCCACTTACTTCCAAGACAGGATCTATACATCTGTACAGAAGGAAGTAGGAATGACCAAAGGTAACTGTTTGGTTTATATTTTTTCATGCTTCAGGACTGGGATGACATATTTGAAGATCTTGGCTGCTAACAAAAAGTCATTTTTAAAACAGAAGCCAGTGGTATCACTAGGATCAGTGTTGCACAGTGCAGTATCTCATGGGGTCACCCCCGTGGACTTTCTGGGATGGGGTGTGGATGAAGAGGGAGGTCTTACCCCAGGGAAGCCTGCATCCAGCCACTGCCGTTCCTCTCTCGAGCCGAGACAGCAAATATGGGACACCCCCCTGAGCAAGAACTTTTTTTTTTTTAAAATTACAATTGATCTCCACCTTGACGCCACTGACTGAGGTTAGTTGACCATGTGTTGGGATTGCTTTGTTTGTGTCTTCCATGGCAGAATGGGTTTGGACTGGATGACCTTTATGGTCTTTTCCATTTCTATAATCATATGATTCTATGTTCCTTCAGGGCAGGAGTGAGCCACTTGTGGATCTCTAGATATGGACTGGAACTCTTAAGTATCCATTTCCAGCATGGCTAACGATAAGGGGTGATAGCAACTACTGTATAATCTAACATTACCCATAGTTTACACTCCCTTGCTTTAGGATGTAAAATTCCATTGGATAGGGGAGTTACCTGGCTCATTGTCTTTTCCGGTATGGATGATGCTCTCCTACTCTGAGTGGAATGAACAAATGGAGATAATGGAAGAAATATAGTTATTGTATGCTGTGTTTTGCACATTTCCCCCCTTTAGGTTCTTCAGCCTTGCCAGGATGTAAGCAGTTGTTTTTTAATGCCTCCTATAAATGTGATCTTTACTGTAAATGAAAGCTAACTGGCTTGCTCAGATAATTAAATTCTGCTGTTTCATCTTATTGAATAATTCCTTGTAGTTAGAACTGCTACTTTAGTTTGCTTGTTCCTTGTGGATCACTGCTTTTTCTTACTTTGTAGATATGGCGTGGCAAACAGCTTTAGAGACAGGTGCATTGGTGCTTTGTGGCCACAGTCATAGCAATCTATATGCATGGCTGGGAGGAGGAAAATATACACAGAGGAAGCTGTTTTGCAAATTTCCACTCCAGCTACTTAAGAGGCAACAGAAATAGGAAAGTGGACAGGCTCTTCAGCATTTGATACAAAGCTCGACTGACTCTTTTTACTATTCACTGTTTCCTTCTGTTACTCCTATGGGTGTTTTATGGTCCTGCTGCAAGTGTGTCCGTTTGAGTTTAAGTCACGCTAGTTTCCATATCCTCCAACTCTCCCAGTTTGACAGGGATAGTCCTGATTAATCCTGTGTCTGCCTAGTTTTTCAGCTTTATTTTTTTAAAAAAGCCCCACCTTTTCTACCCTTCTCCAACTTTCCACCCTTAATCCTCACCTTACTCCAATTGCTGCAAGTACTGTACAAAAGTTGTTTGCACTCAACAAGGGGAGAAAAGAGGGCAAAATCTTACCCTTTCCAGTATTCTCAGCCAAAAGCAAATTACTGCAGCCTCTCCTAGCTTGTCTCTTCCTCTGCATGAATAACTTTTGCCATCTTGTGCACATTCTGATATTGCTTAACCACATGTGAGTGTCCCAGTGTTCATTTGTTAAATGCTGGGAAGTAAGAGGTAGTGTATTTAACCTTAAGATCCATTTTTCCTAGTGACAGTTGTTCACAATAATCTTTTAAAGCAAAAGAGTGCATCTCCATTGCTTTGCTCAGAGTATCTCTTTAAAGATGTGCACCCAGCAGAACAGTGGATGGCAAGCAAATTATGCATTTCTTGAATTTTTAGAGCGTTGGCTCCTTTTTTTAGAGCTGAAAGATGGGAACAGCACTTTTCTAAAACAATAACATAAAATAATAAATGCAACAGAGACAGGAGAGGAGAGGAGATGAGGAAGTGGAACCTTGCCTTTCCCTGTAGTCAAGCAAAAGCAACCTACTTCAGTCTCTCCTAGGTTGTGTATTCTTCCCCATTAATAACCTTTGCCATCTTGGCCACACTTTGATGTTGCTTGGCCATCCATGCCCCTGTCTTCATCTGTGAAATTTTGGAGGGCATGTATTTGAGGGATATCCAGGTAGTATCAGGAAAGCATCTTGTCCCCAACAAGATGGGTACTCAGCAACCTACAAAAATATGGAAGGCTGAGGGCCTGAACAGAAAGGCCAAAATAAAGCTGCTTAGGGTCACTTTGGAGGTATGCTGTTTAAATGACACACACATCTTAAGAGGCCAGAAGCTGCACCAAAGCTGTGCTCTAGTCCTTAGGACTGGAGCGTGGCTTTGGTACAGCTTCCAGTGCCTTAGAATTCATGCAGCATTTAAACAGCATACATCCAAAGTGACCCGAAGCAGCTTTATTTTGGCCTGACTGTTCAGGCCCTGAGTGGACTTTGGAGCCTTGCCTGGGATCGAACTCACAACCTTGTAGCTGCAGTACTGGCATTTAACCCTGCGCCACCAGGGTTCCTAAGCAAAACCTTACTTTCTGTTCATTTGTTTCATGCATTTGCACCCCAGAGGTTTCAAAGGTAAATAGCTATGTGGAAAAGGACAATAGCTCAGAGGAAGACTACAGCTTTATGGGTTTAGTCCCTGGCATCTTCAGTTAGAGAAAAAAGATCAAGTCATAGGTGATGGGAAAGGGCTCTGCCGATAACGTTGTCGAGCTGCTACCCGACAGACTAGATTAAGGGGGGGGGGGGAGGATAATGATATCTGAGAAATATGTAATCCTCAAGATGGTTTCTGAGGGCTGCCCAGATCCACATATATTTTTGTTAAAATATTTTGAAAATGCTATTTTTGTTTCTGAGAAAGTAATCTTTTGCTAAAAAATTTTATTCTCCCTCTATCATGGTTCACTTCCTGGCTGCAAGTAAGGGCCTAAAAGGTGCTTAAAACAGCAGTTCCTCATGTGTTCCGCATGGTGCCATTTTTAGTATTTTCATTTAAATTTTAAAAGGTTAAAAATCAGTATTTGTGTGAATGCTGAAAGGGGCATCAGTGTGATCTTCTGAACTCCCAAATTGCAGCCCCGCAAGACCTAGCATTTGTCCACCTCTGGGCTGATTTAGCATATGTCAGTGTTTTTCAAACCTTTGTTGTTTCACAAAACCACTTGCCATTCCAGCATCACTGTAATATAGGGTGGGGGTAAGTACTGCCTTTGGTCTACCTGCAGGCAATGACTGCCACTTTTGTGGCCCTTGAACACACCTCCAGCCCCCAAACCCTTTCACCCATGAATGAAACAATATTTTGGTGATTTTCACTGCAAACTGCACCTCATCAATGTATGCCAAACTGCACAATGGAAAATGTGCAGAACTTCACCATCCCTGGAACTCCCAATCCCCAAATAGATCTATTTTCATTGGAATCACTCTCAAAATGCCAGGAAGAAGTGGTGCAATGGTGTTTTCTGGTCACCCTTCTGAGAGAGACTTTGAAGCAAAATGAAGGCATCTTGGCATGCTGGTGTGTTGTGGCCCAGGGGAGCCATGGTATGGGGGCGGGGGAATAGCCCCTAGCCACCACAAGTTGCTGTAGTAAGTCCAACCTGTAAGACAGGTCTTCTAAAATTTGTTTTTCTGTGCCTTCAAGTAATTTCTGACTTATGGCAACCCCAAGGTGAACCCATCCTGTGGCTTTCTTCAGAGGGAGTTTGCCTCTGCTTTTTTCTGAAGCTGAGAGAGTGTGACTAGCCCAAGATCACCAAATGAATTTCCATGACCAAGTGGGGACTTGAACCCTAGTCTCCATAGTTCTGCTGAAACCACTACACCATGCTGGCTTTCCATTTCTACCATATTTCTTGTAAAATAAGCATATGATTAACCACTAGGTTCTTGAGCTGAACAAGAAATCTAACCAAATCTCTCTCTCTCTCTCTCTCTCTCTCTCTCTCTCTCTCACACACACACACACAGCATAGCTGGTACATACGTTCCAGCCCACAGCATCACCTATTAAATAGATACATTTGGAATGTATGTTTCATCCCATCATAGTATAGCTGGTATAAACTTCAGAATGCTGCCCACATCTTTGGTGCAACATATAGAAATAAGTTTTAACTTAGTGCCTTATGACATTACAAAAGAAAGACGAGAGGAAGTGAGATAACACCAGCTTTTTGCTTACCTTCCTGCATGATGTCATAGTACTTCCATTCTCCTTCCAGAGGGAGCCAGTCACAAAAGTCTGGCTCTTGACAAATGGATTTTTCCAGCAGAACAAAAGGCATGTGTTTATGATCATGTCCTTTGGCAGTAGAGTGGAAGTGCTTTGTGGGCATGCGGGAAGGTAATAAGAAAGCTGATTCTATCTTGCTGCTTCTTATTTTTCTTTTGTAATGAGATAAGGCCCTTTGTTTTGTGTAGTTGACTCAAAGACTAGCAAAGTGTGGGTGAGATAGAGTTTGGCAGGGTTAATAAATGATAGACTGGAGGCAAACAGTGAACTGGAAAGCAACTTTTCATCTGTGCTTCTGTAAGTACATCTATTCATATGTCTCTTTTGTATTGACTCAATCTATTTGGATAGCAGACTCTATAAGAAGATTCAAGTCCCTGTGATACAGAGTAGGGACTATTCATTGTTTTATTATGTAGGGAGAGAAAAGTGGTCCTACTGAATGGTTAATAAAGAAAAAGAAGAAAAAAGTGGGATGGGAACTGAGTTGGTAACATGCTTTTATTCGTGCACCAAGAAACTATGAGCGCATTAAGGAATATTTTATCCAAACAAAAATAGCCGATGCCATAGCACAAGATGAATCTTGTGCCTTCTTTCCCTCTGAATTTTGTAATGTCATTGTCATCCACTTCTGTCTGCATTCAAATGGGACAGTTTCTGTGTAATCTATGTTGTTTCAGGAGATCAGGGACGGGCATCTCACCACCACCTGCCTCCAATTGGGAGGGTCTCCAAATACCACCAAATGGAGAGTTGTGCCTCCTAGGTGGTATAATTGGACATTTCATTCCACCCACCCCATTTTTTGACCCATAAAGCTATTTCCCCCTAAGGAGAACTGGACCTTTTGGGGCCACAAGCAAGTAAAAGGACATACTTTGTCCCAAATTGCAGTAGATGCAGTTTCTAAGGTTGCTGTGTAATGCACATATGAACTAAAAAAACTCAGCTATCATGCCAGAGATTCACAAATGGAGCTAAAGAGAAAAGGGATTTCTGTTTTACAGTATCAAGAAACTATTAAGCATTATATAGTTAAAAAATTGTGAATCAGATCCTAAAACTCAACTCCTTATGCATCATTATTTAACATTAATCTTAATACTGAGGCTGCTGCCATACTGCAAAATAATGCAGTTTGACACCATTTTGCCATGGCTTCATTCTATGGAAGCTTGGGATTTGTGGTTTGTTATGGCACCAGAGTTCTCTGACAGAGAAGGCTAAATAACCCACAGAACTACAAATCCCAGAATCCCATAGCATGGAGCAATGGCAGTGAAAGTGGGGTCAAACTGCATTACTTCCACGAAATATGATATAACCAGTGGCAGCTCGTGCTTTTCTTGTCAGTCAGGTGGTGAATCAATTTTGGGTTTTAGGTTGCACCTTAAAGGAGCTGAATCATATCCCCAGATATATGTTTAGCACCTTGGACAACCCCTTTGAAGTTTGGTGTAAAAACTGGAACAGATTCACTGATCCACTGACATGAAAGTCATTAGCTACAATATGAAGGCCAGCTTAGTCATGTCATGTTTCTCCTTGCTGCTAGTTATGCTTAGCTAGGTGCTGCCTTTTCTGTTAAATGCTTCCCTTTATGTTTCATTGTGTATTCAAGGCAAATATCTTAACATTTAATATTGTGTTGAATGGCATAATGATCAGAGCTTCCCAGAAGCATTTATAGCTCAAGGTTAAATGCCTTTTTGTTCAGCATTACTTTAAAATCAGCTCCACAAACAACACGTTTGCTGCCTTTCCACAAGAAACCCATTAATTTCCACCTAATCATTTTCAACTTGCCGCTTGTCTTTGCTACACAGTGGTCAAAATATGATCGCCTTGTCTTTAATGATAACAAAGGTCTCCATGTGGCAAATCTTCCCACCCAGTACAAGTGGCTGCTCCGTTTTGTCTTTCCAAGCATGAACTGTTGACTTGCAACAAAAAGCTGCAGTCCATCAAACCTTGCTTCCTTGGAAGCCCCAGTGATGACACTTCATTTGATAAATAGAAATTCATGTAGCAGCCCATCAAAGGCGACTTTTACCCTAGGTGATCTCACATGCTTGTTATAGATCAACCACTCCAGAGTTATGCTTTCTACTCATCAGCAAAATTACTAAGCCATTTTGATTTCCGTTCAAGTCATACCTCAGATTGTGGGCCAGAGAGAAGTAAGCATGTGTTCATGTGTGTGTTGGCTTAATGAATCCATGAGCTACATGTTTCAGTTCTCCCAGTTTTAGCTGAAATGTGTCCTCTGACTTTCTAGCAAAGAATAGTAAATGAATAGCATCCAGGTCTTCTTTGATTTCCTGTAACTGAAGCATGACACAGAACAGTGGCATCCCCACACTGGATGTCGCCTGGTGCCGGGGGAGGGGTTTCTGGGGTGCAGGGCTTCAGGGGTGTGGGGCTTCTGGGTATGGCATGCACTCCCTCCTCCTGTGGTGCGCCATCCTTTTCCAGATAAGGAAAAGGACAGGACAGGGCAGGGACAGGGGAGTGGCATATGGGGACAGGGGAGTGGCATGTGGGATGGGGGAGCAGTGTGTGGGGATGGAGAACACATGCATGGATGAGGAGTGGCATGCAGGGATGAGGAGTGCTGCCAGGGGATGGTGTGGGGGCCCCCGACCGGGTGTCACCCCTCTTCTGGCTTGTGTGGGAACAGTGTAGGGATAGTGGTGGGGCCTGACTGGGTGCCACACCACCACACACCCTAGTGATGCCACTGACACAGAAGTGGATCTGATTACAATGTCTGACTGGGCAAAGCAATGCATAGCTGAGAGGCAAGATAGAAAGACCCGGGCAAAGGAGTTACAGAGCCCTTGAATAGGACTGGGAGCTATCACAGAAAGTAGAGGAGTGGGCCCAGGTACCACCATCTCTTGTACTATCTCCACTACTGGTCTCTTTTTGGGCAGGAGTCCTAGGAATCCACAGAGGTAATTATAAGATAGCATTTTGTTAACATATCAAATGGCTTGGTCTGTGCCTCAGGCAGAGAAGGGACACATATTCACCAGCATCAGAAAAGACCCGGACTCGTTGTAAATTTAGCAAGTTATACAGGAACTGCTGTTACATGTATTATATAGCACATACCACACATACATATGGACGAGATGGGATGTTCATTTATTGAGAAAGTTATAACATTCTCAAATATGAATTGTCTCACAATGTCCTTTCATCATCCAAGGTATCTTTCTCTGGCCTTGCACTGTCCAGATGTTTGATTGAAGCTCACATCACCCACCACTCATGGACATTGGCTGTGACAGCTAAATAAGAAACTCCATGATTTAGAGGTGGTGAGTGTGGGAAGGGATGTGGCTCATGGACTACATGAAGTCCATGGACCCCAGTTTAGTTTCTCAAGCCCCATGACAGTCTCCAACACTCCTCCCTTATAATTTTTCTGATGCAGATTTCAGGCTTTGCCCTCAAAACATAAAAAAGTTCCCCAGCCCCACACAGAAAGCCCCCCTCACTCTCAAATACATCTAATTTTCATCATAGTCCTTTTCAAAATGGTGCCAGGAAATGATGCAATGTCACTTCTAATTTCCATTTTGGGAAATGCTCTGGCAAAAATGTAGGTAACACCATTGAGAGGTATGGTGTCCAGCAGGGGGGAAAATTGGGCCCTGGACTGAATGCAGTTTTCCAGCCTTGATATAAAGTAACATGGCTATAGACATTGCTACAGGGCAACAGCAAGGAAGGTCCCTGCTTTCATGTCATCTTGGTGGGTTTCTTAGAAACATCTGAATGCTCAACAGGCATCAATCAGGGCTCTTTTCAGGATGTGATGAGTAAATTAGATTAACAGTAAACAATCTAATTTACATTCTGGAGTTACTCATTTTGCACAGCTCTTTGTTGAGCTGTGCAAAATACCTTAGATGGAAAGAGAAGAACCTTCCCAAACTCACAGTATTCATAAACCTCTGCCCATCCTTGGAGTAGGTAGAGAGCAGACAGGGAGACAAAACTGACAAAGCAAACCCACCTGAAGGTAAGCAAACTTCCTCTTATTTGACAGATAACATCTTGCTGGTTATATCTGTTTTTACAGCACTGGGTATGAAACGGAAGTTTGACCAAAATGCTGAAACCAAGAACTGTTTGCATCATGGCTGCCATTAAAATGCCATTTGTAAGCAACAAATCAGCAAGTGGTAATGTATTCAGGTTCAATACTCTCACTCCATAGTAAGTGTGTTAATATATAAAACAACAATAACCACCCTACTGGGAAATTCAGGAGTCCAATAAAAGACATAAACAGATAACACTTATTTCAAGAAAGTGGTTTGTTTTTCCTTTTCACAGCCTCGGATGCATCTGAGCTTTGTAGGCTGGCCATATTACTGGGCTGTTACATGGCCACATTGGGCCTTTTTAATTGGCATGTGATTTCTGCTCACTGCCCAATGGAGCAGTATCAACGTTATGCACTGTTTCCTTTCTCTATGCCTGTTAAATTTGTGTCGAGGAGGGACTATTAACTTGGTTGATTTGAAATTGTTTGCTTCGACTCATTTATTGTAGTCCCTCCACCCTACATTGCTGGTGACTGCAGTGTGGGTGGAAACCATTCAGGCTGAGGCCAAAGGTATTCTGTATGGATACACAATTGAGTGTGATCCTATGACGTAAACTGCAGAGGACAGAGGCAGAATGGAGTCGGATCTTCTACAGCAGGGCTGGGATATGTGTCCCCCCCTAATGTTGTTGGACTGCAAAGCCTTGCTTAATGGTGAAGAATAATGAGAATAACATCTGAAAGGTATCTCGTTCCCCCACTTTTATCTGTACCCCTGAAAATTAGGTGGCCAATTGAGATCCAGCTCTCAGTGGGAAGCCAAAATATGAACATGTGTCCAACAGAACCCTTGCACCAGGTGAATGATAATATTTGAAGTTCCTTCTCAGCTTGCTTGCTTTCATTCTTGGTTGCAGTTGATCAAAGCTTGGCCCATGTATCATAATGCCCAGGAACTTTGCTGTTGAGATGAAGGATGGTAAGGTACTTTTCACTTGGGAAAGTGTCATAAAGGAGATAATAGGACACAATCTGCTTCCTGCAGAAATCCTGTTGAATGAATGGGAGTTGTTCAAGGGGACTATGATGCATTTGTGAAAGCACCATTAATTTCAAGGAGATTGCATAAGCCATGCTCCTAGCAGACTGCACTCTTAGTATATCATGATAGATATGAATTAGGTGGTTGACCTTTTTTTACATTGAGTATATAACAGGTGATCCACCATGTATCATTTCTTTATCTTGGAAATCAACTCCAGCAGACTGTTTTGTGTCTATTTCAAAGCTCTTTTTTTGTTGTTATGAAATGAAAAACTTTGTACAATCGAGATGTTGCGTGGCCACCCTGTCTGCTTTTGAGATGTGCTTTTTGAGATCTATGTCCTTTTCAGCTATGAACAAAGCCTAGAGAATTTGTCACTGCAATGCAATCTTTCAAAAGCTTTTATCAAACAGAAAACCACCCTCTGTGTGGGTTTGCCTCTCCTACCCACATCTGTTTTTCTTCAAGTGTGTGGCTACACTCCTCATCTCGAGGAGCATAACAGAACAGGGAAAAAAAATTCCCATAGCGATGAGACCATCACTATTAAGATGAAAATATTGCTTGCACAGTAACTAGGGTAGGCAAACTCTTCCATTTACAGTGCTGAGAAATCTGGATCCATTTTTATTTCATTTTTTTGTCAGCAGCAAAGCTGCAGCATTTTTTTGTACATATTAGATTTACCAAAGTTTGGGAGAAAAAAAATATTTATTTGGACTACAATTCCAAGCTCCTCCCCCATTAGCATGGCCATTGCACATGCTGGTGAGGGATTCTGGGAATTTCAGTCTAAAAAAAGTAATTTTCCTAATCTCTGCGTTGTCTCAAACTCTGTCTATCTAGCATTGAGCTGTTTGTCATTTTTCACAAATCTCTACCCCACATCAAATATGCCTCTCCTTTTCATCTTCATCAACATCATCATGATCATCATAAGTTTTACAGATCATTTAAAAGGGGGAAAATTCTTCTCAAGAAAACAGGAATCAGAGGAAAAAGAGGGAAATGCCCATCTTTCTGTTGCAACTGGGTCTGTTGCAAATGGCTTCCTTGCCCAATCCAGTTCTCATGTTCAATGAAAAGATTACGGGCAAGATGATGGATGGGTTTGGATGCCTATTTGTGGATTATGCCCACCACATCCTGTACCCTGCCGAGTAGTCATATCTAACTACAGTGGTCCCCCAGCTTACGAATCCCCCGGGTTGCGAAAACCCCGGGATCCGAAAGCCGCCGGACCGCTACAATATCCCCCGGGATCCGAAAGATCCCCTGGGATTCGAATAAAAAAACCGCGCGGCCCCTTTAAATCGGCCACGCGGTCCATTGAGTTTAGCGGTCCCCCGGGAAACGAAAGCTTCCGGGTTACGAAAGTAATCCCGGAACGGATTACTTTCGTAACCCGGGGGACGACTGTATATGCAACTGGAGCTTGGCCAGTGCAGGATGTTAACTATGTTGTTGCTGTTGCTGCGTACTTTCAACTCATTTCCAATTTATGGTGATCTGAAGGGATCTGATGGCTTAATGTTAAAATGCCAGATCTGACAATCAGAAGGTTGGCAGTTCAAAGCGCAAGTGCCACATGATGGGGTGGGCTCCTGTCACTAATCCCGACTTCTGCCAACCTAGCAGTTTGAAAGCATGCAAATGTAAGTAGATAAATAAGTACCATTTTGGTGGGAAGGTAACAGCTGGCCACATGATCACTGGGTTCATCTTCGGACAATGCTGGCTCTTTGGCTTAGTAATGGAGATGAGTACTGCCCCCTACAGTCACAGGCAGAGGGAGTGTGACTTGCCCAAGGCCACCAAGTGGGTTTCCATAGCTGAGTGGGGAACTGAACCCTGGTCTCTAGAGTCAGAATCCAATGTTCAAACCACTACCACACTGATTCTCATGTTAACTACAGACAAGCAAAATATGGGCTCCCCCCCCCCCAAATTCTACTCCCCCTGGAAATTTCCCTTCAGTCCCCAGTTTTGCAGAGAGTGAGATACTGAAAATCATGCACATCAAGAACTTTTACATTTGCTGTATTTACATTCCCTTGGTAATTGCATTTTCCCCTTTCCTTTGCAAGTCTCAAGCTATATTTCTAAATGATCAACTGGAGCTTTAAATTACTGCAGTGATAGGAACTTGGAGGCTGAAAGAACATTTCATTGGGGGGCAAAATTCTTACTGAAGGGAAATGCCCTCATCCACCCCCACCCCGCATAGCTACACTTCTGAGGCTGTGATAATGGTGGGGAGGCATCTTGCTTCATGGTGTTAGTGAGTTCTGAGGCTGCCAGCAAAAATAGTGGGAAAAGATTTTTTGCTTGGTTGCTTTGGGTGTGGGAATGGGTACACTGCAGACCGAAATACATTGTGATGCCTGAAGCAAAAGACGAAATGGTGGACTGCTCTTTCCATTTCCAGATGCCAGCTGGAATGGCCATGCTATGTTTATTTAGCACTGAGGATGAGATAGCACTTGAAGGATGGAAGGTACCTTAAGGAACACAGGGCAAGATTCATGCTGCTCATCATTTCACTCCAACACCTCACTGCTGTCTTTTAGCATCTGTTGCCTGAGATGACCTGCCTTACTCTGCCCAATTATAGTATTGTCTCTGTCAAACTGTGGGGACAATGGCAAATAAAAGGCATGAAAAAAATTAAAGAAAATGAAGGAAGATAAGGAGAACTCTCTCTTTTTTTCCCTTTCTCTTCTCGGTAAATATCTTTGCAGCCCCTGACGTGGCCACTTTTCACAGCAAAAATAGATCCTTGCACAAATTTGGCACAGCACGATTTCCAACAGCTTACTCATCGCAGCACTTACTCGAGCTAACTTGTTTTCTTTAATAAAGCTTCACTGCCTCCTTCCCCAATAAATTCAACCTACGCTTGTCAAGTCTCCCAGTTCTGGTATTAAGGTGTTGATAATAACAGTTAAAACTGAAACCTATGAAAATAGTTTTCTGTGTTGTATTTTCATACTCCAAGGCTCATGTGGCTACGTGTTTGATAATCTATCAATGTCTTGCAAATGTTTTCTTCTAGAGTGATTAGGTGGAAGAATGACACCAACATATACTGAAAAGGGAAATATTATTCAATTGCATTCAGAACTTACAAGTAACATAAACAAGTTATTTGTCATTAATTCCTGGAGAGCCAGCATGGTGTAGCAGTTTGAGTGTTGGTTTAAGAATTCAGGAGACCTGGGTTCAAATTCCTGCTTGACTATGAAAATCTACTGATGCCCTTGGACAAGTCACATTCTCTCAGTCTCAGAGGAAGGCAAATGCAAACAACCTCTGAACAAATCTTGTCTAGAAAAGCCCATGATAGGTTTGGTTTAGGATTGCCATAAACTGAAATAACTTGAAGACACACAACAACAACAACAACAACAACACAACAATAACATTAATATCCTTCCCCAATAATAAAAGTATAAAACTGCAATGGAACTTAAGAAGGGACAGTGTCACTCTTTTTGCAGCATAATTGTAATTATAATTATCCTTCCATGTTATTTTTGTAATGATACCTTCATAACGATAAAGTATATAACATGCTTCATAGGCTGACTTGTGTTGTGTCTCCTACTCAGATGTGGGTGTTAACACAAAAATGAGATGGATGGAAGGAGCCTGAGTTTTTAAAATACAGGTCAGCAGTATGTAGCATGTGTGTGTAGTAGTAGTAGTAGTAGTACATATATTAGTTACTTTTAAGATACGGAAGCAAAGAGTTACTTTTAAAAAGTACAATTATTGTGATAGCTAATAAACTTGCAACTGTAACTGTAACCAAATGCTTTCTAAAAGTAACTTTCCAAAACCTGTTTGCCATAACTCCTATGGTGCAGAACCTTTGCATGTAACAGGGTCTATATATTTAAGGCTATAATGTGAATTAGCATCACATTGCAAAATTATAATTTTCAGGACTACTTGTCTACACACTTTATACCATAGTGACCATAGGTCTCAAACATCCTCCAATAGATGTGTGCTTATTTTTTTAAATGCAGAATACCAAATACATAACAGATCCCATCTTGTACTCTGCTTCATCATGTGACTATTACTCGTTTGAGTAATAAAAATGGGAATGGTAGTAGCTTACCTCTCAGGGTTGTTGTGTGGGTGAACATGCAGTTAAAAAAATCAGCAGTTTTAATAGCAGCAATGGATTTGTTGCGAGAGTGGATTATGCCATGTGGTTGCATGGGTTTTTGCAAGCTGGAACAGAGCATAGCAGCTCCTAGCCTTCAGATGCTGTTACCTCTGAAGCTAGAATATATTTCGTTATCAATATGCTGGCTACCTCATTTATTCTTCATAGAGGTTTTTGGTGGAATAAAGTCCCATATGGATGATTTACAGTTCTTGAATTTCTTCTTTTTTTCTTTGTAACATCCTACAAAGAGACTTCAATTTTTAAGGCAATATCCTGGCTTGTCATAAAAAAGAACCTTTGGAATGAGAAGCTCCTTATTATCTCCAACAATACAGCAGCAACAGCAGAAGCAGTAATAAACGAACATGGAGATATAAGCTTCGGCTTTTCCTACAATTCCACACTGATAAGTTCCTTTTTTCCTGTGGTGTTAGGTTAAAACCCCCCCACACTACCCTGTAAACATCTTTTTGATGGGAAAGATAGAGTGGCCTTTCACTGGATGAAGCCAAGATGTTTTTCGTGGCAAATATGAACAAATTTACACAGCATTTTCATGGTGCAACTAAATTACAGAGTATTTAAACACCAGACAGAACCACACCTCAGTCAGAAGGGGAATGGATGTATTTAAGAAATGGTTTGTTGTTGTTGTTGTTGTTATGCTTTATTTATATAGCGCTGTAGATTTACATAGTGCTGTACATACAAACAATAAAAGAGATAAAAGTAAACCTGCCCATGGCATGCATTCTTAATTTCAAGAAGTGACATGTGGGGACTTATCCTCTTGAAATGGAACACTAAGCAATGGCTTCATTGCAAATGAGTCATTGCAGATTTGGCGTCACAAACAGGTCTGTCATCTCACCCAGAATCACGTCAAATGCAACACTTTCCTGTGGGATCAAGTGAGATGTGGCTATTGATTGTTAAGTGGTGACAAATCACATGGGGAACTAGGAATCAAGAGACCAGTCCTGCAGAGTGAGGTGTCTGTTTCAGGCTGCAAATTTTGGCTGTCATGAAAAGGTAGCAAATGGTTCCTTATGTGCTTCCCTATTACTGTATGCTTGCTGCCAGGGATGGAATGAGCTCCTCTGATAATATTTTCTTTCAAGTGCCAAAACAATGTGCCACCTCAGTTTGGGTGTGTCATGGGGGACAGCATTTGCTACTCTGTGATAGCTAGCAAAACATCTTGGACCAGCCTGCAACCAGCCTGCTTGGACCAGTTGCTTGGACCAGCCTGCAACTTCAAGAGTATATCTGATCTTTGACATGAGTATATACACATAAACTTGAGTACATTATGCATCTCTACGTAATCAGTCCTCAAAGACCTACTGAAAGAGAAGGGTCTTCACCAGCTTGCAGAAAGATAGCAAGGATGGTCCCAGTCTCTCTTCTCTAAGAAGGGAGTTCCAGTGTCTGGGAGAAGCCACTGAGAAGGTCCTCTCCTGGGTTCCTACCAGATATATGGTCAGCCCTACTTATCCACGGATTTTTTTTATCCATGGATTCAAGCATCCATGGCTTGAAAATACTTTGGCAAACCTTGATTTTGCCCTTTTATATTAGGGACACCATTTTACTGTGTCTGTATATTTAATGGGACTTGAGCATCCATGGATTTTGGCATCCACTGGAAGGGAGGGGAGGGGAGGGGAGGGTGTTCCTGAAACCAAACACCAGTGGATACCAAGGACACACTGTATGTGTGACAGTGATGAGACAGAGGGGCATCCCTAGAAGATCTCAAAACATGGACATGTTAGTAAGGGAGAATATGGTCCTTCAGAAAAACTGGTGATGCTAGTGTAAACTGTTGTGCGACCCCAAGAGTACTGCTTGGGAGGTTCAGTGAGAGTAGTATTTAGCGATTAGTGACCGCAGTGGAAGAGTACATTGCTGTGCATCTTTTGTGTGATGATTATGACACAATCTAACACTGCGGTGTAGCTGCACTTGCATGAGTTTATATTATGCAAATAGTGAATATGAGGAAGGATTTCATGTTGATGGCTGCCAGGTGATGACAAATTTTCTAGATTGCATTGATTTAGGCTGCAGTCCCATATATGCTGGGAACAAGTCCCACTGAACTCTGGGTAGACTTGTATTGGACTGCAGTGTAGGTATGTTGTGGCAGTCTGTTTCCTCATGGACTCTCAACTTTATAAAACAACATAAAATATCAGGGCAGGGTTTCAGTTTGTCAGGGGTCTGAATTTTTCACAAAAAGTGAGAGTTCATAGTTGGATAGAGAGATTACACACACACACACATTCTGTTATTCATTTCCATCAAAGAATGCTGCTGCTGTGGAGCAGGGCAGGTGATTTTTAATGTGTGCTCATTCATCATTTTGTGCAGGCTAACTTTACAGCCTTAAATATTTATTACTTAATCCCAAAAAGTAATAATAGTAATGTTCTAACTTTTCTCAGGCTGTGTTCCTTCTGCAGGGTAATTACTTGTGATGAGTGCTAGAGGGCACAGTATTCCCATGTTGAATTCTGTGGCTGGAGAGAGAGAGAGAAAAAATATCAGGATGGTTCTTACCTTTTTGCTGTTTTCCAGTCCCAGATTCATTGTGGAAATATTATATTGTAAGCAAAGGACCATAGGACTCTCCAAGTCTCAAAGCCATTAATTACTAAATTAACCAGGGAAAGAAAACCTAAACCCATACTCAGCTGCTGCTTCCTTTTGTTTTGTGTCCTGTTTTGCTTTTTCACTTTGCTAACCCAGTGTAGATCAACAGAAAATTGCCACTAAAACCAATAACTAGCTGAGTTTATGTCCGTGTTAATCAAGTCCTCCTCTTAACAAAAAATGCAATGGAGTAATAATTATGTGATTTAAATATTTGCCACAAAACGTACATGGATACCCTCCCCTACACCCTACTGAGGCAAAAAGATGTATAAAAGAATAAGATAAAAGAACTTCTTCAAGAGAAGAAGTTAGGGATATTTTGAATTCTAGACTGCACGGCTTTTGTTAGTGGGTAGATAATAACAAAATGTGCACTGCTTATGCAGTTTCTCACCAAGAAGTAAGTGTGTGTGTGTGTTAAAATTTCAAGGGTTCAGTTGGAGAGGGAAAAGGGAACTCCGTTCTTCTTCTTTGTGCACTAGCCCTGATGCAAACACATCTAGATCTTTATGTGTTACCTTTATGCTTTACTAAGGAAGCAGCAGGGAATGTTCAAATACATGCACCCACTTAGCTAGAGATACCAGGGGTAAACCTGAACTGTACTGATGTGCAGAATTAGATCTGAAACAACCCCCACCCCTACATTCTTCTCCCATCTCCTCATGGTGAATTTTGTTGAGGAAGCACCTATGAATGTTTTGCCCTTTGGGATCAGCAGTTGTCGTGGCCCTTTCATCCCTGAGCAGCAGTCACCCTTGGACATTACCTGATGGCTGAACTGCAAAGCCATTCTTTCAGGAGTTCATCTGCATGATCCAAATAAAATGTCCTCCTCCATCTTTTCGGTAAGGATTCTGGATGACTCATGGTCCAAACCCCAGTTCTGGTGTGAATAGTCTGGCCAGTTAAGCACTGAACATGCCATATACCTTCTTAAGTTTTTTTTTTTTTTTTTTTAAAAACCTCACTTTTTGCTCCACATTTTCTGGAGCCCTCAATTGCAACACCAAGCACTGTTTGTAATGCATCCTGCTTTGCTACTTGCAGCTGCCTCTGAGGTCAGAATGAGATGCCCAACCATGTGATTGAGGTTTGGCACCTTATTTTCGGCCTCAAAGGGAGCAATACATGGCAATGGATGGCACAACATCCACCCCATGTCACAACAGAGGGCTCCAGGAAACAGAGAGGGGGATGTCAGGGCAGCTCTAAGGCCAGAATACTCTGAAGTGCTCCTGGAGTATTCTGACCCATAGAGACCTGGCCTGTGATTTTTTTTTTTCTCCTTTACTCCATTCTCCTACATATTTTTGAATTTAGAAATCTAATGGCCTCATCAGTATCATGGCTTGGATCTGGAGTTTTCCAGGGTAGAAATCCAGTCACAAGGCATCATTAAATTTCATATGTAATGTCTCTTGTCACTTTCTTGCTCACATCTTTTTAAGGGCCAACATTGACATGCCACTCTGTACGGGACTTCTTTTAAGTTGCTTTTCTTAAAATAGGGTTTACATGCATCTCATCAATATTATTAAAAATTCTTGGTGTTGCTTCTGCTATCCTGTAAAAGAGAAAGTTAAAAATGCCAACAATTTATTTTAAGAACTTTCTTTTACATTTTAAAACAAAATAGCACAGCATCCCTCATGGGATGTAATTTAAAATAATGGTGTATAAGCATGTGTATGTGTGCATGTGCCTTCAAATCTTCTGTTGACTTATGGTGATCCTTATGAGCCATGAATTTCATAGGGTTTTCTTAGGCAAGGAATACTCAGCAGTAGCTTTGCCAGTTCCTTCTGATGAAATATAGCCCACAGCACCTAGTATTCATTGGTGGTCTCCCATCCAACTACTAACTAGGGCTGACTCTGTTTAACTTTTGAGATCAGAAGGAATCTGGTGCCTTTAGGCCCTACATGCATCCTTCATAGCATCAGATCCCATATTGGATAGGACACAATCAATGAATACCAGGGACTGTAAGCTGTATTTCAGAGGAAGGAACTGGCAAAGCCACCTTTCAGTATTCCTTGACTAAGAAAATTCCATGAAATTTTGTGGGGTCACCATAAGTCAACGGTCGACTTGAAAGCACACACACACATATACATACTAACAAATAAATACTGAGGAAATAAATTAAATACTCAGGAATGATAAGAGTCAGGTTTTGTTGATGAACACATATACAAAAATTCAGTAGCAAATTTATATCTGAATAAATAAAGCCCTGCTGAAGAGATTCCTTGTAGCTCTTCATATTTCCAACTAGATGAGTCTATCACATTTAGAACTGAGAGCCATTTCTCTATAAAATCATAATTAAATCTGGGATTAGCTGTAGCATTTAATTGATGTGAGCTCTTATCCCTAGTTAATATTTCCCACGTTTTGTCATATCATTCTTTGATAGTAGGAGACTTTCGATGTTATTTTCCATTTTGCTGCAAGTTGGGGCTTTGCCATTATGGAAAGAAGGACTGTTGGACAGGGCTTGAGAGTTGTGTGCTAAAAGTAACAAGTGAGAAGTAACAATGATTGTTGTCACTTATTGAGCAGTTTCATTTCATTGCTGAGTTGCTACATCCATGAAGTTTACAAAGCGTTGAATGATGACTAACATTTACTTATTACTTCAGAATATTTGGGGGAGGTCAATTTTGAAGTAACAAGTAAACAGTTTGCCATTTTTATATTTAAATTTCTTTTTAAAAATAGTTTGAAAACAATTTTGTTAGGAATATGTTTTTAACAAGTAATGCAGCAATTTTTCTCAGTCAGCAATAGGTAATTGGAATGAGTTCTTTGGAGGAGACAGTTACATGAATGTGTTAGCATTAAAAGTAACTGTTCAAAACTCTACAATCAGCTCTCTACTAATATGTAGCATTATTTTCTGGCCCATAACATGCATGGAAGCTGACATAGGGTCAAAGGACAATACACTAGGTCCTGGGTATGTGCTGGGGTTTGGTTATAGGACCCCCATGGGTACCAAAATCCCTGGATGCTCAAATCTCACTAAATGCAATGATAAAAATGGCAAAATCAAAGTCTTGCTTTTTGGAATTTATATATTTTTTAATATTTTCAAGCCATGGAAGGTTGAATCCACGATTAAAGAATCTGTGGATATGGAGGTTTGACTGAATATGTGCTGTGGGTTTTGTACAGCACAATCATGTATGTGGCTGGGCAAAAATAAGTTTCACTCACTTTAATGGGACTTTTAGAGAAGTGAGTTTACAATTTTATGGCTATATCCAATTGTGGGTCCAAGCAGAGAAGAACCACTGAATCAATGGGAACCTGGTAAATCACGACTTATGTAAATTCTATTCATTCAATAGTTTAAGTGGGACTAGTGGGGATCCCACACCAGGTGTCACCCGGTGCAGCGGACGGGACTTCTGGGGATGGGGGAAACTATCGCATGGGCTGGGAAAGCACCCACGTGGGCAGGAGAAATGACCACATGGGCCTGGGAAGAGCTGTGCAGGCTGGAAAAATGGCCGCCCACCACCCGCCTGGGCCAGAACCCCCCCCCCCAGGAACTGAGACTCCCGCAAGGCCAGGACTTGCATGGATCAAGGAGTGCCTGTGGGGGGCCAACTGGGTATCATCACCCTCTTCTGGAGTGTCACCCCCCTTTTGGGGTGTCACCCGGTATGGTCCTCACCCCCCACACCCCCTGCACTACCCCAGTGACACCACTGGATGGGACTGATAACTGGATTTAGCCATTCTTGTATGGAACTATGCTTGCTCATCAGCAGTGAGCATGAGGGTTTTTTTGGCGGGGAGGGGGACATCCCTCCTAGGAAAAATCACAAGACTGTTGTATGGATAAAATGGGATGGATTGTGCAGAAACCAACAAACACCCCTGAAATTTTTAGAGGAAGTGTATATAAATGCTAAAAAAAAGTTTAAGAATATAAGAAGTAACAATCTCCTTTTAAACATGATAATTGCATATATTGTGCAGCAACTTGATCGTTTGAGACATTGTGTCATGGGATGGCTCTCTTTTAACAGATTCAAGTATTAATAGTTAAAGGCAGGAGAATTTCCCATTATTGAACCAATTACCATGTGAATGGGATGTCAATGAATTGTATGGATCCATCCTTAATTACCCCATTTAAAAATGCACATCTCTCCCCAGTCTAGCCACAATTTGATGCAATCTTTTGTAATTAGCTCTCCTGTTGATCTGAATTTCTGATTATACTGATTCTTCAGCTATCCCTCTTTCCATTGTATGAGAAACATATCACAACAAACTCTTGCATACTGAAAGGCTTTCATGAATGTGAAGGCCTTCATGAATGTAAAATCTCTAAAAGAGATTTTAGATATGGCATGTATGCACCATGATTAACATATTTACTCAGAATTAAGTCCCAGCCACGGAACTAATGCTTTTTCAAATTTTGAAGTAGAAAAAAAGGTGTTTTTTTTAAAAAAAAATATTTGTGAGTTAAAGTTATGAAAAACAATAGTTTATTATTTCAAAACAACTATGAAAATGTCCACAAAGAAATTAAAAGAAAGAAAAATGAATAAAATCAAAATTTTATCTTTTTCTCCTTCTCCCTTCCAGTTTCGTTAACTTTGTACATTATTTTGACTGCAAATTAGACTGTTTGTGTTAAAAATTAATAAAAATTAATATAAAAAAGAAGTCCCACCAAGTCCAAAGGTTATCTATTTATTTATTTCTATTTATATGCTGCCCTTCATAAAAATCCTAGGATTAATAACAGTGTGAAAACAATATAATGATGTAAATAGGCATATAATAAAACTGATAAAGCTGACAAAACTGGTAATCAGTGATACTGATTGCACCAGTAGCTGAACATGTTACAGCTCCTTAGATAACAAAAGGAGGCCTAGCTAGGTATCAAAGCATGGCAATAAAGTATATACTAGGTATATCTCTTGTGAAAGGACAATCCAAAATCAGGATGTAGAGAAAGCGTTAATAAAAAAGGGCCCTTTCCCTTGCAATTACGATAACGTTTCCATGACAAAAACGGAAGCGTTCCACTTCTCAATAGCGCAAAGCGCAATCCCACCAGAGAGCTCCCATCGCTCTTTGGTGACGTTTGGGTGATGGAAGCATAGCGGAACCCTCTGGTGTGATAAACTCCATGTTTCATGCTACATACATTTCCCTTCATGGTGGGACAATTAGACAAGTCTCTCCACCTACATATCTAAGAGCATAGGTAGGCTGGTAAAAGGATAAGTGTCCCTTCAGATAACTGACTCTTACATCATTCAGTATGCCGGGCAATATTATTGTATCATAGATCCACACCAACACATTAAATTCAGCCTAGAAAAAGACAGGCAACCATCCAGGATTAGTGTTCTACAGGCAGCCCTCTGTATCCACAGGTTCATTATCCATGGATTCAAGCATCTCCAGTTTGAAACTGTTAAAAAAAATCAATTCCAAATAGCAAACCTTGATTTTGCATTTTATATAAGGGACATCATGTTACTATGCCATTGTTTGTAATGGGACTTGAGCATCTACGGATTTCAGTATCCACAGGGGGTCCTGGAACCAAACCCCAGCAGATAACAAGGACCCATTATATGTTCCCTGAAAGCTGTCCCCTTCATCATCTGGGAAGCTACACTTTGCTCCAGTTGTAATTTCTACAACATTTTCAAAAATAGCTCCATATGAAGTGCTCATAAAATTGAGGCATCTTAGTGTTATGATTGAGTTCATCTTCTTGCTCCTCTTCACCTCCCTCAACACTGTGATCATTGCCACTACCATCATCGCCAACTGATAGTTTCTCAACTGATGTTGGAAGCTGATCACAAAAAGAGGAAACAAATTATCATCGGTATCTCTCTCTCTCTCTCTGGCTTTTCTTCACTAACGAAGATTCAGGAAGGACTTATCCCACGCTTACTACAAGCGCGTTGATGACTAAAAAGGCCGATCCGAGATAAGCAAGTCCGGTTACAGAAAGCACAGCAGAAAGTCTCCTTGGCTGATGTTTCCAAGTTGTGGTTCTTTCTGCGTTGTCGTTTCTCTTCGAGACTCGTTCGGCGTGAGTTCTCAAAAGAGGCTGCAGCATTGTGGGTAGTGCGTCTCCATGCCTCCCGATGTGAGGCCAGGGCAGACCATTGTTGATGATCAATTTGGCCAAGCTTGAGATGTTGTTTCAGGGAGTCCTTGTATCTCTTCTTGGGGCGCCCCTCTTTCGCTGACCTGTGGCGAGTTCACCGTAGAGTACTATTTGGGGAGGTGGTGGTCCTCCATCCTGGAAACACGCCCTGCCCAGCGCAGCTGCATTTTCAGTAGCATGGCCTCAATGCTGGTGATCTCTGCTTGCTCCAGGACAGCAACATTCGTCACATAGGACTCTTTCAGACGTGAGAAATTGGAAGTATAATCCAAGGGCAATCCAAACGCAATCCTGGGGTTTCACGTTATTGCGAATTAATTCTTCTCACGCAAATTCGGCCAAAAGGGAAGTTACTCCGAATGCAATAATGGGTTTAACGTTATTGCGAATTTAAGCTTCTCACGCGATTTCGGGCAAGGGGGGGTTATTTTCGGGTAATGGGAAGTAATTCTGAATGCCTTCCGAATGGAGCAGGGGTTCAGGTAAATTCGCTAAACAAGCGAATTTACATGAATCCGCATTGGTTCCATTCGGAATTGGGAGAAATTCCTCCCGTTTGAAAGAGTCCATAGTCGGTCCAGTGTATGTTAAGGATTGTGCATAGACAGTGCTGATGAAAGCGTTCAAGGAGTCGTAGATGTTGGCGATAGGTGACCCATGATTCAGACCCATAGAGGAGGATGGACGGTGCAATGGCTCTGTACACACTGATTTTGGTGCTTCGCCTCAGGTGTTTGTTACTCCAGACTCTTTTGTGAAGCCTTCCGAATGCACTATATGCCTTTGCTAATCTGTGATCGATCTCTTTGTCAATCTTGGCATCTGAGGAGATGATACTTCCCAGGTAGGTGAACTCCTGTACGGACTTAAGTACAGATTTGCCGATGGCGACATGGGGGTGATAGTGCTCTTCCTGTGGTGCAGGCTGGTAGAGGACTTCTGTTTTCTTCAGGCTGACTTTCAGCCCAAACAGCTCTGCATCTGTTGCAAAGCAGGATGTTAGGAGCTGCAGAGCTGCTTCTGTATGGGCAACAAGGGCAGCATCGTCAGCGAAAAGCAGTTCACGTACTAGATAGTTTAGAGTCTTTGTGCGAGCCTTCAGACGGCTTAAGTTAAACAAGCTACCATCAGTACGGTAACGTATATAGATGCCGTCTTTTTCTTCGAGATCTGCTGTAGCCCTTTGGAGCATCATGCTGAAGAAGATTGTAAATAGAGTTGGAGCGAGAACACAGCCTTGTTTCACACCATTAGTTATTAGAAAGGGCTCTGAGAGAGCATCACCATATCTGACTTGTCCTTGCTGGCCCTCATGTAGCAAGATGATCATTTTGAGGAATTTGGGGGGACATCCTAGTCATTCCAGGATCTGCCACAGTCCTTTTCTATTCACAGTGTCAAAGGCTTTGGTAAGGTCAACAAATGTTACATAGAGTCCTTTGTTTTGCTCTCTACATTTCTCTTGCAGTTGTCTAAGAGCAAATACCATATCTGTAGTGCTCTGAAGCCACACTGACTTTCAGGGAGAAGTTCTTCTGCAATAGCAGGAACTAATCTGTTCAGGAGTATCCTTGCAAGGATTTTTCCAGCAATGGAGAGCAGTGTTATACCTCGATAGTTTGAGCAATCAGATTTTGCTCCTTTTTTCTTATACAGGGTGATGATAACTGCATCTCGGAGATCTGATGGCAGTTCACCTTTTTCCCAGCAACTCACAAGGAGCTCATGGAATTTGGCATGGAGTACATGGCCTCTGTGTTTCCAAGCTTCAGGTGGGATTCCATCAATCTCGGCTGCATCAATCCCGGCTACATCGGTATATAGTTGCAACAAAAATACATAGAATCATACATCTATCAGATGCATAATAAGATATCCACGCTATCACTCTAACCAGTGGGTTCATTTTGTGTGTGTGTGTGTGTGTGTGTGTGTGTAGGGTGCAGTCCACACTAGATAACACCCAGAATAGGGATGATATCTGGTTGGGCTCTTCTACCCCTTTGGTGTAGGAGGGATGTACACATGCCCTTGCCAGCTCTGCCCTGGGCTTCCTCCCAGGGGAGAAAGCCTAGAGCTGGAGGAGTGAAGGGGAACATGTGCACCCTTACCACACTGGGTGACACCATCATTAGGGACGGCACTGCGTTTAACATATACTCAAAGTTATTAAAACAGCACTATTACTGTAAAGCAGCAGACATGCATTAATTTCAATCAATATGAGAACAGAAGAAAATTTGTTCAAATGCTTAATGTTTCCAAGCACCCACAAAACCCATATCAATTCCAAAAATTGATATCAACAATAGTTGGACAGTACATCTCCTGGAATGCTCTGTAGCTCTCATCTTGGGCATCCTGCACCATGGATTTGCCTTTCTCTCACCATGAAACTCCAGAACATAGATGAACATGAGTTCTTCCTGCAAGATGTTTCAGTCAGTCAGTCAGTCAGTCAGTCATGGATCTATCCCCTTAGGGGAAATCAGGTAGGGACGGAGAAGATTTTTTCCTCTTTTACTCTTTTGATAAGTACTTTCCAAAATTTTCATTTATTTCACAAACTTTATGGGCAACATTTGGGCTGAATAAAGGAAAACAAAAAAGAATATGGGAGTTGTGTAGATTCAACTGTCCAGCAACAGGTTTTGGGCTTTAAAGTCTGGCTTTGATTCCCTGTATATTCCGATACCCAGTTTTGCCACACTGACCCTTCTCCCCCAACTTGTCATCTTTAACAACTACATGTTATTGCTGTTGTTGCTGTTGTGTGCCTTCAAGTTGTTTCCAACTTATGGCAACCTTAAAGTGAACTTATCATGAGCTTTTCTTGGCATGTTTGTTCTGGGGTATGTATGTCATTGCCATTCTCTGAGGCTGAGAGAGCGTGGACTTGCCCCAAATCACCCATAGCAGGTGGCTACGAACCTGTACAGCATTTATATGCCGGTGTGGGGGGTGACATGGGGGTATGTCGTACACACGCTGGCCACCACCATGCCACCCCCACACCAGTTGGTGCGGCATCACAGCACTCAGTTGGTGCAGCATTTAAGCACATTGCTCCAAAGGAGTGCCGAAGAACCATCACTGAGGCAGCTAAGGTTCCCTTTCCACAGTGCGAAAAGGAGGCTCTTTTCGCATTGTGGAAAGGCCAGATTGGGGCCACAATGTGTGGTTGCCTCAGCCCCGATCCGGAGCCAACCCTTAGGGCCTTTTGGGTCTATTGAGCCCCTGCAATATGATTCTCTACATACTGTGAATAGCTATTGAATATGGATAGGGCTAAGAATTTAATTTATTTTGTTTATGATAAGAGGTTACAAAAATTTACAGATTTCTCCATGAGATTCAACAGAAAGAACTTAAGGTATTTTTTTTTAAAAAAAAAAGTAAATGAGGGATAAAAAGAAGCTGAGAGATGTATGAATGCCATATAGAAGAGAGCCAGAGAAGAGGCTGGAATATCTCTAGCTGTTGTTTCAAATTCATGTTCAAATAAATAATAATAATAATAATAATAATGATAATAAAGTTTTATTTATAGCCCACTCCTCTGTATCCAATCAGAGCGGGTTACATCAATTAAAAAATACAAGATAAAATATACACGACCCATACCAAACCACCACCCCTTCAACATCTGTAAGATTTCACAAAATTCTATTGGTAGTTCTCAGTATTGGAGCACCAGTTCCATTTATTCTGCTAGCAAATGTGAAAAAGCCTGAACTGTTAGAACTGGTTAAAAATGAAAGGGAATGGTGCTGAAAAATATTAGTGTAAGAGTTTGGATTTTGATAATGTCTCTGCATTCCTTTGCACTGTTTATTACTACTGCTTACTAGTGAATACTGGTGGAAAGTACAATACCACAGAGCCTGCAGTTTATTGTTGAGATCAGTGGATACAAGCCATGCAAAATGAGGGTCTTCACCACTGTTGGTGAAGTTACTGAAGTTGCTGAAAGTTTCCCTCCATCATTTGGGAGCTCTGTGTTCCTTCAGTGGTGTTGTTCCCCCTTGATGCAAAATAAACTCTTCTCAAGTGTTCTGAGTTTCTGATTGCTCTGTTGATCTTCTTTCGAAATACCTGACTCCTAACTGTCATGCAGATTTAGAAGTTTAAGAGCATTGGCAATTTAGAGGGTGCAATTGTCTTCTTCTGTGTTTCTTGATTTCCATAATTAATGTAGCTATCCCCAATGTTCATTAAAGTCTGAAGCAAAGTACTGATGTCTCAAAATAGAGATGTGTAAATTTTAAAGAGTATACTTTCCCACCCCCACATCATTTTCTTTCTCTTGTTTGCTTGTTTTCACAGCCAGCCTTTGGGACTGGAGTGATGCATCAAAAAACTAAATCACCTGTTCTCTTCCAGAGGAAGTGCTTCATCCAAATGATGTTCTCTCCCTGTCACCTCCACCAGCCCTAAAGTTTGAGAAACTACATGGTGAATAAGACCTGTCTTGCCCCCATTTGCTGGGTAAGATGAAAGCCTTGATAGGGATTTGTGAAATTGCCACAATAGACAATTGGCTGTTTCTTTGCTGATGGGGAAGCAACTTCATATGACTTCTCTTCTGACCACTGTTTGGAAAAGCATGGCTGGACATAATAAATTTTCAAAACTTTTGAAAAAAAATACAACCACAATTTATGCTCTTCAGCAAGGGCCTGCAAAAAATTATGCCTAACTGGGAAAACGGTTAGAAGGAATGCCTTCTAGGCAGATGCAAATAGACTATTAGTTAAGATCTGTGGGCTGCATTTAACCCTCCATGGGTTGCTCCATGGCTGGAAGATGGAACTAGAACTGCACTCAGGGAAAGGTTTTTTCATAAGTGAATATGATCTTTCTATAAGCACAACATTTCATGAATGGACGTTCCGTTGTCCTCCCATAGAGTTTCAGTATTAGAAGCTGTCCCTGACTTACCATTACATTTCTTCATCCATCAGTGTTTATTCCAATTGTTCATCACTTAGTCTGTCACCATGGATCATTTATGACAGCTCTTTTTATTTCAGGTTGAACGTGGTCAATGTTCAGTACAAACTAATGACCTTGGGATATTGCGCCAAGGTTATACACTACGCATTGGCCAAGCATATAGCATGGCATATGTACATTCTAGAACTTGAGGAGAGTTCCTGTTGTAGCCTATCACAAGCCTTTGCATACCCCTCCTATTGTTCCAATGTTGCAAAGAAAGTTCCAATTAATCCCCTATCATCTTGATTTCTCAGCTGCTTTTGAAATTTCCCAGTTTTTCTTTTCTTTCTTCCACTTCCCCCTTTTGTTCCCATCTTGCTTCATTTGCTGAAAACACACTTCAAAGTGCAAATGTAGTTTGCATTCATTTAATTCAATAGGAGGGAGGGGAAGGAAGTGGGCAGAATCTTGCCCTTTCCAGGAGTCTCAGGCAAAAACAATCTGCTGCAGCTATTCCTAGTTTGCATGCTATTCCTCATTAATAAATCTTGCCATTTTGACTACACTGTAATGACACATGTCCCCATTTTCATCTATGAAATGTTGGAAAGTCTGATAATGAAATTAAAAATTGATTTATGTATTATTTATTTGATTTTCTGTCTCACCTTTCTCCTTGAAGGGTCCCAAGGCGGCTCACAAATAAAATCTAAAAACATAATACAATAAAACAATTAAAACATCATCTAAAGCAGGATAAAATTACAGGCATTAAGTCTAATCAAGACTCCTAAAATCATGTACTGTGGAAGAACTTTTGTACAATCAGAGCAGATTGTGGAAAAGATATTTTTTTGGATTACAGCTCAGAGAATCCCCAGCCAAGATGGCCAGTGGCCATTCTAACTGGAATATGGAGAACTGTAGTCCAAAGATTGATCATAGTCCAAAGATCTTAGATACCACTGAATTTAATGTTAACGAATCATATCAATTAGTGGCTGGTCTCTTTATTCTTCTGTTGGAATGAAAAGCTCAGAAACTGTGTGTGAGCAAGCTGGTTCCCTGCTCTGGATGAGATAATCTCATTGCAGTACCTGACTTTCATTTTAGTGAGTCCAACAGCCTTACAGTGGAAGCTCTCTGCCTGGTAGTGGTTCTAATTTCATTTGGCAGATTGAAGAATGTGCACAGCAGATTCAGTGCCATTTTGATGGTGTAATTTGTGGAAACAAAAGGTCCTCACTGTTGTCAATAGGCCATTATAATCAGTGTGGTCAAATGTGGCCCAGGACATGCTTCCACATTAAAGAAAATAAAGCCATCCATCGACTGCACTCTTGGTATTTAGAAAAAAAGCTGGAATAGTAACTAAAGCTTTAGTTTCTTTAATGGTGAGTCCTCATTTCTTTCTCTGTTTTTGGATAGTGATTTCAGGGTGGAGATAAAGATAAGGGCTGTGTTCTTTTCCAGTCTCAGCTATTATTTATTTTTGATAAGGTCCACCCTGTCTCGCTCCACCGAGTTCTTCTCATATCTTTCCTTCTGAATCAGAGGAGCTAATGGTATACAGTAACTTACTAGGACACCCAGCCTATTCTAGTTTCACTCCTGCTAGCCTTTAAATATTTGAAAATCATCATGGAAGGACACTACAATTTCCTAAAATCAATATTATTTAAGGGGGTGGGGTGGGGTTGAGGGATGCTGCATACAAAAGGAAAAGAAGAATACCTAGCTAAACATGATTGAAATGCTTAATTAACAGGGCAGTTTCCAAGGCTGGTTTTAGGACGGGAAGCACAACCTACATGATGGACATCTTAACCTGCTGCTTAGCTTTTCTGAGCTCTTTGAAATGCCACATCATGTTAGTGGCTGTATTAGGGAAAAATTGTATTGTGCCATTTTGGAGAGAACTCTTAATGATGAAAAACAGGGCACCAAATTTCAGACTTGCATTTAAATTCTGCCCAGTACTAGCACTTGCTATTACTGCAGCATGGCTAAGAGAGGAGGTAAGGAATTAGAACTCTTTAGTGAATAGGAAATTTATTCTTAAAACAGGGTGGTTCCATTACTCACCATCTCTGTTAAAAGAACTAGGCATAAGACTGGCTTGGCTGATATTGTTGTTGTTAACAATTCTCAAGTCAATTTTGACTTCTGGCAACTCTATGAGGCACTCTCAAGATCCCATATCCGCAACTGCTTTGCTCTATCCTGGAGATTTAGGGCCATATCCTCATTATAATTATTATTATCCTTTGTATAGCGCTGTAAATTTACACAGCGCTGAAATATAATCTGTGATTAGACGGTTCCATGCCCTCAGGCTTACAGTCTAAAAAGACATGACACAAAAGGAGAAGGGAATGGTGGTGGGGAAGGGGATGAGGTCCAGCAGTTCTCTCCCTCCCTCTTCTCTCCCTCTGAGGCCTGGACCAAGGCAGATGAGCTGGAGAGAGGGCTCTGCTTCTTAATACATCTTTGACTCTATCCATCTGGAATGTGGTCTTCCTCTTTTCCCACTGCCTTCTATCTTTCCAGGAATTATTGTCTTTTCTAGTCATGCCTTCTCATAATGTGACCGAAGCATGACAGCCTCAATTTAGTCATCTTGGATTCTAGGCAGAGTTCAAGCTCAGTTTGTTGTAGGAGCAATTTGTTTGTTTGTTTTTTGGATGTCCACAGTATCCACAGAACTCTTTTCCAGGACCACATCTCAAATGAGTCGATATCTTTCTATCAGCTTTCTTCACCATCCAGTTCTCACACCCATACACAGTGATGTGAAATATGGTGGCCTGGACAATCCTAACTTTAGTATTCAATTGTATATCTTTCCATTTCAGGAACTTGTCTAGTTCCTTCATAGCTACCTTTCTTAGTCTTAGTCTTCTGATTTCTTCACTAAAATTTCCATTCTGATCAATGTTTGATCCAAGGTGTGGGACATCCTTAACTATTTCAATTTCCTCATTTTCCAGATTGAATTTATGTCAATCTTCTGGGGTCATTATTTTTGTTCTCTTCATGTTCAACAGTAATCTGGCCTTGGTGTTTTCTTCTTTGACTTTCCTTAGCAATTGTTCCAAATCTTTGTTATTTTCTGCTAGTAGTATGGTGTCCTCTGCATATCTCAGATTGTTAATATTCTGTCCTTGGATCTTCACTCTTCCTCCTCTATGGCAAGGTGGAAGCTATGGTAGGATGGAAGAGTATCATCAACTTGAGCCTGGAACAATCCACATAACAAAATAATTTTTTTTAAAGGTCAGCTGTCTGCTTATTTCACCAAAGCACTATAGAAATGCCCCCAGATTTGAACCCATCAATTAATTCTTTTTTTTTTAAATCATGGAAGCAGATTGGGGCATCTTCGCTTATTACTACTAAATGAACAAATTCACTTTCTTGATACCCTGCCCAACTTCACAATATAGTTTTAAACACCATGCTCTGTCGAAAACCCATTGATTGCTATGCATACTTACATGGCTCCAGTTTCTACCCAGAAAACATAAGTAAATCTATTCTTTGCAGCCAAGCCCTCCAATACAACAGCATCTGCACAAAACAATACAACCATAACCGCACAAGATGGTCTCAAAACTCTTGAATTTACAACAGGCATTTCCCAAAGTACAATACCTGGGTAAGGAGGAGAAGAAATACATTGACAAGGCAAGATTAATAATAAACAGCTTCATTTATATACAAACAGCTTCATTTATATACCGCTTCATACCGCCTAAGGAGTGTCTAAGTGGTTTACAACTGTAAGCTACTTGCCCCCAACAATCTGGGTACTCATTTTAGTGACCTCGGAAGGATGCAAGCCTGAGTTGAGTTTGAGCCCTTTTGCTGGTCTTGAACTCACCACCTTATGGTTTTGAGTGAGTGGCTGCAGTACAAGCATTTAACCACTGTGCCACCAGGGCCACCAGGGCAGTAATACCCAATAACTGTTTATTACAAGACAGACCAAAAGCACAGAATGACAGAATACCTCTAATGGTCACCTACAATCTCCATCTGAGAATACTCAAGCACATCATCCATGTTCTTCAACTGTTTCTGGAGAATAACACAGCCCTCTCAGAAGCTCTGGAAGGATAGCCTTTAGTGGCCTACAAACAGCCCCCAAATCTTAAATAACTACCCACTTTCAACAGGATACATAACATGGATGGTAATACAAGGACAAGACTCTGCTGTAAACCCAGATGCCAACTCTGCCCTCACATCTACTCTGGGAGCAATATTACATGGCTAATAAAATCACCCACAACACCAGAGGTACATTTATCTTGTTTCTTCATTCTACCACATCTTCTCTTGCTACAATACTCTCACATTTTCTTTCTCACTCTCCTTCATTGGATATCGTGTTTGATTGTGAACATGTAATTTGCAAATAAAGCTCTTTTTATATGTTTGGCAAAGAAGACTAATCTGCTTATTTTCTCTGCTGGAACCTTTGTGTGTGTGTTCAAGAAAGAGAGAGAGAGAGAGAGAGAGAGACAGACAGACAGACAGACAGACAGAGAGTGTGCACACATGGGACTGGGACTTGTTTAGTTTACCAATTTGATTTGCTTGAGAGACCCAGTACTATCTCTCACACTTCTCAACATCTGTCTCATTCCAACTTGTCCTTGGGTTAGGTCACATTTATTTCTATTAACATTCAGCTGGCTATCCCAAAGCAGTCCAGAGCCATGGTGCCTAGTCTGTTTGAGAGATAGAGAAGTTAAATTAACAACCAAAAAAACACTGCAACTTTCTTATCCATATAGACCTGCTGTGACATTACGGCGCAGCAGCTGCCTGCTATTTGATAAAACTCACAGCATATATTTCCATATTGTGAAAAGCATTATGTACCCTTCCACATCTGCACACCTTTGTTTCCTCATGAGTAATTTTGTGCTCATTTGAGAGCCCTGTGAATTTTTGGATTGCGGCATCTGTTTGTAAAATGTGATGTGGAAGATTAAAACATTGAACATTTTCTGCTGAACCTTGACAATTGTTGGTAACTTTTTACAGGTTTATTTATTTATTTTACAGGTGAGGACTGAGGCAGGGATTCCCTCCCCCCCTACACTTGAGAGGGAAAATCTGGAGGATGAGTTGCATATATTCGCTACCTGCACATTACACATTTAACATACTGAAAACAGTAGCAATATGAAAATTATCTATAAAACAACAAGAAATAGCAAGTAATTTTAGGGGGTAGTTTTATTCATATGATCTTAATAGTACATACAGAATGAAACTACCCTTTGAAGTAAAATCTAACATACATTTACCTGAGAGTAAAACTCAGAGAACTCAATGGGATTTACTTCTGCACAGTCTTTTAAGTCAGCACCTCCAGACAAATAGTTGAGGGTGTCCTGGCTTGCAAAATGATAATTTTAAAATATGCACTTGGATTTTATTGACAGCTCTAAGAGTTTTTTTATCTGTCAAACACATCGGCCTACATATCTAGGTGGATGGGAGGAACTGAGTATAAAGTCTGCACCTTTAACAGTCTGTTTTCTGCCTCCACTGGGTATTTCTTTTGCTTGTGGTGTCTTAGTATGTGTGTTATAAGAACTCTGGACTCCTTTGGCCCTTAAGCTTGTCATATAATAGTTACCAATATTTATACTAATCCCTATTTGTCTCTTAATCTATGCAAAATACACCTCGAATTAGTTGGTAAATAACATGAATGCCTGTGCACTGGAAATAGCCATATTGACTTTCTGTCTAAGTGCTTCTTGGCATTGGCTTAAAGAGATCCTGTTGAGGGTAACCTCAGAGCCATTCAGCATGAAGCACATTAACATGCCTCACATCTGCAGTCTATTCTTATTAACTTGCTGATGCTTTTTATGTGGCACTTATCTTCACAAATGTTTGACATAGCGAAAAAAAAGCCTTAAAAATGTTGGCCTTGAAAAGAGTTTCCGCGTGGGATTTCTGCTCAGGTGAGAGAACCACTGTGGTGTAGTCATTTGAGTGTTGGCACTATAACTCTGGAGATCAGGGTTCGATTCTCTGCTTTGCCATGAAAACCCACTGGGTGACCTTGGCTAGGTCATACACTCTCAGCCCTAGAAAACCCTATGGTAGTTTCACCTTAGGGTTGTCACAACTTGGAAATGACTTGAAGGCACACAGCAACAACACCAAATGAATTTAAGCAGTAACCAAAATAGCAAGAGGGCTCATAATAAATAGCATCTGAAATGAAAGTCCATGTTCTGATGGGAGAGCCCTGTGGAGCAATGACTGAACATCCCACTACTGTTGCTGCATAATATGGGTCTTCTTGGAAGAACAGGTGACTACAATAAATCAGACAGTGGGAAAATCCAAATCTCAAGATGCCCTTAGACTCTAGCTTCCATCAATCCCATCAAGGGTAAGGGACTATAGGAGTTGAAGTCCCCAGGTTATCAAAAATCTCAAAGGCTCCCCATCCCTGCAATAAGTTTTGGTTTTTCTCTCTGTGTGTGCATGTGTGTTTGGGGGGTAGGAATTAATCTAGATGAAAAACATCTGAGGGAGGATGTAGATGAAAAGGGGTTCTGGGAATTTGTTTGCTAAGTGCCAGAGTTGAGAACATCAGACAAACAGTGCCAGATTTCAGGGGTTTCCTCACAGTCATTACTGGGCCTGACAGAAACCCTGATGCCACATGTAGCTTATTCTTGATGGAGGCAGGTGAGTGGACTCTAACCACATACTGATCCAGTTTGGGTTCATTTGTGATTCCATTTGTGTTGGAGGAGAAGCTGCAATTGCCAGCCTTTCTTTTAATAGGTGCGGGTAGCTGGGTTTGGATTGGGACAGCAGGAGGCAAGGGTAAATCCCATCTTATTTTACAGGATCCTACTCCAGACAGTGCCAACCGCAACTTGCCCCTGCTATTTATTTTGAATGGTTTACCGCATATTGTTTTGGTCAGGATGAGTGAAAAAAGAAGGAAGTACACTGAAAAGTATTTTTAAATTTGATTTTCTTTTAATGGTCTTTCCCAGGATATTATGAATTCTGAAAGCTGTTGTTATATTTTGATCTCTCTTTGTTGATGTGTAGTGGTTGCAACATTTTTAAAAAGGGGGTATGTGGTATAATTTAAAATTTAAATTTTAACATAAAAAAGAAAAAAAAAGCCCAAATTTTAAAATTCTAGTAGAATAATTATGGAGTTGCACTTTGGCTCACTTTCCTAGGAAATATTCACAGATGTCCCCTCATCTTCCACACAGTATAATACAAACATGAGGGATGCTTCCTTCTAATAGGCTTTAAAATGTTTTAAATAATTAATTGTGAGTCTTAGGGGTGTTTCTCCCACTTCTGACTGCTAACAGGGCTGACAAACGTATGTATAGGTCTCCCTCTAAACAAGCAGACTACAGAATGAGCTGGAGTATTTGACGTTGTTGTAGAAATGTTACATGTACAGAAAAGATGAAAAACCTCATCACTAGGTATAGCAGGCATCTGCTTGCATGAGTTAGGATTACATTCTCAATTCTTCTTCAGATATTGCTTGTCTATGCTGTTAATAACCTGTCCGCGGTTTGGTCTCTAGCTGATTGTCTTGCATTCTGAAATATATCATTTGTTATTTTCTTGTCAGCAAGCCTTAAAAAGGAAGAGATCCAGATGGCTAGATTAACAGGAAAACCTGTCGTGCATTAGAAATCAAAGAGGAAGCTGTAGAATGCAGGGAACTACTGAAAGAAACCCTCTTAGTGCTTTCAATCACATCCTGCTGACACTTTCTGCAAAATTTCAGGCTCATGGACTCCGTTTGCAAAAACAGATGGACTGACAGACAGATATACCTAATCATCCTCTAATGTTCTGATGTAATTTTCAGCCGAGGTACCAATATGCACACTGGATTGGGATGCAATGGAATGAAATAATACATGGTGTCTTTAGTCAATTACAGTCTGAATAACTTGATGTGAAGAGAAACAAATACCTGCACTGTACAGAAGATTCATGATAGAGGTTAACTGCTCAAAATGTTGTTCTCATTTTAGTTCTGTAAAATGGTACCAGGAAAAAAAAAACACCTTATAAACCATCAACACAAATATTTTTGGGACTTGGGCCCATCTCTAACTTCTTTCTTGAACACCACAAATGTGAGGAGAGCTTGAAGTGGATACAGTCTGCAAATGTGCACCCATTTATTGGAGAGAAACTCCCAATAACTTCAAATTGTCTTCACTTATAAGCAAACATACTGCTTTCTAGTACTGGTCAATTCAACCAGCAAGTGGCTCTTTCATCACAAACATAGTATAGTCATGTGCTACTTTCAGGCATTCAGGATTTCTATACAGAGATTGTAGTTGCTTCCAGACAAGATTTTAAATGTGCAGTTCAGTTAGATTACTTAATTTGTGAAAGTTTATGGTAGAGATTAGAGATGTTGCTTCTTTGGACTACACAAAACTAATGGTTCAGCCATCAGTTTCCAAAAATGAGACAATGTGCATTGCTTTGTACTGTAAAAGCCATGCTGGTTGGGGTTATTCTACCATGCTGGCTGGAGGGATATTAGCATCTGCAGTCCAAACAATAACAGTCAAAGCTCTGGTATATTAGAAATCCTGGCATCCTCATCATTTTCATGTTGTTTCTTCTCTTAATAATAATAAATATTTATTTATATCCTGCCCCTTTGGGTGAGCAATCAGGGTGGGGTACAACATATATAATACAGATACAATTAAAATATAGCAACCCAATCCCTTTACTTTTTTATTGAAGAAAATCTATTAAGCAAAAAGACATGGAATAGCTGCACCATGTACTTTCTACCTTCATCCTTCTCCTCTAAAGCACACAACCAGGGGTATTGCTTTGGTGCGGTGCAAAATGAAGGTGTTACCCTTCTCAAAAAAGAATTCTGCCCTCCATAAAATTTTCCTTTAGTTCCCAAATTTCTAGCATTGTAATAACTTAAAACATGAGTTGAACATTTAGAAACACAGTTTAGGCATGCAAAGAAAAAGGGCAGGCAAAATTACCAAGTGATCTGAATACAGTAAATATCAGAATTGTAGGTATGAATAGTTTTCAGGGTCTAGCAATGCTAGATATTTGGAGACTTAACGGACATTTTTACTTGGAGGACAGAACTCTTATTTCAAAGGAGCAAGACCTATTTCCCCCTTTTGTATCTGTGCCCCAGCACACAATATTGAATGAGAGATTAGAGCACAAGAGAATGGAATAATAGGATTTTATCCTGTCCGGTCACAATTGTGCCAGTTTAACAATGGAAGCATACTAATTGGGTGTAATTTCTTGTTGTACTCTTCCTTTTAATAGCACTTTGGTGATCCATAGTTGTGTGATCTGTTTTCTGTCCTGCTAAATGCCACCTGTGTGAATGTGCTGCTCCTCCCACCTCTCAAAGTGCTAGGCTGCTGTGTGCACATTCACACAGCAGCACTGCACTTTGAGGAGGACACAAGTGACCACCTCCTGAATTTGGTGCTGCTGTGCGAATGTGGACACAGCAGCTAGCTTTGGACAGCCGCTGGCAGCCACATTTACTGCTCCTCTCTCTCCCAAAATGCAGGGCTGCTGTGTGCACATTCACACAGCAGCCTTGCACCTTGGGAGGAAGTGGAGGTGGAACAAATGGCTCTGGCTGCCACCCATCTCCTGAAGATAACTGCTTTGTGAATGTGCAAATAGCAGCGAGCTCCAGAAAGCTGTTGACAGTGTGATAACTGTGAGGGGAAGGAGAGGAGCAGAATCATGCCCACTCACACCACGTGACTGCCTGAGAAAGAGAACTGCAGTGGAAAATTAGTAATGGAATAGCTGTGAGATTGAGAGCCTACTGACAGGTTTTGCCCATCAATGAAAAGGTGCACTACAGTAGAAAATGGAATGCAAGGCATCAGCAGGATGGACACAACATTGTGTGATAAGTACTGGCCAAATACATTTCATCCTGTTAAACTTAATATTTTCTAGCCTCATGTATTAAAGTCTGTAGACAGCAGGATATATGGAACAACAGGATACAAGAGCGGGATTTTCAGAAGTATCTTCCATTTCTGATATTCAACAAGTCTTACATATATTGTATCCTGATACTCTGGAAAAATAACACTATAAACGAGTGTTTGAAGAAACAAAACTAGTTCTGCTTGTATAATATATGTGTAGAATATGTCCTTTACTCCTGATATTAAATATTGTCATAATCACAGCTTGAGTGGATCACTGGCTGACTGGGAATCCTACGCTGATGTAAATGTTGTTGCTTTTATTGTTCACAAATTTATGGGTTGGCTTTAGCAGTTGTAGGCTCCAGCAAACAGTTCGGATAATACTGAATGTAAATCTGGACAAGGTTTCTATTACACTCCTTGTGATCCTTTCAGTATGACTTAATGTTCTGTCATAAATAATTCCTGAAGCACTACACAGGAGGGTAAGTATTATGCTTACCTTTCTGACTCCAAAGACAGTTATTTTCCTAATGTATGCCTCTGCAATAAAGTATTTACATCATTCATCCCACTGGAGTCAAACACCACAGGAAGCAATCACTTTGCAAAAAAACATGACATAGAAAAGATACATTGAGTTTAATGGAACCATAACTCAGTTGCCTGGGAGAAGATAAACCACATTAATCAGATTAAGCGTTGCTAACCAATTTGTCCCACAAGCAAACCAGGCTCCTTCTCCTGCTTCCTTCACATAAAGTTTCAGCTAAGTTAAACCACACATACTCTCAACTGTTTTCTTCTGAAGCTCTCATTCAAGGGAGAGTCCTAAGTAAGTTGAGTGGAAATAGGAAGTCCATGTTTGGAGACTTCTGCTAATGAAGTAATGGTACTCATTAGTGCTATTACTAATATTCAGTACATGATAAAGAGTTCTGCGAAGGAAGGCTACAATCTTGGGGTGGTGTGGGGTAGTAGAAAGAGATAGAGGGAAGTAGAAAGAGAGGAAGACCACATGCTAGATGGATAGACATAATCAGGGAGGTCATGGGCCTGAATTTATAGGACCTAAGCAAACCAGTGGAGGAGGGTGGGTTTTGGAGATGTCTCATCCACAGGGTCACTGGGGTTGACTCAAGGGGAGTTAACCACAACAATGCAAAAGCACATAGAGAATTTTGATGGTAGGAAATTGAAAACAGATTAATGGAAATAAACATATGACAAGGTATGGAATTCACAGCCAATGGATGTGATAAACAACACAAATTAAGAAAGCTTGAGAAAAGGATAGGGTTCCTCCATATCTTATATAATACATCCAGGTTTCAGGACACTATTGATGTCTAAGTGCTGTGAGCACCAGCAGCAGAAGTGGGTGCTAGCACTATGGGTTTCCTAGAGGCACCTGTTTGACCACTGTGGGAAACTAAAATCTTGTTGAAAATACAACAAAATCCAAACATCCATAAAAGAGTGATACCTTTATTCGCTAAGCAAAATGCACATAATTAATCATGCAAGCTTTCAAAGGTCCCCTGGCTTCTTCACCAGGCAAAAGATCTTAAAACATTATAGAAAAGTGATAATAGTGTAAAAGGCCTATCTGATTTTTTTAAAATTATTTTTGGTGGTAGTTCAGTTCTTCTCTTGGGCAAGATTCCCCTTTTTCTTGGTTCTCCCCTCAACAAGTTTATTTACAGTATTTCTAACCCGCTCTTCTCAACCCCCGAGGGGGGACTCAGAGCGGCTTACAAGGCAATCATTAGATGCCAGCAGTATACAATTTAAAACATAAATACAGCAAAATTAAAACAAGCACAATCAGCAATAATTAACAATCAAACAGTTTAAGATTTCAATATATGATCCTTCCATATCCCAAAGCGGTAATCCGTGTTCTTATGACCATCAATGTTAGCCAGTCCCAGTGAAGTGCTGCATTATGTTAATGTGCAAAAGCCTGGTCCCACAGCCATGATTTTACTTTCTTCCTAAAGGCCTAAAGTTAATTGAGTGGAAACTACTTTTGCACTTTGAACACAGTTTTCAGCAATTGAAGTTAGCTGAGGGCAAAGGAGGAAGGTGGGAGGAAGATAGATAAAGTGGGATATTTTAAAAGCAGCAGGAAAAAAATGAAACAGAGGATTGATCAGGACTGCTCCTACCAAAGAAATGGCCAAATAAAGCGCTTTAAATGTTTACTCTTCTACAGCGGTTTTCACTCGTTTGTCTCCATCTTTGCATAATATATCCCTAGTTTTTCTCTTTGCTGGTTTAGATCCCCTCAGAACAGGGAAATCCTTGTGTAAAATGGTCAGAGAATTCTGTTATTCTGCCACAGTTACTGTATACTTTTGCTGCTATTGTTCTGAATAGAAATAGTTAATCTTCAGATATAGAAACAGCTGGTAATGATGACACATGGTTGTAAAGTAATAAAAAGAGCTGTTTCTATAGTTGTAAGACTTCCATTGTTTTTCTGATTTCCAGTTGATACCTATATTTCATTTTTTAATTGAGATGGAGTGATTTTGGCAGCTACTTTTAGATTTTTAAATTTCCATTTTCAACATCACAGTGCCACAGAAGGCAGGTTTACACTGTAAATTATGCCTCATTTAATGTAATATGATGAACACATTTGGTTTCATAACGTAATTTGTACAGATTGTGCATTATCTATCAAATAAATTTCAATAGCCTGCTTTTTTTTGTAATTTTTCAACATAGCCTTCTAAGAACTATGGGATAAATATTAGGTCCAGTACTTGCTTTCCTTCAAATTTTCATCAACATTGGGTAAACATTGTGGTTCCAAGAGCATGAATATGCTTTTAAGCAGTCGGTATTAGACATCTTTGCAGTTGTGCAAGGTTTTAGGGTCAAGGATATAATGTATTGCTTACCTACAGAGGAATTTGTATTCATTGGGTTACAAAACACTGTACCAAAACGTTCCCGTTCAAAAGTCTCAAAATTTTGGAAACCTCCCTATTGAAATAAAAAAAATCCTTACTTAATAAATACAGGGCATACTTCATTATATAACTTGAAGGCAACAATAGCAACAACAAATACTTGATTATACAGCGAACCTGTCATATTCGTGGGCTATTCTTCTGCGGATTGGATGTCTTACAGCTTGCCCCAACCCCCATATTATCTAATGGTGGTGTGCTACATGGATGCACAGATGTTGCTTCCCATTGACTAACATGGGTTTGAGCTCCTGCAATTTTTCCTATCCACGGAGCCCCTTGGACCAAACCCCTGCAGATGGGAAGGGCCCACTGTACATGCAGTAGTTATCATTGTCATAAATTGCCTCATACTAAATAGCAACAAACTTTAATGGGTTAAGAAACTTCAATGAGTTGACAGTGTCAAAGTGGATGGATTGCTTTTTCTTCAGCAGTTATTTTCTTGCCTAAGATAGTTTGAGAATGTGCATGACTTGATAAAGCCCTAACTTGCACTAAGCACAGGTGGAGAATGTTAAGCTCCTGCAAAGCATAGAAGCTGCTGTTGCAGTTATAAAAATTCAGTTCTGATGAGCCTCAGAGGGGTAGAAAAGTCTGGATCAGACATGAGGAAAATGAATACAATAAATGTATGAGCATAACTATGTAGATAATATTGGCCATTGGATAGCAAAATCTTCTATTCATTAGAACTTTAAATAAATCTGTCCTTATACTGACTTCAAGACTGGTAATCACAAATGGACATTAGAAAGGTCTAATGCCATTGAAATACAGTGGGGAGGGGTAATTTCTGATGGTCTAAAGTGAGTTGCTAGTCCCAGTGAATCAATGAGACTCACATTGACTTACCATTCAGCAGTTGATTCAACGAGTCTACTCTGGATCAGATTGCCAATTGAATTTAGGCTGAAACGGCTGTCTACGACTGCATGTCCTGGGACTCTATCGGGCAGTACAGACTGCCCAAAAGAGGCGGTCTGTACTCATCCTAAGAAGTGGTGAGATGGGGCCAAGGCTACCTCACCATTAGCCTCAGAGGCCCCATTTCGCCGCTTCTGCAGGCTGTGGAGAAGCGGCGAACTGCTGCTGCCCTACGGCCTGTAAGTGGGATGTAGCAGGCGCCCTGGGCACCCACTGCACCCCACTCTCCCCGGCACTGTCGAGGGGAGAAAGGCACCACCGCTGCAGCCCTTTTCTCCTCGGGGTCTTTGGCGTGGCCGTTTAAAGGCCGTGCCAAGGACCCACAGCCAAAAAAGAGCTCAGTTTTCGAGCTCCTTTTTCTGCTGCGGAAAGGGCGCCATTGGTGCCCTCCCGCAGCACAATGTTATTAGGCACGTGCAACATTTAAACAAATGGTGGCATCCATACACGGTAGGATGGATGGACTCCCTAACACTAATCGCGCCATACAGGCGGCCTTTTTTGGCCACCTGTATGTACTGTATATACTCATGTATAAGTCTAGAAATTTAGGTCAAAAAAATTGACTCAAGAACCTGAGTCAACTTATCCATGGGTCAATGTAAGTACTGCACCTTAACTCTTATTTAAAAGAAGGAACCATCCCCTGGTGAAAAGAAAGACTATAATTTGTCCTGGAAGCACTGACCTCCTTTACTCTCTCATCCATCCAGTCTTAAGAATAAGCACAAAGAATTATGTCTGATGGACTTTTGGAAGTTATTTGATATTGTTTTGCTTTGCTTCACCCTTTAGATCCTTTCCTATATGCCCCTAAATTTTACCCTCGACTTATCCACGGGTCATAATTTTGGCCCCAAAACTTGCCCTCGACTTATACATGAGGTCGACTTATAGTCGAGTATATATGGTAAGTGCAGCTATGTAAGTGCAGCACAAAATGCAGTGTCTTGCATGAAAAAATGTATTTTAAGAAAACCCAATGTTCTTTGCACACAAAAGGCATGAAAGTTTTGCAAAAAGGCACCAGAATGTAGAAGAATCATTTTTAAAACTTCTGAAATCTTTTGTTCTCATGTGGAAGAATAAAATGAGTGATGGTTTGTAGCCCTGTCATAGAGGTCTGTCTATGTAGGCAAACATCTCCATCTAAAATGTGGGTGCAGGGCTGGAGCTAGGGAGCTGTACAACCTTGGCAGCAGAGACAATGAAGTGGCCTCCCTGATTCTTGAACACCTGGAGACCCTTCAAATGATTTCTGAAAGTGTGGAGGCTGAAAATTCAGGAAAGGACTTTCTTGCTTATAGTGCCCTGGTTATAGATCCCTAGAGGCCTAAATGGCAATAACATTGCCTTTACTTCAGCAATCTCATTAAAAGTAGTTGTTTACTGAAGCATATGAGATTTAGAGAGATCATGGCTAGGTTTTTGTTTCACTTGATTCTGGGTTGTTGTTGTTTTCCTGTGGTAATAAATTGTTCATTTAAAAAAACACACACATTTGAATGGCCTTATATTGTTTTAAAATGATTTTGCCTCATCCTGAGAGCTGCTGATATAGGGGGGGGGGGGGGTTAGAAGTACATCAATAAACAGATTAACATGTAAAAGTACTTGATGACCCATTCATACGAACTCTTTTGTTCCAATCCAGAGTTCCATATGCACTCCATTGTACCTACTGAGTTCCTGGTTACCATCCATTTAGGCACTAGCTTAAATCCTCTGTCCTGGAACTAGATTGCCCTCTTGACTAGGACATGATGCTTGCAGCAACATGGTGTGGCACTATGTGGTGCTTCCTTGCTTTCTTCTAATATGTTGAGACCAGCCTATTCTGAAGGCATGAATAGGGCTCCTAATGATTTTTGGAGAGGCATACAAAGAAACTGAAAGAAAGGGTTCTTACAGCCTCTAAGTGTGAGGTGGCCATTCATACTAATTCCCCCCTTATTTCTTCTGAAAAACATAAAGTATCCATCAAATTTAAAGGTACATTTGCCTGGAAATCCAAATAAGAGCCTTTTTTCCCCTGAAACCTGCCTAATTCTCTACTGATTGCTTTCTCAGAAATGGCTGGCTGATGTGTTTATCTCAAGTAGTCAAGCTGCCTTCTGCAAGTGTGGAAGTCAGGGAATGTCCTGTAATAATAAGCTGCCAAACTTTTCACGGATGTTTCAGACAGCTTATGGAATTCAATTTTGTATTATCAGTTCCAAAATCTGGAGCGCACTGCAAGCTGGATGAACCCTTCCAGTATGCTGAAATTCAATAGCGTTTGCTTTTCTGGATATATTTTGAGAAATCTGTATGCATTTGTTGCCATTATTATGCCTGGAATTTGGGTCCCCTTAACTCAAGCGAACAGGATAGTATTAGGAGTGCCAGTAAATAGATTACTGTAAAATACACGTGGATTACAGAGAGAATTGTAGAATTTATCTTCATACAGAAAAAAGTACATAAGTTACAAAGCAGTAGAAGACATACAAGTCAAGGCCAGCCTTCCAAAGTGTTTCATGGATAACAAACAATGAGGTGGTCTGTAAACTGAAGCCTCTTACACATTACTTTTAGCTCCAGAAAACATACCAGTATTAGCACCAACAGATGTTATCACCTGAATTTGGTGGGTGCTGGATGGTCTTTGCAGTGCAAGTATGTATCCATATCAACAGACCCTTTTGGTAGATTAGAGTGCAAAACCAAAGGATTCAATACTTATGAGACAGAGAAAATATCCGATTAGGGGAAGGCCTCACCCTCTGGTAAAATACATATTTTGCATGCATAAGGTTTCAGGTTCAGTAACTGGCATCTGTTGGTGTTCTAGGGAAGCCTCTCTCCTTGAAATTTTAGAAAGCTTCTGCCAGTCTTTACAGACGGTATTGATTATATGGACCAGTGGTTAGACTTATAAGGCAACTTCTCTTTAAAGCAAAATCATGTAAGGGCATCAATGAGACTTAATTATAATTAGTTTTAGTGCAGGTATGAGGAATGTGTGGCCATCTAAGTGAGGGTGGACTGCAACTCTAGTCATCCCTCATCATTGGCTGTGTGAACTAGGCTGATGGGAGTTGCAGAGATTCTGCTTGTGCTGGATGAGGCTACACTCCCCGTGAAACCTTGGGCTCTCGGCTTGGGTGTCCTCCTGAACTCATCTCTGAGCCTGGATGCCAAAGTTTCCGCAGTGGCCAGGAGTGCATTTGGACAGTTAAAACTGGTGTGCTAGCCACATCTGTTCCTTGAGGTGTCAGATCTGGCAATGGTAACACATAATAGGGAGCATATAACTTCCTTGTTGAAAAAAGCTTCACTGTCTGTCATTTCACTTTTGGGCACAATTCAAAGTGCTGATTAAGGTCTATAAAGCCCTACATGGCTTGGGTCCAGACTATCTCTTCATACAAACCTCCCAGAACCTGCTAGGAGAAGGTTTTCTCTCAGTCTGGCCAAGTTCATAGGCCTGCTTGGTGAGGGCACAAGAGAGATCCTTTTTGGCGACTGCTCCCACCCTCTGGAACACCCTTCCCTAGAAGGCTAGGCTGTCCTCTCCTTGCTGTCCTTTGACCAGCAGGTGAAGACATTTCTGCTTAAACTGTCTTTTAACATAGACGCAGGGATGTTTTTTATTTGGAATGTTTAATTTATCTTTTAAACTTTTGCCTTTTTTAAAAAAACAAAAACAAAAACGATTTTATTGTGTTTTATGAGGTGATTTTAATGTTTTAAAATTTTTATTGTAAACATTTTTAGTGTACTATTTTTGGAAGCTGCCTTGGGCTTCTCCACTCTGGGAAAAAGATGGCATATAAAATATATAAATAAAAAATATTATTATTATTTACTTGTAGAGTAGAAGCTCTTAGACATGTTATTTTTAGGAACTACAATGCCCAAAACCAAACAAGACCAGAAAACAGATGTTTCTAAACACTGGACAGCAGAGTATACACTGGGCTGCCTTCCATGATTGTAAAGACCTCATTCCTAAGCTCAGAGCACTGAGCTCAAAAATCATAAACTTTCTTCTCCTTTTTATTTTTGACAGCCACCTTTCCAGGGTACAGAGAGGAGCTGCCATTGTGCAGAACAAATGACCTCACAAATTGTTGAACTGTGTGCCCTTGACTTGATGACATTTGCCTGTTTTCAGCAAACGAAAAGGAGCAATTTCGTCACAGCTAGCGCTGTCTCTCTAAATAATGTAATACATTCACTTTACATTGAACGGACCAAATGCAATAATTCTTACATAGAACATTAAACTTAGCTGGAAGGATATTCCTTTTCCCTGTCACTATTTCAGTGCCACCGGAACAGGTCTGAATAATAATCATATAGTCCTGCTGAAAACTGTTTCCTTTTACAGCATCCTTGTGAAGATGAAAAATGTCTTCTGTGGAGCATGTTTTGGAAGGGGTCAATGCACTAAAATACTTGGAGAAATACTATGGCCTAATAAAAGATGAAATAAAGAATTCTTTTTCCACCTTCAGAACATTAAATGTTGAGTTACAGATCTCATTTCCAGTGAGCTGGTAAACTGAATGCAACCAGAGATTTCATTTTACCTTGTATATAATTACTGATTTCCTATAACTTACTTGGGACTAAGCCTCATTAAATTAAACAGGACTTTCTTTCAAATAATTACACATGCCATTGGGCTGCATGTCAATGATCATGCTAATGTTATTTTTACATATATACGCCAGATTCTAGTCTGAGTCTAGGTTCTGCAATGGAAGCAGTTAGACATTTTTGCTTTATGTAAAACATCTGCACACAGTTCAAGTTGCTGAAGTCAAGTTGCATATGTGGTGCTGTTGCTCATGTAAATGTGGATTGCACATGAATGCCCATTTTATTTAGTCATGCATTGCACACAGAAATGCATTTGCATTTATTTCTGTATTTGGTTGCACACATGGTCTCTTTATTCAGTTGTGCAATGTTGCCATTCAACACAAGGGTTGCATAAGAGAACTAATGAGAAACTTCTTACTTGCAATCTAAGTGTGGAATATCATCCATAAACTATAATTTGTTCCCACCTTGCCCTACATGTTTGGGTCCAAGTTACCTGCAGGATTACCTCCTCATGTATAATCCACTTGGTACACTCATGGCTCTGGCAGACATTTAGTCCAATCAGACAGAGCTGACTTTTACTTCAGCCGCCCCAGATCCTGGAACAACCTGCCAGAAGAGATTTGACAGTTGAATACACTGTCTGAATGCAAAACAGCATTAAAAACACTCTTCTGGCAGGCTTGTCCAGATGATTTTTAAATTGTGAATTTTAAATGTAGATTGCTTTAATATGTATAAATCTTATTTGTCCTATTAAATTGATCTGTGTTTTAACTGATGTGTTTTGAACGGATGTTGTGTATTTGTTAATTGTTGTTGATCCCTGCTTTGATCCATGGGGAGAATAGACTGGGAGGTAATAGACATTCCAGGGGATGCTCTGTAGCTCTCACTCTGCTTTATCGCACTAGGGGGCAAACAGGATTTACATGAGAGTTAAACAGGAAATGCCCTATGTTTATCACAGGACATTTCCTATTTAACTCTCTTTTAACTCTTGTTTAAATTCGGTTTGCCCCCTAGTGTGATAATGGGTAAGAGCAAAGGGGACTATGAAGCAGATTCCTAAAGTGCAGCGATACATCCTCAAGAAAATCACACTACTCATCCTGCATAACTTCTGGAAAATATCTCTCTAACACACAAAAAGAGTTCAATCTTTTACAGCTTTTTTCATTGTGTAGGACAATATCTGGGTGCACAGTTTGCAGAATATATGTTGTTATTCAGGTTGCCATTTGCCCAGGAAAATCCCAGATTGAAGGAACTACATGGCTCAGGTCCATCTTATCTTAGGGACCGCCTCTCCCCATATGAACCCCCCTGCACACTCTGGTCCTCTGGGAGGAACCTCCTGCAACCTAGGAAAACCAGGCTGTCACAGACCTCCCAGAGGACCTTTTCAGCTACCGCTCCCAGGCTTTGGAATGGCCTGCCAGATGAGATGAGTCTTATTACAGCTCTTGATTGCTTTAAAAAGGCTCTAAAGATGTATCTCTTCCAGCAGGCCTTTCCCTGAAACACTTCTGTTCCCAGCTCTGATACTGGACAGTTAACCTTTAGGTTGTTCTCTACAATCAACCTTTATCTGACACCCATTGCTATTTTGCACAAGAACTTTGTTCATGAGGTCGTACCTTGTTTTTATTGTTGCTGTTTTGAAGTCTTCGTTGGTTTAAATTAATTGGGTGGTTGGGAAGGGGTAGGATAACTGTTTTAACCTGTATTTTTTAACCTTGTTGTAACCCGCTCCGATTATGCGAATAGAGGATTATTATTATTATTATTATCCTGGCTGGTTGGGCCAGATGTACCATTAAGTTCTGTGTTTCTCCTTTACTGAAGGTCAATGGTTAGTTTGAAATGTGTCAGTTGTGACTGTGTCTTGATTCCTCTTCCAATGATGACACTTTAGCATTTATTTAGAATATTCTCTAGTAATCAGTTTGCAAAACTATGTCTCTTACCATCATACTTTGTTGAAGGTTCTTCTGTGTATGGTTGATTTCATGCTAATCTACTATACTGTCTATTTTCCCCCTCATAACAAAAATTGAATTAAAATAATTAAAAAATCAATTAATTAAAAACAATCAAATGTAGAAAAAAATGTAGAAAAAAGAAAAGAAAAAGAGCAACACTGGTGGGAGCCTTATCCCACCCTGTGGGTTTCAGTTGCTACTGCACTGGTGTAGCATTTCCGTCTTATTCTTCCATCTCTTCCCTCAACAAGCTCAGAAGGCAGGAGAGGAAAGGAAAGGAGATGAGCAGAGATGGCCTTATTTTGTGTCATGATTGTGTTGGTGGCTTGAGCCTGGACTTAAGCAGCATAATGGAGCATCCCTTTCAAACAGTCTTGAGAAAATAAAGGAAATTGCTCTGGGGCTGCTTGGAAGCAGAATGCTTGTGTATTGCTGTTTGTTAGGGGCTACACTGGATGGCCCTTGTGGTCTCTTCCAATTCTATGAGTCTATGATTCTTTATCTGGCACAACATTGCAATTATGCAATATTAGAATGTTCCTAATAGGAAGCTCTGTAGTGGTGTTTCAAAGGAATGCCTGGCTTTATAATGTTATTTCAGACTTCTAGAAGCCCAAAGGAGGTGGGTAAGGGCATCCAAACAGTCTAGGTCTTCTTATTATAGAAATACTGATTTATTACCCACTGAATAACTACAATTTGATTGTCCAGATTAATTTTTTTTAAAAAAAAGGAAAGACAGAAATATATTTAAATGGTTTTAAGCTGCTGTTTATGATGTATGTAGCTCCATATCCAAAACCTGCAAGCATTAAGAGAAGCCTGTTTTAGAAGATCCATGCAAACTTCGACTTCCCCAGGGCTCTCCACAGAATAATGTAGTGTGATCAGTCAAGGACTGCCCTACTATTTGAAGACATGAAGTGACTGCCACAGGCATCTGATACTGAGGGAGTGGAAGATGGGGGTGAGGCATTAGAGGGATATAAGGCGTATGGACTGCTCTAATCTACCTTTCTTTCTATGTCCCTCAATAGGATGGACAATTTCAAGGCACCATGTTGAAAGTGCTTTCAAAATTTAGTGCTTTTCAAATGAAGAGGTAGCACATGGGGGTATATGTGCAGACCCACTATAGCACAGACATTGCATTCACACATGCTCCCTTTGCCTCTGCTTCTTTAGACTATCTGAAGCCTCCCTTGCTTCCAGTAAGTATATCCAGGAATGAGATACTATTATCCATTGACACAGAGCAAACCAGGTGGAGGGTTGCATCCAGCAGTTTTAAAATACAGAATATATACCGTACTTATTAATTATTATTTACTTAACAAATGTTCTAAGAGTGTTTTATAAATTATTAATTTGACAGTTCCCTATCCTCAGGTATACATTCTAAATAAGATATGACACTGGGGAAGGCATTAAGTCCAGCAGATACTGCCTCCTCTTTCCCTCTGAGGCTAGGGCAGTGGCAGTTGGGAGGAAGGGAGGATATTTCATCGATTTCTGGACCTAGGTATGAGGGAGCTGTGCCTGCCTCTTCTTCTCTCTATCTGAGGCCAGGGCTGTAGCAGCTGGGTTGGAAGAAGGGCCTTTCATCTGTTTCTGGGTCTAAGCATGGTGGAGCTGTGCCTGCCCCTTCTTCTCTCCCTCCAAGGCCAGGGCACTGGCAGTTGGGATGGAGGTTGGACCTTTCGTCCCCTTCTGGGCCTAGATATGATGGAGCCATGCCTGCCTCTTCTCTCCCTCTGAGGCCAGGATACTGGCAGTTGGGAGGGAGGGAGGTCTTTCATCTGTTACTTGATATTTAACAAAGCAATTATCAAAATTATTTAATAATTCTAATTAATTTTATGCACTCTTTACCAAGTTATTTCCACATCATACGTTTAATGGAGATCCTTTCTATTTCTTTTGCACACCTTTCACCCACTGTGGGAAGATGAATTTCTTTTTCCTAATTTGAGTCTCTAATATTTACCTCTGTGACACATGGGTCATTTCCATTTATATTCCTTAAGGAACACTCTTTGCAGTGACAATTCAAGATCAACACAAAGATCAAGGGAAGAACCTTCCCTTTCTAATTTACTTTCTGTGTCATTATTTCTATTACCTTAAAATTATTCATCAGGAAATCTTTTCAACAAATTCCACAGCATTCATTCTTTCTATAATTGTTGATTCTTACAGTTGCTTACAATAGATATGTTGATAAATGCCATATAGTCAGCTAATCAAACACAGCAATTCTTTTGTTTGATTTAATGCAGATATTAGATCTTGCCTGTGCTTTTAATATTTGTTTTACTACCCTCAAAATCTATTGCAGGCCCATTGCTTTTTTGTTACTTTTGCTTCATCGTGACAGACATGTGTAAAAAACTGCAAATATTAATCTTATTTCCAGTAGATAATATTTCTTTAAGATTCCCAACCTGGTGTGCCTGCATCCCCAGGGGTTGCAAGATGAAATTTCAGGCTGTGCAACAAAGAGTAGTTTATGTCCTTGACTGAGTCACGAGCCATCACTCAGCCAGCTGCCAGTGTGCCTTACTAAGTGGTAGTAGGTGGTTGTGTTATGTAGATAGTAGTTCCATTGTTTCTTTAATCAAAAGGAGAGAATAACAGAATTATAACTGATTGTGAGAGCATTGTTTTTAAAATCATTATAATGCAACATCTAATTGTATAATTGCATATTGTTTCACTCATAAATTCATGATTGTGAGAGTTCTTGAGTATTTAACTTCTCGGGGCCTCTCAGCTTGCCTATCACCTCTGCTCACTATCATCTCTACTCACATGGACTATGCCTCCCTTCATTACTTGAATTCACTCAACCAATGCTTATTCCTGCTTTGTCCAGCCAATAAAATTCATCCTTCCTTGCCATTGACTTCCCTGCATGTAATGCAAAGGACTGTGGAGTACCAAGGAGACAGACAGTAACTTTTATTCCAAGCATACACCAATCTCTTGCTGCCCGAGTCAAGAGAAACATAATAATCTCCTTTGTTCATTTTTCCATATTTGATTCATTCATTCACACTAATGAGATGTGAGTCGATTGGCAGTGAAACTGACCAACTACACAGTATCATTCACTTGCCTAGAAGCTACTCCCACATACATTTTGGCATTGATTAAAATGCACCATGACACAGTGTTCCTCACAAATCCAGTCACTTTAGCAGCATATTTACAAGTTCATGAGCACATGCATGTGAATAATTATTATTAGAGGAAGTATAGTTATGATACAGGATAATTCCATGCATCCTGCCTATCACACACTGATATACACTCAGTATAAACTTGTCTCATAATTATCGGGAGCATCAGGAAATAAGAGAGTACCTAATAAATCACATCCTTGTAGCATTCCCATCTGACAATTTGTCTTGGTGTAACTAAGGTAACCAGACATGGTATCTTACCCATCTGTATGAGCCCTTAGATATGAAAGCCATTGGGTCTGTGTGCTCTGATGGAGCACATGCAGTTCTTAGAAATTAACGTGTCTTTTCAGCATTGATGAAAAAGTGATTCCAGACTTGCAAGTTACCCATTGTTTTGAGATTACCTCAAACTGTGAAGAAAGTCCTTGATATTTGTGAGAAGATCATCAACTAGATGAGGGGACATGCTTTGAACCATCACATCTTCAAATTCTTCTGTGAGGATCTGGGAAGTGAGCATTCAGTTTTGCTTTTCCACACAGAGATCTGTTGGTTGTCATTAGGACAAGTATTAACCCACTTTTTTGAATTGTGGGAAGAAATCAAAGATCTTCTGGATGAGCATGGATGTGATCTGCTTGAGGCATTGAAATCACAGGAATTTAACCATATGCTGGTTTATTTAGCTGACATTTTCACTCATAAGAATGACCTGAATATTACTCTTCAAGGAAGTGGGATAAAAATATTGAAGACTTGTGAATAGTTGAATGTTTTCAAAGAAAATTTATCTCTTTGGCATTAAGGGATGGAGAGAGATGATCTCTCAAATTTACTTTCACTAGAAGAGATGGTAGATGATGCTGGATCCATAATTCCTACTGAGCATGCAGAAATTATGGCTTATTTGAAAATGTTGTCAAAATAGTTTGATGGATATTTTGCTGCTGGAGAACTGAAGATTTCAGAGGAATGGATCATGAATCCATTTTCCTACAATTTTGGGAGAATATCAGATGATGAAAAGTTAAAGGACGATCTTATTGATTTGTGGACAAATCAAACTCTTGTAATGCAGTTTGAAAGTAAGACTTTGGATGAGTCTTGGTGTGTAGCACCAGATCTGTTCCCACAATTTGGTGGAAAAGCACTCCATGTCCTCATTGCATTTGCAACAACATACTTGTGTGAATCTGGATTCAGTTCTATTTTGTCAATCAAGTTAAAATCTAGGAATCACTTGAAACCACAGGAAGAACTGTATATTGCAGTCAGAGAGACACAAAATCATGAATTAGAGAAAATTTTGACAAAATCATGAATTAGAAGTCAATGAATTTATGTTCACAACTGGGATTGATTCTACTGTTCACATTTTTTTTTCTCAATAAATTAGAATTTAAAGACTGGCACAAGCCATTGTTGCAGAAGATCTATTGATGATTAATGTATGTAGTATATGTTTAGCAGCAGAGGAAGCTCACCATCCTTCAGCTGATAGGGATCCAGAATCCTGTCAAAGCAAGAGGTGGGGTGGGTTTTCTGGACAGAGCACATACAAAGGTACCCATGTCCAACACAATTTACTTTGGCTGGTGTGCAATGATGAAGTGCAAAGAACCTGGCTATTGGAAGCTGCTTGAAGGGGCATACAGTGGGAAGACATAATGTAGTACACAGAATCTCAGCCCTCTAGCAAGTGAGGGAAAGAAGTCACTAGTGTGATCCCTAAGGCATTCTCAGAAATGACTTGATAGATTGTTTTTGCCTTTGAGATGACTTCAACCCATGGTGACCCTATGTATGAGAAACCCTCAGGTCACTATATCCTCAACTGCCCTGCTTAGCTTCTGCAGATTAATGGCTGTGCTTTCTCTGATTGGTCTATCCATCTGGAATGTAGTCTTCCTATTTTCCTTTTGCCCCCAACTTTACCAAGCAATTATAACCTTTTCTAGTGAGTTCTTTCTTCTCATGATATGGTCCAAATACAAAAACCTCAGTTTAGTCATCTTTACTTCCAGGGAGAGGTCAGGCCTGATCTGCTCTAGGTCTTTTTAGTAGTTCACAGTATTCTCAGAATTCTTTCTCCAGCATCAACATCTCAAATGGTTTTATTTTTTTTCCTATCAGTTTTCTTCACTGTCCAGCTTTCACAGCTATACATAGAAATGAGAAATAGATGGCATGGACAATCTTGACTTTAGACTTTAATGATATCCCTGTACACTTCAGGATATTATCTAGTTCCTTCATAGCTGCCCTTCCAAGTCCAACTCTTCTTCTGATTTCATGCCTGCATTCTCTGCTGGGATTGATGATTGAGCCCAAGTATGGAAAATCTGAAACTATTTTAGTCTCTTCATTGTCTACTTTAAAATTATATAGATCATCTATGGTCATAATTTTTTTTCTTAATATTCAGCTGTAAACCTGTCTTCATGCTTTCTGCCTTGACCTTCTCCAATAATTTTTTCCATAGCTTTGATATTTTCTCCTAGGATTCTTGATATTTTCCCCTTGAACTCCTTAAAGTTTCTATACTATCTTTACCCTTCACCTTGTATATAGAATAGGCAGGCAAGGTGAGCAAGTTCCACCTTCACATAAGAGCAGTGTCACCTTTGGTTGGATCAGAAAAATCAGAGCTTGGGGAACTTGCTTTTTTAGTTTGCAATGCCATTGCTGTGCTGTCTGGGGGATTCTGGGAACTGTGGTCCAAAAGTAACTTTTGAATGAGCTCTGTTCTTCCTTAGGTAAGAAAGGACCATTTGACCCTGTTTGTGATGGACCATATTCTGTCCACCACTACAGATCACTAGCTTACCATATGTAAAAATGTATTGTGAACTTCTAAGATTAATTGATTTTTGCTGTATGCATGTTTTTCAAAACACCACCACCGTCACCAACAATACCAACAACAGAAAGCGTGTGTAAGTTCCCTTGACTGAAGAGGTATCCCCTTAAGATGCACTGGAATTTCTGAACTTTGTGACTAAATAGCTACAAATATTATAACTGGCTTATCTTTGGCACATTTGCTCTTACAGCCCAGAGCTTATTAAGTTCCTTCTAAGAAGAATAAATGTAATAATATGGGAAAGCAATCCAGAAGTGAACTGTGGTAGGGTGATGCTCTGTGTCCTGAATCATCATTCAGCATGTCATTATGTTCTTTCTTCTTAAAGGTAGATTTCTAAACTATTTATGTGTCACTGTATATGAAAAGAATTTTTGTTGTTGTTATAGGTTTTGCTCCTGTACAAAGTGATTTATTTTGGTTGATATGATGTTTTCATCTTGAATGTTTCCTGGGAACTTCCACATTACCAAAGATTTTCATTGCTGCTTCTCAGCTCAGTTTAAATTAAAACATTGGTCCGTTTTACATTGGCAAAAAGAGGTGTGTTGAAGGCTGCTTGAAAACCCAGCCTTTAGATGAGAAAAAGGGAAAGTGTGCCATGAAAACACTATTTTGGAGTTTTAAGGGAGAAGAAGTGCTTTAAAAAGGAGCTGGCCCATTTTACATTGGCAAAAAGAGGTGTGTTGAAGGCTGCATGAAAGCCCAGCCTTTAGATGAGAAAAATGGAAAGTGTGCCATGAAAACACTATTTTGGAGTTTTAAGGGAGAAGAAGTGCCTTTAAAAAGTAGTTTGATTTCCCCACTACTTTTTTAAAAAGGGTGCAGCATTGCTGGCCCGTTTTACACGGGCAAAAAAAGGCGCTTTTAGGGCTAAAAAGCCCGCATTTAGGGTTAGGGAGGGCGTAGCCTTTACACCCTCCCTAAGCCTAAAACGCATGGACGCCGCCATTTAAAGATGGCGGCGTCTACACGGTGGCGCCGTACAAGCGTCATCACGTGCGCAGCGTTTTGACGCGCTGCGCACGTTTTGACGCTCTGGCGGCGCGGGAGGGCACCAATCGCGCCCTTCCCACGCCGCAAAAAAAGAGCTCGATCCCGGAGCTCTTTTTTGCGGCGGGTCGTTGCGGCGGGATGAGGCCTCTGGGGCTGCCCGTGTGGCAGCCTAGGCCTCATCTCGCCGCTAGAAGGGGCGAGTTTGGACCGCCCCTTTTAGCCAATGTAAAAAGCACCCCTATTGCATCTAAAGGCTAAGGTGTAGTTGAACGTTTAAATGGGGCTCTGTATCTTTAAAGCGCCCATTTAAAGGCAGCGATACAAGTGCGGAGGGAGGGAAGGTGCCAAGACAAGAAGAGACCTTCAGAGCCCGGCCAGAGTGCGCCTGCACCTTCCTTCACCTCCTCCCTTTGGTTGAGAGAGTGTGACTTCTAGGGAGACAGCAGGGCACTGGAGGCGCTCAGCCAGACCAGGGCAAGCTGGCAAGAGGAGGAGGAGAAGGGGAGGGACCTGGAGCACCTCCGCTGCCCTGCTTCCCTGCAAGTCACACTCTCTCAGCCGAAGGGGGGAGGAGAAGGCAGGCCCAGGCACACTCTGGCCAGGCTCCAGGGCTCTCTCCTGGCTGCCTTCCTCCTCCCTTTGGCTGAGAGAGTGTGACTTGCAGGGAAGCAGGGCAGCAGAGGTGCTCCAGGTCCCTCTCCTCCTCCTCCTGTTTCCAGCTTGCCCTGGCCCAGCATCAGGAGGACCTGGAGCACCACCGCTGCCCTTCCTCCCTGTAAGTCACACTCTCTCAGCCAAAGGGAGGAGGAAGGCAGCGGGGAGGGAGGGAGGGAGGGAGGGAAGGAGCCAGGAAGAGACCCCCAGAGCCTGGCCAGAGCACGCCTGGCCCTCCTGCTTCCTCTTCAAAAAGAAGGCTGGAAAAGTAGGACGTGTCCTGGCAAAGGAGGACGTGCCTGGTCAACTTGGAAAAGGGGGGCCTCTGCTCAAGAATGGAGGACATATGGGAATCCCTCCTGGACAGAGGGCTGAAACCTCAAGACAACTCAATATAATGCTCAGACAGAACACAGACTACAACTCCCATGAGCCTTTGCTACCATTTCCCAAGATGCCTTAATTTGCAACAGAAAGCCGACCAGTATGTTCACATGTGATGAATTCTTTCGTATTGACTCTGCATTTTCTTTTTGTGTAGATGCTCTCTTGTTTTGTGTGTGATGAGCTTGTGCGTAATCATGTGCATTTCCGAACTGACCTCACTTTCTCCCTCTTTCGGAATGGTCCTGTACTCCCCCATGTGATAAGCTCCGACTGTATGGTGTACCTGCGCAATTGCGCAATTCGCAGCCAGCAAGGGAAAAAAATGTTTAAAGCGCGGCTAAAAGCCACGTTCCTTGCCGCCCATGTAGCTGCTCCGCCTGTGTTTGTAGCGTTTTGACAGCTTCCCATATAGTTGCTGAGCCACAGAAAAAACCTCAGTCTAGCTGCCCTGTACTTTTTAAATGCACACCTGGGGCTTGCTGTCTAGCTGCTAAGCATTAAGGAAAGTGCAACTTCATGTCACACTTTCTTGCCAATGTAAAAAGCCCCATTATTTTCCAAAATGACATATATCTCTACTTGGCTGTCTGTGTTGTATTAGAACTAGTTAAGATGTTTGTTATCAGTAAACACAGCTATTGTTTCCAGGACACAGATTCAACAGAGATCAAGAACATTTGCACCAAAACAAAAAAGATCATAATGTTTAAATATTGATAAAGCACTTTACACCTTGACTAGAACTCTTCAATAATAATAAAGAAGGCTCATGGAAATTGGTGAAAATCAATTTCTGAAATGTTACATGAGTCTAGATGTGACTTGTGATCATTGAGAGAGGAAGGAGGGAGGGAAACCCAGGATATTTAAAGAGTTTGGATGTAGACCTGGGAGTTTCCAGATAAATCAAAACAAAAAGGAATGGAAACTCTCAATCCTTCCAAAGATCCCCCTCTGGATGAGTCCTCTGTTGGATCTGCCTTTTATTGTGTTTGGTTTATCCCTTACAGGAAAAGAGAACTACCATTAAGCCTCCCACCACTGCTACTCTCTTCCCCAAAACTGCCCTTGGAAGTGCAGGGCAATTCCTTTTCCTTGAGAAAGATACAGAAAATATTCTGTTTGAATCTAATACATCTTGTGTGACCCTCCCTCCCCAGTATAAACCTACAAGTTTTCATTCTAAACCCGATTAATTATTATGGCACTACTTATTATTTGAACGCTGTTAACACTGCAAATCTCAGACTGCTGTGCAATAACCATTTATACCAAAAATAAACAAATGCTGAAAAGCGATTTGTGTGTGAAATCAATTTACTTTGCGGTAATTGTAAAAGCAGTGCAAACACAATAGTTTTAATAGGTTAATACTGTCTCATTAATCTGTTCTCGGTTCTTATTCATTTTGTTGGAAAATGTGTTGTACATGTTTTGTTATATTCTCCTAAAACTTCATTTAGGGCTGGAGGTTCAAGCAATGGTGAAAATATGGGAAGAACCACAATTTTGCCATTTTGGGAGATGGGAGTAGAAGGACTTTCTACAATGTTTGCAAAATCCAGCAACTTACCCCCTTATATTTACATCCAGTCAAGTTAATTTCTCTCTGGTTGGTCAAAAATCCCAATCAGTACCATTATTTGCAGCCTTTACCCTAAGCATATTGGCACAGAAGGCTTTGTTTGAAGACAGGGCCAAATTGCAGCATAGATGAGCCATTCCCCCTCCCTGCTCCCACCCTGTGAGGGCATGCCAGAGCTAGAATTCTGTAAAGCTAGTTAACTATATCGGGCATACACATTATGTGATAATAACTTCTCATATGCCATAACTTCCAATTTCTTGTCCTAGTAATGTTTTATTGCTGCAGGGTGATTAAACAGATGTTTTCATCCACCGTATACATATTTCTTCTCGGTTTGAAGAACTATCTCTCCCCCGCTCCCCCCCAATTTAGTTTCTCTTCTTAGAAGGCCAACCACACATACTTTTTTCCCCAGCCATCTCTTTCTGAGGTTCAAAATCTGGGACATACTCCAAAGCTTCCTAGTGTGGTCTGGACATTGGCCAGCACACATGTTGTGCTCTTCATGTCCTTATCTAAGGAGGCAGAAAGCAAATGCTGAAGTGTGATCAAGACCCTCTCATCTTTCTTACTTGTTACTTCTTTCCCCTCAAACTCCCCCTGCCCCCAAAGTGTCCAGAAAACAACAGCATCCTCTGCCTATGAAGCGGAGTAGAAGCTGGACAAATGAGCCAGCCAACTGGGCAGTATTTTGTATCATCACTGGTAGCTCTGGCATCATTTTCGGGTGATGGCAGAGCAGTCCTACTGGCTGTCAAAGGGCTGGCTGAGTTCACTTGCTAGCACTGACAATCTGCTTCACCGAGAAAGTGCATCTGGGCAGCCCTTATGTGTTTTGGTGCTCGAGGCAAATAGCAATCCTGCCACATCTTAAACACACATAAAAAGGCCAAAACTGATGACAGCTAGACCTTTGATGGTAAACAAGCTTCATAATGCTAATTGGAAGGCAAGAAAATGAGAGGAAAGTACAACACATTGTTTCTAGGTACTTTTCTTAACTCTCTTACTTCCTGATCCTTTTTTGTTGTTGCTGTTGAATAAAAAGCAGAATACTTTGCACTTTCCTATTTTTCTGTCTGCTTTGCAAAATATTTCTAGGTACACTTCATTACACACAAAGACTGGATCCTGTTGATGTACTGTTGAGGCAGAGAAATACTGGAATAGGCAGTATTGGCAGGAGGGAAAGACCATGTTTTCAGTAGCCATGAAATAAGGCATTAGAGAAATAGACTGCTTGGAGCCCATAGATTTTGTCTATGTTTCTATACCATTGTTTTGGAAGCGTGGAAAACTTGCAACTACTAGCATAGTGCACCAAGAGGATCCCAGCCTGTGGCTGAAATCATGGACCATCTTACACGCATGTAAGCTCCACTGAACTCAGTCAGTCTTAAACTTGAGTAACTAAAAGACAGTGCAATAAGAACCACTGGGGGTTATTCCAGATCATCATATATAGGACTGTAGCCTAACTGGATTTATGTATGCATTTACATACAAAATATGCCCCCTCTCACAAATGCAAAACATTTAATGAAGACATTTGCATAAATATACCCTAGGCTAAAAGGAATTCTCTCCCTTTTAAAATGTCTTACTTCTTTTTAAAAAACATATCTGGTTTCTTATGTTTAATTTGTTTTCACAGGGCTCAAAGAACTGATGGTCGTTCTAACCCAGTCATGACTTGAGTACATCAACAGGGACATTAGAAGTAAGCAACTTTTGGGAAGGCAGTGACCAGAGCTTGGAAAAGTTTCTTTTGTGGACTACAACTCTGCAACTCTGAGAATCCTCCAGCCACCTTGGCTACTGAAAATTGGGATCCAAAGATTTAAATTTCCAAGCTCCGCTGGGGTGCTAGGGGTGGCTTCCATCATTACTGATATATTTTCTAATGTAAGAGCTCTTTCATACTACAGAATTATAGTAGTATGATTCCACTTTAACTGCATCCAAGGAATCCTGGGGTTTATACTTTAGGTAGACATGAGAAGATCTCTCTGGGCCATTACTGGAGCCCATAGAATGGGATCATGGCACTTAAAGTAGAATAATAGTGTTACAATTATATACTGTGAAAGAGCCCTAATAAGACATAAGTCAAGCAGAATCACATTTGATTTTTCATGCTATGTATGTGGTGAAAGATGGATTGCGAAGAAAGCTGATAGGAAAGGAATGAACCATTTGAAATGTGGTACTGGAGAAGAGGTCTATGGATACTGTGAACTGCTAAAAAGACAAATAAGTGGCTCCTAGAGCAAATTGAGCTTGGACTCTCCCTTGAAGCCAAGATAACAAAACTGGGATTGTTGTATTTTGGCCACATCGTGAGAAGACATCACTGGAAAAGAGAATAATGTTTGATAAGAGAGAAGGCAGTAGGAAAAGAGGAAGGTCACATTCCAGATAGATCAACTCAGTTAAGGAAGCTATGGTCCGGAGTCTACAAGACTTGAGCAAGGCTGTTAGGGTAACATGGAGGTCTTTCATCATGGGGAAACCGTAAGTCAAAGCTAACTTGACAGCAGTTAACAACAGCATATGATATATACACTGCTTCTTTAAATATACTTTATTATATTCCATCCACACCAAATGATATGACCTAGTTGTTGTGGGTGGGAAGGAAAAGGTCCAAGCCAGCTGGGTGTATTTTTTTAAAATTTAAAATGGGAGTTTTTTAAAAAAAAGATGAATTATGTTATTAATACTGAAGTGCTTATTTATTCAAACACGATTGCCTAATTACTGCTCATTAAATGTCAGCCTCCCCAGCCTCTTTAATTTAAATCAGAAGTGTAGATTGGAACTGTTTAACGGGGAGGGGTTTGATAAAATGACCATACTGCTTTGCATAAGGGCAGGCAGGTTAGTACAAATATAGTTTTTTGTTTTTTGTTTTTAAAAAGCTGCTACTTAAAAGCTTGGTCAAAACCCACAGTAAAATTAATATGATAATAGTGTGCCGACTGGAAAGGTAATAGTGAAAGTTTATTGGGTGGTGCTAGGTTTCCATGCCCAGTTTGTTATTACATACATCAAAAGTTTCACTCATTAAAAAGGATAGCACCAAGGTCATCTGCACTTGTAGAAATTGCACTGCTCTTGTATCCAGAGATTGCAACATTAGCAGAGAAGGCATAGCCACATTTTGTTAACCATTAGTTAGCTATAACCAGCCATTTATGTTAATAGTAGTGGTTGGGATTTTTTTTTAAAAAAAATACAATAAATTGCCTTGGGCTAGTTATTAGAAATCACTGGGATGCCAGAAAAGATGACATATAATACTTTGATTGACACATTTTGTTGTTGGCACTTTCAAAAGTGATCTTTAGGGAGTCTACATTGCTTTCCCCAACTTGACATTTTCCAGATGTGTACAAATCCTATAAACTAATTGCTGAGTGGGATTTACAGTCCAATTTGCATTTGGAAGATGTCAGTTTCAGGACGGTTTTCCAAGAGCATGATATTTAATTATATTTTGCCACTGAATCGCTGCCTCTCTTCTCTTCTTTCCATCTTGTCCATCCTCATGTATGTCATTACTTGTCAGTCACTTTTCTCTGGACCCCAATGGAATATAAATAACTGCCTGCCAAAGATGCTCAGTGGGAGGCAAGCAAGATGTCATTTGGAAAACATTTCAGATCTGAAATGGGCAAAGTTTCACTTTCCAGAGGATGTTGGACTGCAGTTCCCAGCTTTCCTCACAATTGGCTATGCTGGCTAGGGATGATGGGAATTGTAACCCCCCTGGAAGGTCACATTTTACCCAACTCTGCTTTAGATGCTGGAAAAGATATAAAAAAGATTAAGAATTGCTATGTTGGCTGGGCTATCTGTCTCTGTCTGTCTATCAATTGATTGATTGATCGATCTACCTATCTATCTCTTTTCTATGGCAAACATGTAGCTAAAACATGTTCTAGAGAAGCCTGTAAACAGGACAAGATGACAAGCAATAGCAATAGCAATATAGTAAATTTCTATACCACTTATCAGTGAACTAGCACTCCCTATGCAGTTTACTGTGTGTAAGCCAATTGCCCCACAACAAGCTGAGTACTCATTTTACTGACCTACAAAAGGATGGAAGGCTGAGTGGACCTGGAGCCCAGCAGCCCAGCTTTGTGGCTGTGAGTGGCTACAGTACCAGGATTTAATCACTGCACCATCGTGCATTGGATATAAAGCATTATTTCCTCTTTTTTTTTCCAATTTAATTTGAGGCTTGTTTGACAGTTGGTTCAAATTAATAAAAGGACCCTTCTTCATATACCACATCATTGACCTATGTAAATTCACTCCTAAAGGATTTTGTCAGGTTGATGAGTATTTCCTATTCTGAAAGAGAGCAAAAGAAATTCATCAGTGGAACACAAGAATGAAAGCTTAATATACTGGATAGAACAACAGAATCTTGATATTCTTTTCAACCACTTCTGTGCGCATTAAGACAAGAAACGGTAGAAGAAAGAGATTGTGAGTTAGAAAAGGAATGACTGTAAATCCCTTTAATATGTGGGAAAGATGCAGAAAAAGATGAGGCTTATGAATGGCTTTTCACCATGAAAGAGAATGTGTGCATACATTGAATGAAAAACTACTGAATAGCTCTGCACATAAAAAGACCAAAAAAAAAAAAAAAAGGAAAAAAAAGAAAGAAAGAAAGAAAAGAAAGAAAAGAGAAAAAAGAAAAAAAAATGACATATGCCTGCATAACTCCAAGTTATGCACACATATTTCACCAAATGGATTCTAGTCTTTTAAAAAAAATTAGCCAGAGTCCCACCCACAAGATGGAAAAGCTACTTATTTGAAATTCAGCTTCTCTGCTGATGGAGAAATTGTTAGATTTAGTCCAGAATAGCTAGCATTTCTAACTTCTGGTTCCACCTGCCTTGGTTCTAACACTGGTACAATTGCACATAAATGCATTATCCTGTCCACTCACTCTAATTATGATAATGATATCATAAGCCTAATATTTGGGGTTCCCAGGCTTACCATAATGTGTCGACAGAGGCTTAAGATTGTGGAACTGAAAGGGGGGGGGAGGGATAGGCAGAATTCTTCTCCTCTTTCATAATAAGTTCTGAATTTTTGATTATTTGTTTAGATACTGAACTACCAACTCTGCAATTTTGTGTGCTGGGAATTAATTAAGCAAATGAAATCAAAGTATTATAATAAAATGGACAAAGATAAAATATTTGAATGCAAATACATTTTTCCCAGAGCAAGTAATGTATGAGGAGACACTCTTTTGTCCTTTGAATGCTTCTGAGAAAAAGATTCATTTTCCCCAAGAAAATGTGACACAAATAGTTCAAGAAATTTAGCAAGAACTCCAATGAGAGAAATAAAGAAATAAATAAAATAGACAGATATATAGGCTAAAAAGAATGATGCTTCTTTCCGAGATTGTCCATTCCACTGTAAACCCATTCATCCTACTGCCATCTTTATTCATGGATTTGGTGATGACTTTCCAGATATGATCATGTATGTAAATGATAGGAAATTATGTTTATAGCTTAAATTTTCATAAAAGCTATTATATGATTGATCTTTGGTTGGACTTCTGTCCTTCCTCCCTCTCTTCCTTCCACTATTTCTGAGATGCAGAATTACCGGGCTGTTCATTTCTTCAGAGTAGGGTATGTGGGTATTATGCCATTGTTCCCATTACTACTTCTCAAAACTGTGAGTAGTACAGCTTAGTGACAGACTGCATGCAACACATCCCAGATTCAATGCTAGACATCTCTAGTTATGGAGTAGTCCCCTCTCCACACACTTTGAAACATTGGAGACCTTCACAGTGCATAGGGAAAATGTATCTTTCCAGGGCTTTTTTGGTGCCCCAAATTATATTTGGGGACAAAAGTCTCAAAAACTGGCTCCAAATGCCCACAAAGCCCCATAGGGGGGTATGGAACTATTTTGTCATGTCCCCCCCCCCCCGCAGGCTTTTTTCAAACATAATGGGATTTCTAGATTGGCAGGAAAGGGCAACATGAAGTTGCCTTTTCCTTAATACTTAGCAGCTGCACTGCAAGTCCCAGGTGTGTAATAAAAGGACATAGGGCAGCTACACTGAGGAGGTGTGGGGACAACTTATCTGAAGTCTTTTCAGCAACTACATTGGAAGCTGTCATGATGCTAGAAACACAGGCGGAGCAGCTGCACAGGTGGCAATGAATGGGGCTTTTGGCCGCACTGAACCTTTAATTTTGTTGTTGTTGTTGTTGCTGGCTCTGAACTGCGCAGTTGCACCAGTACATCATACAGGCAATTGTATTACCAGCTGCGAACTGCGCAGTTGCTCAGGTACATCACACATGAACTGTGCCGTTATGAAGATCTGTCAAATTACCATTGTGGTTTCGCTTCCCTTTTTAAAGTGCGCAGTTGCATCGGTGCACTATGAATGAACCCCTTTATTTTATAATAATAATAATAATAATAATAATTTATACCCCACCCCTTTGAGATCAATTGAGGCGGCTTACACATTAAAATACTATTACATCAATAAAACAAACTGCATCCCTTCCCCATTAAAAAGATATTAAATCTGTTACAATTTAAGTTTATGAATAAACTTCTTTATTTTATGAATGAATTGACATTTTATGCTCAGTTGCATAGCAGTTACAGCATCCCAGAGTCCCTATTGCACATGTCTAGGGTTCAGATTAGGGCTGGAGCTAGGGTTTGGGAGCTTTAAAAAACTGCACAGTTGTACTGCAGCATTTAGACACAACTGCACAGTTACACCCTTTTATAAAGAAGCTGGGGAAAGGAGGTCCTTTTTAAAGCTGCCTTTTCCCCACTAAAATGCAAAAGAAGTGTGTTCATGCCAAACCTTCAGTGTGGGTCATCTAAAGGCTACACTTTCATGCAGGCATGAACACACCCCTTTTTGCCAGTCTAGATCAGCCCAATGTGATCTTCTGGTTCACTTCCTATTGGGGGAAAAAGGCCTTGGACCTTAATGGACCAGAGAAAGACAAAAACATGTCAAAATTATCTTCATGGCTTCTAGGGGTAATTGATGGGCCTTTTTGGGTTTTTAATAAAAAAATAAATAAATAAATTCAAGTTTAGAAATGAAGAGGCTGGCTTCCAAGATCTGGGAGAACATGGCCCTATAGTTCCTGACAGTTGCCACTTATCATGTAGACTTCTGTCCTCCAGAGGCTGCCAAACTACTACTCCCATTGGCCAAGGTGGACAAGAGAGTTCAACAACTCAGAATTTTCTGGGTTCACAACATTCAAATGTGGGAGTCAGTGAAATTGACATTTGTAACTCTCCCTGAATCAGTGCAATACTCAAAGCCCTATGTGATATGTGAGAAACCTGTAATGGTCCTTCTCCATGTAAATATTCCTCTCTCTCTGGCTTTTCTTCACTAATAAAGATTCAGGAAGGACTCATCCCATGCTTTCTACAAGCTCATTGATGACTAAAAAGGCCAATCTGAGATAAACAAGTCTGGTTGCAGAGAGCACAGCAAAAAGTATCCTTGGGTGATGTTTCCAAGTTGTGGTTCTTTCTGTGTTGTCATTTTTCTTCGAGACTCGTTCGGCGTGAGTTCTTGAAAGAGGCTGCAGCACTGTGGATAGTGTGTCTCCATGCCTCCTGATTTGAGGCCAGGGCAGACCACTGTTGGTGACCAATTTGGCTGAGGTTGTGATGTTGTTTCAGGGAGTCCTTCTATCTCTTCATACATGGATTAATGTAGGTGTTGGTTGAAGTTCTGATACTGAATCTTTCCATGTAGTTCTAGGCTCTCATTTCCTCCATAAAAACAAGAAGGAACAGCTATAGTTCCCATTCAACTACTTTCTTTAGTTTTCTCATGGCACAGTTCAAGAAATGCATTTTTTTATTTTGTTGTTTCTTGTATTGCAAAAGTGTTCAAGAAACATTAAGGGATATATGTGGGATATAAGAAACAACAAAACAAGTGATCGCTTAGTGAATTGTTTCTTGGAACAACATCATCCTGCAAAAGATCTTAGATTTTGGGGAATATAAAAAAGTTAATACTATTGATGAGAGGATACTGTTAAAAAAAGGAAGAAAGAGGTAGAGTAGATTTTAAAATTAACATCTTTGGTCCATAGAGGTCTAAATGAGGATCTTGACCTACTCCCACTTTTGTAAATTTTCTCTGAAATTTCTGATGGCCCACTTTCCTTCAGCCCCATTAGTCCAAAGTATCCTTCAATGTTATCTAACCTTTTATACCCTTAGGTGATACCTAAGCTTTTTTGTGACATTAAAAAAAATCCTTTAGCATCCATTGAAATATTTCTTTTTCCTATAAATGATGTGAGAGTTTCAGCTCCTGAAATTTTTGAAGTTAAATTTCAGATAGGTATGTGTAGCCAAAGGCAGTCTACAGGTATAATTTCAAATAATGTTATATTATTTATTGTATTATTATATATTTATGTGTTTTCTCCTTCTGCTATTTTGAATAGCCTTTGAAGAAGACCTTTGAAAACATATATAGGCTGAAATGTGTTGGCCATTGGTTTGTTTTTAGCAAGTAAGAACATACATCACTTGAACACGTCAAGTGTATTGTATACACGTCTGTGTATTTTATATTTTCTGGCCTGGGTCTTTCCAGTGAGTTCTAAGAAATAAATACTGGAGTTATTTCCTGAGTTAGAGGCTCAACAAACTGCCCTGAAGGGGCGTCATGACATCGCCCCTATCCTAGCCAGGTCAGGGCCATGGCAACCACATGCTGCATCCCCGATCCAGCCTTTTCAGGGTGCAAAAAGGAGCTGCAAAAGCGCCACGGCTTGGCAGCACTCCTTCGGTGCTGTATTGTATGGACGCAGCACTGGAGGAGCGCCATGATGCTGCATGCCATGTGATGCATGCAGCATCATAGTGCTCTGAGGGAGAGTCAGGGCGTATGTCATCTGGATGCGACACCCTGACTCCATCCCAGGCCGGCCATAATGTTACATGTTATGTTAAGTCACCATTTGATATGACAGCAGTGTGAATGCTTGGGGAGTGATACAGCACAAGGGATGAAAATAATGCTGGTTTCGAAGCTGGAACCCATATTGCTTACTCCTCATGGATGAAAACATCCTTATGAACTATTGTTCCATGCCCTTGCCAGCTCCTAAGTGTTCTTTGGCATCTCCCTCAATCTGGTTTGATTCCCTGATCTTTGGCTGACTTCCTCATCCTTCTTGACCTTGGACTGGTAGTGGCCAATGCTAGCTGTGGCTTAGTGGCTCCAGCAAAATAATTTATGACAGTATGTCATCTCTCAAACATATATAACAATCATCATATGTGACTTTCCCCCTCTCCCCACCCTCTGCTGGGTTAGAGAACAAGAACTAGTGATGGGCTGATAGAATGCAAAAGGAAATAGTTGCATCCTGGCTGGGACTAACAAAGAGTATTTTATGGTTCAGTGATGGTTCTTAATCTCCCAAGATGCTGTGCCATGTTCATACTTCAGACTGCTGCCAACAGGCAAAGGGAAAGTCCTTCTGCAGCTATCAAAAATATAACTGATCTTTAAAATTGCTTAGATTACATTTTGATTTGTGTTTTGATTATGAAGCAGATAACATCCAGTTCCTTATGAAGAAATCATTTTTGAGAACAATTTAGACAACACATGCTGTGTCTCTCCATGGTGGCATTGATGCCTTTGTGTCATGGCTTATTTAGAGATTGTTATTTAATTCTGTGCCACTCTTATGGGCCTTGCTTTATTCTAAATAAGTTTCACTGATAAAAGTAAAAGGCTGAGGATTTGTTTCTAAAACGGGTGGTTGTGAATGGGTAAAAGATTTGTCATAATTAAAGCCTCCATAATCTTTTGAATTATAACCTTTATTCCAATTGTTGTTGCTGTTGCTTTGTACTTCATTATCCATTAGTTATAGTCATTATCCATAATTTAAAATCAATTAATTTTCATTGAAGCCTAATTATGAATTTTCCTTGCTTCTAATGCCTTTTTGAATAAAATGAAATCAGTATGCTAGTTACCATGAGCCTTAATGTACATATTAAGCCAGATACAGAAAACCTATTGGCCTCCAGCTATTTTGCAGGTATAAATCACATCAGCTCTATGCAGCATGTCCGATGGAAAAGGATAATGGGATTGTGGGCCAAAACATTGGAGGGGCCCAAAGTTTTTCACCTCTGTGTGAAAGCGTCTTGCACAAAAAACATGCCTCATCTTGATAGGCAGATCATATACAGACTGTCAACGTTTCATACATGACCCAAAGGAGTCCTCCACAGATGAGGAGAAGACCAGGACGATGGATTCCAGCAGCAAGAATCTGAGGGGGATCTGGAATCTTCAAGTGCCCTTTGAGGCTGTTGAAAATCTTCTAACAAAAATTCATTTCACCCACACCTAGAACAGGATAAGGACCTACAGAGTGACTTGTCCTATCCATTTGAAAGATGTTGGCTTAAACATCAGCTGGACGGAGGTCATATGTGAAGGAGTGTCTGGATTCAAGAGGTTATAACAAGGCATAATGCTAATCATCTTCAGCTGTATCATCATAGATGGCTGAGTATAAAGCAGCCAAGCTGAAGATATAATATTATTGATTTCAGTGTCCTTCCTTCTCTTGACTCATAAACTCCTTTGGCGTCTTTACACTGACAAGCTCTTTGGATTCCCCTCAGTCTTCTGAAACAGGTAGGACTGTCTTTGAACTCATGTTTCCTCTGCCTTCTGCTTTAATTCCTGGTACCTAATGACTCCTTGTGTTGAAAGCCAGATTGGCTTTGACTCATTCTCTCGTTGCTTCCTGCACTGTTGGCTTTCAGCTTGGGAAATTGCCACATAAGTCATGACATGAAGCTCTTGCGTCTATGTTACTCGATGAAAAGACCTGGAGATCTCAAAAGCATGCATACATTGTTTTGCAGTTTTGGCTGATGTAATAAAGATATTATGCTGATGTTGATTCTGGTGCACATTGTATGGCAATTTCAGGAAGTCTGATAGTCCTCAGATAATTTAAGAATGAAACTCTGTTCTCAGGAAACAATATTGAGGTGGGCCTTATTTTCCCCTTATGGGGAAAATTACTAAGAACAAGCATAAAACAGGGAGACACATTTCTTCACTTTCCATTTTACAGCAAGGGTGAAAACTGAGGTTTGAGTTTGCAAGTAAGTTATTTTTATTCTGCAGCTTTCACAAATGACGTGTTCTAAAAGCAGAGATATTTGCTTGCCTTTCTTAGTATTTTTTTTTTTTTGCTCTCATTTTGTGTTTTTATTGGTGCTTTTTTGCTTTTGCTGTTTTTTGTTATTTCTGTTCCTATCTTGATATGCATTTTTGTTGTAAATGAACTGTTTGCATGCAAATAAGTGTTACTGAAATATTTATGCCATGGAGGAGATTTGGTGGTTATATAAAATCAAAACAGGAGATTCAAGTGATTTGTATGTTCCCCCACCTGCCAACTAGTATGGCCAATGCTAGCTGGGGCATTCTGGGAGTTGTCATTCAAAAGAGTATTTTTTCCCAAGCACTGATTCTCTGTAACATCCAAATTGGAACTTTTGCATTTCCTAGTTGGTGAAATATGCTTCCTGTAACACAGGAAGTTTTAATACTATTTTTGTTTTCTGAAGTTTGGTTTGGTTTGGAAATAGATTTATGAAGCAAAACAGATATCCAGGTCAAGGCACAAAGAGGTGCCCTGCTGGATAGAAACTGGGAAGGGGGGAGTCTAAGCCAAATATAAAAAAGGAACCTGTGACCTCTAGGTGCCATCACCAATTTAGGATATGCTCTACTGAGAAGTCTACCAAAAAAGCTAAAATAAATAGAAGCTGGGCAAAAGAACAGATTTATCAAGAAATCCCTTCTGGGATCATTTTAACATTTGGGCTGAGATACAAAAATGTTGTGAATTTGCAGGTCTAAATATATTCCCCTGCCCACAAAGAGCATCATGTCTGGATTAATAATGCTTATATTCAGTTGCTTATCTAATATGAGCAACCTTGTTTCCTATGCAGACCCGTTCTCCAAGATACTGTCCTGCATTATGCAGGCATTGGCCTACTTTTTCTTCTTCGTCTTTCATGACTATATCTGGCTGTGCTGAAATACATAATGCGCACAGCTTACAAAGCAGATGGACTGTTGCTCTTATCTAGCATGGCAATTTTTGTGGTGGTTTGATTATTCTCAAGACACCTGCTTCAGTGCTCTTGCAAAAATACTATATAGAAATGAGAAGAGGTAGTTATTATGAAAGGCTTTCAATTCAGTCAAAGGGAGTGATGTTTGAAAAGATGTTGAAAGATCTTTGATTGGAGCTTTCCTGTGGCTGGTTTCCTTTTAATTTTATTTCCCCAAAGTATGGAGCCACAGAGTGATGTCAGGATGGGGCTGGGTAGTGGCTGAAGAAGAGATGGTTGTTAGGAATCTTCAAGTCAACTTCAACTTAAGGTGACCCTATCACAGGGTTTTCTTGGCAAGATTTATTCAGAGCAAATTTTCCTTCCTCTTAGGTTGAGAGAGTGTGACATGTCTAAGGTCACCCAGTGGGTTTCCATGGTTAAGCAGGTTTTCCAGAGTTTTAGTCCAACAATCAATACTCAAAGATTGGCCTGTACCTCCCCAATTAGTATGGCCAGTTCTGGAGGAACCTGGAAATTATCATCTTAAAAGTAACGTTACCATGCTGTTATTCATTCAAGGGGGAAACACTGTAAGTACCTAGCTCCAGACAGAAAATTATGTGGGAATAAGTCCCATTGGATGCATTGGTGCTTATTTCAAAGTCAAACTGATAGGTTTGTTGAACCACTCCTGGATTTTGAGACACACCACTTTACACAGTAACGATTGAAGAGTAAGGGTGAAAATAGGAAGATTTTCCTGTGGGAGAGGAGCAGAGAGTTACTCTCTATAATTTGTAGCACAACAATCTGAAATAGAAGCATTTGATTACTGATGATTAATCACTAGCCTCTTTTAGAATGAGGTATAATGCAATCGAGACCTTGCAGATCATATATTCCATTCATATACAATTTCTCCTACCTTTCCCCCACTCCCTATACACAAGCATTTTCAGTTTTGATTCAGCTGTTTTCATTTCAAGGTATCTTTAATGTGACTCAAAACCGGTCCAGATAAATTGGTGGATGAGAAGGTGGAGAATACCCTAGTAATTTATACAACATCAAAGTACAATTCATGCAGCTTCTATGTAAAATCAGCAAAGTTGTCATTATCATGCAATCCTTCTTTTTATTAAACATTCTCTTCTGAATCTTTTGTTATCACTTTCACATGTCTACAGAACTCCAGCCTAAAAAAGTAACTGTTCCAACCAGATGCATTTGACATTTCATCCAGTTCCTTTTATCAGGATTCTAAACAAGAAGCTTAAAGTCCATTTGATGTTATATTTATTTATTTGTAAGCTCTCTCTCTCTCTCTCTCTCTCTATATATATATATATATTCTTTGCACTGAAGTCTAGACTAGTTTCTCATTTTCATCAAGGGGATTAGGGGAACATTCATAAATCTTACATGATTCAGAAGAACTTTCTGACTTTAGTATTTACATTTTTCTTATTTACTGCAGCTTACAGAAGATAGATTTCTTGTGTGAACTCTAAATGGCTAAATTTCTGGTGCTACCATGGAATATAAACCTTTCCCGATATGCTTAATTAATCTTGAAATGTTTAGGTCTTGTTGTGGCTTTGCTTATTTTCCTCTGCTTCTAAACAATTGGTGCCCATTACAGAGATAAATGTTAACAACTGAAGGCTTCTGATGCCCCAAAGGTATGCCCCAAAATTGACCCCAAAAACTCAGGTTGTCTTACTTATGGGTCAGTATGATAATGTGCTAGCAGCTCTTTCAGATTTCCCCATGCAGTTTCTTTCTGTCCTTAGCCAAGTTCTGTGCAATTGATCACCTGATTAAGGGGACTCAAATAGATGTTGAATTATTCCAGTAGCTTTTCTCTTGATGTTGTGTGCTTTCAATTTGCAATTTATGGTGACCCTAAGGTGCATTTGTCACTGGGTTTTCTGAGTCTGAGAGTATGTGACTTGCTCAAGGTCACCCAGTGGGTTTCCATGGCCAAGTAAGGATTCAGACTCTGGTCTCCATGGTCATATACTGTTTTACCACATATACTCATTGATAAGTCTAAAAATGTAAGCCCAAAAATTGACCCCAAAATCCCAGGTTGGCTTATTTATGGGTCAGTATGATAATGTGATAGCAGTTCTTTCAGATTTCCCCATGCAATTTCTTTCTGTTCTGAGGCAAGCAGAAAGAGTCTTTGGTGATTGATTGCTGTTTTTTAACAGTCCCTCTACTACCCGCATGCTTCCCTTTTGCTCCTCACATGCACACAGTGAAGGAGCTTCCAAGTTTTACACTTAACCTATCCATGGGTCATGTCAAAATCCATAATTTTGCCCTCCAAAAATAACCTCAGTTTATACATAAGGTCAACTTCTAACTGAATATATATGATACTTTGTCCAATGTTAAAATCTTTCTCTACTTCCAATGAAACATCACCCCAATGGGTGATGGGTGACACCAAACTATGAGCCTACACTTCACATAACTGAATAAAGTAGCAGACATTGGCTGAAATAACGCCTTGGCTTGGCAGATGTAAAGCTCTGCTAAGGACACCACTCACCCTAACCCAACATGCCTACATAGCCTCCTGGTGTACAATCTCCATGGCTGTTTAATGGCTGGGAGTGCCCAGGCAGCATCCAGCTGCATTTCTGTAGCTGGGCACACAGAAAAAATCCCATCCTCCTGGACATCTAGAGGATCACTGAAATCCAGTGAAATCAACTAAAATCTGATTGATTTATGACTAAAACTGGCTTAATTCCAAGGTATAATTTAACTACGACTAAATCTGGATCTAGCCCAGTGGTCCCCAGAAGATGAATCTATTTTCTCCAAATGAATTGGTAAGAAAATGCACCACAACACTTATTAATTTATTAATGTAACACATATAGGCGAACATCCCTTCAGTGAGTTATGCATGTGTAACTACAGCATATGCATATAAGGATCTTTTTAAAATGAAACACAGAGAGCTATTCCTTTGCCTTTGTGCTCCATCCAACCCCCCTCCACTTCCTGGCAAGTGTCAAGCCCCCCAAAGAGCCCCCCCATTGTCTCTTACCAGTAGGAAAAGAAAGGAGGAGGGAGGCACACAATGAAGATCCAGTTGCTCTAGGCTACTGAGGGAAGGAAAAGCAGGTGTACATTTCAGAGTTCACCTTAATCCCCCCCCGCCCCGAGCTAAGACCGGCTGCTTCTCTGTGGTCTGAATTGCTTTCCTCTTCTTGCTCTCTCTCCAGTAAGTAACAGAAGCATGGGTCCCTCCCATTTGGTTTTGGTTGGCAGGTGATGGGAGCACATGGAGCTACATGTGTAGAGCTACCGTGTTTCCCCGAAAATAAGACAGTGTCTTATATTAATTTTTTCTCCCAAAGATGCGGTAGGTCTTATTTTCAAGGAATGTCTTATTTTTTCCCATGAAGAAGAATTCACATTTATTGTTGAACCAAAAAAATAATAATGAACATTTATTATATACTGTGTATGTATTTATATACAAAAGCTTTGCTAGGTCTTACTTTCAGGGGAGGCCTTATATTTAGCAATTCAGCATAACCTCTACTAGGTCTTATTTTTAGGGGATGTCTAATTTTCAGGGAAACAGGGTATATGCAGATGCAGGATCTGAGCCACAGTTTTATTTAAAGTGTTGCATGCTGTTATTGTTTGTAAATCTCTTTTCAAAATTTAGAAAGACTTAAAACTCAGCCTCAGATGCTGTGATCTCTTTTTTAGATCGATGTGCATTGTTTCTTATCCATTGTTACAAAACTGTGGTAGAAACCTCAAGTGCTGGAAATTATTGTGGACATGGCTGTGAATCTATATTTGTTTACTAATTTATAGCCACCTTCTAATAAATACATGTTCAGAGTAGTTCATGATGGCTGACTGCTGTTCAGTAACTGAGAAATGCACTACATTCAGCCCTCCACATTTACAGGTTTGACTTTTGTGGCTGATTCTTCACAGATTTGATTAATATGTTCTCTCTAGGAGTCCCTAGGTCCTTCAGCACAACTTGGAGGTCAACCTCCACCAGAAATTCTGCTGGAGGTCCTAGAGATGCCTATGGAGAACACTAGGCATTTGTTGATCTTCCAGCACAATTCTATGGTCAACATCAGGCAGATATTGACCACAGAGTTGCACTGAAGGACCTAGAGATTCATAGAGAGGTGTTCGCACAGGTTAAAGAAATTGTGTGTTTTTTTATTTGTAGTTTTTCCACAATCCTGTGCCCCTAACCCCAGCAAATGTGGAGGGCCCACTGTACTTTGGAATTCTTTTATTTTCATCTATGGGACTGCAGTCACATGGATTCTAAATGTATCTGGAATATTCATGATAGTCAAATCGTTGTCAACATGGTAAATTTTAAAGTGGCCCAATTGTTATTTTTATATATTTCCTGCCTCCCAGAAGTTTCTGTTAACTCAGCTTTAATGCTAATTGGTGAGCATTTTTAATTTGTTTACATACACATGAATTAAAATATTCAAATGAAATATGATTGTTTCACCCCATACGGGAAAGATGGCCACCTCGGGGTACTAAAACTTGAATTATAAGTTCTTACACACTGTTCAGTTTCTAGAATTGTGCATTGACTTGGTCAAAAATGTAAAAAGAAAACTAGAAACCAAAGTAAGGATGACAATGCTGAGAGGGCTGTGTTTCGTTTTGTAACTGAAGATTTACAAAATTGTATATTATATTAATGTTTAATATGTATGAATACATTACTGTAATTCACAGGTTTGAAAAACATGCGAAATAATTTGCTAAATTATTAATTCACCAGATTCCCCCCTCCCTGATATGTTTGAACTCCATAGATTTCCTGAGTAACACTGCAGTTAATCCTCCATTGTAACAAATAGATTAAATTGTTGTAGACTTTTATGGGTCAGATGGTGAACAAGCTCACTGGCTTTCAGAGAAGTACGTACACAAGTGCTTATGCAAACTGTAGTTACCAAGCACCATCTTAAAAGACACATTCGTTCTTTTCTCTCACACAGGAGAAAACCCTAATATTAAGCCTAATCCTACTGTTAAGATTCATGCCTGCATCATTTAAAAGCATCTTGGAAATACTGTTTTATTCCATATGCAAATTCAGTCAACAGATCTATTGACTAACTGAGTGGAAATCACACTGACCTGCACTGGGTTGCAGATGTAGCAAAAATTATTTGTCTATATGCAGCTTCTTTTGATAGCAAGGGTAATTTTCAAGTATATGTTTTGTCTGCATTGCTCTCTTCTGCTCTATAGTAACCAGAAGTAATTTGTTATCTTTCTACCCAGAGGACAGAAGCCCAGACTCCAGAAGCTTAAGGCACATATTGAATCCTGCCTGTAATATAGAGCACAACACAGAAAATACATTCCATTGGAAACAGAGTGGACAGACTGGCAAGTCCTGTGCTGCTACTTCAATTTATGTAATCCAAAGTTCATTGGTACAAGTGTTAACTGGGGAAGAGCTAAGCAAATAACCCTACAAAAGTTTTCACTATTTGAACTGTGGTGCAACTCTTCATTTTGTTCTTTGAGAGCCATGGTGGTGTAGCGGTTTGAGTATTGGACTGTGACTCTGGAGACCAGGGTTCGATTAAACAACAACAACAACAACATATATATATATATTTCAATAATGGGGCTAAGTCTGTTTAAAATTTCAAATGGCCACACACATAATTTGTTTCTGCTTATGGCCCTTGTTTCTCCTTCAAGTGGGATGAGGCCATTTACATGCTCAACAAGCTGAAGTTATTTTTACTAATATCCTGGCATAGTTTGTCCTTGGATTGAATGTGCGAACCTAGTGGCACCCCAAATGTTATTGCACTGCAAATTCTTTCAGCCCTAACCAGCATGGTAAATGCCAAGGAACAATGGGAGCTGCAATGCAGTCCAAAAATGTCCGAAAAGCCATGTGTTCTAGAGAGTGATCTCTGCTAGATCACCATGGTCAAAATCCAATCTGTGGTCCTTATTAGAATAGAATAATTGATTCTCAACATTGTTACTAAACAGCAAGTCAACACTTTTAGGAATCCGATTGATTCAATAGGTCTGCTTTAGCAATGATAGGAACTGGACTAAGGTCGAAATAGAATAACAAGAATTCCTTATGAAGTTTATCACAGAATTGCTGGTCCTGAATTGAGCAGTATTGTCATTGCCATTAAGTAAAACAAATGTTGACAATAGATGCATCCACACATTTATCTACTTAAAGCATTGTTTTGAATCAATGAATACTGTATATTTTTATATGTAACAATGCCTTTAACAGTGTTGTAACAAAACAACCATGAAGCTCATGTGGCTGAAACCCATCTGTGAGGGAACTATGCCTTTGGGCATCACAGCAAATCCCTCTCTATACAAATGGATGGGCATGAAGTTGTGACCTCACTGTGCAGTCCAATCTGTTTGGCCTGTTTGATTCATCCTTCTGGATACTCATTAAAAACCTAATTCATCTGTAGATTGCAGAAAGTCCAAATGAAACCACATGGTCCTTTTCTTCTTTTGGAGAATATCTAGTTTTCCATTAAGTAGTGAATAAGTGCTGCTATAATTCAAAGAACGCCACATATCTTTATTAGTACAGCTGCTTTCTTTTCTGTCCTTGTTTTGTTAGTTACCCTGTTCTCTCCCTCTGTGCTTCTAGATGACAAATTTTTGCTGACTGAAGGCATATTTTATTATAGATTAGATTCCACACCTGCCCATGTGTCTGTATGTAAACTTTCATTCCCCGATACCTATGTTTTTGAGTATCCTGGATTCCAAATCAATTCTAGGTCTGGATCTGTCTTTGAAAACTATGGACGTGGTAGGCTTTCTCATATCTATTGAACTGCAGGCTTAAAAGCCCTTTATTAGACTTGGCTGTAAATGTTGCATATCACACAGATGAAAATACCGAACCTAACCAGGGAAGCTAGCACTCGGGTAGTTTGAGCAAATGAGAAAACAGTATTTTCAAAGTCCTTATATGAACTACTCAACATTTGTTTTCCCATCTGTGGTGACAGGCCTTGTGGACCATCTGTTCAAGCTTATGCTCATTTTCTTAGCCCTAATCAAAGATCCCTCTTTGCTTGGCCAAATTCCTATCTGAACACTCATTTAAATAAGAGTCCCATGGCATCTTGAAGCATGGGTGGGCAAAATGTGGACCTCCAGATGTGGCTGGACTTCAACTCCCAGAATTCTTCACCACTAGCAATGGTGCCTAGGGCTGATGAGAGTTGCAGTGCAGCAACATCTGGAAGACTACACTTGAATCACCCAATCTTAAAGTGTAATAATTATAACACAGACTTTCATGGAACTTAGAAAGTATCTCAAAGTATATTCAACCTGGTCTGTTCTATCTACAATATTGCACTATTTGGCCTGAATATCTGTTGGGAGAACATGTCATATGTGAATAAGTGCATATTATCTTATGAAAACATTATGTGGCCTTATTGAGCTTTGCCTTTTCCTGAGGGATTTTTTTAAAAAAAGATTTTAGCCATTGTTTTTGCATATTTATTTCCAAAAAGACTTTTAAAACTTGAATAATGTATAATATGCATTAATTTTTCCCAGATACATTTCATAAAGTTACATTGTTAAGTTTTTTTCTTCCTATGTGGCATTTGTTCCTTTAGCATTCAGTATAATAATATCCTCTTATATATTATTTAAAGTTATTGTAGATGAGCTGTAAATGTTTAATTTTCTGCCATAATTCACTTTCATCATTACAAAATTCTTGTTTATTTCAAGTTATTCCTATCAGCATTCTGTACATGTTCTATTGTAGCCAGTGCTATTTATATTTGCAAGATGACGCAGACCATGCTTTACTAGTGTAACTCCTTATAACAAAATGGATACCGTCTGTTGCTACAACAACATATTGTGTAAAATTTAACAGCTTCAACTGACTGCTTTTGAGGTCCCTGCATTTAGAGGGAATGAATACATATGTTTAAGCTGTTGCAGCTTTTATACATTGAAAAGCTGCTTGTATTTATTTGCTTCATTTTATAGCCTTTCCAGCCCAAGGAGCCACCAAGATGGATGACTCTACAAAGATACTTTCTTTAAAAGGTACATTAAAAGAATGAAGTACATTAACACCCACACAGAATCCTAAGTATGGAAACAAAACAGAAGTGAAAGAAAGCACCCCAGGTTCTCCCAGTCCCCCAATGCCTTGAAATATAAAAATAGCAAAAAACTTTCTTCACTTTCATTCTTAACATTTATAAACCCCAATGCACACAGCTGCAGCCTATTTATATTGCTGTTGCAGAGCTTGGAAAAATGATTACCGCTTCTAGGATCCTCCAACCAGTATGGATATACCTTCCCCCTGGAATCTGGGGAGACCAACCCCCAAGTTTTAATTTCTCCAAACTCTGGAATGATTGCGCATCAAGGTCAGAACTTGTTAACTACATGTCATGCAAAAAAAGCCACAAAGGGAGCGAGTGAAAGAAGTTCAATTAAAATGGAAGGCATCCATGTTTAGGATCTGTTTTCACAGCCATTGCACCATGATGCTGAGTATGGGTGCTACTCGGCATCTCTTAGAGCAAAAGATGCAAAAACATCCCAAGTAAACATTGTTAAGCACTGTTTCTATGTTCTATATAGATAATGGCTCTTCTGAAGAAAAGCTAGAACAAAAGGTCACAGCTGAGTATTTAAAAGTTTTGAATTAATGTCTGAAATTTGTATTTGCTTCAATGGCTATTAAGATGTCATGGCCATATTCTGGAAAACAGGGTCTGTGTGTCTCTTAAAAATACATCATCGATCAGTTTAGCCAGTCTTCATATGTTGAATATTTCTACCTACCATTTTTTATTTAATTAGTGACATTTAATTAGTGATAAATGTTATTAATGAGAAAGAACTCAAGTGCTAGGACAGGATGCAGGATAGTTTACTTTCACTGGTAGATATCATCAGAGAGATCCTCTGCCTGCCATTGGGGAGGCTTACAATTTGCTCCTCTAGAGGCAGCCATTATTCTGGTGACAAAATTTGCCTTATACTTCATCCCTTCGGTCATGGTGCGGCATAAAAGTTGCTGTTATGAATATAGTATAGTAAGTGTATGATTTTTGCTGTATGGTTTGAGTATGGGACTGGATCCAATTGGAGAAGCATGCCAGTCATCATGAGTTTGGGGTCCTCTTAAAGGGCTTTCAGGTTATACCTCACCTGTAATATTGTGTCCAGTTTTGGGTACCACAATTCTAGAAAGCCATTGACAAGGTGAAATATGCCCAGAGGAGCACATTCAAGATGATCAAAGGTCTGGAAACCAAGCTTTATAAGAATCAGCTTAGGGAGCTGGGTATTTTTAGCTTTGAGAAGAGAGGAATAAGAGGTAACGTAATAAGTATCTTTAAATCTTTACAGAGATCTCATGTAGAAAATGGGTTCATGCTCTAGGCTGCATCTGCATGGCAGAATTAATGCAGACTGACCCCACATTAATTGTCCAGGCTCTATAGTATGGGATCCTGGGATTTGTAGTTTGCTGTGGCACAAGGGGAAGGACCAAGCTTGTTTGAGGATGGAGCAAGCTTGTTTGCTGCTGCTCCAAAGAACAGGACCTGGAGCAATGGATTCAAACTACAGGAAAAAAGAGATTCCACCTCAATCTTAAGAAGAACTTTAGGAAGAGCTGCTTGACAGTAGAACACACACTGTCAGAGTGTGGAGGAGTCTCATTCTTTGGAGGTTTTTAACCAAAGGCTGGATGGCTATCTGTTGGGGGTGCTTTGATTTTGTGTCCCTGCATGGCAGGGGGGTTGGACTGGTTGGCTCTTGAGGTCTCTTCAAACTCTTTGATTCTATGGGGAGCTCTTTGACAGAGAAGGCAAACTATCTCACAAAACTACAAATCCCAGAATTCCATAGTAATGAGCTATGGCAATTAAAGTGGTTTCAAACTGCAGTGTGGATGTCTCATAGAACACGAACATAGTTCATATTAGAAGAAGAATGTCCTAATGGTAGGACAGTGGACTCTTCTTTTTCCTGCATCTTTTAAACAGAGCTTGGATGGGCATCTTTCAGGAGTGCTTTAATTCAGTCTTCCTATATGCAGGGTAATGGTCTAGAGGACTTTTCTGATCCCTTTCAACTCTATGATTCTATGAATTAATGAAGCATCACTTCTTCCAGTTTTTCTTGTATTTCTGTCCCACAAATGGCAGGAGTTCTGTTAAAAGTATTGAGAAATACTAATGCTAAATTAAAGAATAGTTTTGTGCTTTCTCTGTGGCATGAAGACAGGCCTCTGTTGGCACCTGGTACGATTTTAAAATATTGGATCTATGCAGAGAGTCTGTATTCCTATGAAAAAGCCCTTGAGAAAAGCTCCCGCTGAAGTCATTACAAAATCAACATATATAAGAATAGTCAGTGAGCTACCTCTTTAACAAAGAATGAATTCTACTTATTTCATGAGCTATGAAAACATGCTTTGGGGGCAATATTTTACACTGGGCCTCACAAATCATCATTTTATTTCTGTAATTTTATTCAGACCTGAGTCTACTTTTTCACTTCATGAAAACCAAACATGAAAGGGTGGAATACATTTTTTCTTCCAACATAGAGATGCCAGACCCTCCCCAAAAAGGTTAGTAGCTTGCCCACAGGAGATTTATTTTAGAAATTAAAATATCCAGGGAGTTAGAACATTAATTTATGTGAGATGGTTCTTATAAAAAAAAAGTTTCTTTTGCAATGAATTTTCCAGTTTATAATGGGCGACCTCAAATATGACGCAGCTATAAATTCTCTCTATAGAACTGTAGAGTTTCATTAAAAATACTATCCATATGCTTTAGCTACAGTCGAAAGAAATAGTAAGAAAGATTAAACATGTTGTCAACGGATCTGCTTACTGTGAAAAAATACAGCGGGGGGTGGGGGAGATCCACTTCATTGACATAGAAGTTGTACTAATTCATATCTAAAATTATTAGAGGTGGGTTAGTTTTTGTATTATGTGGCTCATGAATATTTGTGACATGTGGTTAATAATTGATGACTGCATTTTCAGCAGCAAAACAAAATATGCCTCCCAAATTGGACCAATCAATTCAAGTTTTACATATGAGCAAATATGCTAGATTTGAAAAGTTTCTAGAACAACAGAAGAATTGCAGAATGGGAATGGCACAAAGACTTCTCTTTTTTCACTGTGGCAGGAAGTTGTAATATTTGTTGCTATAGTTCTTGAGGTTTTTAAAAAAATACCCAGATATTTGTTGTCCCAGACTTTTTCCTGGCTCTTCCTGGCAGCACCTGCCACTTTTTATTCATATACTTTAGTGGGTTTCTTTCTAGTTTTGAGACATCCTAACAATATTTTCCCTTCTCTTCTTATTTATTTATTTATTTATTTATTTGTGGTATAGTGCTATACGACATATCCAACGACACTTTTACACCATAACTCTCTGACTCTAAAAATAAATTATTATTTTTTTAAAAAATCAAGAAATGAAGAAATTTGCCCTTCATACCACAGGACCACCTCTGAAAACCATGCCCCCACATTTAAAAAAAATCTTTGGAAGTGTTTAAGTGCAGATCCAAAATAATAATATATATATATTTTTGCTGCAAACAGATCCCCCAGAACATGAAATAAATGGGTTTAGATGTAGTAACAACAAGCAACACACACACACACACACACACACACACACATGAAGATATATCATGGGAATTGATGCTTATTTAGATTAATCTGGAAGAAGCTTGCATATGTATATGGCTTCAAGTTATCTTTCAATTTAGGGTTTTCTTCAGGAAGGAATATTCAAATGTTGTTTTATTAGTTTCTTCCTCTGAAATATGGCCCACAGCACCTGGTATACATTGGTGGCCTCCAATCCAAGTACTTGCCAGGGCTGACCCTGTTTAGCTTCCCAGATCAGTTGGGATCTGGTGCTTTATGACATTTCGGCTCCTGGAAGAACCCTGTGAGGGAGTAATTTTGTTTGGATCAGACAGTTGATATTCAAATAGCCATAAAGAAAGCCCAATTAATTGAACTCTGCTTTTAAAATACATACAGTAGAATCAAAATTAGCAGCAGGAGCAGAGAGTCAAAGTGCTGAAAGCATGACCAATGAGTTGGATGTCCAGATCTTGATTTTTTGGTCTACAGCGAGCAGAATCCAAAATTATCATTGCCACTAGCCATGTTGGCAAAATTATGTGAAGGATTATGGGAGCTATCATCCAAAGGCTTTTTCAGCTCTGGATGTGTGTGTGAGAGACTTTGCTATTCTAAAAGTTGCCCACCCAAAAGCTGTTATGAAACATTTATGTTGGCTAGAGAGTTTGCTACTAATAACCATGGAGTCTCATATATATGGTTTTAAATCTTGTTGAGAAAGGAAGGTTCTGATTTCCATTAAATTCTGCTGCTTGTGAGAAAAAGAGAAGAAGAAACCCACATTAGTTTTGTGATACTTTAAAGCAGGGGTAGGAAATATGCAGGCCAAGGCCACTCATTTTCTACCCACCTCCAGCAGCCGTTTTTCACTTCAGCTTTCTGTGCTAGGATTTTTGGGGCCCTTTTTGGATGTAACAAAACGGAAGCAGAGGACGATTTATGATGATGACTTTCCCTGTTCATATTAATTTGGATTGCAACTACACATCCACAGCCCTTAAAATAGCTGCAGTTGGCTTACATATGGTGTCAGCCACTGAGAAGGGGGAAATCCACAAGTTGGCCACTGACACAGGCTATCGGTTGCCCTCTTTGCCCACCCATATCCCCTGAGTGGTTCATATATGAAGAAAATCCCCTGAGCTGTTCATATATGGTGTAAGACGTACCTAATCTTTGTAGTATCTAGTATGATTTTTGCCAAAATGGATCAACTCTGGACTTGTTGAGATTTGTATTGCACCACAACCAGACTTGATTTGACTTAACTAGGATTTAAAAAAATTCTTCTCTACTTATTCATCAGTTTAGAAAATAAAAATGCAAAACAAACCATTAGCTCTTCTTCTATTGCTGCTCTTAAGTCTATAGGCAAATGGTGGATATTTTACCCATTCTTTTATTTACTGTATATTGACAGGGGTGATCAGTAGCTATTGTACTGAACCATTTTGTCTGCCTTCATTATTTTATACATTTCTGTAGAAAGAGAAAAAAGGCTTGTTGTGAATATTTCAGCTCCTAACTCCTCTTCCTAAGAAAGTCAGATAGAAAAGACTAGACATTAAATAAATACATATTGTCTTCTTTTAGATTTCTAAATGAGAAGCATCTTGCAACAAGAATTTTTTTTATCTGTGAAAGTTCTTTAGCCCTAATGTGAGCCACAAATGTCAACTCCAGGGCCTGAATCTGTTAGTACCAATTAGAGCAGAGCCATGAAATCAATTGTATTATTGTTACTCAATAGATCCATAAATTCCATTGTTTCAACGGGTTAACTGCTGTTGGTGCTAATTACTGGATTCAGGCCCAGGCTTTTCAACATTTTTGCACCAAAATTGTGAGGGAGCATTCTCTGATTCTGCTCAGGATCTAGAACTGATTGTTAAATTGGACAAACCTTGAAATTTTAACTTGCTGTTGCTCTTGCTGGGGTGTGTGGATGGTCTTGTGGATGTCCAGTATTTATTATATACTCCCTCATCTAGGTAGGGTTCATTTAAGGTTTTTATTTTGTTTATAAAATGCATTAACCTATGTCAATCATTGCCCCCCCCCTTGGTAATCATACATATATACATACATGCATATCACTAATTACAAGTAATTCTATGACATGCTAACATGCAGCTGCTTACAAGTATGCACAGAAAGAAAAGGCAGTAGACAAAAAATGGGACAGTAGAGGAGAAAAAGAAGGAATGGAGTGTATGGATTCAGGATACTGAATCAATCCAAATTAACCCTAGGAAAGCAGACCATATATTCAGAGGTTTCTTGCCCAAGCTCTTAAACTCTTTCTCTTAGACATGTAGCAAGCTCAAGAAAATACTCTATATAGAGGTCTATGTGTGGTTTTTTGGACAACCTCCAGTTCTGTAAACTAGACAATTTCCAGTTCTGTGCACTAGAGCTCTCTGACAGGTCAGGCTGAATATCTCACCAAACTACAAATCACAAATCACACAGGCTGGAACCATGACAGTTACAGTGGTATCAAACTGCTTTGTTTCTGCACTGTGTATTAGCTCCATGCTGGCTCTCAGCAGATTCATGGTTCCTAAAAAGTTTTCAAGAAGCTTGTCTTTCCATATCACTGTTTGTGTACATAAGACTTTCTGCTCCCCCCCCTCCCATTATCACATAGTATCCTGATTCAAGCAGCAAACACAGCAAATTTTCACACACCAGCTGCACCACACCTGCTGGATACACGTAGAAAAATACACTGAGATGGTTCTAAAAATTCTCTGAAGTCAGGGTTGCCCAAAATAATTTGCTCCATGAGGGAGAAAACAAAATGGAACTTTTCCTTCCATTAGAATATACAGAAAATGACACAAATGTCAATTGATTTTTGCACTGGAAGGTAGGAAGGTAGATGCTGGACAAATCATCCAACCATCCAAAAAGGTCCATCAGCCTACAGAGAGGAATGGTTGTTATGGTTCAGAAGGAATTGCTAAGGGCCTCTTCTTGCCTTCCACCAGTATCTTCCCTATGTGGAAGTTATCTTGCTCTGGCTGCTGCCACACTGTAGAATTAATGCAGTCTGACACTGCTTTAACTGTCATGTCCCTTTGCTATGGAAACCTGGGATTTGTAGTTTGTTGTGACACTAATGCTCTCTGAAAACTACAGATCCCACAGTATTAAAACTCCCATAATCCCACAGCATTGAGCAATGGCAATTAAAGTGGTTTCAAGCTGCATTTTTTCTGCAGTGTAGATGAAGATTCTGCCCAATGGTAGTGTTGGCCCTGCTGAAAACAGTCTGTTTGAAAAATCTTGTTTTACAGAATGAGGATACAGGTTCATACGCAGGTAAACAGAGTGACAAATGAAGGGGGAAATCATTTGAAATTTATTTATTTTTAGTTATTTAGCTTCTGCCCTCCTCAGAAACACCGGATTGTTAGGTTTCAAGAACAGGAACTGGGCGCTTGAGAATATGGAGGATATAAGTCCAAGGAATTGTATTCAAGAGCAAGGATAACATTTATTTTTTGCAGCCCAACTTAAACATGGTTGGCCTAAATCCAGTTTGTACTCCCATTGAATCAAGTAATGAATTTTAAATGAATACTTCCCTAAAACCTACTGTATCAGTAGGTCTAATCCCACTGTTATTTCTGGCTGGAACTAACAGTTGGATTTGCCCTGATGTGTTCAGTAACGTGTCTTTTAGTATTCTGTACCAGGAAGCAATCTATTGCTAGGGCACTAGTAGAAGTGAGAGAAAATGTTTGAATATGCCCATTGAATATGCCCATACCAGCTCTATGCCTTTTACTGTGAATAGCATTCATACACTTTACCCGATTTTTAATCCTTCAGTAAAAACATCTTGCACTCTTAATTCAGGGTTTGGAAAAGCGACATTTGGGACTGCAGTTCCTGGAATCATACAGCCAGCATGACAACTGGGATGACCAAAAATAACTTTTCCAAGATTGGTCTTTGACCCCTGATTAAAGCAAACTTCACCTTCCTAAGAAAGTTCCTTTTCTTCCCAAACTTGGTGAACATCACTCTTTTGTGTACTCATTTTCACTCCTAGAAAATGGGACTTCACTCCTAAGTCCCATTTGCTGCACCAAGCAGGGTCATTGAGCAAAGACAGAAATCAAGACCTCTCCCCCTTTCCTCTCCCCTGTACTCTTTTCAGTTCTAAAAGTGAGCACAATATCATTTGAATGCAGTACTTTGCATGTGCTCAGTTCATAACACACGAACTTAGCTCACATGAACCACCAGGATAATATTGGAATATTGTTTAAAAATTAGAGTAGCAGAGAGGGGAGATAAATGAAGGTATGGGAAAGTGGTAAGGGATGAGAGAGCACCTCACTACAGCTTTGCTACTGCCTTCTAGTAATTCCCAACACACCATAGAGAACACCATTGACCTGCATCTGTGTAGGGCTTGCTTCTGTTGTACTGCCAATGCCCAGTAAATTAAGTTCTGCTGTGGTGAACTCAGGAAATAATAATAATAATAATAATAATAATAATAATAATTGTAATAATAATTTGTATCCTGTCTGTCCCTGTATTGGATCGAGGCAGGTAACAACAAGCAAAGCAACAATAAAAATCAAACACACCTAAAAGCAAGCAAAAACAAAACAATACATAGCAAATACTATCTCCCTCCCACCCTACTAATAATATTAAAACATCAGTTCTCAGTAAAATTTCCAATAAAATCAGTCACAATCACTCTCTCTCACACTGTCTGCTGGTATCACTGTCCTCTTTGCTAAATGCCGAAAATGATGGAAGAGGCTGGAATGACAACTTTCTCTTTTGTAGCAAAGTCCTCCTGATCTTGGAAGCTACACAGGATCAGCCCTGGTTAGTACTTGGATGGGAGCCTGCCAATGAATGCCAGCTGTTGTAGGCTATGTTTCAGAGGAAGGAACTGGAAAAACCACCTCTGAGGATTCCTTGACTAAGAAAACCGTATGGAATTCATGGGGTCACCCTAACTCAACAGGCGACTTGGAGGCACGTGCACACAGACACACACACAAACATACACAGGCCGAGAAAGATGTTGAGGGGGACTTTGAAGTTGTTAGTGGCACTGGCTAATTACACATGACAGCTAATCTAAATGGCAAAGAACTTTCTGGAAGATAATATGCCAAGGCTAAATTTGCAAAGTGTTAAGCTAATGAGAAACTCTATTTACTTAATTAAAATACAACATCTTAGTGCTAATAGAAATGAAGGCAGTCAATATGTAGCTTGTGGGCATAAACAAAAGGGATTTACCCTAACCTGAAAAACATATTTGCCTTAATTACAGAACTTGCATCCTGTAAATCTGCTCCCAGTGAAAGTGAGAAGGCTTAATACAAAGAAAATGAGGTTAGCTTATTATTTATGAGATTCATTAAAAATTATATTTCACATACAATGCTTGTATATTTCTCTTCATGCTTCTCAAGGAAATTTATTAGTATTTTATTGTACTTAAGCTTTAACTTGGATCTAATTTCCTTCCACTGCTACCTTTAGTGAGACTCGGGGGACAGGCAAGATGGTCCTGTAATTTATACTAATGAAGCTGATAACGGGATGATCTGTTGCTCTGTAACAGAAAAGCCAGTCCAAATATAGATCCCCAAAGCCTGAAACCAAGCAGGAGATGTACCAACATGTCACTAGGCAACCCCCCCCCAAAAAAACGTTGTTGTGTATGGGTGAGATGGGACCAGGAGTAGGGTCTCAAACACTACCTTCTAGACTTCTTTGCAAGAAGTGGTTGCTTCTGAAAGCGACAATGTCATTAGCTATAAATGTTCTACACTTTCCCCTAAAGCAATGGTTCTCAAACTTTGGTCTTTCGGGTGTTTTGGACTTCCATTTCCAGAATTCTTGACTGTTGGTCCACCATAGTGGGGCTTCTGGGCACTGAAGTCTAAAACACCTTGATGATCAAAGTTTGGGAACCACTCACCTAGAGTATTAGAGTTGGTAATTCTTCTTCCAGGGTTGGACTTTTATCCAGTTAGGCACCAGACCCTGTCTGATATTGGCTGTTAAGCAATGATAGCTTTGGTTAGTACTTGGATGGGAGACTACCAATGAATGCCAGGTGCTGTAGGCTATATTTCTGAGGAAGGAAATGGCAAAATCATTTCTGAGTGTTCTTTGCCTAAGAAAACCTATGATGTTCATGGGGTTGCCTTAAGTCGACAGGTGACTTGAAGACACACACAAAGAGAGAAATACATGGTTCCTTCCACCAGTGGGGTGACTTCCAAAAAATGGCTTTCAGCCTGTGACTCGCTACAAAATGAGACCCAGAGGATGAAGGATCTTCCAGATTTTATTTGGGGGGGAAATCCAGGGGGTTGCTAATGGAGAAGACAAAATGGGAAAGTTTTGTTGAGTGAGCAGGCCTGCTCTTGTGTCACTGATTTTTAATCTTGAGAAGCATCTCCATATTGTGGGAAATTTCTAGTTCTTCAACATTTCCCACTTTACGCTGATATGTAGCGTCTGATTCTGGTGTAAGAATCATCCCCCTTGTCCTATCTTCTCCTGCACTCTGTCCAGAAGAGTAACTACTACCTAGCTTCTCTTTATACTTCCTACTTAGCCTTCAAATGCCTTGATCCCTAATAGAGCAGTTATTTCCGTCATCCCAGCTTCTCAGCTGAATTTAAAATGTCCCATTTTCTTTTTCCTCCTTTCACTTTTCCCTTTCATACTTGTTGTCTGCAATTGTTGCTAACTAAGTTCCAAGTGCAATGACACTCAGATAGCTCAACAAGAGGGAGAGGAGCAGGTGCAGTTTTGCCCTTTGCATTAGTGAGAGCTATAGATTTCTAAGTACCAAAGTACCAAATCAAATTAATCAGGACAAAACAAACGAAACAGCAATTTCCAATTTATTAATTATATTCTTGCAAGAAGGGGTGTCTCAGGCAAGTAGGCAAACCTGTCTGATGTTTTACACAAGATTCATAAGTCATTTTCTGTTGCAGTTTTCTTTATCTTAGTTCTCATTGGCGGATGTACAGACTTTAGAAACTCCTGTTACATTTGTTTTTCCCCACACCTACTTCATACTACTTCATGCAATCCATGTTCATTTAAATTAGTCATTATAGATTCATGGATGTGTTGTAATATTTATAACCCTTCATTAAGCATGCGCAGAAGAGAAAATTCTCTTGAACTTTAGTTTACCTTTTAGAAAAAAAAAAAAGAAATCTCTTGCAATTAACTATACAGATTGAGTTTGTGAGTTCTCCCCAAAGTCTACCACCTCTTTATCTCATTGACTTTGTATATAAGCTAAAAGGAATGCCTATTCTTTTGAAGCTTGTACACCCAAAATTGTTACTTTACTGTTCTTAAACTAAAACAAACAAACAAACAAAACAAAGCAAAACACATTAGGTTTATATTCTTGGCACATTATTAAAATAATGTTTTGAACCATTTTTTTTAATCTGAGGCCTGAAGGTCAAAGGATATGTGTATCTGTGGTGTCTATTTTAAAAACCATCCCTGTCTAAACCTCTTAATTTTATTTCTACCCACTTCATACACACACACAAACACACACACACATCTCTATATGAACTTTTTAATGTGTTGAATTCAATCATTCATTTCTCTCAATTGGGTTCAGTGAAAAGCAAGCTGCTGTAGCCTCTCCTGGCTTTGGAACAGAATGTCCTGTGTTGTATGAGTCTAAATTGTTTTTTGGGGTAAGCAAAAGGAACAAACACACTTTGCAAAAAGAAGGCAAGGGGAGAGCCTTGGCTTTTTTTCCATGAAGAGATTCCCCCTTGAATTATATCAGCCCTGGAACTGTGTACCTGGAACTCATCATAGGTACATGGATTTCTAGCTGCACCTCTAAACTCCCTAAAATAGGATCAATATTGCAGAGAAGCATTCCTGATTTGATTTTCCCCCCTCCTCCCTTCTGTTCTGATTTTTGCTTGTATTAAACTTTGCCTAAATTTTATCTATAAAAGCTTAGCTTTGCTGGTTTTCTTCTCTTTGCCTTTCTTTGTTTTGCTTTACTCATCCTCTCTTTTCACCAGGGCTGAACAATGTCAAGAAACTGCATGTAGCTTCTTGAGGTTGGTCATTGGGAGAGATTTCACTGCTTACTTACCTTGAGACGAGTTTGATTTCCTTCAGGGTAATGTTTCATTTACACCAAAATGAAACTACATACCTTTTGAGAAATAAGTTCCTGTCAGTTCAGTGGGACTTACTTCTGAGTAAATATGTACAGGACTGCAGTCTGAGATTTTTTAAAAAGCTGTTGGAAAGCATGACTTTCTTTAGGGCAATCAGATTTTTTTCCCCAACTATATCTTTTCACAACTAATAACAATCCAGGAACTAAAAGTATTGCATATTATTTTCCCCCGTTCCTCTAACCCATTTTTATCCTAAAAACAAACCTGTGAACTAGTTTAGGCTGAGAAGCTACATTAGCTAAATTGGCACAAGGTGACTACATAAGTGTTATGGAGAACTTGAGATTTGACCTGATTTGCAATGTGCACTGAGTGAACATGAACACAGAACTCATACAGTTAACCAGAGACAAAGGTGTAATTCTGTTGTGTGATAAAGGTATTTTGATTTTAGAAAAATGCATTACACAGTATCGTATTTATTGCTAATCATGCCATGTACAGACATGAATTTATACAGAGTGCTGTTTTCACTGATTTGTCCTCTTTTTAGGCTTTTCTAAACTCAGTACATAAATTTCATAAATTTTCCTAAAATAGAAGTTTTGTGTGTTCTTCCTTATTAGTAAGTTTTCCCCTTTTGTTGCTTGCCCACATCCCTTTGAAAACACTCTAACATTAAAACACTAAACAACAATGTTGTTTAGTCACATGTTTCCTAGTTATCATCCATGAAATGCTGAAATGCGTTTCTCTTTTAAAAAACACAAACCTCTTTAAGCATTAAGTGAAATGTTAAGTGCATAAAATTGGATATTCTGCAGGTATATTCCATGTTCCCTTGAACAGGTGTATCTAGCTGCATAGGTCCTTTTCACTAGGGTGGGAAACTCCGTCTTTCAACCTCCACCCCTGTTTCTGTGGATCCTGCTGCCTACCCAACATTTACTGTCATGACTTTGCTGGTACAGTAACTGTGGCAGCAAGATACCTCATAATTTCACTTCAAAAGAAGGAGCACAGGGAGCTGTTGGATCAGGATGAAAAACTGCATACAAACCACCCTTTTGTGTGTGCAATTTTCCAGCAGTCTGAGAAAATGGTCTCAGAAGCCTGCATTCAGTGATGTGTGACCTGGGTTAGATCAGGGCGAATCTTTTGACAAGCAAGCAGAATCCTGTGGAACAAGCACTCCTCTTTGTCACATTCCCTTTCATCTGACACAATTTGATGCACTGTTCCATGCGGATAATAAATGGTAATATAATCATAATTTTAAAAATCATTAAAGAAAAGGGATGTGGCTGGCTCATGCTTTCCTACTTAGCCTGGTCACGATACCATTATTTATTTAAGATCATTAAAAGAAAAACCTCGCTGTTTTCATTTCCTTTTCATGCAATGTGTTCTCCTTGTCCCATCTATTTTTGCTTATGAAGTGTCACTCATCAGGCTGATAAGAAACCATGCCCCAGAGAGAACTAAGCAAGAGAAAACAAGCATTAAGACATATTATCCAGCATAAGCGCATTGAGCAAGGTACTTTTCCTCTGCATCTCCCGTGAAGCAAGTCACTTCCTGATTTGTGCAGCTTGCCGAGTCCACAGTTTTAGGTGTTTATCAGTTGCAGCACTCACTCTAAGCCAATAGGCTGTCCCTTTGATCATTTGCTGGGAGTTTCAAAGTATCACTGTAGACAGCCCAGAGGTATTCTAGTTGGAATGCGTTGCCAGTTTCTAAATATCTCTGGCATTTCTCTCATTGGTGGCACATTACTTCAGTAATAAGCAAGAAGTATGACAAATACTTGTGTTGGCATAGACAGACAGCTAAATAAAGTGCCTGCCGTCATAAAACTTTCCAAGGCTGTTTTCTGCCTTCTGTTACCTATAATTTCAGAGATCACAGTTTGGCATTCAGCAGAAGGGGAAGAAATGAATAGAAAGTGGCATCACTGCCGGGGAAAAAGCTGTGGCATTCTCCTTCATGAAATGTTTGTAATGCTGTGAAAATCCTGTGATAGCAATAGTAGGGGAAAACAACAATAAACAATACAGAAGCAGTGGTGGCTGGTGGTTTCCCTCCCTGCTGTCCAAGGTGCTGAACCTATTTGAGGGATAGGATGCAGAGCATCATTTCACAATATTAATATGCAACATTAACATGAGATGGTTCAGTTGACATCCTTATTATTGTTACTGTTAGCTATCTACTAGTTATAGTAAATAATTGTTTTTGTCTAACAGTTGGAGCAAAAATAGGCATTCTTTGGTTTATGCAGGGAGAGGATAATAGCATGGAAAGGCTATTTATATGAAAAACAACTCCTCTAATACCTTACTCAAAATGGGCAGTGGTGGTACAATTTATGAGATGTAATCCAAAAAAGTAGCTTTTCTGAGCCAGGTTTATTTTCCTCAGGTTGGCTACACACCCCTTTCTAAACTAAATATCACCTCCAGGTCTTGAAACAACAACAATGTATCCATTACTCACTCCAGTAGTCCAATAGTCAAGGTATCACAATGGAACTGTGATATTTAGGTTGGATATTTAAGCCTATATTGCTGTGGCATTCTTGAAATAAAGCAGACTACAACACAAAACTCAAGAGACCTTTATCCAGATGGCCTTGCTTTGAGCCAATTTGTTCATAATGGCTGAGTCAAAACTCTGATGCATCCCTGATGCACCAGCAATTGAGCCACTTGGCTGCCTTGTAAGGTCAGTTGGCATGATCTTAATGAGATACGACACAACATGCACAGTACATTGTACACTGGTTCCCATGAGATTTATGGAACCTACAAATACACAGGACTGCTGCACCAGTTATTTACACAAACAGTAAGAGTATTTCCATATTTATGAAACTGAGAAAACAAGATAAATGATATAAACTACCTGTGTTCAATTTTATCCTGTTGCACCCCCCCTCCCCAACATCTTCTGGGACATTGTGCTTATAGTGATGCAACTTCTTCATGTTTTTGGATCATCTGGATCTTCCTATTTTCTAGATCTGGGGTCTGGGCTTGACCATAAAAGCATGAGAAGAAGAACTACATTGGGACAGCCAAAGAATTATGTCATCAAGCATTTTGTTTAAAAAGTGGCTACACACTTCCCTATGGGAAGCTTGCAAGCAGGTCATGAGTTCAACAGCAGTTCTCTCTTGCTTTACCTCAGTTTATATAAAGAGACATACTGGCTGGAATCCTGTAAGTGAATTGCCCATGCATGTCTCTTTTTGGATGCTATTCTGTAGCTCTTTGTGCAGCATCCAAAGCTTCCCCTTTGCAGCTGCAAATTCTGCTTACTGGTGGGGAGTGAAAGAAACAGAAAACAGTTCAGCACCCAGGGGAAAGGATAGAAGGGTGCACTCCCATTTCCTTTCACCTCTACAAAGATTATCACACTAGGGCTTACCATCTCTCAATTGTCCCTGGATCGTTGAGGAAGTGCACATGTATGAAAGCCTGGCACGGCCCCTAAGCATCATGGAATTGTTGGCTCCCTCTAGTGTCACTAAATTGTTCAGGGAGAGTGAATTTCCTCTTAATACAAACTTTCCATTAAGAGGAAATTCACTCTTCCTGAATGATTCAGTGACACGGCTAAAGAGAGCAGATGATTCCATGACACTGAGGGAGTGCACTAGGCTTTCATACACATGTGCTTCCTCAATGATCCAGGGATGATTGAGAGATAGTAAGCCCTAGTGTGATAATCTTGTAAGTTGAGATAAGATGGTTCTTCATTGTTGGACTTGCCTCCCCAATTATTATTATTATTATTATTATTATTATTATTTATATAGCACTGTAAATTTACACAGTGCAGTACATACAATCGTAAATTAGACGGATCCCTGCCCTCAGGCTTACAGTCTAAAAGAGACAAAACAAAAGGAAGATGGGAATTTGGTGGGAAGGGGATGAGGTTTATTGGTTCTTCTCTCCCTCTGGGGCCAGGACCAAGGCGGATGGACTGGAGGGAGGCCACGCTTCTTAATACATAGTTATAAGGAGGCATCCTGGGGCAGATGGCACAATCCTGGGAATGCTTCCCTAAACAATATAGTCTTTAACTTAATTTTGAACCTGGTTAGAGAAGTGATGAGGCACACATGTGGGGGAAGAAGGTTCCAGGATTGTGGGGCAGCAAGTGAGAAATGACGAATCTGGGCCAGAGCAGTGGAAATCCTCGGCTGGGACAGGAGATCTTGACTACCAAAACGGAGGGTACGGGAAGGAGTATGAGGAGAAAGAAGTTCAGACAAGTAAGGAGGGGTCAATTCGTGGAGGGCTTTGAAAGTCAATAACAAAAGCTTGTATTAGATGCGGAAGGGGAAGGGGAGCCAGTGAAGGGAGGATAAAAGAGGAGAAACAGGGTCAAAGCGGTGAGCTTCCCCTTCAGACAAGTAAGCAGCAGCAAGAGAGGGAGGAAGTTTTGGTTCAGGGACAATGGGCTACAGCAGGTTCTCAACCTTTGGTCTTCTAGATGATTTGGACTTCAGCTCCCACAATTCCTGACTGTTGGCCAAGTTAGCTGGGGCTTCTGGAAGCTGAAGTCCAATGGAAATGGAGGCCCAAGGCTGGGAAACCACTTGGCTACAGGAAAACCTCTTGCACCTGCCTGAAAAAAAAGACATACATGGGAGTGTGTGAACATGGAGTTGCGTGGGTAGAGTATCTCAGTCATTGTAGCTCTCCAGATCTAATAGCATCCATCCATTACTTTATTAATATCCCATCCATGATTGCTCTCCTAATCATGAGTAGGGTTGCCAGATCAGGAGTATTTCAGGACCTTAAAGTCTGTGGAGGGGGAAGCTTCTGGTGATGTGAAGGTGATGGCCTTTGGTAATGATGTTAAGTAAACCTTTGCTAACCTCCTCTTTACACATACACACACGCACACTCACACACACGGGATATCAGGACTTGTACTGGAAGAAAATACAACCTTTTACAACCTTTGTATAACCCCAAATATTATGAGCCTGTTATAGTCGCAGCTGCTCCACATATGATCCTGTGTTTCACTGTGATGTTGGATTAACAGAAATGCATAGATGGATGGAACATGAGGGGAATTTTTATGTATACTCATATGGCCTGTGGGATTCTATCACTTAATAAAGATGTGAGGTAGGATCCATGATGTGAGGTAGAATTCATTCATTTACAATCAAACATTAGGTATTTCATATTTTTGTGTGTATTAAGGGTAAAGAGTCCCAATGAGATAGAATTGTTCTATCATTTGTAAAAAGCTCATTATTTGTAAACTGGCACAATCATCCTATAGACTGGAATCATCTTGACTCATAGAAATAAAACAATTCTCCATGGAATGAATCCAATCTCTGGAAGCATGGAGCACTGTGAATCATGTAGATCCAGTTTTCAGATCTACTTTGCCTCCCTGAATTCTGATGTCCAAAACTGCTGCAAAATTCACATATCTGTGAATTACATGCATATCACCACATATCAAATGCAGCAAAGAAATGATGGTGCTACACATATGCTGGTATATTCATTATAAAAAGAGCTGTAAAAACTATCAGGGTTGACTTACTAGGACCATTATCCAATTACAAAAATTGTAGTTAAATAGTCATTTTAAAAGTTATATCTTGCATTCTTTCCATTGAGGATCTACAGAGCATTCTTTTTTTTTTTTGTTAGACATAATCCTGAGGTACATGAGGCTGAGAGAGAGTAATTGGCTTAAAGTCACTAGGGTCCAAAACACACTGCAGAAATAATCCAGTTTGAGTCCATATTAACTGCCTTGGCTCAGTGCTAGGGAATCCTGGGAACTGCCATTTGTTGTAACACCAGAGCTCTTTGACAGAGAAGGCTAAATGTCTCAAAAAACTATACTTCCCTAGCATTGAGCCAGGGCAGTGGATTATTTCTGCAGTGTGTTTTGGACCCAAGTGAGTTTTATAGCTCAGTGAGTACTTGAACCCAGCTTTCTGAAGTCCCAATCCAACACTATAAATACTAAATACACACCTTTAAATACTTTTCTACTCTAATTTGGTGTGAAACTTACACAAGTTTAATTCCTTTGCTAAAGAAGCTCAAGAATTCACAACTTTTGGAGCAAAGAACAGAAGGAAACAGTGGAAGTGGTGGGTGATCCTCTGCCAACACAGTAGAAGTGTTCCTGAACACTACTTTTTAAACAGAAAATTTAGTACCAGAGGCAGAAATATGAAGAATGGGGATAGGGCTGTACACCACCAAAAATAACAATTCAGTGGAGTTTATCAGACGGGAGAAATTTCTCTCAATTTCGAATGGAGCCAATTTGAATTCATGTAAATTTGCTAGTTTAGCGAATTTATGTGACTTCTAATTGTGTTCGGAATGCATTCAGAATGACTTCCCATTTCCCGAAAATGACCCCCCCCATTGCCCGAAATTGCATGAGATACTCTAATACGCAATTACGTGAAACTCCGTGAGTGCATTCGGAATTACTTTCCATTGTCCGAAATTGCGTGAGATACACTCATTCGCAATAACGTGAAACCCCATGATTGCGTTTGGGTTGCCATTGTATTATACCCCCAAATTCTGTCGTATGATAAACTCCAGAGTGTTTTGGCAAATTTTGTCTTCAAATGTAACAAACATGCACCTGTGAAATGAAACAGCCAGCTCAAGTAAGCCTTGAATAAATAAAGAAAAGCATTTGGAAGCCTCTAGAGACCATTTGAAGATTTCTTCCAAAATGTCAGGATGTTTGTCTTGCCTTTTTCTTTTGCTATGGAGAATCTAGCAGAAGCAATCTCAATGACTACAGCTTTCTGAGGCTTCTGCTGAACGAGTGAAAACATGAAGACAAAATGTTAACCTATACTTTACTAAGTTGGGCAAAGGCTTTGAGAATCCCCTACAGCCATGTCTCTGTGTCTCTTTCTCTTCACTGGCAGAGTTAATCTGCTCTACACTGTAAATATTAGATGCAGTAAACCTTTGCTAGCAACCTAAAGAGTTGGTCTCCTGTCTGATTGGTTGCTATAGATAAGGCGTTGATTCATGACTGCAGTTTCAAGCCTTGTATCTGGGGTCCATTGGGATGGCACCATGACGCTTTTCTCTTCCACTGCATGGGAAGAGTGGGAAGGAAATAACTTCTAGCCAGGATGCCCAAAAGCTTTTGTAAAAAGAAGTTTCACTCTCAGGGGCTTCATTATTAACTGAGGCATACCTGTATATGACTTCTCTGAAATATTTCAATGTATGTCTACAAATATTGCCTGAGTTAACTGCTCTATTGACCAGAGAGCTATGTGAACAAGGATGGTGCATTTGGGTTATTGGTTTATTTTCTATTGGGGACCAAATTGGCTGTTGTGCCACGGATACAGCTGGCCCCAAATGACAAGGAACAAGTCACAGTCTTTTCACTGCCCTAGAAATGAGTGCTTTGGTTTTTTGGGATGGGAAGGGGGAGGGAACATGTTGTTCCAGAGGCTGGGGACAAATCAGAGCTCAAACACACTTGGGTTTGCTTTTTTTCATCAGAGCATAACTGCACTAGAATGAAGGAATGGAACATCAAAGAGTTCACATTGAATTATTAGTCTCAGTTAGGGCTGACCCACTGAATCAATGGGAACTTGAGAGATCAATACCTGTGTATGTTCTGTTTTCATCAAATCTACTTTAGTTTGAAACAACACTGGATTTAGACAGTTTTATGCTACCTGACACTTCAATTCCTTTTCTTGGATATGGAGCACAATAGCAATAGTACATGGAGCTAGGGGGATGAAGTGTCTGTTTCCAACTCCAGCATCATGAGTGCGGAGTAGAAACCATGGAGAATGTTTGGAGAGAGAAAATGGGAGGAGGTGGAAGTTTTTGAACTTCAGAAGCTGTTTGCCAAGTTTGTTTTTCTGAGGGCAGCAGAGGTTGAAACTCCAAAGTATCTCAAAAGCTGTGTGTGTTTTGTTTCTGCACCTCTGAAGTGCTAACTATGTGCTCTGAATTGGCGCTGCAGACACTTCTGTTTGCACTTTGCAAATCTCTCTTGCTGACAGCATTCTAAAGTTCTTAGACAGATATGCCCCCAAGTGAATGAGCTTTGAAATGAACTGGAACAATTGTGCATAATTCACCAAAACATTCCACCTCTAAGGGCTGTGCCAGTTTCATGATTTTTTTCCTCCCCAAAAATTGTTTGTTTGTAAAATCACAATACATTTGGATCTGTATATTTCATGTAACTTTGGACTAATAAGGTTCCTGTTAGCAATGCCATATTGGGTTTATACTAGAATCACACTACTTTCACATTAACACTGATAATGCCAACTGATTTGTCATGAAAGGAACCCCCCATTTTCTTGCATGATTTCCTTGATCTCTGAAAAATTTATGAACGTTCTGTGGAGAGAAGTGGCGCTGCCCGATTAAACGGGTTGCCGCAGTTACTGTGCACAGGAAGTGCCAATTTCTGCCCTCCTGTGGCGGAGTTGCCCCGGTGGCCATTGCAAGGGTGGGCTTGCATCTTATTGGCTGCTGGGGTGAGTGGGAAGGGAGTCCGCCATTTTACAGGGATATCATATCCCAGGCTTCATTGGGCTGGATGCTGGGCCCGTGATTGGCTGGCGGCTGCCCGCCTCACCTCCCTATTAGTTGGAGGTTCCGAGGAGGGTGGTGCCTAGTGGCAGTTGGGCCTTTATAAGGCCATGCAGGGTGCCCCTCTGCACCCTCCCTCCCAACAGGTTGTTGATTGTCACAACTTGTGTGGGGCAGCAGCATAGGCCTGGATCTGGTGTGAGGAGTTTCCAGGGCTCTCTGGCACTGGATCGGGAGTCCTCGTGACCCAGGTGTAAGGAGAGATTTGGTGTGGCCAGAGTGGGGGCAACAGTCATTTAACACCCAGTGACTAGAGTGCCTTGCAAATTGAATTGAAGCAGCACAGTTGCGTAACTGTGCAATAGTGTGGGGCTTGGCACCGACGTCATCCCGATGCTTGGATCTACAAGCAACCATGCATCAAACAACCGTGGTGTTGTTGATGTCCAGATCCAGACCTTATGCTTTGGGCCAACCCTATAGATATGTTCTTGTTATGTTCCAGCTAATAAAGATGTGGCCATTTTTCCTCCAGCCAGTTGTCTGTCCTTTTTGGTGCCTGACCTGCACGGTAAGTGGGTTTGCAACTGAGGAAAAAAATGGCTATTCGAGAGCTTCTAGAAGAACGTGGGCTGTATCACTTGACATTTTACATTATGAGTGTTTTTGTTTTTAATTTTTGCATAACTTGAAGTTTTTAAGCTACACAAATGTTCTTTTAGAATTTCATATTTTGTTCCCAGCTGCATGCACAAGGATAAACAATTTTGCAATGTATGAGTTGTGGGAAGTTTTCTAACCCCAATGAGAATTCCAGTACATTGTGGGATATAAAAAAATGCCCCATATCCTAACAAGTATTTGTCTGTAAAGAATAAAATTATCCCATTTAAATATGCAAGCCAGAAAAATGCAAGCCAAAATAAAATAAAAGTATACATTTTCTAGAATGCAGTGTTTCCTGACTACAGTGAATTCTACTTCTGCCTCCTCCATAGAAGAAATTTCTCTTGCATGGGGCAACCCACTGAGAAGCAGAATGCATCACGTCTGCTTCAGTGCATCATGGATTGAGAAATAATAGCATGTGACTTTTTTATCCCAATACATTACATTAGCTAGTGCTAGGGGTGGGGAGGCAAAACCCAATAGATTTCCTGGGACATTTTTTGTTCTGGCTGTTTTTTGTTTGTTTATTTATATGATTTGTTTTTCACATGACGTCTGTCTGAATTTTGTTATTTACAACTGTGCAGCTAACAATGTCCTGCAATACATTGATTGTCAATATATCCCTGTGTATTTTTTGTAAGACCAAAGAGCATCACAGGAACTAAAATGATCTCCTAGAGTGCATGAGCATTAACAATCCTTGATTTGGTGTACACGATTGAACAGAAACAGCATTTAGCAACACAATGGAATAGTATTCAGCAACTGGTTATCTTCAAGCTGGACATATCACATACCTTCTGACTGTTCTGATTTGGCAGGGACAGTCCCGATTAATCCTTTGTTGATTCACTTTTCCAGTTGATTTTTTAAAAGTCTCAGTTTCTTTCTCCTACTCCCATTTTCCATGTTGTTCTCAGCTTACTTTTGTTGCTACAAACTAATTTCAAAGTACAGAAGTACTTTGCACAACTCAGTGGGACTGGAGAGAGGAGAGGATGGGGCCCTTACATGATGCTCCAGCAAAAGCAAACTGGCAGCCTTGCCTAGCTTGTATGTTCTTCCTCATTTGTAACTTTGCCACCTTGACCTCGCTCTGATGGTACAAAATCACACGTGTCATGGTTTCCATCTGTGAAATTTGAAGGATAAGTAACTGGATTCCTTAGCTGCTCCTGGGATCTACCAGTGCCTCCTTCTTCTTTAATGTAGGAAGGAGTGATCAGGAAGGGAACATGGATGCATGCTGGATTATATCTAGAGTTGTCTGCATTATCACCGGGGCAGGAGAGACGCAAAAAATGTATTCCTGCTTTATATGGACAGTTCTGTTGGGCTGAAATAGTGATACAAAGATTTCTGTACTTTGTTTTTGTATATGGGAATAAATGCTTTCTACAGTATTGTCCCTCATGCATGAACACATAAAGATTTCTTCACAGTTCTCATGGGTTGTTCATGCTTCAGTACCTATTTGTGCAGAAACACATCGGGTGCAATAACTTGTGTTTTCTACACTAAATACATAATGGTGCTTTCTGTGCAGGAAACCATGGGTATTTCTGTGCAGAAAACCCATATGTGTATCTAAACAGATAAAAAATTGTTAAAGCCTGAACAATGTCACTGGAACCTCACAAGTATCTGATGCTGAATAATAATGAATATTCTTTCCATTCCTACATTGGAGACCATTTGTTTTCTCTCATTTGCATTGCTTTTTGTCCCAGTTAGTGCCTTTATCATGCACAAATGTGTATTTCTAGTGCTATGGCCTTGGTTGCTGCAGATCATTCAAGGACATCAGGAAGATTCCTTGTCTGTATATTGAGGAAATTCCATCAGGAGAGAAAGAGCCTCTTGACTGGCTTGTTGGTGGGGCTGCATTTGAGCATGCAGCAGGGAACTGTGGTGTGTTGGCTGACTTTTTTTTCTGAAAGATTACAAAAAATAGTTTGTGTTGGCCTCTATGAAACTGGGCAAATAGCCGGACTGGGAAAATTTTCCTTGTGGAGTATATGTATTAACTCCAGTGCACTTAAGTAGGATATAAAGGAAGTTCCTGGCACTTCTTTCACAATCTTACTTTGGATCCCTTTCCACCCACTTGTTACAACTCTCTATGTACTTTACTGCTATCTACACCTTCCAACTCTAGGATTCTATTTATTCCTGCATGGCAGAAGGGGTTGGACTGGATTATCTTCAGGGTCCATTCCAGCTTGGAGATTCTATGATGCTATGACATTAAACCAATATTATGGGAGCAAAGTTCAATATTGTCACATAGAAGGCATAATAATTGAAAGGTTGTAAGGGAACAGAAGTAATCACTCTCATGGAAATGTCATGCTTAGAGTTTTTTAAACAAAATTTTAAAATTAAAAATAAATTGCCAATCCAGTTGATCCCCCAAATTTATACAGGGACTAGTAGTATGAGTGGTTTTGAAGTTCCTGGTGTGCTTTGGATTCAATTGGATTCAAGATGCTTTCAGAGCACTGAATGGGTGTAAATTATGAGTTAGGTTTTTTTTTCCCCCCCCGGGCAGGATATTGTTGTTAATTAACATCCTATTATGTGAATTTCGCACACCCTCCCTTTTTCCAAATGGCCAGTCCATCACTTTTATAGTGACTTTAGACCACCAAGCATCAAAACAGGCAGGACATTCAGCAGCAGCATAGAGATGGATCAAACCAGTATTGAATGAGTAGTAGGGGGTTAGTAGTGGAAGAATTGCAATAATGGAGATATTTGTAAATGCCCATACCTGTTACTGTCATTCCACACTATGAATTCACTACTGATTTACTAATAATTTACTATTGGTTTGCTATCAATTTACTACCTGTCTACTAGCACCTTACTATGAGGTTACTACTGATTTACTAATAGCTTACTGTTTATTTATTAGCAGTTTACTATTGATTTGCTCCCAGTTTTACATATCCTCTCTAATGACTTTTCTTAGTGTCAACTGACCCTGTGGAACTAAAGCAGTTTGACACCGGTTTAAGTGCCATAGCCCCACCCTATATGGAAATGCTCAGATGTTCACTTTTGCAAAGGCATTGCTAATTTGAAAAATCTTTAGCCTTTAGCGCTTGTAGGATTCCCATATGGGATTTGTAGTGCTTCCAAGATCTTTAGCCATCTATGTCTAAGACTGCCAGAGGCCTCATCCTTAGGATCCCTTCTGTTTAGAGTGTGCAGCAGATACAGTGGAATTCACCTCCAAAACTATTTTACTACTTTCAACACCTTCCAACTCTAGGATCCTATGTCTTCCTGCCTGACAGAAGGGGGTGGGACTGGATGCCCCTTGGGGTTTCCTTCTGACTCTAGGATTCTATTTATTCCTGTTTATATCTCTCTATGTAGTTATAAAATATTTACAACTACTTTATTACTATCAAAACCTTCCAAATCTGGGATTATTTGTATTCCTGTATGGCAGAAGTGGACTGAACTTGATGCCCCTTGGGAGTCCCTTCTGACTCTTGCTTCTTTTTATTCTTACTTACATTGCCTCCTGTTTTTAAGCCTGTGGGATTGGCCAAATTACTCCTTGTCTGAATTGTTGATTCAGTGATTGGTCATTCACTGGTTTGTTACAGGGCGGTTCTTATTGTTGCATGGTCCAGATTCAGTATTAGGAGAGAGAGACCTGAGGTTCCAGCCTCCTCTCTTCTTTACTGTGCCTCCTTAAGGGATCTTGAGGGTTTAGACTAGTAGTATTAGGCTTAGTTTGGGGCATTTTCAACCTGTTTTACCCCCAGGTAGCATGGAAACCGCAATACAGACGACACCATGTGGATTCAAAAGTGATGTCCTAGGGATGTCCTCCTGTAGGCAGGCCAGGTGGTTCGGGCATATTGGAAAACCATTGATTGTCTGGTTCATGAATCCATTGTCCCATTACAAGCCAAACTTATTCAGATGTAATTTAAAAAGTTGTGGTCTTGTTTACTCTAATTATGATTATGTGGTTGTTGCATTCCTGAAAAAAAAAAAAAAAGGTTGGGGAAGCAAAGCAGCAACCATATTTGGCTCCAAGGTTCATACATGCTGAATGGAGTAATATCGCACCCTGAGATCTTTAACAATGATGCAAACCACTTTAGGGTAAACAGTTACTCAGCATGTTTCTCACCTACTTGTCTATCCTTTCTTTTGTTTTCCTTCAGGGGAGAATGAGTATATGGTTCACACAGAGAACAGGGGAAAGGTAAAGGACATAGATGTGGCAAAATTGCTTGTTGACAGACTATGTTGCATCTCATGGGTTGAAGGAGAACCTCATTTTTTCCTTGTATTGTTTTGGCCAAATTTTTGTCATTTCAGAACATTGCCATTTGGCTATAGTATTCTACAAAGCAAGAAACTGTATGTCTGAGGATCCACATACCAATGAAAACTCAGTATACTTCACCATAATTACAAAGTCACATTACTGTTCTTATATGCCTCTTGCACTTTGGTAGAAATAATGCATTTTTGTTTGATTTGGGAAATTTATATTTATATAGCACTGGATACCAGAAATTTATATTCTAACAATGGTGTAGGTTATAGCATGAATTATTTATTCATGAGATTCAGTGATATCTACTTCATGAGAGAGCCCTCTAAACTTTTATTTTAATTTAAAATTACATTATGTAAAATTTGCCCTGATTTCTACAGCGTCACCCTTGTTTTATGTGTTCGGTCTGGAGGGAAGCTCAACATAGACTTGTCCAGAGGATGCTTCATTCCATCTTCATTTCATTGCTATCTGTTAAGTGATGTTTGGGAACATGCTTAAGGACATATGCAAAAAATGCAGGGTGTATAACCTACATTTTTTTTTTAAAAAAATCTAGTTTTAATTTCTGCCTAGATCTGTTGACTCTTTAAGGCAGACATGCCCAGCCTGGAGTCTTCCTGATGTCCTCAAATGATACACCCATCATCTGCAGCAAGCATGGCCATTGTACTAGGCAAAACCCCCCAAACCAAACCAAAATAAAACAAGAATAAATTAAAAAAAAAAACTCAACTGAAGTCCAAACTATGAGTATTTTTCTAGCTGCAAATAGCATTTGGATTTAGACCCTTTTTTTTTTGCTTCTCCCTTTCTTCTTTAGACACTTGTTTCCTCCAAATACCCACTTCTCAGTGGAGAATGATCCCAGAAATGGTGTAGGTTATCTACATTATCTAGGATTATCTCTGCAAATTGAAGAAGCTCTTCTCCTCCTTACATGAATTGGAATAACAGCCCGGAAACCAAATAATTATATTTATTGAGTTTAGTTACAGTAAGTACAGTTATTATAAGAAAACACAGTGAACCAAGTCAAGTAGTTGACCAAGATGATTATTCCACAAAATAATCCCAACCAATTTGTAGGTGGGTAAAAACAAACAATCCAAGAGTTAGATTTAAATTCTTAGAGGATGAAAGACAAAGATAAGACCTTTTCCTGACTATTTTGAAATTACCTTGTGATGCATGTTGTTTAATCTGGTTAAAAGACTGGATTATATTAGATTAAAAAAAAAACTTTTACAACTAGGAGTTGATCTTAGTTTTGGTTGGCATGGATTTCTGTGGTGTGATAAAATAAGCGCTAATGCTGATTTTAAAGATCATTTTATTCTTTTTAGGCATTCATTGCTTAGAATCTGGACCAAATATAAAACAAAGTATTGTTTTATAATACCTTTATGGCTCTCTCCACATGAAGATTTCTTTTTAAGATCTAGGAATTGGCTGAGGTTACATAAATAAATTACCTATAACAGATTTTCTGAAATTGGAAGAAGGTTAATATGAAATGAAAACTTTTGGAAAACTGGAAGAAATGAGTTTTAAGATATAACTTTTTAAAAAACAGACAATTACTGGAAAGATTTGAAATAGATGCAAAACTATTTGGTTTTGAAGTAACTCAATTAGATTTTGTTACAATTGTGTGTAAATGAGGATAACGTAATTAAAATGCATAAACTATTACTAAAAATAGAAATGAAGGAAGAAATAACAAAAGAATGTATGGTGAAATGGGCAAAGAATAGAGATCATAATATACAATTGGCAAACTGGGAAAAATGTGGGAAAAGGATTAAAGTGTATATTGTGCTATGATCAATTTGGACATTTTACCACATCAGGTGGACATGTGATAAAGCAAAACAATTCTGGACTGTGATTCCTATCAATATAGAAGTGATGCTGAACTATAAAATGCAATTAAAACCAAAGATGGTTAGATAGTTAGATGAGCAACTGGACAAGAATTAGGAGGAGTAGCTAATACTCCAGAGGACAGGATCAAAATTCAAGATGACCTGAATAGACTAGAAAGCTGGGCCAACACTAACAAAATGAAATTCAACACAGAAAAATGTAAGGTACTGCATTTAGGTTAAAAAAATGAAATGCACAGATATAGGATGGGGGGCATCTGGCTGAATGAAAGTATGTGTGAAAGGGATCTGGGAGTCCAAGTAGACCACAAGTTGAACATGAGTCAACAGGGCGATGTGGCAGCTAAAAAGACCAATGCTATTTTAGGCTGCATCAATAGGAGTATAGCTTCTAGATCAAGGGAAGTAATAGTGCCACTCTATACTGCTTTGGTGAGGCCTCACCTGGAACACTGTGTCCAGTTCTGGGCACCACAATTCAAAAAAGATGTGGAGAAACTGGAGTGTGTCCAAAGGAGGGCGACTAAAATGGTGAAGAGTCTGGAAACCGTGCCCTACGAGGAGTGCCTTAGGGAGCTGGGGATGTTTAGCCTGGAGAAGAGAAGGTTAAGAGGTGATATGATAGCCCTGTTTAAATATTTGAAGGAAGGCCATCTGTCAGGGATGCTTTGATTGGGAGTTCCTGTATGGCAGGGGGTTGGACTGGATGGCCCTTGTGGTCTCTTCCAACTCTATGATTCTAAGAAATATGGAAGAATTCTACTATAAATGATTATGGCAGTGAGAGTAACTTATACAAGAAGTGGAAGGACAATGAGATATTCTCTGCGGAAGACTGGATATAAAAACTGTATGACCTAGTAGAAAACCTTTTAAAAGACAGGGCATTGGAAACTTTTAAAGAGGATTGGATACTGTATATAGAGCACATGAGTAGTAAATGGGGAATAATGAAAGTATAAACTTCTGAAGCTTAAATTTAATTATTAAATGTTGTAGAGGTTAAATGATAAACATTTAGCTAGTATTCACACTATTTTACTATTTTAGGTTCACTTAGGGCCAAAACACACTGCAGAAATAATCCAGTTAGAGAGAGCTTTAACTGCTTTGGCTCAATCCTAGGGAACTCTGAGGACTGCAGTTTTGTGAGACATTTAGCCTTCTCTATCAGAGCTCTGAGGCCACAACAAACTACAATTCCCAGGATTCCCTAGAACTGAGCCAGGGCAGTTAAAGCGGTCTCCAATTGGATTATTTCTGCAGTGTGTTTTGGCTCTTAGATGAAGTTGAATTATTATCAAATATAAGATGGAAGTCATATTTCCTTGGTGCTTTAGTATGTTTCTGTATTTTGTTGTGTAGTTTTATTAGAGTTAGTTCAGTTAGTTTAGGTTTTATTGTGATGTATTCCTTTCTCTTCTAATGTTCTTGTCAATTCTATTGGAGAGGCGGGATATAAATAAATAAATAAATAAATATGATATTTTATGCCTTTGAAACTATGTATTAATATATATAGGAGGTTGTGTAACCTGGTGTAGAAATATAGAGGTGAAAGTGGAAAAATCTTTTCAGACAATCAAGAAGATACGTCAGACAAATAAAGCATAACTCTCACTGTCCCTTCAGTTTATGAGCTTACTTATACATCTTTGACTTACCAGTAAAGACTTACACATTTTTAGCCTTGGCATATTTTTATTTTTTCCAAAGAAACTCTACATGGTGATGCTTGAGGAGAATGAAAGTGTATCATAGAAGGATCCTTGGCTGCTCTAAATCCTGGCTTCTGTAACCTGTCTGACTCAAACGTTTATGAGAAACATTTACCTCTCACTTTTTTTCCAGATCCAGCTCTTACAACTGGGAGAAGACAGAAGACTTCTTTGTTAAAGCAGGTTAGTGGAATGACAAGGAAAAAGCAAACTAATACATTTCTGAGTGCAACAGATTCTCCCAAAGCAGAAGTGCAGGACCTTTATCAACTGCACATTTTAAAACTTCTCATCGTTGCCCAGCACTGGATACCAGAATTCTGTGGGAAGTTGGGCATCCTAACTGCAACTAGAGGAAGAATGAGCCCAAATGCTCACTTTGTTTTCAGTTTGTTTGACTGCCCCCTGCATAGTCACATTAATTACTATCTATTTACTAAAGCTTACTTTTTAGCTGGAATTATTGCCAAATGTCAGTTTTTGCAACCAGAATAATCTCTGCACCCTCCCATTACAGGAATGATGAATCATCTTCCAAATTCATGGAATTTTCTATTTCTAATGTATAGAGAAACTCACCAACATTTGAGGGGATGAGCGAATGAAGAATTGAGGGTTCTTTGATGTTTAACTAATCTGTATCTGTAACGCCATATCATCATTATCTGGTTGCCTGGGCTCTCAACTTATGGTCAGTAGTTTAATTCAAACAGAAAGATTTAGCATCAATGCTCCATTTAAACACTCTTAAATTTTGCAATCTCAGAATTTTTAATATGGGAGGATGAGTTTTGTAATCTTTTATTTCATTGAAATGGACAATGTAGTGAATATGCAATTACCTCCTCACTGCTCGTCATTTATTTTACGTTGTATGTAATCCATCCCACATCTATCATGTTAGCATCTTCAAAAGATTCTTTAATATCTTAGTCAATATTCACTAGCAGGTAACTAGATTGTCTAACCCTTGTAAGGATTTGAATCTTTGTATGTCTTCTATTTGTGGCAAGCACATATTCATCTGTATCATGACAAGCATCCATGGAGAAACAATGTTTTCCAACAGACTTTGTCCTAAATCAGTGTCTGTCATCATTTAGGATGAGGACAATCAAATTGTAATTTGATCCAGACAAGACAGAGGTGCCCCTGGTCAGTCAAAAGCCAGATCAGAATTCAGCCTTTGTTGAATGAGGTTGCAAGTTCACAGTCAGGGTGTTTCTGCCTAGATTTCTGCATTGGCCAGAAGTGCTTTCGCACATTTAACACTAGTGCACCAACTGCTCCAATTCTTTGAGATAATGGATCTGGCCGTAGTGGTAGATGTCTTATTTACATCTTTTTCACTCAACAGTACAACAGCTCCACTTGCTGCCAGTTTGTTTATGGGTGCAATTCCAATTGCTAGTTATGAACAATAAAGCCCTATGTGGCAGACAAAGGCCCAGTACAGACTGCTGCTTTGCAGCAGCCTGGGGTCAAAATAAGGGCTTGGGAGAGTGGAGCGTCCCCACACTCCATGCTCTCCCGGCACTATTGTGGCACACATGTGTCCAAACGGCAAGCACATGTCTTGTGTGCCATGTACAAATGGCACAGTACACAAGAGATGTCACAACACCGCTCCAGGGGGCTAATGGTGCTGTGGGAGTGGCGTGGAAAGGAACTGCGTTTCACCTCTGGCTGTCCCTTTCTTCTCATCTGTACAGCTCCTATGGGCCGAGACAGACGTTGACGCAAAAGCAGTGTGGCGGCGACAATAATAGGTTCTGGACCGCACACCGGCCACACAATCCAGATACTTAGTATGTAATGGCGGTGTCCTGTCTACATGGGCACTGTCATCTTGATGTAATGGACATATAGTGTCTGCACGTTGCTGCACGTCATTTACGTCACAGGTGCGCCAATGGTGCACTTGTGATGTAATCTGGGCACCACAAAAAGAACCCAGAAGAACTGGGTTCTTTTTATTTTGGAGGGACATTGCACGGTTTGGTGGCTGTGGAGTCCCTCCAGAGTTAAAACAGGTGCCTGCACGACACTGTTTTCTGGTGCTCTGTCTCGGGCCTATATTTCTCCAAATAAGCCTGCCTGGGCCCTGAGATCTTCAGGAGAGGCCCTTCTCTCAGTCCCACCACCATCACAAGTACGTTGGTGGGGATGTGAGAAACGTCCTTCTCAATGGCTGCCCTTAGACTCAAGAACTCCTTTCCCAGGGAGATCAGAATGACCTGCTGCCCTGTCTCCAGGCAAAACCCTTTTTTATTCTAACAAGCTTTTAAAACAAAGTTTTCAAAGAGTCAGCTCAGGGAGGTTTAATGTTATAAATGGGACTGTTTTAATTGCTTTTTATATATTTTGAAATATCATTTTAAATCATTTTAATACTGTGAATAGTTTAATTCCATTTTAATATTCACTTTTTGTATGTTTTAGCAGTATTATTATTTTTAAGTGTAATCTGTCTTGAGACCCACAAAGGTGGGATGATGATGATGATTGTGGCTGAAATCCATTTGGACAGTTACAAATGAATGACCTAAACATACACATTTGTGATTGTTTTATATTCACAATTCCTATGTACTCTGTGGCGTAGTGGTTTGAGTGTTGGACTATGACTCAGGAGAGGAGGGTTCAAATCCCATTGGATTATCTTGGGCAATTCACAGTTTCTCAGCCTCATAAAATGGCAGTGGCAAACCTCCTCTGAAGAAACTTGCCAAGAAAACCCTGTGATAGAGTGGCCATAAGTTGGAAATGACTTGATGGCACAAAATGACAAAGAGATCATGAAAGTTCTTCAACTGCAATGGCAGTTGAAATGGTATCAAAGTTGATACACTCAAAAACTGAATACTACTTTGGCATCTACAGCTGTAAAATTTGGATCACACCAAAGCCAAATTCCTATATCAGTTTGGCCTCTAGAGTATGGCATATGGCCATCTGCTTTTCCCTTCACTGATCTTGCTGTTGCCCTTCATTGGTGGAAGGACGTCTGGGACTTTCATGTGGCATGTGCTATGGGCTCTTGCATGAATAGTTGTCGACTATAGGGTCCTATCCTGAGTTCATTGCAAAATGGACTAAAGTCAGTAATTTCCCCCCATTTGAACAAAAGTATTCTAATGTCTGAACGTCTAAATCTGAGCTATCAAATTTAGTAAAATTTATTTATAAATGTGTGCTCTTGGATTCTCTCCCCCCCCCCCCCCCAAAAAAAGAAAAAAAGATGGGAGCTAAAACCTCCCTGTGGTCTTTGTTTTGTTCCCATCAAGTGTGCATCCAAATTAACTTTTTCTTTTCTTTTCTGTGAGGTTGTGAGCTATTTCTGATGAGCCTCTTTGGTTATTCTTGCACCTTTTTCTAAATACTCCTGTAGAGACTTCTGAATGTAGCAGATTTTGGGAATGTCGTGGAACCCACCCTTCCTGATCTCCTCCTCCTTGTCTCCAACTCCCAATCTCGCCCCCTTCCCCATCTGTCATGTTGGCTTTTCTTCCCTCTTTTGCTGCTTAATTGCCTATTTGGAAATTGAAGGATTTATTTCTTTCTTTTGAAAAAAGGCAGGATAAAAATAATATCTTAAACGAAAGCTCAAGTTTTCTCATGCAAGACAGAAATATTGTTCTTAGATTTGAAAGCATTTTAGTGCTCTAGCACTGGACTAGCAATACAAAAAGAAAAAGAAAAGGGCAAAGAGATTTTAGCCAGTAGAAAACTGAAAATTCTCAAATGAAGTGCAAGAATGAGAAAAGTTAACACTGAGACCTGTGTGCACCATCGTACATAGAAGCCACTGCTTCCAAACAAAATAAAATAACCTCAACAATAGGTGAAAGCACAGATTTGGAATTCCAAATGCACTGGGAAAAGTGCTGGATTCATACAAGAAGTAGAAGGTTGTAATAACTCATGTGACTTAAAGGGAAATGTACCAGAACATGAAATATTGGTTGGGTCTTAGAAATAAAGGCGGTAAATACAGCAGTAAAAACACATTTGGTGAGCCTGGATGACCCCAAGATTTGGTAAATTTTGGATCATGCATGTGGACTTGTACAATGTGACAGACAGATAAACAGGAACACTTTAAACTATAAATAGATTTTCAAGATTAAGGGCTATACACAACATCATTGCTAATTACTTTACAGGGTTTATAGTCTTCTCTTCTAAACAGCATTTGTATCACAGTGTGTTGTCCTTGGGGAAACATGACCTTTACTTCAAATGCATTGTTATTGCATCTGCTAGGTGGAATGGCACTTCTCAACTGACAGGGATGCCAAATGGATAGTCTAACCATATACAGTACAATAAAGCAGAGGAGAAATTGAAAGTGACACTGCACTTTGCAGATGACTTCTAGTAAGGTAATGACATTTTCATGTCACTAGCAAAAATCACGGAAAATTTAGGTGATACCATCCCTGGATGTAATGGGAATCTCTCTTTTTTCAAACTGTTTCTGGGATGAAAGAAACTCTGAGACGAGTGGAAGAAAGAAGGACACCCCCATAAGTGTCCATTTGATCCTGGAAGGATCTTTGGGAACTGAGAGATGATACCCCGACTTTGGTCCGCCAGGCATTGTTGACTTCAGCTCCCAGAATTCCTGACCGTTGGCCAAAGTGGCTGGGGCTTCTGGTGTCCAAAATATTTGGAATCAAAGGGCAGTTTCTTTAAATAGGCAGCAGGTTTTTTTTTTTTTGAGGGGGGAGGAGGAGAATCTGGTGAGCACCCTTTTTGGCACAGTTTGTGTAAAGGAAAGAGTCTGGTTGTGGCATCTGGGGGGGTGTTGGGAGGTCACCTCCCTTAGGGTTTGCCGGAGGGGGGGGGCTTCCCTCACTTTAAATCATGTCAGGGCTGTCACTAGGGGAGCTCGGGGATGTGGGCTGCACCAGGTGACCACTAGGGGGTGACACCACTGCTCCCCAAATAATCTGCTTTTTGGAAGAAATGAGCTGTGGTATTTGCCTATGTCCCTTTAAGATGCTGAATAGATCATAGAATCATAGAACCATAGAGTTGGAAGAGACCACAAGGGCCATCCAGTCCAACACCAAGGGAGTGTGTTCCACTGTCAAACAGCCCTTACTATCAGGAAGTTCCTCCTAATGTTGAGGTGGAATCTCTTTTCCTGCAGTTCGCATCCACTGTTCCGTGTTCTAGTCTCTGGAGCAGCAGAAAACAAGCTCGCTCCCTCCTCAATATGACACCCCATAAAGAGGGCTATCATATCACCTCTTAACCTTATCTTCTCCAGGCTAAACATCCCCCGCTCCCTAAGCCATCCAGTCCATCCCCCTGCCATGCAGGAACTCTCAATCAAAGCATCCCTGACTGATCCTCGTCCCACTCACACCATCTTCTTTGGAGTGTGGTGGAGTCTCCCTCCTTGGAAGTTTTTAAACAGAGGCTTAAACAGAGGCCATCAACGTCCCATGGGTTCCTGCACTGAGTGACACTAACCCTAGTGACTCCATTGAGTCATGTGACTTCTGGTAGGCTTTCCACAGCAGGATCTTCCATGCATTAATACTGGCTGAGCAGCCGTCCAGATCAAAGATCAAGGAAGAAATTGCAAAGTCAGGCTTTCTGTTGAACATAAAGAAAATAACATAATGACCACAGTGAATTGACACACATTCAACCTAGACAATGAGGAAATAGAAATAGTAAAAGAATTCTCATACCTGTGATCAAACATAGGTAGGAATCGGGACTGCAGCCAAGAAATCAGAAGAAGACAAAGAATGGGGAGGGCAGCTATGCAAGAACTAGAAAAGGTCCTAAAATGCAATGATATACCATTGAGCACAAAAGGTGGAATCATACAAGCCATTGTATTCCCTATTACCATGTAAGGATATGAGAGCTGGGCAGTTAAGAAAGAAGACAGGAAGAAAATAAATTCATTTGAGATGTTGTGCTGGAGAAGACTGCTGAGGATCCTGTGGTCAGTCAAAAAGACAAACAAATGGGGCCTAGAAAAGATCAAGCCAGAAATATCTCTGGAAGCCAAGATGACAAAATTGAGGCTGTTGTACTTTGGCCACATCATGAGGAAAAGGAAGAAAACAGAACTGCTAAGGAATTTAAGAAAAGCAGAAACAAAAGGAGTGATATAAAATGAAAGTGCATATATATTAAATGCTATCCCTCAGCTAATTTTCTGTTCTGTATTTTTACATTCTGTAGTTATATTTTTAAATTATTTTATACTTAAAAACCCACTTAATGACATTTTCAACAATGTCATTGTTCAACTATGCTTTAAATTGTTTATTCTCTGATTTTTTAAGTTTTATTTTCTTTTAGCCCCATTGTCAGCCATCCTGGGTCACGTGTCAGATATAAAACAAGCAAGCAAACATTTTTTAAATGACTCATGAGATAAGAAATTTCTATTGCAGCTAACAGAAAAGGCCATCCTATCTTCTAACACAGTGAGATAATAATGACTTGGGATATTGAATAGTTTCATTTGTCTTCTGTGAGGCAACCCATGTACAATGGTAGAAATATACAGAAAATAAAACCCAGACACAAAACAGACACACTCTGTTAAGTAGCCAAGGTCACAGCAAAATTCATTACTTGCTTCTCCTCCTGCCCCACACCCCAAGCACTGCTGCTAATGTGCTTTTTGCATCTCAGGGTAGAGCTGATGGCTCAAATCATATGTCACAGCCTGACTCCTTGCAAGGAGAGGAAATCAAATTATTGTGAGTGATGAAAGAGAGTGAATGTTTGTGTACAAGGTCCCACACAGCAGTTTAGGAATAAAGCTCTCTTTCTTTATAACACTTTAAAGTGAATTTAGTGCTTGCAAAAGCTCCTGGATTGATTCCTGAAAGCCGAGGGAAGGGAAAGGACTGCCTCTGAGGCACACAGAGGTGCTCTCATTACTACGCCATACTGCCCCTTTCCTACAGTCCTTGACCCTTCCAATCTAACAGCCCTGCAAGGTTCTCCATTTAGCATTGATTGGCTTCCTTAATTTCCTCACCGTGCTTCTCTTAGCAGGTAGGAGTGCTGCACCTTCTTTTGAAAAGGCCCTTGCTTTTGAAGGGGATGTGACACAAGGTGAAACAGCAAATATGTCCTTGCCCAAAGAAACTAAGTTTGTGGTAAGGATATTATAGATCCACAGTAATCAGACTAGTGATAAGGGTATGTAATGTCTGCTTCTGACTTTTTTCTTGCTTCCTGCTGGTAGCATAGAGAGTTAAGGGCAGAAAATGCTTGCTTCGTTGAACAGATCTTAGTCCAATATTTGGCACTATGGTGTCCTCTGATGTTTTTGACTTCAGGGCCCATAAACTGCAGCTTTCTAATGGTCAAAATTATGGGAATTATAGTCCAAAATATCTGCAAGACACCCAGTTCACTTACCATACAAAAGTCCACAGTGTTAGGCATGCCTGATGCTTCTAAGGATGGAAAGAATACTATATCGCTTTCCATCCTTCAAAATCAGCTGGCTAAGCATAGCTGGGGGATGGCTTGTAGTCACCCTGTGACAAAGTCTGCATTTTTGTGTGTGATAACACCTGTTCAAGGCCATTCAAGCCCGATTGCGTCCCATGCCCAGATTGGGCAAAAAAGGTGGTGCGATAAATTCCTGAGAGTCCAGGAAATGCAATTTAAATTCCATTAGCATAGAAAAGAAAAAAACAACAACCCTTCCTTTGTCCCAGTCCTTTGTGCGGCTCCTAGCCCCTTTGTTAGTCTGCCTAAAAGCCATGTCCCTGATCTTGCCCGACTTGAGCACGAGAACCTGTTAACTGCAGATTTTCCTGGAAGTCTGTCACTCATGGGATTGTTACAAGTCAAAGCTGACTTCACAATACATAAGAACAACCAAAAACCAAATGTTAATATTTTAGTTACTTTTACAAAACAGGATAGCAGAGAGCTGCTTTTAAAAATTGCAAATCTGAAAACAACAAACCTCTTCTTTTCAGGGGCTGGGAGTGGGGAGAGTGAGATTGAGGGCTGGAACTACGAGGGGGTATCCAAAAGTTTTAATGATCACCTTTTTAAAAAATTGACAGAAAGTTTGTTTTGATTTGTAGTTGTTAACTTATCTCTATGCAGTCACTACCTAGATTTATACATTTTTCCCAGTGTATCTTGACTCTCCAAATACCTGATATTGTAGAAGCCTGCAGATTGCACCTGAAGAGGATTTTACACTTTAGTCACTTCTGGCAGAAACAGTCACAAAAATAAAGGACGTAATGAGCTGTTTTCTCAGCAACGTGCCCTTAGGGACCAATGATGACACTGTGAACATTTCATCAATATGTCATAATAACTTCCGGGTGATAATTATTACTTTAGGCACAATCTGCAGACTTCTACAATATCAGGTATTCAGAGAGTCAAGATACACTGGGAAAAATGTATAAACCTAGATAGTGACTACATAGAGATAAGTTAACAACTACAAATCAAGACAAAGTTTCTGTCAATTTTTTAAAAAGGTGATCATTAAAACTTTTGGATACCCCCTTGTATAGCTAGCCATTTTTAAAAAGGTTCTGAGCCCTGGATAACTTTCCAAGCATCAACTAGGATGAAAGTGATAAGATTGTTTTCCATTCCTTGAACAACAATATCAACAACAAAATGTCAACCTCACAACTACTCTTGGGGTACTTTATGGATGCTTTTGCTAAGACATTTCAAAGTTATGACCCATTTTGTCCTCCTTTGAATTTGGACAGAAAGCAAAGTCAACAAAGTTAACTGTTCACCCACTACATTTGTTTTTCTTCTTGTAGCTCCCTGTATAAATACACAAAGACAAATGAATAGAACATGTTGTTTCTACCAGAGCAACTCGGCTATCACATGGTAGGATTGTCATAATTAATTATTTACCCTGCTATAGGGAAAAAGATATGCTTCTAGTGATAATATTTCCCCCTTCTCAGATGCCATTTTGTATATAGTCTGCACAAAAGGCATTCAGTTGTTTGTGTCAATGTAGTTTCCACTTCTCTCTCCTGTGCTATATTTGGCAAATGGGCAAAAAAAGTGCTGAAAATCCATTTGGTCTGGCACTGCTTTCCATTCCATAGAAAGCAGTTTTAAACATAAATGACATTTAAGAATGTTGAGAGCTACCAGTGGAACATAAGGTGGCAATTCCTCATTTAAATTTTTCATTTTGCTTGCTGAAAAGCTTGGGACTGTAAACTCAATTCTGTCAAGTGAACTTGACCTACTTCATACTTGATTCTGTGTGACAGAGAGTTTGTACCTTAGGGCCACCCTACATCTTGACTCTAATGTCTTGCTAACTCACTGGGCCTTGGAGCACCATATCCTCTGCAGAGTTGGGCTAAAGGCTGCTTTGAGTCACAAGACTTCATTGCTAATACTCATAATGAGGGGCCTTTGCCCTCCATAATCCTGAAACACAAGAATGCTTATCCTCTCTTGCCTATGCTATGGCAGCCTTCTTATCTCAGGTCTTATCCCATTGCCCACCTTGGTATCCTGATGTTTAAACAGATCCCTGCCTAAAAGGCTTCACCATTTTAGATTGTTAAGATGACATGACTTCTGTTCTTAAGTCCCCACACTGCCTTTCCTACCCACTTGCAGATCCAGAACAAGTGTCTTATTCTTGTTTTCAAAGACCAACACCATCTTGCCCCCTTTTATCTCTCTGTTGTTATATTCTGCTAGAGTTCTAAATAATAATAATAAATAATAAAACTTTTATTTATACCCCGCTTTTTACTGGAGCAATCAAAGTGGCTTACAATATTTAAAACCATACAACAATATATATAAAATACCCCCCTTAAAAAGGAATTAAACAATTATGATTCAAAATACATAAAATGATTAAATTTATTTTTTTAAAAAAACCCAACAGTTCCAGCAATAACAGTGGCAGAGTCATTGTACCTATGTGCCTATATGGGGGATATTTTTGGATGAATGATTTATTCCAGGAAGGCCTGCTGAAAGAGATCTGTCTTGATGGCTTTTTAAAATCCATCTAGGTTGGTAATTTGACGGACCTCAGACCGTAGAGACCACACTTGCTCCCTGACTCCTATTTTAATGTACACAGATCAGCAAATATCCACTTCATCTGCCAGAGGCTTAATTGATCGCTGAGGCTACTCCAGTGGAGATTCTGACTGACAGTCTCTCTGCACTGTTCTGAAGGACAGCCTTCCTTGTGTAGCAGGTAATTCAGCTGAATGCTGCTTGCTCTGATCTAAATATGCTACACCTGTAAATTTTACAAGATTTGGATATATCAGAAAAAATATTAAGAGACTGAAAACATTATAGAAATGCAATCATAATATAAACCCAGGGTGATGTAAATTTGCTCAAGATTTTAAGTTTTGGAATGGCTATTACATTAATGGCTTTGTTTGCAATAGCCTCTGGGCTTTTCTTATTGTTGTATATCCTACTCTTTTACAATCTGAAAACAGCAGGAAACAACTTGTAGTATATCATTTATTCAACATATTTATTATGGTATGTTATTTATTAGAGCGCTATTGTGCTGTAGTGATTTGAGTGCAGGACAAGTGACATGGAAAGACATGTGGCTTATCTTGAAAACTTACAGGTAATTTTTTTAGGAACCACAAATCTACCAAGAGCATTGGATTATGACTGAAGTCCAGGGTTCAAGTTCCCACTTAGTCATGGAAACTGACTGGGAGACCTTCATCAAGTCACACTGTCTCAGCCTCAGAGGAAGGCAAGGATAAACCTCCTCTGAACAAATTTTTGCCAAGAAATACCTATGAAAGGGTTGCCATAAGCTGGAAATGACTAGAGGGCACACAACACAGAGACATGTTATTTATTAATTATCACAGCAGGGGAGGCTCCTGAACTCCAATAAGGGACAATTCTCAGCTTGCTTGCTTTTTTAAAAAAGCAAGTCACTAGTCTCATAGAAGCTGATGTATGGGGCAAAATATGCAGCCATTTATCTGCCAATTGGTTTTGTAAGAAAGCACAGTAGCATGCTACTATAGTATTTCAGTGTTTTTAGTCAATGAGTTAAGTCATAGCAATTGACCATAGCAACTCATACCTGTCCATTTTAAAACCATTGGTCTTCAAAGATAGCAAGTGATTGCTGCCCCATTAAACAATGCAACATAAATCTAAGAATTTAGTTGCCATGAGCAGTAATGTATCTAACCATCCGCTCCAAATGGTAGCTACAAAGACAGGAGTTCATCATCTTTCTAACTCAGCTCTCTTATTAAATAAATGTGTAGTGAACCCAAGTGTTGCTATTCATTATCCTGATGTGTTGGCTTGTTATAGGGAAATGTAGACATGGGGCTGTGAAGGTCACTGTAAAAGCATTGTAATTTATCAGACAGAACGGGTGAAGGGGGAAAGTACCAACTAAAGATGAAAAGACATATTCCAGACTTCAAGTACACTCACTGGAAAATAACAGTGGAATAAACCTAGTACTGTATTGATTTCTAGGAGACTCACTATATCTATCTGTTTTGTAGACTTGGCATTCAGACTACCACATCTGGGTAGACCTGCTTTCAAAAATGGAAAAGTTCTCTGAAACTATCAGGACTTTATTCACACCCAGTATGTGTTGCTTTGACATATATTCTTGCCTTTCAAAACTCAACTAATTCAAAAGCTCCTTCATGTTATTTCAAGTACAATGTTGCTGATAACATTGTGAAAAGTGAAACTAATAGTCCATGCTCCTCTAGAACCCACGGTGCTGGTCAAACATAGCAATTTTTCCTCCCTCTGCCAAAGAATTTCTCTACCAGTTCCACCTAAATATTAGGAAGAACCTCTTGATGGTAAGAGCTGTTTGACAGTGGAAAACATTGCCCTGGAGTGTGGTTGAATCTCCTTCTTTGGAGAGTTTTAAACAGATGGCCATCTGTCACCAATGCTTTGATTCTGAGTTCCTGCATGGCAGTGGGTAGGGCTGGATAGCCCTCGTCGTCTCTTCCAACTCTCCGAACAGTTAAAGGAAGATCATATATTCCATACGTTTATCTTAGGCAGATTATTCCTCTCTGTCTGGAAACTCCACCAGTATTTTCAAGATGAAGGAAATCATTTGAGGACATAGTGACCCCCTTTCTGATAAGTTTTGTGAAGCTTAAAATGATCAGTACCATGTTAGTGCATCTTGGTTTTTCCCTTTTCTTATAAAGTTTTTTTAAAAATATGTCCCTCACACCATAGAAAATTTTTGTTGGCATTATGATGCCTCTTGCCTTCTGTATTGGTGCAGTCAGATCTCAAGTTCTGAAAATTTTCTTCCAGTGTTTGTAGGCTCCTAAAAGCCATTGCTTGTGATGCTAAGTATCAATACACATGTGCATTTTTAATAGTATGTAGTGTGTGTGTGCGTGTGTGTCACTTATGCTCAGACACTAGTATGCACCACCTCCATCTACCCAAAATTTCTGAAGACATACTTGTCCTCCAATCCTCACTGCCTTAAGGTCTCCTACTCCTTGAAATGATTCTTCCTTGCTGTCCAAATGCAAATTGCTCTCCAACCATGTGCATGATGCCACGTTTGTCACTTTATCAAACCACTTATCAAAAACCTATTTTCCCTCAATGCTTTTGGCACAGCCCCCTGGTTTCCATAGCTCAGTGTCACCTATGTAATAATTAAAGCTGCACATCTGCAACTAAAGCAACCATGCATTGTTTCCTGTTTGTCATTGCCTGCCTGCCTTGAGTTGTTCCCACTGTTTTGGATTTTAGATTGTAAACTCTTTAGGGGTAAGGATACACCCCTTGTACTTTGTAGAGCACTATGCATTTTAAATAAATAGATAATTACATAGCTGGTAAAATTGTCCATTAGATTACCAAGTGGATTTGGAAAGTGACTGATTAAAATTGATGTTTGATACCATAGGGTTTTACAACACAAATGTTAGATTCAGTGATGCACTAGCAGCTCATGGCTGAGATGTTACTACGGTGGGGAACCCACACTGAGTTTTAGCCTGAATTTTAAAGGAGCTGTCTAGAGTGCTGAACTGCTTTTGGTTGGCTAGGTTTCAGTACCATAAATAACTCCTCTAAAATTTGAACTGAACCAGGGGTGGCTTCACAGCACCCTACTGTGGAAGCCACTAGCTGCCCTCGCAGTAGTGTTATTTTTGCTCTCAACAATGTGTGTGTGTGTGTGACATTTCCATTGCACACAGAGTGTCACCAGAATCAGGGCCATGCCATGGAATTCTGTTTGCAGTTGAACTAATGTTGCAGCTACACTTCAGTTCCTTTCATGTTTTGTTTGTTATCCATTTAAAATTTGGCACAATTGCTTTTAATTAACTATGCTCCTTTCTTTAATGAATAGGATTGAGTTGATTCCAAGGCCACTGCTAATCTTTCAGTGCCTGCCTGCCATTGCTTTGTCATATCGTCAGAGAATCATTTCAGATTTATTCCAGGCAAGTGTAAAGATTTGATTAAGACCAACCCCATTGAAGTGCAGAAGTAAATAGGTGCCTTAGTCTTTTATTGAGTGTGGCTGCTTTGTTTGAACTGGGGACTTCAGTAGCTGGACTCAACATTTCATTTAATTTTCGGCCTGGGAATTGCAGACTTAGAATTTTGCCCATTTTGGTTGCTTCACTTCCTGGAATACTTCCAGAAGTAACACCATGGGTAAAATTAATTGCAGGAGGGGGAAATATTTTAACACTAAAGGAAAAATAACAAACTTTAAAATGTGTGTTTATTATATATTTATTATATCCCACCTGTAGAGTGGAACTGTATTTCACATAAAGTTCTCTTATTATTTTCCTAATCTCTTTTTCTGTCACTTACAAAAGCTGCAAATGGCATTAGAACTTGAAAAGTTCAGCACAGAAATGAAGGGAGAGAATGGCCGGTTTCATTCTTTCTCAGATTTTTTTTCCTGCTTAAAATTGCCTTAAAGGTAAAAGGTAAAGGTAGTCCCTTGACATGAATGTCTAGTTGTAACTGACTGTAAGGGGCGGTGCTCATCTCCGTCACTAAGCTGAAGAGCTAGTGTTATCTGAGGACCACTCTGGTGATCATGTGGCCAGCATGACTGCACTGAACACTGTTACCTTCCCACCAAAGTGGTACTTATTTATCTACTTGCATTTGTATGCTTTCAAACTGCATTTGAATGTTTTTGAACTGCAGAAGCTGAGATTAGTGATGGGAGCTCAACCCATCATGCAGCACTTGGGTCTCAAACTGCCAACCTTCCAACCTTATGATTGTCAGAATTGGTGTCTTAACCACTAAGCCACCACATCTCTAAAATTGCCTTAGGTTTGCCTAAAATAAAAACAAATGCAGGCCTCCATAGTCTGGATGTATACTTAGACTTAGGTTTAGAGTTAAAAGGTAGCTAGATACCCTTGGAAGGGAGGGACTGATTAAATCAGTTTTATTTTGTAGCGTAGGCATTCTGGTTATCTCTGGAATAAAAGGTAGTTCAGAATGGTGGGCCAATGCTCCCTAGGAGATTATTCTATGTACCTCACCAAATGACCAATCCCAAGAGTCTTTAGAATGAGCCATTGCACTTATAGTGATATGAAAGTGCTGTCACATTAAAAGTGATATGCCACAGATATTACAATCATATAATGCTGTGTGATTCTTCACGTTCACTTAATAGGGAGGAGCACATCATAACCTCCTGCCTCCATAATCTATCAAGGAGATACAGCTGATATTTCCACTATACAGAGATTTATTGATTCCTAAAGGAACCAGTATAAAAATCTGTTTTCCCCACTCTACATTTTGTGACAAGAATTCAAGAAAGCGATAAGACCCTCTGAGCTATACTCATAGGGAATCATGTAGGACCAGTAGTCTTTTAGATCAGCCACCTGAAGAAGGGTAAATCTGTTCAGGATCCTCAGATTCTTCCCCAGTTTCAAGGGTTAGCAAGGTTAAGCCCATGAAAGAGGGTAACTCAATGCAGTTTCAAGCATTCACCACAGATGAAGCAGCAGGTAAACTAGACACACCCTATTGTGATGCAGCGGGGCTTTCCCCAAAGCTCTTCAGAGCAGTAGCATCCCCACCCCTGCCATTTTCTGGTGCAGCGGGTGCACTTGGGCCTCTCCTTTGCTAAGTTGGCAGAGGCTTCCACATGAGGAGACCTCCACTATTATGGCAAAGCCAGGAGTGGTATGCTTGGCCTTTCTTACCTCATAGCAGGAGGAGGGCCTGAGTGAATGTCACCCCTTCAGGGAGCTCTGGTGGCGCAGTGGTTAAATGCCAGTACTGCAGCCACAAGGGTTGTGGGTTTGAGACCCAGGGGCTTCAAAGTTGACTCAGCCTTCCATCCTTGTGTAAATCAGTAAAATGAGTTACCCAGCTTGTTGGGGGCAATTGGCTTACAGATTGTAAACTGCTTAGAGTGTGCTGAGTTCACTGATAAGTAGTATAGAAATGTACATGCTATTGCTATTGCTAAGACAGTGATGGTGAACATTTTCAGGGCTACATCTGAACTAAAAAAAATTGCAGCATTGGGTAGCACCTGGTGCTGGGGGTGGGACGTCTGTCCTCTGGAGGGGGGACTTCTCCCCCTGCTCTTTCCCCAGCCTCCAGCTGTCTGAGAGACAGCTAGAAGCCAGGAAAGGTCCCTGGGGAGGAGAAAGAATAGGCATGCACCCATTCCTTCTCCTCCTGGACATTTCCCTGCCCCCAGCTGTCCCTCCAGAGGCAGCTGGGGGCCAGGAAAAGGCCATGGGAAGGAGGAGGAATATGCATGTGCCCATTCCTCCTCCTCTCAGAGAATTCCCAACCCAGACCAAGGTAGGCACTGTCTGTTAGGCTGTATATAAACAGGTCTGTCATCAACAAGTCTTTCCTCAGTGGAGAGAAAACTTTATTAAAGAATTATATATTTGGGATGGCAAGAAAGATAGTTTCTATTGTTGTTGTTGTGTGCCTTCAAGTCATTTCCAACTAATGGCAATCCTAAGGCAACCCTATCACAGGGTTTTCTGGGGCTGAATGTTGTGAGTTGCCCAAGGCCACATAGGGCTCATGAAATAAAGCGAATTGCCAATTGAGTTATATGAGCATCATTCCCATTTGAAACTGGTTCTTCTCCTGGTGCGATCGATTGTAATTGTGATGAAGTGAGGCAAATGCAAAAAGTTCCAATTTTTCCAGACGGTAGTTTCAAAGTGGTTCTTTTAAAAAAGAATTGATTCCGAAGAGTGTTCAGCATGTGGGAATGACAGATCAGAATTGCATCATTCTGGAGGGAAGGGATGAATGGGTCTATCATCCCTCCCCCAGTTTTTTGGAGATGTCACACACCTCCATTGCTACCTTTTTACTTCTTGTTTACAAATTTACTTGTTGTTTACAAATTGGTATGACTGATGGGTGTTTTTTTAATTATAAAATAAAAAATTAATTGATTGATTTTGCAAGTACTTGTAAAGGCAAGTGGCTTCTAAACCATTCTATCAATTCTGCGATCAATTTATTTTTTTTAAAAAAAGTACCAGTAGGTCATACCAATTTGCCTTGCCTTCCTCTCCTCCTGGTCCTCCTTGTGGAGCCCTGGCACCTCCATGGAGTGGCCCAGCTCCCTGGACGAGGGGCACAGGAGTAGCCCAGAGTTGGTGGGCCAAGTGGGCCAAGTGGCTGAGAGTCGAGGAGCTCCGCTTCTTCTTCAAGGCTCGCTTCCCTCGGCTGGAGGTGTTGGGGGCTGCCAGAGGCCAGAGCCAGCCATGAAGAACGGCAGTCAGCCCTGCAATGGGGTGCTCCAGTGGGTCATTCCACAGCTGACTGTCACTCCCGAGGAGCAGGAAGGGGAGGAGGGAAAGGCACGGAGGAGCCCAGCCAGCTTGCCCAAAAGTGGCGGGAATGGGGAGGAAACCCACCAGGTACCCCATGGAGGAAGGGAGGCAGGGATGGCAAGGGAAACCCACCTCTGCTCGTGTGTCACTTGCCCCCTTACTTGGGCCTCCTTCTCTAGGACATGACCTCCATTTCAGCATCCCAAAAGGTCCCAAAAGGAGGATCCCAAAAGGTCTTCCATGGCACAGATATTTTACAGCATGGTTAAGAAACATCCTGTAGTGTAGTATGTTCCTCCTCCTCCTCTGCCCTTCTCCCATAGGCTTGTCCAAAGTCCGGGCTGCCGCTTATATCATGGATGGTTGACATGAATTTTGAAGCAGTGCAACTAGTGGGAACAACAACCATGCCAAAAAAAAAAAAAAAAAAAAAGCAATTACACTGGGTTAAGAAAAAGATTCGCTTTCATAGTGGGAACTAGGGACCTTTTGGAATCGATTTCCAAAATGAAGCGAGGTCGAATCAGGAATCAGTTTAAACTGCAAGTGGGAATGAGCCCCTAGAGTCATAGTCCAACACTTAAACCAGTAACTACTCTGGCTCTCTATCAGTACTCTATCAGTACTGGAGAAAGGAAGCAGGGTTATGTGGGAAGAAACAAAATCCAGCCTGAAATCACCAGTCTATAGATGAAGGAGAAACACAAGAATGAAAAAACACAGCAAGGTACCATAACTACTTGTCTATCTCTGTTGTCACTTGTAGGTGCATAGTCAATTGGGCAGGTTGTGATGGCACATTTCTCTATTTCCAATAGATTTAAGAAGCTGAGAAAGAAAATTGTTTCTCCCTAGCTACTTTTATCTTGCATGTTTGTTATGGGAAATCCACAGGAAGAAAAGCAACTGGGCAATAGGCAATCTGAAGGTGAAAAATAACAGGTGAGAAAGGGTTAAATATTTCCTCTCATCTATCACTTCTACTTTCCAGACAGCAGCCTCCTTATAAAAAGAAACTGCCTGGAATCTAGGTAAACCTTGCTAGACCATGCTACATTCTTCAAAGTCTCAGCTTGTTCCAGGCAAGGATGTAACTTGGCTTCTTTAGTACTTGCATGCATTTTTCATTTTCTTCTGTGTAGTCTTTTGGCCATATAATAAGTGTATAGACGTTCTCACCTCAAACAGATGTTTGGTTTCTATAAAATGTGAATTTATATATGTCTGTCTGTCCATCTCTATTTAATCAATTTATGACTCGTATATCTCACAATATGTGTAAACTCACTGAGTGACCTTGGGCAATTCACACTCTCTCAGCCTCAGAGGATGGCAATAGCAAGCCCCCTTTGAAGAAACTTGCCAAGCAAACCCCATGATAGGTTCACCATAAGTCAGCAATGACTTGAAGGCACACAACAAGAACAGCAAGAACAACAACAGCAAGAACAACAACAGAAGCAACAGCTGCTGCAATGTATGTAAGGTACATCTGTATGCATGGACTGCATTTAATCAATGTATATATCATATATCTCAGACACTATGGCCTGATCTAGATTGGCAAAAAGAAGTGTGTTCATGGCTGCATGAAAGTCTAGCCTTTAGATGAGAAAAAGGGAAAGTGTGCCATGAAAACGCTTTTTTTTTGCGTTTTAGGGGAGAAGAAGCGCCTTTAAAAAGGTGCTGGTTTTCCCAGCTTCTTTTTTAAAAACTGCGGAACAGCGCAGCTCCATCTAAAGGCTGTGGTGCAGCTGCTAAGCATTAAGGAAAAGGCAACTTCATGTCACACTTTCCTGCCAATCTAGAAAGCCCCTATATGTGCAAAAAAGAAAGATTAACAAGAAGCTACATAATCATGAAAATACAAGCATAAATAACTGCCAATTAAAACAGTTAAAATGATAAAAACAGTTGAAAAGCAAAAGCTTTCAACATGGCTATCCCTTAAGATGTTTCCTGGAAGTAAAAGAGAGGGAGAAATAAAATAAATGAAATTGAGAAAGTCTGGATTTCATTTCCTATCTGAACAATGGAAGTCTTAGGGGTAAATTATATATATTTAAATTATTGCACTTGATTTTTATATATTTATGAATTCTGAAGTATTTGTTTGTTGGAAATTTTTTTTTTCAAAATCCCTTTCCCTTTCCAGATAGCTGAGGAAGAGAAAGCAACAGCTGTGATAGCGAGTGAGCAATCGAGGGCACAATGTATGTGAGAAATATGATGGTCTGGTATGAACCAGTTGTCTGATTTAAGTTGTGGTGGGAGGCTCGCAGCCATTGGAAAGCAGCTACTGTCTATGTATATGACATCCATTGACAAGCTGTTTCCTAAATAATAGTTTTAGAAGCCAAGGTGTCAGACTGCATCCAGACCTGCAAAATAATTCTGCTCTGCTATGCATTATCCTGCTGCAGGTTGACTCCTGTTAGCATCAAACAAACCTATTATAAGCTTAACCTAATGTACATTGACAGCCACACATTCCCCCTTCCAGAAGTCACATTCGGATAAAAGGGAGTGTCCTACCATATCATGTGATTGCTACATGGGAATATTTTTGGTCATACAACCACTGCAGCTTCATTTCTTCATTTCTATATTTCGGGCATGCATGTCCATACCTAAGAGCCAATAGCCTTTCATTCCCCCACCCCCACTCCAGTCAACCTTACCAACCTCTTTACATGCTCACTGGATGGTTCTTCCATCCAGTCTCCTGCCCTACTTTGCACTTTGATATGAGTGATCAAGAGTGAATGAGAGAATTTTAGATGTCTCTCACACACACCTCATGCCCCAGTGAGAAACTCCTCTGAGTGATCAGGGGAGCACATGCACAGTTCCGCCGTGCTCCCCCATCCGATCATGTTATAAAATTCTATAAAATAATAAATATCCAAACAAATGTAACACACATCCCCCAGCTGGATGAAGCATTTTCACTGTGAAAACAGTTGTACTTTCACTGTGAAAACAGTTGTGCTTTGTGTGTTCCAATGGCATCAGAATCAAGGTAGGTACAGATTTTATTGCTAGTGTGGATCCAGCCTTAGTATTAATGCTCTGAAGCTTAATATCAGATGTTGGAGTCTTGGAGGGACTGTGTGGATAGGAAAGGACTGTAGATGGGGGGGGGGCATTAAATCTCCTTTCTTCATATGCTATGGCCCCAATAAACCCCTGTCTCCTCAACATGTGACATTAAATTAACAGAACTCTGACATATTTTCCAATGCTGCATGGTTGTCCGGTCCATTTATTGTGCTGATTGAATGGCGAGACATCCTACCTCTGCAATCTCCTGTGCACCCTCAGATCTCCTCTAGTGACGTGGGAGGACTGGTTACAGGACAGATGGGGGAGCTGAAGCTTCACAAGTGCAGAAGCATTTGCACACAATATTGGACTTCATCCAGTGCATTTGGCATCATTTCTAAATTTGGTGCTAAGAGTCTAAACACAGGAATGTGTTCAGGAAACAAATGAATTCTACCTATACCTCAGTACTGTCATAGTGACTCACAGCAGCCCCCTAGATTTTCAGAAATGAAATGAGACCTACAACAGTTGTGAATTATTTTTCAGTAAGAAAGGATGCAGTGTATAGTGAACTAAATGACATAATGACAGATTAAGGTGATTATCTAATCTGCTCTCTGTCTGTGTGCACACACCCATCTAAAAAGCAGGGATTCACTTTTACAAACCACCTAGAGGTTTCAGCTGGAGAAGAATGTGATTAACATCAGGCATCTATGGAGTTTCATTGTCCATATCATTCTTCTTAATTAGAAGAACAATGACAGAGTTAATTGGTTTGCAGTAGCTGTAGGCAGTACCATATGCATCCTGGCTAGCTGTTAAAACATTTTATAGTTTAGTTATAGACTCTATCAGAAGGATTTCTAGTTTTCATTGTGGAAAGGGTGGGAGGAAGAGCTACAACTTTTGGACTGAAATACTTGAATACTTCAGATTGTGAATTTTGCTATTTTCAGAAAAGAACCACAAGTATTCCCTTTGTTGATAAAGTAATGGAAATAAACAACAAACTCAGTAGGAATTTCTTCTGATTAGACATATATAAGATTGTTAGCCACTCTTAAGTGAATTTGTTCTGTATTTTTATTCTGAAATTCCTGTTCTTCACCGTGATTTACTGCTTTCTTTAAATCCATTTACTGTGCACATGTTCCTGCCTGATGTGGTGGCATTTTAAATTTATAGACAGGTGATATTAATTTGGAATCACCATTGCACCTTTAGCACTTTTTGTGCAATTTTACCCCCAAATTTCTTACTTTATGGGCACTGATAACTCAGTTTTCTCATCAATTGGGCCTCTACTCAGGGCAGCACTTGCAGCAAGCAGCAAATATAAAATAGTTCCTGCTCTTTTTGTCCTTGGTTATCTGTTAGACTCAGGGGGCCCAAGGGCACGCAACCAATGAGTGCACTACCTGTGTGTCTGTATGACAGAAATTTGGCTTAGATAACTGATAAATATTCTGCCTCTCAGCCTCCAGTGAACATTGTCAAATTAGCATCAGCCATTGTATCAGCTGTCAGCTTAGTCTTTGTTCCTGCAAATGATGAGTTCTAACAGCTACTCTTATTTTTCCCCCTCCCTACCCCAAGAGAATGGGAGGACACAGCGCCTAGGCAGAATACTACTGGGAATAGATGGTAGGGGGTTAAAATCTGTTAGAGACATGATAGGACAGCCTAGTTATGGCTTCATAGTTTTATGTCTGATGAGTGCTTTGGGAAATGGACTAGACAGATAGAAGAACAGGTAAGAATAAAACTGTACATTGCATTCACTTCATATTCTCCACATGCTAATTCATTTCAATTGAAATTTTTTTCCCAATTGAGATAGAGGAAACAAAGATCTTTTCTCCAGTGATCATTAATATTTCTGCAGCCCCAGATTTTTAATATTTTCATATGATAACAATGGAATACTTTTCTTGGATGGTTTACAGTTGTCCAGCATAACTTTAGGCAAATGTCTGGCTGTGTGTGTTGTGTGCTGTCAAGTTGTTTCTGACCTATGGCAACCCTAAGAATAACTTATCATGGGTTTATTCATAGGAGGTTTGCCACTGCCTTCCCCTGTGACTGAGAGACTGTGACTTGCTCAAGGTCACCCAGTGGGTTTCATGGGTGACCTGGGAACGGAACCCTGGTCTCCAGCATTGTAGTCCAACCCTCAAACCACTACATCACACTGGCTTTCTGGGACTAAGGTAAAGGTAAAGGTTTTCCCTTGACATGAATGCCTAGTTGTAGGGATGGTGCATATCTCTGTTACTAAGCCAAAGAGTCAGTGTTGTCCGAAGACAACTCTGGTGGTCATGTGGCCAGCATGACTGCACACAACATTGTTGCCTTCCCACTTAAGTGGTACCTATATACCTACCTACACTTTTACATGCTTTCGAACTGCTAGGTTGGCAGAAGCTGAGACTAGTGGACGGGAACTCTCCCTAGCATGCAACACTCTGGCCTTGAACAGCCAACCTTCCAATCTTGATTGTCAGAACTGGTATCTTAACCACTAAACCATCACATCCCTGGTAATCCCTAAGAAACTAATGCCTTTTTAATTCCACTGGGTTTACTTCTAAATTAATATTTGTCCAATTATACTTAGATTAGAGCTACCTTCATATATCTCTAAAGAATACATGATAATATTCCATAATGGAAACTTTATGAGTAGCAAGATATTCTTAACACTCACACATTGACCCTATACAGACTGGCACTTTGTGCCGGCCTGTGGGTGGAGTTAGGGGGCAGTGTCTTCATGCTGGATGCCCTAACTGTGCCCTGACATGGTGCACACCATCATGGCATGACTCCAGCACTGCATCTACATGACGCAGCACCAAAGGGGTATTATAAACCCACACTGCCATGGCTATGGTGACCCTTGGAGAGAACAAAAAGGAGCTGCTTTTTGTGGCTCCTTTTTGCGTTTTCTGAAGGCTGGATCGGGGCTGTGGCATGAAGTTGCCACAGTCCTGGCCCAGCCAGTAAAAAAAGGGGGGGCTGCATGCCGCCCATCTGTGCAGCTCCATTGTGTTTTTAATCTGTACTTCAGAGATTGCTAGCACTTTACTTTTTTAAAAAAGTTACACATTTACCGTGGCTGACAAAGCATGCTACATTGGCTTTTGAGTAAGTCTGGAAGTTAATAAACTAAAAAAGTGGACTGTGTTATTATCGAACATAGCATGTGCAAAATCTCTTTTGAGTTCCTAATTTACCTCAGGGCTGATAAGATTCTTTAGGCTCAGCTCTAAATATGAGAGGTGCAGCTGCTTCGCTCCAGGAGAAACTGCATAAAGGAGATAATTGTGCTTCAGATAACCACTTTAGTGTTCAGTGTCATTTTCACTGAGGGGAACTATGCTGTCTCAGTGTTTTCAAGATTTTTCCTGCTTTTTCTTCTTCTTATTATTTTTTCTTGGGTATCTAACCAAATCTGTGGACAGACTCAGTGGCTGTTTTTAAACATAATCTGGATATAATGCTTATTTGGAGGTGCACAAAAATGCACAGTGACAGTCTTTTCACAAATAACACTACGATTGGTAGCACTGTCATGCACTTTGTTGTTCAACAAGTACCTTTTATTTGTAACTTTTTCTCATGGCTTTCTGGAGGCTAAAAACATTGGGATGCATTTTGAAGGCATTATTTCATATTGTACACTGTTTTCTTATTTCTTCACATGGTTTTTTTTTTTTTTTTTAACTAAAAAGGAACAAGAATGTGATGAAAAGTAGCAGGTAACTGAATAAGGCAGTACATTACTTTAACAGTGACAAAGTTTACAGTAAGAAATTACTTTGAAAGGAGGATAATGATATGATTTCTTTCTTTTTAAAAAATTGTCTACCTCTGATCTAAACCATCTCTGGTAATATGCTTCTCAAAAGGATGTACCCAGAATATTGTTCCTGGTCTTTTATTTAAAGCTGTGCAGTACTAACTCTGATTTCTTTTCTCATGATAAGTCAAGTAGACACTTGGAGATCACTTTTTTCCACCTGATAACCCTCTAAACAATGACAAATGTGTTTCCCATGCTGAGGTTGCAATCTTGGTTTTCAGGAAGTAAGCCATCTTTTGCTCAGCAGGATTTAGTCTTGAGGGTCAAACTATACATATGCTTTAGCACGTATTTCAAAGAGATGCTTCCTGCTGTATTGAAATATTTCTGTCATAGCCTGAATCTTTTCTTTCTCGTGCATTTAGCTATCTTTATTTGGGAATGGTGACTGGAGTGTAAAAACAGACATAGTTGCATACTGCCCAACATTTCACAAATGAAAACCAGGATGTGGGTGACCACACAACATTAGAGTGTGGTCAAGATGGCAAAAGCTATTAATGTGGAAGACCATGCAAGATAGGGGTGGGTGCAGCAGTTTGCTCTTGGATGAAACTACAGGGAAGGGCAAAGAACCAACCTTCCTCTTCTGTCTCCCACTGAGTTAACTGAGTGCAAATTATTTTGCATTTTGAACCTAGTCTGCAGCAACTGAAGCAAGATGAGGACAAAGGTGGAAAATAGGAGTAGAAGAGAGAAACAGAAGTGGCTGGAAAAGTGGGATGACAGAGGCTTAAGCAAGGATATATCATTGTAAGCCCAATTGCTGAGCCATGTATCATCTGTTGCTGGAGGAAAAAACATTTTAACAATAGGAACACACATTTCCCTGAATGTTTAGTTTGACCCTAGGTAAACATCATGAGATAGTGTCAATTTTCTGCTTATACTATTGTTCACTTTCAGATATATATCAATTTGTTATGCTCTGGCCTTTCTGGAAAAGTCACTCTGTGTCACAAAATGTTATACAGCCCTCTCTAAATAAAATAAAATAAAATAAAATAAAATAAAATAAAATAAAGATAGGTCTTTATATGTTCTAAGTAACCTGCCAGCTTAGATTTTCTTTCAATAAAGAGACGGGGTATGACCATAATAAGAAAATAATAGGGATCACAATGTAGAAGACCAGTGTTCAAGTAGAGGTGGATACACAGAAAAGGAAATTTTGGCATATGAAACTTTTCTCACCACTACAGTGCTATGTCTAAGCAAAACGCACTGCTAAAAATTCCTCTGTGGAGGACTCAAATAGGAGAAATAGTAATGAATTTGTGACAACACTGCCATTCCTGTGACAACACAGTCTTATGTGTGGGCTGTGGTGATGTTTATTTTGTGCTAAGTGGATGGTATAGCTTTAGAAAAGAGGGGCAAGAGAAGGGTCCCTGTTTATAATGATTCAGGCTTCCTAGTTGCAATCTCTTTGGCAAAGGTCTTTGAAATTCAGAGCATTTCTCTTTAAATTTATGCGTTCCTTTCTAATATTGCCATCTTGCAATCTAATTCAAAGTAGTTCAATTTAAGTGGTTTGTGAAGCAAGCTATAAGTCACTAGAGACACTTAAAAGGTATAATAAACTGGCCACCCTTATTTTCCCTAAAAAAGAGACTGTCTTCATGCTAAAATGGATGGTTTTTCATTGTTGCTTGTATACATAGATTTAAGAGGAAATTAATCAGACTATTCCTGTTGCTAGAAAACAATTTTCTTTTACTCTTGAAAACAACTTGTTCTCTTTTGTTGATTGTTATTTTTACAATTTTAGTTGAAGGAAAAAACAAAAAAAAATACCTCGAAATTTTCACAAGGAGAGTCGGACTGAAACTGCTGAAGTAATGTGATTCGTACCTGCTCTTGCCATTTCTTCACTCACACAAACAAAACTGGTAAACACACAGACATCAATGTGCAATGTGTTTCGACTGTTTTAAAAGAGAATCAGGGTTAGCCCTGCCATGAGGTAGAGGGACTGAACTACCCCAAATAGCATATACATACTATGGGCAGCATTGACTGCCTCCTGGCTCTTTCTGAACCATTCCTTTTTGAACTCCTCAGTTATTTTTCTTTGTTGGAAGAAAGAGCCATGTATACTACATCATCTGTCTTGGGCCCCTAAAACTATCTGGCTACCTCAGGTATTGTGGAAGATGTTATTCAAACATGTTAGATCCAATCACATCCATTTGGTTTCTGCATGTCCTTGCAGGAAGGCTATCATCTTGCCCTTCATCTTAGTTATTCTTGCAGGTATAAATGGTTTGTGTGGTGTCCCTATGATGCATAAAGACACATATGTACTCCACATTTTATAAGTGTGACTTTAGAGCCCTTTATTACATATTGATATTATATTTGATACTGAAATAATATAAGACCTCTGGACTTTAATCTGATTTTATAAGCCAATATTTTTAGCCTTGGTTGTTGTTGAATTAAAAGGTTCTGTAAGTTGCTACTGAATGTGCATGTGTTGTATGCCTTAAAGTCATTTCTGACTTATGATGACCACTTTATCATATAAAAATAAATAAATAAAATCTTTATTTATATACCGCCCTTCCAATGATCATGGGGTTTTCTTGGCATGATTTGTTCAGAGAACATTTGCCATTGCCTTTTTCTGAGGCTGAGAGAATAAATATGACTTGTCCAAGGTCACCCAGTGCTAATGAATATACAAGGTATATTGTCTAATAACTAAAGTTTACTGAAGGTAGAATAATTTATTTTATAATCCTTTTGCCATTGGATAATATGTGGGGTTTGAAATTTGCAACCCATGTTTATCATGTCCCAAACTCTATATAATGGTGTATATAATAAGAGGAAAATAATAATGATAATGATAATGATAATATGCCCATACAGTTGGTTAATGCAGCAATGGCAAGGCTGATGAGGCTTCCTCTATTTGGGAAGTCCAGGATTATTGCCTTGTGTTTCCCCTTGAAGTGGTTTCCTACATCTTTATTCTAAATTTGTTGTTGTTGTGTGCCTTCAAGTTGTTTCTGGCTTATGGCAACTCTAAGGTGACACTATCATGGAGATTTCTTGGCAAGATTTGTTCAGAGGGAGCTTGCTTTTGCTTTCCTCTGAGGCTGAGAGGGTATGACTTTCCCATGTCATCCAATGGGTTTCCATGGGTATTTGAACCCTGGTCTCCAGAGCTGTAGTCCAATATGCAAACCATATTCTAATGTACTGCCCTTTGATAACAATGCCTAAGAGGTCCTGGCCAGGGGTTCTTTTGACTACTGATATTGAACCAAAATGTCCTAACCTGTGTATGATATTGACAATAATGTTTGCTTTGCCCATTGACAGGACATTTAACAATTTGCTGAAACGTTTCTATCTCTAATTGCAATGCCATTTTTTAAAAAATAAGTGCCCATTTTAGATTGGCAAAAAGAGGTGTGTTGATGGCTGCATGAAAGCCCAGCCTTTAGATGAGAAAAAGGGAAAGTGTACCATGAAAACACTATTTTGGCATTTTAAGGGAGAAGAAGCACCTTTAAAATGGAGCTGGCCCATTTTAGATTGGCAAAAAGAGGTGTGTTGATGGCTGCATGAAAGCCCAGCCTTTAGATGAGAAAAAGGGAAAGTGTGCCATGAAAACACTATTTTGGAGTTTTAAGGGAGAAGAAGTGCCTTTAAAAAGTAGCTTGATTTCACCACTACTTTTTAAAAAAGGGCGCAACATTGCTGGGGCTTTTTAGATTGGCAGGAAAGTGTGACATGAAGTTGCCTTTTCCTTAATGCTTAGCAGCTAGACTGCAAGCCCCAGGTGTGCATTTAAAAGGTACAGGGCTGCTAGACTGAGGGGTTTGGGAACGACTTATCTGAGGTCTTTTCTGTGGCTCAGCAGCTACTTGGGAAGCTCTCAGAACGCTACAAACACAGGCAGAGCAGCTACATGGGCGGCAAGGAACACGGCTTTTAGCCGCGCTTTAAAAATTTTTTTCCTTGCCGGCTGCGAATTGTGCAATTGCGCAGGTACACAATACAGCGACATTATCATTGCCTGCTGGGAACTGTACAATTGCGCAATTGTGCAATTGTGCAATTCGCAGCCGGCAAGGAAAAAAATTTAAAAGTTCAGCGGTTTATCACTGCGGCTCCTCTGCCTTTTTAAACTGTGCCATTGCACTGGTGCATCAGGAATGAACCCCCTTATTTTGTGACTGAATTGACATGTTATCCACAGTAGAATAACAGTAACGGCATCCCAGAGTTCCTACTGCGCATGTCTAGGGTTCGGATTAGGGGTGGAGCTAGGGTTTGGAAGCTTTAAAAAACTTCGCGGTTAAACCCCAGCTTTTACACCTGCAGGGCATTGAGGAATTGCGCAGTTCGCAGCCGGCAAGGAAAAAAAATTAAAGGTTCACTGCAGCTAAAAGCCGCATTCATTGCCGCCCATGTAGCTGCTCCGCCTGTGTTTGTAGCATTCTGACCGCTTCCCATGTACCTGTTGAGCCACAGAAAAGACTTCAGATAAGTCGTTCCCACACCCCTCAGTCTAGCTGCCCAGTACCTTTTAAATGCACACCTGGGGCTTGCAGTCTAGCTGCTAAGCATTAAGGAAAAGGCAACTTCATGTCACACTTTCCTGCCAATCTAAAAAGCCCCAAGAATTCTAGGAAGAACTCCTGCAGGGGCTTTGGATCACATGCAATCCATTGAGTGCATGTTGACCATCCTTATTGTATATATTATATTCTAGCTGGAACTCTTTGACCAAATAGTCATATTAACACATTTTTAGTTTTTTGTCCATTGTCCCTATGTTTATGTGTGGAAAAGAATAAGTAAGATGTATCTCAACTCGTCTGTCAAAACATCATCTGTAAAATTGCTCAGGTCAATTATACATATATGGACACAACTTTTACTCTTCACTTAAATAACTGCAAATTTTTATGTGATGGAAGAATGTGTGAAATAAGCACTCAGAATGATGTGAGCATTGTGAAGCTCCATCAGTTGTAATTAGGAGTTTAATTCAAACACTGATATCAGTAGGTCTTGAGTGTGCTTAATTTTTTTTCTGGGGTGATACCCAAAGCGTGCTGTACTTTGTGCAATGGTGTATATGCTTGATGCAGGTTATATCTTCATATAGTAGATTAAAAAAATATATCAACATGGGAAGTATTTTTGAAAAGAAGATTTTCACATATGGGTTGCTCTTCATCACTCTTCTAGCTAAATCTGTGTTTACTTTCTGTAGCACAGTCTACATCTAAAAACAATTGTCTTTCATATGACACTGTTTATGTTGTGTCCATCCTTCCTTCATCACCTTCCCTGTCATTGTCTTTGCCCTCATTGTTGCTTAACATGATTGGCTGAAATGACCAATATGACCTGTTCCCCCTGCCTTTTTTGGATAATGTCATAGTTCAGGTGATGTGATAATTCCATGAATGCCCTTAAATGAAATCAAGTGGGTCACCTATGCTTTAATCTGATGAAAAGCTATTATGAGCAAATGAGGCCAAGGACAGTAAGGGCAAGAAAGAAGGAAAAAAAATCCTTTACAAAAACTTGGCTGGGAGATGATAGTGGCCCAACATGAGCTCAGGCTCTCCCATTAGGTGTTAGTGAGTAGGTGAAAGAAAGTGGGAGCAGGGGCAGTGGAGTAGCGGTACTCTATAAAGATAATCTTATGAAGATCATCTTAGGGAGCCCTGGTGGTGCAATGGTTAAATGTCGGTACTGAAGCCACTCACTCACAGCCACAAGGTTGTGAGTTCAATTCCAGCCAGGGGCTCCAGAGTTGACTCAGCCTGGCACCCTTCCAAGCTGTCTAAATAAGTACCCAACTTGTATATAAATGTAGCTGCTATTGCTATCTTAACTTGACTGGACTACATGTTAGGGAACTGAATCACATTGAATGTAAGCCTGAGGGCAGGGAACCGTCTAATTACAGTGGTACTCTGGGTTACGAATCCCCCGGGGTACGAATCCCCCGGGGTACGAAAGAGCCGGGGCCGCAAAAACGGCCCCGGCTTACGAAAAAAACCCCAGGGTACCAAAAAAAACACCGCGCGGCCCCTTTAAATTTGCCGCGCGGTCCGTCAAACAAAGCGGTCCCCCGGGTTACGAAGACTTCTGGGTTACGAAAGTAATCCCGGAATGGATTACTTTCGTAACCCGGGGGCCACTGTATAAGATTCTATGTACAGCACTGTGTAAATTTACAGCACTATATAAATAAAGGTTAATAATGTGTACCTGAGTCTGAAGACCAGGAATAGACTGGGAATTCTGTTAGTGTACCAACCACCCCACTGCCTACAAGACTCCATGGTTGAGCTCATGGAACTGGTCTCATAACATGGCCTGACATCACCCAGACTTGGTACAATTACTAAGAAAGGTCAAAGAACAAAGTAAAAAGGCTGCTGAACATTCTGGCCCAAACCACCCAAGCCAAAAGATGTGGGTTCCAGCCACTTTGGGGGCATGGCATTTATATGATGCATGCCCCCAAAGTGGCTGGAATCCACTTCTGGGCCACCCCAAGACAGGCCAAAGCTGCCTTAGAAAGGAGCCTTTTAAATCTGGCTCCTGGCAGGGGCTGGCTTGGGAGGACCTACATAAATTCAATTTAGACAATGAAGAAATCAAAATTAAGCACTGATCAGAATAGAGACTGAAGTCAAGAAATGAAAAGTTCAGGAATGGGAAGGGAAACAATTTAAATAAGTAGACAGGATCCTAAAGAGCAAATGTATACAACTGAATATTAAGTTTATAATAATCCAAGCCATTGTATTCCCCAACACCATATTCTGATGTGACAGCTGGGCAGTGAAGAAATCAGACAGGAAGAAAATCAACTCATTTAAGAGCTAATGTTGAAGAAGAGTGGTGAGTTTACATGGATAGCCAAAAAGCCAAACAAATGAGTCCTTAAAGAGATCAAGCCTGAACTCTCACTGGAAGCCAAGATGATCAAACTGAGGTTGCCATACTTTGGTCACATCATGAGAAGGCATAAGAACTCATTAGAAAAGACAATAATTCTAGGAAAAGTAGAAGGCAGTAGAAAGAGAGGAAGACCACATGCCAGGTAGCTGGGCTCAATCAAAGAAGCCATGGACCTGAATCTGTAAGACCTAAGCAGAGAAGTAAAGAATAGGGGGCTTGGAGATGTCTCATCTGTAGGGCCACCATGAGTTAGGGTCGACTTGAGAGCAGTTAGCAACAACAACAAACAACTTCAACACCCCATTTGAGGCCAGTCTGTCAAGTGCAGCTTAGAGGTTCATGGCATCCCATGGGACAATAGGCATATCCCAATTCATCACAGAGCCCACACACTCAAGAAGTCACATCATGATGGATTTTTCAGTTCTGAGCAAATGAATCTATCGGCAGAGGTGATTAATGCCCCGAGGTTGTCATGGACAGGTCATTTTCTGGTCAGAATTAGCATCACAGCTACTGTCTAATTCCTGCAGAGGTGGTGGACGTATTAAGAAGGTTTGCCCTTGAAATCTAATAGATTCTTCTGGATTCCAGAATGCCTTAGAGTCTTTTATGGCTGGTATCACTGACTATCTTGTCAAAGCCCTGCTCAATAGATGGAATCAACACCTGACTAGGGATATTGACATGATTGCTCCAACCTGCTACTAATTTGGTTCCTTGATATACAGAGGACCTCAGGGAGCTGAAATGAGAAGGATAATAACTTGACTGCAGATGGAGTCTTATTGACTTATATCTGGCAAGACATGATATAGAGAACATCTTTATTCCTATAAGGTGGCAATACATGAAGTGAAGAAAGTCTTCTTCTCTGCATGCATTACATCTGCAAATTCACACTGGTTAAACTATTTAGGGTGGGGAGGGGTCTCACTCAGGCACCTTCCCCTCTGAATCCAGTTCTAGAGCCTTCTGCCATTCACTGTGATGCTTTTAACAGTTATTTTACAGATAAAATCTCTCTTATAGGTGCAGACTTAGATGCTGTCATCATAGTGGACAACGAAGTATCCAGCAACTGCTTGAGTAGGATCAAACTAGATCTGTTTCAACTGCTGAGGACCACAGATGTAGACAAACTACTAGGATGACTAACAAGGACAACTATTTAATATGTTTTTAATTGTTTAAACTTTTGTAATTATTTATTGTTTTAAATTAATTTTATTGTATGCCACCCAGAAATTTTCAGATAAAGGGTAGGGTAGAAAAATTTCAATAAGTATGTATATATATATATATATATATATATATAGTGTTGCTGTATTTTAAGCTGTTCACTGCTTCAATCCACAGGTGGGTAAGAAATGATGATGACGGTGATTGTGATGGTGATGATGTAGTTGGTGCCAAAACAATGCATATGTTTAGTAAGATAAGCATTTTTCAGTAATTTGTTCAGCAACTGAGCCAATTAAGAGATGAGTATTGAAATGAGTGAATTTTTGACACAACCTTCGTTCTGATGAATTTCCATATATGCTAGAAAATCAGAAAGCACAGAAAACTAATGGACAGATGTTACTAAACCTTAGGGAAAATTCAGAAAAAGCACCAGCATTCAAATGATTTTAGTTACTATGAAGATTAGTGTTTCCTAACTAGGCTCAATCCTGTTTTACTCAGTGAATGATTAAAATTTCTTGATAACTTGGATCATCTGCTATGGAGCCAGAGGTACCAAGAAAGTATCAGATTCCAGACTCCATCTTGGAGGAAACCTAACTTGGTTTTCATATCTGAAATGACTGGCAGCTGTCATCATTTCCAAAGGGAACACTCTTAGGAGGTTATCACATTACTTTTGCTCCTGGCATAGGTGTGGGTTGTAACTTTAAGAAGGCGAATCTGATCGCATTCACTAGTCGCTTGGCAGCAGGCAGCCCATTTGCAACCTGGGCTTCTGCTGCAGTTTTTCAAGAATGGGAAAATCCTGTTCATGAAAAGAGATGAGAGAAACCCAGGTTGCAAATGGGCTGCCTGCCTCCTGCCCGGCAATGAGTGAATGTGATAAGATCTACCTTCTTAAAATTACATCCCACATCTATGCTGGGAGCAAAGGTAATGTGATAATCTCCTTAGAAGAAAGTGCCTCCAGCCTGAGGAGAAAGAATGCTAGAAGGGGGAATGAACTGATGTAAGACAGACAGGAATGGAAAACTTCTGGCATTAGCCTCAGACATCCAATTTTCCTATAGCATTGCTCAGAGCACTGACTGCCACAGCCACTGGCACATGAAGTGGTGGTGCAGGGGCACGAACAAGGGCTGTAGCTCAGCAGAGATCATTGTGCCACCCACACTCATACAGACACCCATCCACACCCACACATGGGCATTTGCACAACTCTATACAGACAGATTTAAATGACGGATTCGTTTAAAGAAGAATCATATAAGGATGAATCTCAGATTTTGAAAAGCAAAGTGAGAACTTGAGAGAAATAAATCAGGAACTGTTCCAAGCTACAGAGCTGTTCCAAGCTACAGAGAGAGAATCTGTTCTAGTTTTAACTGAGATATGTCAACAAACTAGAAAAACAAAATGATGGCCCTAAAGACTAGAAACTCTCAGTATATATTCATGTCCCCAAGAAAGGAGACACCAGGAGCTGCTCTAATCACAGAACTATTGTGTTAATTTTGATTATGCCTTCTTAAGAATTTCCATAATTGGGTTCAATAATCAATCTTCTTAAGAATTTCCATAATTGGGTTCAATAATCAATCACAGCAGAGACTGCAGTCAAGAAATCAGAAGAAGAATAGGACTTGGAAGGGCAGCTATGAAGGAACTAGACAAGATTGTGAAGTATAAAGATATATTATTAAATGCCAAAGTTATGATTGTCCATGTCATTGTATTTCCCATTTCTATGATGGTTGTGAAAACTTGACTGTGAAGAAAACTGATGGAAAAATCAACTTATTTGAGATGTGCTGGGGAAAAGTTCTGGGCATACCGTGGACTGCTAAAAAGACCAATGGATGGGTTGTAGAAGCAACCCTGGAAGCTCCCTGGAAGCAACTGAGATTGTCAAATTTTTGTCTTATCATGAGAAGAAAGGACTACTAGAAAAAACTATAATGCTTGGCAAACTGCAGGGCAACAGAAAAAGAGGAAGGCTGGATTCCAGTTTGATAGACTCAATCAGAGAAAGCACAGCCATGGTTCTGCAGGAGCTGAGCAGGGCAGCTGATGATAGGGTGACCTGGATGTCTATCATACATACGGTCACCATGGGTTGAGGTAAACTTGAAGGCAGTTAGCACAACAGATACATAACACCTCTTGATACATTAAAAAATAACATTAACATTACATGCACTTGCACACAGATTTGCATTGAGAATGCTGAGAGAGTGCAACAAACCAGTGCAACTGGACACTGCAGTCTTCTGCTCATCTAGAGTAGCTTGTACAGTATTGGGTCAAATGGAACACTTAATGGGAAAAACGTGGGTAAAAAGGGAAGTGAGGAAATACTCATATCTAGAACATTACAGCATTTCCCTGTATGTTCCTGGGCAGCAGAAGGTGATCAATGGTGGACAAGTTGGCCTTCTGAGAAGCTTATCTGGCTTTATTCATCTTCTCACTGAAGCATCCCTGATCAGCACCCAAGAAAACCCCAAGGTTACCCAGTTTATCATCACTTCTCTAGTCAAAGTAAAAACAGCAACAACAAAATCCCCATCCTGTCAGGCCTTTCTGCTGTAACAGATTGCTCTTTACTTTCCCCAACACCTAAAAGGTTATGGTGCCAGGGGCAATGAGAGATGACAGTCTAAGAGGTCTGCTGGTTGTTTGTAGATCTTTGGGGAATCTACTTGTTTTTTAACCACATCAGGCATCTTGCCTAAAGCTTAATATTAGCTCATATCACTGCAAAACTAAATGGGCGTGTGTCCCTTGTGTGATTGTGCCAGCTTGCTCTACAGCTGCAAGTTTTGAATTATAAATTTGCTTTATATTTTTAGAAGCCAAAAACCCCATTGGTTTCTTATGTGAAAATGCAAGAATATATTATGAGCTGAGCAATTTTTCCAAGCAACTGCAAAGGCAGCTACTGAGCTGAGTCGGGGATATAATGAATAATGAGGAATATACCTGGCCCTCCCTATCCATACAGGCTGAACGTATGGACTTAACCACCCACAGCTTGATAATATTTTTTTGATAAAATTCCAAAGTGAATCTTGATTTTGCCATTTTATATAAAGAATATATATATAATGGGATTTGAACACCCATGAATTTTGGTATCCACAGGGGGGCTTGGAACCAAGCCTCAGGAGCCCACCATAGTACATTTCAGAGCACAAGTGAATCCTCATCTGATATGTCACATGGAGATTCTGAAAATGAAATACGATGTGCATGTTCTTCAGTGATCAGACTCAAATTTTGTTGCTGTGTTCCTCCAAGTCATTTTCAACTTATGGAGCATAGGGTTTTCTAGGAAATATTTGTTCAGAGTGGGTTGCCTTTTCCTTCTTTTGAGGTGGAGAGAATGTGAATCGCTCAAGGTCAGTTAGTGGTCTAGATCAGGAGCAATTTGAACCCTGGTCTCCAGAGTCACAGTCTAATACTCGAACTACTATACCACAATAATATAAGAGTCTTCAGTTGTATTGGGAGGGAGAAATATTGCCACATCTATAATCCACATTTTCTTCTTCTCAAGTACTGTAGTGTGTGACATATTATGTTCTAATTGTTCATCAGTTTGAATCTTAAAGTCCCATAGGATTAGAAATTTATCACATTGGGGGGGGGGGGGAATTGAAAGTTTAAACTGGACAAAACTTGGGGTTATCCAGGGTATTAGGCACAATTTTGCAATTGCTTTTCAGATGACGCTGCATGCAAACTGCTTAGAATCCAAATAGAAAGTGACATGGATCAGAAAATAGGCATTTTCGGGAAAATAATGTATTTTCATTTCCATTTCATTCACGAATTTGCTTTCTTTGTGCAATTGCTGCAGTCTGATAACCATCTTCTCCCTTTTCCCACGGTTTCTTTGTTGTGCCAAGAGGGAGCCAGCCTTGCTCTTAAAGGGGAAGCAGGCACACACAACACAGACATACACAGAGAAAGAGCTTGCTTCTCTCTCTCCCTCCCTCCCGTGGCTCTCTGTGTGTGAATGTGTCTCCTCCTTAAGCCTTTCCCATTAGCCATTAGCTGAGGAGAGGCAGGCACACTTTATAAAGTAAATTGTGTAAATAAAATTATTTATTTCTCTGGGTGACTTCTGGTGATGCAACTACTGCTTCTGTGTGCATGCGCACACTTATTTCCAATCCATCAAAGGGATTTTTCACCTCTGTCTCAAAAACAAATGTGCTTATGATCCATTCTCTCATAATAGTAATGTGCTTTTAATGTGTTTTTGTTCTCCGTGTATGATAATCAATTGCACTATTTGTGTGCTTTTCTGGGATGCCAACATTTTAATCATTTTTGAGAGGCATGCACATAGGTCCCCGTGTGATAAAATCCATAAGATTTTTATGTCATAATTTTCGGAAACTTTTTCTGGCTTATGTTCTTTTCAGTTCTTTGCAGATGTTAAAATAATATTTTTGGCATAGATTCCAGTGTCTCATGGAAGACACTTTACCATGGTGTTTCTGTATGACCTTGCTGCATGAACAGATAAGGTGATCAACAGTTCAGTTTTTTCTTTACATAGACAACATTTAGTCTCTGTAGCTATTTCAATAATTTCCTTGATTCTATTTGTCCGAAGTACTTCTTCTTGAACCACAAATATCAGTCCTTCAGTTTTGTTTCCAGTGTCCTATGCTGTAACCATTTCCAGCTGTACCTTTTCTGTTTTTCATGTACTGACCAGGTCATGGTTTCTTTTGCCAGGCTTCAAGATAATTTTTTAAAGATTTTCTTTCTGTGTACATCTTTTGTTTCTTCAGTTTTAAGTACATATTTATTAATATTTTCTATTTGCTTTCTTTAATGTATTTACTCAAGGCTCTTATCTATTTATTAACAGGTTTTTTTTTCACTTGTAGTAACTTGCAGTCACCTGTATTATGTGGTAATAGAATAGATTACTGGGTAATATCAGTATGTTGGATGTAAAGTATAGTTTGCAGTCATAATTGTCTTGCATTTTCCATCTAGTGCATCTACTTTCCTAATTTATATTCTTTAATAATAGTGAAAGTGTGATCCTAGGCTTACCTGAAAAATCAGGTAAGCCTAGGAGCTATGATCCTAAGTCTATGGCCAATAAAAATAACAAACAAACATTTTTTATCTCATCTGGTTTTGGAAGCTACATAAGGCCAAGCCTGGTTAAATCTTGGCCAGAAGTCTATCAGAAGATACTATGAATTTTCAGGTAAGCCTAGGAAAGAAACTATCTGAAACCCTGGAAAACTACTGCTTGTCAGAGTTGTTAATAGTGGGCTAGATGAATCAAGGGTTTGGCTTGGTGTAAGCTAGCTTCTAATGTTCATGTGTTGCATGTAACACTATTGATTCTATGAGCTCATTGGACCCATATAGAATGAATGAATGAAGAAACAAATGTGCACTGTACTTAATCTATTCATTAATTTAGCCCTGTGCTCTGATTGACAGCTACTGTTACTCTCTATTTTTATTACCAGAATCACTCTTATCTCCCAGCCCTGTTAGCCCTTTTAACTAGCATTGTGAGGTACAAATATACTTAAAGCCAGCACTGAATGATGTTACATCTCCATAAGGACACAGCAGCAATCATACACAGGTATTATACCCTCTTAAAAACTTATTTTATAGAGGTCTGCTTGATGGGCACATAGGAGAGGATTTTCTCCTGTTTTGCTCCCCGAAATGTAGAACATACTCTTCTTGCAGTTATCGTGTTTCTTTGGAGTTATGTTCACTTTTTTTAGAGGCCATGACAAGACATATCTTTTAAAACTGGACTTCGATTTATTAATTTTTTCTCAATACTTTAGGAATTTCTTTATTGTTGGTTTTAGTATTTAAATGGCTGTTTTCTTGTTTTCAGCTGTTGCACACCAGCTCAATGGCTGTTTTCTTTCTTTTTTAACAGAAATGTGGTTTTAAAAGCAGGTGTAAAATACATACATACACATCAAAGGAGGCATAAAACAAATCACTTGATAATAATGTGAAGCTCAGGACAGCTATGCACTCTTATTTATGTTCTTGCTCCAGGCATTTCTCTACAGTGCTGATCCTAAAAACATTTGCAAATTCTAGAGATGAGTTTTGTACTGTTAAGTGGGGATAATTTTATTATCATTGTTGGGTGAAGGAAGGAAAAGAGATGTGTATGGTTACTTTTCCAAACCACTCTAAGACCTAGTTCATCAGCTCATCCAAACCACTCTAAGACCTAGTTCATCAGCTCATGTTGGACTGTGGTAAAGAAATAATGGAGTTCTTAAAAATCATGCTGTAAAAAAGAATTAAAATAAATGCTCAGAGACAAATGTTCAGAAGTTCACAGACTGAGACATAAGGCCTTTTCACAGCATCAGCTTAATTTATCATGATTACATGAGTAAAGAACCCAATAACCATGGTACTTAGGCTGAATATTTGAAGTGCAACCTAGCTCAGATCAGATAATTAAGAACAGAAAGGGCAATTAAGCTTTGTTATAGTTGTTTATGTAATGAGGTTGCATAGTTAATTAAGTATTATATTGACCTAGTGAACGGCTGACTATATCATGTATGCAAATGCATTTTCTCATAGTTAAAAGGGACGATGGTTTGGGTTCTGGGAATGTTAGTTCCCAATTCCAATAAGGACCAACTATCAAGCTATCAAACCAGCTATTTTTGTATCTGTTTAAAAAGGCAGTTTATCCAGAACAGAACTAGGTGCCTTTGTGCTCAAGGAGACTTGCTCCTGGATAAATATGTTTTGGATTGCAGCCTACAATGTGCTTGTAGTAAATTCTGTATGTTCTGTTTTGAAAAGCAGTAAAGAACTAGTGTTTGGATAACACCTGGAAACATTTCCAAACACTTTAATCTCTATGAAATATGCCCCCAGTTTCAGCAATTGTTTTGCAGCCCTTTGTGTAAGAGGAGGAAAATAGTGATGAGGGGGACTCATCTTACCACTGCCAAGGCATGAGATCAGGGATGGGTGTCCTGTCTAGGGATTTAACCCATTTTACAGAGGATCTCATGGATCATTCAAGTCCTTCTCCTAATCTCTCCCCTCCACAAGCCTCAACTCCAGTAAATTGTGGGATTGGTAGTGAGAAAGGGCTGGTGAGAAAAATGCTGACTCTTGTCTCTGATCATTGATTGGAGATTATAGCAATGATTTCCATGTGCCTGTTGTATTGTGTGAGAAATGTTATGGAAAGATAATGTGGAAAACTGGCTGCTCCTAAACTGATGTTTGCTGCACTGGCTGAGCTGTCCTTTCAGAACTCAGCTGGTGCTTGCACACACTAGCTGTGAATAAATAGGAGAAACGGGATTAGGAGCAAAGCAGCCACTCTCAGGGCTGATCTGCAATGCAAAATGGAGCAGTTTGACACCACTTTAATTGCTGGTGCTTTAAATGGCTCCATCCTGAGATTTGTAGTTTTGTGAGGCACCAGCACTCGTTGACATTGTAAAACTATAAATCCCAGAATTCCTCCCTATGGAGCACTTACGAGAAAAGGTGTCAAACTGCATTATTTCTACAGTGCAGCTGCAGCGATCGACAATGCTTGCCAGTGCTGACAGACAGCATTTTGATCTTCCTTCACTTTACCTGTGTGGAGATAGGTCCTGGCTGAAGGACAGGATGGAGAAGCTCCACCCAGTGCTTTGGGAGATCCAAAGTCATCAGTCATCAATATGCAAATGCATTCTGTATGCATGCCATTAGAGTGTTTATTATTGTTGTTGTTGTTGTTGCCTGCATCACTTTTCATAGCATGTGTACTTATGCATATGGATGGCAGTGCCTAGATGCTATTGCAAGGGGAACATATTCTTCTCTTTTCTTACCAAGCTTCAGAACAACAGGGAAATGAGACATGTGAATGGGCATGAAAAATGGGCACTTTCACAGTACAAGTCTAACCTCATGAACATTTGGCATAGCACTGCAAAGAATGGAAGGTATGAAAGTTTAACTGCACAGAGAGCCCCCACAGAGAAGTATATTGCATGCTTTGGTGTTCAGCCTTATGTGAAAAGTTGAATTTGAAAGCACATGAGTATGAAGAGGCCTGAAAATGGATGGAATAATTTGACTCTTGTGGGTTTACTGTCCAAATATTTCAGTGTTGTGGTTTCTACTTTTGCTTCTTTGTAGGAAAAACACAGTATAAATTGACATGGTATTTTCCTGTTTCATATTGGATCACTACAATGTCAAAGAAAAATTAAGAAGTACTGGATAGTAAACAGTAAATACCCACAAATATATATTTTTTAATCTTGAGTATTGGGAACAGAAAGAAATGACAACATTTTTGCTGTTACGGTAAAGTAGTAGGGCTTTTTCCTCCCCTCCACTGACATTTTCAAGTAGAGATTTAGAACAATAACCTGCTGAGAACATTTCATCAGGTCCTTCACAATGGCACATACAGCTTTGACATTTCTTTTGTAAGGATCTGCCTTGAGTAAAGTAGAATCTTTTAAAATGCTCATTTAAAGTGAAGTAATGTTTGAAATTGTTTCGGGGTGCACTTAGCAAAGTTCAGATATTGGAAAAATGCCCAAGACTCCAATGTCTCCATGCTAGATTTTAATGGAACATTTCCCAATGACAGCTTCTTCCTGGCAGGAGGAAGACAGAAAAAGTTTAAGGTAAAAGGCAAAAAATGTAACTAAGATTGGGGAAGTAAGGTTATAAAATGGCAGGAGTGGGAGGTAGTAATATGTGTTTTTTTGTTTTCACCTTTATAGCATATACATACTTGTGATTGGATATCAAGAAGAAGATGTTAATGGAAATAGTTGAAGTCATGCAACTTGAAGATACTGAGTGTTGTTTTATGTATTCAATGTGAAATTTCTCAATGAAGATTAAAAAAAAAGAAAAAGTTTAAGGTAACTGTGCCTGATTTCTCCCACTTTCTATGTTAAGAAGTTTTCACAGGTTTAGAAGATGTTGGAATTGTCCTTCAAGTAGCTCACATTGTTTATATTCATCTCAATGATTATGATTTATTATGCTTACCCCTTGCTTTTCATCCAGAGAGGTCTCATGCTTGAATCTGTGGATTAAAAAAAAAAATCTGTGGATATGGAGGATTAATTGTAGAAGTATCTTTGGCCGCAATGACCACTGCAAGTCTTCTTTGATTAGACTTTATAAATATTGTGCCTCTAAAATGTACAATTTATGCCCATCTTTGTTGGAAAAATTGCTCTGGTTCTCTCAGGGTGGATAAGGATTGCCGGTAAAGTGATGCTTTCAAGCCTTGCCACACAATCTGCATTGGGTTCAGGTCTGAGTATTTAGTATATTGTATAAATTAAGTGGTTGCAATTTCCATTAAATCCAACAATTTGGAGGTGGGCTTTGCCTAATATGAGCTTCCCAGATTTCCACAAGATGACAAAGATATGCTGCCTTGAATTCCCATATTGACAAACCACCTGTAGATGCCTTTTTTAAAAAGAAAATGCTCATAATAGAGCCAATTGAAAATGTCAAATGTGTGCAAAAACATTGCTTAAATACATTTCAGTGCATGTGTGGAATACATTAAAGTAATATATGCAGTTTTATTTTGTTTTGATTTAAATACAAATGGCACAAAACTAAACAACATTGGAAGAACACAGTGGGAGGGAGATTTTGTCCCAGGATTTTGACCCAGTCCAACAGAGCACCAATGGGACATGGAGCTAAGGAAGAAAACAAGTTTGCAGATGTGGAGTTACATATGTGTGCATCTCTAACAAGTGAAATTTAAGCTGCCACTCTAGAAATATTACAAAGTCATAGTCTGACACACACTAACCAGGAAGGCACACTGAACAGTCCACATAAAAAGAGCTTGTGATTTCTTAAAATGAAATCAGCCATTGAATAATTCTGGTACTTGCACTTTCATTGCTGCTGCACACAGCAGTTTTCATCATGTGACTTATACACCTAGTTGCTTAGGGAAGCTGGGGATATCTTAGCTGCATTTTATTTCTATTCTATTTATATTTTGGATTGTCAGTGTGCCATTGCAGCTGCTTCTTGTACAAAATGGGGCTGATGGAAATGTGCATTGTTTAAGGCTTCTAATTTAAATTTGTTAATTCACTTTTCAAACCTACACATGGAAGGTGTGCTTATGCACATCATTCTCTATCCATGTAGGCCACTGGGTCCCACTTGGTGCATTTTTTAAAACAACAACAACAACAACAGCAAGTATGCAACTTGATTAAAGTGCAGTGGCCCTGTTATGGAAGCATATGATTAAAACAAACAAACTGCTGCTGATTTGATTCAGTTGGAAGTGTGGAGTACATTGTTCAACAGCTATTCATACTGTACTGGAGATAATAATTAGTAGTATTATTGGGCAGAAAATTGCTGCAATGAAGAATTTGCTACTCTTTTATGATGATGAACTCCCTCAGAGAGATGCTGTACTTTTTCAGAATCACAATTGCTCTGTTACATGCTGCCAAAGTGTGGTTTTGGCAAAGCACTCTCAGTGTATATTCTCCAAAGTGCCCTTTGGTGGACGCTAAAAAATGGAAATAACAGTTCACTCACTGAGTAATGCTTGCTCTGGAAAAACCTTATAGCATAGAGTATTGTAAACAGGAGCCTATCCATTTTATTTATAGCCCCCTCCCATTCACCCCAGCTCATCAGCTATTCAAATGGGTTGTGGGATGCTTGACATTTCTGCTTTTTTAATTGAATGGTACTGCTTGAAAGGAATAATTTTTTAATTGGAGATCTCAAAATTTAAAACCCCACAGTTCTCCACAGGAAAATGTGTGCTTTTTCAAGTTCTTGTCCTGTTCTAGGAAAAGACCTAGGACTTCAGCAAGGATTTCTGCATGTGTTTACTAGGTTTTTAAATGAGCTGGCATATAACATACCATTCAAATTGGCACCAAATTTTATCACTCCTCCCCCCTCCGTCAACTCATGTATTACAGCCACCTGATGGTGCTTAAAAAGCCTTATCAGTACATTATTTTCTCCCAACAGAGTACCTCATTGTCATTTAATTTGTCACATAAGTGGTCTGTCTTGCAAGCTCCATTCCAAGCAATTTACTTTTAAGCAAATGAATGTATAGTCTTTGACTTTTGCAGATTTGATCATTCATGGATTTGATTAATTTAAAAGTTTCAGTCTCTGACTGTAAAAACTATTTCCTTCCCCCCTCCGCCTTGGTCATTACTGGACTTTGAACTATTTTTCAAATAGATTTAAAAACTTCATCTTTCTTCAGCACCTTTTAGCTTCATTCAACAAATAGCAACTGAAAGATGATTTAAGTGTAAAGAATAAAAATGTAAGCAACCTTGATAGATAAAGTATTTCAGGAGGAAAAGGATGTAGGTATGTAATAAACTTCATATTTTGTAAACTTTCTTGTACGTTGAGAGACATAACCATGTTATTCCAGGATATCTGTATGAAAAGTGATCTTGTAAGACCTTTGAGACTAACTGAGCAAAAGACTTTGCTGCATAAGCTTTCGTAGCCTTGGTCTACTTCCTCAGATGAACAGAGTCTTCCTTGTAAGTTGTTATCCTAAGTGGCTGAGTTTTTATGTATGTATCTATATATATATATTAAAGTGTCACTCAAGTTACAATCCTAAAAGAACAAACTTTTTGTAGGTACTGGAAAGACCTCAATGTAGGCCTACATAGCATTGTTATCTAGATTCTTATGAGTTATTGGCTCACATCTGTGGTCCAACATACCATGTAGTTGAGACTGGGAGGAAGCCATGAGCTCAAGCATTCCCTCTTCATTTCTTTTATTTAACTCCTTGTGTGCCACAAGAAATAAAATAAATATAACATTTACAGCACAGTTTGCTGGACACTAGGAAACTGTGGCTTAAATGTTTTCTATAAACCAGCACTGAAAACCAGAGTAGGGAGTGCTTAATCCACTATTTCATATGTTACACATCCATAACAAATTGTGTTTTAACAATCCAACAGTAGAACAGTCTTCATATTTCAGTTACAAGCCTGTCAGCTAGCCCGTACAGCCATCACATCCCAGCACTGCTCTTCTGTTTGGTTTTGGGATACCTCTTTTTATAGCTGTTACAGGAGGACTCAGATGTTCTCACTGATTAACTTGAATCACCTGTCTGCCTCACAGCTTGTTTGCTACTTGCAACTCTCTATTTCATTGTAAAATACCTAGAACTATTTTACTACTATCAACACCTCCCAACTCTAGGATCCTATGTCTTCCTGCCTGGCAGAAGGGGGTAGGACTAGATGCCCCTTGGGGATCCCTTCCAATTTTAGGATTCTTTGTATACCTGTGTGGCAGAAGAGGCCTGGACTGGATGCCCCTTGGGAGTCCTTTTTGATTCTAGGATTCTATTTATTCTTACTTATAACTCTCTATGTAGTTGTAAAATACTTACAACTACTTTACTGCTATCAACACTTTCCAACTCTAGGATTCTTTGTATTCCTGCATGGCAGGAGGGGGTTGGATGGGATGATCCTTCAGGATCCCTTCCAGCTTGGAGATTCTATGATTCTGTGACATTAAACCAATACCATGAGAGCAAAGCTCAATATTGTCACATGGAAAGCATATTGATTGAAAGCTTGAGAGGGAACAGAAGTAATCATCATCAAGGAAATTTCATGCTTAAAGATTTTGTACAAAATAAATTGCCAGCCTAAGTGATCCCCCAAATTTTCACAAGGACTAATGGCACGAGTGGTTTTGAAGTTTCTGGAGTGCTTTGGATTCAATATATTTTCGGGGCACACAATCAGTGTAAAAATTGTGAGTTAGTTTTCTTTTCCTGGGTGGGATATTGTTGTTAATTAACATCCTATAATGTGAATTTTGAACCCCCTTCCTTTTCCCTACAGGCCAGTCCATCTCTTTCATAGTGACTTTAGACCACCAAGCATAAAAAAGCAGCAAGTTCAGTAGCAGGAGAGAGATGGATTAAACCAGTACTGAATTAGTAGTAGGGCAGGGGTCAGTAGTGGAGGAATTGCAGTAATGGAGATATTTGTAAATGCTCATGCCTGTTTACTAAAAGTTTACTACTGATCTACTAACAACTTACTATTCATTTACTAGCATGCTACTAATGGTTTGCCATTGATTTACTAACAGCTTACTACTGGTTTACTAACAGTCTACTATTGGCTTGCTAACAGTTTACTACTGGTTTACTAACAGTTTACTTCTGGTTTACTATTGATTTGCTCCTGGTTTTATGCATCCTATCTTATGGCTTATATTGCATGACTTTCCTTGATATCAACCACATTATGGAAATAAAGTAGTTTGACACCAGTTTAAGTGCAGTAGCACCAACCTATTTGGAAGTCCTCAGATGTTCACTTTTGCAAAGTCCTTGCTATTTTGCAAAATCTTTAGCCTTTAGCACATGTGGGATTCCCATATAGGATTTGCAGTGTTCACAAAGATCTTTAGCTTTCTGTCTAAGACTGCTGGAGGCCTCACTTGAAGGACTGAGCTTCAAGGACTGTTTTTATTGCAACCAGGACAAATGGAATTGTGCAAAAGACTTTATATGCTGCTGGTATGAAAGCAATACTAGTTGCTCACTCATAAATCCTACTGAGCCAAATTGGCTGTGTGTTAGAACGTTGTTTATCCACTCCAAGGTTGGGAGGTGAATTCCGCTGCATCTGCTGCCCACTCTAAACAGAAGGGATCCCAAGGGCCAGGCAGTTTGACACGACTTTAATCGCTGCATTCTGCAGAAATCCAAGAAGCCAGGCCCTGATTCCTCCGATTTCTCTAAGCAGCTGTCTTGAAGGAATCAGGCCTCTTCAGCTGGCTCAGCCTCACTAGCTCCTCTGGGAGTCTCCTCACCTTCCTTCCTCCCTCCTTCCATCCACACTGCCTTTCTCCTCCTTGTCTACCTTTCCCAACCTCTGGGGCTGAAGCGGGGCCAAGGCAAGGTGACCCCAGGCCGGCTTGCAAGATAGTCCATAAGGGAAGGTGGAGGAGAGGGACATGGAGCACCACCACTGCTGCCACTGCTGCTGCTGCTGCAAGTCACACTCCCTGGGCAAGTCACACTCTCTCAGTCACACTCTTTCAGCCAGAGGGACAAGAAGGAGGAGGAAGAGGCAGAGGAGGAGCCAGGAGCGCTCTGGCCAGGCTCCTCAGTGAGGCTGTTGAGGGTGGGTCGGAAGCCTGGAGAACAGTTGAGGGCGAATCGGGGCAACGAACAGGAGAGGGAGACAGAGCGCCACCATTGCCACCATGGATAGTGAAGTGAGGGGGCACACTGGAGGGCAGCCCTTCTGGAGGAGGTGGAGGAGGAGTCCGCAGGGGAAGGAGCCACCAGTCTTCTTTGTCTGTTTGAAGTGTGCCTTCAAGTTTGTTGTAGGGTTTTCTTGGCAAGGTTTGTTCAGGAGTTTGCCTTTTCTTTCCTCCTCCTCTTCTCTCCCCATGGCAGCCTTCTGTCATGGATCACAGCAGCCCCAAAGACGGGTCCCTAAAAGCAAGACCCTGTTCAGGGCTTGCCAAAGAGAATCAGATCCTTCATTCCACTCCCCTGAATCGAACACCCCCCCCCCAATAACTGCCAAATAACTAGTGTTTTAAAAAAGCATTAACAAGAATCCAACTGAACACAGTCACATCTGAAACAGTTTACAGTGGGAACCACATACATATAAATTGATCAGGAAATTGATTTATTTTCTAGTGGGAATGAGCCCCTAGACGCCTTGTGTTGGGGGCATTAGCAGAAGAAGGGAAGTAGAGTTTACGTCTTGTTCTTAATTCCCCTCTCAATTTTTTTATCTTTTCAAGCAACCGCTGAAAATGGCTTCCATGTATCAAGCAATTCCTGTACTGATTGCTTACAAAGAATGGCTTGCGGCATTGGGAAATACTCCTTTTTTCTTTTACCTTATGATGGCTATGAGAGAGTTGCAATATCATGGCAAAAACATACACAGTTAATATAACCTCTTGGCAAATGGTGACTTGTGATTTAGCCATGAGACTAACTAGGCTAGACTTTCTGCCTAAAAGTGTGTCATTGTGCTACACATATGCCCATTTAGAAAGCCACTTGTGATTCTACCTAAAACCTGAGGCTTACCTGCACTACACAATTACAAAGTTACATTCTACTTTAATTTTCTTGGCACCATTCTGTGAAATCCTGGGCTTGTTGTTTGAGGAGACATTGACATTCTCTGGTTGATAATTCTAAATGCCCCTCCCTAAACAGCCAATCTAAGGATTCCATAGGATGTTGTCATGGCCGTTAAAGTGGAATCACACCGATATAATTGTGCAGTGTGAATGGACCTTGCTGCCCTTGATGCTCATACAGAAACAGCTCTGCAGCGCCTAATATCCTGCTTTGCAATGGCTGCAGAGCTGTTTGGGCTGGAAGTCAGCCTGAAGAAAACAGAAGTTCTCTACCAGCCTGCACCACAGGAAGAGCACTATCACCCCCATGTCACCATAGGCAAATCTGTGCTTAAGTCTGTTCAGCAGTTCATCTACCTGGGAAGTATAATCTTCTCAGACATTAAGATTGATAAAGAGATCGATTACAGATTAGCAAAGGCATACAGAGCATTTGAAAGGCTTCACAAAAGAGTCTGGAGTAACAAACAACTAAGGTGAAGCACAAAAATCAGTGTGTACAGAGCCATTGTACTGTCCATTCTCCTCTATGGGTCTGAAACATGGGTCATCTATCGCCAACATCTACGACTCCTCAAATGCTTTCATCAGCGCTGTCTACGCACAATCCTAAACATACACTGGACTGACTATGTGACGAATGTTGCTGTCCTGGAGCAAGCAGAGATCACCAGCATTGAGGCCATGCTACTGAAAATGCAGCTGCGCTGGGCAGGGCACGTTTCTAAGATGGAGGACCACAGCCTCCCAAAAAGAGTACTCTATGGTGAACTTGCCTTGGGTCAGTGTAAGAGGGGTGCCCCAAAGAAGAGATACAAGTACTCCCTGAAACAACATCTCAAGCTCGGCCAAATTGATCACCAACAATGGTCTGCCCTGGCCTCACACCGGGAGGCATGGAGACACACTATCCACAAATAATAATAATAATAATAATAATAATAATAATAATAATTTTTATTTATACCCTGCTCTTCAGTCAAGGCTATCAGAGCGGCTTAGAATTTGTTAGACACTTCCCTGCCCTCAGGCTTACAATCTAAAAAGACATGACACAAAAGGAGAAGGGAATGGTGGTGGGGAAGGGGGAACGTCCAGCAGATCTTCTCTCCCTCAGAGGCCTGGACCAAGGCAGATGGACTGGAGGGAGGGCTCTTTTTCCCTTCAGGCAAGGCCTGTTGGAGCTCTGGCTTGCCTTTCTCTCCCACAAGATGGTGGATGGAGGGAGGGCTCTTCTTGCATGCTTGCCTTTCTCTCTTCCTCAAGATGGTGGATAGAGAGAGGGCTCTTCTTGTTTGCAGGCAAGGCCTGTTAGAGTTGGCTTTGGAGGCACAATGCTACAGCCTCTTTCGAGAACTCACGCCGAACAAGTCTCAAAAAGAAATGACAACGCAGAAAGAACCACAATTTGGAAACATCATCCAAGGAAACTTTTTGCTGTGCTCTCTGCAACCGGACTTGTTTATCTTGATTGGCCTTTTTAGTTATCAACACACTTGTAGAAGGCATGGAATAAGTCCTTCCTGAATCTTCATTAGTGAAGAAAAGCCAGAGAGAGAGAGACCACTGGTCTCCTAAGTTCACATGCAACACAGATATCAGAAGAGGAATGAGGTAGTAGAAAGGTATAGCAAATAGCCAGCACTTCCACAATTTCTCATCTGGTATATATGATAAGTGCTTTATATAGATGTTAGACATTATCTTTGAAGAACATTACACTTTATTTTAGAATAGGGGATTGGTCCTGAAATGAGCAGAAACAAATCCAGCCACTTCTAAGAATCCCCTTCCATGTAGAATAGAATGATGGAAAATTCCAAAACAAGTCTCTTCTTCTCCTGCAGAGGTTGGAATTGAAATCTCTCCTTACAATTACTGAACTGCAGGTGAGACATCATTCTTTCATTCCGTAAGTCTGAGAGATCAGCGTGGAACTGGCTGAAGTTAACTAGGTATAGATTTCCTTTTGGCAAATTAAAATCTAATTCTTTTAGGGAAAACAAAGTATTTTTAAAGTGTACATAACTGTGAGAATTCTGTTTTATCTACATTTCGTTTTAAGTGTATCTACACTACATTTTATTGTGAGTTTTTTTGGCCTATGTGGCCATGTTATAGAAGAATTTATTCCTGACGTTTTGCCTGCATCTGTGGCTGGCATCTTCAGAGATTGGTGGCATGGGAGTGAGTGGGGTATATATACTGTGTGACCCTTGGTTGAGAGGAAGTCATTTACATGTCTCTACACTCTCTTTTTTCTCACCGCACAAAGCCAGATAAAATATTTGCTTTAAATAGTCAAAGAATATTTACCAGTCTGTCTGTATAGTTTTGGATTTAAGTACCAGATCTTTTTAGCTGGTAGGCCAGAATGCATAAACTGTTTTAAAGTGGGCACCATACAGCTAGAGATAGCAAGAGAAATGAGTTGGGGCAAGAAGGAGATGAGCCAGCCATGGTAGAATTTAAAGAAATAAACCACCATGAATGGCTTGTTGCAGACTGGGATTATAGATGCAACTCAACAAAGATGAGTTCTCCCCACCCACGTGACTTGGCTGGCATGAACTAGAAGGGACATTATGAAACTTCAACAGGAGAAGCCATCAGGTTCTGAAAGCTCATGCATGCAGATGTACATGAGAAATTGTGGGGTCCCCTCCCCCATCCATTATAGCAAGTGAGCTCCCACCATAGGTGAATGAAGCCAACTAAAATGGATATGGTCTCATTTTCACAAGCCACAGTGGTTCCACCACCTCTTTAGGGAGATGATGAGGTCTTCCTGATCTTTTTAGCAAGTGTCTTTTCAAGGTGGCTTCTGAACAGACTGTGAAAGAAATGTGCAACCATGATAACTACTGTGGTTAATTGCACAAAACTATGATCTTTTTTATTAACAATTTTCATCAACCAGCCTTTTTCAAGAGTTTTTTCATCAGTCAGGTCTGCTGCATCAATCAGGCAGCCCTTCTGTGCTTGTGGTGTATGCTTTGCTTTACAAAGGGAAAATGTGGTACTTTTTCATACAGAGATTGTTTGGTACAAATTATTTAAACCTCATCAAAATCAAAGAACCCTCTCCCTTGTTCTCATGCTGGAGGTGAGAATTCTCATGGAGACTGGCAACTACTTAGCCTACTGTCTTTTGCAACTACTTAGCCTTCTGTATTTTGAGGCAGCATGTCTCACTGAGCATGAGGAGTTCTACAAATAGTCTTCACACCAGTGGGATACAGCATGGGTGCTTCAAAAGGCATGGAGCTCTAATTATGGCATACATAATGGCAAGTGAGGCAAACAAAGGGATTAAGAGTAGAGGGAAGAATAGAGGAGACAGACAAACAGGGATGGTGGTTTTGACTTTAGAGAGGAGGGTTCTTCTGTGAAAGAAGGATTATGCAGAACGGACAGAAAATCAAAAACACTTTGAGAGCTTGTCAAATGGCAATAGTAAGCTGACACACAGTGAGAGAGAAGCCACTCTCTGCATGATATCATAGCACTTTCCATTCTCCTTCCAGAGAGATGGTTATAAAAGTGTGCCTTTTGCCAAATTGACTTTTCCAGTGAAACAAAAGACACATTTTATGATCATCTTCCTTGATAAGAGAATGGAAATGCTTTAACGGCATCCAGAGAGGTAAGGAAAAAGACACTTCTTTCTTGTCAGCAAGTTAGAGACTTACATGGCTTACACTGAAAGCCATGCACCAGAAGAGGCAATGGCGTGTGTGCTGCGTACATGAGCCACATTGTTTTCAATGGTGCTCAAGCATTTGTGTGTAAGGGTAGGACCCACTGTACTTTATGCACTTTCTAAATCAAAAGCATCACAGCTATAGACATGTGGGAACTACTTTGCTTTTCAATAAAAAAAATTTGGACAAATCAACTAGAGTCTGGAGCAACATAGATTTATTAATTCTGAGGCTGGGAATTTGTTCTGAATACTAGGATGGAGCTTTTGATTTTTTAAAAGGAAAAAGTCAAGAGTATGACTTAACAAAAAGACAATAAAGTGCAGCACTCAATCAATATCAGTGGCAAACTTCCTCTGAAGAAATCTTGGCAAGAAAACCCCAGGATAAGTTCACCTTAGGGTCACCATAAATCAGAAATGACTTGAAGGCACATAACAACAACAAAAACAAATTAAGAGAAATTAAACACAATAGTTACAAAACAAGAAAGTAGTATATAGTAGCATTTAAAGTCCCAGAAACCTAGGGCACAGAAATGTGGGGAAATAAAACAACACATTTTATGGCTCTTTTAAGTGGGCCAATGGTATGGATCAGGCATAACCCCTTCATTAAACTGAATTGAAGATGGCTGTAAACTGATCAAACAGTTGTTATTAACAATCTCTATAATAATTCTCCAGAATGTGTGGAAGAATGACTCATTAATGACTGTGGAACTACTCTGACTATGGCATTTGAAGAAATCATTAGCACCTACAAATCTCAATCACCACTTAGAGCAAGTAATCTGTTCCCAAACCATTACCATGTCTGAAATTGTTTAGCTCCCTGTTTGTAGGCCAGATTTGTAAAAGAGACTTTGGCACTAGCCTGGACTGTGTGTAAAATGTAGGATAATTCCCTATATGAATACTTGATTGAATTACTTTCAAATTGCCACTTTGTGGGAAAAATGATATCGGAGATTGGCAGTTGGTGACCATTCTGAGCAGCTAGCAGGTTCTCTCTGAGTTTGCTGGTTGATTGCCTGCTTAGTTATTTCCCCTTGATGACAGCTATGTATTTCAAAATGTGATAAATCATAGTAATAAAAGTTTAAGGATAAACTCTTGCTGCTACAAGAAATCACATTTACCAGTTACTTATTGCAAATAACTGGGTGGATGAAATGATAATGTATTTCTTTGCTTCTTACAGTATCTATGGTTTTATTGCTTCATGTAGTTACATTTTGTAATGGCTTTCCCCCCTTTAATGAGAATTTTTATTTCTTTATCCTTGTGGGATTTGATGAGTTGAGCAGACCTTGGGGTAATATCTTTTTGCCTAATGAAATAAGCACAGGGAAATGATGCTTCTTTAATGATGTACTTTCTGTTTGGGAGCTGCCTTCCTGCTATGATCTCATCTGGGAGCAATTTTACAATACTCTTTGTACCTGAGTACAGAATACATGCACAACATATTAGCTAATAAAGGTAGTTCACTCGTAGGCAGTAATTGGCATTTTTTCCTGTTAACAATCCATTGGTTAATATATCCGCTGAGAGGTGACATGGTGTGTCAAATAAGATGGTGGATACAAGCGTGATGTGAAATGTCCCCATTTCAAATCTTTTGTCAGCCATGAATTCACTAGGTTATGTGAAATCACTATTGCACACTTATTCTCCCTGCTCTCTTGGAATATGGGAACTATAATACTGCATACCTAACAGAACTGTTGAAGGGGACAGTTGGCAAATGAGATAACTCACTTGCCCTGTTTTTAAAATGGCACTTTGGTGACTGACAGATCTTTCACACAGCAGAAATAAAACAGGTGGACACCGTGGAATCACGGGATTTGTAGTTTGATGAAGTAATTAACCTGATCTGTGAGAGAGCTCTGGTGCCTCACCATACTACAAATCTACAAAAATCTACAAGCTACTATTTAAGAAGCAGCTGAGTGGAGAGAAGCCTTTTCTCTGTTCATCATTGAAAGAGGATGAGGGCAAAAAGGGTGCAATTCAGACATATCCTTTGCCCCTGTGCAGAGGTTCTTTCTGTTTTGCCATTCACTTAGTTTGTTGAACTTATTTCTGCTGTTATGCTTTCTTGGTGGTTTTCTTTTGCTATGGCTATGGTCTTTATTGCTTTTATTCTAAGGTGTCATGGTTGTTTCTCCTTCAGGAAAACAAATAGACTTTGGCTAGAAGCCTGTTGTGACCCATGTGTGCATGAGTCCTATTTTGAATGAGGTACAAGGGATATTCTTCAGCCTCATGTACATTATCTCATGCACATACACCCCTTCCATGCAGCTGCCAAATGGGAACTTTTCACTTCACCAGAGCTTTTGAACAGACCAGACTGAATACTTCATCAAGCTACAAATCCCAGGATTCTCTAGGATAGAGTCATGGCAGCTAAGTGATGCTGAACTAGTTTATTTCTGCAGTGTGTTACACCAGATGAGTCAGAAATCCATTTGGGTATACAGAACCTGGAAAAGTTATGCATTTGAATGGAAAAGTGAGAATATCCCAGCCCACATGTCCAGTGGGAGTTGTACAAGTGGCAGAATATTTCCAAACTCTGTGGGTGGCCATGTGTTTTACTTTATAGAGGAAAATATTCTATTTGAAGGCCTATCTAGTCCAAGACAGGCTTAAATATGATGAAGGGAGAGCAGGCCTCAGCTAAGTATCCTGGACAGCATAGGATGGTTGGTCACAGTCTTTCCCTTTGTGGTGAGATGTATTCCATTTCTATTTAAATGCTAGTAATTCCTTGTATGAATGCTTTCACTTTGTGCTGAAATGTATTTCATTTGTATTCAAATTCTAGTAATTATTTCCAGCATTGCACCTATACCTATAAACCTATAAACTGACATATGCACATTTTATAGGAATGTGTCCTCCTTTTATTGGGCTGATGCATTACTTTGTATTGGCAATTTGTATGCACCCATTCCAGATTCTTCATTGCTCTTCTCCAAATCTGATGATAAGAAGTACTGAAATAATGCCTCTAAATGCTCTGAGTGCTATAAAAAGTGATGCTAATGCTACGTTTTATTTTGTGTTTTCTATACCTAAGTCTAAAGGTACTACCAAAGGCTTCCCAAGTCTTCAGTTTAAAACACACACTATTCTACTGAAACTAATAGGACTGCACTTATTGCCACATGAATCTGTCTGTAAGTGCTGGTCTACACATGACAAAGATGGGAAGAAAAAGGAAATGTGGTAAAATCACTGCTGATATTCATAAAACAGGACTTGAGTTACATTGGCAGTTGGGGGGGGGGGGATAAAACATCCCACCACGATTATGAAAGGATGTATACTCCCTTGCCTATGACATTCCTCTTCACACAGGCACCATTTCTGAAAAATTTTATTAATTTTTTTTTTAAGTCCTTCTTATTTGAACGTTTTGTTCATTTTGTCCTCAGTGAGACTTGGAAATCTTTTGGAATCTTTCAGACTTCTGGTGGGAAGCAAATGATAAGAAAGGAAAGTTGGCATTATGCACTTCAGCCTGCTATGTATTTCCATCACCTTCAGGAGCAAAATACTGCAAAAACTGTTTGTCTCTTGCATGAACGTTGATGAACATTATGTATATGCTGAAAATATTGCCTTTTTAATAAATGAAGTTTCAATGAAAATGGGGCTAAAAAAGAAAACCTGTATGGATTTAGATCTTAGAATAGTGAATCCTATCTTGAGAAACTGAGTGCCATCATGAAATCGGCCACTTTTTGCCAACTAATTAATATTAATTTAAATACAAGGAAAGAGAAACAAAAGTTAAAATGCCCTGGATAGCTACTTTGGATGATAAAGTTCAGCTCCTGTAATGTGAACGGAAGGAAGAACAATGAGAAATAAAGGCTATTAAAGTACACAAATTTCCCAGTAAAAACTTCACAGAGTTTCTGAGTCTTTAAGGAGACTTTACAGCAAATTTCATTACATATATTATGGTATACAGCCTTGTATATAAAGTTACAGCAGAAATGCTCCAAAATGTCAGAGGAGTAATTTGGATAAAGAGAAATTGTAAAGGCAAAGTACATTAGCTTTAGTTACACAACACTGTGGGCAATACTGGTTATTCTAGTCCTAGCAATTCATTTTAAAGGAAACAACATGAAATATGATTTAAACCTATGGAAATCCAGTGAGCAGGGTGAAACCAGTGTTGGGTGGGACCTAAAGGGAGTCCAGCCAAAGAGGCTTTTAATCTTAGTTGCAGCAAAATATCTACAAGCACGATACAGCAATATTTACACCATCCGACATAATGCTCTGACACCAACATCCACCTAACTCATAGCGTACTAGAGTAATACACCATTATATACACAAACACAGGCAAGGATTCTGATCCAACCACCTGCTAGTGTTTCATCATATTCCTACCAAGTGACTGTGCAGTTTTGAACTGTTAGAACACAACTCCATGCTGAAGTTTCATCAGCTTCCTCTGAGTCAGCATTTCCCCTTTAGCACATTGCATGCACCTGAGATATTTTACAGCCTGGGGCAAAATTTTACTGACAGATGTGCTGGGAGTAGTTAATGGCAATTGGTGACTGTTAGTGGTATAGTGAATCTGCTTAGCATTTTAGAACCCTAAGTTCAAAGGAGCTTTGCAGGGTGAAGCTATGGCAGGGCAAATAAAGGGTATTGATTCTCCCCTAAGAATTCTGCCCCTCCTTTGAAATGTTCCTTCAGCTCCCAAATTTATAGAATTGTAGTAATTTAAAACGTCACCTGGGCATTTAAAAACATTATGTAGGCATCCAAAGAAAAGAAGCAGGCAAATTTACCAAAGGAATGACTTGCCGGACGAGATGCTAGTTTACATCACTTGCTAGTTTCAAAAAAGCTTTAAAGACGCATCTCTTCTGGCAGGCCTTCCCCTGAAAAAAAACCATCAATTCCCGGCTCTGAAACGGAAATTGGGTAGATAACCTCAGTTGTCTCCTTTATTGATTTCATCTATTGCTTATTTGCACAAGAATTGTTCATGAGATTGCACTTTGTTTTTAACTGTTGTTGATTTTAATATTTGCTGGTTTAATCTAATTTTAGGGGGGGGGGTCGGGAAGGGGCATGATAATTGTTTTAGTCTGTATTTTTTAACCTTGTTGTACCCCGCTCCAATTACTTTGCTAGAGGACCGAGTTATAAATCATCATCATCATCATCATCATCATCATCAGGTGTGGATGATTTTCAGTGCTTCCAAGGTGGCCAGACATCATCCTTTTCCTGGACGTGACCTACATTTCAACCTTCTTTCCAGGTTGAAGAATTTCAAAACTTTCTCTATTTTGAATATGACTAAGAAGCATGAACTTAATTCATATTAGTGTTTGCAGTTTTTATTTTGTAATGTTCTACATTTTCTTGAATATCCTACATTTTGTGGTGCCTTTTCCTCCTTTGCAGTTACGACATCTGGTCACCCAGAGTGCCTCACTCTCTGTAGCATTAGAAACTTGGGAAAGAAGGGAATTTTCTTGTAGGCTTGAGTCATGGAAGGTACTGTGACATCCCTCTCTTTGGCTAATAGCAATGAGAGTGTGGATTGTGTCATGATCCCTGGATTTCTTAAGAGATGAATCTTTGTGAAAAGAGCTCTGCATATGTGCAAAGTTTTAAACAACTGATCAAAGGGAGGGAGGAGGTATATTTGTTCAGAAAACTTCCCACACTCCTGGTTTTACTTTTATGTTCCACTGAATGGAAAATAGGATCTCTGACCCATATGGCTTATGAAGCTTTCACGCAACTCCCAATTCTCTGTATCTTGCATTTGTACTGTCAGAGAGTCAGACACGCACATATCTACAGTTAGTGCTTTTGTGCTCACAACATTTTGATGTACAGAGATATACACTGCTGTTTGCACAAGAAGGATTCATAGAAGACCAGATGTTATATGTGTGGGGTAGTATTTTCCGCTTAGCTTTTTTCTCGCTCCTCTCTCACAGATGCAATCTTTTGTCACTTCAGTATGAAATAGGGAAGCACTTTCAGTAATGTGCTGCTCCTGCGTAATGTTCTCACTCAGTAGGGGAACTCTCTATTGATTATTTATTCTTAGAAGGACCTTGTCACAGCCCTGCAGGTCACTGTCTCTTGAAGAATGGGTGTATAAAGACTATGACACCTATGCAGTGCTTCACAAAGGAGCACAGTCCTGGCAGATAAATTGCCATTTGAATTGTGGAACGGATAATGGCTTTACAATCTGTGATGGTAGATGTTTTCATAGAATGAACGATATACTTTTATTAGCGTTGCTTTTCACCGAACACTACAGGTCAAACTCTCAGCCTCACACTAAGAAAAAGCAGTTGTAAAGCAGGTGAATTTATCGCTTCGGGGATTTTCAGGTATTGTATTACCAGAATAGTGATTCATGCAGTGTGGGCCAACTTGCTTTCAGCCAATGGTATAAGAGACATGTCCAGAAAGAAAAAATTAAAAAGAAGAAGAATGATAATGGGAGTCAGTCCCCTGCATACATTGAGAACATTTTGATGATGATGCTTCAAATAATGGCTTTGATATGCTTGAGGGCTAACAATGCCTTCTTTAAAAAGAAGGGTTATTATTTTTTTTTACAAAGGTTTCACATGGTGGTAGTTTTTTTATAATGTCTTGATCCTGCACATTTATATTAATCTTTATATCTCCAGAGAAGGCTTGATGTCCCTGTTTTGTTGGTAGATAATCATGGCCTTGCCACATTAAACTGAAGAATAAGGTCCTACAATTGGACCATCTTAAGTTTCAGGTTGTCTTGTTTTGCTTTATATTTTTAAACAAGAACTAACAACACCCAACCAGCCCTATCTATCAATTGGACAAAGAATTTCAAACTGGTTTGGGATGAGTGGAGAATTTGGTTAATTTTTTATGAGAATGCTTTGAAAATTGACATTTGTTGTTACTTGATGTCAGGTTGACTTTGAGGTATTGATAACCCTATGAATGAGAGACCTCCAAGAGACCTGTTCATCCACTGTTCTGCTTAGTTCTTGCAAAGTCAGGGCAGTCTCGGATTCTTTGACTGAATAAATTCACCAGTACTGAGGTCACTGTCTTTTCCTACTTCCTTCCATTTTACTAAGCATTACTGTAGTTTGCAATGAGTTTCATTGGAACATCTCTCAATATGGATATAATATAAGCATGACAGCCTTAGTTTAGTCATCTTTGATTTTAGTCTTGATTTGCTCAGAGACGCTTTCATTTTTTTTTTCTTTTTGCAGCCCGTGGTAGCATAGAACTCTTTTCCAGAACCACATTTCAAATGAGTTAATTTTCTTCCTGTCAGCTTTCTTCACTGTCCAGCTTTCACAACCATGTATAGAATCTGGCCTGGATTATTCTGACTTTGATATTGAATGGTATGCCTTTACACTTATCTTGTTCAATCATCACTGCTTTTCCAAGCCTCACTCTTCTGATTTCTTGATGATAGCCTCCATTTTGGTTAATGACTGACCGAAGATACAGAGATTTTAAAACTATTTTACTGTCTTTCTTACCCACTTGAAAGTTGTTTAAATAATCTGTTGTCAGATTTTTTTTGTAGTTTTTTGCAGGGTTTTTTTCTTTTTGAAAATTGAGCACGGGAGAAGCAAAGGTCTTTCATTTCTGAATTCCCTTGTTATCAACCATGCTTGTATTTCTAAGGCAAGGGCAAAATAGCAATATTGAGTTTTTAAATCTATCTTAAACTTGACTAATATAAAGAAAGTAATATATACTTTGCATTAAAATATTTGTAAGCTAGAAGAAAGAAAGAAAGAAAGAAAGAAAGGAGAAGGAAGGAAGGAAGGAAATCTGAATGAAAATGAAGATTGGGTATCTAGGGATTGAAAGAAAGAAAGTCAAAATTTAACAAAAACTGATGGGAAGGAAATATAGACTGATTTTATGAATCAGGATGTAGAGAGATCTTGGGGTTGTTCACATGTTTTAAACTGATATGCAAACCAGTTTAAATTGGGGTCATTCACACTTGTGCTGGGTTTTTTCTGATCTAAATTGGGGGTGGTGGTGGTGCAAATTCCCCTTAACCCAGTTTTTTTTTTTAAATGGGGATTTTAGAGATTCTTTTGAAAAGATCCGGTCTTTTTCTACCAGCTGCAAATAGGAACTTGCATAGTGGGAACTTTGATTCAGTATTGCATCATCAAATCTCCCCGGATCTACTCAGCACCCAAATGTGAGTGTGAATGGGGCCCTTGTAGGTGCTATAAGATCTCTCTACATACTGATTCTACAGACTAACATGGCTATATCTTTGATTTATGGATGTTTTAAGTAAGTAGGATGAAAGTTAGAGTACATGAGATAAAGAACAGCAGAAGACAAGAGAAAGTGAAGAAGGATGGGTGGTTTTATGTAGAGGATAACTATTTGGGGAGAAGGAATGGATAAGAAGAATTGAGAAAGGAGAAAGGGAAAGGGGGAAAGGTTTGAGAATGTGAATTTTAATGAAGAATTGACATTAAGATGTGGAGGTAACAGTATATTAGTACATGTGAGGTAGGAGTCAGATGTGGCATTAGAATTGGTAGGTAAATATGCATATGTTTCATTTCTTTTATATGATGTGTGTTGTCTCTTTTTATATGTCACTAGATGTTTAATCAAATATATATATATTTTTAAAAAGAACATTGAACATGGGAGAAGCAAAGGTCTTTAATTTCTGAATCCCTTTGTAATCAACCATGCTTTTAGTTGCTATTTCCTCTTCCCAACAGGCTCATCTTTAACAGCTTCAAGGCTAGTATGTAGATCATGGTCCTGACTGTATCTTATATAGCTGTACCTACTGAATTTGACCAAGAGAGCACATGAATGAAAATTCCATTTAGATAATTTTTGACGAAAATTTAGCAATATTCTCACGTTTCTTCCAAAATGTGATTATAAACAATCTTGAGACCTAGGTGTAGAAAACTGAACATGATAGAAAGTAACACTGATCAATTTGTCTACTCCAAGCTAGAATTCAGTTCTATGATTAATAAGAGAATAAATACAAAAGTTAAAAACTATCATGTTAGGATGTATCTAATAATATGCATTATCTACTATGGCTCATTTGTTCATGATTCAGATCTTTGGTTTTCTAAAGACTTTACTCAGTCTGTTACCCAGACCAGAAATATGGTTGATGTAAACATTTCTCACTCAGTTATTGTATATATTTTAGACTCACAGGCTGGTTGAACACAGTTGGAAACTCTCACAGGTTATATTGTACTTCACTGTGTGTAGGAATTGCTATGTAGCAGAGATAGTCCTATGAGTGAACATGGCTGTGAACCCCTGGGAAATCCATCTGTCGTCTTTCATCATGCCACTCTTGAGAACTGATCTAATCTGGGCAGCACCAAAATGCAAATAATAATTACATATCAAAGAATGTGTAACACTATGTCAGAGATGTCACCTTGAGCTGATACTCATTATATATCTGTCACTTACAGCATGTCCTCATCATAGATTTAAACAGGTTTAATAGTAAATCCTTGTCTTCAGTGAACCTAGAGAATTGTAGTTCTTTGATAGGGACTGAGAGAATCCTGCCACTTCCTCTCTTGGCACTAATCAAAATGCTCGTTCTCACTGATATACACTTGCCAAGATTCTTTGGGGGATGGTTAAGCTACAATAAATGGATACATGTGTGTGATTCAGATGTGATTTTGGATGCTACATGCAACTATATCTGAATGGCACCTAGAGTGTACATGTACACATAGGGGCTGTTCAGACTACCTTTTGCATCAAATTGCAACCCGGATTAAAAGTGGAAAGTTCCCACTGGCGTCGGTTCTTTCACAAGTGGATCTGGGGCTTGCACAACAGATCCAGAGCAAATGCCCCTTGGAGCGGGTTATTTGAAACCGGGGTTTCCCCCGTTTCTTTTGGGAAAAACTGGGGCCAGGCCAATGTGAACTTGGCCTCCAGTCATGTTCGGGTCTTTCAGAGGGAGGGATTAAGGTCAGAAGGTGGGCAGTGGGTGAACAAGCCTCCCCTCTCTGATCGGGCGCTGCAGGTTTTTTATGGTTGACAGCTTATGCAAATGCATCTGGCCGGGATGGAAGTGAAGGGGACGTGAAAGGGCTTTGTGACTGTGGCGGGCTCCCTTTCCCTTCTCCTCCTCCTCCTCCTGCTGCTGGCCCCTTACCTGGGCCTCCAGTGCAGCGTGGCCGAGCGGGATCTACCCAGTTCTACCAGGAGCAAATGGGCTAGCATGAATGGGGCCATAGTGTAGCTTTCTGTGTACAGGATCCCAGGCTGCATCTGCACTGCAGAAATCATGCAGTTTGGCACCACTTTAACTGCACTTTAACTCAGTGATATGGAATTCAGGGACATGTAGTTTTATGTAGTTAGGTATTTAGCCTTCTCTGTCAGAGAGGTCTGGTGCTACAACAAACTACAAATTCCAGGATTCCGTAGGATGGAGCCATGCAGTTAAAGCAGTATCAAACTGTATTATTTTTGCAGTAGAGGTGAAGCCTCGCTGTGTGGATTGACCCCCACCGGTAACATACACCTTAATATTGCTGCTTAACACTCTTGGTAGCCTCAGAAGCATGATGATCTTTCTTATTATGGCATACATAAGGATTATCCTTATTAGTGGTGAGGTTCTCTTTGTTCCTTCTTTAAAAATATCAGGTGATTAATTAGTTTAACACCAGGCTGCTAATTCTTTCCTTTAATGTGGACTGAATTTTTTCTCATCTTATTTAAAGTCCTGTTCTTGAGCCAAATAACTATAAATAGTTTTTATATGCTAGATGCTTTCCATGGTATTTTCCTTTGATCTTCTAAGTCACCCTGAGTTCATTTAGATACAAATCATTTATAAATATAAAAAAATATATAGATTTAGAATTTTGATAGAAGATATAATAGAAATATTTATAAAAATAACCACATGGTATTAAGTGGGGGCCAGTATGCATAGAAGATGAGCTTCTGCTCCTTACACTGGCTCTTCCATGTACAGACTGTGGGGGGAAAACAACTATAAATAGAGGATTCTAACAAGAAGACATAATAAATGAAAATGACACCCCAATAAGTTCAATAGATAGATAGACAGACAGACAGATAGACAGACAGACAGACAGACAGATAGGGGGACAATTGAGTGGCAAAGTTGTTCCCACTCCTTTGGTTTGTTTTCATATTTCCTAGCAGCAACAGTCACATCAGATAAAGTTACTTGGAGTGTGGAGAATGAGAACAGAAAAAAAAAAAAGAGATATTGCCCAATCCTCCAATGAAACAAATTCCAGCATAAATGTCCCAACAGTGTAAGAATCTTCCTTTCAGACAGAGCACTCTAGTTAGAGTGGCAAGGGAAGGGAATTTCAGAGTTAGACAAACATACTCTCCAATTTTCTTGATTTGGCAGGGACGGTGCCAGTCAATCCTCTGTTGTCCCACTTTGTCCGCTTTTAAAATGTCCCAGTTTCTCTATCCTTCTCCCCCCACTTTCACCCTTTGTCCTCAGTTTACTTTCATAGGTACTGAGTTCATAGTGCTAAAGTAGTTTGCACTGGATTAACTCAGTAGTTGGGAGAATAAAGAAGGAGGCAAAATTTTGCCCTTTCCACTTGGTTGTTCTGTGCCTTCAAGTAGTTTCTGACTTAAGGTGACCCAATGGTGAACCTATCCCAGGGCATTCTTGGGCCGAGAGTATGTGATTAGCTCAAGGTCACCTGGTGGGTTTCCAAGGCCAAGCAGGCAATTGAACCTTGATCTCCAGAGCCGTAGTCAAACACTCAAACCAGTACTCCATACTGGCTCAAGGAAAAACAAACTGCAGAAGCCTCCGCTAACTTGCGTGTTCTTTCTCACTAGTATGTTTTGTCATCTTGAGCACACTCTGATGTTGCTTGGACACATGTGTCCTGGTTTTCATCTATGAAATGTTGGTTGGTATATTCGAAGCAGATACAGAAGTATCTTTTTTTTATTATTATTAATCTCATTTAGAGTAGACTCATCAAACCAGCTGACATTTATGGATCTACACAAGTCTGAACTAGCAATTGAATCTATGCCTTGGTTTTTAGAGATGGCATTTCTGTAAGCTTCTTTGTACTTTTGCCTTTGTGAAAAAGCAGTTATTTTCAACTTCCAAATCATCTTATAGCTTCCTTCAGCATTTAAAAGCTATTCCATAGTGTTTACAAGTAGTAGAAGAGCAGCCTGGTCTCTTGCTGAAAGCAATGGAAAGCAAAAATGATTTGGAATGACGACAATGGATAAAATTAGTAACAAAACAAATGTGATTCTAGCAAATAAAACACAAAATTACTGAAGGTTTGAACTGACGTGGATGAAGATTGTGAAGGGAATGAAATTAATGACGGTTATTTTAGCAACAAAAGCAAATGGAACAACAAAACAAAAGAAAAATATGCATCTTTCTACTTTCCTAGAATAAATCATATTGGCCAAATGGCCAGGTGTTTTATAGCTACTACTCCTTCTAACACATATGCATAATTCCACAAAAAGATCTTTAAAAATAATGGAGCCAGATGACTCCTGTCATTACTTATAATGCTGAAATATAAACAAGAGTGAAACTCCAGGTGTGTTAGAAGTCTAAAGGAAATAATAGGCCTGCATTTAAGGTTATAAGGCAAATAATAGCAGGGTTCAATCAATTTTAGTATGTACTGTAATGCAGGAGAGGCCACTGCCTTTTTCATTACTGACAATTTCATTTCTACCATTTCTGACTGTGAGAGCCTGACGTCTGAAATGAATGTCTTGCTGAGACTATTAACCTGAAATGGTGATAGCAGTAGAAAGTGGGGGGGGGGGGGGGGGAGAGATTGTGGAACAGGACATGACTTATATTTCTTAATATAATGGGGTTTTTGTTTCAAAATGAATGAGCTTTAAGCTACTGGATGTACTCTCCTCTCTTCGTTCCATAAATTTATCTATCCTTCCTCCACCATCAGTAATATCATCTATACTTTTCCACCCAATGCTTCATTGGAAAGTGATTTGCTTTCCAATTCTCTTGCTCCATCTGTCCACCATCACTGATCAGAGATAAGAACATAGCAGATTTGGGGAATGGGAGGGGCTGACCCAAATCAGGCTCTCTGGGTATACAACCTTCTGTTTCTATGGATCCATTTGCCAATTACATTACACCCATTGCTTCATAACAGGTGTAAGAGGTGTATAAAAATTATACAGCATGAAGGGTGTTATGGCAGGCCCGTTATGAGATTATTAATATTTTACTAACTTGGATGTACTGGACAGCCAAAAAGACAAACAGATGAGTCCTTGAACAGATCAAACCAGAACTCTCCTTGGAAGCCAAGATGGTCAAATTGAGGTTGTCATACTTTGGCCACATAATGAGAAGGGATAGATCACAGACATGTATTTGCAGGATCTGAGCAGAGCAGTGGAAGACAGGGAGTCTTGGAGGTGTATCATCCACAGGATCACTATGAGTCGGAGTCTACTCCAGGGCAGCAAACAACAAACTGAAATACTAAGCTGTATTATATATATATATATATATATATATATATATATAGTTACATACAATGGGTAAAAGAATGGTGTCACTGAAATTAAACATAATGGTTTGGACCCAGAAATAATTTGAAAGGCACTTCTTCTTGTTCAAGACAGCAGTTCCTCAGATTCTTCTGTCCTGCCCAATTGCACTGTGTTTTAGGAGAAGATCTGTCATTTGGGCACAGGACTGTTTGCCTGTGTTGGAGGGTATGAGGCTGCCTCAGGTGTCAAAATAACCTTACCACATTTAGATATCATGCACACTTTGACTTAAGTTGGAGCATTCTTCACTGCTCAACCTCAGGCAGCAAAATTTCTTGGACAGCTCCTGCCAGCTCTAATGTTTGCGGAAAGCCTCTTTGTGAGAATCCTTGCCTTTTCAGCTCAACAGCTTGCTCTTTATTTTGTGAGCTGTTCCGTGGTTCAAATAAAGGTCCTGCCAATCAATGGGGTACTTGTGATTTTTTCTTAAGGACCAACATGGCTTCTTTTTTCTTCTTTCCCTTTTTTAGGTTAGAGGAGAACCCTTTTGAGAATTTCATTGCAAGGACAAAGGGTTTCCTCTGTTATTATCCTGTGTTTGCTTATTAAATAAGCCACACAAAGAGCCAAATCAAAGCTGAAAGCCATGCAATGTGTGCTGAAGCATGACACCCCAGAGAAACCCAACCCTATTACAGAAAGTACATAAATATGGGCCATGTCCAACCTACAAAGGAGCTTTGCCAAAAGGGAAAACAAAGTTTCATACAAAGTAACACTTGACAAGGAAGTAGATAGAGGAAGCAGTCAAATCAGTCCTTTGCAATTTATTGTGAATAGATGATCCATGGAGTCATGAAGCAAAGCTCTGACACAGCAAGGAAGTGGTGGTGGTGGGGAAGAAGTATAGCAATTTCTCAGCTTGGAAAAGTTACTTCTTGTACTATAACTATTATAATCCCCTGACCAGTAAGATCAGTGTCCATGCTGGCTGCGGGATTCAAAGAGGTACAACATGGTAACTTTTCTAAAAATCTATATAAATGTTAATTTTTTTAAATTACTTATATCCAACCTTTTCCCCAATATAGGGGAGATATAGGTGGCAGGAATGGGATGGAATTCACTAGAGAATCTCATCTCACTTTCTTGTGAAGACCATCTTCTCCAGTTTTGGTGGGTTTGAGAGCAAGGATAAAAGGGCCAAAGTTGGCCTAGCATGAACTCCATCCAGAATGAAATGGAAGCACAGGAAGGAAAGGCGAATTTTTTTCCCCCCTGCTTTGCCTCAGTCTGTAGGGTATCATTCTCTTATTATGTAGGGAAATAGCATATCCTCTGTCAGTCTGGTTTAAAAATAGGTGATTGAGAAGACTGGACACTTGGTATTGGCATGCTTGGTTTAGAATAGTAAAATAGGGCTTCCACTTAACTGTCAAGTCCAACAGTAAACCAAGTTCAGAAATTCAGGCTTCAATAGTGTAAAACTCAGTAAACCTTTATTCAGCACTGTAGGCACATACAAGAGATATTCGTTGTTAAAACTAAGCAGCAAGTGTTAACAATGTCTAATTAAACTACATACAATTTGAAACTCAGAGTGGGCCAATTTCCCATTAGTTACAATTAGTAAACATATTTTGCCCGTACCATACTGCCCCTTTTTGTTCTTAAAGCCAGATTCTTCCCACAAAATGGGCCTCTTCTCCGTACTGCCTGTTTCACTGCAAATCCCATAATATAATTTTTTCTATGGGAGGTAAAGTGCGTAAGAAACTCCTTACAAACTTGCTGTCTTTTTTTTAAAGTCATCTTTAAAACATTCCAATATTCCTTTGCCGGAAAAGGGTATTGAAGATGGTTTGAAAGTGGGATCACTGTTGGAGCTAGGTCAAACAGACTCTCAACTTTTGTGAATGGCAAGTAGATTTTGTTCCAAAAACCCTCCTGTTCCAAAAACCCTCCAAAACCTGTTTGACCAGACGGATGATAGTAGAAGAAAATCATTCATACGCACTCAACTATGGTGCTCTCATACCATTTTCAATACCCCTAAAACTATTGCCTGTCTCCATCTTAAAAGTCAAAGTCAACGGCTTTTATGAAGGGCATATTAAGAAATCATTATGTTGCTTCTCACCCACTCTCCTCTTGTAATTGCTGGCTAGACATTACATTAAGGAAGTAGTCTAATTTTCTTATTAGGTGGGTGCTCAAAAGCACATTTAACTTGGCCCAGAAATGTAAGACAACAGCTATAATTCAGAAATAATTGCTAGTTTTGAAGTCAGCACTTTACATATCCCGTGAATATCCATTATTCATATCGGGTCTTTTTTCTGTGTGATAAATTCATACTATTTTGCTGTTATTGAGTTCAATTATGAACAAAATGCAGATAGCCCAAGCCTTTGTTTACCTAGAATAGAACAGTAATGTTTCAAATTTTATGTTCTACTCTATAGTCGGACGTCACAAACTTGCAGCTTCTTTGGGAAGGGATAAAAGATGCTAATATAAGACCTATCAGCACAGAAATGGTTACTGTCTCATCAGATCTTGTGACTCCAGCCATGACCTCAGACATGTATGATGGCAGTTCTCAGTCATACATCAGATGGATAATGTTGAACTAATATGTCTATGGCTGCATCTGCACTGTGGAATTAACCTGGTTTAACACTACTTCATCTTTCATGGCCCAAGGCTATGGAATTCTGGGAACTGTAGTTTGTTGTGACATCAATTCCCAGAATTCCATAGCCTTGATCCATGGCAATTAAAATTTTTGTCAAAATGGGTTATTTCTGCAGTGTGGAAGTGGTGCCTGCCAGATTCAGATAAATCTTAAACCAAATATTGCTGATCTGAACAGATTTGAGAGATGTTTGAAAGGAAGTGGGGTGCCTCCAAAGCAGAGTGAATCTAAATTTCAATATTGAATCTCTAGCTTGAATCTCTAGCTTGTGATCATTGTAAATATTTTACTAAGTTTCTCCAATTCCAGTCCTTTGAGGGTGGAATATTGTAGAAATATATTGGGGAGACTAAGCCAACATTTCATGATTTTTGGTAGTTTTTTTCCTTGCTAAAGGCAGGAGTGTTAAGAGTGTTCTGGTGGTTCTGCGAAATCCGGGGGATTAGAATTGGATTTTTGGTTTAAAAATGCTGAGTGTATTCCAAACCACTCAGTTGTGAATCTGAACAGAATCTTGTGCATGTTCCCACTAACTAGAGCAGTATAATTTACACAGATGTCTATCTGCCTTTCATAACCAAAGAATGCTATGCTTTTTAGTTATTCTCTTGCAAACTGTAGTCAAGGAATAAATAGCACACAAGTCACAATTGGTTGATTTATATCCAATTAGCAACAGCTCAGGCAACTATTTTGGGAGAATTGTGCACACAACCTTTATCTCTGTACAAGATGTGTCTGAACATATCATCTGGATGCTCAGAATGAAGTTGAAAGTTTCATGTCAGAAATAAATATCTAGTACTTCTGTGAAAACCCTGTACACAATGAGGAGGATATGAGTAAGAAGAAGGCATGATACGTGGCTGAATACTTGATAATGCACAACTGAGCATACTTCTTTCAGTCTACATTTTAAAAAGAAAGTTGAGAACCATTTCATTAAATATTTAAATGTCATTGGACAACTAAGTGTTGTCATTTGGTTGAAATATGTTTTATGAGGAGATTTATTGGCAACAAAATATGAATTGGATTATGAAATTGGATATAAATCATCCAATTGTGACTCGTGTGCTATTTATTCCTTAAGTGCAGTTTGCAAGAGAACAACTAAAAAGCATAGCATTCTTTAGTTATGAACGGCAGATAGACCTGTACACCCAAGCTTTGAGTTCTTCACATTAAAAGTCTGGCTTTAATTCTTGCATATTCAACCACACTTGTGATGCTGAATTAGGATCACTGCCTCTTTCGTTTTTCTTTCCCTAACAGCTCCTCATCTTTAATAGATACATGTCAAATGGGAGGAATTTTTCAATATTTCAACCACAGTGGAAACAGCTGCCCGTCTTGAATATGACCTGTGTAGAATTTGGTGGAAATGGTGAAAAGCCTGGAAACTATGCTGTATGAGGCGCTGATTAGAGAGCTGAATATCTTTAGTGACATGATAGCCATGTTTAAATATTAGAAGGGATGTCATATTGAGGATGGAGCCAGCTTGTTTTCTGCTGCTCCAGAGACTAGGACACAGAGCAATAGATTCAAACTACAGGAAAAGAGATTCCACCTTAGCATTAAGAATAACTTCCTTATGGTTCAACGGTAGAATACGTTCCCTTGAAGTGTGGTGGAGTCTCCTTTGGAGTTTTTTTAAAGCAGATGCTGCTTAGCCACCTGTCAGGATTGCTTTGATTGTGTATCCCTGCACGACAAAGCACAAATAAGTGAGGTTTGGCCCTTGTAGTCTCTTCCAACTCAATGATTCTTTGATTCCATGATTCTATGAGACTAACATTGCTACTCTTCTTTTTTTCAAATAAGCTTCCGTTATGTTGTTCCTCTGAAAGTTCATTGCCTCTTTAAATGCCTTGCAATACTTCAGTGCTACAATATTTTTTCCCCCTTTGTTTGTTCGTAACACTTTTATCTTGCTCCTCAGCCAAAAAGGTTTTGGCTTGATAATTAATAAAATACTATGTTTCCTTTTGAACCAAGTGGCTCATGCAACAGATCCAGCTGAATAAACCTAACTACATTGATGAGACCTGACTGAAGGCGATTTTGAGAACTGCCATGAAAGTGAGACAAATACAGTAGGTTCCAGAGGGAATTGCCCCTACTTAAACATGTTGAATAATAAAATTTTCTTTCCTTTTTTAAAAAAAGAATTGGCATTTTTCAAACAGATGAATGAGAAGCAATATGTGCGAAATAAATGAACACACTTTTGAGAATAATGAGATTTGACTGAAAGCCATTGTAGCAGATCGGGAGCTACATAACAAGACAAGGCTTTTGTGAGCAAAACTGACAAAAACGCCTTGAATCATAAATCTTCACCACCTAATGACAGATCAACTCTAATTTTCTGAGGGATTTGGGTGGGGGAATGGAAAAGGTCTGCTGCTCAATTCCTATTTCAGCATTAATATGGAGACTATATATAATCCTCCTTTTATTCTGCTGTCAAGCACACACACTTTGGTTGAGGGGGTGGAATTTGTCCGTCGACCTCTTAGGCTTGTATAGAACAATTAAAAGTTGGCCCATGCTCAGAGGGGTATATTTAAGGCTGTCTGGATACTGCTACACAGTGCACTCTACCCTTGATCCTACATGTCTAGCTGGAGTCTTCTATCTTGGTACATCAACTGAAGAGAATATGTATGCTTTCACAATAGCTAGAACTGCCACTTCCTAGCCTTGTCAATAAATATGCGATTTTAACAATCAGAGTAGCAAGGAAGTACATGACAAGGACAACATCCATTCCTTCCTCCACAACATCAGATTATTGTTGTGCACCCTATACATTGCATTAAGCTTGTGCATCCTATACTTTGCATTGTAATCATGTATTTAAGTTGTGGATCCTATGCTTTCCATTGTGATTGTGCATTGTGCATTGCACAATGGCACCCAGTCATTGACATGTGTTGAGTAATGTTGCTATTTTGTAGTGTTGTTGTGGCATATGTCTACATGTGGTTATTTGTACTGTGCTAAAGGGATGTTAGACTGAGTCAGTCAACATTAACTATAAAAGCAGAGTCCTCATCTCCTCCCTCTTCTCTTCTCTTTCTTCCTTATCTTCCTTATCTTCATCGCAGTATTGGTGTTACTGTTTCTGCCCTACTCTTCACCTTTTGTTCCTATATCCCTGTTTAAGATCACATCTAATCACAGACAAGCAGCAAAAAGAAGGTTTATGAGACATCTAGTAGGCTGTCTTGCATGGTCTGTGGCTTCTCTAAAAGCGAATCATATTTTGCTACATTGTGCAATTGCCTTTCCCTGTACAAGTGCTGAAGAGTTTGATGGACTATTCTGAGTAACAAGCAAACCAATGGACAGCAAACACATTTATTTTTCATCATTTCAAAATGAAGGAAAGAAGCTTCATTCCAACACCATGCTAAAGCAAAATGTTTTTTCTACACTTCCTCTTTTTAAGCCCTTTTTGGTTTTGTTTTGTTAAAAGAATGCTTTGTTCTCTTTTCCTCAATTACTTTTTATCAGTTTTGACTGTGAAATCCTTTCAGGAGAGATCAGGTATTCTCATATCATTTTTGTTCTCTTGTCTCAATGCCCAACTCAAGTGTATTTCAAATTCTGATTAGGACTTCCAAACCTTCTTGCAGTACAAATAGTAATTGTGATGGGTGTGTTGGATTAACTGCTATCCCACTCCATATCAAAAGCCACAAAAGTAAAATGACAAATGTCTTAAATAAATGAAGTACTGTGCATTTTGCAACACTTCCACATACATACTTAGCTGATGAGAAATTTGTATGCTTTATTTTCTTGTTTCCATCTATGTTTATTAGAACCTCTTGATACATTGCATTTCCCCAAAGAATACCATGATCAGTAGCCTTGCAATGAACATGCTGCTTTCTACTTGGATTAATTGATACCAAGCTTCATAAAAAGGGCACAAGGGTTCTCTCCAAAGACAGCTGTTATCCCCTAGGCTCCTGGAACCCAGTTCCCTTTGCAGAATCACTTACTAATGAAAGTTCAAGTTTCCAGCAAAATTTCCAGATTTCAGAGAAGTGCACAAGAAAACTGTCACTGGTGTTTTGCTTTTAGTCCACCTCAGAGAATACCACTCTAGTCCACACCCAAATGATCAGAGTGAATAAGGAATTCAACAGGCGCCAAAAGAACTCAGAGATGGTGCATAGCAACTTACCTTTTTGCAAGCTTTTTGTCTTCCTAGATATTCCTAACTATCAATAGGTATCAGTGTTTTGGTGTTGGTGGAATAAATAATTTATGGGACTTAGGAAACTAGACAGAAGGAAGGTGACACAGAAGGGTGGCATGAACTATGGCACCAACCACATGAAAGAGAAACTGCACAATAGCAAAAGATGACAGGAGGAGCATAAAGGAGGAGAAAGGGAGAGTGCACCACAGAAGATTCCACATTGCACTGACCCTGTTTGCACTAACCCTGTTTGCACATTTTACTTTAGGGAATAGGGAATATGTGTGTGGGAAATGAGAAAGAAGAAGCATGTGTAGTTCCACCACCCATTTTCACTGTTCTCACTGCTCTCCAAGTGCTGAGGTCAAGCCCCTGCATTGGGGAGCCATTCATATCCACAGTAGACACCTGCCTGATTTAGAAGCCTGGATACAAAAGGCTACCTTCTTCTGAAGTTTGACCTCAACTCATAAAGTGCAGCAAAGATAGTAAAAATGAGTGGTAAATGGGAATGGAGCTGGAGCATGTGCATCCATCCTCTCCTTAAAAGGGAATAACAGAACTGGGCTTAAGAGATCATACTTACAGCCTTCACTGAGTATTAAAGGCTCAGTGTTTGCCTGTTTGTTTCATGTTCAGGTCTGACTTCATGGGATCAGAATGAAAGTCTTGTCTTGGATGTCTCTCTCTGCCTTTCCTTAGGGCCTTTTAAGTGAGTTCTCTGGCTTTTTCTGTACTGGAAACCTCCCTTTGGAACTTTTTGTTTTCCTCGCCACTTCCCCTCTGATTTTTAGAAGTTTGGTCCAGACTTTATTATTTAGTGCTGTGGAAGTTTGACTGAGGCTAACTTGGTTTCTGGATTTCAAAGATTGTGTGGCTCTCCACAGGTCTTTTAAATTGTTTTTATTTTGATACTAAAACTTCTAGTGTGATTTTTTTTCCTCATTAAGTTTTCTGTAAGGTTTTTCAAGAACCCTGTGGGCTAGTAATGAAAGGTATACAATTTGTAAGGAAATTAATAAAGCATCTTCTCCTCCCCCTTTTCCTCTTCTAATAATACTGAAAGGAAGGAGAATAAGAATAGCCTGCTTGTCTACCAGTACATGCCTAGAGCAACTTGGAGAAAAGGAGAAAAACAATAACAGCTTAGGAAAGAACAAATGAACTTGTAGCATTAAAAGAGCTTTCAGAATTATAAGCAGCCTTGAATGCAGCAGTTAAAATAGTAAAGCAGAGCTAGATTTTAAAATTCATACCAGACAGAGATTTGTTTGGCCACTGCAAGTCCCCCTCCTCCCAGATTCTTGAATGCAGTCTGTTAAGATAGATTCCAGAAACTACAGTATGAAAAAGTAACTTTCCCAAGCACTAGGAATTTGACAACTCTGGCACCATATGAGGCTCTAGTGATGTCATTTAAATGGAATTACAACAACTGGTTCCTCCATTTTTTGTACAATATTGACACTCATCCTTTGTTGACCCTTTGCCCTATTGCTATTATCGCACAACTTCACATTAATGAGTTAAACTTATCAATGACCACCAGTATCTCTACATTCACATAATTGTGCAAGTGTGAATCACTTTAGCACTGAAGTAGCGAGATGGTGAAGTCCATGTTGTGATGGTAGTTGTGTCATTAACAGTTCTCCCCATTTCTGTTACATCACTAGAAATGAGAGGAGACAAAAGAATATCATGATTGTGGGTCTAATCTCAATGCTGCCAGCTTTTGGGGTATATATATATTTATTTATTTTAAAAAGGTACATGTGCAGATGAAGAAAAAGAAGGGGCAATGGCTGGGGTAGCACAGGATGTGTGCAAATTAGATAACATACGTTTCTGATACAAAACAAGGGCTATTGTGCATTTAGCTATAATGCAGAAAGAAGTGTTTTACTAACGTTATTGATACTGCTGTAATCCTGTCCAAGGAATTGCGCAAATACAGTGTGAAGCACCACTGTGTGGTATTCCCTTCTCTCCAATATCACATTTGGGCAATGAATAGGGATAACACAGCTTTGTAAACAAACCAATAAATGTTTCTAGTTTGCAACCATCTTTAGTAGCTTCTGGCTCATACATGTGTATCATTTGTGACACATCAATGGCCTCAAAGAAAGGAAGAAGAAAAAACTTTCTCCCTATTTCCTTTTATTTTGCAAGTAGTCTCTCTGTCTGGTCACCTGGAACCAATGCTTCTTTATTTGCCACAGGTGACTAGGTGAGTGGCTATATAAACAAGTTGGTGGGGGAGAATCTCATTCAAATACAGGAGTAATTGTGTGACTCTGAGGACCTGTGAGAATACTCAAATATAAAAACTGTCAGAGGGAATGACTATTTGATAGAATGTTTTTGCTTCCCTAACACTGTGCAGTCTTTCTTAACATTATTTTGACAGTGCCACAGTGGATTTATATTCCCCTTGATTTATATAAAACAGTGGTACAATAAATGCTGCAAAATGTTCTGTAGCTTTTGTGTTCTCTTAAAGCAACACTTGCCTACAATGGCACCCTTTTCCAATTAGGAAGAAGGCAGTTGTTGCCACCTTATGAATGTGTATGTTCCCCTGTGGAAGTGGTGCAACATTTGTGTTTGATGTGCACTGTCCACACTCAGTTCAAGGAGGTCACAGAAGTGGAACTGCAGGTGTACTGCTATAGCATATGCAAGCATATGCAGGTACATATTCTCAGCTGATTCTGGGGAATTTGTTGCTGAAATTCATTGGGTTGTGCATTCCAGTGCTCAGTCTGTTCTGCATTTGGTTTTCCAAGGTTGCCATTCAACAGCATAACCAATATGAAAAGGAAATGAGGAAGCAATATAATGTCTTATTTGAGACAATCTGGGGCTTTCTAGATTGGCAAAAAGAGGTGTGTTCATGGCTGCATGAAACTCTAGCCTTTAGATGAGAAAAAGGGAAAGTGTGCCATGAAAACGCTGTTTTTGCGTTTTAGGGGAGAAGAAGCGCCTTTAAAAAGGTGCTGGCTTTCCCAGCTTCTTTTTTAAAAACTGCGGAACAGCGCAGCTCCATCTAAAGGCTGTGGTGCAGCTGCTAAGCATTAAGGAAAAGGCAACTTCATGTTACACTTTCCTGCCAATCTAGAAAGCCCCTTTGACTTATTTGAACACTAGCTTTTGTGAGCTTCACTGCCCTTCTTCAGCTGCACTGAGAGAATACAATGGTCAAGCCACAGGTACTAAAGCACATTACATAATTATGGGGATGGGAGTTCAGTTAGTTTCCAAAGTGCCACTAGATTCCTCATCCAACATTTTCCTTTTTATACTGAAATATGTAACATGGCTATCTCTTTGAAAACACCACAGGCAATATGCAGCTTCACATGGGAACATTTCTACTTTGCAATCCTGATGTAGGATCTTGCCTGATCTCTGAAGACGGTGGAATTTCAGATGGAAGGTACTGGTTCTATGTCCAAACTCCTAATGTATTCAAGTGCTGAGAGTTAAACCAGAAACTTTATTCACATGATTGGATTCACCTACATTGCATGGGACATGTCCACTCACAAGTGAAGTTTCTCTGTTCAAAGCCATTGTTTTCCACCAGAGGAATCTGATGGAACAGGAGACAGAAAGGGAGAAGCCTTACATGCTGCCCTGTGTATGTGTTGCTTCAACCTGCTTTTTGAACAGGTAAATAAGATTTATGAACATTTAAGAACATATGATATTCTAGAACATTCGTTCTAGAATTTTCTTATATTTCCCAATCAAAAAATGAACACAAATGTATTTTCTTAAGGAAAAAATATTGTGACTTATTAATTTGTCTCTATATAACTCTCTTACCATTTCATCATCCCTGAAAAGAAATGTGGGTGTCTTTTAGTCACATATTAATGAGTTAAGTATCAACAGTAAATATTTGAACACCGTTAACTTAGGTGATGTCCTGAATTTTTCATTTTGATTTAACAACATCCAGAGAGGTAGCAGTGTGAATCCTCCATCTGATCCAGTGGACTATGTCCACAGAAGCTTTTGCCATAGTAAACAGATTGATGTTTGAGGTGATATAAATATGCTTTGTTGCTTTTTAAATTTTTTAATGAAACTGCTCGCCTACTCTTTTTTACTTTTTCAGTGTGTGGTTGCTACAAGTTTGAATCTATGAATGCTGGTGATACAGTCTAGCATAAATCAGACTCTCTGAGCTAGAAAAAAAAGTACTCTTTGACTCAAGATGAGATAGTTTGCTAAAGCTGAAATTTGGATCATACCTGCCCATTTCATCAGTGCCTTTCTGGACCAAATACTTAATAAGTCTATGGAATGCACTTCTCTGCATCGAGTGTGAATGGAGCTACACAGCTTTGCATGTGACCTATTTGTGCAATGGCCATGTTCCAGTTCTCCTAATGTGGGTAGTCTAATCTGCATATTCTGCTTGTTATTTACACATTAAGCACTTTAAATGGGTGCACTTTCTACAAATTGCTTTGCATTTGTTCCTGACCCATATGACAAATGCTGAGGAAGGAGCTGTTGAGTATAATCTCCTTAACCAGCCAGGAAAGTGGGACCTTTCACACCTGTTATGTCTTGTTCAATGCACAGTGAGAATGATCAAATGGAGAAGAGCAGTGACATCTGGTGTGTGTGTGTGTGTGTGTGGAGTTGCCAGAGTAGTGATGGTGGAGGCCTCACCGACTTGCTCACTTGGCTGCTTGCCCAGGACGACAGAGGTTGGGGATGATGGCTGGGCAAATGGGGAGGGAGGCGCATCCCTCCTTTGTCTCTGTGTAGCTTCCTCATGAGGAGGGAGCCAGGTGAGCCGAAGCCAGGAGAGACATGTTCACTCCTCCTCTTCTGTTGCCTTGGCTTCCTCCTCAGGGAGAGAGCCAGGGCAGTGAAGAAGAAGGGATAGGTGTCTGCAGCACCACCACGCCCCTGCAATGGAAGGAGCATATCTCACCAGGTGTCACCCCTCTTCAAAGGTGTCACCAAGTGTGGTCTGCACCCTCCATGTCCTCTAGCGGTGCCACTGGAAAGACACCTCTTGCAGAATTCATGCTGGATTCTATAGAATCCAATTCTGGAACAGATCTAGAATGTGAGAGTTGACAACTGCAGCACACTGCAATCATTTTAAGAACGGGGGACAACTGTTGAATTCAGGGTCAGATGCCTAAGCATGCCCTGAGGAAACCTAGTGCAAGGACACAATGTACAGATTCAGAGCATCAAAGCAGATGCACCCCTCAGAGCACACTGGTGCTTGCAGTTTTACTTTTATCGTGCCTCCTCTGTGCTCAGCAGTCGTGTTTTATCATGTTGAGAATGGGTCAGAATGATTTGTTTCTTTCACAATGCCTTCTTGCTTTTAGTTTCTGCTTTTCTTTCTTATTTTCCAAAATGTTTTGTTCTTCCATTGTCTACTTCACTAAAACTCCTTTAAGCATGACATGGTGTCTGATTGACCTTGTCAGACATAATTGGATACTTCAAAAAACCCTAGCTCCTGAGGGGCAGAGTTGTTCAAAGCTTCCTCTACTTTTCCTTTTTAGGAAGAAGAAATAACCTTCACCTGCTTAAGACACAGTGAATCTACAAATGGAACTGTTGTGGTCAAACCATTTGTGTGTATGGGGAAACATATTATTTTAACCACCCCCCCCCATCTAATAACAATGAGAGAAGGGACCACAAGGGTAAAAAACTATTACAGTACCCCTTTACATTAGGGTGTGTGATGCCTTGATGTAGCTGTAAGGAGTGAATGGGTGTAACAGCAAGCAAGCACTGGTATGACATTGCAACATGGACTACTTAGCAGTTGTAGTATGCCTGGATTTGCTGTGATCAGGGACTGGCAATGTTATATTAGGGAACTACAATTCCTAGAATCCCCAGATAGTATCAGGGAGATCCTGGAAGTTGTATCCTGAAAAAACAACTTCCTCGAGCATGAGCCATATCCAAGTTCCCCAAATCCAGGTAATCTACTTTGCATATTATGCAAATTGATGGCTAATTATATAAATGAACCTGGCCATTTTCCAGAACTGCTTTGTGTTTGATTGTAATGCATACTACAAAAATTGGTTTGGGGGTGGGGGAGAGGGCAGAATGACTTGGCCAAAGATGAGAATAAGGACTCTTGCATCTTCCCCCTCTCTCTTTCTTTCACACACATCTGTTCTTCTGTGGCTTTCTTTTCTGAGAATGAATCAATGGCAATGGCAGGTATGGTGCAATGTGATAGTCTGCTGTGTCTTATCACACTTCTGCTATACAAAGAGCTTGTAGCTGCACCTGGTTTTAAACTTCAAAGGGGCAGAGATGCTCCTTGCCTTTCTCTTAAATCCAGCAGTCTTAGCTGTTGGGTACTAAAGACAAAGCATCCTCCCCAGCTTGAAAACAGCTGGAAGTATTTGAAGTCATTGGGAGAAGCTTCACTTTGGGCGAATGGGAGATGGAAATATGCAATATTTGTTTTGTTTTCTGTTCTCAACAGTCTGAAGAACATAAAATGTATTATGCATAACTTAGCTCATAATTGTACTGTTTAGTATATTTATGAAATTTAAAAGTGTAATTGCCTTAGCTTTTCCCCCTGCAAACAATCATGGCAACCATATTTTGTATTAGACACCTACAGGTATTTGAGCATATCTCAAGGTTTTTTTTTCCAGAAGAGAAAAAAAATTAAAGAGTTGAAAATAGACACCATCAATGCTGTAATAAACAAAAGAAAGTTAGCATTATTTAGAGTTGTACACAAAGCCCCTGCCAACAATATACCAGTTCAAAAACAGTGAACAATACAAAAGCTGCAACAACAACATGCCAAAAGCAACAATGTAGGTGTGAATTTACCCACATTTCCAAGATACACACATATGAGGGATCATTGAACTTTGCTAGCAATGTTTTCAGACAGGTTGGTCCCCGTAACTCACCTGGAGCTATTTCCGTGGAGAATTTTGTTCAACACCTGTGAATCAAAATATGCACAGTGCTTTCAAGTTGAAATAATCAAAATATATAAATAATTGTATTGGAGAATCAGACTGTAATGTTCAAATGAAACAAAGTACTATATATAATGCAGTTTCATAAACCATGCTTTGCTTATAATTAACTATCAGAATGAAAGCAGAGACAATGAGGACTCTGTGAGAAGCCAGAAAACCAGCACTGAGGGGATGACTCTTTTCATTCTACACCATCACTCCATGTTATTTTGCATGACATGAACAATGCCAGGGTCCTCCCTCAAAGCAGAGGAAATTGGGGCTTATCTGGCTTGAGGGTGGTTTCAGTGGAATCACTCATATCAGTAATGGGCAGAGGAGTGATTTTAATGCTCACCCCTACACCTGCTCCAACCAGAAAAAGAGATGATTTCCAGGGTGCAAGGCTATAGCATGACTGTGTTGTGTGCACAGCCATGCAAAACAATTTATGGCTCTGGATCACAGGAATGGAGTCAGTTGGCACACCAGCTTTAAATATGTAAAAGCATTCCTGGCCAGTGCAGAAATTTGGGCCCCCAAGTCAAGGCTGAGTCCAGCAATACATCCAAAATGCAAAACCCAATCTTTGGAGGAAGCTAACCTCATCCATCAAGGGCTGAATCCCTATCCTTTCACCTGCATTTTCCTGGTCATGAGACCATCCATCCAATCTGGATTGAGCTGCAGTTTGTTCACCCTCAGTCAATCTATAATTTATACTCAACTTTAGTTGAGAACTAAAAGAGCTTCCTTGGAGTTTGATGAAAAGGGGAAAAAATAGAGTTGGGTATCATTACCATACTGTTGATACTTGACACCCAAATTCTGGGTAACCCTTCCCAGTAGTTTCATGTTGATGTTAAGCAGCATGGGAGACAAAATATAACTTTGAGGAACTCCACAGGAGCAGTCAAAGGGTTGAACAAGAATTCACCAGAACCAGCTTTCTGGATTCATCCATCCAGGAAGGAATGTCCCATTCCCACCAAGGAAGCCCAGAAGGACACCATGGCTGATGCTATCAAAAGCTGCCAAGTGTTCAGCAGAACTAACAAGGAAACGCTGCCTTCAGGAATCATCTGCCAAATCACTCAAAGCTCCATCTGTCCTGTAGCCAGGCCTAAAAACAGATTCAAATGGATCAAGACAATCTGTTTCCTCCAGGGACTCATGGAACTGGGAGGCCACCACTCATTCTAATACTTTGCCCATTAATGGAAGATTTGACACAGGCCAATAAAGGGATTTATGTTTTCTAAGATCCTTTTTCCAACAGAGGTCATCCACTACCTCCTTTAGATATCTTAGAACCTTATTGCTGCCATACTGCCAAAATAAAGCTGTTTGGCACCACTTTAATTTCCAAGGCTCAGTGCTATGGAATTCTAGAGTTTGTAGTATAGTGGAACATCAGAGCTCTCTGACAAGGAAGGCTAAATATCTCACAAAACTACAAATCCCAAAATTCCATACCATTGAATCATTGGAGTTAAAGTGCTGTCATACTGTTTTATTTCTGCACTGTGGACACACCCTAGGATGTCCAAAACAGTGGAGGCTAATATCCCAGAACCTCTTGCATGTCTTACAAATGAAATATTTCTGTGATTATAAGTCATAGCAAGGTTGGTTGTGATTCACAATGCATTTTGGTATGAGAACTGACCGAGAATCCTAGGAATCTAGAGGTGCATTAGAACGAATTTCTCCCTCATTTATCCTACACCACAAATACATGGGTGGGAGGGAAGCATTGTTCAGATATGCCATTTGGCAGAATGTTTCCTAAAAATGGAAATGTTTATTTGTTGCCTCTTCCTGCCTGCTGTGTTGATGTCTTGAGCTTCTGTATAGATGCTGCTGTTTTTGATGCTGTACTGTGATGTCTACTTTTGAAAAGAATATTTCTGTCCCATCTTTCATCTGCCAAAAGGACCCCTAAGGCAGCTGCAATAAAAGAGAGAAAGAAAAATTAAAAACAAATACAATATATCAGTTAACAGTGCAATTACATACTAAATTTACTTTAAGTAGTAGGAGTTACACCAGAGCTATGCTGGGAGAATGTTGTTCTATCCAGTGAATGCTCAGCCTGGAGAAGGAGAAACACTCAGCCATAAAATATGAAAATGGGGAAAGTGGAGCAAAAAGCCTTCCTGGAAACTCCACCAATAATCACTGCTCACATGCCCTCCGCCCCTCACCAATAGAGACACCCAATGAACCCACAAGATAGATGAGTCCCCTGGAAAACACACACACACACACGCACACTCACACTTGTATCACCACAATAGTATTGTAAAAGGAAAAATGTGATTCTGTTAAAGAAAATGTAAAAGCTGGTCCCAGTCCATCAACCAAAAGACCATATCAAGTAACAGTCCCAACACTGTAAGTCCCTAGGCATCCTTACACATAGAGATCCCATATCTCCTCCTCAAAAACACTGTTTTGGAGCAGTACAGAAATGAGAGGAGACATAAGGATTCAAGATCAACCTAGGGGAGCAAAGGCAATTTCCTCAAGCAGACAGGTGGAGGGACTAGGGCATACAGCTGGGACAGTCTCTGGGACACCATAACAGCAGCCTCAGCCACAGCCTCCACCAGCAGTTTACTGCAAATAGCATGGACTGAGAAGTAGAAGAATGGGATTTTTAAAAATTATCTAAGAATATGCAAACTTACCAGCCATACAAAGAAAAGGAACAAATAGTAATACCAAAGCAAGACAGACAGACAGGAGCTTATCGCTTGGCTTATTAATTCGTCTTGCCTCTCCCGGTTTCAATTTCAATTCGGGCTGCATCCTGATCTTATCAGAAGGTTTTGCCATCAAATTTGCCACCTAAATAAAGCCTGTGTGCATCCCCACTTCCAGGAGTGCTCCGTGCAGCTCTTTTCAGATCCCGGAGTTTTCCAGCTTAAGAAAATGGCTGCCAAAGCATTCCTGGAAACAGGGATGCACCCGGGCTGTATTCAGGTGGTAAATTCAGCAGCAAAAACCTTCTAATAAGATAACAACAGCAGCAGCAACAACAACAACTTTTATTTTTATCCCACCTACTCTGACCAGGAACGAGGTGGCAGATCATGATGTAGCCTGAACTGAAATTTAATCAGATTTCGGGATTTAATCAGGAGAGGCAAGATAAATTAATAAGCCAAGTGATAAGCTTGGCAGACAGACTAGAGAATCTTGCAGGAAAGTGGTTTTCTGAGATCCAAGGGAATGTTTGAAGTTTCTCATATAGAGGACAGTAGTGATCCTAAAGAAGGCACCAGGCAGGCTCATAATATCCTTAGGAAACATCTCACATAGATTAGCATGATGATATGATTTCCACACACTATATCTCTATTTACAAAATCAATACATGTAAACTGAGTCAATAAATTCATCATTCTCATGATTACTCTAAATAGGCTTGGGAATTTGAGACTTGTCATCAAAGGGTAGGACTGGAATCTATCAATTCATCTTTTAGCAATAGTGAGGGGGCATCTAGTCATGTCGGGGACAAAAGAAAGGATCCACCAGGGACTTAAAGCCATATTGCCAACACCACAGAGGGCGTTCCTAATAATTTAACCACTTAGAGACACTCAGACTCATGCAAAGGGAGAATTCAATTATTTTTAAATTATTTCCCCCGCCCCTTGAAGTCATTCCCCACTGTCATTGCTGCAGTAACACCAACATCAGTCTATGAAAAAAGACAGAAAGCAATACTGGGGAGAATGTGGAATCAAAGGCTTTCATGGCCAGCATCCATAGTTTTTTTGTGGGGCTTTTGGGCTATGTAGACATGTTCTAGAAGAGTTCCTTTCTGGTGTTTCGCCAGCATCTGTGGCTGACATCTTCAGAGAAAGATGAAGATGCCAGCCACAGGTGCTGGCGAAACATCAGAAAGGAACTCTTCTAGAACATGGCGACATAGACTGAAAGCTCCACAAAAAACTGGGGAGAATGCATAGCACAGAAACTATTCACATGCTCAGTCCTGTTTGAAGATCTCAGTGCCTGATGCAGAGTACAAAATGGCACCTTCCTGCACACAGGTCAACTTAGGACCAAAGCTAGTCATGTTATTTTGATTCATGTCGCAGAAAATCCCATAAGCAGATCTTCCCAGCCCTGGCAGCAAAAATACAATGATCAAAAAGGAATAAACAATCACAACAGTTTGCTATTGTTGTTATCTAACACTCAAAATCTGTTGACTGAAGCAGTTACTTGTCTCTGTCTAATTTTAGGGCTGACCCTAAGAATTTTTTTTTAAGTTAAAGCAACTTTGTCTAGGTAAATTTAATGTGACACTTTCAAAGCAAATTAGAGGGGGAAATGTCTAAAGTTACAAAACAAAACAAAACAAACAGCTTCATTTATATACCGCTTCATACCCTTAAGGAGTGTCTAAGCGGTTTACAATTGTAAGCTATTTGCCCCCCAACAATCTGGGTACTCATTTTAGCGACCTCTGAAGGATGCAAGCCTGAGTCGAGCTTCAGCTCTTTGCTGGTCTTGAACTTGCCACCTTATGGTTTTAAGTGAGTGGCTGCAATACAGGCATTTAACCACTGCGCCACCAGGGCTGTGTTCTACAGTTCCCCTAATCCACAATATGATCTTGAACATATTGGCAAGGGAATTCAGAGATTATTTGTCACAGCTGTACTAGAAGTCTTGGTTGGCCAATTTCCTCCCATCTTGGATCTTCCCTATTTCTTTGACTACAACTGAATGGTCCAGCCACCATAGGCTTCTCTAGTCCCGTCTGTCTCTATCTGCTTTATCACACTAGGGGGCAAATAGGATTTAAACAAGAGTTAAATGAGAGTTAGGAAATGCCCTATGTTTATCACAGGACATTTCCAGTTTAACTCTCTTTTAACTCTCGTTTAAATCCTGTTTGCCCCCTAGTGTGATAAAGCAATAAGTGTCAACAAATAGATACTCATTGGAAGCTAATGTGCAGGATGAATATTAATCTGACTTTGTCATGAGCTTTCCATTATGGCTCCTTTGCCATATGTTTACTGTTCAGATCCCATTGGGCTCTTTCCTGTATTAATGCTGGTCTCTTATTTGTTCTTGGTGCTTTGACCAAAATGGATTTAGACCTGAAAAGTTACACAAATTTTCCACTGGAAGGCTTTTTCATCCTCCATATTCTATTCACCAATGTCACAAATATTACAAGTTACAATCACAGTACTGTTGAATTACCTTGCTCTTGAATGTCTTACCTCTTCATATTATATTATTGTTGTAAGCCAGCTCTATCTCATTGGAGAGGCAGGGTATAAATAAATTATTATTATTACTATTATTATTATTCTATTATTATAAATAGATTTAAACAACAAAAGCGATAAAAACAACTCAAGGACAGTTAGTTTTTGATTTCTGAAAAAACAGAAGGAATATAGCTCTTGTCTTTTTGGGGGGAAAAAAAATAAAAGTTGTGTTGAAATTCACTGGCCACTGGGACCAAACTCAGAGTGTGGAAAAACAACACAGCAGATGTTCTAAATTTATCAATCAGCTCTGTGCATACAAAACGGCCCTTGTTTTTCATTTCAAAGAGATTGAGCATTTAGTGGAATCTGTGCAGACTTTGTATTGATCCAAGGAACCATCCAGACAAGACACCAGTTCAGGTCACTGGGCACCATCAATTTGTCAATAAATCTTCAGAGCCATGGGAGGAAATATTTGTGCCTCTCAAGCCCTCTCCTTAAAGCTCACCTCTCCTTAAAGCACTTCATTATTACTCACACAAAGTTAGCATCTTGGAATTGCTAGGTGGTTCTTTGACAATATCAGAGCTCAGAAAATTGCTTTTATGGTGAATGGCTATAATGATAGGCTGAAGCCATCTATAACCAGAGAGTGGTAGAACAATGCTCTGGGCCCATTTCTCATACTCTAGAAAATACCAACCAATTCACTGGGCTGATGAAGGAAAGAAAGTAAAACAAGATAGTTATGAGGAGAGTACCATTCCTCAATTTTATTTTCGAGGCAGGTGTGCTCCTTGACTTTTGGGAGAAAAGCAACATCAGCAGACAACATCAAAAAGATCACTGGATCTGGATTATCTATTTGATGTGTATCCACCTAGGATGGTGGTAGCCCACAGTCCAGTGTTTGGATCTCACTGCAATGCTTTCAATCTTCTGCTCCTGTTTATAGCCACCTAGTCCTCAGGCCTGGTTTCTAACATTTTCCCACAGTAGTGGTGAGATCGGTGAATGGAAAGGAACAATACCTTCTACTGTTCAGCTAGGGGTTTGTTTTGGGTCAGAAAATGATTTTAAAAAAAAATCTGAAAATGGAAATCATGGATCATTCTCATAACTTTTTTTAAATAAAAAAAATAAAATTTCTTGTGTAAAAAAAGGCCTCTGTGAAAACTATATAGAAATGGCATATGATGCTCCTGAAGCTTCTGAGTTGTATGTGAATTGCCATGTTAAGTGTGGAGAAAAAAGAAAAACGAAGGATCTCAGGCAAAGTTACCATACCTCCCGTATAATAATAATAATAATAATAATAATAATAATAATAATAATAATAATAATTTTATCCCTCCTCTCCGGATGGATCGAGGTGGCTTACAATATGAATAAATATATAGCAAAGAATAAGATAAAATACAAAATAAAACCCTTTATCCCTCCTTCCAACACAATAACTAAGATTCCCAATAAACAATACAATGCTAAAAATGGTATTCAATCATAAAAATGACAGCAGAACAGTGGGAAGCTGGGATATACTATATGGGGCCCGAATGAACTTTACCCTGATGCTAAGCATGCCCATGTCGAGAATGGGCATGAATAAAAGCTGCAAGCTTTCAATTTTATATTTTTTAAAGGAACATTTCTAGCCCTTGTAGTAGTCGGGATATGAAGCAAAATGTGGAGGCAATCTTTTGTGAAATTGCCCTCCAAGAAACAGATTTGACCGAAATTTCAGGCATAAGAGAAGGGTAGGCCCTGTAGGCAGTGGCAGGATGCATGAGGTGAGACAAAGGAGGGAAAGAAGAGTCAGTCCTATGAGAGGTGGAGTGGAAGCAACAAGGGGTTGGGATGAGGCACGGAATGGAGGAGGAGAGAAGACAGAGTAAACATTGTGAATAGTGTCAGGGAGGAAGCAAGGAAGAGAGACATTGTAGGTGCATGAAGTGAGGTGAAGCAAAGAATAAAAGGAAAATAGAATGAGTGGTGCAAGTGTTATAATGCAAGAAGCAAGGGGGATTTTCACTGTGAAGGCTTGCATGCATGTAAGAAGCAAACATCATTTGCAATGAGGTGACAGTGGGAATACGAGTAAGGGAGAGAGGGTTGTGCCACTAGTGGCATGTAAGGAGAAAGGGAGAGGAGCACTGTGAGTGTGTGAATGAGTAGTGGGAGAAATGGAGAGGGAGTGGTGTGAGCAACAGAGTACCAGAAGCAAGGGGCTTTAAGGCAATTTGCTGAGAGGCAGTGAGGGCCCAGAGTCACAGGGTAAATCCCTCTATCAAGTAGAGATGTGGGTCTTCCTGTCAAAGTGCAGCACTGTCAACATTAGTCTGTACTGGTTCTCTCCGATCAGCTGTGACTGCAAAATGTGGTATGAAAGCTGAAACATAGTGGAAGGAAAAAGGACGCAACAATTGGTGTGCTGAATTTGCATCATTAAGAATAATTGGCACATCATGCAAATTAGGTGCTCAGATTTTCGGAAGTGGAGCTAAGGATGGTGTGTATCGAGAGATGAACAAGAAATGGGAGTGGGGCAGAGCAGCAGAATGATTATAAGGCTCCAGGGACAGAACATGAAAGTAATTAGCTACAAAAAAGGAAGTTACTTGTAACCAATTCCTTCCCAAAATAGTAAAACTGTAAATACATTGCATCATAGTTATAACATAAAAAGCACTTCTGGGAAGCATGGAGCCTGCTAAGGTCCAGAGGAGGGCAAAAATAACTTTATGTGACAGGAGGAATTTTGTATTTTCAGCTTTGTTGAATCATTTGGGTTGTATTTATTCCCCAAATGCAATGTCTATAACTCACTGCTTTGTCATTGCTGAAGGGCTTGTGTATCTTGAAAGTTTACCTATTGATTTGATCCAATAAAAGTGATTATCTCACTTACTTTCTGTTTTTTCAGGTTCACTAAATCAAATGAATTCAACTAAAGTGGTCAGAGAAAAAGAAACGTGCTTAAATTGAATTGATGTTTGTACATATTTCCACAGGGAAAGAAAGAAAGAAAGAAAGAAAGAAAGAAAGAAAGAGAAAACTTATTTTCTCCACATAAACATTTATTCAGGAATAACAACAATCATATTCCACCACATTGCAGAACCTGAGTTACAGTTGTAGACATTCTTCACCCATCAGATGATACCACATAAACAGATAATTCATTGTCAATTCCTCTTTGTGGCATGTATCAATGTATACCACTATATTCACAAAATAAATGTCACTGGTTTTAGTTTACCACACAAGGATGACATGGAGTTACAAAGTTAATTTGGAAAAGTACAGGTTTTATCAAAGCACGGGGAGGAGAACTCTATGTCATGTACTAAAGATCACTGCCAACTGATGGTTTCTGTGTCTTTAGGAGTGATGGCTCCGTTTTGACCTTTAAAGGGGCTATCCAAGGTGGTGGAACCTATCCCTAAAGTAGCAAATTGAACAGTTCTTTTAAAATTCACTAAATCCTGGAGTAGAATCACCACATCCCACATATGTGAAAGCCATTAGTTTAAAAAACCAAGTTCATATTTATTAGGAGGAAAGGAAACCATTGCTCCCTTGCTAGGTGAAAGGAGGTGAAGCACTATACATATGTTTGGGGGGGGGGTTATGGAGAATCCTTTGTGATAAAAAAGATTAATAACTAGATGGTGAAACATGGCATTCAACCGTATTAGCCTGATTGGCCTTACAAGGCTCCCTGGAGCTTTAATGGCAGTTTCTGTTGTCAGTGTCACTGTCATGTGAATAACTGTGAAAAAAGCTATTATTTATAAATCAGCTTTACAGTGGAGAAGGTGAGTGAAGCTCTTACAAAGATAAATTGAAAATGTAAGCAAAGCATGCTTTCAAGTATAGCTGTAAATAGTGAAGAAGGGTGTTTCTTCTGTAAAACATGGGTGCCTGAAAGCATCTTGTACTCAGAATTCAGACTGACAAGATGCACTTAATACTAGCTCTTGAGCAGAATTTTTTTTACAGTGTCACCATATGGCAGTGCTGTATTATATTAAGTACTCTTCCACTGCATGCATGCTCAGCACAGTAAGAGAAAGCGTAGGATAACCCTACATATTGCAATCCTTCCTTCCAGGACCTCTCGCTGGTACCCAGCTGCAGTATTCATGTGTTATCTTAGGAGAGGTCAGGGTGGTTGTCTTCCAAGCCCTTGGAGAATTGTAAGGGAAACAATGAAAAAACTGTGCGACAAGATCAAGCGTAGCTAAGGAGGAAACAGTACAGTCAGTAGAATCAGGGATGCATTGGTGGATGGTAGCACTAGAAATCTACACTGTTTTGTCTAAAGTGACAGAATAACTCAAGACTCCCCAGGGCTCAATGGAAAAAGTATAGCCAGATAACGGTCACTGGATTGCTGATCAGCTGGCAGTCAGCTCTATAGAAAATGCCTGTCAAGTTCAGGCCCACAGAGACACCAGCCTGCTGGTAATCTGAAAATGATACGAACAAAAAGGCTGCCTGTAGGGGGGTGAGGAATGACAGCAGCAGTGGTCCAATGAAGCCCAGAGGCTTTTCCAGATCAGCTCAGAAAAAGACCCTGTGGTTTTGTTCTTCAGCATCATGGTCATGATTCTGGCTTTTGACTCTAAAAGGGCTTCTCTACCTTTAATATTTCAGATGTGGATAAACAGGTAAAAGCACAAGGGGCTTGCATCAGGGCTGGCTGGTTTAAACCGAATGATTTAAAAAACAACAACCCTGTTTCTTAAAAATAATTATTATTCATTTTTTTAAATGTCTGGCTATTGTTATTATTTTCAGACCCTCTTACTGGAACAATGACAGCTTGGAAGTTCTCCAGGAGCCAACTCTCAAAGTGTCAGTCCAGATAGATGTGACAGTCAGGACTGCATATTATCAGCTTCAGCTGATACTCCAGCTACACCCCTTCCTAGAACTGGAAGACCTAAGAAGGCAGTTAACATGCTGGTAACCTCAAAGCTGGACTTTTGCAATGTGCTTTACATTGGGTTACCTTTATACTAGGTTTGGAAACTTCAAGTAGTTCTAGGAACAAACATATTACACCAATATGAAAATCATTCCACTACCTGCCAGTCAGTTTCTATTCAAAGCACAAAGTGTTGGTTATTGCCTGTTTGGGTACAGGTTTCCTATGGGATTGCCTCCTTCTGTCTAATACTCCCTGTACACTCAGGTCCTCTGGGGAGACATATACTTCAGCCTGCCAGGATCAAACCAGGAATTGTCACCCAGAGGGCATTTTCATTGGCTGCCCCTAGACTGTTGAATGATCTGCCAAGAGAGATTAGGCACTTACACATGCTGTCTGAATTTAAAACAGTACTGAAGACATATCTCTTGTAGCAGACCTACCCAGTCGATTTCAAACTATGAATTTTAAATTACAATAATTTAATCTGGATGGTTTTAATATTTAATGGTCATTTCAATCCTATGTTTATGTGTTTAAATTATATGTTTAATGCTTAGTGTGTATATATATATCCTGTACTCCAAGCCATGGGAAGGGGCAGGTTAGAAATAAAATGTAATTAATTAATTAATTAATTAATTAATAGCACTAGAAATGCCATTCAGAAACAAATTCTTCAATTAACAGAATTTTAGCCAAAACAATTCACTTTAAAAGAGTACTTTCAAAAGAACAATTATTATTTAATATAGTAGGTGTAATATTTAAACTTCATTTTGCTACTTATGCTCCACCTGCATTGAAGAAATAATCCAGTGTGACACCACTTTAACTGCCATGGCTGAATGCTATGGAATTCTGGAAACTGTAGCTTTGTGAGACATGTAGCCTGCTCTGTCAGAGAACTCTAATGCCACAACAAACTAAAAATCCCAGGATTTGAATCTCCCAGCCAATAGGACTACTGGCCATGTTGTGGAGGGTTTTTGGGTGTGTGTGTGTCCAAAAAAGTAACTTTTCCACACTCTGAAGCAAGAGCATAATGCTGCTTAGTTCTTTACTTTGGGGATTTTATAGAATGTGGCTGTTGTTCAAGATGCTTTACACACAACTTGACACCCCCTGCACCCCCCCACCCCCATGCTGAATTAGACAATACCCAGGAAAAAAAAAACAAGGTGGGGGAAGTGAACTCCTGTACTTTGCGTCCCTTCTTGTTGTTTTTGCACCCACTGCTAATCCTTGAACTGGAATGAAAAAGAACTGATTCAGTAAGGAGGGAGCACAAGTCCAGTGAGATCAAGAAAACGTCAAAGATTAAGTATACAGACTGTTCCAGGGAAATCCAAGCCATTGTTTGGTAAATGATATCTAATCATATCATTTAAATGTTGCCAGTAATCCATAACTAAAGAGAACAAAGGCGAATGAGAGAAAGACCCTGTCATGCCCTGCTTCCAAGACCCCAGTGCAGACTCTGATAATAACGGTAAGGTCTCTGTCTGAGACCTACTAGTGTCAGAGAGAGATGGTGAGAACCACTTCCAGCTCCCACAGTTTGATGTAGATACAGACCTGGTAGTATCAGGTCTGCTAAGCATTGTCAAGAGAACTTGGGGCAGATATACTCTGAGCAATTATGTTTAAAAAGCTCAGCAATCAGTTAGCATCTGCAGGATGCTGCTAGACCATGAATAGCCTCAGGAATTTGTTGCTGACAACTGAATCCTTGGTAGAAGCAACAGCCATGCCTCCTGTTCCTGGCTGTGTTTTAGACCTTGCTCTGTTTGTTGACTATGCTCTTGGATCACCCTTTGGACGGTTGCCTTGATTTATCGTTGGACTGTGTATGACATGGACTGAATTGACTTGGCTGCTTCAGACACCTCTTTGGTGAGCTACACCTCTCCCTGTGTATGTCTCAGCTCTGTATTTTCTTGCATTCCCTTTCTGAAGCTCTGTTTGTTTACTGAAACCAGAACAAGACAGATCCAGAGCCAAAATCCATATTGCAGATTTTTGCATCGCTAAGGGTCCTGAATTTTGGTCATGTTTTGGCTGCGGTCTGATTGACACCATACATTATATACAATCCATATACAGCTAGGATGTTTTTGAATTTTATTTTCTGTGTCTACGTTGTATTGATCCCACGAGAACAGTTAAGTGAATAACATCAAAAGAACTTAGAAGAACTGTTTAACTTTCACTGCTGTGTGCCTATCCTTATAGCAACAGTTTTAACAATGTTGCTAGATCTGATCAAGAAAAAGTAAAGGAAAAAAAAAGAGAACAGGTCCACCTGAAGTATTGGATTAGAAAATCCTCAGTGTAAAAACCATCATCAAACATGTTCTGGGTAGATACAAGGTTTGGTGGAGTTTGAAACTGTTGCTTCATAACCAATTTAAATCTAGAAAGGCTGATAGCCAATTTATGTAGGATTATTTAGTATCTATATAATAGAGAGTGCAGTGTAACCACTTCCTCTATAAACTTGTGGTAGAAAACAGGATAAAATACTCAGTGTGCTCTTGTAAGGTTAAAAAAAAGGGGGGAACCTACATTTATTGTTTCGGGAAGTCCATCTTGGCAAGGCAAAGGAGAAAGACAAAAGAAGCTTTCTAGATTGCAGTAGGAGCCCCGAAAAGCTGGCTGTTATGCATGGATGTAAGGCATCTTGAGGGGGGGGGCCTAATGGATATTCTCTTCCCAGTCAAAGGAAGACAAAGGTCTAACTAACTTTTGGAAGTAGGGGGAAGTGACCATTGCAGGCAGAAGGAAGCAAAAAAGCCCTGGAATATATAGATGAAAGAAAGAAACAGAGAGGTGAAACGAAAGGGCAGGAAGTGTTATGAGTTATGCTCAGTAAATATGAGCTGTTAGACTTTGATGCTGAAGCAGGAAGCTGCCTCTTGCCAGAGTCTGCATGAGTTGTAGAAAGGCATGCTAGAAAGTAGGGCAAGGGAGCCTTGATCCCTTGGAGAAGTCAAGCCTCATTTTCTACCCCTCCTGCTGACAAAGAAATGGTCTTATTGATATGTTCAGGTCGGAAATCAGTGCTTAACTGTCTTATTTACCTCCACTGAATGGAGATCCAGCCAAATTGGCTCAGACTTACCATTCCCTATTGCAAAATATTGTGCAATTTCCAGGGACGTTGGGCAAACCTATCTGGATTTGAAAGAGAGTTAATGTCTGTACTTAATTGACTTTGTCTCATGTGTGCAACTCCACTGGTGTTAACTCCCCAGGTCATCTAAGAGCTGTTGTCAGTGTCCAGAAGGAATGCTCATATCTGCCCTTTTGCACACAAGGTGCAAGCTATGCACTCATCACTTTATGTGCAAGGTTTGCTTTTGAAGCCTCCATAGAACAACAATGAAGTCATGTTTTGCCCCACCTGGAGCCATCTCCATTACTCCAAGTGATAATCCCCAAGTTAGGAAAAGGTTAAATATAGGCAAAGGAGGAGAGCAAGACAGGACAGACACACCCAGAGACACAGAGACAGGTGTAACAGCAACAGCTATAACAACAACGTATACTCTTCTTCACAATGGAGGGTGAGAAAATCTATTTGTGTGTTTTTAGTCTGTAGTCATTTAAGCTTACCTACACTCTGCTAGTTCTCTTAGATTGATAAGGAGTAGGGTTTTAGCACCTATGCCATTCCACTTCCACTCTCTTTTACTTTAAGAAACAGCTTGCATTGAATATAGACTGTTCTGTCAGTTTTTACTTCTATCTCTTTCGGTCTTTTTAATAAAGAAATAGTTGTTTGTGCTTGTCCTTAACCTGATTTTCTTTTTGTTTTGGTGGTTAGTAAATTGTTCATTTTAAATACCTTCAGCCTGCTGCTGTAGAGAGTTAGTACCTGGAGGAGCTTTTCTCTCCAAACCAGTAAACCCAGTGTACCCAGTGCACCCTAACCCTTAACATCAGGCTCTCTAGAATTCCTTCTCATGAATCACTTCATAAAAGCATTGAAACCTCTTTGCTTCGGAGCTAAATAAATCCTCTGTATTACCAGAGGGTAGTTTCCATGTTACATTGTGAAGATGTGGGAGTGCACACAGAGCCATGTACTAGCCTGCAGAGATGTTTGATGGAATTCCAAGGTCATCGTTGTTACGCAGCAATTTCTAGGGAGGGAAGGGAAAAGGATTCACATTACATATGTATGGAGCTGCTTAGCCTGCAGAAAGTTCTGTCCCCACTTCAGTTGATATATGATTGATGAGACAGATCTTGGCACATACACAGGTCCATAAATAAGAGCTTCTTTGGAGGATCTATATTTCAAAAGTTTTCCTTTCTGATGTGGCTTTTTCATCACTTATAGGCCATTCAGAATAAATTCAGAAGAGTTATAATTTCACATGTATACTTTAAATAACTTTATGTTTGTTTTATTAAGTATACCCTTGTTGTATGCTAGGTTCTCATGTTAGATTGCCACTTATATCAAAACACACAAGGGCCATTCACTTTTCTCAAATATCAATCAATTTCACTTGAACAGTAAAATGTTAACACTAGCAGAGGTGTAGGAGTGGGATGCTTTCTGTGAAGAGTTGTTGTAAGTTTCTAGATGCTGAATCAACTGATTCCAGAACTTATTTGTATAGGTACAAGCAATACTTTTTAGGTCTTTCTCTTCCAAGCTTAAATTAGGCACCTGAACCAGATTTTGTTGATTCACTCCACTATGATCAGTTATCTACTAATGTTGGGATGATGAGTAATAAGTGAAAATGAGTGAAGATTTTGTTTCATGTAGTTTTGATGAGAATTTAACAATGTTTGCAAATCCCTTCATATTCATATGGAGAGAATTTGTGGTGTTATTTAAAAAAAAAAAACCAAAACAGAATGTGGTTGAAACTAAAGTTGACAAATCTCTCTTATCTAGGCACGAGGCTTTGAGAGCTTGAAGATCTGTTTGAATACTTGTGTATTCAACCATACTACTGCTGAACTGATTTTGCGACTTTGTTTTTAGAGAGAGACTCTTCATATTTAATATTAATGTTGCAAGTAGGTCCAAAATGGTCCTTTCCATGCCAGAAATAGTTGTACCAATTGAATTTGGCTGGTGTAAACAAGGAAGAGACCGCCAACATGGTGTAGTAGTTTGAGCACTGGACTATAACTCATTGGACTACAATAAGGATTTGAGTCCCTATGTGATCATTAAAAACCCATTGAGTGACCTCGGACAAGTCAAATTCTCTCTGCCTCAGAGGACATTAGTGGCAAACCCCTTATGAAGTAACTTGCCAAAACAATGATATGTTCACCTTAGAGTTTCCATAAGTAAAAAAATGACTTGGAGGCACACAACAACACAGGTGAGAACTTCACAGAAATTTGTTTGTGTTTTTTTTTTTAAAGAATTTTTCAAAAGCATCAAATTGCATATTTAAACTTAAAATGTTAAAAAATTGAATTCAAGATTTCAAACCAATCCCTAGTATAAAGAACACCACTGAAAACCTAAATGCTGCATGAATTTTTCTCTAGGTTTTTAGATTCTCTCTTCACTTCATTTTGACACTATTGCCGCTTTTGTAACTGCCCCTTCCAACCTACATTACTGGGTACTGGGAAAAAGGAGATTCATTCTGAAAGTGATCAGATCATGCAGAAATGACATTTCTGTGTAGTTTGGGTTGGGGTAGTTGGGTTAGGAGAGTTTACCTGGCTAAATATACTTATCTAAGTGGCTGATACAGAATCCAGCCCATATTTGCAACACCCTCCTCTTTAATTTTATGAAGGTGGGAGGTTTGGACCCAAGAAGGAAGAAGACACAAACAACAGTTGCCATACTTCCAGACAATAGGTCTCATTGGTGGCACAATGTACCACCTCATTGCCTGAAGACTACTTTCCATTAAATCGTTAATTGATTTTAATCTATTATTTACATGATAAAAACTAAAGCAACTTGACACAGCAGCTTGTTTGATATTTCAAAAGGGAGGTTAAAAAATGAATGATTGAGTCACCCATAATTTATCTCAAATCATTTAACCTTACTTGGATATTAGAAAACACATTTACCAGCTGTGCTGAATATTTATTAATGTACTTGTTTATGAGGTTGCCTGTTGCATTTTCTATTCCTTGGAAGCAGAGTTGCATACATATTAATTTACTGTTTATTAAATGGACTCAGCCAAAATGCTGCATACAGCTGCTGGTTTAATTCTTAAATAAGTATAATCCTCCTGGAGAATATTGCTAGCATTGCCTTACTCTTGCTTGCTTGGCAATATTCCCTGAATACACACAACAGGCCAAACGAAGTCAAGTGAAATGTTCACACTTGAATTCATTGGGGTGATAGTGAAGGCCAAAACAAGCATGGCATGAGGGATCTGAGATCAGTAAAGAAATTTTACATCTGTTTCATACAAAATGAAGAAGAATTTGCTAATCTCTGGCATACCTACAGCCTCTTTCATATGGGACAAACAAGCAGCAATTAAAATGTCAGCTTTTCTCAAGGCTCACTTTTTGCTGGCCACTATTGATATTGCATTGATGCATTTTTCTGTTTTGCCAAAGATTCAGAACTAGTTTATCTGGCAAAATTAGTAGAATACCTAAGATTAATAAAATTTCTATGCATGCACATCACTTTCAAGTGGAATGGGCCTGCAGGTTCAGATCTGGCCTGATAAACTTTGCTACCCAGTTAAACCACCTTGTTAATTTAGGTAGAAAGTGCAAAAGTAAACACTTTGTGAAAGAGTAAACACTAGATTGTCCCCCATCCATTTGAAGTGGTGGCCTTTGATCTTCTAAAAATTCTCAGCACACTATTTTCATAACACTGAAAATAGGGGATAAATAAAGCAGCTATTAAATTTTAGTGGGCTGTTTTCTTTTCCCCCTGTCTTCAGGTTTCTCAAGGGATTAATGCATATCATTATCAAACTTGGATGTAAAAGCACAAGTTAATCCATATTAGGGATAATGGTCAAATTCTAATCTAGGCCTAAATTGAAAAGAGAAGTAAAAAAGCTCTCAATGGGCAAAAGTGGATGTGTTTCTACTAAATCCAAAGGGTCCTAAAATTATAATTACTGTACCTTGAAGAGTTGTTTTGTTTCTGCACATATTAGCAGAAATCCAATGTATAGTCCAGAATCCTAGTAGAGCAGACACATTGAACCAATGGGGTATAAATGAGTGACAATGTATGGTGCATCTACACTGTATAAATAATGCAGTTTGACTATTTTAAGTTCCACCCTATGGAATTCTGGGATTTGTAATTTTAAATAGTTTTTGGCCTTCTTTGGCAAAGAATGCTCAGGCATCATAAAACTACAAATCCCAAGATTCTGTAGGTTGAAACCTTGGCATTTAAACAAGTGTCAAACTGTACTATTTCTACAGTGCTGATGCACCTGTATGTATTAGTTCAGTGAGTTTATATCAGTTGAGACTAACAATTGGATTTAGGCTATTATCTTGGGTAGGTAACTCATAACTGTAATTTATTAACTTCAGTGGTGGAAATGTGATGGTCCTTCTCTGGAATTCAGCACAAGAAGTCGCAACAGTAAAACTAGTATAAAATCAGTAGTGGTTGGTAATATAACCATCAGTCTTGTTCAGAAATATACAACGCACTTATGTGAACAGAATCCTTATAGTTCTCATGGAGAGGAGGTGGTGGCAGCCAAGGTCATTTAGTTATGCACAATTGTACAGATATCTTTGAAATCCCTTTATTAAAAATACACCACGTTATTACTTCTGTATGAGACAGAGAAATAGAGAGTGTGGCCCACTTTCTCACAATCTAACTGACAACTTTCCATGCTCCTTATTCTCAGCACCATAAAATTATGCAAATCATAGAATAAAGCTTTTGGAAGCCCACTGAGACGCCGTATGAGACTTTTACCTTTCATTTACCAGATTACACTGTAGTGGTTCTGGTTCTCTTTAAGCCGTCACACTCCAAATATAATTATAATATAACATTTCAGTCATGCTCAGAACATTTATCCAAATTCCCAAATGCCGGCACACACAGATTCATTCCTTTGAGGTATGAAATAGTCTTTCTATATTGATACAGTCACAAACAGTAACACTGTGGGGAGTGATAAGCAGTCACTGGACCCGGAGAGGAAAGAATTATTTTAGCTTTTACCTAGCCGTGCCAGAGAAATTAGAGACTTTTCTAAAAGAGGATTGAGGAATGAAGCTCTTTAGTTGTTTACGAGTTTGGAGGACTCACTTGGGGAACAGTAGGATGTACTGGTGGAAAATAAAATAAATCCATGAAACTAGTAAGTAGTAATAAAGTTCTTTTCTACATGTATGGTGTCATTGTAGTATGTCTGCTTCAAGACTGGATTATCAATGGTGCAATCGGAACAAATGTTATTTGGACCTTAGTGGCTAGGATCCCATGATCATGCACTCCACATGTGAACACACACATACAGACACACACACTTCTTGTGCTTAATAGAGAAACGCAGCATTTCTTTATTACAGTGTGGCCTGTATATATCTCTTCCCCTGCCCTATCCAACAGTTCATAACATTTACTGCCCACCATGCTTCCATTTCCCAGTGAACGTGTGAGTGAAATAAATATGTGGTGCCCTTGTGTTGCTGTCTCTGAACTCTGGCCTTTGTCATGGCACTTGGGTCATACTTCCCTTATATCTGAAAAGAGCTGACCCAGGAACTAGGAGGAGCTTTTTAAAATATCTTTAAGCTTCTTGTCAGATGTAGCAACCTTAGCATGTCTGTACTAGTTGCTACTTCACAAGCCTCTCTAAGAATTTGGGCACAACATATATTGAGGTCATTGCCTATCTTCTGGTTATATAGCCATACTTCCTCCTGTCCTGCATCAGTTAGTCTGTGGCTTGCCTGAGTTTGGATGTCCTCCATTTTGTAGTCTGCAGTTCTCTCTTTCTCTCTCTCCTTCCCTCCCTCCCTCCTTCCCTCCCTCCCATTTTTGAAGAGCACATGTTACAGAACTTTCCACCATGAAATATTATGAAACTTTCAACATTTCTATGTGAGCCTCCTTATATGTGTTTTTATGAAAGAAGGCTTGGGGGAAAACAGACAGGCAAAATGCAGCATGTTCTTAGAGGCTTGGGGGTATGGCGTATACACAATGCATGGCCCCAAGCTGCCAGGAATGTGCTGTGAAGCCACCTTGAACAACCACATGGTGGAAGTGTTGCAGCATTTTGGCGATGCGGCATTTAGATGCTTCATGCTGCCAAAACATGGAACAACTCCTACTATGGCAGCAAAGGGACCTTTTTCCCAGTGCAAAAAGGAGTGCCTTTCTGCCACTTTTTTTTTTTTTTTTGCACTGGGAATATGCCAGATATGAGCTGCAACATGCAGTTGCCATGGCCTTGCTCCACTGCTCAAAGGGGTGGTGTAGAGCCCCCTCTTTAGTACCATCTGTTTCACCCCTCAGTCTGTTTTATTTCTCTGCTGGACCCTGTGTCATAATGGTGGTTGTGTGGAACTGGTTGTTGCTCACCTTTGGCTTGCGAATGCTAATTATTCTGCTGTTGATGTAAACTATCTTTCACATTCTCCAGCACTTCTCTTGGCTCAGCAACACAGCTAATCTGATCGACTACATAATGTCACTACCCTCCATGGGGAAGCTTACGTGTCCTCATTTGCAAACGTGCCCTCATTTGCAAACTGCTCAAGGGTCCTAGTCACCTTTTTGGGATGCAAAAATGGAAACAGTCTGGAACAATGTCTGTCACTGCAAACAAGGACAGCAAACATGTCCATATACAGTCAGCTCTCTGCACAACCTCATACATGTCCACTCTGAAGTGAGACTGCATGAGTTCAACGGGGCTTAGTGACAAATAATATGGCTTATGCCCATCTATGCATTGAAAACAAGACCCATTGAAGACAGTGTGTGTCACCTTTTAGTTCTTGACTCCTCCCAGGCTGCATTTAACATGCACTATGCACACTTACTGGGAAATGAGCCACACGGAATGCATGGAGGGAACTTCAAAGAGATATCAGCTATGATTGCTGGATTCCACCACCACCACAACAGTTTTGCAAAACAGTGGAGAGAGACAGGGTCCTCTCTCCTTTGCTTGTGTGGGCATGTGCAAATGCACAAACATACACAGAGCACTGCAGATATAATTTAAAATGTGTAGAATAAGGATAAAGGGAACAAAAAAGGAAAAAGCTGGCAAAATAGAAAGCATCAGCTTTTTGGTTTTGTAACAACACACACTGATAGTAGGAACAAAAACACTCAGGAATAGAGAAGGGAAAGCCTGAAATCTCCTGAAGTTATCAATGCATCCTCTGGATCTTGAAAACAAAAATGGTAACTAGTGGAATAAGAACTATGATCTCAGATACATTTGGCCAGTCTGGGTGAGTTCACTGCTTTGTAAAAATGTACCTGTGAGACGGCAAAATTAATGGTACCAATGTCAAGTCCCTCCCTCCCCTTTAAAAATAGTTTCTGGGTTTCTTGTGTCTTCGATTTAAGAAGGACCATTTCATATTTCCTACTAGAGTTGGGTGGGCATCAGGCATCCTGTGGGCTGCATGAACCCTTTTGGAGGGTTCAGTGCAGGAGCTGGAACCCCTGAAAGACCATAGAATCCTTCCCACCTATGCATCCCAAAATGGGGCAGGGGTAAGTCGAATGAAAAGTGCAACTACCCAAATTTATGGAGATCTTTCATTTTGGTTTTGGCTACCTATTCCAAAACAGCCAAAGCAAGCCACTAGCCCAGGGTGTGTCCCAGAACAGCTTTAGAAGTGATCAGAAGTAACACTTCTGTAACAGAAGTATTGTTCAAAATGGCATCTGTGCTCAGGGGAGTCAAAATTTGGATGGTACAACTCTCTGGCCTATGGAGTATGGCCATCTCTGTGCTAGAGAGAGATGCAACACAAAAATAAACTTAAATCCAGCACTGTTCTACTTATTCAAGGGCTTGAACAACCACTTTCTCATCCCAGAGCATGCTAAATCACACAAACCTAGCTATCATAGAGGCTGCATTAGTTTCCACAGATGTTTGTACAACATTAGCAGCTATTTTCTGTGTCCTAAAAGGAAATGGTGATTCACTAGAATCATTTTTGGAAACCGTAGCAGAGCTTGATCCATATGCAAAGTTTACAAATCACCAGGCAGAGCCAGCTCAAAAATGTGCTTGGAGAGATGGCTGAGCTTCCAGTCTGAGAGCATAATGTCCTAAATAAGGGTATAATAATATAATACCAGCACATTTATTTATTTATTCTTTATATACTACCTGATCTCAGAGTCGCATGCCAATAATATCAATTTCAAGTAATCTAGAACGATTTAAAGTGATAAGTAACAATTCAAGCAGGCTAGAAAGTACTTTTAATCAATTTAAAACAAATCAATTTCTTAACAGGTGACTGATGTGAACAAACTAGACTTAGAAAAGGAAGCAAAATGGAATTTCAAATGAACGGTCAAAGGAATGTTATTTTCCTCAGTCCATGTCACATAAAAAGCTGAAGCATTGAAAATTAAATCCAAATATTACAAAAGAGGCACTTGATGTGTATTAATGGTATGCATTTAAAACATAGCTTCCCCTTCTTCTACTGTCTCCAAATAATGCAGAATGCAGTTCATTATCCCTCACCTCCTTCAAATATTTTCCTGGTTAAAAACCAAGCTGGCTGCAAGCCACCTGGAGTGTGTATAATTCAAAGCTGCACCATTTCCTGGAACAGGCATGCTATCAGCAATATGTTTTTGCCAATGATATCATATACAGTAGGGCAGCCCAAGGCCTTCTGTCAGCTGCAGATAGTAGCAAACACTTTGGCAATTATTATGCTCCATACATTTGTGTGCGGAGGGAGTACATCCATAATGACACATCCTTGCATGTCAGGGAAGTCCTTTCTTGATCACAGAAGGAGCCCCACAGAGAATAAATCATTCAGAAACAAAAGGAAACAAAACCTTGTTTGGGTCTTTAGATGGCTGTGCATTTGTTCAATAGATGCTTTTTTGGGGGTGGAATGTTGTTGTCTAGCACCCATAAAGTGACCCCCCCACACACTGCATGTTATGCTTGAAATGCAATAACATAGCCAATAATAAACAGCATTTCTATTTTATTAGAAATGAAGGGTATATGCAGGTATGAGTAACTTTTTCTGCTTTAAATACCGTTTTCCCAAAAATAAAACATCCTCTGAAAATAAGACCTGGTAGAGGTTTTACTGACTTGCTCAATATAAGGCCTCCCCTGAAAGTAAGACTAGCAAAGTTTTTATATATAAATATATATACAGTATATAATAAATATTCATTTTGTTGTTCAACAATAAACGTGAATTCCTCATGGAAAAATAAGACATCCCCTGAAAATAAGACCTAGCACATCTTTGGGAGCAAAAATTAATATAAGACACTGTCTTATTTCTGGGGAAACATGGTATAAACAGTTTTGAGTCTGTGTCTGTGTGTGGAAGAGATTTTACTTAACCAGTACTAATAGAACAACCTGTGATTTAACTACCTGTGCCCTTCACTTTTGATGAAAGATGCTTTGTGTATTTTTGTCTGGATGTTGAGTCACAGTTGATAAAAAAAAATATGTTATGCTACACATGGATTTAAAAGCATTTAAGAGGACTGACTTGCATGAACTAATGGGTATGTTAATGTTCCGGGCTGAAGTAATCCCGGAAAAGCTTGATAATTGCAACTCACAACTTTTGTATTACCTGGGTTCTAGATTTTGGTGGTAGAGTCAATTTATTTAAAGTATTTTCAATTTATTTCCTTATCATTAGCTCCTTTTGCTAATGACAAATAACATGATATTATTAATGTGACATAATGAAAGATAACATCCCTCTTTCTGTGGCTCAACTGTAGTTTTTTAGTTACTTTCCTCACAAAACAAGGAAGCATCAGGTCCTGGCCCATGTTGTGCCTTGCACTACTGTCTTATGCTCTGTTGTGGGCATTGTGAAGTTTAAACTGAAGAGAGAAACATAAGTTTTGTACCACAGGCCAGTAGTTCAATATATATATTTTAAAAGTAACTAAAATAATTATTTAAATTAATTTGTGAAACAGGATTATAAAAATCTACTTTAAAAATTGTACCTATAACAGGTAACTATTTTGTTGGTCCTATAACTACTTGCTTTCTAAAAGTAGGTTTTCACGCTGTATTGGGTTCTGAGTTAGCTGCAGAGAAATTACATATCTGCTTCATTCAGTAATACATTCTGTACAAATTTAGTCTTTATACTTTGCATACCAAAACAGGATCATAAAAATTTACAATAAATTACCTTAATTCCAAATACTTTGGCTTCATTGCATTTTGGATTATTACTTTCAAAATTGGTTCAAACTTAGCTCAGCTTGAAGAGAAGGAATTACAATTGAAGTTCTATTCTTTGGGAACTCACACACATAAAATGTATGTTGCGTCCCCATAACTCAACTTTTCTTAGCTTTGTAACTGTACTAATCTTAAAGGTGAGGAAGATCAAATGAAAAAGAGGCATGTTTTGTGAATAAGCAACACTGTACACTTGTGGTTCTGACGCTTGTTCTTCCACATGTCTACCAACAGAGCTCCAGTCTCCATAGAAGAGATGTGCTCTTGTATCTCCTCCTCCTTTCCCCTGACAGCCTTCAGAGCCTGTGCCCCTCATATTTGTCTGGAGGCAGAGATTGTATTTTGGTGTGGACAGAGTAAAGGAGACTTTGGATACGCAACATCTAAAACCCCTTCCAACCCTTGACTACACCATCAATACACAGAGAGACAGTAAGATCAACCTTGAGGTTGGTGTACATGACTTAACATTTGACTGCTCATGATAAGAGGGAGATGGTACAACAACAAGAAGCAAAAATCAGAGGGAAAAAATGGCAAATACTTTTCCTTTCTCCCTTCTGCTCTGCCAGCAGAAGTTTGGTGTAACTCTGGAAATGTGAGAGCACATTGACTCAACAACATATATATATATATATATATATATATATATTAAAAGCACCTGGCATTTGCATACTCAGAGTCCATCCACACTGCAGAAGGATCTTATTTGAACCCACAACCAACTACAGTGCTGTGGAATTCTGGGCACTGTAGTTGGTTGTGGCACCAGAGCATTGTACTGAGCCAGGGAAACTAAAGTGGGGTCAAACTATTATTTCTGCAGTGTGGATGCCACCAAATTAACCTTTCTTGGCACTTTACCTCTTTGCTGGAATCAACTGCTGGATTGGAGTCCTTTCAGAGTTACAGTCCAAATTGTAACATCTCCTACTTCTTCCAGATTATTGAACAGAATCTTGAAAGTATCATATGAGGATGTTTTAACACAGAGATGGGTGGCAATCCACCCCTCCTCTCCAGTCCCCCTCCCCGCCCCATTGACAAGGCAGCACTTTTGACAGCCATGAGATTCCAAATAATGATGATCAGTCAGCCTCCTCCCTGCACATCTGTTTTTTCCCTTGCACTTTTTTGGACAGCTTTCCTTTATTCATGGACCTGCTCAAGCATTCAGCACACAAAGCGGAGTCTCAGTGATTTAGAGCCATATGCTTAAGGTTTCACTTTGACAAGCTGTTCTGCTGCTGCTGCAGCAGCAGATCTCCAGGGTTGTTCAAATTTCTACCAAATGACTACAGAGAATGGATGGCCACACTTAGGAGTGACCTTCAGCAAATAACCAACTCACCTCTACAGGGGTTCATGGCAATTAAGCAGAAAGAGCAACAAACAAGAGATTGAATGGGATGACAGTGTGTTTGTTGATGATTCCTCTTTAGAAGCCTATTTTGGGACAATATGTTTTACAGAAGTATTTTAATTTTATTAGACAGATTTCTTCTTTTGGTGTGTCTGTATCCCTGTAAACTTATTCAGCTGTTTGGAAAAGAGCTGACTATATAAGAAGAGGCACCCATTGTGCCATCACTTTCCTTGTGGAGAGTCTCCATTACATGTAGAGGCTTTCCTTTGGAAGTAGGAGGGGGAGTGTGCATGTAACCGGGAGGATGCTTGGAAAGGCTGCATGCAGAGAGCGCACTGCCCTTTTCTTACTGTCTACATGTCTTTCTCATGCATTCAGGTTAAGTGCCTATCATGAATGCCTAATCTGTCTGATTCTGGAGCTGTTCCATCTGCAGTAGATCCATTGCTCAAAAGAGGTAAATGCCATTCAGTCAATGGCTCTATTCTAGTTGCAGCTATGAACAGGATAAAGGCCAGTGTGTGTGTTTCTTTCTATATGTACAGTATTTGTATTCATACGTGAATGCTGGGAGTAGTGATTCTTGGAAGATAGGGGCTCACTAATACATATTTGTCACGTGGTATTTATGTTAGGTATTTTAAATTGTGGACCACAGGAAACTGCTTGAATGTTTTGCTTTAATAAATAAAAATAAACAATCATTTCTCCATAAAGATTGCTTTGTCTTTCTTTAGCATTGTATCTAATTCATATGTTGGTCACTGTTGTGTGCTGGCTTGCTATGACAGCCTGTTCCCACTGCCTCATCTGCCTCTGTCCCACCAGAAAGCTTAACAGACTAAGGGCTGAAAGCCTACTGTGTAGGTTAAGCTAGTGAATATGAAAAGCTTACCATGAACTACATTCAGCACAGCAAGGAAGTTTCATGTGGTGGCCTCCATGTGGTTTTTCAAAAAAATAGCTCTTCATCTTTGTTTGGACAAAGTCATCTAACTTACCCTTTGCTCATTTCTAATTTAATGAGCCTACAGTCAATTCTGTTAAAGTAACTTGTTATGCAGGACTATTAGTTAATATGGTGAACTGAGATTGATTTCAGCTGGAAATGAAATTTCCTTGAACTAATCATGTGCATGCAGGTGATATTACACACTAACAATGAGAAAGCATTAAGCGGATCCTCAGTTCCTTTATGCTGGAATATAATTGTATATAGTACATAGAGGAGTTTTCATATCCTTTTTGGTCTTTTCATTCTTGTCTGATTAAAAAAATATATATTCCAGCTCTATTTCAAAATCTCTTTCATCTCTTTCCATCCTAGGTGGTTATGATGAGCAAAGTTCTGATCCTGTTTTCACTGTTTGACAATAACCCCTTTGTTATCATCACATTGGGTCAGAATGAAGATGGAATAAAGCCATACTAAAAGGTTTCTATTAATTTTGGGATTTAATGGGTTCGTTTGGTTTCCCTGGAGGCTATACATAATTTACTGACTTTCACTTTTTGAAGAATCTAACTAATTGGCTGTGTGGTGGCGGAGATATTTCCTTCCCTCTCTGTAGTAGTGATTTTAATATATATATATATATATATATATATAAAGGTCAGTTAGAAAACTAATCATTGAGCATATAGGGGACCAACACCATTTATTTATTTATTTTAAAAAAACCCATTTCCCAGCTTTGAGGGCAATCAAAGTTCAGAACTTTTCAGAATAAGAGACACATTCCTGTGGAGGCTTTATGTCTTTGTAAGTGGACTTACATCTAGAATTGTGCAGCTGTGTAATATCCATATTAAATAGAGGGCTGCTGTTGCATGACTATATGGCAGACCTGGCAAAGTAGCCAATGCACATCAATGCAGAATGCCATTTTGAATTATGCTCAGTAAATATGAACTGTTAGACTTTGGTTCTGAGGCAGGGACTTGCCTCTTGCCAGAGTGTGCATGGACTGTAAAAAGGCTGGGAAGGGTAGGGCAAGAGAACCTAGACCCCTGTCCATTTGAGAAAAGTCAAGCCTCATTCTAAAGTACAATGTGGAATTTCCCTCCCTCCTGCCAATGAAGAAATGTTCAAGACATTTCCTGCTTAACTCTCTTGTTTTCCGCCACTGAATGGAGACCCTGCCAAAATGGCTGAGATTAGTACACCCCTACGGTAAATTTTTGTGGAGTTCTCAGAGATGTTGGACAGCCCTTTCTGGATATGAAAGAGGAAAAATCTCTATAACTAATTGGCCTTGTCTCATTTATGCAACTCCATTGTTTTCAGCCACCCCCTCCCAGACAATCTAAGAGTCATTTATCAGTTCCTGAAGGGAATGTTCACATCTTCCCCTTTGCAAATGAGGCAGCAGCTTTACACTCATCACCTTAAGCACATGATTTTGTTTTTGAACCCTCCATAGAACAACACTGAGATCATGTTTTGAAAAGAGGGCAAAACAACATACAGAGATACACAGAGGCAGACACAGACACACTCAGACACACACTCTCACATACTCTCTCACACAGATTCAGGGAGTGAGTGTGTGTGTCCATAGGCTCTCCTTCATTTTGAACTCATACATATGTCTTCATCATTGTATTGCTGCTAATTTCCAGCCAACCAGCTTACCTAGAGTGTTCTTCACATCAGAAGGTAAGAAAATCCATTTGTGTGTTTTAGTATGTAGCCCTTTAAGCTTACCTTCACACCTTAAACTCCTGTATATTGGTCAGGAGTAGTGTTTTAGCACCTGTGCCATTCCATGACCTCCCTTTTACTTTGATAAACAGATTGTATTGAATATAGTTTCTACTGCTATCTTTTTCTGCCTATTTTATAAAGAAATAATTGTTTGTGCTTGCCCCCCAGCCTGATTTTCTTTCCTTGGAGGACGTTACTCTGGTTAGGTTTCTGTTTTTAAAACCTTTGGTGTGTAAGGTCCTTCAGAGACTTAGTAACAGGTCATACAGCATTACAACAAAAGCATCTACAATGCAGATGAGAGGATTTAGATGTGGCCTGTGGGCAGCATGAAGCCCTTATACCATTTTTTTCAGCCTCTGTAGCCGTCAGGACATCCCCCAAGACCCTCAAAATTTGTAAAAACGGTGTGAATTCTGCCCTAAGTGACCAGAAACCACTCAAACATGCCACAAAACATGGGATTTTTGTTTCCTCCTGACTCCTCCAAACCCTCAAAGCTGCAGAACTGGGGAGGATTGACCAAAAATGAAACTGGAGGTGACATGAAACTGGAGGTGGTTTTGGTTCGGTGTAGCCCATCAGGTGCAAAGTGGCCCATCCCTGGGCTAGGGAGTGATAGTCTTTTAGGACCCTCTCTGGCCCTGATTGGCAAGCACTCCAACATGTAATGTTAAGTGTACCCATTCAAGCACTCCTCTGTTCTGTATATTTGCTAGTGGAGTCGTAATATTAATTATTTTGTTATCTGTGTCAGGTTTACACACCCATTCTGTCTCTTTTCTGCATCAACCTAATTTTTTTTTTAAAGTGCATTTATTTTTACAAATTCTGGGAAAGTAATGGATATGGTGCCATTGAAGAGAACTGGGGAATGCTCATATTTGTCACAAGTAGAATCCTTGAGTCCCTATTAGAATACATGTTCAGCACAGAAAATAATTTTGTAAAACATTCAGACTAGGAGCATCAAAACTATTGATTTTGTGTGTGTGTATTTTTCTCAGATACACACAAAAAGGACATCTTTTATGTGTATTTTTCTCAGAGTCACATCTTATATGCATTTTGCTGTTTTTTTTGAGATGAGAAGAACTTTATTTTGCAAAATGCAAAACTGTAAAAACACCTAAAGGATAACTTCTGCTCCACATTTTTGTGTAAACTGGTTCAATTTGCTTACAAATGTGACCTAAGCAAAATACTTGAGCATTCCTATGTGTTACATTTTATCTTACAACATCTAGTGAGGTAGATAAACTGCAAAATAGGCAACTGTCTTTCCTGAAACAACTTGTCAGCTTGTAATTAGTGATAGATCCTGAATTTGTAAAACATTAGACTAGGGTGTAGGAACTCCAGTATCGGACAGTGTTTAGCAGGACTGGATTATTTTCTTCCTTAATCCTGCATTTTCGCCCTTTCCTGTGCATAACTCTGCTTCCACTTCCTTACTTTGCTTTCTGTGGATTGCACCTCTATGAGCCCCATTCCTGGCTATTCGCCATTTCAGTCTCTACCCAGTGCTCACCTGGCAGCACTGACAGAAAAGTCCAGGAAGTGACAGAGGTGTTGACCTACTAGACTTATCTTGGGTCCAGCGGTATCACTACACTTAATGTCACCAGGAGGCCTGCTGGATGTATTGGCAATGATCTGCCTCCCCGTCTGCTGCCTCAATCACCTCTCCCCTATCCACAGCTGCCCACTACCTGGCCAGATCTTGTATGGGCTGCCAGTGGTGGCAATGGTGGGTTCCTCTGCCTTTCTTCCCCTTTCACTGCCTCTTGGTTGCCTGGCTGCCAATCCAGGGTGACCTAGAGATAATCAGGGAAGTAAAGAAGCAAGATGAAATGAATGGAAAGGGTGCACTCACTCCTTCCCCTCCACCATTGCCTGGCTTCCTCCTTAGGGAGAGAGCAAGTTAGTGGAGACGAGGCCTGTGCCTGATGGTGTGCATACATCCCCCTAGAACGGGGTGGGGGAGGGCCTAACTGGGTGTCACTCCTCCTCTGGGGTGTCTTCACCTCCTGCATCCCCCTAGTGATGCCAATGCCTGGGTCCTCAGCTAGGTGAGATACTGGCCTTTAGTTTCATTCCTGTCTTCCTGTAAAGTCTGGTCAATGAGCTAGGTGGATATTATTTGCAGCTCAGCCCAAAAGCTGTCAAGTATCCTCTTGCAACTTAGCAACTCCACCCGACATCTCAGTCAGTTGAAGCACTACCACTATAGTTAAAAATAATTGCAAAAAAATTAAGCATAGCTAAATTCAAGTATAGCAGAATTTATTCCAAGACACAGTCATGTTTGAATGTGCACACATCATGGCTCTAAAGAATCTTTTGTATACATTATTGATCTAATGTTGGCCAGAAATTATAATTTCCCACTAGCAGCTCCACACATAAAGTACCAGTTTCACAAGGATTTAGACTGAAAAAAAAGGTGGGGAAGGAAAATTCAAGAACAGTTCAACTTCTGCATATGCGATGATAATAAACAGATTTTGAAAAATCAAAGAGCACCTACAGCTAGAGCACAATAGACACCTGAAAAGGGTAGATTCACAGAATAATGCAAATTACACAAGGTAGATTGACTTTCCTGATCCTTTCATTTGAGTTTTCCATGCCATCTGCAGGGGAAGATTCAATGAACCATGGCTGTGAATACAGAGCCACCTGCCTTGCCAGGACAAACTTCAGCACAATGAGAACATTTTATGTTTGACACCTAACAGCCTCTATTGTTGGGTTCCCTTTTAGATTTATTCTTTTGGTCTCACTTTTAGCATAGTCCACTGAACACTGGTTTAATATTGTCAAGATTTAAAAAAAAAAAAAAAAAAAAACCTCAAAGTCTCGCCTCATTCCTCACACACCTGATGTTTAAGATTTTTCTAAGTGAAAAACCTTATGTCTGTTATGTGTTATGCAGAGGGAACTGCTAATTTTTGCACAGAAATCTTATACAGAAAATGTGGCTGTGTATGAACAACTACCACCCGGGGTTTCCTCATGCAGAAAAGTCCTGAACTGCAAAATGAAAAACTGCTTAGTTTTTGAGCACTTTCTCACTGTGTGAAGAAAATTGCTAAAATTATTTATTGATTCCTTTGAGAACAAAATTAGCAAAGATTTATATCCCTGTTAATCAGTCTTATGGCAATACCTTGAAGACCTGTCAACTTAGCCACTCTTTTTTAAAACTGAAGAATCATAGCAGCAGTGTCCTAGTTCTCACCTTTTCCCCTACCTTTTGTTCTTGCCTAATGAACATTATCAGAAGGGTTTTATTTTAACCAAGGATCTGTACAGATGGGTGCTGGCCCTCCCCCGCCCCCCGATCAGTGACGCAGCAGCCACACACAGTGGCACTGATCCGCTCCCTCTAGGGACCCCCCCCCCCCAAAAGCTGCTGTAAACAGCTTCCTGAAAGGGGCATCATAAGTGCCATGGCGTGGCATCATGATGCCCCTTCCATCCAGCGCCGTTCGACCACTGTGTCATCATGGCACATGCCATATGGACGGCTGCACACCATAATGGTGGCTAGACAGTGTGGTAAGGGCTCAGAGCGTGCAGACACTCAGCCCTTACCCCATATACAGACACATTTCAAGGCTACCACAGGCACACATTCTTTTTTATTATTGTAGATTCCTTTATATAAATGGAAATAATTTCAAATGTATTATTATGTAGCTTTAGTTGTAGACATGGCTTTACTTTCCTGTGGAATGACAAATGTTACCTTTAGGAACAGGACATGAAGCATTAGTGATGAGACACATGGGATGTTTGAAACAGCTTGAAGAGCAGCTGAAATACAGAGAGTCTACTAAATCTATTTGTGAACAGACAATTTTTCAAAGTCTAGCTGGCCTTGGTCCTATTCCCAGATGCCATTCTCAGGTGGTTTCCAAGCCCTACAGACAAGGAAGAGGAGGGGAGTGTAAAAGAAAAAGAAAGAAAACCTCTTGAAATAAATGTAACAATCAAATAATGCACAGTTCAAAACACTGACTTGGATCTGGATTTAATTAAAATTTATGAGATTTAAATTAGTCATGACTAGCTTAATCTTCATTGATTTCAGTGGTTCTACTCTTAAGTATCATTGAATTTGGATGCAATCCATGAAAGTGACTGACACTAAGGCTACTGCCACACCACAGTGGTAATGCAGTTTGATCGCACTTTAACTGACATGGCTCAATACTATGGAATCCTCAAATTTGTAGTTTGTGGTGTCACCAGAGCTTTCTGACAGGGAAGGCTAAATATCTCATAAAACTACACATCATAGCATTGCATCATGCCAATTAAAGTGGTGTCAAACTTTTATTTCTGCAGTGTAGGCATACCCTAGACTGACCTAGTTGACGGAATTTCTACAAAGTAAAAGGTGCCAAAAAGATAGAATAGAAGCAAATTAACCCCACTCCCCTGATCTGATTCCACAGTTTAGGGACATCACTACTGACAAATTCCTTCCTCTATCCCCCCCCCTCCCTTATAAATGTTGGTGAAGCATTGAAAAGTGTTTCAGATGATGTTAGCATTAAATAAGCACATTGGTGAATATGTATTCCAGCATCTGAAATACAACCAGAAGTAATTATTATGCATACAGCAGATTATCCTATAATAATGGGCAGGTAAATGTGCATGATCTGGTTCCAAGTTTCTCTAGTCACAGATATGAATGGTTAAATAATGCATGCAAGTCATCACTTGATGTTGCAACAAAATCATCTCTGCCTGAATTTTCTATAGAGGTCACTAAAATGGGTTCCCAGCCTGTTGGGGGCAATTATCTTACAATTGTAAACCTCTTAAAGACTACTTAGTTCAGTATGAAGTGGTATATAAATGAAGCTGCCATTGCTATTGCTGCTAGAAAATAATATAAGCAAAATGAACAGCAACAAAACAAACTTAGCTCAGTCTGGTGGTATGAAATTCTACTTAAAAAGTATCTCTTTAATAAGGTTCTATTCAAAATCAGTTTGGATATATTGATTCCCCCCCCCACCCCCTTCCAACCAACCTGCTGTAAACCTTACCCAAATAACCAAAACGCCAAGGTAGACCAGTCTTTTATTTCCTTTGCCTTGACTTTCTTCTTCTCTTGAGATCTGCAAGGTAAGATCCTCTTGCTTCAGAAAAAGGCATTTCAAATTAGCAATTCTCCCACTCAAATGCGGCTGGTTGCCGATAATATACCCATCCTGTTTTTCCATGCCTAGCTAATGAACAACCCTGTCCCCAAATGGAATTAACTTTCTCACACTTAAACTTTAAGAGCTAATTGCCAAGTAATGAAACCTTTAATCACCAGGTGATTAAAATTTTAATCTCCAAGGGACTGGACCAGATCAGCTATATAATGATGAAGATTAATTGCTAACTTTGAAAAAAAAAATTAAATGGCATTTCTTGCACATAAACTCTGTGGTGTTTTTGGCATTTGTAGTATATAACATACTGTATTTTAGTAAAAGGGGACTGAAATAATAAAATATTGCAGCAGTAAAGTGGAGCTTCAGACTGGACAAGCATGCAATAAATATATAAACTGGATGCAAAGCAATGTAATGTATTTTATATTCCATAAAAGTAGAACTAATCAAATTACTTAACTCTTTCAGTATTCTGGTTTCCTGTAAAGTGGATAATTTACATGGGATTTTATATGAGTGGAAATGAATGCAGGAGCAAGGTCCATTAAATTCAATAGGAGATGCTGACAGGGAAATATATAGGATTACATCATGAATGAGCTGGGAATGGAAGGATCTTTTTTATAAAATATATTAGTTGGTTCCTCCCAACACCAGTCTACCATTTGCAGCATAACTGCACAAATGCCACTGAATTGATAGAGAAAAATCAAAGACATTTATAGATAGGTTGGAGGCATAGTTCTGATTTTTTTTTTTTTTGGCTTCTCCCTTTAAAAATGTCTTCTACAACATATGTGCATATAGTTGGGAAAAGTGGGTATCATATTTTAGTTTCTCCTAGAAGCTTAAAAAACTTTTTTAAATGGGCAATTCAGTGCTGGATAGGCATGGCACAAACATGAACAAGCCTCATCAAGCATCTGAAATATTTTGTGACCCTCTCTTCCAGGGTCTTGGAAGGTATGGGAAGTTGTTTTGCCAGTTACTAAGGGCATGACAGACAACTTCTATTAAGTATTCACCAGTTCTGCTAAGTATTTCTATTGTTCAGGATTAAGGGATGAACATAGCCTAAATGGCATCATATACACACAAAGGGGGATATCCAGTGACTCAGGGACTGCACAAACAGCCCCAAATAGGTGACCTCCAGCTGCCCCTTTTTCAGCCAGATCAGAGCTGCAGCACCCGCACTCTGTGGCCCTGATCTGGCCTTTCCTGGGAGTGAAAAGAAGCAGAAAAAGGTGGCTCCTTTTTGCACAGCGCCATGGCTATACAGTGCTCCTTTGCTGCTGCCCCATGTGGACACAGCACTGGAGGAGCGCAGTAAAGCCGCACACCATGTGGTGCAGTGCGTAGTATCACGGCACACTGGGAGAAAGAGCCGGGGCATGTGTCTTGTAGACGCTACGCCCCAACTATGTCCCCAGACTGGCCAAAAGTGCCAGTCTGCACAGGGCCTCAGTGACACTCTAAAGTTTGCAAATGTGTTTAAAAAATTATTTTTTAGTATTGTTTTTATAGGCTTTTAAAAAAAAACTACAGAGGCCATGGAATGCTGGGCTTTCTTTCTTTTTTTCTTTCTTTCTTTCTTTCTGACTGGGTAGGTAAAAGGGAAGGAGACTATCTGCTGCAACCTGTCAAAGAGCACTCCAAACATTTTTGAAGATCGGATACTTCTAATCATATTTCTATGAGTTTTCTTTGCTTGTATACTATCTATTTCATACCTTTTCCCTGCTATATTAGCCTCTCTCTTTGAAGTCTTCCTATTCACAGTAAGAATGAATGAGATGGCAATAGTCCACACTAAACTGGAGGACTTCAAAGAGCTACTTGTGATTGGCTGTAATTGGCTGAGGATTCAGATATTATTTATTCAGGATTTGTTTAAACTCTCACACACCCACATCCTAGCCTATAAGCAAACCGAATTTACAAACAAGGGGATTGTCCACTGAAGTGCTGGTATGGCCACTAGCACTATGCAGTATCACTGAGAATTCAAACAGACACTGCCATTTTTATAGTACTTGGACAGCAGCGCAATGAAGGCAAAGTCCCCAAAATTGGAGCACCAGGATGTTTTCATTATCACAGACAATAGAGTCATCTCTGATCCTTCCCAATCTCTCTTGTTCCTTCTGAACTTGATATAATCCGCACCACAGCTTAGAGGCAAGGGGTGGGGGGAATAGCTGTTGGAACTGGTTTGCTAGGGTGCTCTGGAAAAGTCTCAGTGCCAATAACACTGGGCTGATCTAGATTGGCAAAAAGAAGTGTGTTCATGGCTGCATGAAACTCCAGCCTTTATATGAGAAAAAGGGAAAGTGTGCCATAAAAACGCTGTTTTTGCGTTTTAGGGGAGAAGAAGCGCCTTTAAAAAGGTGCTAGTTTTCCCAGCTTCTTTTTTAAAAACAGCGGAACATCGCAGCTGCATCTAAAGGCTGCGGTGCAGCTGCGCAGTTAAAGGGGCTGCTGTATCTTTAAAGCACCCATTTAAAGGCAGCAATACAGGTGCGGATCATAATGGATCGTGAGTTGGGAGCATGTGTGGTGTGGAGTTCACTTCCAATTAAAACGCTCAATGCCCTGCAGGTGTAAAAGCTGGGGTTAACTGCGCAGTTTTTTAAAGCTCCCAAACCCTAGCTCCAGCCCTAATCCAAACCCTAGACATGCGCAGTAGGGACTCTGAGATGCTGTAACTGTTATTCCACTGCACATAACATGTCAATTCATTCACAAAATAAAGGGGTTCATTCATGATGCACTGGTCCAACTGCACAGTTTAAAAAAAGCAGAGAAACCGGAATGACACTGAAACTTTAATTTTTTTTCCTTGCCGGCTGCGAACTGCGCAGCTGCACAGTTCCCAGCCAGCAAACTTGCACAGCTGCGCAGCTGCGCAGTTCCCGCCGGCAAGGGAAAAAAAATTAAAGTTTCAGTGTGGCTAAAAGCCGTGTTCATTGCCACTGGTGCAGCTGCTTCGCCTGTGTTTGTAGCGTTCTGACAGCTTCCAATGTAGCTGCTGAGCCACAGAAAAGACTTCAGATAAGTCGTTCCCACACCCCTCAGTCTAGCTGCCCTGTACCTTTTAAATGCACACCTTGACAGTTTGACAAGGTCCAAATGATTAAATGGGCCAGAAATATTGGTCACTCTATACAAATGTCCCAATGGGAAAAGGTTTGGAAAAATGGATATAAGTACACGGCTTCTCAAGACTTAAGAGAAAACTTTTATAAGATGTTTTATCAATGGTACCTATCTCCTGAAAGAATAGCAAAGATTTATAGGATTAAAAATAATATTTGTTGGAAATGTAAGAAGGAGATAGGTACCTTCTACCACTGCTGGTGGGCATGCAAACGAGCTAAGGAACATTGGTCAATGATAAGAGATTTCATGAGTGAAATACTGAATATTAGACTATATCTAAAACCAGAATTTTTCCTATTGGGTATATTTGGAGACGATATAAGAGGAGATCAAGAAAAGGTAGTATTCTATATGGTTTCCCTTGCTCGTGTGTGTTATGCTCAAAAATGGAAGAATACGAATGTTCCATCGACAGAAGATTGGTTGTTGAAATTGTACGATGGGATGGTAATGGACAAGTTAACTCAAGCAATACGGAACGAAGCAGAAGGTAAATTTAATAATGAATGGAGTAAAGTGATTAAATTCCTGGAGAACAAGCTAGAACTTAAGAAGTAGAAACAAATTCATTAATTAAGAAAGTAAACTCTTGTTAGTAAATAAAGGTAAAAGGAAACCTAGGAGTTATGTTAATCCCACCAAGAGATGGATCCACAGACTTACTGTTGTAAAGAAAGTCACCTATTCATTTATAAGACTATATTGGTAGGAAGGAAGTCAACTGGTAGATGAGTGAAGAGAAGATTGAGGGAAAGAGGAGAGGAAGAATAATAGATAAGATCGAAGTAGGGGTAGAGAGGATGCGAAGAAGGTAGAAGATAGTGAGAGAAAGGAATTAATATAATGAAGGGGAAGAGGCCGATGACTGGTTTAAGAAGATGAAGACATATTTAGAAGATCATAGAAGATTATAGAAAATCACAGAGAGTTTGTATGTTGGTATGATGTATGTAAATGTGTGTTTATATGGTGCTTTTTACACTTACCCTTTGGGGCGGTCCAAACTCGCCCCTTCTAGCGGCGAGATGAGGCCTAGGCTTCTACACGGAGGCCTCATCCCGCCGCAACGACGCGCCGCAAAAAAGAGCTCCGGGATCGAGCTCTTTTTTTGCGGCACGGTAAGGGCGCGATTGGCGCCCTCCCGCGCCGCCAGAGTGTCAGAACGTGCGCAGCGCGTCAAAACGCTGCGCACGTGATGACGCTCTTCCGGCGTGCGCGTGTAGATGCCGCCATCTTTAAATGGCGGCGTCCACGCGTTTTAGGCTTAGGGAGGGTGTAAAGGCTACGCCCTCCCTAACCCTAAAAGCGCCTTTTTGCCTTTTTTTGCCCGTGTATATCGGGCCATATAGTTTGATGGTTTGATGCTATAAAAAAAAAAATGCACACCTGGGGCTTGCAGTGTAGCTGCTAAGCATTAAGGAAAAGGCAACTTCATCTCACACTTTCCTGCCAATCTAGAAAGCCCCATTGTATTTCTTTCCTGCAATCTGTGGCCCATTCACACTACAGAATTATAGTGCTATTATAGTGTGATGATTCCACTTTATCTGTCATGGTTCCATCCTATGGAATCCTGTAGTTTGTAGTTTGGTGAGGCATTGGAGCTTCCTCGCTGAGAATTGCAAATACTCTTCTCTAAACTAGCCTCCCCAGGATTCCATAGGATGCAATCATGGCAGTTAAAGTGGGATCACAGAGCTATAACATGCCTCATTGTTTGTTTAGATTTGTTCACTAGGATTTTAAAAAAATCCTGTATTAATTTTTGTGCTTGCATTTGCTGTATGTATTTTCTGTAAGAGGGCCAGTACAACTCTGAATACCACTGGGTCACCTTGGTCAAGTCAACACTCTTAGCCCCAGAAAACACCATGATAGGTTCATCTTAGGGTCACCATAAGTCTGAAAGAAGAAATTTTCTGTAAAGTGCATATTTATTTACAAATTTTCCTTGAAGTACTCATTTTCATCTTTACAAGCAAGATCTATTCAGGAGTGTGCCCTGGCCTTCATCTGAGGATGAGAGAGTGTGACTTGGTCAAAGTCATCCACTGTGGCTAAGCAATGGTTTGAACTCATAGACTAACACTCAAACCATTACACCAGGTGGGCTTTCTTAAGCTACCCTTCTTATAATGCCTTGTCTTTGGGCTTTCAAACCCAGACATGAATGAAATAGTCAGCTTGGAGCTGGGCTCTGGAGTGCAGCTTCCTCCTACTCCTGTCACTGCCAGCACTGTGGAAACATGTCTTAAGGTTACCAAACTATTCCTGTAGTCTATTTCATGAATGGTTTGCCATTGTAGGACCCTGGCCATAAAACTCTCTCTGTATATATGAATCAACATAATGACCTGGATTTTTGGAGATGCCGTAGAAACATGGCTATCTGCACTGCAAAATTTAACAGTCATGGATGTCCATGGCAATGTTGGGCTCCTGGAAAAGGTGTGGTTGCCAGTGTCTCCTGAACACAATCGTTTCAGGGAACACCTAAAAGAGACTGAAAGAACAGGGAATCCCTTCCTCAAAAGGCAATACAATGCCTTTTCATTGGAATTGCTGTTCAATGGCAGCTTGGGGGAATGAACATCATAATATTTTGTAATGAAGTACAACACATGGATTTCAAATTACTATGTTCGACTGTAATGGGTGATAGTTGTTCAATGAGCCACAAACAAAGAAAGATTTCACTAGCTAGAATGAGCCATCTGCTTCCAATAAGAGTAACTGCTCTTTTTTACTTAAGAAATTATATAGACTCATAAGGTACCAGGTTCGGTATGTGCAGCAATAAATTCTGCTGTGCAGTACTATAAACCTTTGCTAATCAAAGGTAACATTTTAGAGATATTTAGCTAAAGCCTGCTCAAGAACATTATAATCAAAAACTGAATTAAGTTTTTCTTTTTATCTTGCATTGGTAACTTTTTAATACCCTACAGGATATGTTTAAAAAAAAAACAAAAAACAAGCTTGGAGAGACGTGATTCAAGAAAATGAATTTGGTCTATTAGAATCTGAGGTACCTGAAAGCTAACCTTCATTTTAAAAAATAAAATAGTACTTTCTGATATGCTAGCTGAGGAGATTTGGGTCATTCTGAATGCTCCACCCCCATTTTAAAAAGCCATTTTAAGTAGAAAACAAATATGTCAAGGAAAAAGGTTGAGCAACTATTCTTCCTGCTGTGTTAGTTTGCAGTTTGCAGGATATGGAGTTTATTTTATTTTTTGTTACAGAAAGAAACATAAAAATATAAACAAACAAACAAACAATACAACAAAAAAACCCCATCTGTAATGACAGAGATATTGCATTCAAACTCTGTGCCTCTAGAAGTGGCTAAAAGTTGTGAAATGGGTACTAGGAAGTTCCTAGTTCAAGTTTCCACATTAAATCTTACATTGGCAAAGCAGCCAATGAAATTTCAAATCTTTCCCTGTTTCCACTAGTACAACTAGCAATAATATTTGCTTTCCAGAGTTGTTGTAAGAATAATTGAGAAATATTTTAAAGCTGTTGTATAAATCCTGTGTTGCCAGCTCTGTTCAGACATTTAGAAAAAGCAACAAAGGGCCAAAACAGATGTCTTGGTAAAGCCAGCTTCTAGCCAGCTTGGGGTTGTGGTGTTTAGATGCAGGCACCTTGGTCGGTGTGGCACATCTAAACGCCACACCCTCAAGTTGTCCAGAAGCTGCACCAACAATTACATGCTGGCTGGCTTCCGGGCAACTCAGGGATGTTGTGTTTAGGCACCACTCACCCCAGAGCTGGTGAAAAGCTAGTTGTAGAGACAAAGAGACACTTTTTTTCTGCCCCAAACAGGAGTGTTTTTTCCCCCCAGGTCCTATTTGGGGCAGAAACTGTCTGGGTTGGAGCCATGCATCTGTTTGCTGTGGCCCCAAACCAGCCTAAATGGGGTGGCTCCAAGCTATTAATGCAGTCCACATCTTCATTAGGTAATAATAATAATAATAATAATAATAATAATAACTTTATTTGTATACCGCCCTTCCTGCGATCAGGGCGGTGCACAGCATGTTAACAATATAAAATCACAATAAATAACAGATAACAACAAATAATAAAATTAAATTTTAAATAATATTAAAACCTCAATACATATTCAATAATGGTGTTTCATCAAGTTAACAGGAGGGGAAATCATAAACAGGGTGAAAATCAGGAGTAAAAGAAACATAAAAATATGTAAAAAGGTAAAAGGGATGGCATCTGCAACTGTTAAGCTATCATATCAACAGAAATTCCACCTATAATTTAGAAAGCCATTTTTCTAGTGTTGTGGGATACTGACAATTAGGTTCAGAAATCCCCACTTCCACCTTTCTGCCTGTTTTGCACTATGTATCCTTGAAGCATAGGAGAGAAATTAATTTGGCATTTTGTTATATCTCACCAGGGTATCCTGTACCAATTTTTCCATTTCAATGTGAAACAGCAGGAGGAGTCTTGTAATCAGATTGAGATGGAAGAACAGGTAAGGAAACACGGGTGAATGAGAGCCAGCACGGTGTAGTGGTTTAGATGTTGGACTATGATTTGGGTGTTGGACTATGATTCTGGAGATCAAGGTTCAATTTCCCACTTGACCATGGAAATCCACTGGATGACCTTAGGCAAGTCATGCATGCTCAGTCCAATTATAGATTTGCCCTAAGCTGGAAATGACTTGAAAGCATACAACAGCAACAACCCTGGTGAATGTCTTTATGCTGAGCAGTTGTTTACCCAACCTACCTTTCATTGTCTACTGACTCAAGAGGATCAGGGGAAGGGACCATCCTTTAGAATCACCCCGAACTTTCTTCAACATGGATGGGTGTGGAGCACTAGGGATGTGTGTGTGCCTTGTCATAGTATACGGAGAATAGGCAAGGAAATAGATAAATCAGGCAAGTGCAGATTTTGAACCTGGAACCTCCGAGGAGGTAGTGGGAGACTCATCTATTCTCCCAAAGTCACAGGTCCCACTCATAATGGCCCTCAACATGTTGCAGATGCTAATATCTCTGTTAAATGCAGATTTTAAATAAGATTGTGATTCTTTGTCCTTATACCCTTTCATTCCAGAGATTGGTGGCACAACGTACATATCTAAGTTCCTCAACGAAGCAAGGTTATACGTGTTGTCTAGCTCAAAGCATAGAAAAATGAACCATTTACCTTAATGCTGTATAAACAACTTCACTTCTTTTTACACCATCAACACATTCTCCATTTAAGTTTCCCAGTTCTCAGCTCAGTGTATAACCTATTCACATTAACAAGGCATGGGATTACTTTTTCTATGGTTGACTAACCACACGGCTCTGGGTAATTTTCTTTATTACATCTCCTTGGAGATACTGGTTAATCAAAAAAAGTTTAGCATAATTTAATATTTCCCTATGTTGCAGGCATTCTGTTAAGCACAGGAACTCAGAGGGTGACTTGTTTATTGTTCTTTCTTTATTCCTAGTGTGCACAGTTTCACATTTGTCTGCTGTACCTTTTTTAGATCTGACACACAGAGAAATTGCAGCTGCCTGTGTGGCACCACCGACCGACCGACCAACCTAGATGCTAACTACACACTTTGGGCAAATGTGTGAAAGAGAGCTTCTGTGCTGAGTTGTTAAAGAGAAGCAACTAGGAGGTAAAGCAGAAATGCTGAGGTGGGGAAAGTGTTCCTAACACTCTTCCTGCCCACTGTTTCCCCCATTTAAAATCCCCCCCCCCCATCAAGAGTTTTCCCTTCAGGCAATAAAGAAAAAAATGTATCTGCTGCCCTCAGAAACATTTTTTAATAGTCTCTCTCTCTTTCACTCTCTTTTTCTCTCTGTCTTTCTCTGTGCAGCCTTTTTTGGAGTTACTTTGAAGTACAATTGTTAGTGGGAGAAGGTATAAAACCAGATGTACACACATGCACATACAATGCCACCAGTACAAATTCCTCCCTCATGAAAGATTAAATTGGGCCCTTTCTGGGGGCAAGTGAAGTCAGATGTAACACAGTGTACCATCCACATTCATTGGTATTGGCACAGAACCCCCATGAAAATGGGAAAAGTGCAAATTAAAAAAAAACAACAACTTTTGACCACAGGATCATGCTGGAGGATCTACAAATGCCTAGAAAAGTGTTTTACCTAGGAATCTCTAGATCCTCTAACATGATCACGCTGAAGGACCTAGAGTTTCCTAGAGAGAATACATCAATTAACTCTGTGAATAATCAAACCTGCAAAAGTCAAAGCTGCAAATGTGGTGGGCCAACTGTATTTCAAGAAAGGCAGGGGAGCTTTCAAATGTCAAGTCATGATCCCAAAACCAAACAGCTTGGAATATAGTGAATGATAGTCCAACTGTACCGTTCAGAGGCACAGCTGTGTTAGTCTGGAATATCATTATGACAAGGGATGTTGGAGCACCTTAACTAAGCAAAAGAAGCTGTAACATAAGCCTAGGTATAAATTTTCTCAGATAGATCTGAGGAAATAGACCGAGGCTGCATTCGCACTGCAGAAATAATCCATAATCCACTGCCATAGTTCAGTATTATGAAATTCTGTGTGGCACAAGAGAACTCTGACAGAGAAGATTGAATGTCTTATAAAACTACAATTCCCAGAATTTTGTAGCATTGAGACAAGGCAGTTAAAGTGGTGTCAAACTGGATTATTTCTGCAATGTGGCTTCAGAACAAGTCTATGAAAGCTTGAGCACAACATCTTTCAATCAGTTTCAAAGGACCTACAAGATCCCGTTGTATACTGTAGATAATACTGATCACGTAGTTAGGCCCCATGTGTTCAAATCACATGTCTACTTAGCCTTTTAGATGATTATCATCTGCTCCTTTGTCACCTTTCAGAAGTTGTGGAACTATAATTTTCATGTACCCTAGGGAGCATACCAAGTGGTGAAGGATTCTGGGAGATTGCCTGCCCTGTGCTAAACTGCCCTGTACTACTACAAGTTGTAGTTTTAGGACTGGGTTATCAAATGCTTACTTCATACAAACTCAGCACATCAGAACGAAGTTTCCATGTCTTTAAGAAATGATTACTGTATTTTGGAAATATGGAAAATGTTTTAAATGATAAAAGCACTCTCCACATTATACCCTCCCACCTATAGTTTGGAACAACCTGGTTGGCCTAGATCACTGACGATGACATTTTCTCCATGTAGTTATGTAATCATGCATTTGATTAGTTATTTAATCCATTTCTCATCTCCCCTTCAAGATTCCCAAGGAGACCTACAGCATAAAAGTAACTCACCATACATATTAATACAATCATATTAAATATAAACAGTATCATATAGATGCAGTGACACATTTACAATTAATCTCCCAATTAAAATGTGAATTTATTTAAATTAAAAATACATGTCGAACAAAGTTTTCATCCTGACATAGTGCCATAATAAATGCTACTTTTGACAAAATATATTTTCCCCGCAGGTCTCCTTTAACCTACTCTTACTAGAGGTTATCTGCATCGAACAGTATTCCACAGAACTGTGACACTTTAAAATGCTCTGATTTCCATTCATTCCATCTGATTGCATCCATGGCCAATTTTGGATTTGCTTACAGAGAGAAAAGATTAGAGAGCATTTGGTATGTCCACCTCTTTTAGTTTCAAAGTCTCCCTTTGCGTCCCAAATATCCTTTCCACTTTTCATCTGGCTGAGTGTGTCTTTGATTTCCCCTGTTGTTCTCTACAGTGACTATCAGCATTCAGCCCTAAAGTATTCTATCTAAAGCCCTTTCCTGATTCACAGCATAGCTTTTTTCTTTTTCTTTTTTTTTTTTTGGAGAGGTAATGTATGCTCTCAGCATAGTTATGTTGACTTGGAAAAGTCAAATTTAAATCTTTCTTCCCCTCTGTATTTTTTAAAAAGCAACCTATATTATTTTATTCACAATCTTCTTAAGTCTCTGGTTTTCTTTCCATTCTTTTAAATTGCTCCTCCTGGAGTTCATGCTGTTTACAGTTGTTGACTATGTTTAATGAATCTGTGCTCACCTATTCCTAACAGTTATTTAATTTTTAATTTAACAACTCTTTTTTCTGATTGGTATCATGGTGAAGGGATTAAGATGGTATTTTTTTTCATGGACACTAATGACAAAATTGTAGAGAATAAAAATAAATGATTGGATGGTAGTGTGTGCACTATACAAAGGAGCCATCAGACCATACAGAAATAATTCCAGCATGCATGGATTTTCTCACACCTTTTCCTTTCTCTCAGATTTTTCTTTTCTGTACATATGTCTTGTCAGCTTGTTCTTCTCTCTCTCTCTCTCTCTCTCTCTCTGTGTGCCTGTGTTGTCACCATGAAAGCCATCAGCCTGATGTTATCTGTGAGGAACTGCTACAAAGCCATGTATTCAGTGCCTTGCTATTTAACTGATGTGTTTTAACTGATGTTGTTTGTTTAATTTTGTTGTCCCCTGCCTCGACTCATGGAGAGAGGCAGATAACAAATAAATAAAGAAATAAATGAAGATAATGACAATGATGATGACAATGATGATGATGATGTGGGGAAGCAAAAACAAGAACCTGGCTTTGGAAGAACACATGGGCCTCCTATAGACATGAATGACTGCTGCTCCAAAGTGCATGAGCTGAGGCTGGTACTGCTGCAAGGCAGCAAAGTTAACCAAGTGGAAATCTTGCAGTATATCATTGACTACCTTTCCAGTCTCCAGATTGTGCTGGAGGACCAGGTGGGAAAGGGACAAGATCTGTCAGTGGAAGCTTCTCTGTTCTCTTTAAAAGAAGCAGAACTTGCATGAGAACTCTGCTCAAAGGATGAGAGGACTCTGGACCATTAACCTCTTAACAGATTGCAGCTGTGGGATCCTCTCTAGTGAAAGGGAGAGATAGAGATAAGAGGGGGAAAAAAACCTTGACAGGAGAAAGTATCAGATATTTAATCCTCACATGTCTGTAGTGGAAAACTCTTCGCTTTCATCTTCCAGATGAACATGGTATGTGGAACATGGTAATTGAAGAGCATTTCAGATGCCTTGAGAAGGAGTCTTCTAATATCAGTTTTCTTCTTCTGTGTTAGTGGCTTCCAAACTTTGGCCCTCCAGATGTTTTGGACTTGAGCTCCTAGAATTTCTGACTGCTGGCTAAGCTGGCTAGGGCTTCTGGGAGCAGAAGTCCAAAACACCTGGAAAACCAAAGTTTGGAAATCACAGTTCTGCATGTTTTATTGACTACCTGCATGAAAACAAAACACTATGCTTGCCAGGAAATAACACAACACCTTCCCCCACTTCCCCCTCAAATCAACATTTGGTTGCACAGGAAGAAATTTAGCCTCCCAAGCTGAGTTCTGTAAAAATGGATTGATGGGAAAGTTTTTTTAAAAAAACAAAACAACCTCATTACCATCAGATGTACACTGCACATGAAGGATTACAACCCTAACATTGCCTTCTCATGTGATTCCAACCATGGGGAGGGAGAGTAGGATTATATTTCTCTAGCCTGGTTTCTTCTGTCACATTCCTTTTGCCCTCAGTGTGCTTCAAATCTGAGAGTCTGGAGTGAGAACTCCAATTTGGAGCCTTCATTGGGGTCTACCTGTGTGGACGGAGGCACATGGGCTGGATTAACCCCTTCTCACACTCTTTCTTCTCTGTCAAACAGTTGAATTATGAGGGTTTTTTTTAAAAAAGCCTCCATATACAGAATTCTGACTGTTTTGCACATTTTCCAGAGAAATGATAAATTTCTGCTGTCTGTTTGTGACAAGTCTATGCCACAATGGAGATGCCTCATAATATAGGTTTTGCCATTTTTTTAAAAATGGCAATTATGAACTCTGTTTGTGTGTGAGAAGTGGGAGTACACATTTGGATATTAGGCTTGACTTGTGCCTTTGAAAGGCTTGTAGGCAACCTCCATATCATTTGTTACATTTTGAGGAGGCCACAGTGGCTTTAGGGCCCCCAGATGGTTGCAAGGGGTCATCTATGACCCATGGATGCCTCCTCAATCTAAAGTGAACCATTCTCTCTGTTTTTCTTCTCAGGAAGCAGGACTGAAGGGAAATCAAAACTAAAATATACTTTTCAGTGGCTTCTGAATTTCTTGATTTTGCAAAGACAGATTCCTTTGTTAAAACCCTAATTATTTGGAAATGCTTCTCATCAACATACGCAGAAATTAACTTCAAGGTAACTATTGTATGCGGGGGTGCATCTGTGTTGCTGATAAATGCCAAGCAATTTTAAGTATTAGGATGTCAAATTCTAGTATATTAAATCACAGTTGTGGATATGTAAAATAGATTCAAATGCGGGGAGTATGAATTTATTTTTAGTTTTGGCAAGAAAATTCAGATTGGAGGTTCTGTTTGTGATCCCCCAATTCATATATACCCTGAAGTCGCCTTGTCAGTTTATAGCAACCACATGAATTTCTTGGGCAAGAAATACTTGGGCAAGAAATACTCAGAGGTGGCTAGTGTCAGTATAATTTTAATGACACCACATGCAAGAGTTCCTCTCCCCAAACAAATTCATCTCAACTAATTTATGAGCTCTTTTTCATTCTGAAAGGCAGCCAGAGCCTAAGTCTATATGTTAAAGATTAGGATATGATGAATAGATGCAAAATGAAGCTCAAAGAGAGAATGGCCTTCAAATGGAAATCTGTTTTTCAAATCGATAAATCAGTGAGCTTATGGTGATCAGATTCCCTTGCTTGGTTAGTAGAGTTGAAAGGGGAGATGTTAATTTCTTTTCTGCTGTGAATTACGGGTATGCACTGGGGTCATTCTGGAAATGGAATGATGCAGTCTGCTGCTTGGTAGCAATCTGCAGAGGCATAGGTCTCTTTCAGTTCTCTGAACAAACCGGCTGCTGCTTATGCAAATCAGCAGCTTTCTCATACCTATGGGTGTCTTCCATTATGATCTGTCGGTTCCAGCTCAAACAGTTCCAGGCATAAGGCTGCATATATCTCACTGCATTACCCATATGCTCCTATTATCAACGTAGCAGGGAAATTTCAGGACATCTGGATCCAGCATCCTCTGTTAATTCACTCGAGGACGGGAATTAAAACATAATTAATTCAGGCTTCTTTGAGGACCTACATTGGTTTGCACATCAGTTTCAGCTCTGTTATGTGAGTATAACACAACAAAGCACCCAAAAACAGTGCCTGCCCTGCTTGTTACAACTTCATTAACCCTCCAAGGAGACATCTGTCATTGGTGTCAGATAGGGAGCCTAATGGATAAAACAGTAACAGACAAAACATGCTCACAAATGACATCTGTAATGGTTTAAGTGCTAATTAGTTTATAGCCTCTTTGCAGATCATAAAAACAAATACTCATATTGGAATGTACTGGTCCCAGAGAGTTGGGATAAATGGCACTTTGGATATTGATTCCCTCTAACTCATTGGGATTTGAGCAGGAGAAGTAGCCAAGCTCTTCTGTCAAATAAAAACTTAGAACTTAAAAAAAAAAAGAACTTAAGAAAGGCCATGGTGGATCAGACCAAACATCCTCAATCTCCTTGATCCTAAAACTGCATACTGATGAACGTGCTTGAAACAATGTGCCTATTGCATGCCCCAGACCCTTGTGAAGTTAGTTTGGTATACAAACATCACAGGGCTTTCCCTGTAGCAGTATCCCACTGTGGAACTCCCTACCTAAGGTAGATAGGTGGTCTCCATTTCTTTTCAGCATCCAGTGGGCAGCCAAAACAGTGCAGTTCCATGTGGCTTTAATGTTTGAAACAGCTTGCTTTAACTCTTTTGAAGTTGTATTTTAGGATTTAAAAGGATTTTGAAGAGTATTTGAAAATAGTTTAAAAATGTTTGCACTGTTTTAATTGCTTGTATTTATTCATTGCCTTGGGAGCCCTTGTAAGCTGGGAGGCAATACAGAAATAAATAAATAAATAACAAAACAGCACGACAAAGTCATTGTGCTAATGGAATGTCATCTGGTGCTCTGTTAAGTCTTGTCAAGGCCAGCAAAAATATTTTGCATTTATATTGCACAGGCCCTGGCATGGATGTGAGCTACTGACACCAGCGGCCAAATTCTTGCTTAGAGTTTAGTTATCTGGCCATCATATCCTTTAGAAGGTTATCTACCTCTGCCAGTGTCCTTTCTGTATCTGTAACAAACAGCTAGCAATGGTCATAAGTGAAGCATTTCTCTCCTGAATTTTATTATATGGTTCATTCATACATATAAATCACCACTTAAAACTGGAAGCTGTTGAGTGTGGTCACAGATTCACCATTACACTTGCATAATTGGAGACTCTTGGCTCCTCTTTTATGCGGAAGGAAAATGTATATTTGCAACTGTAAGATATACAAGTAGTGGATTTTATCCTCAATCTCACTCACTCCAGCTTTGTTTATGTTACACTGAGTCCATCCAGTGCTTGATCAGTGTCATGATCATAACTGGTCACTGCATCCCAAATTGTAATGGAAGCACACTACTTAATTCTCACTTGTGTAACCCACTGGTATCAGTTATATCCACCAGATGGCAGCATTTAAAAACAATATAGATAAAAATGTAATACAATACAGTATACTATTCAAATATTTGTCATTTGTTTTTGTTTTGTTTTTGAAAAGAACAAGTTTGAAAAAGGATTACGACTCAATGATCAAATGTAGGAAATGAAACCGTATACAGAGACAAGCAGAAAAATACTTCTCTTTTGTGAAGACTGATTGGGAAGGGAATAAAAAAGTTATGGACCTGACTTATGAAACTGACAAATTAACAAACCAGCCATCAATAAATAAATAAATTAAACTTCCTTAATAAACCCACTGGAAGACCATCGGCAAGTCACATTCTCTCAGGGTCAGAAGATAGCAATGGCAAACCCCTTCGCCTTAAGGTCTCCATAAGTCAGAAATGACTTGAAGGCACACAACACACACACAATTACGAATTCATTTTAAAAGACAGTTTCCAGTAAGTCTGCACATTCAGTGATCCATATATCAAAAATACATAGTCCATACAATTCTGTAGCACCAAAGACAAAGTAGTAGGGCCATTTGGGCATGAACCTTTTCACTGGAGAGAGATTTATGAACATTGGGGTAGAATTCCTTATATAATAACAGAAGTGCTTGTCACCTTCACCTTGTATGGACTATGTATGCTAAAGGCAAGAGGTATTCTGTTCTTATTGAGTGAGGAATTCCACACCAATATATTTGGCTTTGGCTGGTGAGAAGAATTGTTAGATGAAAGGGATTGGGCTCCAATGCTGGCCACGAATGAAGACACAGCAGAATCAAAACACGTCTGCCCTTATCATGTTGCTTTGTTTACAAAACTGGCCATTGGAGGTCATTTCTCGATTACATCCCTGCTGGATTATTATAATAATGTGGGCTCCTTTTGGAAACTGTTCAGATACTTCAGCGGGTCCCAAATGCAGTCTTCCAGCTGCTGACAGAGAGAAAAGATGGGATATAAATTACATAGATAAATAAATAAAGTAAAAAAAAATAAATTGAATTTATTATTAAACATTATTCTACAGTTCTGTAAATCCCATCAATTCAGTGATCTACTACCAATAAAGATTCAAGATACTACGAAAACCTGGGTCCAGAACACACTGCAGAAATAATCCAATTTGAGACCACTTTAACTGCCCTGGCTCAGTGCTAGGGAATCCTGGGGATTGTAGTTTATTATGGCATCAGAGCTGTCTGACAGAGAAGGCTAAATGTCTCACAAAACTACAGTACCCAGAATTCACTAGCATTGAGCCAGGACACTTAAGTGGTCTCAAACTGGATTATTTCTGCAGCATGTTTTGGGCCTAACTTACCAGTTGGATGTCTTGGGTCTTCCACTGGCATTTATTGTACACAACTGTAAATTGATTATCTATCTGTGCCCCATGGTCTGAACAAGTGTGTGTGTGTGTGGGGGGGGGGGGGAGTACACCACAGTTTACTACCGTGGGGTAAGACCCTCCTAGTCAGACCAAGATCTAGTCCTGAATATAGTAAATAACTAAGTAGTATGAATTTTAGCATCCATTCATTCTATCTCACCTATATTGATTTGGATTTCTGGACTGCGAAGAATAACACAATCGATCTGACACACTCTAGTTCTGGTACTCCTGTAAGAATAATTAAAATTACTAATTTCATATTAACCTTTTCCAACACAGTGGCAGGAGTCTGATTTGTTTAATGTTCAGCACTCTTACAGGAATTCCTACGAACATCAATTTAGAGAAGTTCATATAAGAACTTGGGAAAAAATATAGTGCAGGTCCATCCAGAATACAGTACTAGTGAGCTCAGTAAGACTTATTGTAATACAAATGGGATATGATGGCAATCTAGGACCCTTTTACTCTGGGAATATTCTGCCCTGAAGATGCTCAGAATTTCCCCCATTACTTTCACATTCTGGAGTGATTCTTGGTGGCTGTTAACATGGTCAATCCCTCTGAGATTAAAAATTAGACACCCAACATCAATCACATGGATGGGCAACTCAGAGGAGGTGACCTATGCCAACAGCAGCCCTGCCAGGTGGCACTGCAGGATACTGCCAGGCTTGTTACCAGAACATCCCGTGCTCAAGTCTCTCCACTGGCTGCCAATTAGTTTTGAGGCACAGTACAAGGTGTTGGTTTTAACCTTTAAAGCCCTACATAGCTTGGGTCCATCCTATTTTAGGGACTGCCTCTTCCTATACGAGCCCCCCCCCCCCCACGTTCTGGTCCTTTGGGAGGAACCTGCTACAGCCCATGAAGACTAGGCTGTTGCAGACCTCTCAGAGGGCCTTCTCTGCTACTGCTCCCAGGCTATGGAATGGCCTGCTGGATGAGATACATCTTACCACAAACCTTGATTGCTTTTAAAAAGCTATAAAGATGTATCTTTTCTGGCAGACCTTCCCGGATAGTGTTTAAATATCCTCTGACTCCACAGTTATGCTTAGAGTTTTCCCCAGCTTCTTCCCGGACTACACCACCACTTAAGTTGCCTAAAGAACAACTGGTTTTTATTATGTTTTAATTGTTGTGAATTTGTTTGCTTTGTTTTAATCCGCGTTAGTTTAATTTAATTTTAAGGGGAGGGAGGTTGGGATTGGGTTGTATTAAATTTTAACTGTAACTGTTTTAAATCATGTTGTACCCCACCCCGATTGCCTGGTCAGAGGGGCAGGTTATAAATAAAATTTATCATTATCATTATCATTATGTAAACAGCTGTGTAGTGTTGCTCCAGAATACTCTTGGAAATCTGGAGCAAAAGGTGGGTTTTTACAATTTGATTTAAGACAGGGATGGCAGGGATTTGGTGTGGAATGGGCCTTCTGACATAGAGATAGTCTGCAGTTTAATTGGGGCTTTGGCTCTGTATCATCTGTACAGTACAATATGAGGATGATGGTGGAGAAACTAGTGTAAATGGTGCATGTAGACATGCCCATCATCTTTCTATGATAAAAGAGGAGTGTATCTGTTTTCTCACAAGTCTATACTGCTTCCCAGGTAAAAAAGCAACTGGCCTGCATATTGAATTATTCTGTACTTTGGATCTTGCAAATTGTGCTATTTATACAGAGACTAAAGGGAAGGTACAGAATAGTACACTAATGGCTCTTCAGAGCATATCTGATCAGCAGCTAAGCAATACCTACTTTCAAACATTTCAAAGATTGGAATACATTAGTATCATCCCAGTACATGTAACAAGAACCAAACTCAGTTTCCTATCCCATGTTTTTAATATGAGTGTAGGTTCACTTTTGTTTTCCATCTACTGCACCATTCCTTTCTGTAAGAGAAGAAAATACTCCATCTGCCAGTTTGCATTGTGTAGACATTGCTTACTTTCAGCAGATGCAGAAGTGCAGTCTTTGTTGGGTTGGGAGAGGGTATATAATATACCTGGCCTCTGAAAAACTTGCTGCTACTGATCTAGGCTATATATATTTTACTAAGAAAACTTAAGTCCTTTTGCTGCTGTGTAAACAGAAAAGAATAGCAAGCTAGAGTACACGATGTAATCATCATTCATTTGCAGCCATGTACTCCAAAAATAGGATGCCAACCTCCCTATTCACTGGATGATTTAGTAAAATCCGTAAATCATAGTTGGAAAAAATGATGGATATTTTAATGTGTGTGTGTGTGTGTGTGTGTATGGAGGGGGGGAGGGAGAATTGTTAACGAAAGCATAGGTTTGCATAGTTGTTGGTACAGCACAAATTGCACAGTTGTTGGTATGGTGTAAATTTTTCACAAAAGCCCAGGTTTCCACAGGTCATAGAATCATAGAATCATAGAGTTGGAAGAGACCACAAGGGCCATCCAGTCCAACCCCCTGTCATGCAGGAACTCCCAATTAAAGCATACCTGACAAATGGCCATCCAGCCTCTGCTTCAAAACCTCCAAAGAAGGAGACTCCACCACTCTCCAAGGGAGTGTGTTCCACTGTCGAATAGCCCTTACTGTCAGGAAGTTTCTCCTAATGCTGAGGTGAAATCTCTTTTCTTGTAGCTTGCATCCATTGCTCCAGGTCCTAGTCTCTGGAGCAGCAGAAAACAAGCTTGCTCCCTCCTCAATATGTTGTTGTTGATATGGAGCAAAGTACCTGAGGCTGCACATGGCCTCCAAGTTTGTGTGGCTGTCAAAATCCAGATTTCCCAGGCCAATCTTTTTCTAGCCCAAAATGAAAACAAAACAAAACAAAAAACCCAGAAACAGGCAAATTGCTTCTCCTGAGTATCTTTAACACTGTGAAATGATAGTGCTATGATACTTTAACTGCCAGGCTTGCATGGGTTTGTAATTCGGTCCAAGATGCCAGGAGGAACTCCCTGTCTGAGGAATTCTAAAGTCCCCTTTAAATTGCAAATCCCAAAATTTCATGCAATGTTGCCGTAGCATTTTGCATAAACCATGATGCTAGAATTGTGTAGTGTGAAAAGACCCTTGGAAGACAAAACAAAGTTTTTCAAAATCATTAAAAAATACACTTCTGATTTTCCATTTTTTGTCATTTTTGGCAGACTGCATTACTGCCATTGGGTCCTGGTGCAGAAAATTATCCCCAGGTGAGTTGCCTTCTCCTGATATAAATCAAGATTTTCCTTTTTTTTCTTTTCTTGTTAGCTTACATTGATCAATACTGATCAGCAAGCTAAAAGCACAGTCCTGTACATTTTTACCCTGAAGCAAGTCTCATTTAATGATTTATTTTCAGGTAAGTGAATATAGATTAGGAAACCTTTACACCTATGAACAGTTTTGTATATATCTAAAACCACCAGTGTATCCAAATTCAATTGCTAGTCCCAACTAGAGTAGGCCTGTTGAACAAAGAGGCCTTTAGTAGTGATTCAGCAAGTTTGCATTCATTTACTCAGCTCTTTTTTGGACTAACAATAGGAATTTAAGGCTTGCTATTCAATTTCTGTTTTGGATTTTTTCAGTGATATTTTATTATCTTATTTTAAATGAAATGAATGATTAATAATTTCACTAGGATAGAACAGGCTAGGATATAAAGTGTTGTTTAATTCTCTTCATATTGTACTGACCAGAATTTCCAGTCCATAGAGTACAGGCAGAAAAATGTCTAGTCTATACAAACAGGATCTTAGAAAGAATTGTTTTAGAAAGTCGTGTATATACCCAGCTGGTAACATATTTGGTACTTTGCATGCCATTGTGTCTTAGAATCTTTTTAAGAGAGTAGATTGTACACAGAGCTAATTGCATCCCTTGCCTGCATTCAGTGCATTAAAAAACATAATAACTCCACTAATATAAGCTTTTATATTGGTAATGCAAGTCTAGTACTGCAATACCCATTTAAACAAAAGAGCCAAGAAACAGCTTTCACACTCACATGGAAGAAAGGAAAACACATTTCAGCATTCTCATTATTCCCTTCTAAACTCATCTCTTCCAGACTGTTATTTCTGCAGGCCATATTATAGTCTGCCGGGGGGGATATCATTTGACTGTCCTCCACACCACCAAGAAAGAATTGAGCACTTAATTCATAAAGAAATAGGGGTGAGGTGGTGAAGAGACATTTAACAACTATCCATGTTGCTCAGTAAAGGGATGGTAGGAAAAATGCCCTCTGTATTCAGAATACTGTATTCTCTTAAATATTCCCAAAGTACATCAATAATTAATTGCTAACACCTGGCAGTATCCATCTGGCAGTATCCTTTTGTTATTGGTTAAGAGAATACTGATATTGTTCAATGAAGTTCGGATACAAGATCAAGTGCTGAAGGCATCTCTTGAATATGGAAAGGCTTGGGTGCCCATATATCAATATCAACAGCCAGGTATTGCTCAGAGGAACTTCCTTCCACCCTTTGTGACCATAGAATCATAGAATCATAGAATCATAGAGTTGGAAGAGACCACAAGGGCCATCCAGTCCAACCCCCTGCCATGCAGGAACTCCAAGTCAAAGCATCCCTGACAGATGGCCATCCAGCCTCTGCTTAAAGACCCTTAAGGAAGGAGACTCCACTACGCTCCGAGGGAGTGTGTTCCACTGTCGAACAGCCCTTACTGTCAGGAAGTTCCTCCTAATGTTGAGGTGGAATCTCTTTTCCTGCAGTTTGCATCCATTGTTCCGCGTTCTAGTCTCTGCAGCAGCAGAAAACAAGCTTGTTCCCTCCTCAATATGACATCCCTTCAAATATTTAAACAGGGCTATCATATCACCTCTTAACCTTCTCTTCTCCAGGCTAAACATCCCCAGCTCCCTAAGGCGTTCTTCATAGGGCAAGGTTTCCAGACCCTTCACCATCTTAGTTGCCCTCCTTTGGACATGCTCCAGTTTCTCCACATCTTTTTTGAATTGTGGTGCCCAGAACTGGACACAGTATTCCAGGTGGGGCCTGACCAAAGCAGAATAGAGTGGCACTATAACTTCCCTTGATCTAGAAACTATACTTCTATTGATGCAGCCTAAAATTGCATTGGCTTTTTTAGCTGCCGCATCACACTGTTGACTCATGTTCAGCTTATGGTCTACTTGGACTCCTAGATCCCTTTCACATGTGGTCTCATTCAGCCAGGTGTCCCCCATCCTATATCTGTGCATTTCATTTTTCCGCCCTAAGTGCAGAACCTTACATTTCTCCGCATTGAATTTCATTTTGTTAGCACTGGCCCAGCTTTCTAGTCTATTCAGATCATTTTGAATTTTGATCCTGTCCTCTGGGGTATTAGCTACTCCTCCCAGTTTAGTGTCATCTGCAAATTTGATAAGTATGCCCCCAATTCTGTCATCCAAATCGTTAATAAAGATGTTGAATAGCACTGGGCCCAGGACAGAGCCCTGTGGGACCCCACTGGTCACTTCTTTCCAGGATGAAAAGGAGCCATTGTTGAGCACCCTTTGAGTTCGGCCAGTCAACCAATTACAAATCCATGTAACAGTTAACTTGTCTAGCCCACATTTTGCAAGCTTGTTTGCAAGAATGTCATGGGGAACCTTGTCAAAGGCCTTACTGAAATCGAGGTATACTATATCCACAGCATTCCCTTCATCTACCAAGCTGGTAATTTTATCAAAAAAAGAGATCAGGTTCGTTTGGCATGACTTGTTTCTCTGAAACCCATGTTGGCTTTTTGTGATTATGGCATGGGCCTCTAAGTGTTCACAGACTCTCTGCTTAATGATCTGCTCTAGAACCTTTCCTGGAATTGATGTCAGACTAACTGGACGATAATTGTTGGGATCCTCTTTTTTTCCCTTTTTGAAGATGGGGACAACGTTTGCCTTCCTCCAGTCTGCTGGGACTTCTCCTGTTCTCCAGGAGTTCTCAAAGATTATTGCCAATGGCTCTGATATTACATTTGCCAGTTCTTTTAATACTCTAGGATGTAGTTCATCTGGTCCTGGAGATTTATATTCATTTAGGTTAACCAGGTATTCCTGTACTACCTCTTTACTTATTCTGTGCTGAATTTCCTCTATTCTGTCTCCATTATCCTTAGGTTGAGCACCCTTTGCCTTTTCTGAGAAGACTGAAGCAAAGAAGGTGTTGAGTAATTCTGCCTTTTCTCTGTCCCCTGTTAGCATTTTGCCATCTTCTGCACGCAGTGGCCCCACTGTTTCCTTCTTCTTCCTTTTGCTGCGGACATATCCAAAAAAGCCCTTTTTATTGTTCTTAACCTCTCTAGCAAGCCTGAGTTCATTCTGCGCTTTAGCTTTTCTGACTTTACCCCTACATGTGCTGGCTATTTGTTTGAATTCCTCTTTCGTGATTTCTCCATTTTTCCATTTCTTATACATGTTCCGTTTAAAACTTAGCTCATTTGAAAGTTCCTTAGTCATCCATCCTGGCTTCTTGAGACATCTTCCACTTTTCTTCCTCATTGGAACTGTTTGAAATTGTGCCTTCAATATCTCCCTTTTGAGAAACTCCCATCCATCTTGAACTCCCTTTTCTTTTAGTATTCCTGCCCATGGGATCACTCCCAGTATTTCTCTAAGTTTATTGAAATTAGCTCTCCTAAAGTCTAGAGTGCGTGTCTGACTATGCCTAGCTTCTCCCTTCCACTGTATTACAAACTCCAGGAGAACATGGTCACTTCCACCTAAGGATCCAACCACTTGCACCCCATCAACTAGGTCTTCCCTGTTGGTTAAGATCAGATCTAAAATGGCTGATCCCCTTGTTGCCTCTTCCACCTTTTGGACAATGAAATTGTCTTCCAGGCAAGTGAGGAATTTGCTAGACTTTGAGGATTTGGCTGAGTTTGACTTCCAGCAAATATCAGGATAGTTGAAGTCACCTATCACTACTACATCTCTCTTTTCTGAGTATGTGATTATCTGTTCTAGAAAGGCATCATCCAATTCCTCTGCCTGAGTCGGGGGTCTGTAGTAGACTCCCACAGTAACATCCCTGTTATTTCCCTCTCCTTTAATTTTTATCCAGATGCTCTCCACCTGGCTTCCAGTATTGACTTCCTGCATCTCTTCACTGGTGTAAATATCCCTGACATATAATGCTATTCCTCCTCCTTTCCTGCTTGGCCTGTTTCTCTTAAAAAGGTTATACCCCTCTATTTCTACATTCCAATCATGAGACTCATCCCACCAGGTTTCAGTGATGCCTATTATATCATATTTCCCTTGTTGTGCTAGGAGTTCAAGTTCATCCTGCTTATTTCCCATACTCTGTGCATTAGTGGAGAGGCATTTAAGACCATGTGTCCTCTTTACTTGCTGCTTTTGCACATTTTTTTGCCTCCTACTGTTGGGTCCTTGCACTGTTTGCCTTGTTCCCTCTATGCCACTTGGACTATTCTCTCCATCCCTTTTGCCTTCCAGTATAATGTCTCCCTCCCCCACATAACTCAGTTTAAAGCCCTCCTGACTTCAGACTGTTGGCAAAAACGTTTTTGCCAACTGGCGTGAGATGCAGTCCATCCCTTGCCAGAAGTCCCTCCTCATGGAACCGCAGCCCATGATCCAAGAATCCAAACTGTTCTTGGCGGCACCATCTACGGAGCCAGTTATTCACCTCTGCTATTTTCCTCTCCCTTCCTGGACCATGCCCTTCTACCGGGAGTAGAGATGAGATGACAACCTGTGCATCCATCTCTTTCAGCTTCCTTCCCAGAGCCTCATAATCCCTTTTGATATTCTGAAGGCTGTGCCTTGCAGTATCATTGGTTCCCACATGAACCAAAAGAAGGGGATAACGGTCAGTAGGCTTGACAAGTCTTGTCAGCCTCTCCGTCACATGATGGATCTTTGCCCCAGGGAGACAACACACCTCCCGAGACATCTTGTCAGGCCCACAAACCACTGCTTCTGTACCCCTCAGCAAGGAGTCCCCCACCACGACCACGCACCTCCTCCGAGGCTTAGCAGTGGCTGTTCCTTTTCGTGATACTCTCAGGCTCTCCTGCTCTGTCCCTGATGTCTGTCCCTGCTGCTTTTCCTCATCATCTCTGACAACAGAGAGAGATTCAAAGCGATTCTGTAGCTGCAAGCCGCTCACAGAACGTTCCCTGGTTTCCTTACTTCTGTGTGTGACCTTCCTCCAAGCATCTACCTCTGTTATATGTGGAGTGACCTCCTCCGCCCCAACAACTTCCTCTGTCTGTTTCCCACCCAAGACATTCTGGTCTGATCTGTTCAGGAGAATCTCCTGCTCTCTATGATGCTGGAGTGCAGATATCTGCTCCTCTAGCTGCTGTACTTTCTCTTCCAAGAGGGCTATCAACTTGCACTTGTGGCAGGTGTAGTTCGCCACCTCTGTAGGCAAGAAGACAAACATCCCATAGGTGTTGCAGGTGACTGCTGCAGGGCCTCCAGTGTCCATACTGAGAAGTCTTAAGGAGGCACTGAAACAAGACTGTGGGCTTCCCTTGCTAGACTTGGCCTTTATTCCCAAGCTCTGTCACTGAGTTCAAGTCACGGGGCCTATAGTTATGTAGAGAGCTCCTGGCTAAAAGCTCCTTCCAAAGGCAAGTCTCTGATTCACTTCCTCTGATGCTTCAGGCCGGCTCCTCTTCTATTCTGTAAACACCTCCTTGACTAGATAAAAAAATCAAAATTCTTCTGCTAGCCTTGAGTAGCCTTAAGTAGCCTCCCAGCACTGGCTCCCAGAATGCAATGGCTCAAGTGTAAATTAAATTAGATCTCATCCAAGCACATGGACTAGAACCTCCTCCTTTTCTTTCTCCTCCTTAAAGGAAATGAAGCTTCTGCTAGCCTTGAGTAGCCTTAAGTAGCCTCCCAGCACTGGCTCCCAGAATGCAATGGCTCAAGTGTAAATTAAATTAGATCTCATCCAAGCACATGGACTAGAACCTCCTTCTTTTCTTTCTCCTCCTTAAAGGAAATGAAGCTTCTGCTAGCCTTGAGTAGCCTTAAGTAGCCTCCCAGCACTGGCTCCCAGAATGCAATGGCTCAAGTGTAAATTAAATTAGATCTCACCCAAGCACATGGACTAGAACCTCCTCCTTTTCTTTCTCGACCAGAGGGTTGTGTGTGTGTGTGTGTGTTCCTTCAGGTTGCCTACCAACGTATGGTTGTTCTATGAATTCCATAGGGTTTTCTTACTGCTTTTTCACACTAGGGGGCAAACAGGCTTTAAACAGGAGTTAAACGACAGTTAAACAGGAAATGTTCTATGATAAACATAGGGCATTTCCTGTTTAACTCGTTTAACTCTTGATTAAATCCTGTTTGCCCCCTAGTGTGAAAAAGCAATCAGGCAGAGGTGGCTTTGCTAGTTCCTTCCTGTTAAATACAGCCTCCAGCACTGGGTATTTATTAGTGGTCTCCCATCCAAGTACTAACCAGGTCCTACCATGCTTAGCTTCCAAGATCAGATGGGATCTGGTACCTTTAGGGCATTTCGGCCTATAGTCAAGAGATGTTTACAACATGAAGTGTAATTGGAGGAAGAAATCAGGCCACACTATTTTAAATTGTATACTAACATGCAGTTGTGTAATTAACAACAAGAAAAACAACAACAACAACAGATCAAAATTACTATTGGCTGGCATTACTGAGTTATACACTAGCTTAGGCCTATGGAAGCACTTTTTTGGGGTGGGAGGCAGTCATTGCACAGGATGGAATTCTCTGCTGACCTTATGCAATGACTCACCTAACCCACCTGTCACCTGCTACAGCACCACAAGTACAGCCATTTCCTGACTTGTGGAGAGCAGGAGAATAGTGGAGGAGCATCTCATTATATTCCTAAAGTTTGATGCACAACAGTGATGTCAACTTCCAGCATCTCTTGAAGATCCTCTGGAGGTCCCAGAGAGAGACATCATTGATATGTGTCTTGCTATAGGAACAAAACTGAATATTTCTTTTCCACTGCTACTGCTCTCCACTACCCAGTCAACGGCTGTGTTGGACTTCAGGAGGTAAAAGAGGGGTTTCGGGTGGGAGGGAGAGGAGACATAGCATAGGTTTGCTTTCCAGAGCTTTAGACAATGTCTCCATGACCTCAAATCCTATCCATTCTCTTTAGTGCAATGGTAGCTTTCTTGCTAGTACAACATTGAGGGATCAAGCCAAAGCATCTCAAAGCTTCCTTCTTGAAGAAGTAATGATTAAACATATTAAGTTTTTTATTTGTTTAGAAGCGAGGTCTTATTAATGAAAGGGTAAAAAACATGCATCAATAGATAATTACTATGGGTTGGGTCAAGATCTAGTCATACTTAGATTCAGCAAACTCAGTGGGATTTCTTTTCACCAGCATTGATTTTTCCAATTGCTTTCGATGAATCTGCTAAAAAGGACTGATCTAGCTCCATATATTATGAAAAATGAAACATTGCATAAACAGCATACAACATATTTGTGTTTTTTTCCTGACACTCAACAGCAGCTGCAAGGTTTGAAATGCAATTTGAAATTTCAACCATATCACTACATTTACCACTGACTAAACAAGTCTAGTAATTAAAATAATGCATCCTATCTCACACATATCAAGGAACTCACCTAGGGCTTTCCCTCTACAGCTAATAAAGTGACATTAATTACTGGAAAGGGTATCAGACGAAAATAAAAGGATCTCAAAATTCTCTAGGCATTTCTGAGAAGCTGGACAATGATGGCACTTCTCTTAGGCCTCATCACATGGAGAAAGCCCCACTAGTTCAGCATTGCAGAACTGTTATGGGGGGACCCTTTTATGGCTATCTCTCAGAATTTAACAGAGGGATTTATGAGGAAATGTTTTTCCCAGCTCTGTTTAAAACTGACATGCTTTTGACTAAGGTATTATTCCACACTGTTTTAGCTTGTTTTTAACACAACTCCAACTCCTCCTCCTCCTTGCAAACCACCTTTGATGCCATATGGGAGAAAATAAATATATAACTCTCCCTGTTTAACTAAATGCAAATAAATACATTGTACAATGTTTCAGTGCTTACAATGCAGTAAAAGTGGTATGTGAAAATATACCTCCAGCACCAGCATGTTTGGTTCATCCCTTGTGCTATTTGTGATGATGTTGGTGGCCACTTATGCATTGGCAAAAAAAAGGAGGATGAAAGCAGGTTGCAGATTTGGATAAAATACATGTGTCCTAATTTAGATATACAGATGCAAATTTAGAAATAAGTACTTAAAATCATATAAATTACCCTCACCATAGTAGAGAAACTTATGATGAGATAATCTGCGTAATTGTTCAGACTGTTGCCTGGGTGAGGGCAGTTATTGAACAACCTCTGGCTCCTTACTTACAATTCTTTAAACTGGACTTGGACTAAGCAGCCGTTAAAACAGAGGATGTCTTCAAAATGAGCTTTGTCCTCTGACAGCATTTCATACAGAAGACCACTTTCTGTAAATTAGTGTGCATGGTCACCTCAGAGGACATTTACTTTATTGAGCTTTTAGTTGTAAAAAATCAGTTTAGGGATGGATATAATATCTGGAAATATTTGAAAATATATCAAAGATAATTTTTTTTCTGTTTGAAGGCACACTTTATTTAGAAGGTCTGTACTGAGATTGCTGGCCCCTGGCTCCTCAGCTGAGTGCCTGCGCAAGCCGGAAGACCTGCCTGACCCTGTCTGCAGAGGAGGACATTAAGGGAGCCGGTGGGAGCGGCGTCCCTCATTGCTGGCCCCTGGCTCGTCAGCTGAGCACTTGCGCCAGCTGGAAGACCTGCCCAACCCTGCCCACGGAGGAGGACTCTTAGGGAGCCGGTGGGAGCGGCGTCCCTTGTTGTCCAACAATGCCAGCGCCGGAACACCTTTTTGACTTTGGGAGGGTGGAGTGCCGGTGGGAACGGCACTCCATAAAATGCCAGCTTGCTCCCTCCCCAACAGCGCCAGCGCCGGAACATCTTTACCATTCACGGAGGACTTTGGGATTAATCTGATTAACCTATGCTTGTTGTAATGGTATTGTAATTGTAAATGATTATGTTTATATTGTAAACTGCTTGTTGATATTGTATTGTATAACTTTGTATTGATGTTATGCATAGGTGATATTGTGAATATTTGTGATATTGTAGGTATATATATGATGATGCATTAAGTTTTTGTCTTTATTATTTGCTGACTTTATTATTGCTGACTGTATTGTGTATAGTTTATGGCTGTAATCCCGCCTTGATCTGAAGGAAAGGAGGTTCATGTCACCCATTTTCAGTCTTCTCCAGTAGTGCAGTGCCACAAATGTGTGATTTAGCTCGCATTTTAAAAAACCCTCGAGCCAATATGAAATGGGTCCAGCCTATATTCAGCCTAGGGGAACTCACAGTCAAGCCAGGTGCCATTGGTGCCACTGGACACCCCTCAGCAAAGGGAACTACTGTACTAAACGTTATGGCTCTGTGGTGTCACTAATCATGTCTGGGAGGTCTATTTTAGCTTGTCAGCCCAGCTAGTGCAGGTGATCTGTGAAACCAAGAGAAGCCCTGTTGGCCTTTTTAGGCACTCCAGATTTGGTTCCTCAGCTGGACTACATTATGAACCTGGGCATTTCATCTGAAGAGTTTTCTTGCTCTGTTCTCTCCACCCTCACCCCCATTCCTTTCTTTTTTTATTGCTTGTTTTAAGAACCTGACCCCCTGCATGTCTGCCAACTAATAAACCAATTTTGTCTTTTTCTTCTTCCTTTTTTTCCTGTTTCAGACAGGTGTGAGAGAAATTTAAGTGAAATTCCTGCCAAGTCTTATTCTGTCTCTGAGTGGACCCATCTACCCAGAGTAAGGAAGGAAGGCAAATTGTCCTTCTTGCTCCTGTTATAGCTTTAGTCTGAGATATCACAACAAGCGGTAAGAGTGAGAAGGAGGACCAGAGTTTAAAATGGATTTTCTGCTGGGGGCAACAGGTTCAGAGCAATGCCAGCCCCTGAAACTGGTCATGAAATAAGCTAGTGAATATAAGGATGTTATAGCAAGAAAAAGTATATAAAGATGTTATACCAAGAGGTTGCAGCTGGTGACCCGACAAGCCTTTTCTTTTTACAACTGTTCTCAGAGTTTCTTCCTTCCTTTTTTTCCTTCCAAGTTCCTTTAAATAAATCAGAAAAAGATGGTTGAAATGAACGCACCTGGCAAAATGAATGACAAAGCAATAAAATCATGTTACTGCTACTAGCCAGAGGGGGAATAGCTTGCAGGAAATCATTAAAAATGGCATTGATATGCAAGTTCTGCCATTCTAATTAACTGTTACACTGAAAACCTGAAAGTTCTTATCCTACAGCAAGAGAAACAGGAGAGGAAAACTGGTCAATTTTCCAATTTTCCTTGGTAATCAATGGCATTTCTACTAGCATTGTGAGAGTTTGCAATATTCTAACTGCCCATCAAACCCTTTTGGGGAGAAAAAACAACAACAACAACTCAACAAAAACTTCATCCTGCTTTCCCCTTATGCCCTGAGGCTCACTATTGCTTTAACAATCCATTTGTTTTGTGTTCCAAGAAAGTAATTTTTACTGTGGCTTGTGAAGGAACAATCCAAAAAGAGAGAGAGATGTTGTCTGCCAAAGCATATGCCCAGTGTGCAGGCAGTAGAATATTATGCAGGTTTACCTAGAACAGGGATGGGCATCTTCTATGTGACTAGCACCCTTTTCCATTGGAGCTCAACAGGACAGCATGATACTGCTGTCATTGAGAGCCTTGTTGCAATAGAAAACAATGTGGAAACAGAGCAGGAGATTAGTGGCTTTCTCCATGCCTTGCGGTATGAGATGTAGTATCTATGTTCTCTTCCCGTGGGAGACAGTAATTAAAACATGCTTTTTTTCCTAGTTTGACAAAATGCACTTTTGACAAAAGACACACTTTCACAACCATCTCCCGCAGGAAGAAAACTTAAGTGCTACAATGTCATGTGGTAAGGCACAGGGAGAAAACCTCTACACTCTAGCCCCTTTTCTTCCTTGTTTTCGCATGCAATAAGGCTCTCAGTTTGCCACCAACTGTTTTACTATGTAATTATAGAATCAGGTGGGGCCTGACCAAAGCAGAATAGAGTGGCACTATTACTTCCCTTGATCTAGACACTATACTTCTATTTAGGCTGCATCAATAGAAGTATAGCGTCTAGATCAAGGGAAGTAATAGTACCACTCTATTCTGCTTTGGTCAGGCCCCACCTGGAATACTGTGTCCAGTTCTGGCCACCACAATTCAAAAAGGATGTGGAGAAACTGGAGCGTGTCCAAAGGAGGGCAGCTAAGATGGTGAAGGGTCTGGAAACCATGCCGTATGAGGCACGACTTAGAGAGCTGGGGATGTTTAGCCTGGAGAAGAGAAGGTTAAGAGGTGATATGATAGCCCTGTTCAAATATTCGAAGGGATGTCATATTGAAGAGGGAGCAAGCCTGTTTTCTACTGCTGCAGAGACTAGAACTTGGAACAATGGATGCAAGCTGCAGGAAAAGAGATTTCACCTCAACATTAGGAGGAACTTCCTGACAGTAAGGGCTGTTCGACGATGGAACACACTCCTTCGGAGTGTAGTGGAGTCTCCATCCTTGGAGGTCTTTAAGCAGAGGCTGGATGGCCATATGTTGGGGATGCTTTGACTGGGAGTTCCTGCATGGCAGGGGGTTGGACTGGATGGCCCTTGTGGTCTCTTCCAACTCTGATTCTATGATTCTATGTTCCTCTCTTCCACACAACATAGAAACACATAAGTCTGCACAAATAAACTTTACATATCTATACATTCCCAATCAATTCTCCTAATACCATGACTGTTTGAAAACTGAAAGGGAGGGGGCTATGGTTTTATTGGCAGGATTTCTAATGAAAGATGTTGCTGATTTGTGTCATAACATTTGCATTTTCCCTCCAGATGTGAGGGAAATGACTTATGCCCAATGACTTATGTTGAGAAAGAATTTACCTCGTTGTCTTTTCGACATGGTGGTCAAGGAAAACTTTTGTTTGTTCATTAATTCTGTGCATGTTTATCACACAAACTTTATTGCAGCATTCAATCAATCACATTATTTTGTTGTTGTTTTTTTTAAAATCAGGTTGCTTAATATGAAGATATATTAACAAATAAATCTTTTTTTAATCTATTATCAATTATCTAAGTGTTCGCCAAAAGCTTATAATAGATCATGCTGTTTTGTTTTGTTTTGTTTTGGGGATGTAATGGAAATCACAGTAACACTACCAGCCTATTCATAACCAGAGCCATTCCAAGGAATTTTGTTGTCTGAGATGAAGTACAGGTTGGCTTTCCTTCCTATTCCATGTACAAAAACTAATTGGACTGCCTGTTAATTCTTCCTTCAACATGATGATGAAATTACTCATTCATTCATTCATTCATTCATTCATTCAATGAATCCCCCACATTTCTCCCAATATTGTAATTTATATATAAAAGAAAAAAAAGACAGTCCTATTTAAACATGGATTTTAATTGGTTTGAACATATTTGCAACTTAGCCATGAGAATAAATGGTGATGATTAGCTTTTCAGTTGTTGATGAATGAGAATAGATTCTGCCTAGCAGGGTAATATGGAATTGATATCAGATCCAGTGTTAGGTCTAAATAAATAGTAAAACCTGGAATTGGCAATACTGTTGATATCTATGGCCCAAGCCCCAAACCTTATTGCCCAAATGTTATTGACCTATTGAATCAATGTGAATTTTAAGGTACATTTATGGAAGTTGCATTAATTCAATGACTCTAGTTGTAACTAACAGTTAGATTTAGCTCTTTATGCTCTATGCTGGAACTATCAATTGGATTACCAAGCTACTGATATAAAAACAAACAAGCATAATTGATAAAGTTGTGTTTTAACCAAATGTTTTAATGGTGTCATCTGTTTTTTTGTTTGTTTGTTTGTTTTATCCAGCTTTTTCTGTATCCTTTTAAATTTTGTTGGCTTCTTCTGGTGGGACATATATCAAATGAAGAGAGACATAAATAAATAAATAAATGTTTTACCCAACTGATAGTACCTTTAAATCTAAGCTCAACACAGTAGGTCTATGGTATCCACTGGAGTTTGGTTCAAGGACCCCTAATGGATACCAAAATTTGTAGATGCTCAAGTCCCAGTAGATACAGAGATACGGCGACCCATATATAAAATGGCAAAATGAAGGTTTGCTTTTTGGAATTTTTGGGGGGGTGGCAGGGGAGGATAATATTTTCAACCTGTGAATAGTGGAATCTGTGGATGCAGAATCCATGGATAGAGAGGGCTGACTGTATTTATTCAAAGGGTAGGTTAAAGTTCACCAATTAACATTTTTTTACATTGCAAATCATAATTATTTAATGCGCTCCATAGTCTCAGAAACCTGGTTATATTTAATATCACTCTTAGTGCTGTGGGATGAAAGGCTCGCATAAACTGTGCAGAATTTGGAAAAACCTGCACTAATCAATTGGTAATGCTTTGGCTATTGGAGCTCCTTCGGTAAGTAAAAGTACTTTGCTATATCAATATCTTCCAAAAGATAATATCTTCCCAAAATTGTAGGCAAAATGCAGAGTGTAATCATTAAACAGCTGTAGGTCATGAACACACTGGGCAAAACAGTACTGCTTAAAAATGTTTAGTAGATCACTGTGAAATGTTATTACAAATAATCAAGTTACTCCTATTCCTCTTCTTGGGGACTGAGACCAATTAATTTGACGAGTAATCTCATCCAAAAAAGGGAATTAAAGTTACGTCAGGGTATATGAAAGCATGATTATTAACCTCTGTTCCAATGCAGCTGGCAAACCTATTGAGTATTTTTCAAGCTTCAAATATTAATTTTCTTTGAACTTTTTAAACCAAGTACTGCCTTTGGGGCTAAACTTACCATTAGATGGATTGAGTTCAGCAGTTTTAATTAAAATTATTCAATTAACCCAAACAAAGCTGTCGTGAAAAGCTAACAACATTTTCAAAACTCTGGTAAATAATTATTAAGCAAACAAATTATTTCAAAAATCTTAAGTCAATTTAAAAAATCAAATTCTTTACTTATTTGCTTTATTGGAGTAATTAGTCACTTATGAAGCAACTTAATTCCTGAAGCAATTGTACCCCTATGTTAAGTGTAAGAAAACTAGAAGCACAGGGAGAACACAAGGGCATATGCATTGCCCAAACCCCTTTTACCCAGCTCTGCATGATGACTGGAAAGGTTGGAAAAGAACCATAAACATGCTACTGTGTTTCCTGTCAATTTTTGGCAATCCTATGAATTTCATAGGTTTTTGTTAGACAAGGAATGAATACTCAGAGTTGTTGACATTGCCATCCTCTGAACTACAGCCTATAGCATCTAATATTCCTTGGCAGTTCCCCATCAATGTCGTGAGAATATCTATATCTATATCTATCTATCTATCTATCTATCTATCTATATTCCCCCCAAATTTTGCCATTGTATGTAAGGGACACCATTTTATTATGCCATTGTATTTAATGGGACTTGAGCATCCATGGATTTTGTTATCCACAGGGAGTCCTGGGACCAAACCACAGTGGATATCCTGGACTGACCCTGGTCAGCTTCCAGGTTCAGATAGGATCTGGTGCCTTCAGTGTATCTGTAGCCTAACACAACTGCAGGCCTTCCAATTGATTGGGAAAACAAATTAGATAATCTCTCAATTGTGCTGTTTCATGCATCTGGATTGGTTGCATCCCAAATTGTTTCTGCGCCTTTTGCTTCTTCATTGTTTTATAATTTTATAATTTGTTCACTGAGACATCATCGTGTAGCAGTTTGAGTATTGGACTATGGCATTGGAGGCCAGGGACTGAATCCTTGCCCGGCCATGGAAACCCACTGGGTGACTTTGGGCAAGTCACACACTCTCAATCTCAGAGGAAGTCAAGGACAAACCCCTTTGAGCAAATTTTGCCCTGAACACTTCATGATATGCTTGCCCTGCCATAAATATCTTCTTATGTGAGCCTGCTGAGTATTACAGCCTACTGTGAATGGCTTTTTCTCAGTCCCAAGCCCTCACAGACTTGTCTAGTGCTGACACAGGGGAGCTCCTTCTCAATGGTTGTTCACAGATTGTGGAATTCCCTGCCACTGGAGGTTTGGTCCACTTTCTCTTTGCTATCTTTCCACTGCCAAATAGAGATCTTTTTTATTTATACAGGGCTTTGGCTACCTACTTATTGTGGCAGAAGATCTTTTACAGAGGTGGGTATTTTATTCTTATCAAGAGGTAGAATAAAATAATCTGTATATATGTATTTGTTTGGGAGTTAGCACAAGAAGGTCATATAGTCTTAGCTGGTAGAAATATACCCTTCCCATCTTCAGAGGAATAGCACTTCCCCAGAATAAGATAGGCATCTTGCATAGAGAGATTATTTTTTTTCTTTGAAGAAGCCCAGGGGAGGATGAATTTAATACCAAATCAGGACCAATTGCACCATTATTCTGAGAGAGGTGGCCACAGTGTGCAATGGATGTGGAGAGGAACAGAGCTATGATGAGTTTTGGGCTACAGACATATATGTAAGGTGTGCAGTGTATCTTCTAAGTGAGCCTGCTGGCCTTGGATTTCATCGAAGACACTCTTTCACCAAGTACGAGTTGGCTACCAGTCTGGTTATGTTCTCTACATAGTATAGGTTGGGGGATGCTGTCTAGGCCTTTGCTTTACAATGCAAAATGTCTGGGGCTTAGTGATTCTTCTAGGACAGTGGTTCCCAACCTTTTCTATGCCTCACATCCCTAGGAAATATTCACACTCCCTCCAAAAGTATTATCACACTGGAAGATGATGATGACTAATTTCTAATTTTTCTAAATTTTGTGCCCCAAACTGAATCACATACAATACATGCAGGTGAACAAATTGAACTTAAAAATATGCTTTTAATTCAGTGCATAAAATGCAAATGTAAACTGAACAATTAGATCCTAATTTATTCAGAGAAAAATGAGTGATGTCTTGTGACTCATCTCTCAAGGACACAACCCACTCTTTGCTGAACCCCATGAAATTTCATCTCACACCCCTGTTGCGAACCACTGTTCTAGGAAGATGGAACAGCAATGATAGGATATAACAGCCAAAGAAAAAGGATTGATGTAAGACTTAAAAGAAGAGTTTGTTCTTGCAATATTTAAGCAGTTAGTAGGTCTAAGAGCAGAGGACAGAGTCATAATTGGCCCATTTGCACAAAGGGATCACAAGGATAGCAAATGTTGTTTAGTAGCTGATTTCCTCTTAAACAGAATTTCTTGTATATAAAAAGATACTTTTCTGTCCATCATTTTTCTTGCCTTGCACAATCAAGGGAGGTTTGTTTTGCCAGGTCTCTTTTCTCTTTTCTTATCTTTTTTGGTGGACACTGTTATTCAGCCACTCATGCTAACACAATGGGGCTGAACTAATTTAAGATGCTAATACAGAATCAGCCAATGTTAACAAGACTTCTGAGAATCAGGTGGGCACCAACAGTAATTCCTTTGAAGTTGGGTTTTACTTAATATGCTAAAGAGATTCTCCAAAGATTCCTTATAAGATGAAGGCATCTAAATTTGCAGAGTTTATCACTTTCAAATTCCAGATGGGCCATTAAGATAAAGAAAGGGTAAATTTGCATTTGACAACCCCCTTGAACAAAAATTTCTGGAACAAAGGAAAGGGGTGACAATTACTCCTGAGAGTCATACATTCATAAAACTGTGGGATCTGTATGTAGGGCTTGGCTTGTAAGCCTAGGAAAGCTGGCTTATGGACAGGATTCTGTCACAGCTTGAGAAATCTACTCTTTTGGACTATGTGTCCCAGAATCTCCCAGCTAACATAGCAAGTCCATAAAAGTAGCTTTCCTGGGCTCTGCATTGTATCAAACGTAGATCAGAGAAAGGCATTTCCATTGTAGTGAATCCATCTGTTCACAGGAGAAGTCATATTTCTTTGAACAGTGGTATCACATTCAAGGAGGGAAGTACAGAAATACAAGTTGAAACATACCTGATAGCTTGACAGAACAATCTTGGTCAAGACTGTTCAGCAGTAGGCCTCCCTGAATGACCTGGTCCACCACTTTAGTTTCATTGAAAGGGCTGTTGCTGCCGGATTCAGGACCCCTGGAATGTCGGTGCTTGTGGGGTCAATATTCACAGGCAGGCCATTATTAATTTCCCCCACTTGTAGGTATATTTTTACATAACAATTAAAACATGTACTACATTATATTATATATTCAGCCACCAGTTGAAATGGAGAACAATTTAACTTCCATAAAAACAATGGCAAAATAATAAATGAAATATTACAACATTTAATTTTTTTTTTTTTAAAAAAAAAATACAGTTAATACTCATGGGTTGAGCCCAATGTGCATTGGGATAGTCTTGCTGGTTTTCTGTTGTGCATCTTTTCAATTCACTGGCAGGGTTTCTTAGTGCTTCTTCTGCATAGCTAAGTACGTATAAAGCCTGGGTATCACTAAGGGATGCAAGGAATGTGGACCCCACTGGCTGTCACTCTAAGGGAGAGTGATACCACTGCTCCCCAAATATCTGCCTTTGGGCAGAAATAGGCTGTAGTGTTCACACACATCCCTTTAAAACCCTGTAGCTCAGCAGAAGAGACGGCATGAGTTAAGCGAGGATCAGTAGGTGGAGAAAAAAGCAGCCTCGGGGTTGTTGTTTTTTATTTTACTTTTCTTTTACTCTTTTTAAATTTTGTTTTAAAAACATCTCATCTTACCAAATGTTCACTTTAATCACAAGAAACTAAATGCAAATAAATTTAGGCTGTGATTTATTTAAAGGTATAATTTTAAACTACAGGTAAGTTGTCACAACAGACATCGCAGATCTTGTGGGCACAGTTAGGGAAGGTAAATTATTTCTCCCACCCATATTTACCCCATCCAATCAAACTTAAATATGAAGACACAAGCAAAAGGTGTATGCAGATGTCTCCTCCATCTGTTCACTCTACTTTAATCCTACAGAAGTGTTCATACGATGGACTGCATGCAGCCTATTAAGATTGCAATAGTTATCTTAATATTTGTCTTTATGGGTTTGATAATTTATTATTTATTTATTTCATTTATATGCCGCCTTTCTCCTAGAAAGGGACCCAAGGCAGCTCACAGAAAAAAATCAGTTTAGAGCGTTGCATAAAAATGTAAAAGCAATTAAAATAATCCTACTAAAACTATAGAAACTTACACTAAACATTAAAAAGCTAAAAAAAGCCAACAACCCTAAATAGAACACACACTCTGTATGAAAGCATGCCTGATTATATATTGCATCTACACAGCAGAAATAATCCAGTTTGACACCGCTTTAACTACCCTGGCTCATTGCTATGGAATTCTGGGAATGGTAGTTTTGTGAGACAGTTAGCCTTCTCTGTTAGAGAGCTTTGGCTGGGGACTTGAGGGTCTATGTTTGAGCATGAAACCATAAACCCAAGAGACAATCCCCCATATATGGAAACAGGCTTCTGACATAAGCACAAACACAAGTTTCAAGACTCATACTACCATCTTGTGCTTAATTGGTCTCTAAGGAGAAACTAGTACTTATAATGTAAAAGGACATTAAGTATAGAGACAAAAAAAGAGAATGACAGTCCTAGGCTATTAATGGACTTGTTCTCACCATTAAAAGCCTGCATTGACCTTAATTGCCTTTATATACTTTACTGAGACAGTAAAAGTTTGTAATGAGAATTCATTGTTGTATACTCAAATGTTTCCTACTTTATCCCCATCCTTTTTTAAATCTTGTAAGAATGTTAGTTTTATAGAGAGCTGTCTGCTGAATAAATCCCATTTATTGGTAACAGGTATTCATCCTCCTTAAACCATTGATTTATTGGCTCTGTTTAGCCTGCTATGCATTTTCTGGTAAATTACACAAAGAAGTAACAAACAAATGCTGGGAGGGCTTCCATTTTAAAAAGCCCTAGCCTCGAGGGGGCCACAAACAACTCTTTATTAGCTCTACTGCGCAGTAGTAACTTGCTGCATTACCTATTTAAGACACAGGGTCACATTCCGGCTGAACTATTGCCGTAAAATGTCAGCATATAAAAATCCTAACCACTCCCCATGCACTTCTGCTTAAATTGTAACATTTTATGCCGCTACAGGAAATCAACTTCAAGAAAGTATTTAGTAAGCATAATTCAAATCTTTGAAAAGGCATGCCCTTTCTGATATTGGGAATCTGGTTTCGAAATGCTGTATGTCATTAAGACAGGAGGGTATATTTTTAGCTGCCTCTTTTTTTTGTCTTTGAAAGTAACAACTTCAGTAAAAGCTGGGCAAAGAGAGGTTAGATGTTAAAGCTTTGGGAATCATTTTATGCAAATGCAGATATTAGCCTGAAATATGGTTTCTTTCATATGACAATCTAACTTTTAAAATTCTCAGTAATAATGAGGCTATGATAAGTAAGAATGTTCCTGTTTTAAATTTTAAATATTGAATTCTAGGAACAGGGCTAGCTCTAAGGGTTTGGAAAGACACACACTGAGAGAGGATGAGAAAGAGTGCTTCTAGGCAAGCAGGTAGTCAGTTGTCTACATACCCACAACATTTCAAAGATTTAAATGGGCATGTGTGACCAAGCAACTTCAGAGTGTGCTCAAAATAGCAAAAGGTATTAATGAGGAAGAAAACCCAAGCTAGCAAAGGCTGCAGTAGCTTACTGTTGCTTAAGCCTACTGGGAAGGCCAAGATTTCACACCATCCTCTCCTCTCATTTTCCACCTAACTGAGCACAAGCCACTTTTGCACTTTCAGCCCACTTTGCAGTAGTTGAAATAGGCTGAGGACAAAAAGGGAAAGTGGGAGGGTGTGAGAGAAGCTGAGACATTTTAAAAGCATCTGAAAAAGTGGGATGGCAGAGGATTAAGGACCTTATCGCAAAGACAAAAACAAACAAACAAACAAAACCTGACTGCTCCCCAACAGGACACAGTCAGGTTGTGGGATGCTACCATGAATTATTGCATGTAATTTGCTGCCAATTTCGCTTGCCAATTGCAGCCCGGCTGCATCCCAGACCCCAGGAGCACTTTGGAAGCCACTTTAGCTCCCAACTTTGAAAAGTGGCCTCCGAAGTACATCTGGGACCTAGGCTGCAGCCAGGCTGCAATCACCTGGTGCAATTAGCTGTGAATTATGTGTGATAATTCCCAGCAGCATCCTGCAACCTGACTGTATCCCGTTGGGGAGCAGTCAGGTTTTTTGTTGGTCTTAGTCTCACAAAGGGATCAAGTCTTAGCCAAATCAGAACAATTGGAGAATATGTGTCTATGGGAAGGGGTGACCACTAAAAAGGAAGCTGTTCTAACAAGGATGAGAGTTGATCATTGAGACTACATATTCCCACTTGACCACAGAAATCGAAAGGAACACAGCAACAACTAGCAATGAGCAGAACTGGAAGCCTAAATCTAATGCCAGACCCAACTAGTGTAGAATCAGTGAATCATTGGAACAGACATATGTGATGACCCATGCAGCAGTAGAGCCAATGGGTATGCTTATGTTAAGACTAGTGACAGATTCAGGCAAGAGTATTTAAAATCACAGCATTATTTTGTGTGGATTTGGCCATACCAAAAGTACTGTACCTGTATTCCCAGTTGGACAGGTTCATTGTAAAAGGAAAACATGTCCCAAAGTACACCTGTACCACCAAAATGGCAATACTGGAGATATTTAATGCCCAGCAAAATTGAACTCAGAAATTAATTGAGTCTACACCCCTTAAAACACACACACACACACACACACACACAAACCTTTTCTTGGAAATGTTCCTCCACCTGTTTCCGCCAGACATAACCATTTCTGAAAGTCCTTGCCTCCAAATCCACATAAGCATTATAATTTCCATTCATTTCTTCCTTCCAAGCTGTGGGAGCGAAAGCATGGAGAAAAGAGAAGGGGAAGACTTCATCTTCTTTCCTTTTTCTTTTTTCCCTTTTGCTCCTTCCTTCCATATCATACCTATGCCTGGTAACATTAACATTGGAATAAAAGTTCTGTCAGGTGCACAGGAGAGGTATTTCTTCTGACAGCCGATGTAATTACAGTCAAATGAAGGAGGAGATATAAAACAAACAAACACCAAACCCATCACTTCTACTTCCACCATCCTGACCATTTGCAAGAAAGAAGAGGGGAAAGGAAGACGGGACTGTTTTGGGGAGGCACCCTTGAGATTGAGAGGTGTGTTGTGAATTGGGAGAGGGAAGGAAAAGGCAGTGATTCTTTTTATTTTAAATCTATTCTGGATTGGAAAAGGAATTATAGAATCCTAGAGTTGGAAGAGACACCAAGAGCCATAAAGTCCACCCCTCTAACCATGCAGGAATGCAAATCGGAGCACTCTGGACAGATGGCCATCCAGGCTCTGTTTAAAAAGAAGGAGACTCCACCATGATCTGAGGGAGTGTGTTCCACTGTTGAACAGCTGTTACCATCAGGAATGTTGAGGTAGAATCTCTTTTCTTCTAGTTTGAACCCACTGCACCAGGTCTTATTCTCTGGAGCTGCAGAAAAATTGTATCTGCCTTCAGTATGACATCCCTTCAAATATTTAAACAGGGCTATCATATCACCTCACCTCTTAACAGTCTCTTCTCCAGGCTAAACAGACCCAGCTCCCTAAATATTTCTTCATAGGGCACGGTTTCCAGACCTTTCACCATTTTGGTTTCCCTCCTCTGGACATGCTCCAGCTTGTCAACATCCTTTTTGAATTGTGGTGCCCAGAATTGGACACAGTACTCTAGGTGATGCCTGACCAAAGCAGGACAGAGCAGTACTATTACTTCTCCTTGATCCAGACACTCGGCAGTCAAGGCCCCACTGTCTTTGGAAATGTATTTATTTCCTAAATGGGCTCCTAAACCCTCCTTTCATATCTGAGGTTGACTGAAGAGAATGTCACTGTCATCCACCAGCACTAATCCTAGAAGGCAACTGATAGCACATGTTTTCAGGCCACTGTGAAAGCAGTTTTAGAATGCAAAGAAAAGCAAATGGTGCATGGTTACTTTGGGGCGAGGATGCTTTGAGTGTAGAGAATAAACAACTTGTTGATCTATATTCTCCTGTGTTAACATTTTGTAAAAACATGTGTATTTGGTTTTCTTTCACTTATTTGTTCAATATTTCATATCATGTTGTCCCTTTCCTCAGCAGAGCTTAAAATAGGAATAGAAGAAATTACTGTATAACCTTTAAACACTAAATTCTAAAATAATAATAATAATGATAATCCTGTAATTAAATTGCAGTTTGCACAAATAAAAAGAGAGTAGTCAATCAGCAGCAATGGCTGTTTGCAGCATCTGAAGCATAGATAGCTGTAACAAACTTCTTTATTTAACACTCCAGGAGTCCCTTCAAGAAGGGAATTTGACATTTTCTGAAGCATTGGGGTGTCCACAGAGACGTCTCCATTAAAACAGGGTTTTTATTGAATCACCACAACATAACTGATGGATAGCTTGAGAGATAATGAAAACTACCAACATCCTGAATATTTGTCCATATAAGATGGCCATGATCGTAGATGCAAAAATATATGATTTTTCAGAATTCCTTTTGTATTTTCTCTCTACTCTTATTGAGAGAGCCAACCGAAGATGTTACCATGCTGCAGCAAGGATTTTTTTGTTCTACTTACTACTTAAGATCAAAATGTATGTCCTTATTACTGAAGAGTCTTCCCAGATAGAGAAGGTTCATCATAATAGGCCACGTGGAAGTGCAATAGACATAGTAAGGTGTGTGGGGGGTGGTGGTAGTGCATGTGTGCCTATGTACCTCCTTGCACACAGAGACTACATTGACACACCTGAACATGACTATATTTGCATGATTAACCCCATTATAGTTTTGAATTAAAGACAGCCTAGCATAGTGGTTTGGGTGTTGACTAAGGATCATCTGGAAGACCTGGTTGCAAATCCCTGTTGGACCAGAGTTCAAATGCCCATTGGATTACCTCGGGTAAGTCACACTCTCTTAGTTTCAGTGGAAGGCAATTACAAAGCCCCTCTGAAGAAATCTTGCTAAGAAAACCCGGGGATTGGTTCACCGTAGAGTCATCATAAATCAGACATGACTGCAAGGCACAGCAACAACACAACAAAGTTTGGAATTAGTGCAATTCATCCTGGCTTACAAGAAATGGGATGAAAAGGATATTTCATTTCTTCACTGTCATCCACCAAGGAAATCATGAGGTTTAGAAAAAGTGTAAATCCTTAAGGGGAAATAAAAGATTTCATGTGGATTATATTAATATTAGCATATCCTTTTACCTAACATCAGCAGTGTGTGATATCCAGGTAACACAGCAGTGTAACATCTAACAATCCATGTAATGTGGAGTCTACAGATAACAGTGTACACCATCCCTAGGTGAACAGTTCATCTTTTATCATATATTATGGCAAGCAAATGGGAACACATAATGTGTATAAACCCGAGAGAAGCAAAAAAGAAAAGGAAAAAAAAAGCAGGTTGAGGAAGATGTTATAACAAAGCCTGCAGGATTACACTGATCCATTTAGTGACATGGCTGTTCCATAAATCATTTGATGGGAGTCATAAAAGCTTGCAGGGTTGGGACATGCCTCTTATAGCAACACTCCCTTTATTTATTACAGTTCCAGACACAACTGAACATGGCACAAACATTCACTAATGGAATGCTAGTTATGATCCATTCACGATCCTCCCCCTGACCCTCCCACTACATTATTCTCTTCCTTGGTTATCAGCTTTTTGAATTACTGTGTTGCACATGATTATAGTCAGAGCTTGGAAAGTTGTTTTAGAAAGCAATCAGGTACAATTATAATCCCAAGGTTGCCCCCGTATATTTACAGTTTTTCAAACATAAGATCTTACTTTCCCATTTCTCAAAAGTAGCTAAAATTGTTGACTTTTCAATTGCTAACACACACACACAAACACACACGCACACCTGAATGAAGCAGTGCATGGCACGACATAGTCCAGCTCCTGAACTATGTGAAATTTCTCCTCCTTCATTACTGAGGTTGCCCCCACATTATCCCTGTAAATATAAAAGTAATATTATTCAGATAGTTTGCACTGCAAAATGAGTAACTTGTTATGTTGCCATCAAAATGTGATGTAATTTTGTCTTTGCTGGTGGGGGAGATTAATTAATTGCACATAAGATGTTATTTGTAATTCGTTACTTCCAAATTCAGGTTGTAGTGTTGGATTATTTCAACCTCTTTCATTGTGGTAATTTACTATTTTCAAACTAGAACTAAAGTTGATTTCATGTGACATGATTATTCCAGCTCTGGATGACTCCTGCACTGGATGACACTCTGGGAATGTGTTGTCTGTATGGTTTTGTTCAGCTGGGCAGTCATCCAGAAACTCAGTCAAAAGGGATATAGTATGAGAGATTCCCACAATGTATCCAGTCAAAGAATTTATTCAGAGGTGCAAAAATTGTAAGATTCTAGCCCTTATATTTATTATTGGGAAGAATTATCTCTTCCTCTTCCTGGCTTAGTATTCAAATGCTGCAAGCAGTGAACAGTAATGTTCAAAACTGTCCTTCAATTTATTTTCTTAATCCAGAGCCTAAATCCTATTGTTACTCACAACTAGAGTAATCCCACTGAATCAATGGGATTTACCTACATATCGACTCACCACTCAACAATTAATTCAATGGGCTTATCCCTGTGAGGAGCAACAAAAGCATTAGGCCAAGGTTTCCTAATTTTGCATCTATATCCTGATCCCTGATTTTATTTTTGGTCTTTAGAAACACTTTCTTTTAAATGTAAAACCAGAACAGCATCATTATCAATTTGATCACAAATCCAGTTTGAACAAACTATTCCTTGTTGGACATTCCATAAACTCCAGCCAGCCCTGGACACCAGCACACTACAACAATAAAAAAGTGCAGCAAAAATTTAGAATGGACGCCTTTTCAAAACTGGTTATATCCAGTGACATTTTGGAATAGCCTCATTGTTCCCAGGGGCTGTTTTTCAGAAAAATGGTGGCACTATACCCAAAGAGAAAGGTTATTTCTTTCCTTTTTCCTGCCACCATTCATTCCAAGTACTTGCCTCTTCGTATGGCAACTGGGCTTTTAAAGGCCCCCATTTGACATGAATGGAATTTTGCAAAAAGCTCAATTGCAGTATGAGGGGGAAGACCATGGTAAGCCCCATGGGCTATAGGAAGGATGGTGAGTTTCTGTGCCATGGGCAGAAAGTAGTTCAATTTGCTCATGGTCAGCACTTGATTTTTCTCCAACATCAAAACTCCTCTGCAGATTTGGGACATTCTCTCATACAGCACCAGATTATCAGACAGAAGGCTGTAGTAGTTAAGAGTGACTGTAAACATAGAGTGCTTTATAAAAGTAGAATGACTTTCTTATGCTGGCCCAAAGGCACCACTGAATACCACCTACTATGATCCATTAGCAGAGTTTTGAATAAAAATAATGGTTTCTTGGCACACTACATATATTAATACTTGAGCCCTCGCAACTGCACATATAATAAAAGGAATCTCCTCAGAGAAGATTTTGACAGCAAAGGAGCTGACTTTTTCCTCAGCCGACTTTTTGCTTTCATATGTCACTACTAACTGAAGGCTATAAAGATCTGAAAGACTTGTACATATCACCTCATATAGCTCTTTGAAGACTTGGGGAGAGGGTCAAGATTTGCATTTTTCTGAGTCCCATTGGATTCTGTCCCACTCCCACAACTGGATAAATATGCTTAATAACCTGAGACTTTATTTTTTTTATTTCTTATTTATGCTTTTATTTTTATTTATTTCAATTATATGCCACCTTTCTCCCAGGGTGGACCTAAGGCATCTCACAAAAATCATTGCATCATAGGAAGTGGAATGTTGCACACAAGAGCTCAGGCTAAAATATACATTCATTGGCTAATCTTAAATGTGCTGCTCGATTCCTGCTTTTTTTCTCTCCTTTCCTTTTTCCTTCAGATCCTGCAACAGACTGCCAAAGCTATTTCTTTGAAATCCACCACAATATGCGTGAATTGAATTGTTTAATATGCCTGTGTGATAGAGAATGGAGGCTTGCAACTCCAATATTGGTGGGGCAGTTCTGGCTGTTAGTCTGAACACTAGAGGAGTTATTCAATGCACTGGACCCAGTCCACAAAATAGGAGAATACTTTTAGAATAAAAGTGAGATTGAAACCCAGTCTAGATTTACCACTCCATTAACAACAGGGCCATGACTCTTCACTTTAAAAAAAGTATGATTGTTTCTCCTCATTAAGTAGTTTATTGCACAGAAGAGCCAAGGAGGCAAAGAACCATTTTAAAACATTTGTTATTAAATTCAGCATTACCAGTAAGAAATCAGTAATGATTCAGGAGTAAAAGAATCTACTCTACTTCCCATGCAGTGATACAATAAAATACCCCAATAACTTAGATTAAAAACAGACATTAGGGAACTGTTAGAAATAATATATTTGCTTCATGGTTTGGTATGTAAATAAATAATTAAGTAGCTCCTAACACTCAATAAGTACTTAGTCCCTGGTTTCTGTTTCCCATTATTAAAACATATTTTAATCTGGGGGTTGAAGATGCTACTGCTATAGCTATTTCACAGTACTTCTGAAACAAATGTGTAGTAAGGTATTTTATTTTTATAGTAATAATTATTCATTGTGTGGTGAAGGAAATTGTTTCCCCTGAGAAATTTTCCATAGAAAGTGCTCTCAATTCAAAGAAGTGCATATGATCTAAAAAGATGGCCTCACTCCTTTTGTGGGTTCACTATTGTTGTGTGTCTTCAAGTCATTTCTAACTTCTGGCAAGCCTATAACAGATGGATTTGTTGTTAGTGTGTGCCTTCAAGTTGCTCCCAGCTCATGATGACCCTAAGATAAATCTATCATGGGGTTTTCTTGGCACATCTCTTCAGAGGAGGTTTGCCATTGCCTTCCCCAAATGCTGAGAGCATGTGACTTGCCCAAGGTCACCCAGTATTTTCCTGGTCAAACTGGAAATCAAACCCTGGTCTCCAGAGTTGTAGCCCAACACTCACATTCTAATATTTCTGATAGTTACTTTCCCAAAGATATTCCTCCATATTAAACCCCCCAAATAAATTGGTAATTGCCACAAGAGAGTTTCTTAAAGGAATTGGATGGAGAGAAACAACTAACAGAATACAAACACACTAGCAGTATGCTTTTCTGTATAACTATAGTACAACTTAAGTCCGTTCAGCAGTTCACCTGCCTGGGAAGCATCATCTCTACAGATGCCAAGATTGATAAAAAGATTGATCACAGATTAGCAAAGGCATATAGTGCATTTGGAAGGTTTCACAAAACAGTCTGGAGTAACAAACACCTGAGGCGAAGCACAAAAATCAGTATGTACATAGCCATTGTACTATCTATTCTCCTCTATGGGTCTGAAACATGGGTCATCTATCACCAACATCTACAACTCCTTGAACGCTTTCATCAGCCCTGTCTACACACAATCCTAAACATACACTGGACTGACAATGTGACTAATGTTGCTGTCCTTGAGCAAGCAGGGATCACCAGTAGTGAGGCCATGCTACTGAAAACGCAGCTGCGCTCGGCAGGGCACATTTCTAGGATGGAGGACCACCACCTCCCAAAAATAGTACTCTACGGTGAACTTGCCATGGGTCAGTGTAAGAAGGGCACCACAAAGAAGAGATACAAGGACACCCTGAAACAACATCTCAAGCTCGGCCAAATTGATCACCAACAATGGTCTGCCCTGGCCTCACATCAGGAGGCATGAAGATGCATTATCCACAATTCTGCAGCCTCTTTTGAGAACTCACGCTGAACGAGTCTCGAAGAGAAATGACAACGCAGAAAAAAAAACACAACTTGGAAACATGACCCAAGAAGACTTTTTGCTGTGCTCTCTGCAACCAGACTTGTTTATCTTGGATTGGCCTTTTTAGTCATCATCGTGCTTGTAGAAAGTGTGGGATGAGTCCTTCCTGAATTTTCATTAGCGAAGAAAAGCCAGAGAGGGAGATAGTACCAAAATAATAATAATAATTATTATTATTATTATTATTATTATTATTTTCAGAACAAAACTAGTGGGGTACACAGCTCTATTCACCATTAACCCAGTGGTTTTTGACGTCGCCAAATATCTGCCACCTGAGGCAGCTGCTTCACTCTGTCTTATGATATGGCGGGTGCTGTAAGTAGTGGAGACCAATTCTTTGCAAGACAAGGAGCTCGGGCAGTGGCTAGGATAGCAAATGCAACCTGCCTGCACCCTACAGCATTTCACAGTATTCTGAAGCATTAAGCAAGTTTATATCACTTTATTTGACTTTGGCTTCCCAGGCCAAGCTGGCAGGAAACAATTTAAAGCAAGAGAGCACAGGGAAGCAAGGTGAACAAGGGAGCAATTTGACTTCTCTCCCTCTTGGGTTCCATTCCCCATAAGAAAGAAACATTCCTACCCCATCTGTTCGGCAGTCAAATGTGGATGGATGCTCAGTCATGTTGCACTTGGCCTTAAGAAAGGAAATCTCAGAAGCATATGGTTGTTCTATGTCAGAGATTTTTTTAATGGTATGAAGCTGCCTTAGCACTCATCCATAGGGGAAATCAGTATCTGGACGTATCCAGAGTTTCCAGTTATTTTACTTGTATTTTATATTGTGTGGTGATTAGAAGTCCATGGTAAGTTGGAAGTTGTTGAGATTTTGGTGGAACTTATGATTTGTTTCCCTGTTGTCAAATTGCAAAGATATCAGCAAGAAATTGTAGGGAGAGGAGAGGTTTTTGGGTGCATAGGCTGAGGAAATGTTGTTCCAGTTCAGCTGTGAAGATGTTTGCATACTGTGGTGCCATGTGCATGGCAGTGCCACTGACTTGGAGGTCAATATAATTCCGCAAAGTGAAGTTGGTATGAGTAGGAAAGGGGTGTTGCTGTTTGTATCAATGTAATTTTTGTTGCTAAAGTCAGCAAAGAGCCCCTTATACCTTATAAGTGAAGGGCACAGCTGTGTGTATGAAAATTAGCGCCGCCCGACTTACCGGGCCGGCGCAGTTGCCGCGCGCGGGAAGCGCCATATTGCGCTCCCGCCGCGCTCTCCTTCCCGGCAGCCTTTGCGAGGGCGGGCTCCCCCGTGATTGGCTGTCTGGGAGGAGAGCGCGGGAAGGTAGCCCGCCTTTTTTCTGGGACGGACGTGTCCCAGAATGCAATGCGGGTGAGGCGGGCTGCCTGATTGGCTCTTGGCGGCCCGCCTCTCGCCTTCATTGGCCAAGGCCAGCATCGGGGCGGGGCTGCTATGACGTGGCAGCCCCGGATTGGCCCATTGGCCTATAAATTCAGGCTGCGGGCTCGGAGGATCGCCATTGCCATTTTCGGCTCTCCCACCCTCCCTCCCTGGGAGTTGATAGTCACAACTGGTGCGGGGGCGGCAGCATAGGCCTGGATCTGGGGTGAGGGGTTTCCAGGGCTCGATGGCTCTGGATCGGGAGTCCTCGCGACCCGGGTGTATGGAGCGTGCTGATGTGGCCAGTGCGGGGGCCACAGTCAGTTGACACCCGGTGACTAGAGTGCCTTGCAAATCGATTGGGTGGAGCACAGTTGCCCGACTGTGCTTTAGGGCGGGGCTTGGCACCTACGTCATCCCGATGCTTGGCTATAAGCAACCATTCATTAGCCAACGGGGGTTTGGCTGATGTCCAGATCCAGACCTTATGCTTTGGGCCAACCCTATTGTTTATGTTGGTTTTAATAAAGTTGTGGCCATGTTCACTCCAGCCTTGTGTATTTTGTGCTTTATTGTGGCGCCTGACCTGCGAGGCAACAGAAGTGCACATGTTGCAGATGTTATTCTTGGAGGCAGTGAATATTAGAGTGGTCAGCTATACTGTGTAAGTGAATTGATTGCCATAGAGTTGAGAAGCTATACAAAGGCAATCCTATATGGCATTATTCTGTCAAATATGTAGAGTTGCCATCAACTGCAATTTTAGTCTTGGAAACATTCCTTCTGTGAAAATGTCACACATTTCTGAGATTTTCATATATTAAAGAAAGATGGCAAATTCTGCTCTGCACCATGTTTTTGACTTTTTAACTTCTCTTTTCGGTCTTTTTAATTTCTCTTTTCAGTCCCTCACAAAATCAAAATATTCTATGTCAGTTAAAGTGGAGTCCAACTGCATTATTTCTACAGTGTAGATGTACCCCTAGTCTTGTTTTGTTGGTGTGAGTTTTGTCACCCAGTGGCTGTATTTCCCTTTCAGATATAGGTTCATAATTGGCACCCTCAAATGTTTACTCTTCTGCCCTTGACTGAACCTGGCAAGCAGATGGTAGAAACAGTTCTACAAAAACTTGCTGGGTCACTGGGAAAAAAAAACCAAACACCTGCAAGACTACTAATTTCATTGGCAAAATGCCTTATGGCATCAATGACTGCTTCACAAGAGAGCTGCTGTGGTCTTTTGATGTACCTTTTTTTAAAAGAGAAATGTGCAACATGGTTTATTATCGTAGCCTTTTAAAAAAAACAACTATTGTCATAGCCTTTCAATACACCAGAATCAGAAGCTTTACTTAATGTATTTTAGAGCAATTTCCTCATTTGCATCTATAGAATCAGCCACTTAGATGTACGGTACTGAGGGCAGAGTCTGGCCACAAATGTTCCCTGTGTGATGTTTTTCTGTTTTGGAATTCTACTGAAGCACATAAAATAGGCTTAAATGAGCCTAAGCCTATAGGCTCAGAAAATGTCATTGCTGTAGTTGAAAAGCTTTTCTTTTCAAGACACTGTGGTACGCACATCTAGCACAAAGCACTAAGGTGATATCCTCTACCCACAAAAGGTTAACCTCTGCATGGAGGTTAGTTCGTCTGTGTGCCTCTACTTCTTGATATGTAACATTGTGGTAGTGACATGTAAGCTCTTGTGGTGCCGGGCTGTGGTTTAGAGGCCCAGGGAGTGCAGAGCAAGGAAGTAGTTTCTGACTTTCAACTCATGTAATTGAGCAGCAAATCCAGAGGCTGAAGTTTTATAGGGCCTGGTGGAATTTTATTGTTCAATTGTGTCACCCAATAAATACTGAAGTAGACGCTGCTGCAAAGGAGGGCTGATCATCATTTCTTTCTCTTCTAGCAAGCCACATGAGAGGTGCAGAGAGTAAAGTACCTGGGTGTGGCTGCCATAATTTCCCAGACTGAGTCCCTTATAAGTTAGAATTCTCAACATGACACTCTACGCAAGAAGTTATGGTTACTATCTGATTTCCTTTTCAAATGGAGATGAACCCATGTGGAGATGAACTGTGTAAGATGTGCATAAATATGGAATAGTATTTCTTTTTATGTCTGTAGACTCCTTTTGATTCCTCAACCGACCAGCTTACTGCATGATCCTGAGCTCTGGTATTTTACGAAGAGAACAATATCTTGTTCTTTAGTTTCTCCATACAATCCATAATTTTACAAACACCCATCAGTTCCTCTTTATGAGCTTAGCTCTTCTTCAAAATGATTTTTTAAAAGCCTCATTTACATAAACATTTCCTCACAGGGAAGGTACTCCAGAATCATCATTTTTATTTCCCTCTTTGATATCTTTTCTAGTACTGTGATAGCCTATTTAGCCAAAAGGTGGGGGTAGTATCCTCCTTCAGAACACTCACTGTACTCATTTCTAGACTTTGGATTTGTTTTTTTAAAATTGAAAATATTTAAATTTAAGACAACCGCTCTATCTATCTATCTATCTATCTATCTATCCGTCTATCTGTCTACCTACCTATCTATATCATAAATAATATACATAACTAGTATAAATAAGTTTAATATACTTAAACAAAAATGGATATATATATATATATATATTTTAAAAAAAATTGTTCATGATCCTGATCCTGTATGATCATGATCCTGTAAGGAGGAATGCAACATAGTACTGATAAATACAGCAAGCATTTAGTCCTTTCCATAAAACAACATGTTTAAAGAACAATGTCATAGTTTCTGAACCTTCCACAGGCTGAGAAGTTCTGAAGGTAACAGAGACAGAATAACTACAATCTGAGTTTATTGGCATTAACTTAGAGCACATGTACCTAATGGGTGTGCCACCCCATCAATACGACAAGTTGAAGAGAAGAGAAGGTTAAGAGATGATATGATAGCCCTGTTCAAATATTTGAAAGGCTGTCATATTGAGGAGGGAGCAAGCTTGTTTTCTGCTGCTGCAGAGACTAGAACACGGAATAATGGATGCAAGCTGCAGGAAAAGAGATTCCACCTCAACATTAGGAGGAACTTTCTGACATTAAGGGCTGTTCGACAGTGGAACACACTCCCTTGGAGGGTGGTGGAGTCTCCGTCCTTGGAGGTCTTTAAGCAGAGGCTGGATGGCCATCTGCCGGGGATGCTTTGACTGGGAGTTCCTGCATGGCAGGGGGTTGGACTGGATGGCCCTTGTGGTCTCTTCCAACTCTATGATTCTAAGTTCACCCATCTATTGTTTTAAAACTCTGTCATGAAAGCTTCTACTTAGAGAATGACAGAATGTTTTAAACCAGGGGGTCATGGAGTGGCCTAGCCTTGTCCAAAATAATATCAGCAGTCCTTTGCAGCATGGCCTTTATTCCTTCCACCAGGAACTCTGCCACTGCCACTAGATGGATATATTTACTTGTGAGCCCAAATAAACAATAAAAATAAAGTAAAATATAATCAGATTTCTCTAAGCCTAACTAAACACAGTCCCAAAGAAATGCAGATTTTACACATTTCCTGTTCTCTTCTTCTCAGATTCCAGCCAATTTGGCTCTTTGTAGTTCACTTTTCTCCAAACATTGTTCCCCCACAGACCAAGGCTCACATTCTGACAATTGCTCTCCTTCAGATTCCTTTATTGGGTTATGACTTGTTGGCCTATTGTCTCCCTGCTCTGACTTTTCTCGTCTTCTTTTCCATTTCAACTGTACAGTACGTCCCCCACAGGATATTTTTTGCAAATAACGGATAACATGTATAGTAGTGAACCCTATATATGTATATATTCAGACAACATAATAATGAGATAAAAATGAATAACATAGTGAAATTAAAATATTTGTAGGCATTTCCCTGTTCTAAAACAGGACTGAGCAACATTAGTCCTCCAGATTTATGGTAAATGTTTCTCCTTTGGCAAGGTTGTCAAGTTGTGTTGGACTGTAGGAGGTGGTGCAAATCTATGTTACTAAGCCAAAGAGCGAGCATTGTCAAGGACAACTCTGTGATGATGTGGCCAGCAGAACTGCACAGAACACTGTTACCTTCCCACCAAAGTGGCCCATATTTATCTGCTTGTACTTTTACTTGCTATCATAATGCTAGTTTGGCAGAAGCTGAGACTAGTGATGGACACTCACCCCATCATGCAGTACCTGGGCCCCCAACTGCTGACCTGCTGATCTTACAGTCCAAAGATTCAGTGTCTTAACCATTGAGTCACCACATCCTATTACCTAAAAGGAATGAGGTCTTGGATTTCCACCCTAAGTATACTATAGAATTGTGTTGAATACCTAGAAGTGCCTAGAGAGAATATGTATTTAGGCATTTCTTGGCCCTTCAGTGTGATTCTGTGGTATATCTGGGACAGAAATTGACCATAGAATTTCACTGGAGGATACAGAAATGCCTATAGAGAACACATTTTTGGACATGAATAAGTGAAATTCCATATACCAGTCACATAGATTCAGCTCCCTTTCTGCAGATTTGGCTCAGCTGCTTCCACATACAGCTTTCTTCTAACTCTGACATCCATTAATTTGTCTCCTACTTCCAAACCTAACACAGGGGCTATCCAGATCGGCCTGAGAGGGTGGCCTGTGGGCAGAGTCAGAGTGCATAGTCCTGACGAAGCAGGCCCCAACTCAGCCCCAGGGCACCACGATGGCGTGCACCACTCCAGACAACATGCACCATCATGACACATCTCCAGTGTTGCGTCTAGATGACGCAGTGCCAAAAGGGCACCATACAGCTGCACCACTGAGGTTGCCACAGCACCAATCTGGCTGCAGTCTGTATAGCCCCTCAACTATACTTAGAATTTTGTTTTCCCTTTCCAGTCTCTGCAAATCCCTTGTATTTTACCAGAAATTAAACTTAGCTACTGAACGTTATGCCTAAATGTACCAATGCAAAACAGCATAACAGTATTATTAAACTCATACATATCAATAAAATAACATAAAATACCATTTCTTCACACAGGGGCTCCCAGACATCATTGTAATATAAATCTCAATAGCCTTCACTATTGGCTCTGTTGGCTGGAGCTGATGATAGTTGCACTCCAAAATCTGGAGGACTAATGTTGCTTAATCATGTTTAAGTACAGGAAAATTTTATCTCACTATTTCATTCATTTTTATCTCATTATTACATTGAATTGTAAAGCAGCCTAAAATAATAAAATAATTAAATTAAACTACAACAGAACTAAAAAGAAGAATGTATTTAAAATGAATAAAGGAAAAACTGGTTGGAGTGTAGCTTCAAGTCTGTGTAAGCCAATGGTTTTAAATTGTTTTAAACTGTGTAAATTGTTTTATCTCTTTTAGACTGGCTTAATTTGCTTTACGTCACTCTGACTTGTTTAAAATAGTTCTAAATTGTTTTAAATTGTTTTTTTTGTCTGTAGGCTGCCTTGGATTCTTTTGATATAGGAAAGGATCTAAATATGAAAAGAAAATGGAAAAAAAGAATAGTGTAAGGGGATAGAATAAAAATGGGATAAGCCTATTGCTTCTTTTCTTGAAACTTGTGATAATGTGGAAAGAAGGAACTTCTGCTCTTAGGATATCTGTGTAATGAAGTGAAGTGTAGTGAAGACCATGGACCCGATAGCAACATATTGAGCTTTTGATGGTGGAAAAATACCTGCAGGTGTGTGCACACATGCACAAGACCCATTCCCTGAAGTACATTCTGTATATCCTCTATGAGCCAATAATTTTGTTCTGGTGGGGATGCTTCTCCAACTTGTACCTGTTACTAGACATCAATCTAGAGCCAACATGATGTTGCAGAGACTTTTAAACATCACTCCATTGACATCAGCAGAAGCAAAATTCTCAGTTCTGAAAAGGATAAAGATTTTTCCTGTGAAACATCATGTCAGAGGACATAGTAGTTTGGCAAACCTGACCACTGAAAAACAGATAATCGAGTCTCAAGGAAATTCCAGACTTCAAATACAGGATAACTCTATTTCAAGACAGGAAGGAAGGTTGCATCAACTTTTGGAACAAAACAAGCCCAGGACAAGCTATGCCTCTCAAAATGGAGAATCTTTCTAAATCTGGATCCATTCTTACTTGGATAACAAGTGCCGAATAAAATCCCCCCCCCCCCTTTTTGGGGAAGTATAAAAAATAGAGAGAGCTTATGGCAACTGGGCAAAAAACAAAAGTTTATACACAAGTAAGAACTGATGCAGTGATTCTGCAGTTATGCATGTCCCTAAATACCCTGAAGGCACCAGATTCTGTCTGGAAGTTAAGCAGAGTCTGTACTAGTTAGTACTTGGATGGGAGAAAACCAACAAATACTAGATGCTGTAAGCAATATTTCAGGGGAAGGAACTGGCAAAATTACCTCTGAATACTCTTTGCCGAAGAAAATCCTATGAAATTCATGGGGTCACCATAAGAATAGATGACTTGAATGTATGCACAAACACACAAATCCAAGCTGCTCTCTGAATCCAGGAAAGAAACATCAGAGAAAGGAAGCTGCTCTCAGTCATTTCATTCAGACACATGCAGATGTTACCCATCTTCCCAATCTTCAAATGGAAGATATGATGCATGAATGAGGGTTGGAGATACATCAGCTTTTTAAGGGCTCCTTGCTGCTACTAATAGCTCATGTGGTATTGATTGCCTTTCTTAATGACTGTTATCTACTCAACTATAAGTTGACCTCATATATAAGTCAAGAGCAGATTTTGGGGCCAAAATTATGGATTTGGATATGACCCGTGGTTAAGTTGCAGGTAAAACTTAGGAACATGTAATGAAGGATGTAAATGACAAAGCAAAGAAAAACAACGCCAGCAAACTTACAAAATTTCAGCAGGCATAACTATTTGTGCTCATACTAAAGGCTGAATGGATGATGGGTGTGTGTGTGTCAAAGTTTCCAGGGCAGATTAAACTCTTTCACCAGGGAATGGTTATATATATACATATATAAATATATATGATTTAAAGTACAGTACTTACATTGACCCGTGAATAAGTCAACAGGTTTTTTTGGGTCAATTTTTAACCTAAATTTCTAGATTTATATGAGTATATACAGTTTCACTTTCCACCACCCCTAAAGGAGAAGAAAGCTCCTCCAAGTCAGAAGGGGGACCAGGTGCTTCCTGTCCCTCTAGCAAGGCTGGATTATCAATGGTGCACTTGGGACAAATGCTCCAGGGCCCTTAATCTTTAGATGCCCCAAGCTTGTGCTGGTGATGTGTGTGTGTGCCCTGTGATACTGTTAAAGAAAGCAATGGTGCTGTGACCTATGAAGGGCTTCTCATCACTCACCAATACCAGCAAGTCTAATCTGCTGTAGCCAAAGACACCCCTCCAAGAGGTTTTGCACAAGGAGACCAAGAAGAAGATGTTGCAGCTGTATCTTCTCTCATACAGAGATGCATCTGCAAAATCTCCTTAAAATGCCTAACAAACAAAAATGTATTCAACACTGCTTTCCTTTTGTACCTGATTGTATTCATGTCCTCTTTGCAGTCTTCTCCAGAAAAAAAGCTCCAGCCATTAATTTAGAAAAATAAATCCTCACAAAATACTAAGCAGACCAATGAAGCCTAAACAGTATGTTGTGGGGTTATGTGCACCTTTTTCTTAACAAGATTTTATGCTACTTTCAGTAGCTAGATAAGTAATATGATGAGAAGCTTCATTAAGAAAATTGATAGGCATATATAATAATTGAATTCTAATGATAGCAATGGGTAGAGTAATTCAGTTTTCCTGTTAGCTCTCCTGTCTTGGAAATTTGTGAATTATGTCTGGTTTAGTAATGCAACTCACAAATTAGATGGGAGGAGGGTTTTGTGCATGCATTCATGTATTTATTTTATTTAAGCCTAAGACTTCAAAAACATGGCTTTGTACTTTCAAAAAAAATGGTTGTTAGGTATATTTTGTTCCTCTCTATTTCATTTTACCACATCAAGAATGCAGAAGTAGGGACAAAGAATGGGATAATGCTGCTCACATGAAAGGGGCTCTGGGGAGAGGTACCTGGGAGTGGATTTCGTCTGTGGAAGGATTGTGTCTTACATTCCACTTTCCATCCTCAAAACAAATCCCTGGACTCTGTTTTTTATTTTGCAGTATGATTCAGCCCACCCCTGAGTTAAAAGTCTTATTTATTTATCATATTTTAAGGTCAATCCAGTGCTCAGAGTGAGGTTCAACCTTCCAAAATGTTCTTATGTTAAAAGAAAGAATCAATAATTCTTCTTTGCAACCTCTATCCCAAAACGTTTTCACTTATTTGCTCTTTATAATGAACTGTTTATAATGAAGGGACCAGTTTGATCTCATGAGAGATGGAAATTCACAGAGTGTATGCCACAGGAAAGAAAATCCTTTCAGATTTGACTAAATCCATGGCTGAGTGCCAAACAAAGCCTCTCGAGATAATCTTAATGAGTGAGGAAATATATATGGGCGAAGCTGAAAACTTATTTTACTCAGTTACTCTGCAGTAAGGCATATTATACAGAGTGGGACTGATGCCTGAAAAACATTCATAGAATCAGCCTGCATTTATCTTTACAGTCTAATTTTAACCGTGGAAGGGGGTGTGGTCCTGCCAAAGATAACCATGGTTAAGAAAGTGCTTTGGGCTTATTTGCATTTACTTGGGAATAAACTCAATTGACTTCAATGAAGTGTGCACCAAAAATTGCTCTGTAATGAAATATAATGATTCAAGAGCATATTAATTTCTCAAAGGGTAGTCAGCCAGCCAGCCAGCCAGCCAGTGTTACTTGGTGGTTTAAGTGTTAGACTACAATTCTACAGACCAGAGATGGATTTCTAGTTCGACTATGAAACCCACTGGGTGACCTTCAGTAAGTCACATAATCTCAGCCTCAGGGGTTGGCAATGACACATCTCCTCTGAACAAATCTTGCCACGAAACCTCAATGATAGGGTTGTCTTAGAGTCACACTAAGTCAGAAACCACTTGAAGGCACACAACACACAACAGCCTGGTTAGTCTGTTACACCAAAACACAGAGTCCTGTGTTATCTTGAAAATTGACACTTCAAGAAAACTCATTGTATAAAAATTGCTTAGACTTTGTTCTGTTTTGTGTATAGTAATAGTACATAAATAATGAGCATACTAGCATCATAATAATCTAATTCTACATATGGGAAAGAAAGACACAGTGATGGAGGAACAACTTGTCCAAGCAAGGCTCATATTAGAAGGGTGGAAGCAACCTTTCAGAATTGAGTTTTCCCCCCATAGAATCATAGAGTTGGAAGAGACCACAAGGGCCACCCAGTCCAACCCCCTGCCATGCAGGAACTCCCAATCAAAGCATAACTGACAGATGGCCATCCAGCCTCTGTTTAAAGACTTCCAAGGAAGGAGACTTCATCACTCTTTTAAAATCTACTTGTGTGATAATTTCTTTTCCATTGTCTCAAGTAGGTAGAAAATTAAATATGCTTTCTCCAGAAGGGCCATTGTACCTTTCCCTCTACATCTGGCTTATATGTCCCTAGGGACAGGAGGGATCCGATCCTATCACACTAGGGGCAAACAGGATTTAAACAAGAGTTAAACAAGAGTTAAACAGGAAATGTCCTATGTTTATCACAGGACATTTCCTGTTTAATTCTTGTTTAACTCTCATTTAAATCCTGTTTGCCCCCTAGTGTGATAAAGCGGTTAGTTCCCAGTCATCCACTTTCCTCTCCTCGCCCATGTCAAGCAAGGGTCTTGGATGTTTCTGTTATCACTTCAAATTAAGGATGTAAAAATCTCTCTGGCTTGATTTCACTGAATTCCAACCTTATTTTCTTTCTGTCCTTCTTTCATATCAGGTTGGAAGACATAGAATCTTCTTCTTCCACTTAAATGTGTGCCTTTATAAAAACAACAACAATGTTTTGTTCCATTTCCTTAACCTATATATCTTCTCTTCATGAAGCATATTTCTGCATGTTTTTCACAATAATGAGCATCTTAGCTTTTCATATTCTTGTCTGCACTTTATTTCTTGGAAATACCATTTAGCTCTTGCATGTGTGCCTGTATTTGAAGTGAAGTTCACATTTTCTTGCAATGAGTCTTGGCAGGTATAAAAATAATGTTTTAGACAGGACTGTTACATCCATTTCCTCTCAATTTGAAACCCTGCATGTCTGCAAAGATTTTATAGTATAATCAATACTAGGTCACTGATGGGAAAAATAACATATAATCAAACATTCACAAAATGAAGATTATTGTTTTCCAACATTATTTTTCTTATAATTTTTAAAAAAGACAGCTTTTCTCTTGTAATTCTCATATAGTCTTGTCTAAAATTGCTTCCACTGAACAAGTGCAAATAACTAAGCATGTTGTTTTTATTGTAATGACAGAAATTTATCGTAATGATGGAAATTTTGAAGTAGTTGTTTCTAGAACTGTCAAATGAACAATCTGAAAGCTGCTCTGAGAGCCTTTGTGGCTGAAGAGAGGGGTATAAATACTCTATAATAAATAAAGAGAATGCCCTTTTAAAAAATAAACTAGGGACAAAGATGTAAACATCAGTAACAATATGAACTGCATGATGGAAAAAATATAAAAACTATGCTGCATAACAAATTACAATATACAAAGGCCTGTTGACAAGGCTTTATGTCTATACTGCAGTCTTGGAAAAGGAAACACATCTAATATTTTTTTAAAAAAGGTCTTATAGCTAGGACTAGGGGTGTATTTCTGGATTTTTATTCTGTGGATCAGTACAATTAGATCTTTATTTCCAATAACACTCAGGGTGCTCTTGAGTAAATTGTCTGAGACAGTGAGCAAAAATGAAATGAACTTGTGAGAACAGTTTTGATATAACCTTAACACTGATTCATATTTTTAATGCCACTTGCAAAATACATGTTGCTTCAAACAGAATAATTTCTTCAAAAGCAGGAGGAAGATCTTTTGCCCATGAAATAGAAAACTTATACAGATTGTGCTTTTCATGTTCTTATTGCCTTGAGGTGATGAGCAAAATTAGATTTTATGCTAACTTAGGGTGCATCTACACTGTAGAAGTTTTACATCACTTTAATGGCTGTGGCTTGTTTGGGATCTGTGGTTTCCAGCCTCACAATGGAGCACATCAGAGAATACTAGAAGAAAACCAGCATGTGCTTTATAAACTATAGGAAAGCTTTTGACTGCACAAATCATAAAAAGCTATGGGCTGCACTTAAAGAGCTAAGTGTGCCAATACACTTGAATTGTCCTGATGCTCCATCCATACTCAGGACAAGACACTATAGTTAGAACAGAATACGGAAAAACAGAGTGGTTCCCTATAGATAGATGCATATATTTAGTCACGTTCTTCTTCTTCTATATCTATGAGGGCCAGCATGGTGTAGTGGTTTTCTGCATTGGATTAGGATACTGGGAGACTAGGGTTCAAGTCCTGGATGGGCCTTGGAGACCGACTGGGTAACCTTGGGCAAGTCACACTCTCACAGTCTCAGAGGATGGCAATGATAATTCCATTCTGAAGAAACTTGCCATGAAAAGCCTGTGATTTACTTTGGGGTTACAATAAGTTGGAAACAACTTGAAGGCAAACAATGACAACAACAATAACAATATATCAATAGCTATAGTAACTTCTTCTTTTCATACCTCTTTTGATTATCCTTGATGAGTAGATATGTTGGCTTTGTTTCAAGAGAACAACATTATCTGCATTTCCACTCTAGGTATGAAACGGGATTTCTCTTATTTTTCTTATCTCAATGTATTTTTGTTAATCTTTCTCCCTTTTAGAAGCAAAGAATCTCAGTGTGGTTATTTTCCTAGGGAAAGGTTGCAGCATCAATAATTTCTGATATGTTCAGAGGGCTGACCTGTAAAATGCAGCAGCTAGCTCATCCCACTAACAAAACTCTCAGTTTGGTCAATGCATTGATCTGGTGGGTCTGATCCATTCAGGTCCTGCTCAGTTTAGATTCAAAGAAGACACTGATGAAAGAACAAGCCATTGAGAGGACAAATTATAGCTTTATTGGTGAAACATAGGGGTGAAACAGATGGGCAGAAAGAAATGGCTTATGGCCACTTTGGAGGCATGCCAGTTAGATGATGCATGCCTCCAAAGTGGTTGGAAGCCATGCTGAAGCTGCGCTCTAGACCACAGCAAAGAGCTCAGATAATCCAACTCCTGTTGGCCACTGTGTGCACGGCCTGCTTTGAGAGTGGGCCATGCTGTTAGCAAGGTTTGGACCCACTTCTGGTTGGAGCAGACTCAGGCTGGTCTTTCCCACCAATCTTCTCCAGCCCATAGATAGAAGATGATGCAGAAACAGATTATGAAAGTGTTGGTTGAATGGTGATATAGCCGTATGTGCAGATGGTACCTCGGCAGCGACTTTACTAGGGTAGGCATCACTGAATGTGATAGCTCATGGAGTCACACACACACACACAACCTCTTCCCACACCATACAGAATATACAATAACATTTTTGTACTAATATTACTCATAAATAATAATTCCCATATTATCACTATGTTGTGACATAAACATCTAGCAAAATTAATATTATACCTTTAAATTACTATATCATATGCACAACCTGAAAGAATTTACATATACATAGTTTCATGTGGTTAAAGTTAACATTTATTATTTTTTTATTTTTTATAAAATTAAAACCTAAGGCTTTTCCTTTCTCCTCCCACTGAATCTTGTCCCACTCATGCCATCTCTTCCACTGAGTTCGAGTGTTTTCAATGCACAAAAATGCCACGGTCTGTTTCTGCCCACCTTTGAAGATCAGTGGTGTCACTGCTCCCATTAAGATGTCACCTGGTATGGCCACACACCATGCACCCCACTAGTAATGTTCCTGTGCCTGTATCGAAACTGCTGGACATTATGTTCCTCTTATAGATCTAGTTGGGCCTTCAGTTTCTTAGGCAAGTTGCTGCCATTTCCCCTTCAGAAGACTGGAACACAGGAAATCCCTCCCAGCTGCTAGTTATATATCTGACAGAGACAAACCTTCTAGAACCTACAAGGTGATGCTGCCATGTTTGGGTGAATATATTTCTCTCCTCCTCTTCCTCTTCCTTCTCCTCCTCCTCTACTCCAAGTCTCAGAGGAGATCAAGATTCCTGCTCTTAGACAGAGAGACCTTATCAGCACCAGGACTAATACAACCATCTCTCTTTACTGAGTAACTCAAGTGGAGTACATTTTACTGAGTAACTCAAGTGGAGTACAATAAAGCTATAACACATGGACTTTAAAGCTAGCTAGCACATATATATGTGTACTTATATTAGAAGAGATGTATATGATGGATGGGAAACCCATTTACTAAACTCCTCATCAATCTTCCAGAAGTGCAAGAAATAACAGTCATCTAGGCCAAGAGATCCAAGAGCTTAGCTATTAAAAGTTTAAACTTCATTCCCTATAGATTCAGTCATGTTGACGCTGATTTAGAATGGCAACTTTTCTCCTCAAAGAATCCTTATCCATCCAGCTATAACATGGCCCTATCTGTGCAGTACCTGTTGAATTTTGCCAGCACAGATGGCTGAGAATTTTGTTTCCCTACATTTTTGGTGAGATGTTATTGGCATTTGGGGAATCTGATGAAAATGGCATGCATACAGAAGTGTTCTGAGGCAATTAATCTTCAAAAACAGAGGATAGGTGTGAGGGTTAGGTTTTGTTGTTTTTTTAAATGAGGAATAGAAAAACTGCTTAATACTCTCCACAGGGGTCCTTGGCTAATAAAATAATCCAACTGAGCCATGCTGATCCCAGCAGTAAGATTGATCCAAGAGACAGAGCTGTTGCTCTTAAAGCAATGGAGGATAATCAATGTGCTAGTCCTTCCCAGGATTTCAGTCTGCTATGATTCAAGTTCAGTGCAGCCAGAACTTGTGTTGCCCACTGAGTAGATCCAGACTGTATAAAACATAAAGTATATTCAAGCACAATAGGGTTCCTAGCCAATATTAATCCTGTCTCTGTGTGGTTGCTTCATCCTCCAGCTTGCTCCACAGTTGAATCAGGCCCTGTGCAGACCAGCACTTTGGGCCAGTCTGGAGGCGGAGTTAGGGCATAGTGTCTACACGATGCATGCCTCAGGGCACTGTGATGCCATGCACCGTACCACATGGTATGTGGCATCATGGTGCTTCTCTGGCACTGCGTCTGCCTGACACAGCACTGAAAGAGTGCTGTATAGCCATGGTGCTGTGGCTATTGCGCCCCTTCCAGAGTGCAAAAAGGAGCTACTTTTTCTGGCTCCTTTTCCTGCCCTGGAAAGGCCTGATTGGGGTCATGGCATGTGGTTGCCATGGCCCTGATCTGGCTGAAAAAGGGGCAGCTGGAGGCTGGAGATCATGAAAGTTTCTTTGGAAATGGATCTGCAAGTCATGTTTCCTAAAATGCTTATTTGCAAACCAACCAATAATATTCTGAAGTGCTCATTCTTTCCTTAATCAATTGAGATTTCCATGACAGGATTTGAGCTGGCTTGCCTAGCTTTGCCTAAGTGCCGAGAGGTATAAACAAAATAATGGAGGAGGAGGAAGAAGAAATGGCATGAAGGAAAAAGAGCTTTTAACAACATACTATAGAGGACCAAGCTGAGGAGAGATGGATGAACAAGCATCCCTTAAGCACACGTTATACCTTTGGGAAGCTGCATTATAGGAAAGCAAACCAGTTAGAAACATTTACAACCTAGTAACAGATCACAAACAGATTTGAAGATTTTGCTTTGGTGTGTCTAATATTTAGGATGAACAAATATGTTTTAATGGGACTTGTACCAGCAGGGCACTTTGAAGACTTGGATATAACTTGCTTCTCACTGTGAACACTGAAAGATTGTTATAGTCCATTTTTCTGTGTCTTCCTATTTTAAAAATCAATGAAAAGGACAAGGAAAGCTCTATTTATGTTCCATTTATAGGGAACACTGCCAAGCATGCTTTTAGGTACTCAAATCAGCATTTTATCTACCAAGTGTCGATGAAAGGGGCAAGGTGGTAGCCACAAAAGCAAAAGAACATGACCTTAATTTCATCAATAATGAGCACTTTTGTTCTTCAGAATTAAAATTTAATACAGTTTTGTTCCAAAGATGGAAGCAGTGCTTTGCTTAGAGATAAGCTGAGTGTGGTATTCAAACGGGCTCACTGTTTAACAGAAATAAATACATTTTTTTAAAAAAAATGGCAGAAGGCACACTTTAAAAAAACAACAACTCTATAGTACAATTTTCTATAGTACAAATTGCAACTTTAAATTCAGTCCTAAATCATATAAATTCATATCAGTCATATAGATTCATTGCAACCTGAAAATTAGTTTCAGCACATTGGATAACTCTTTTAAAGTACAGTCTAAAAACCCAACCTGAATTGATTCATTACCCTCGACCCCCCACCCCACCCCACCGCAGGCAATAGGAGCCAGTGATAGCAACCAGCAATTCTACCTGTTCTTGCATTTAGTCCCATGGTAAGCTATGTTCAGACAATTCTTGGTTTTCATTCTCCAAATGAATACAAATGATCAAAAATATTTAGTTCACTGGAGAGAATGATCTGAAGGCACAAAAAATCAGTTGGATATTTAAACGTGAGCAGGTCCTCTACTCTTTGGAGAAGAGGATTTTTATAATGGCTTATAATAGGTTGGATCCTGATAAATCTTGTATTATCAGGAGCATTTCCTCAGCAGAGTTGCATTAAAGGAACACTACTAGCAGGAGTGGAGAAAGCCCCCCCTCCAAATCTGCTCCAGAGAACTGATGAATCCTCTAGAGAGTGGCACAAGAACCTTGAATGGGAAGAGATAAATGGAAGAATTCCCCTTTTCCTGCTACATCCAAGTCCCTTCTAGGACACCCAAGATCCAACCCAATGAAATTAAATGAGTTCCAGTGTTAGGTATTTATGTCATGGCTTTGTTAAATATATAATTTAACTCACATAATAATCTATTCATACATTTTGCCTATTAGGCCTCTGAAGTCACTGAAGGCTACCAGGTCTTAACCCATTCCCTGTAACTGGGTCTCCCAAATCTAAAGCTTCTTGCAGACTGGCTTACATAACTGAGATTGTGCAAGTGAAAGATTCCTCAAGACTCATGAATAATAATCTATGTTTGCCATAGAAATCATTTTACATACATACTAGAGACTTATGGACTTTTAGTGATGTATATGACAAGGAACTCTACAAATACTTTCCAGGGTGTTAGGGAGCCATGTTAGTCTGCTACACCAAAAACAGCAAATAAATTTACTTATTTATTTGTTTAATATACCACTTTCCTTCTAATTTGGACCCAAAGCAGCTCACAAAACAATTTGTGGCACCTTGAAAGTCGTTTATATTTGCCATACTCTTTCATGATGGTCTCTATTTTATGAAAACATATTCCCAGAGCTTGGAAAATAACTTTTTGGACTACAACTCCTGTAATGTCCTGGCCAGCTAGGCCATTGGTCATGCTGGCTGGAAAGGATTCTGAAACCAAAGTGCCAGCAAATGCTGAAAAGCCATTCCCATTGCTTATGAGGTGATTTCCATTGGGAAGACATGATTTTTGTTTGATGTTCTAGATGGATAGAAGGAATATTTACTTATTGAAAAGTGGGTTTCTAGGCTGTCAAGAAACCTTCTCAGGAATAAATATAGAGCAGCATGACTTTGAGCACTTTTCCACTTATATTAAAATGTTAGGAAATGTTTTAGAGAATTTCTCTGCTCAGAGAAATGTTGCAGGTGGTGGTGTTTAAAGAGTTGTGTAAAAAAGCATATTATCTATGCAGAAAATGTGCTCCTGCTCAGAAAACAGTGTATTCTGCACAAGAAACTTGTTATCTCTCTGTGTGGAGAAAATATGTTTGTTTGCAGCCCCCCCCCCCCCCCAAATCTCACTGGGGAAAGCTGTATGTTGAAGATTCTGATTAGAATTTCTTAGACTGGGTTTCTCGAAATATCACATGTGACTTGCATGCAGTTTTCCTGGTTACTGTGAGTTACTTCATTTTTTTATTTTAAAAACCAATGATACACCATTAAAGATTCTGGGGCAACTTGCAGTGGTTTCATTCCACTAGCACAAATGATGTCGCACTTGGAGATATCTAATTATGAGGAAGGAACTGGATCTGGATCTGTAATCTATGGCACAGTGGGTTATACAACCAGGTGTACAAGAGACAGAATGCCTGAGATACTACAAGGACAATTGCACTATCAATAGCAGTTGGTAGTGGATACCTGGCAGGGGCAGTTAGTGGATTAACTGCCATGGAGGTGGCAAACCCATATCTGATTTACAGACCTTAAGTCCTCTGAGGGTATACGGTAGGAGATCACGCTAGCAAGATCCAGCAACATCAACCATAGGTTAAACTCCAAGTTGTATGAATACAGTTTAAGAGTAGTAAACATTTCCAAATATTAAAGATGTTTCAAATGCAAGATTAATATTCTGCTATAAAGGAGTCATCATGTTGTTGTTGTTGTTGTTGTTGTTGTTTTGGGGGAGGGCTCACAAGGATCCCCAGCACCTCTGTGTGTTGTTTTTTTTTATAATGACAAATTATCTACCCCGAAATCTCTGAGGAACATGGGGGCAATTTTGTCATGTTGCCCCCTCCAGTCCATTTTAGGTCTAGGAAAGATTATTTATTTCAACAGTAAGTGACACCGAAGTTTAATATCTTGACCATTTCCCTTTGAACAAAAAACCTCTCCTGGACCTAAAAGTCGGGAGGGCAGGGAAACAACACATTACTCCAAGACTAGAGGCTATGGAGATTGTTATGGTTAAAAAAAAAAACTTTTTTGAATTCGTTGTGGTGGAGGTTGATAGAGGGGTGTGTAAGCCAAGGTCCCCTAGGGCCATGCTAGTAAACCTATGGCAGACATACCAGACATAGCAATCAAAGCTATTTTTGAGGACATGCAAAGGAAGGGGAATGAGGAACAGGCACGTGTTCCTCACCATCCCGGGCCTTCCACTATCTCCAGGGAGGCAACTGAAGGCCCAGGACGGGGAAGGGAGAAAGAGGAAAAGGTGCACGTCTGTTCCTCCTCTTCCCAGCTGTTCTGGGCCATCAGCTGTCTCCAGAGAGGCAGTTGAAGGTCCAGGAAGGCAGGGGAAAGAGAAGGAACAGGTGAGTGCCTTTTCCTCCTCTTCTCCCCCACCCTCCAGGCCTTCAACTGTCTTTGGGGATGTCCCACCCCCTGATGGCAGAAGTCCAATCTTCCCTGAAGTCCTGCCACCACCACCCCAGCACTGGGTGACACTCGGTGTGGGAAAGTCTCTAAAAGGTTTGCCATCACTCCTTAGAGTGGTCCTGTGGCCCTCAGTCTCCCAACAGTTGCCCAACAATGATATAGAGGAAAGACTAAAATGGTGAAGGGTCTGGAAACCATGCCTTATGAGGGGAGGTTTAACCTGGATAAGAGAAGGTTATGAGGTGATATGATAGCCCTGTTTAAATATTTGAAGGGATGTCATATTGAGGAGGGAACAAGCTTGTTTTCTGCTGCTGCAGAGACTAGAACAATGTCATAGTTTCTGAACCTTCCACAGGCTGAGAAGTTCTGAAGGTAACAGAGACAGAATAACTACAATCTGAGTTTATTAGCATTAACTTAGAGCACATGTACCTAATGGGTGTGCCACCCCATCAATAGGACAAGTTGAAGAGAAGAGAAGGTTAAGAGATGATATGATAGCCCTGTTCAAATATTTGAAAGGCTGTCATATTGAGGAGGGAGCAAGCTTGTTTTCTGCTGTTCCAGAGAACAGGACCCAGAACAATGGATGCAAGCTCCAGGAAAAGAGATTCCACCTAAACATTAGGAGAAACTTCCTGACAATAAGGGCTGTTTGACAGTGGAACACACTCCCTCAGAAAGTGGTGGAGTCTCCTTCCTTGGAGTTCTTTAAGCAGAGGCTGGATGGCCATCTGTCAGGGATGCTTTGATTTCAGAGTTCCTGCATGGCAGGGGGTTGGACTGGATGGCCCTTGTGGTCTCTTCCAACTCTATGATTCTATGGTATGATGTCATTATGTCAAAATATGTGAAAGTTTTACTACACATTACTGTGTGGAAGAAGGTGTCTAGAGACATGCCACTGTAGTGTTTGGTGTAATGTCTAGTGTAGCCATTATGTATCATTATTCAGGAAATTTTATTTTTCTGCTCTTTTCTGCAGATGTTTATTCAATGTATACATGTGTGAATATATATAGGTGCACACTGGTAGGCTGTGTCTGTCTACTTTAGCTTTTATATAGCAAAGAAACAGTAATATATAGAAATCATTGCTATTACTATTTCTTGGTTATATAAAAGCTAAAGTAGACACACACAGCCTGCCAGTATGCAACTATATATATTCACATATGTATACTTTAAATAAACATCTGCACATAATCTGGCTATATATCCAAAACAGTCTTAGTGCAACATACAAGTACACTGTATTAAAACTTTACACTTATTCATCTTTGCCACAAGTTGTAAATAAAGGATGGAATGAGAAAATATCTGGCCTACAAACAAAGAGAATATTTATTTTCCACCTTCTCTTGAACTGGTATGTTGTTTATTATTAACTACAGAAGCCAAGAAAGTCAAATAAATTCTATGAATTACAGATATAGGATGGGGCAGGGGGGACGATCATCCTGAACTACTTTTGCTTTTTCATTTTCTTAATTGTCTGCTTTGTTGTCTTTTATCTATTGTTTCTAGTTCAAACCTAGAGCTTTTGGGACTATGTTTTCCCAAACAACAAATCTATATATTCCCTTTTATATTCTATCATATCCCAGAGGCTATGAATGAGTTTTCCTTTTTAAAATATTTAAAGTTTCAGGAATTCTTGGGGTGTGTATGTGTGTGTGTGTGTTCCATTCCTACTCATTACAACCACAGGAAATCCATAGTTTCTCCCTCTTAAAAGAAAAGAAAGAATTACAATCACTTTACACTGCACAAGGACCTGAGATACTTTTGTGTTCTTTATGTGATTTTAGGTCCCTTGAGAACTTGGTTCTTTTTCTATAATTGGCTGAGATCCAGCAGCAGGAGATACAGTTATGATAACAGAGCTCAATTGTTGTAGCTACATCTCCCCATGCAATCCCCAGAAAGACAGGTTTCCCTGCCAACCTAGAGGTATCCAAGGAACTGTGGAGTAAAGAAGTATCCAGCTTTCTCCTGGCAATGAAGCACTTTCCAATAGGCAGCTGTGACAGGACCCTACAGGGCTCCCTGTGGTTGCCTGTCACAAAGCACTTTAATGCCAGGAGAGGACTGGGTGCTTTTAAACTCACCACATCTCTACTCAGCAACTTGGAAACCCCTCTATTGACAGGGCTGCCTGGCTTCTACGATTTTCCCACTCTTGTTCATTGCAATGGTGCAATGACCATAAATGTGAATACCAAAATTTACTATGCCATAAGTCAGGCTAGTGTGTATGTATGTGCTTTCAATTCACCTGCCAACTTATGGTAACCCCATGAATCACACAGGCTTCCCTTAAGCAAGGAAAATATACCTTCCTCAGAATTATAGCACTGGTATCTCTTGGCAGTCTCCCATCAAAGTATTAACCAGAGCTAGCCCTGCTTAACTTCCAAAATCAGATGGGATCTGGTGCCTTAGATCCTCATAAATATTTAACACGATGCCAACTGTAATTTCGTTGGCATTGCCAAAAACATCCACAATACAGATATCTGCTTAATGGGATCTCCTGCCTTAGGAGATATGTCATATGACCAGCTTAGAGAGCTTTTAAAAAGCTGTCAAGATGGTTTCTTCCAGTAGGCCTTTCCTGGATAGCAAACCTGTCCACTAACAAATTATGTTGTCCTTTTGAATATGCTGTAGACTTTTGAATTGTCCTTTGAATATGATGGTGTTGTTTATTTTAAGGTATGCTTTAATAGTTGATTGTTTAATTCGATGTTTTAGGGGGTGGGTGGGAGTTATTGGGATAAAAAGGTTGTATGTATTGTTAATCTATAAGCTGTATCAATTATCATGGACAGAGAGGCGGGTTATAAAGTATTATTATTATTATTATTATTATTATTACTTATAGATGAGTTGCTGTCCAAACATAGGTGATAAAATAGCTGTAGGGGGACTCCAGATTTGACATTCTCTTTCTATCTCTCTGCTGTTTTCTGCACCTCATTTCACCTTCACTGTAACCCAAAGCTGCAGCTAATGTTGAAGGGCATACAGATATACATGCCTTTCCCATACATCCTGTTAGGTTTAATAGGTTCAGGGAAAAAGTTAAAATGGAAAAAAAAAGAAGAAGAGAAAGTGATGAAGACTATAAAGCTGTGAGCAATACAGAGAATGATCTGATTACAGATTTCCAGTATTACATCTGGCTTTGCTTTTGATGAGAAATTCATCAACATAAGTTATGCTTTGGACTATGGCACCATAATGTACAAACGAATGGCTGGAGTGTTCTGGCAATTTTTTTTAAAATGACATTTCTAAGCTCTGCCCATAGCATAGGGAAAAGAGACTCTTGGGATACTGAAGCAACTACATTGGGATGTTAAAGTTCTTGGGGACTTTTTAGGATAGAGTTTCTGGCTATGCTGACTATAGGTGAGGAAAGCTGCAGGCCAAGAACAATTGAAAAGGCATGTATTCTTCATCCCTCCATTATAGATTGCAATCATGAGCTGACTGTTTACCACTGAGATACATTTATATTAGGGTACAGATAGATCCATTTTATATGTATCTGTTGCCTTCTCTCTATTGTCCTTTTTGCTCCCTGTGCTCATCAAATGCTAATATTCATACTAAACCCATACTCACTTGTATTATTTCTCACCTTGATTTCTTTTCCACAGATTCTTATGCATAGTACCCTTTCCCCTTAGGATATTCTTCAGGCCTCTTCTTTGTCCTCTTTTAAGAAATTATTAAAAACCCATCTTCTCTCTGTCTAGCTCATTCTCACTGGCATTTTCCTCTTGATGTTGTTCTGTTTTGATCCCTTTTTAAAGAACTTTGAGTTAGCTGTTCTATATATTTCCTTTTATGCTCTTTTTGATTCTCCTTTGCCCAGAGAGTGCAAAATGAAAATCCTTCTCCTCCAAGTCCCCTTCCATTTGCTCATATTTGTATGTAGATTGTGAACTTATGCCTAGGGACTTGTTTATCAAAATATTGTAGCTAGCATTCTTCAGGCACTTTTCCAAATGTACATCTCCAGATGTACAGATAACCTCTAAAATTCTCCTGTTCTTGGCACATCGTGGTGTAAATCCAAAGGAGTAATTTTGTATGGCTGTGAGAATCATCTCTTGATGCACTCATGGTCATAAAGTATATGTATTTCATTTTTGACATTCTGTAGAATGAGTTACTGGGTATTCAAAAACTGTTTCATCTCTAAATTTCCACCTTCTGCTCCATGAGGCCCATAACACCAGCTGCCACTAATAACAGGAAAATTTCAGAACTGGTTTGCCTCTATATTGATTTATTTGGAAAACACCTGAGTTACTTTTCTGTTTGGGAATCCCTCTCCCCTTCTATGGCTGTGTGTTGTGTGCATTCAAGTAATTTTTTTTTTTTTTTTTTTTTGCTTACGGTGACTCTAGGATAAACCTATCCTGGGGTTTTCATGGCAAGATTTGTTCAGAAGAGGCTGAGAGCATATGACATGCCCAAGATCACCCAGTGGATTTCATGGCCAAGTTAGTAATCAAACCCTTATCTCCAGAGTTGTAGTCCAACACTCAAATCAATATGCCATACTGGCTCACCCCTATTCCCCTAGAGTGGTATACAGTAAGCTGAACAAAACATTCGAGGTAAAGCAACATTTGTGAAGCTAATCTATGACAACCCCCAAACAACAGCCATGCAAATCTTTCTTTCAACAAAGAGTCTCATACTATCAGTCAGTGTTTGCTCATTTAGTTATTTAATTTATGTTCTTCTTTTTGCCAACAGTATGACTCTAGACAGCTTAGATTAAATGATTAAAAACACAGGTACAAATAAGAACATATTAAATTATAATAATAAACACAAGCAAATATTTTTTTAAGAAAAGGAAATGGAGAATTGCTGTTCCTGAATGTTTGCCAACAAAATAGGGCTTTTACAAAACCAGATGTGGCCTTTTGGTCTCTTATTTTTTTGTTTTTGTTTATTGTGGCACCGGGTGAGTCAGTCTGCACCCAGTTCAAGAGGCAGAATTGGAGGTTGTCCATTCGTGCTATTAGGGAAAGCTGGGGTAGCTTAGGATCTGGAATGACTGTCACACACCAAATTGCAAATTCTTTCTTTTTATCAGTCCATGCTCCATAGGCCAAAATAATCTTGCCTTTCTGAATATCAATCCAACATATGGTAGGAAAAAAAGAACAGATCAGGAGTCACCAGGCTGTCCAAGGAAGGATCTTAGCCCACTGGTGCCAGTAAGCAATACAAAGTACAATCTGCACCAGATTATATATGATTATTTCCCCTCCTGCTCTTTTTTTTTTTTTTTTAAATTGCCCTTGCTATATGTTGCTTGCAGAAAACTCTTTTCTTAAAGATGGCCATAAAAAAAGATGGCCATAATGGCTTCATCTTGATTATTTTAGCTGGGGTGGAAGGTGAAAAAGGAAATAAGCATGCTGTGATTGTTTACAACAACCATCATGAAAGGTACTGAAGAGTCTATTTCACTCACTGGTAACATCTTGAGCTTGTATATTAAGACTTAGCAGGGCTATAAAGACCAAAAAAAAAGGTTTTAAAATCTCAAGCATTTTCATCTAACATGGGTTTCAATCCTCAGTTTCACTCCCTTGAAAAATAATAGGAGGCTAATGCTTCTTTTCACCACTCTACAAAGTGATTAGGAAGATCAATTAATTCCAGATTTTACATCATTTTGAAAATGGAGGGCTGTAGGTGACTACAAACAGCTATTACTGGAAGCCTTATTAGCAGAAGTGGCATTCAGTACAAAGCTTTGCTTGGTTTCACAGCTATTTACAAACACGAACTAATTAAAGAATACACCGGCAGTAGGACAGCTAAAATCCCCAAAGGTACATCAGTGCTTCACTAAAAGAGAGCCAGAATTGCTATACATCTCAAATGGAGATTTTCCACTGTCTGTGGAGCTTCTGTTTCCTAGAAAAGAAAGAGCAGGGCCACATTCAAGCCCAAGAGAAGCACTTCTAAAGTCCCCATATGTTTTAAAATGTACAGACATCTCACTGCCCAATATCAACAGGATTTCAAAGTATTTAACATGGACTGGATCATGTTCACAAATTATAATTTGTTTAGCTCAGCAGATTGAAGGAACTAGTCACATGCAAACCTCCTCTGAACAAATCTTGCCCAGGAAATGCCGTGATTGGTTTCACCTTATGACCGGAAACATCTTGAAGGCACACAACGACAACAAAATAACAAACTACTTTATTAGAGAGCTAGCATGGTGTAGTGGTTTGAGTGTTGGACTATGACTATGCAGACCAGGGTTTTGATTTCCAGCTTAGCCATGAAACCCACTCTCTGAGAAAACCTCCTCTGAACACATCTTGCCAAGAAAACCACATGACCTTATGGCCCCAAGGTTGCCATAATTCAAAAATGCCTTGAGTCCTTATATTGGGATAAAGGCAGGATATAAGAAAATAAAATAAATAATAATAATTGAAGGCACACAACAACAACAAGCTACCTCTAATGAATCTGTCAATATATGACTTCTTAGAATTGCTTTCTCCCCTCTCTCCCTCTCACCAAAAATAGATCTAAATCTTTAAAAATATGTGATACAGTCATCACATTATAATATGTGTGTGCATGAAATATGAACTAAGATACTCAGAAAACTGAAAAGAACAACAACAACAAAACATGCCAAAGAGATGGAAACTGCATTTCCACTTAACTCTTGACACATGTAGGTGAACCTTAATAAATGAGGAAAGTTGAGAATGTCTTGTGATTTAGTATTTTGGAGGCTGAAGCCTTTCACGCTACATTTCTAATAACACTATTTGACATTTAGTAACCAGAAGTGAACAGAAAAGAGAATAATAGTTCAGCCAAGTGTCACATCCATGATGCAAGTGGATTTTCAGACAGACAGGTTGAAAAGAAATGAGCTGTGAACCGAGTCTGATCCACAGAGAGACGCTGATGTGACTACAGTGAACCTGGTTCAGAAGGCCCAGCTCTAGTTCTTACAAAGCTTTGACTAGTCCTAGGATCAAGAGGGGAAAATCCATTGAAGAAGACACAAGTGCCTTCAAGTGAGGGTTGAAGCACAAAATGAATAAAGACAGCTGTACTGTTAATATATACCTCTGACACCCAAGAGTTTTCAACTCTGGCTGTGATAGAGTCTGTTTTGTAGCCCAGTGAAGGATCTGTCATTTAAATACTGACTAGTATCCTATTTGTCCACTGAAAAATAACAAAACATTATTATTCTCTTAACGATTAGTGAGGGAAGCCCTTTTTCAAATCCAGAAGTAACCAGAAGGCCATCAGAAGGTCACTTTAAAGGCCATTTGGGAGTAAATCACTTATGTATTATGCCCCCCTAGAATGGTCCAAAATGGTCCATCTATCCTCTTCAAGGGGTTTTCCCAGCAAACAGTGGACATCTAATTAAACAGGCATGTATCCTCTTTGCATACCCTCCCATTGAACAACAGAACAATACATGGATTAATATGGAAATCACCCCTCCCCAATCCTGGGTCACATAGTATATATATATATATATATATATCCCATTCACTTCCATGCCAGCATTCTCTGAAGATGCCAGCCACAACTGCAGGCGAAACGTCAGAAACAAACTCTTCTAGAACGTGGCCACATAACCCCAAAACCCCACAAAAAAACTATAGCAATGAATAACTAGCCCTGGAATTTTCACAAGCACAGTTTGAAGGTAATAGTGGATAGCATTTAAGTTTAAAGAAAACAAATGGAAAGAAAAACATAATATATAACTGTTTCAGCACTGATTACATTCGGTTGCAATCCCAAATTTGTTCATCCAGGAGAAGCTTGCATTGAACGCAATTGGATTTTTGACATTCCTATGCATGTACAAGGAAATGCAAAAGCTCAAGACTGAGCTAATCTTCAGGAAGCATGAATGACAATCATCTATGGCTTGCCCTTAGTACCAAATATTCTCAGATAGACCTGACCTGTACATGACAATTCCATTTAGCTGGCAGGCACATCCTCCATGTAAAGTTTAATTAATTGATAGCTAATAAGAATTTTCTTTGAATATAGATTGTTGAATTAATCTGACACTCAAACTATGTAAGACGTATATACTCTAAGGAAATTCTGAACTAGCAGTCCAATATTTGGGTGTGTGTATCTTGTTTCCCCAAAGAGAAAACATACCCATAAAATAAGTCATAGCAGGATTTCTAAGCATTTGTACAATATAAGCCATACCATGAAAATAAGACATAGTGATAGGCCTTGTGCAGAATGGAAGGTGGCAGAAAGGGAGCAAAAAAATTAGGGCCAATGGTCCTAAAGGAAATGGAGTTGCAAGAAATTCAGAATGGAATTCTGGGTTTGGAGAGTTATGATGTTCCAGAATAAGATGGTTTAACTATATTTGAATAAATGTAGATTGTAGTACCATACTTAATAAAAATAAGATATCACCTGAAAATAAGCCATACTGTGTCTTCTTGAAGAAAAATAAATATAAGACAGCGTCGTATTTTGGGGGAAACATGGTGTATAGATATATATATAGATAATTATGCACACACCAAAACAGTAGTTGGCCAGAATGTCGCTGAGCTTGAAAACGGAAAGCTAGAAATCAAAGGACAAGGTTGTACAGCTTCTTGATCTATTGTAAAGGAGCGAGAAATGAAAACAAGATTTGAAAATAGTACACATGGGCCAAAGGAGTAACACAGCATTTTTTCCCTTTCAAGCTTTGCCAGAGATTTCTTTGTAGCACTCAGCAAGTGGTTCTATTTCAAAGAGGAACAGCAGATTTCTCAACTTCTTCCTCCTACTCACTTCCCTAGCACTGGACAGGGAAGATGTCTATTTGTTTACCTCAAAAAAATGCTGTATGTGAAATTAAATTGAAGTTTGGATCTAACTTTTAAACAAATGAAAAGTCCATTGAGGTTGATGAGGAAGCAGACCTGGCAAATATAATCCGTGGGGCTTTATAGACCGCCCCCAATGGGCAGTCTGTAGCCGCCCCTTTGAGCAGCAGATTGGCGCCAGGACAGCCTCACCGGCTGCCCCAGAGGCCTCAATCTGCTGCTTTTCCAGGCCGCAGGGAAGCAGCATCCAGGGCCTGGAACCAGGTGTCCTTGGGCCTTCATGGTTCCGATTCTACTTTGATCGATTTCTGTTGCAATAAAGAAAGGCAAACAGAAAAAAACCCTCACTTTTTCCAGACACTAGTTTCCTCACAGTTCTTTTGAAAAGAATCGGTTCTGAAGTGTGTTCAACAAGTGGGAAGGATGGATCTGAATCACATCATTCTGCAGGGGAGGGACTAATGGCAGAGGGGTGTTTACCAGTTTTTGGTAGATCCACCATCCCCCCTCCCCTTAGCACTGCCTTTCTGCTTGTGGTTTGACCTATGGGCACATGGATTTTTTTTTTGAAAAAAATAAAATTGATAGAAGATTTGATTAATTGATTTTGCAACTACTTGCAATCAGTGAGACAAGTAGCTGCAAAACCAACTAATGAAATCTTGTATCAGACTTTTAAAATAAAAATATTTCCACTCTCCTTCCCCAATTCAACCTTCTGTCCAGGAGGAATTCCAAAATGTCCTCCATTCTGAACATGACTAGGAAGTTTGAATTTATATGCTGTGTTTTTAGCTTTGGTGTGTATGCAGACTCTGTCAGTCTATCACATAAGGTTGGTGCTTTTAGTGTTGAGTTTCATTGAGTTTCAGTGAAACTCTCAGGGGGCACTGGCATTGTTGTGTGCCATCAAGTCTGCTTCAGCTTATAGTGGCCTTACAAACAAGAGCCTTTCAAGAGACAATGTAATTAACTCAGTCCAATCCACTGACATATGCAGCCAAAAGTAAAAGTGTGGAATCACACATTTTTATCTTAGATAGTCAACTGTTAATTTGTTTAATAAAGCCCAACATATTTTGGCCTCTTTGAGGAAAAGCCTTCTTCAGGGTCTAGAAACAAACACAATACATGTATATAATAAGTAATAAAAAAAGACAAGCAGAAACTAAATTGACTATATCACATAAAATTAGATAGGATTACATTATAAGCATATCCTTCAGCAGAATTCAATGGCATTGAGAACACTCTCCAAAACGCAGGACCATTGAGTATATATATATATAAAACCAGATTCTACAGTTTTTGTTATACATTCATATTCTAGGCAGTCCTTGAAAAGGAATAACCAATGATGTGTGTTGGAATCAGACCCAGGGATATGCAATCTATTTAGGTGGTTCCTCAGCCCATTCATGGCATATTTCAGTCCTGGACATTCATACCTTATATTACCATCATTCTCTATTGCATTTAACTTAAAGACTGTAGGTCCAGATCTTTCAATTTTAGAATGCATTCCACATCTTTTTTCTTCAAAATATGTTCTTTGTGATTATAAATTATTTCTATTACCCAAAATTGGAAATCTGATATAGGATGTTGCATTTCTTCAAAATAACCAACTAGAGTAGCCTCTACCCTTCCATGCTTCAAATTGGTGAGATGTTCTCTTATTCTTCATTTTATACATCTAGAAGACTTTCCCATATAAAGTTTCTTACATGGGCATTTTATACCACAAATCATATAACTAGTATTGCTAGTACTATACTAACTAGTACTAAAGTGAGATAGTCTGTATTGTTGTTGGTCAATATAATTTATAAATTATGCCATTTTATAGAGTGTATTATGAACAATGACCACATGGATGGTGTCCTATTGGCTTAGGCAAACCTATCATAGTATTGTCAGCTGTATGTTTTAAAACTTTGCAGTCAGCATGCATTACTAAATCTCTGATGTTTCTTGTTCATTTGAATGAAACCATTAGTTTATCTTTACATCCTGAAATATTATCCACTAACTACCAGGGCCTATGTATACATTTCTGTATATCTCTGGTGATGTGACTGAATGTTAGAGAACAGTGTAAGTGATTAGTGTGAGATCTCTGTTGTTTCTGTAACAGTTACAGATGGCATTTGCCAGCTTCTTTTACCAATTCATTGGATAACACATGTTGTGGATAACCCCTTGCCCTCAGTCATTTGTATTTTAGATCAGATTCCAACCTCAATTCCTTCTTACATTTTAATTGGGGAACTGACCATAGGGAGATTGTTCCTCATAGTTATTGGATGGTTACTATCAAAACTGAGATATGTATTAGCATCTGTGAGTTTCTTATATAGTGAGATGTTAGGACAGCCCCTCCTTTTTATTCTCAAATCTAAAAACAGACCTCTGTATTTGTGTATTCAAAATCAAATTTAATATTTGTATTGATAACATTAATTATCTTTTGAAAACTGCATTAAATCACCCTTATCAACACACAAGATATATATGTCATCTATGTATCAGGCTCACAATATGAGTTTCCCATTATATTCATTATTAGTGCAGATTATTGCCTTTTCAAATTCCTTCATGTAAAAAATTAGCTTTGTGAGGCACTTTGTGAGGCAATGTCTATTGGAATACTCCATAGTTGTTCTTGCTGTATTAATATAGTTTGGGTCATCAGGGTTTTATTTTATTTTTTTATTATTTATTTATTTATTTATTTATCAGATAAATTGCATTGGGATCCTGAAAAGGATTTTGTTAGGAAGGGAAACAAAATCTTCAAAAATAACTTTCAAGACTCTTAAGTCATGAAGAAATACTTAAGTCATGAAGAAATACTATGGGCAGTGTAGGAACGCTCCTGTGGCACAGCGATTAGATGCCGCTTGTCACAGGAGCAAAGAAGAGCCAGGGTGGCGGCAAAAGGAACACTCTTTCCCAAGTGCAAAAAGGAGCATCTTTCTGCCACTTCTTTTTGTGCCAGGAAAATGCCAGATTGAGGCTGTGGCATGTGATTGCTGCGGCCCTGGTCCGGTGCACAAAGGGGTGGTGTGACGCCACTCCTTTAGGGCCATCTATTTTTGGCATATGTTGTTCTTTCTCTTGATTACCTCTACAGGATTTCATTTTAAGGAACAATATGGTTTTGCCATTTACACTTAAGGTCAATATATACTGAATCCATGCAAGAAGCTTGAATTGTTGCTTACAGCCTCCCACATCTCCTGATAGAAACAGAAAACATTTGCTTAATCTGACTGATTCTGCTGTTTCTGTTACAAATGGTATGCTCAAGCCAAATATATGAGTTTCAATGTTAACTTTAAAGATTGCCTCCTTCTTATTGTTGAAGTTATTATCCTGTGTTTATCAAAAAATAAATCTCATTGAAGTTATTATCCTGTGTTTATCAAAGCTAAATCTCACTGAAGTTATTTTCTTGTGCTTATCAAACCTAAAGCAAAGCAAGAATGAAACTTGAAAGGAAGTTGTTTAATAATGTTCGGAGACTGGTGTTATTTGGGTTTACACAATTACCTATGAGTAAAGATAATATGTGTATGCAATAGCATATATATATATATATTCACCATATGTAGACTATAAATGCAAGTCTAAACCATTCTGTTAAAGACAGCAATTGATATCACAAATCACGGTATATTATTAGATGTCTGGGCCCAGATTTGGGTGTAAACCAAAGGTACATCACTGGCACATCTTCATCCTTCGGACAATAGATGCTTATACAATTTAAGGATGTGCTGAAATACCACCACCCACATTTCCTAGGTATATTTTCACACTGCAAAAACTAGACTCTATTTTTCTACTGATTTCATGGGAAGGGGGAATCTCAAGCTGCATCTGCACTGCAGAATCAATGCAGTTTAGCACTGCTTTAACTGTCATGGTTCAATGATGTGGAATTCTGGGTTTTGTAGTTTTGTGAAATATTTAGAGACATTTCAGAGAGTTCTGGTGCCACACTAAACTATAAATCCCAGAATTCCATAGCATGGAGCCATGGCAGTTAAAGTGGTGTCAGACAGCATTAATTCTGCAATGTGGCAACAGATTCAATGAAAGGTTTTAGAAGGGTTAATGTTACTACTTAATTTTATGAGGTTGTCATGTGCTTTCCATTATTTTTCTTCGCATCCAACTGGCTGTTGTTCCTGAAATGCTTTCGTACTGATGGTGTTTGTACAGCACTGTGTAAATTTAGTGCTATATAAATAAAGGTTAATAATAGTAATAATAATAATAATGTCTAACCATTCCCAAGGCACTCCAGGAACTGTGGCTAGGACATTGCAGATAAAGACCTAGGCTACATCATATCTAGTACACTTCACTGGGGTCATGTATTCACAGCTGGAAGTTCAGGTTAGTCCTGATTGAACCCTTGGTTGACAGAAGACATTGTCTTGAAGCAATCCCACTGGAGCAGGGTAATATGATGTGACAAGGTTTTGTCCCAGGTCATTCCAGGCTACCTAGCTGAAATTGTGGACACATTGATGGAAATCCTGTTGCTGCATGATGCTTCTGGTTGTATAGGATTGACCGGAGGGAAAGGGAAGACAGGCAGAATCTGTCAGCTCCAAGCAGCCCATTTCTCCTGTGCCTTTCACAGTACTCTTCCTTTTTCACAGCTACTGTGATGTACCCACAGTCTTTTTCCTCCTGCCACTACCACTGCCACCAATACCAGAATTGTGATGCCAGCATAGCACAGCAACAGTTTTTCAGCCACTGTGAATCATGTCAATCCTTCCATTTTTATTTTATTTTATTTTTGGAAAAGCAGAAACCCTTCACTCATCTCATAATATAATTCATAGGTCACTGAAATCTAGGAGAAGCTTCTTTCCACCCCATCATTTTTCAGATAGTGACCATTCATTTTGCCATAGAAAGAAAGGTATACCATATGCCAGATGGATAGACTCAATTAGGGAGGTCACAGGCCTCAATTTACAGGACCTATGCAGAGCAGTTGTGGACAGGGAGTCTTGGAGATTTCTCATCCACAGGTTCACCATAAGTCGTAGTCAACTCAAGGGCAGTTAACAACAAAACAATATTATGTTTTTATTAGGTTTATGTATTGTATTCCAATTGGTTGTTCTTCCCCACCTATATCCATAGGGAGAGCTGGGTAAGAAATAATAATAATAATACCAATACTAAAACAGTGGTGTTTTCCACAGCCATCCAGCCAATTGAATGTTTTGTCAGGAAAGATGGAGAAGAGACACTGGGGAGAATGCACCTGGAGAAGCCATGGTGGGACTCAGAGGATATGAAATTAGCACCTTGACTTTAAACAAAATTCCTCTGCCCCAGACAACAGCAACATTCTGGCATAAGAAGTGGAAAGGTGGCAAATCTCTCTCTCTCTTCTCTCTCTCTCCTTCCTTAGGAAACCAATCAAACACTGGAAAGAAAGAACCCATTGGTCTTGTTAGGTTTGATAGCTAACTTCCTCTTCCCAGTGCTGCTCTGCTGGATTGCTCTTAATATGAGGAGAGATGCCATCTTGAAGATGAGGCCATTGGGTGCCTGGATTTGGGAAATAATTCAGGATCGCTCCTTTCTTGCTTGCAAAATGATCTGAGCAAGAGAAGAATTCAGCAGATTTGCATTTATAATATCACTGAAAGTCAAGTTGCACCATTGCCAAAATTCGTATCAGGACCAGAACATCACAAGTTTTGCTGACATTCCAGAATAAAACCTTACAGTTTAAGGCTTAATTCTGAAGTGACAAAACTAAGGCCAGGCTGAAAATTCCAAATAAATAAATAAATGAATAAATAAAAATCCTCAGACATTTGTTGGGTGGTGGACGCAAAATGAATGGTCACTACCTGAAAGATGATGTATCTGCAAGTACTTTTCTCGAGCAATCCATCTCAAATGAGTTCATTTTCTTCCTATCAACTTTTTTCATTGTCTAGCGCTCACATCCATACAAGGTGATGGGGAATACAATGGTTTGGATGATTTTAATGTTAATGTTCAGTTATATATTTTTATACTTTAGGATCCTATCTAGTTCTTCCATGGCTGTCCTTCCCATTCCTAGACTTCTTATTTCTTGATCACAGTCTCCGTTCTGATCAGTATTTGATCCAAGGTACAGGAACTCTTTGACTGTTTTGATTTCCTCATTATCTAAGCTGAACTTATATAGATCCTCTGTGATCATTATTTTTATTTTCTTTGTTTGTCATTAAGCCTGCCTTTTTCCTTTCTTTGTGGGCCTTCCTTATTAATTGTTCCAGGTCTATAATGCTTTCCACTAGTATTATGGTGTCATCTGCATATATTAGATTGTTGATGTTCCTTCTTCCTATCTTTGCTCCTCCTTCTTCTGAGTCTAAACCTACTATTTTTTAAAAGAACATATAAGACCAATACATATTAAAACTATCAGTCCATAGCTTAACATTCATAATTTGATATTCAAAATTTAAAAATAATCTTTAAAAAAAATTTTTTATTGAGTTTTCGAAAATAGTACATTATAACATCATGGTTGTCAAAGAAGAAAAAAAATAAAAATAAAAAAGAGAAAAAACAAAAACAAAAACAAAAACCATACATAAAACTGATTATACCATTATATCCAAATATCATTTGTATCCCAATATAACATAACAAAAACACATAGATTAATAATAGCCAGAGTTCCATAGTATAAATATATATATACATTCAAATTATTACCGTTTTTTGAACTGCTGTTTGAAACATCCTATGAGCTTTAAATAATACAAGACTCGTTTTTTGACTTCATCCATATAAATATATATGTTTTATCTATGTATGCTCTTATATGATATGTTTGATGTTGAACTACTGGAACCTTTAGGTTTTTTCCCTGTTTAATTTTCTTTTAATTAATTCTATGTACATTATAAACAAAAGTGGTGAGAGTGGGCACCCCTGCCGCGTTCCTTTAGCAATTTTACATATTTCAGATTTTTGTCCATTGATTAAGATCTTTGTATTTTGTGTGTTGTATATATTGCGGATATTGTTCAGGAACAGTCCTTTAATTCCATTTTTTTCTAGTATTATAAACATATATTCCCAATTTAAATTGTCGAATGCCTTTTCTAGGTCCAAGAATAATATTCCTAATTTTCTATCTTTTTGGTTTTTATAGACCTCCAATATATCTACCAGTGTTCTTATATTGTTTCTTATATATCTATTTGGTAAAAATCCTGCTTGCTCATCTCCTATCCAAACAGATAAAAAGGATTTCAGTCTGGCTGCCAGTATAGATGCGTATATTTTATAATCTATATTTAAGAGTGTTATTGGGTGATAGTTTGTGATCAGGGTAGGGTCTTTCCCATCTTTCGGAATCAATGTAGTTAAAGAGTCACTCCATGTTTCTGGGAATTTCCTGTTATTTATTTGTTGGATAGTTTCATACAGAGAGGTGAACAGTTCTTCCTTAAATATTTTATAATTGATTGTAAAGCCATCTGGTCCAGGGGCTTTGTTCTCTTTTAGGTTATTAATAGCCATATCTATTTCTGCCATTGTTATTGGGGAATTGAGTTTTTCTAGTTGATTTTCTGATTTTTTTTTCTAATTGACAATCTTGCATCACTTTTTTAATTTTGTTTTTGGTTTCTTGCTTTAGAGGCTCTAATTTGTACAGGTTGCGATAAAATTCAACTACTATTTTTTCCATTTCTTTTTGCACTGTTGTTTCTTTGTTTTGATCTTTAAGTTTTAGAATTGTTTTACTTTCTTTTTGTTTTTTTAATCCTATACGCCAACCATTTCCCCACCTTATTTGCATTTTCAAAGTGGTAATGTCTAATATATTTCATTTTTTCCCATTGCCTCTTGGATTATTTTTTGATCTAACTGATTTTTGATAATTTGTTTTTCTTGTGATAATCTGTCATTAGGTTTACTCATGAATATTTGTTCCTTCTTTTTGAGTTCATGCATTAGTTGTTCCTCTTTGGATTTTTTGGATTTTGTTTCTTCTAATTGTTTGTTGTATTATAAGCTCCCTTATTACTGCTTTACTTGCGTCCCATGTCACGCTCATGGGAATCTCATCATTTTTATTGTGTTTGAAATATAGATTTATTTCTTTTTTCATGTTTGTAAGAAAGGTTTCATCTGCCTATACATATTCTGGCATTCTCCAGGAGTACTCTTTTTTCCCTTGTTTAATGTTTATTATCATCAGGCTATGATCTGAAAGCAGTCTGGGAAGAATTTCAGAGTTTACAACTTGTCTGCATAGCGTTTTTGAGATAAATGTAATATCTATCCTGGACCATGTGTTAAATCTACCTGAATAGAATGTATAGTCTTTACAATCCTTATGCTGAATTCCCCAGATATCTAATAAGTTTTGATCATTTATCATTTTCATTGCTGAATTGGGTAAACTTCCATGTTGTTTCTTTTTGACTGTTTCACGTTTTGTTCTATCTATTTTAGGATCCATTAGTCCATTCCAATCTCCAGTTATTATGATGTTCTCATAAGAGTAATCTTTGATTTTTTGATCAAGCTTCTTAAAGAAATTTGGCCTGTTTTCTTGAGGTGCGCATAGGTTAATCAATAAAACTTTCCCTGTTATTAACTCTAACTCTACTGCCACATATAGTCCTTTATTGGATTTGAATATTTCCCTCTTTTTTATGTTTGATTCTACATATATTGCTACTCCTTTTTTTTCTGGTCAATCTTTTACCTAATCTTTTATTTTCAATTATTCTTTAATCTTTATTTCTTAAGTGAGTTTCTTGAAAACAAATTACATAAATAATCAAATTACATAAATAATCTTGTTAGGCCTGCTGGAAAAGACTAATAATAATAATAATAATAATAATAATAATAATTTATAACCCACCCCTCTGAGCAAGCAATCGGGGCAGGGTACAACATGTTTAAAACAGCAGACAGTTATTGCTGATTTAAATTTATAAAGCATATTCACCTACCAAATCTCTTTCAAAGAGGGGGAAGAGTGTGTATGCATGAGTATATGCTGAAGGGTTTGCATGGGATTAGATATATGCATGTCCAGCTCTACAGGAAACATGGATGCAACCCCCAGAGCCAAAAATATTATGCATCTGTGAAGACATGGGAAAAGTAGGTCTTGGGATCTGTGAAGCTGGGTAGGGAAACACACATTGGAAATGATTTGTGTATTTAATCTTATTTTAAAGGTTAGTCCAACATAAACGCTTGTTGATTTCAATGAAAGGAGGTTGAGACTGGATTGGAGTGGCTCCTGGAATTTTTCTTCCTTTTAATGATCCTTTGTTAGGGTATGTCCAAAACCAGGAGAAGTATTACAAGTGCCGGAATCTCATAGCCAGGATGGCTAGATTCTGCTAAAAATGCCTCTTTATCAAGCTCTATATATTTTAATATGAAATTATCAATCAAGCATGTATTCTGAAGTTGTTTCTGCATGTAGACATATGAAGAGGGACTGTATATCATCAGGCAAAATACACAGCTGAATAAAACTGATAACATAGCAGTGACAATTATATCTTATTCATACTTGACAGTGGCCCATCAAACAGAGACTTTTATCATTTTGCCTGCCAAGGAGACTATTTAATAGTCCCAAGCTGCTATCAGAATCTTCACAGTCTCCATGTAATGATTACATGGATCAAAAATGTTAATTTATGTTGATTTACGAAGACATGATGATTATAATGATAAGTTTTTTATCACCTAAACTTCAGGGATAAGTGTGTGTGGTAATAAATACATATTTTTTTCAGACCAAAGAAAATGATTTACTGCAGCAGTTAATGTTTCATAGAGAAACCAACTTCATTAAACACAACTCACTCAGTTAATGGCATCATGAATTTGTTTCATTGTATCAAATTGCATTAATTAGGTAAATGTGCTGAATGTTGATTGTAAAGAAATGTACTTTCCCCTGGAATAGCTGTAAAAAAAATAGGCAATTGGATTAATTTGTCCTTCTTTTCTCTCTATTAACTTGGAATGTTATGGATTATTTCTTGGCTTTATGGCATGAACTCTTTTGTGTTTAACATGATTCTTATTAAGCAATTTATTCACAGGGAATTTAAATTGAACCTCTCAATAACTGGACCTTAGTTGCATTTCTCCTTTTACAATTTCAGTAAATGTCACCAATCTGAAATCATAGCTGAGGACATATTTTAAACCTTTTCTGTATAAAGATAGAAACAACAATAAATATACTTCTTGATGATGAATAAATTGATTTCCCCTATGTTCTTTTTAAAAATCAAATCCAAACTTTCAATACAATAATAACAGTATTTTGGGGAAGACAGTATTTCAAAGGACAAGAGAACAATACCATCAGTGATTAAAAGGGTGATAGTATGTGAACCCACCAAATGGTAAAACACAGCTGGAAGGAAAGATCCACTGTTTGAGACATATCTCCACTAATGACCAGAGAAGGTGAAATAAACAAGATGAGGTTAAACTTTAAACAACAGATGATAACTGTGATTTTTGTAAGCAATACTGAAACCTCATAGGCTGACATTCATAACTGGAATATAATAAATCCAGTGAGAAAGAAAAGAGGGGGGCAATTAAAGAAACCAGGCTAAATGCCTAAGGAGATTTTAGATCAGCTAAGATTTAAAGGGGGTGGACAGCCAGTGTGGTATAGCAGTTTGAATGTTGGACTGAGATCCCATTAACACACAGAAATAAACCAGTGTGGAACCGGTTTATTTCTGTGAAGTTCACATTTGCCCTGACTGCACTCGGTGCAGTTTGCAGGGAGGGGGGCAGTTGAAAACCCCACTTAAACGAAGGCATTTGGCACCGGACCCCTTAGCAGTTCTTTTTTTAAGAGCCATAATAATCTGCATCTTTGGTAGTGTGACCACGTTACCGAATTGATTCAGATCACACTGCATCATTCCTGGAAGCGGAGCTGCCTCCATTATAAATTGATATGGTGGCAAATGTGAACAGCAACAGGATTCAAATGGCACAGAGAGATTCAATTGTGGTAAAAGTAGTGGGAACACTGAACCAATTCTGAATCAGTTCTGAATCGGTGTGGAGATGCGTAAGTGTGACTCAGGCTTGCATCCTTCCAAGGTCGCTAAAATGAGTACCCAGATTGTTGGGGGCAAGTAGCTTGCAGTTGTAAACCGCTTAGACCTTGCTTAGGCGGTATGAAGCGGTATATAAATGAAGCTTGTTTGTTTGTTTGTTTGAATGACTCCTAGGACTCTGGGAGACCAGAGTTTGACTTCCCAATCAGCAAAGGAAACCCACTGGGTGACCTTGGACAAATTATCCCCTCTCTGCCTTGGAAACAGGCAATGGTCTCCTGTCCCCATCCCTGCTTGGAGAGGGCTGCCATAAGCTAGAGTCAACTTGAAAACATATAACAGCAGCAGCAACAATAATAACAATTATGACTGCATACGAAATGAAAGAAGGGGCAAATCACTAAGATAGGGTACAAATGAGTAGCCACTATTTGTAAGGAGATAGTCATAAGGGCTAAATCTCAGATTGAATTCAGACTAGCAAAACATATTTAAAATAATAAAAAGGATGCTTGAGATTATGTTCAGAGAAAGAAGAAGAAAGTGGTACATCTGTTGCATGGGAAAAAAACAATAACAACAGCAAAATGCCCATGGCTGACAGAGAAAAAATAGAACTCAGTGTGTACTTTATCTCAAAATGAAAGCAGTGCTCAACCTTGTGAAAATAGAAAATAGTATAAATGATGCAGTGGGAGGGTTGAAGGCTAAAATAGGTAAAGAGGTGTTACAAGAACACCTAGCAATTTTAAATCAGTTCAGGTCTTCAGGGCCAGTTGAGCTGCATCCAAAGACCTGCAGATGCAAGCACACAGCCTTTGTCTATCAGAATATTTGGACCACAAGTGAAGGGCCTGTGGCTTGAGAACAAGTGTTTTCTTCAGTTTAATGATGGGGAAAAAAGAGCAACTACTGTCTGGTCAACTTGACATCAAAAATGTTCTAGAACAGAGTGGTCAGTTTGTGAGCACTCAGGAAAAAATGCTTTGATTGCTAAATCCTAGATGAAGGAATAGAGGGAATACTTCTCAAATTGGTAGATGACACTAAACAGAGGACAGGGGGTGGGGTCGGGGGCTAATACATCAGAAGACAGAATCAAGATTTAAGATGAACTGATTGGAGAGATGGACCAAAACATACAAAATCAATGTCAACAGAAATAAATGTAAGGTTCTAGATTTAGGGAGCAACAAGTTCAGATGCATAAATGTACGATAGATGACACATGGTTTGATAGCAATAAGTGTCAAAAGGATTTGGTCAGCAATATGATATAACAGTGTGATATATCAGTGCAAGTAGTGATGTAAAGAATATTAGTCAAAATTCGATAAACAGCAGAAATTTCTGTTATTCAAAGATTTTGAAAAGTTTTTAAAGAAAACAAATTGTGAGCACTTCTTGATCAATGAGTAAGAATTTAGGTTTTTAATTCAATCGCCAGGATTTGAGTATTTTGGATGACCAAAGCTACCATTCATATTGGCTTTTTCTAGCAGAGAATGTTCTTTAAACCCCTGCCAAACTTCCTTTTGACATGATAATTGAATTTGGAATGCCAGGTAATTAGTGTAAATGTTCACCTTCCTTGTCTTTTATTTTCATTTGAGAAATTTGTGAAAAATACTTCTCGACAGGGAGAGAGAAAAAATAACCTTTTGAAAATGGGACTTTTGAAAATAATTTTTTTTAAAATCACATCTAGTTTTTGATGAGAGAGAAGAAAAACATTGGTTTGTCACAACACTAAGTACAAGTTCTTGGGTGCTTCAACAAAACTGTTGCAGCTAAATTTAGGGAATTAAGAGTAGCATTCTGTGTGCTTTTGGCTAGCCCTTATCTGGTAAAGCATGCAACTGTGTTTCATTGCATCTACAAGTTGGAACATATCCGGGGGTGGGGTGGGGGGCCAAGATTTAAAGGGTCTAGAAACCAAGCCTTATAAGAAATAGTTGGAGAGTTTGGATGAATTTAAACTGGAGAAGAGAAGACTGAGATCTGAGCTGATAACTCTCTTCAAACTTCTTTAGGTGGGTTATGTGGAAGATGGAACTAAGTGGTTTCCTGCTTTTCCAAAGTGATAGGCTGAAATGGTAAAAGGGGGATTCTGACTAAACTTTAGAAATAATTTTCTGATGGCAAGAGTTGTTTGAAGTGGAGAAAACTACATCAGAAAGGGAGGGACTCTCCATTTTGGTGGTGGTGGGGAGGTTATACAAGCTGGATGACCACCTATGAGGAATTCCTGCTGTGTATACCTGCAGTGCTGAGGATTCTTGCAGTGGCAGATGGCTGTCATAGATGGCCCTTTTGATCTCTTCCAACTCTGCAGTTCTAGGATTCTATGTTTCTAAGTTCCCTTTGACATAATACTGCTCAGCAAGAGATATATGATTCATAGTAGTGTCTCTCTGCACTTAAAAAAAAACCCACATTGCGCTACACATAATTATAGGCAGAGATAGCTGGGGAAAAAATTGCAGTTTACATCATTGTCAAATCATTCTGGATATTGTGCAGAATAGAAAAAGACAGGTGGGGGGGGGGGTGGAGGAAAGCAAAAGTGCTTTACACTTTAATATTTTGTTATCATTTGTACCTGGCACTCATTGACATGAGAAAGTCAGCTTGATACAGGCTGTGTCACAGTTGTTACTTACAAGTTTATTTCATATTCAGAAAAGACTGATGCTGAGCTTGCTGTGATGTCAAAGACAATCTCATTTCATGGAGTAAAGATATTTCTGGGGATAGGTGCTGAGATCATCATATTGAAGGAATGAAGCTTTTTAAAAAATCACAGCCACCCTTATTAAGCTCAACTAATCCCTTTAGGAAAATAACTCATGGAAAGGTTTTTCAGATACCAAGATGCTTCACAAGTCTTCTTCCTTTTATTTAAGGGGGGAGGAGGATACACTCAGTCATTTCCCTATAATACCCCAGGATAATACTTAGGTGGGCATTCAAATTGTCCAGATAAAGACTAATTACAAGTATTCTGGCCAGAAATTCTATATCACCTACTTAATTTTGTATATGTAACTAAGTAGCATCTCCTGGCTATCCCCTCCAAACCTACTTTATTGGGCATCAGATACACAGAGATTCTGCTGGCAATCAGGCCCCAGGTGTGGATGGTATTTCCAGCTCCCTTCCACCAGCATCCAAAACTGTGAAAAGGAATTACAGTACTACAGAGGCCCTGCTTCTCACTGTCAATCTCACTTGCTGGTGGGAGGTGTAAAGCACCCCTACATCCCATGCACAATATTTTGGGGTCCTCATATTTTTATTTCTCATATCTGAAGATGATATGTTTTTGACAGACCAATGCCCTTTCAGGAACAGGTTCCCAGGGAAAAAGGATTGTTTCCCTTGAGGCATGTGTACATCCAGGTAAACAACACCATCCAGCCTAAAGTGCTCCTTCCTTCCCCCAAGTAATCTGCATTTTTTTCTTGAAACGTGAGACAAAGGATCTCTTCTTTCTCTGTCTGCCCTGTTGCGTCCCCAGCAACGCAACAAAAAATTGTTTTTGTTAAAGCCATCAACAGTCCAGAATCCCATTATTGATTCCTGGGACAAATCATTCAGCCTTTGTTAATTGGCCAAATAGCCCATCATCTAGGGCTAGTTTTAATGTATAAATACAATTTCAAAACCTAACCTCTGTGCACACAGATAGCACACAGCTGAAACACACACACTTTGTGTATGTTCTGTATCAGCCTTGGACCTCCCACTCTGAACCATTCCAACTTTCTATGATCTTATCTTCAGAAAGTTAGCTATACAGTCCACCCTCAATTCTGGACCTCCCCCACTGCTTATGGGGAAAACCGCCTATGCTCAAGTCCCATTAATTTTTATGGTGGCATGCTCCTGTGCACTGTATAGCATGTGCTCCTGTGAAGAGCACACCATTTTCCCCCTTGCCGCCCACAGACCATGCATGCTCAAAGCAGCATATACAAAGTCCGCATAAGGCAAGGGTGTATTGTAATTCCACTGCAGCCCCTAATACTCAGCTGTCTCCTCTCCATATTTCCATTTCAGTTAGCTCTGTATGTTTGTTTGAATTACTATCATTTGTGTGTAATTTCACTCTGCATTTTTCTAAATAAAACCTTATTAATTCACCCCAAAACTGGTGTTCTCTTCAGTTAGTACTGGTATAAAGGTGAAGGTTTCCCCTTTGACAAGTTTGTCAAGTCGTTCATCTGTAGGGGGCAGTGCTCATCTCTGTTACTAAACTGAAGAGCCAGCATTATCAAAGATGATCCAAACATGACTGCACGGTGCCACCCAAGTGACACCTATTTATCTACTTGCACTTTTACATGGTTTCGAACTGCTAGGTTGGCAGAACCTGGGACTAGTGATGGGAGCTCACACTGTCATGTGGCGCATGGATCTCAAACTGCTGACCTGCCAATCTTGCAACCTTCAGAGGCAGCATCTTAACCCTTAAGCCATCATGTCCCTTGTACTAGTATAAACAGGTACAAATAGTCGAAAGGTTACCTATGTGTTTGGCAAAGCTAATTTCCCCAACATTTGAAGTAATACTGAGAGATGGTGTGGAACTCCTGTGCAGTCACTCCACTTATTCTTTGGGCTGGAAACCTCACTCACCCATACCCCAATCATTAGCAGGATGGAGCTCATCTCAGTGTAGGTGATGCCCAGTGAAGTAGGTTGGGGGCAGTTATGATTATGGCAATACTGCCACAATTCTGACTATGAAGGGATCATGCATATGGAACAGTTGTGGGTGTGTAATTTTAGGAAACTATAGGTTACACTTCTGTATCTGTGATTCTGACTGACAGCCATAATCTTTAAATGTGACGATAAGAAAAACTGTTACAAGGTGTATTTATATCCTTAAGATATCAGAATTGTCAGAATATTTCTCTTTTTTTTCTCAGTGTATATCAGCATGGTTCTATCCTGAACTGTCTAGTCCAATAAACATATCCAGTCATATTGGCCATACAGCAAAGTAAAATAACATCCACAATTCACAAAAAAAGTGATTTATTTATTGGGCCAATCAAAATGCCCAAAATACATGATGTAAGATTTCAAAGCCCCACTCACTTCTTCATCAGGCAAAGGTGTTACAAATTATACAGGAGAAAGAAAGAAAGAAAGAAAGAAAGAAAGAAAGAATTGTGTTAGAGTCACAAGCCTACATTTTGACAAGATGTTTTATTGCCTATTCTTATGTTATTGTTGTCATTGTTAGCAAGAGTAGCTCTACTCTATACTATTCACTTTCTGCCCACCTAGGCTTTCAAAGTGATATACAGTTTAAAACAACAATACAATAATGTAATTAAAGCACACCATAGCAAAAGTAACAAAAACAATATAAAACAATATTAAAATCCAACAAAGAACAGTACAATATTTAATATCTAAAATTTGGTTTTTGGGGGTTTTTTTTGTAAAAGGTACATTATGGTTCAAATATTTTCTCAACACTGGGTAAGAGTATGAGAACCTTTATAACTTTTTCATAGAATCATAGAGTTGGAAGAGACCACAAGGGCCATCCAGTCCAACCCCCTGCCATGCAGGAACTCCCAATCAAAGCATCTCTGACAGATGGCCATCCAGCCTCTGCTTAAAGACCTCTAAGGAAGAAGACTCCACTACACTCCAAGGGAGTGTGTTCCACTGTCAAACAGCCCTTACTGTCAGGAAGTTCCTCCTAAAGTTGAGATGGAATCTCCTTTCCTGCAGGACGGTTTTTGAACGATCTTTCAAAATTGGGATCTTTGCAAAGAAAATCTGTTTGGTCAAAAAGCAATGGTTTTACACGGGAAAAAAAACCCCTGCAAGTTTTGTGAAATTCATTTTGATATTGTTTGCATGGGATCAATGTTTTTGTCCCCCCCCCCCCCCAAAACCCATCCCTGAAAGAGAAACACGTGTACTCCTCTCTCCAAGCACTGATCTTGTTACTTTCTTAGAAGGATGAAAAATTCTGAAGTAGTCGATTTCATCATCATCGTCATCATCATCATCATCGTCGTCGTCATCATCATCCTCATCTTTTCGTCCCCCTCCTCCTCCTCCTCCTCCTCCCCCTTCTCCTTGCCATGTGAAGGGCAAGCATCAAAGATAAAATGAAAGGGTGGATCTTGTAGCACCTGAAGGACTAATCAAATTTCTTATGGCATAAGGTTTCAGGGGTAGTGTGCTTTATCATAAGAAATTTTCAGATCCTGAAAGATATCCCCCAAAACTGCATTCTTAAAGTTTTGTCATCCATATTCTATTTTCCATGTGTTCTCTTTCTTTGCTCCAGCAACAACACAATCCAATTCATGTCAATCCCATAATATGCAATAATATCAAAGTGAAATTGGACCTGGGTGGAAAGTGTAGAAAAGAGGGATTTTGCACCTTCTACTTCTGTTTAGAAGAAGGAAGATTAGCAGATTTGGCTCTCAGCTAAAAACCTACTGAAATTCCTTCTTCTACCAATTGTTTTAGGTGCAGTAAGGGACAACTATTAAGGAGTCCTGCTCCCTTCTGCATCTGGCCACTATCCTTGGAAAAATGGGCAAGCGAGGAAGACGAAAAGCAAGAATGAAATCATCAGGGTAAAATGAAAAAGAATTCAATTTTATGTAATCTCCACTAAAATATTCCAGGAACAAGGGTGACAATAATATACTACTAAAAGTGTCAAACATAGCGCTTGAACATTATAAGTCAGCTGTTCTTTGGCTGGCAAAGCAGCAGTGTTTACCTGGTCCATCATGAATCTCTCAAGTGGAATGCCTAAAAATAATTCACTTGGATACATAATGGTTTTTGCAGAGCCAGGCTGCCTGTGAATGGTAGTGTTCATATAATGGATATATAATCTTAAAAATGCATGTGAAATACCAACATTTCTCAGTGCATTAGATAGATGAACATTTTGGGGGAAACTAGAGATGCACCACTATGTCTGTCCCTAGGATAAATAGCACTCTGGGAAAGCAGTCCCTTTGCATCTCTGTCTCAGTCAACATTGTAAGGCCACCTAAAAGACTTACAAGATCTAAGGCTTGTGCAAGGTTGAGGGCCCTGGACTGCCCTCTATAAGGACATGGGTATGTGTGCACAAGGCTGGCAGTCAGAAAGGAAAATTACTGGATGTACTGACTACATGTGAAACTCTTCCATTCTTAGGGATCAAGCAGAAGACAGAGGTGTGCTTATTTTTATTTTATTTTTTGCTTGTGCTGTTCATTGTGTTGTGATTCTCATAAGTATCTCCTGCAAAATCCAAATTCATTTTAGCATCCTTCCTTCCTTACCAGAAATTGTGATCCCTGTTTGGACATCTTTGGTCCAAAATATGCCTGCCGTATTTATCGCACTTAATTTAACACAGTATGCCTGTTATCCTTAGATAGAGATTATAACCATAACTATCTATTCAATATGTGGGTACCTAATGTACCAAATAGGTACCAAAATTGCAACTCTGACATGCAATATCAATCCATTGCTGATTTTGGAAAGGGGGTGAGGAGAGGTGCTGCAGGCCCTGGCTTTCTCACATTTTATTAGGATTTATAAACTTGAATACAAGTACATGGACTACTATTTGTGTGGCTCTGGGTATGGCTTCTGAAGCTCTCTGGGTTGGAAAAGGTACACATGGGCAAAACTTCTGCTGAGTAATAGCTAGCAGCATTTAGAATTCATGGCACTTAGATAGGACTTGCAAAGTTACCATTGATTTAATGGCCCTGTTACCCAAAATGCTGGGGGTCCTTGATGGCACCCACACATTAACATGTCTTAGAGGATTTTTTATAACAGCTCAAAAGAGAGTTATAGTATGATTGGGGCAACATATGGTCTTGGGGAGCTTAACCCAATGTTTATCAGTGCCAAATCACACAGAACTTCAGAGGCAATTCCAAATTAATGATGTCATTTTATTAGATAAATGAACAACACACTTCCAAGAACACATACCCTCATGCGCACCCACAAGAACTACGAAATAAAGGTGGGACAGGTGAATAGATTGAGGCTTTGCTAATGGCAATACTTTACTAATGATAAAACTTGCTTCTAATTGAAGAAGGTCTGTAATGAAATGGACTCAATAGTCACCTGGAAACATATGGGGTGGCTGGCTATAGAGGAAACTAGATGAAAACTGGCAGCGTAGATGCCTCCTTCCAAACTAGACCAAAGAAATGTGGTCTGAGGGATCATATTTACACAAAAAATGTGCCTAAAGGGCAGAAATCAAGGACATGAAAGGATTACATTTATGCAAAATGGTTTTCGAGGAAGGAATATGAGATGGGAATTGTGGTAGATGTATATATGATTGTTTGGATAAAAGATTGATGGTTGTAGCAAATGTTCTAATACCAAAAGCTAAGAGTTGTAAATCTTTGGAGATAGGTGTTACTAAGACAAAGAGCAAACTCACACCTTGGCAAAAGTAACACCTGTTAGTGAAGCACTTCTATCTACCTGTGCCAGAATCCCATCAGCTCCCTCCATAGATTAAAGGGATTATGCTGATATCTAGGGTATTCTATTGTGGTGGATGCCTTCCTTTACAACTGGGCCAGATGTCCTCCTGTGAGGCCATGATCAGGTCAGCCACAGGTCGCTCTCTATCAAGAGTCCCTTCTAATATTAAATTGATGACAATTATAAGAGGGGTTGTTTTGGTGTACCAAGCCTGAGCAAACAGGCCTACTCCATATGGGACTAGCAATTGCATTTGAGCTTTTATCTTCCAGGACATACATTTTCCCCAAAAAACTATCACAGAGAGATTCTAAATATTCCCCTACGTTAAAACACACATACACACACTGTAAGAATGGATGGTACCCAAAATCTGCCAATTAGTTTTCGGGCATGGTATAAGGTGTTGGGTATAACCTTTAAAGACCTACATGGCCTGGATTCAGACTACTTGTGGAAGCGTCTTCCTTCACATAATCCAACCTGCACACTTAGGTCATCTGAGAAGAACTTGCTGCAGCCTAAGAAGACCAGATTGGCTGTGGCCACCTTTTCATCTGCTACTCCTTGGTTATGGAATGGCCTGCAGGAGGGGATCTGTCATATCACCCCCCTAGAAGCCTTTAAAAAGGCTGTTAAGATAGATCTCTTCTGGCAGGCCTGTCCAGATTAGCCTCCCCTTCACTGTTATTGATACTGATAGCCCCTGTCTACTCCAAGAAGATAGATGCCTTGTCTCAATCCACTTTTAATTTTAGCAAATTTTCTATTTTATATTATTGTTATTTTATATTATTATTATTATTATTTTAGTTGTTATTTTATTATTGGGAGGGGGATTGGGGTATTTTACTGTATATTGTGAACTTTATTGTATATTGTATTTTATGGTAATTCTTGTTTTGTAACCCGCCTTGATTCCTTCTGGAAAAGGCAGGATATATTATTATTATTATTATTATTATTATTATTATTATTATTATTATTATCTGATAGAAGGAAAGTTTTGTTTTGTGTTGTAGACAAATGTAGTATTGAGCATCAAAGTGACCTTATTATGGAGCATTTGTGTACATGTGAAAACCAGTCAAAGTAGATTCCTCCACCCCCCCACCCCCCCACCAAGATTCTGACATTCCCTTCTTTTTAAAAAATGGAACAAATTGGAGTAAATTAAGTGCCACATGTTTTTAAAAATGTTCTCTTGCACTTAATTATAGGCAGAAATTGTTCCAACAATTTGAAGTTACATCCTTTGCAAGTCGTTCTGGATAATGTGCAGAATGGCAAAGGATAGGTGGCTTTCATTAGGGAGAAAGCAGAGGTCTTTTGCATTTTAATAGTGTGTTTTGCTTTGTACCTGGTACTCATTGACATCAGAAAGTCAGCTTGATACAGGCTGTGCCACCGTTGTTACTAGCTTATTCTATGTTTTGGAAAAAGAGATGCTGAGTTTGCCTGTCATGTCAAAGACAATCTCATTTCATGCAGCAAATATACTTCTGGGGTCCTGTTGTGAGATTGCTATGTTAAAGAAATGAGGAAGAGGATATTCAGTCATCCCTATCAAACACCATTGACTGCTTGGAGCCAGTGTGGTACATTGGTTTGAGCACTGGACTAAGATTGTGGGACATGGGAGTTGTAATTTAACAAATCTGGAAAGTACAAGGCTGGAGATACTAAAACTGAGTGAAACAAATGTTATTTTCTGTCATCAAGGATATACGTATTTTGGGGCAGGCAAATATAGGCACAAGAATCATGTTTTGCTATTATGCTGATTCAATGTATAATAATAATAATAATAATAATAATAATAATAATAATAATATCATCTCTTCACTCTGCCCATCTATGCTACTGCTTGGTTAAAACTACTGGATTGTTGTACCCAAGGTGTAACCAACTTTACCTCTTATCTGTCTTAGGGATCCCATCTCTTTCTTCCCATCCAAACATAAAATCCTTTCCTTTTACATCTGCAGCATCCTCGGAGATTTCTCAGTACCACAAATCATGTACGGGTGGATCAGATCAAGAGCTTAGCAAGAGGGGAAGATCATCTCTTTGCTGTATGATAGTCTTTTGCTAAACCACAAAGCTGTGTCACCTTTTAGATAGCAAACCTAGTCAAAACAGGCTAGTTGAGCCCTGTTCTAATTATACACTGCTATTCTCTATAGAACAGCCAGTGTTGTGGAGTGATTTGAGTGTTGGACTAGGAAACTGGGAGATGCAGGTTCAAATCCTCAGTTAGCCATGAACACCCATTGGGTGACCTTGGGCAAGTGACAGTCTCTCAGCTTTAGAGGAATGCAAAGGCAAACCTCCACATGTCTGGGTGTTTTCAATATAGGTCATATCCTCTGTGATTTGACTTACAATGGTGCAATTTCATGCTGTCATTAAAAAGCACTCATAAACCTGGAAAGTTGAAAGGTCCTGAACCATGGTCCTTTTTGTACAACATGGAATCTTTCTCAGATTTGCTAAAAGGAAGGTGTTGGGGGAAAAAAAACCATGTGTATGCTGCAACTGAAGATTTTGATGGATTCTAAAGTTATAGTCCTTTATACATTTACCTAGGCATCAGCCCTGCTTAAATCATTGAGTAGATTTCTAAATAATCCAGCTCTGGATTAGATGTTTTACAAAGCGATTCACGTTGTAGTTTTCAGGTCCTAATTTGTCCATATTTCTTGGCTAATATTACTGCAGCACATTCTGGTGCCAGTATTCATTCAAAGCACCACCTGTCTCTCCCAAAATCCATTTGTTCTCTTGCTTTATTTCTATGGCACTAGCAGTAGCTCCGTATGCCTAAAGGAAGTGACAGAAGCTTTGGCCTCTGTTGAAGTTGCAAGTACTTGAGAATGACATCACCCAGCTTTGCCATATGGTTAGTTGAAGTTTTCTTCTCATTTCATTTCTGTAACATGTGGGGGATATCCTCCACTTTATATGGACATCTAAAAATATCAGAGCATGGCCATTGGATGGGAGATTCTGAAGGAGTTGTCCAATTCCCCCCCCCCCAAGTCTTAAAAAGATAAAGAATAGGGGGAGGAGTATCCTCTTCCAGCTGCACTATATAAGAACCAATAGAAATATTCTGGCTGTAGATGGCAAAAGAATTGATCTAGGTAGACTAAGCAAGCCAGTAGTTATGTATCAGAGCACGGAACAAAATTTACACAATAACTCCCAGAAACCCCCAACTATCATGCTATCTGGGATATATAGTCCAAAAAGGTGATTTCCCAACTCTGAAGCTGATCAGTTACATTTTACTTTACTTCTGGAAAGTCATAGGAAGAGGAAATTGTTGGAGCCAGAGGAAATCGGGCAGGAGGAAAGGCAGACCAGAGATCTTTAGCTTTGCCTAGGATTCCAACTCTGTGCTAGATAACCTAGGGTTTAGAATTGTTCACACTTCCTAAGAAGCTCTGAAAGGTATCAACCATGGATTCAGGAACTTGCAAAATAGCTCATGGACAGGATGATGGTGCAGGCACCCCACTGTAACAATTGAAGATGAAGCAAAACCACTCTGCTCAGACCATGAGCAAAATAGGCAATGGTCTTCTGTCAAGGGCAATCTGCAGGTTATTAGTGAGTGGCAGCATCTGTATTTAGCCACAGACTGGTTTTTTTTTAGATACCTTTCTCACCGAAGACTGGAGAAATTGTATTCTTTTAAACACACATCTCTGGCCTATACCTTGAAGTTTTATGGTGTTCTTCATAAGTAGAGATTGATGAGTTCTGAAGTCCTTTTAAACTCTATGAATATGTCATCTCAATATTCCACACACACACACACACACACACCATTAATACCATACAAAGCGGGCAAATTTTAAGAATGTTTTGTTCAACTATTTTTTAAAATGTAAAAATGCATCAAACACATGTCAGTACATCCAAGTGTCTTATTGCCTTAAATATATGTTTCAAAAGGAAGAAAACATGCATGTCAATCATCTTTCTTTTCCTTTGACTGCTAGATAAACTTGGAACTTGCAGCAGAAGATCAATATATCTGGTACTGATGCAATTTCTGCCAGAAATCCTGTTTCTGAAATGGATGATTCAGCAACCTGTAGCTCCTGTGGATTTTTTTGAATGTCAAAATGAATATTTCATCGAAACTTGTCACTCTAAAATTAGGCTGGCAATATGGATAGATCTTGGAAAAAGAAAGAAACACGAAGCACATATGTTAGCACATTTTTTGTTCCTTGTAGATCATTCATTTACAAGGCATAATGTATGTCATCTTTTCTTCCACATGTGTTTGACTTTGGCTGTTCTTCCCCGTTAAATACCCTACTCACCTTGGACTGTTCAGATTCTGCTATAAACACAATCCTTGTTTACCAGGTGTCCCCTTTTAATTCTGTGTCAGAGAAGAAAGGAAGAAAGCAGTTGGCTGGCTTACTTCCAGTAGGATTCAGTTGTTCCAGGGAGTAAAGATATACATGGAGACATTCTTGGTGACTTGATGTGCCCTTTCCTTGTTTCTCATTCAGAGCTTTGAAAAGTAAAGTAAGTAACAGGAAATGAAGAACTGACAAAGAATTTGGCATTTAAAGCACTCTCCTTGATTTTTATTAATGATGCTACTGCAGTTGTTATAGGCTCCTAAGCTAATTGTTGCTTATGGTTATTCTATCCTAGAGTTTTCTTGGCAACATTTATCTGTAGGAGATTTGCTATTGCCTTCATCTATGGCTGAGAGTGTGTGACTTCACACCTTGTCTATTCTCATTCGTTATATATTTTTAAAATTACTACTTAAATATCCACAGTTAGAAGGGAGGGGTGGACATAGAACATCCAGTGCCAGATATACAGTTGGATAAACTCACTGGTGGCTTTGGTGAAGACTGGTGGAATGGGATAAAAAGAATGAGTTGTTGTTTTTTTCTTTCGTGTAACATTATGTGTCAGGGATATCTCAAGAAAGAAATGAGTAAACAAGTCACATCTGAATGTTATTAAATAAATTATTGATTTAATGTAACATTTGTTTGAGTATTTTTTTTAAAAAAAAAGGAACTGCATTAAAGGACATAGCTTTGATTGTAAGTCAGATGTGATTAATATGATTTTTCTGTCACATTCCATCAATCTGGGGCCCAGTGACAGTTCGCTACTTTAGAAACACTCACGCAAGAGTACTTTTTGAGCTCAAGATTGCATACATAAAATTGCTCAGGTAATTTTTGTAGTCAGCTGCTAAAGACACTGATGTTGAGGAGAAATCCAACCTATATTAGCCTCATTTATCTGGATTATCTTCATGGGGTTTGCCAGGTGTAGAATGCTGAACAATACATATTAAATAATTTCTTCAGACTGCTCATTGTGTGACCCTCAATATATTGGGACACAAATATTTGGAGGAATGTATCTCCTTAAACCAGCCTGTCTATGACTTGAGATAATCTTTTCCAAGTACTGTACACTTCTGTCAATGTCAACAGGGGGGAGAGAGTATACAGAGCTGTGGCATTTGAACTATGAAACACCATCTATACAAAAGTGTAACTGTTTCTAACATTCCAACTGCTTCTGCTCAGATTCTTCTTGTTTAACATGGCATTTTAACAAACTTAATCCTTCATTTTATTGAAAATTCTGCTCTTTTTGTTTGTTTTTTAAATGTGATTATATTTAGGGTGTGATTTTATACATCACCTTGAAATCTGTGAGGATGAAAGAAAGTTTCAAACCATATTAATAAATAAACACATTAAGTCCCATGAAACTCTCTTGTGTGGTATAAGTTGACCTGCTTACTAATGTTTTAGGGATGAATGCAATCCCGAAAACATGTGAAATGTGAAAGTGCTGAGCAGAACAAATGTCAACATTCAGTCTATATTCATACAGTTACTTTCTCATCAAGGTCCAGCTCATGCTCAACATCCATAGTGGGAGACTTGAACAAATAAATTCCTGCCTATAGAATGGGTCCAAGTATGTTTTAATAGCAGCAGAATGGGAGAAAATTACTGTTGTATAATTGTCAATTGTGCAATTGTCACTCCAATCATACATGGAGAGAGAAATCCCAGAGATACAAGCAGGGTTGAGAAAAGGAAGAAGTACAGTGGGCTCTTCCCTTACACAGGGGATCTGTTCTGGATCCCCCCATGTAAGGGGAATTCCGTGTATGCTCGTGCCCCATTGAAAACAATAGGGTGTGTGCTTTTGGTGGTGCACAGTTCGCATGCCATGGACACATGAGTCATAAGTTTGATTGTCATGCAGCTTCAGTGTAAGCTTGAAGCAGTGTATAGTGCATCCATGTATAGTGCAAGCACACTCTACTAGGGACCACATTGGAAACATATAATGGCTAATGGAGTGCACCAAAGAATTCCAAAAGAAGATCAGCATGCATTTTGTAAACTATACCAAAGCCTTCGACTGCATAGATCAGGAGTGCCACCACTTCTGATAATCCTGATGAGGAATCTGTACTTAGAACAGGAAGCCACTGCTAGAACAGAATATGGAGAAACTGAATGGTTCCCAATTGGGAAAGGGGTCAGGCAAGGCTGCATCCTTTCACCCTATCTGTTCAACTTATATGAAGAAAATAGTATATGAAGAGCAGGCTTGGACACAGAAGAAGGGGGAGTGATGACAGGAAAAAAGAATATCACTAATTTGAGTAATGCAGATGACACTATACTACTAGCAGAAAACATCACAGACCTGGAACAAATACTAAGATCAAAGAAGAAACTGCAAAGGCAAGTTTACTACAGAACATAAAGAAAACAGAAATAATGACCATGGAAGATCTACCCATATTCAACCTAGACAATGTGATAATTGAAACAGTAAAAGAGTTCCCATACCTTGAGTCAAACATTGATCAGAATGGGGACTGCACTCGAAGAATAAGAAGAGCACTCAGAATGGGAAGGGTATCTAAAAAAGAATTAGAAAAGATTCTAAAATGTAAAGATATAGAACTGAGCATGAAAGTTAGAACTGAACAAGCCATTTCCCTATCACCATGTATGGTTGAAGGAGGTGTACAGTGAGGGAAGTGAATAGGATGAAAATCAATTCATTTGAGAAGTGGTGCTGGAAAAGAGTACTGAGGATACCATGGGCATCCAAAAAGATGAACAAATGGAGAACAGATCAAACCTTCTCCCTGGAAGCCAAAACAATCAAGTTGATGTTGTCATAATTTGGTCATGTCATGAGAAGGAAAGAGTCATTCAAAAAGACAATAATGCTAGGAAAGGTGCAGGGATGTAGAAAGAGAGGAAGACCACGTGTTAGATGGATGGACTCTATTAAGGAGCTGATGCACATGAATTTACAGGACCTAAGCAGAGCAATGGATGATTTCTCATCCACAGAGTTGCCATGAATTGGGATTGGCTCGAGGGCTGTTAACAACAACAACAACACAACTGTAACTGTAGACTTTCACAAGACTATAACTCATACAGTTGTAACAGACTTACTGGTGAAAAAAGGCCTCATGTTGGACATGAACTCTCAAAGGTTTGTCTAACAGTATAAAAGATGAACATCAGGACACTACTGATGAAGCATGTGTTCACTGCAAGCCCCAAGAGTTGTCCTGATAATAAGGAATTTGTCTTCAGTCCTCATGGGAATCACCTTAGATTGGGGAATGTTCTTGTGTTTGAGCTACTGAAGGCCAAAAAATGCACAGTTAAGCTTTTGGAAGTCCTGCTATCTTGACATTTGCCATGGACTTATGTCTAGTAAAAAGCATAGCAAGACTAGAAAAAGCAGCTTGCTTTTGCCTTATACTACAGGGATGAGCATGATTTTACCTATTCTCTGACAAGCAGAGTTAATTTAATGCAAACAGCTATTACATTTTGAACTTAGGGGCTGTACAAACAGTCCCTAAGGGGTTCAGCCAGATTGGGGCCATAGCAACCTCACACGACTGCCCTGGTCCAGCCTTCCAAGGGCTCAGAAAGGAGCCACAAAAAGCAGCTCCTTTTTGTGCCCTCTAAAGGATGCCATAGCTGCAGCGGCACGGCTGTATGGTGACCCTTTGGTGCTGCATCATTTTGATGCAGCGCCAGACATGCGTCATGATGTTGTGCGCTGTCTGGAGCGGTGCATGGCATCATGATGCTCTGGGGGTGGAGTCAGGGCATGTGTCATCAGGATAGTGCAATTGCAATATCATCTATTTCTGGTGATTTGTTTTGGCCATTTCTGTTATTGCAGCTTCCACCTCTCTTTTTAGAATTTGGGGTTCATCTTCATATACCAGTAGTTCTTCATTCCATGTGTCTTTCATTTTGTCATCTCTTTTATATAACTCTTCCATGTATTGCATTCAGCATTTTTTATACCTTCCTGGTCTTGAATAATAATAATAATAATAATAATAATAATAATAATAATAATAATTTACAAGCTTGCAATGGATGCAAGCAACAGCACTATTTCCATGAGGACTGGTCAAAGTTTACTGAATACATCAACAACCACTAGTAATTATTATAACCTCCAGCTAGCCAAACAGACCAAAGGAAACTTTCTGTTTTAGCTTTTCTTCCCAATTAGATTAATTCCCAGCAAACATTTAGAGTAATCATACCTTTCTGTAAATGATATGGATTATGTGTTTGACAAATCTTGAATCTCATTCCCTTGTTTCTTTGTGCTGTCCATGTTACATTAATTTGTTTCCCTTCACCCTAACCCTAACCATAACCCTTTTCTCACAAATTAAACTTAGAAAAAAATTAGCTCTAGCATGTAAAAATCTGATAACTGGATCTCATTACATAAGTAGGGTCATATGGGAAAAGACAGCCCATGAAGACATGAGTTCAAGGCTTTTTATTTGAAAAAGGACTTTGAGCTGGATTTGACAGCAAATTGACAATCAGTGTAACTGTCACAGAATAGAATGAGATTCTACATCCCCAACACCCACCAAGAAGGCATGCTGCACTTATAAATCTGTTACAGTTGTCTTCAAGGACAGCTCCACATAAAGTGAGTTGTAGTAGTCAAGCCCAGAAGCATGAGTCAGAATAGCAAGTTCTGACCTGCCTAGTAGAAAATTTAAAGACACAAAGATGATGAAAGACATTCCTTTGTATTTGCACAAGCGTGTGTGGCAATGGGAGGCCTGCAGCCAAATCCATCTACTGTAAATCAGTAACAAAATAAAAATTGAATTATGCAATGTTGAAACTACTGGCAGTGCCTCCTGCCATTTAAGAATGTTTTCATTGTCTTTTTGTGGTGTACTTACATTGTTGTTGTTTTTTAAAAAAGATATACTTACTTTGGGCAAAACGACAAGACTCAAAGACCACTTGATGTGTTTTTTTTCAGGAAGAGAGACATAATCAAAGATAAACTTACTTTCTTGATATTGTTGGCCACTGAAACGGGCTTCAGGAAGATTATGAGATGAATAATTATGATGACATACAGCACTGCTTATCAACTATGTGATTACAGCCCTTCCCTGTCCACATGTGCCAAATCTTAGGAATGCACCTGTTGTTATATCAATTTTAAGAGCTCAGTGATGAAGGATATAAAATAATTCAGTAACTCAGGCTGGCTGCAGGATAATCCACTAATCCAGACAGATGAAAGGAAATGCAGATTTTATGCTCTCTTGTGGATGGCAGCCTTTCAAAGACAATCCTTCTATCTACCTTGCCAAAAATGATGGCAAGTGTGTGCCCCTTTCTGTGTCTTTTACTTTTTCTTTTAGCTACATGTGAATATATACACAAACTTCCATGTAGCCAATAGGCATTGTTCAGCTTCCCCATCTCATTCAGTTAGTGTGCACATGTTAAAAAAGGAACTGCATCTTGGAAATATATATATATATATATAGAGAGAGAGAGAGAGAGGAAGCCTCCTTCATGAGTAACCCCTCCCCAATACAGTCCAATAAATGAGGGTGTGGAGAGGTCACAAAATGTGGAGCATCTTTTGAAGTGTTGTAAATAATAAAACTTTTATTCCTATCCCACTTTTAGTGGGAACAATTAAAGCAGCTTACAAAGATAAAATACAGATACAAATATACACCATACCCCCCCCCCCTTAAAACAGAATTAAACAGTAGTACAATTAAAATCCAACATTAGTTAAAAATCACAGTAAAACTATTAACTGGTGGGCAGAATTATTGTAACCAAAGCTACACCAATACAAGCAGTATGGGGTTCTTTTATGTGGCTGGGGGCTGTTCTGGGAAGGCCTGCTGGAAGAGACCCATCTTAACAGCTTTCTTGAAGCTTTCTAAGTTAGATATTAGACAGATCTCATCCGGCAGGTCATTCCATAGAGTGGGAGCAACTGCAGAAAAAGTCCTCTGGGAGGTCACAACTAATCTAGTCCTCTCTGGTTGTAATAAATTCCTCCCAGAGGATCTGAGTGTATGGAGAGGATTATATGGAAGTAGGCGATTCCTTAGATAATCACCAACACCTTGTACTTTACCCAGAAACTAATAGGTAGCCAGTGGAGCAATTTCAGTATTGGTGTAATATGGTCGCTCCTAGTTGTTCCTGTAATCAGCCTGGCTGACATATTCTGTACCAGCTGAAGTTTCTGGACTAGGCACAAGGGTAGCCCCCTGTAGAGTGCATTACAAAAGTCAAGTCGTGAAGTTACCAGTGCATGTACTACAGTTTTGAGGTCTCCTGGTTCCAGGAAAGGGCACAATTGGTGTATCAGCCGCAGCTGATAACAGGCACTCTTGACTGTCACATTCATCTGATTCCTCATGTGGAGCGACAAGTCAAGAAGCACATCCAAACTGTGAACACAGTCTTTCGAAGGGAGTGTGGACCCCTCTAGGACCAGAGGTTGCAGCCCAATAGCTGGTTTAGGAGCCTCTACCATAGGTACCTCCATTTTGTCATTATTCAACCTGAACTTGTTTTCCCTCATCCAGTCCATTACTGCTGCAAGACACCGGCTGAGGGGAGAAATGCCATCTGTCGTCATTGCTGATGATCGAGATCGAGTTGTGGAATGGAATAGCCTGAAAATGAATGACTACTTTGGTAGGACACCGTATAGGGACATTCTTCATTGCAGCATTATTACCTTTCGATTCCATAAAAGAATTACTTCTCTATGTACATAAACTTAAGAAGTAAGCATTTACTAGACTTTGACTATCTAATCTATGAAAAAATGAAGAAACAAACAGTTGATCAATTTAAATAAAGGTGCAACTACACTGTAGAAATAATGCAGTTTGACATCACTTTAACTACCATACTTCCATCCTACAGAATCCTGTGCATTTTTGTGAGGCATCAGCAGTCTTTGGAAGAGAAGGCTAAAGATCTTGCAAAAGCTACACATGCCAGGATTCCATAGGATGGAGCTACAGCACAAAAAGTGGTGTCAAACTGTATTATTTCTACAGTGTAGATGGGCTCAAGATGGCTTTCAGAATAAAATGAAATACTAGTAAATCTACCTATAGCTAAAACATGCAAAGTGTTAAGCTTAAAATAATATTTAATATAAGCAGAATTAAAAACATATAAAACATCAATTTATAAGTATAGACTAAAAACAGTACAACACTAAGAAAGCCAGATATATAAATCAGTTCCCAAATGCTTGATGGAATAGAAAAGTCTCCACACGATGATGAAAGGATAGCTATGAAGAGCTAGCCTAACTTTCCTAATAAGGAGATTCTGGAGTCAAAAAGCAGCCACAGAGAAGACCTTCTACCAGATACGTCTGTGAAGGTGATGAGATTGAGAGAAATACTTCCCCTCAAGATTTTACAGACTCAGATGCTATAGTCATGCAGATATGCAGGACCAAAGCTGTATAAGGCTTTGTCCGTGATAACCAGAAACAGATTAGAAGCCAGTGGAGCTGTTGTAATGAGAGAATAATATGGTTCCTGTAATCAGCCCATGTAACAATCTGCTTGCAGCTCTTTGATCGAGCTGAAGTTTCTGAACATTCTTCAAAGACAGCCCCATGTATTACAATAATCCAGATGGAATGCATTTAAATCATATGTCACCATAGCCAAATCAGACATCCCAAGGAAAATGCACAGTCACTGTACAAGTTTTAATTATTCAAAGATACTCCTAGCTACCACTGACACCTAAGCATCTAGATTCAAGGCATCTAGATCCTACTGTGAAGGAGGAATCTAGGATCTGCTGCTTCAACTGGCCCAGCAAGCCAGGACACCTTTTAGTTTATTCAGCCTGTGATTTTCCTTGTTTCCTGGGATAGAAGGCAAACCTAAAAGATGCAAAGGGAAAAGCTTCTTGCCAGTAAGGAAGAACTTTTAATCCTTCTTTGCTGAGGAGGAGAGCAGTGCAAACACCTTCCCACTTTTCTCCCCAGCAAGGAAGGACACTCAGGCCCCATTCCCTCTTTAAAAAAGAGTTTATACCAGAAGGCCAGCTAGCCTCGAGTTGCCAACTTTAGTTGGCAAAAGTTCTTCAGGGCTTAGGCAAAGATGTTGCCCAGTCTTACTGCCCACACCCTTTAATTTCAGATGCCTTTGCTTGAGGGATTTCCATTTGCATCTTGGAAGCATTCTAAATAATGCCTGATACAGACAGCGCAAAAGGGCCGTCCTCACGCCGTAAGTAGTGCACCATCCATACATGCATGCGTCGATGATGTCACCATGTCCAGATGGACTGGTGTGCACCTGACATCATCATGCTGCTGGAGGATGCCTAGTGTGCCCTTTCTGTGGTGCAGAAAGGAGCTCCAAAATGGAACTCCTTTCCAGCAAGTGCTTTGTTCCCATGGCAACCAGATTGCCGCTGTAACAAAGGCAGGGAAAAAGGGTCCAGGAGGCCTCTTTTTCCTTTGGCTCTGCCGGTTGGGGTGTCCTTGGGGCATGAAGCCCCAATGACAGCCCTTTCCAGGCCACAGAAAAGGGGCGTTTTGCCCCTTCTCCGTGGCCTGAAAAAGTGGCAGATTGGGGCCTCGGGGGCTGCCGGTGAGGCTGAAGTGGCTCCAATCCAGAGCATCCACAGATCACCCTTTTTGGGCAGTCTGTAAAGCCCCTAAGAAATCTATCCAGGGGCAGCCATGCTGGCTGTACAGTAAAGTATAATAACATCCAAAATCTACAAAACAGAGATACTTTTATTAGGCCTATCAAAATGGACACAGTATGATGCAAGCTTTTGAAGCCCCTTCAGCTTTTTAATCAGGCAAAAATCGCATAGCAGAATGAATAATATGACGATGTTAGAGTCAAAGGCCTACATTTTGTCAAGATGTTGTTTGCTGTTAAGATGGTATGGAGGCATATCTATGCAGGCAGATGTCATTCCTTTTCGCCATGTGGGCTCTTGAAGAAAAAGAGTCTTAAAGTCCAGGAAATAAAATTTAAACTCCATTAGCAGCAACAAGTAAAATAGTATAAAATAAAATAAAATACAATGCTTCCTTTGATATCCACACTGTTTCTGTCATTTGTGAGTTTATTATATGCATTTTTGTTGGCTCAATAAAAGTATTGCTGTTTTGTGGATTTTGAATAACATTGTACTCTAAATAAGACTTTGATGTCTCAGCAGGACTTTTCTTGAGTTTCCTGCCTGAAAGTACAGTATAATGTGTATAATGTGGGGATCCTAGCACAGAGACATACCCCCTTTTTCCTATAACTGTGATTCTTTGAAAACATTTTGGGCTCATTAGATTGCTTGTATCTCCTGGAAATGCCCAGCTTGTTTCATTCTATTTTTGTCCTACACAGTTCACTGTCTCATACACTATGGCTAACATTCATGAGGAGTTTAATAATTGAGGGGTTGTCACTCTCACACTCCAGGACATGTTGTTCTGTGCAATTTATAAAGAAAATCTCTCCCAACCAGCATGCAAATCTGTTTCACATTTCATTTTGGCAAATGGATAAGTGGCACTAAGTGTTCAGTTTCTCATTACCTGGATGTCAGGAATCCACTTTTGCCATATCTGTACTGTCATTATTGTGTTTTAGGATGCCAAGCATGGAACTGAGCCCATCCTCAAGAGGATGTGAAAGTAAACTGGGAAAGAATGATTTACATTGACCACAAGTGAACCATTCACTAGCTTGTTATAAGCCATTCATTTACAAAGCCATTCAGTTGGAGAGTCATGCTTCTAAACTGAATGAACAAGGATATTGTCTCACAATAAAACTCAACTTGCAATGCTGTTGCTGCTTCGAGTTCAAAAGTCAGAAAAGGGACTGCAAAGAAAGACATTTTATGAAATATACACAATCAAGTCAAACATGCTTTTCATTCAGTAAACTGGAGAAGATTGAGATAAAATTCTTCTTACTTTTCCTATCATACATTAATTATTTGTAAATAAATCTCTTGACAGATTCAGTGTCACGTTCAGTAGCTGTCTTGTAGTACCTCATTCAGTTTTGTACATTTAAGATTTATTTAATTATTTTAAAGTATTTAACCATGACACAGAATGCATTTTACAGCTTATTTTTACCTTAGATGTGTATTGTAAATAAGATGCTATTGTAAGGATGAATATCTTGTATAGTGGAGGTTGTGTTGCTCTCCAGTTGTCAAGAGGGTGCTGATATTCTCCTTTTTCTCCTCACTTCCATGCATGGTGAGAAAGAATGTATTAGACTGTGAAGTCAAAGGCTTCCATGGCCAGCATCCATAGTTTTTTGTGGGTTTTTCAGTCTATGTGGCTGTGTTCTGGAAGAGTTTATTCCTGATGTTTCACCAGCAGCTGTGTCTGGCATTTTCAGAGAATGCTGGCATGGAAGTGAGAGGGGTATATATACAGTGTGACTCTTGGTTGTGAGGACACTGCAGACTGGGTCAGCCAGAAAAATCTGCAGTAGAAGAATACGTCATAAACCATCCTGGGCATAAAATGCTATTTGAAAACACTGAAATTCTGGACCATGCCAACAACTATCAGGTCAGAATGCACAGGGAAGTCATTGAAATCCATAAACATCTGGACAACTTTAAAAGGAAAGAAGAAACCCTTAAAATAAACAAAGGATCTTATTGCATTAACAAATAAGCCGGCTTACCTCTTCCAGTTTGAATTCAAGATCCGGGATGCCCCTGGATGTTATCATACCTAAATAGCTGCCGATCTAGCTGAGATGCCACCACCCGGATGTATCCTAGGTCGAGGTCTCACTCAGCCAGCACTTTTTCAAAATCGGGGAGATTCTGACTTCAAAAATTGGCCGGCTGATCAAGGCTTCAACCTGGGATGCATCCAGGCAGCAGTATCTCAGCTAGATTGGTGGCAATTTAAGAATGAAAACATCCAGGGACATCCCTAATTCAAGCTAGAAGATTGTTTTTTTTTAATGTGATAAGCTCCAAAATTTGGTTACCAGTCTTGAAAAACACCAAAATCAAGACCCAGCAAGTGCAAATAAAAACCGCTCTGGTCAGGGTTTTTTTCCCCCTGGCAGACAATGGTTCACTAATTAAATAGGCACCCTGAAGTCTTACCATTCAACAACAGACCAACACATAGATTAATATATGGAATCACTTCCTCTCAACCAAGGGTCACACTGCAACTTTTCCTTGATCTGATGCATACAGTATAATGTATGTCTCTCTAGGTTTGTGATTTTTTTCTTTGTTCCAAGAAAAAAGTTCTTTTTAAATGAATTTATATATTTATCAAATGCACCATGATTATAAAAAGTAATTTAAACATAATCTAGAGTAAGGAGGATGGTACATTCTAATTAAATGCCATTCATGTGGGGTGCAGTTTTAGTTTCCAGGGTGTTAACCCTTTTAAAGGAAAACAAAAATGTGCAGGTATGAAAGTTAAACTCTAGAGTTCAGCTTTCATCAGCAGAATAGCAAAAGTGTGGGTCAGACTATTATTTTAAATCTGTCTTCCTAAAGAATAAAGAGTTACTAAAAAAAACACCAAACATACAATTTGTAGTTTAAAAACAAATAATGATAACTTTAATAAATAAATACATAATAAACTAAATCCTATCCTAACTGTTGTTGGTTTTGATATAGAGATAAAATCTCACTAGCTTTAATACAGCAGGAAGATACTGTTAACCTCACTCAGAACAGACTTTTATCTGAGACTGAGAGGAGACTGTTTGGAATCTTGGGAGACAGTTTGTTAAACAACCTACAAAAGTGAGTGACCAAATGGTAGAATGAGATAGACAGAGGGAAGTTCCTGTATATCTTAGGAGGGAAAGGAGAATGAAATACATAAAATTTTCATATTTTTTAAATTTCTTCAGCCCTGGCCAGGAAGAGACCACATTTTTATAAAAGTGGCTCTTCCCTGATCATAAAGTTTAGAAGAAATGTAGACATATAGCTTTATTTTTCATACAATCTTGGTGCTTCTCAAGCAACCTGGTGTGGCCAATTGACCATTTCCCCTCTTGTGTACCAAGGACCAGTACGATACGTGAGCCATATTATTATAGTTCTGGCATTGTTTCCTGGAACCTCACTGCAGACTGGCAGCCAGTGTCTCATGAGCCAGCATCCATGTAGCTCACTACTTTCAGTGCCATGGTCCTGCAATGTTGATTGTACACACTGCCATGGAATAAGGGAGAAAGGGTGCTAGCCCAAGACTTGAGCCTAATCTTACCATGTGGAAAGAAGGAAGGATAGAAGTAAGTGAAGAGTTTAATTCTCTCTCTTCCTGTTGTCACGTGGTAATATTACAAACACATACCACCATTCCTGACTGGAAAGGTACAGTCCCTAATACTTCTGCTATTTCATTTCTTTTTCCTGCTATTAACCTGCATATTGAAGTTATCAGATGGCTTCCCTGCTTCTTGTGTCACTGAACCAGTTGTACATTATGTGTTGCTGAAGACAGAGTTTACTCTTAATCTCATAAACTCTTGCTCAATGGTTATAACAAGCTAAGGTGTGTGTGTGTTGCCTCAGAGCTAGACCCTGAAAAATGGGATAGGAGTGCAAAGTCATTGATTTTAGCCAGGTAATCTGACATCTGTTTCAGCTGCTGAAGTCTGCCATCACAGATGAGCTAGTTGCACCACACTTTTAAAGGGCCAGCACTATAGCTCCCAGGGCAGGCTGAGCCACTGTTCATCTTAGGCCTGGGGTTAAGTCTCCTTATGATTATGCCAATACAAGACTTAGGCATGAGAGCTGGTATGAATTATGCTCTAGATCTCTTCCAAAAACTTATGAGACTGCAAAACTCACGAAATTGTGCATGATCATCAGCAGGCCTATATACAAGCCGGCACACTTGGTTTTCAGCCATTATTGGTCAGACCTTCAGTGTGACCCACACTTCTACTCTTGGTGGCATCATGCATGTTTATGAGTCCCGAGGCTGGGAATGGTAATCTTCAGGGCCTGGGAGGAATTTTGCCATTTCATTGTGACATGATTGTTTTGCCTTCCCTGGGACTCCCCAACACCATGTGGGCCTTGAAGGAGCGTGAATCATCTTTGTTTGCTATGCATGTGTAGACCTCTTGTGTTGCTTTGTCACAACTGGCAGGTATGAAAGGAAAAAGGGGGAATTGATTGTGAGTTAAATTGAGAACACAGAAGCCCTGGGCATATTGGATGGTTGCTGAAGAGGAGGAAATGCAGCTTGGACATCTGCAGCTTGGGCATCTCCTCAGGCAGACCATTTTGCACATTCCACAGATTGGAAATGATGGCACGCTTTTCCAGATACTTACCAGGCACCTGTTGCATAATGCCCTGTTTGAGCAGGTGTTGGCATGGAAACCATGGTGCCTAGTGGAGTTTATCACATGGGAGGAGTTTCTCCCAATTTTGAATTCAAATTCACGTAAATTCACTAGTTTTGCGTTCGGAATGTGTTCAAAATGCCCCAAAATTGCCCAAAAATGACCCCCCCATTGCCCGAAATTGCGTGAGATACTTTAATACGCAATTACTTGAAACCCCATGATTGCGTTCGGAATGACTTCCCATTGCCCGAAATTGCGTGAGATACACTCATATGAAATAATGGGCTACCCCATGATTGTGTTTGGATTGCCATTGCATTATACTGCTAAATTCCATCGTATGATAAACTCCAGTGTCACCTTATCTCTTTTCGTACACTTTGTATCTAAAGAAGAACTGTATGTGATGGTATCTGACCTTTAAAGCCGTTGATGACTTGGGTTCCTCTTATTTCTTAACATTCATCTCTCCTTACTCCCCTCCATACACATTGAGATCTTATAACACCGGTATCCTAGTCCAGCCAAGGGTCTTCTCCTCCCCTGCTTGAATCTGCCGCTTCTCCTGTGCACCTCATGCCTGGAATCTCCTCCCCAAACAATTAAGAACTATTATTTCCTTGGCTAATTTTAAGACCAAATTGAAGACACTCTTGTTCAGGGAGGAATTCCAAATTACTGGTGCTTAGTCTGCTTCTTATTCCCCTCTCCCCCATTTTATTTGACCCTTATTATGTAAAGCACAGTGCAAACTTTACAGCACTCTATAAATAAATGTTAATAATGATAACAGTATATGACTGGTATATATGTTGTATTAAAGTTGTAGCCACCCAACTTAACCTACAAAGTAGTATCTGGCCTCTCTGTTTTGATGCAAGGTGGTTGGATGACTGCCATTCCCTCTCTGGCCTGAGAGAACTGTATTGGCTCATGATCAGGCTACATTTTACAGCCACAGTATTCGTATCCCTTCTGTGCTTATGGCTTGATTTTTCCATCCCTAGCCAGAACATTTAGCTATACTCAGAGTGAAGCATGTCATGTAGTCAGTTTCCTTGTCCCTACTTCTTGTACCCAATAATGTGAAATGAGAGTGGGAAACCCAACTAAATAGTCTTGATCCAAACAGTGAAGATAAATGTGTTTTTAGGTATAAAACTTTTTAATGTCCCCCCCCCCCCCGTGCCTATGGGAGCCATAGCATGTACACTAACTTTACAATGAGCTTCTCTGTATTAAATTAGGGTGATAAAGTTCCTTCTATTGAGGTTCAAAATATATGGTAGCCTCCTTATAATAACTGTTGTTTAGTCTAATAGAAACACTGATCTTTCATACTAGCTCAGATATAATGTTGCCTTTAATGGATAGTATGCACCTACAACTCAACAGTCAGGACAGAGTCACAGTGATCAGGGATAGAGTTTAACCCTTTAACTTCCTATGGCCCCAGTTTGTAACAGCTTCTTCTTCACAAAAGCCACCGTACTTTAGACACAATCTGCAAGATTTAAGCCACTTATACTAACAACTGAGAACAGCATTTGAAGTTGAGCTAATAACTAAATGGAGAGTGGTGGTGTAGGTTATATGAAGTATCACATTGTTTTAATTTAATTATGTTAGATCTCAGATCTTCTCAATTCTTAGAAGTGTCTTTCAGTATCCTACATATCCAAGATGAATCAAACAAAATTACAGGCAAGAAAGTACTTATTCATTTATTTAGTGAGAACATTTCCTTGCAATAATTATTAATTTTCTTCTTTTATCTGTGTTAAGCTTGGATATTCAACTTCAGTATAATGCAAGGACAACATTCTTAAAAATGAATGACATTTCATCGGAAATGGTCATAAATTATCTATTTAGTATGCATTCTATGTATACTATATGCATAGAATAATGATGGGACCAACAGCATTATGCCAGAGCAGAATGAAGAAGTAGGTCATGGTGAAGGTAGGCCTACAAAGAGAACTTGAGAAGCAGGCAGGCAGGCAGGCAAGACCTTGTTACAAACCCTTCACATGCAAGTTGTATCTCCAGATAGGAACAAGGAGAAAATATGCTAGAAATTCTGGCTGGGACCCATGCAGCAAAAGGGCAACCAGCTGGGTAGCAGGAGATGGGACAGAGACCACTGATAGTGGTGGAGGAGGAAGAGGATAAGAAGGAGGTGGTGTACTACAGGCTGGCAGAGATTTATTCTGGTATGGAGGTTGTCTGGTCAGCTGGCTGATTGGCTGGCTTCTGGGGGACAATACAGGCAGCTATCTATAAGTAAGCATCTTCTCTGTCAGTCAGGTACACTCTAGATAATGTAAAGAATGTGGAGTCGAAGGCTTTCATGGCCGGTATCCATAGTTTTTTGTGGAGCTTTTGGGCTATGTGTCCATTTTCTAGAAGAGTTCCTTTCTGATGTTTTGCCAGCATCTGTGGCTGGCATCTTCAGAGAAATTTCTCTGAAGATGCCAGCCACAAATACTGGTGAAACATCAGAAAGGAACTCTTCTAGAACATGGACACATAGCCTGAAAGCTCCACAAAAAACAATGTAAAGAATACTTACAAATATGCATGTCTTCAATGAGAAGGGTGCCGCCACATCTCAAGATAACTTATTTACACAGCAGTCAGCCAATGGGAGATTTTTTCTGCATTTCGGGACCAAAAAAGTTTGTGTGAAAGGAGGGGACCTTGCAAAAACAAAAATAAACTTTAAAAAAACCCCTCAATTGTTTTACGCAATAGGTTGTTTTTGCATAATTTTTTTGTGCAACAATATTTTTGCACAAAACCCAGTATGTTTTCCACAGAATATTGGCTCACGGCCCACAAAACAATATTTTATGGCTAAATTAATTTTTAGGCCTAAAAATGAAAGGTTACCCCTCCCCCCATAACACTTCCGTCCACTTCTGAGAAATACAATATAATATCCAAACAGTGTGCAAAACCTGTCATAATCTCACCTACTGGGGAAAAACTCCCAACCTCATGACAAGCAGGAATACTGTGCTGAGCAGGAACTGGCCCAGGTAAAGTCACTGCATTCAAGGTGCAGATAGGTGTCCAATGGGAATCAGAAGGTACTGGCAAAAAGGGACAGATGATGATGGAGGAGACAGAATGAGGAGGCAGCAGGAAATACTAGGTGAATGGGCAAGTCTTGGGTGGAAAGAATTACATTGAGAACTTTCACGTCATCCTGTCAACCTGCTGGGAGTTTGATTATACATTGCAAATAGTGCAGCAATTAACAACTGGTATTATATCTAGGGAATCAAATAGACTCTTCTCTGAAGATGCCAGCCACAGCTGCTGGGAAAACGTCAGGAATAAACTCTTCTAGAACATGATCTCCGAAAAACCCACAAAAAACTACAAAAGACTCAAATAGAGTTAGATCTTTATTGAAGATTAACAGAGCAACAATGATTCCTTCAGATGTATTTACTGACTTATTTTTTAAAATATAAGGGATTAGAAAGGTGACTTTTTGTTCTTCAAGAAAATAAAATATACATAGTTTAAGCAAATAATGGATGTTTCGCACAGCTGCTTGGCTATAAGTCTAGGTTTATCACTGAGTGTATGCTTACCAAGGAATTGCAGTTGAGTCTTTGATGAGTCCTGGAGTGAATACCTGCCAGGGCTTGGTAGGACACATTGACCTTCCATGAGCCCTTGAAGGACTGCCATGCTATGCTGCGTTCCCATCCTTGAAATGTTTATAAGACTTTTTAAAATAGTTCAAAATGCCTCCACATGCTCTTTAGGTCCAACAGAACCCCTCCCCCTTTTTTGTTGGCAACAAGGAATCAACTGGAAGACAAAATTGCCTTCCATGCCCATTGGAAATGTTGAAAGCAGAAAGAGAGAGACTGAGAGAGAAAGAGAATTGTTAAAACTTTTGGAGGGTGCTTGAGAGCTTCAGAAACACCTTTAGTGTTGTGTTTCTGTGGCCTACTGGCTGCAGTTTCTCAAGCTCTGACCTATCTGATGCATTTCAAACTTATGCTGGCCACTTTTATACTGTATACTTAAAAATAAAAGTCTTTATGCTCACACCTTGAGTGAGTAAAATGTTCAAAGATGTCCAGGTGTAGCTTTATATGTGAGCTCCCCATATCAGTAAAGCTTCTTTTTTAAGAAAACATACACACATACTCAGTTGTTCTTGCCAACTCTTCTGGACAAGGGGTTGAGTCTCCTTTATTCAGAATTCTGAAATCTGAACTATTCCAAAATCCAAAATCATGGTTGTCTGGGATAGTGACACCTCTGCTTTTTTATGGTTCAATGGACACAAACTTTGTAGTACCAAAAATATTGTAACAAATTACCTCCAGTGTACAAGATGTATATTTAACATAAATGACCTTTGTGTTTAGGCTTGGGTCCCATGTCCAAGATATCTCATTATTTTCCAAAATATCTCATTATTTTTGTATATGCAAAAACAGGTATTCCAAAATCCCAAACATGGCTGGGCCCAAACATTTTGGATAAGGGATACTCAGACTATATATGTTCCTTCTTTCCCTTTTCTTTTCTTGTGACCATCATCAGCAGAACTGATCAAATGGAAGGCATAGAACCAAAGTATTCCCTGGATATGCATTAAGGGGGCCTATAGGCATCAGGATAACAGGGCAGTAAAACTCAGCTGGGCATGTTTGATTTCTGTTCTTCTCTAGAGCTGATAAAGTGAATGGGTGGGATGGCTGCAAGATGGTGGCATGTGAGTAAATTTAACTGCAACCATTTTACTTTATGGATTGTGAAACAGTTTCTTTTGCTTTGATACTACATTAAAGAATGGTCCTCCAGTGTTCTCCAGTAGAAGGATGTTCGGATGAAAAGGTGATTATTGCAGTTCAAAAGGTTTTCTTTTAATCTGGCACTGAAAAGAAAACGGATCGGAAGAATGTATGTTTTCAGCTCACTTGACATCTTTATGGAGAGGAGGATCACTAACATTATTTCTTTTGAGGAGGGACCAAATAGTCTATAAAACAGGTTGGAGAGTTCAAGGAGAGATTTTTCTTTTTTTATATAGTGTGAGAATTGCATTGTACTGAGGCTACTACTTAAAGCCAAAATGAATCTTCCTCCCTTCCATGTGGCCATCAAATTGCCTTCTGTAAATACCGATTGTACATATAAATACAGATTGCACATATTCTCAGGATACTCAAGCATGCTGATGCTATTTGTCAATTATATCCTGTTTTGCAACTGCTTGATTTTTCAAAAGCAGTCATAATTTCATGTCTCTGGTAGCTAACTAGCATAGATATTTAGCTGTTAAGGAACCAGGGTACAGGTCAGTAAGGTTAGGGATCAGCTAAGACTAAGGGAGGCAATATAAATATATTTTCATTCCTAATGATTTTTAAAATCCTACAATTCTTCTGTTGTGGAACTCCAGGTGACACATGAGCGGTGCTCAGATGATCTGTCACATACTTTCCTATATTTCACAGATCACAACCAGGAGACTTGGCCATGCAATATCAGAGTGTATTCAAAATGGCAAAAGTTATTACTGAGGAAGAACACACAAAAGCAGTTACAGTAGCTTTTGCCTGAGCCCATTGGGAAGGGCAAAATCCTGTCCTATCCTTTCATCTCCCTCCCCCCCCCCCCGCTGAGTTAATTAAGTGTAAACTACTTCTCCATTTTGAACTCCATTTACAGCAAATGAATTAAGCTGATAACAAAGGGGGAAAGTCGGAGGCGGAGAGAGAAGCTGTGTAAAAAGCAGTTTAAAAAAGTGGGACAACATAGAATTAATCAGGAGCCTCCCTTCTAAATTGGTACGGTTGCTATCAACAAGGTATTGCCAATTTCTGGGCTGATTTAACTCCAGCTGCATTATTATACCATGTACCTTAAGATCATGAAACCTGAAACCACTTACAACCTACCTTATTCCCTCTCCATTGCTGCAGGAAATCAGGGATGCCTCTCCCACATTCTTGTTTTACTCATTCATTAGTTGTGATAGGATCAGTTAATGAGCCAGAATGGATCCCTGAACTACATGGTGACCATCACTGTAGGGAAGGGGGGTGTTTGTGGAAGAAGACCAGTGGGCTTTGTGCCTGGCCTATGAGTCCAAGGTCATGAGGAGGTGGTGAGGGAGAAGACTATTTAAGACCACCCCCCCCCCCCAATTTTACATGCCTCCTTTCTCCTGATCTCTGCAACTTACCCACCTGCCCTCAAGGCAGTATGAGAAGTGCTGGTTGTCTCAGGGCATGGTAGACATTACCCCCCCCACCCCTCTTTACTTTGGGTTTTTCACCTACCCCATGCTGTAGCTGCTGGGATTTTGACAATTGGCATGTGATGGTAGTGGTAAATAGGCTTCCATCTGGCAAGTAGTGGTGAGAGATTGGTGTACACTTTGGTACCCTCTTGTGGTGGAGGGTTGGGTTCAGGGACTGTCCCCACTGGACACAGAACCAGGGAGGTGATTGTGAAAGAGTCTGCCCATGGGGCTGATCTGGAGGCTTTCTCTCTCTTATAAAGTCACAGGGCTTGGGGAAAAGCACTCTGGGTTGGCCCTACAAAATGACCATCTGATATAGCAACCAATCTCTTTAGATTGCCTTCAGGGTTTAGTATTTTGCCCAAAGGTGGCTGGGGAGGTTGAGAGCTGTGCCTCAGCTAAATCCACAACAGGCCTCAAACATTTAAATAGGTTCTAATTTTGGTCAACAAAATGGCTCTTGTTTAAGCTCAAATACTGTGTCTGGTCTCATTATTTCATGGCTGGTCAACAAATGCCAATTCTTATTCTAGCAGTCATATTGGAACAGACTTCCTTGATTAAAGACAATAGAGGATTTATCTATATTATTGTTGGGTGGTGTTGGGTAGTTTATAACCCAAGAGGTTTTTATCAATCAAGTCAAAAGCTGCTGCTAAGTTGACAAAGGCAACAAATAAACGTTTGGTACAACCAGCAACTCCCTGTTAGGTTAAAAAATAAAGAATCAAACAATGGTGCTGTAAAGCCTGCTAAAATGAATATACTATTCATGTGATTAGGTTTGCCCTATAATTACATGTCTGACTATGTGCATAACAGTAGAAACAATATCCCAAAACTGCTTCTCATTCTTTTCCATCACAGCTAGTACTAATTGTTCCCATTGTATTCTAGAATATATATTTCCATTGTGTTCTAGTGTATGCATCTACCACATGGGATCCTTCATTATATTTCAGCCTGAAGAAGCCAGTTAGTGTGAGCATGCTAGCTCTCTCTCTCTCTCTCTCTCTCTCTCTCTATATATATATATATATATATATTCACACATACCCACACACATATCTTTATGCATTTGTGTTCATTTTGATAAAAGCTGTTACTTGACAAATATTTGAAACTAGCCAAGTTGTCATGAAATAGGGACAACAATAATTGGAGAAGCTTGAAGCCAAACTATTGAACTGAACATGTTTATGGCTGAGGGGGACTAGTTAAAGATCAAATAAAATGCCACTTGGGAAACTGATGGACTGAAGTTTTAGGAGAAATGTCTAGCGAGTTTCTGAGTTTGCTCAGTCAACTTACTAGACTAGACCTTGTCAGTGGAAGTATTGAAGCACTCACTTATCACCATCTCCAAAACTCAGACACAGACACACACTCTATGACCTGACAACAAATCTTAAAGAGAGCCATGAGCTGTCTTTGTGATATTTTAATTCTTCTGCCAAATCTCAAGAAGACTTTGTTGTAGAATCATATATGCTGTGATGGTTAAAGTCCATTAGCACTAGTTTGTAACTGTACAGCACTTTTGAGTTTCTTTGCCTATGGATCTTCATACCCATTATAATTTTATGAACACAATAAAGCTGTATTATAGAGGCTTTCTTTGCCTCCTTCCAAGAAGAGCTGGCAGCCAATCTTAACCATCAGCATAACACCACACACTTCAAATGTATACATTAATTTCATAGCAGTTAAAAGAACATTCCAGAACTTGTTTCTGAAAACAGCTTTCCTTTCTGCCAAAATGCATATTGAAATATTCTATTGTGACAGAAGTTTAGCTTCATTTAGGCTTTAATCTAATGACACACTTCTCATAACTTATATTGAAGGTGCTTATAGAATGCTGGAAAATTGAGTGGAAAAAGTACAATTGACTAATAGCTCTCATTATTGTCAGAGATTGGCCTTGTTCAGGGGCAGCCCAGACAGTAGATGCTATGAGAACAACCAGAGCTCAGAAAAAAAACCACGGAGGATGTCAGACAAGAGTGAAAGGCAACTAGAAAGATGGGGCAGGGGAGAACTAAGCAGAAAAGCTCAGGAGTGTTAGTATTTAGCTATGGAAGAGAAACATATACTGGTGGGCAGGGATGACACACTGAATGACCTCTGATAGTTGGTTTTATGGTTATCCATAATCCTATTCTGCTTCAGAAATGGAACCTACCATTAGAAACTGTAATGGAAAAATGGGTTCAGCTAGGACTGCTTACCCAGTCCTCAGCATTATGAAAAATATAATTTTAAAGCATTATTCCTCCCTTTCTAGCTGTTGTTCAGCTATTCATGCAGTTCAGTTCTGTTCATCTTTACTATAGTCATAGACCAGCACAAACCATTTCATGCAACCCTGTCTGGTGAATACTGTTGCAGAAGGTGCTCTACTGAGTGACTAAGCATGCACAATAAAGGTAGCTGGTGACTCCCATGTAAATGGGACAATGGATCCCCACTTTAATCATAAAACACAAACTTTAAAGAAGCTACACAAGATGCTGAACCAATGGGAGGGGGATATGTTTTAGCATCTTTAAAGTTCAGCCCCCAACCCAGAGTGAATTGACTGGCTGTCTTAAAAGAAATCTATCTGCTTGCAATGATAAACAATTATTATTATTATTATTATTATTATTATTATTAAGCATGTGCCAAAGTTGTCCCAAGCTCTGAGGAAGAGATCTCTCCAAGGATTAATTTCATAATTGAGAAAAGGGTTTCCTGATGAGAAACACTGTTGGGAATAACATAGGCAGCAGTGAGGCTGTTGTTGATGTTGTGCCTATATCTGACTGTGGGCAGACACAGGGAAGCCACAAATATCAATATTTGGGGAGTGACACATCATGGGGAAAATATTTGCAAAAAAATCCAAGCTGTTCCACTTTACTATCAGCCTCTACAGAAAGGTGAGTTGAGCAGAGGTTGATGGCTGGAAGCAATGTCAGAGTCAGCTTGCTAAAGACAACCCTCCCAGTTTTGATATCCTGGATGTTGAGACTTTGGGCAATGGTTTCTTTTGACTGTTCTGTGCATTCTTCTGCCTTGTTTGTTCTGTTTACCTCTAGACAGCCTTTCTCTGCTTTTTGACCACTGGACTATTCTGATTTATGATAGTTACACTCCAACTATCCAAAATGGTTTTTTTTTTTTTTTTTTTGGCATTTTAGGAAATATTTGCATAGCAATGTATGTTATTTTCAGCCCACAGAAGTGTTTTTTTTTCCTATCAGAAAAGAAAATTTCTATCGTCTATTTCTCCACCATGCATTCGTGAACAAAATGTGTTTTGTAAGCAAAAGAGCAAAAACTTAATACGTTTTTCTGTGCAAAAACAGAGCGCCTTTTCTATACAGTACTGATGAAAACTTCCTGAAATGCAGCTAGGAATGAGAAACTGCAGAAATCTTTATGTTCTCATCCATCTGAGAGAAAACTTCAAGAACTATTTGTTTTTGCCTGAGAGGACAAAGAACACAAAGATGTTATGTTTCTTTCCCAAACTCTGATGTTGGCTCTGCCCAGCTGGTCTTCCCTGCAGTAGTCCAGTGCAACTGTTTGATATAAAATTTCATTTGCTACCGAGTATTCTGCATTTGATATTTCTTCTTCTATCCCAGTCATAAATCAATTAGTCTAATCAATATGCATTTCTTGAAAGAAGCTATGATAAATTGTTTGCCTCATGGGTTTGTCAAAAGACATGCAATAAGTGCTTTCCTGGGTCTGATCATGACATAATTTCTCTTTTGATTGGACACAGAGGATTACTGGGCCTAGGAGCCCTTATTATCTTAATGAGTTTATCAGGTTGTTGCTTTTATCTTCCCGTTCAAGTGCTTTTAATGACAGAGTGTTATGAAAAAAACTTTTTAAGCATATTGGTAAAATACTGGGCAATCTTCACATTAAATGTACAGGAGTCGGGCCAGTAAAAATCAAATTAAACTTGGCAAGCATACATGGAACTGAAGGAAACTCCAGCAGACAGTCCATATTTGATTCCTGGTAAGAAATGCCATAGATGTGCAAGGATTCTCAGAGGGAAGCTAAAAGGAGGGTGTTGTGGTTTCTAATCAGTTTAAAGTGCTTTTCCCCGAGTTGGCTGGAGCTAAACAGGAAATGAATTAAAGGGCCTTATTAAACATTAATGCTGCATAAAAAGAAGCCATGATCTGGAGAAGTGTAAGGGAGTTACAAGTGTCCTCCATCACCAGAGGCAGCCTTCCTGTTGAGTAGACCAGGCTGCTGTTTAAGCAAGCAGCTGTCTGGTTCTGGCAGCCATCTAAACTGCCTGCTGAGAACATGGCCTAAATATGAATTACGATGGTCTTGTGAAACCTGCAGCAGCTGCTATGGGAAGTCAGTTCTAGTTACTGAAGAAAAATATCAGGATGGGATCCAGCTGTTCTGACTCTACTTTGATAGCAGTCTTGCCTAATTAGTGCTGGTTCCAGTATAGCAGGGATAGTGAACCTGTGGTTACCCAGATACTATTGGTCCAACTGGAATTTTTAAAAAAGGGGTACACGATATTTATTCCCTTATTGTGTATTTATTTCTAATTAAATACATTGTAACACATATTTTTAAAAGCTGTATAGAATGTATTCTATAACCACATTTAAGCAGTACTTTTCACATATTTGAAATTTACACATTTTAATGTACATTTTTATGGGCAAAAACAGAGTGGGAACTATGTGGCCCTCTGGCTGTTGTTGAACTGCATCTCCCAGCAGTCTTCACCACTAACTATGGTGGTGTAGGATGCTGGAATGTACATTCTGACAACAATCGGAGAGTCACATGATTTCCACTGTACACTAGACTGTGATTCTTTCATATGGAGGAGAAACAAGCTGGCAGAGCAGCAGTGAAGATTTCTGTGTTAGCAAGTGACAGAATTCTCCAAAGAAGAAAGATTAAAGAGATGTTTTCTACTGATAAGACAAAGCCTAGTAACAATGGAAAGAAAAAATGGAAATAGGCTGTAGTGTTTATAATGTGATATGACTGATTTTTTTAGCACAGGTGTTGGATGGTAGTTTTTTCTTCTTCCTTTCTTTTTTTCTGTTGTAGCATTTTAAGCATTATCTTATTTGTAACTGAAGCTGGTTTTCAATGGAGAAACATTTTCCAGTTGGTAAAATCTTTATAAACTATGCATGAAGTGAGGTGGCTAGTCATTGGGTTTATTACTTTTAGCTTAATCTGAGCAAGAAAATAATTGCTATAAATAACTTATGTATATATAACCCATTCTTCTATTCAATTATCCAGAACAGCATATAGCATAACCAGAAATCCTTGTAATGAAAATAAATGAACAATCAATTCTTGAAAGCAATAATAAAGCAAATATATAATGCCATTAGCAGTAAAGAACAGCCAAACAATCAAACTTGATCGCAGCAAGGCTGAAAGATGATGAGCATTATGACTTACCATTAAACATTATTTTTGTAACACTTTCCTGTTGTGAGCAGTCTCTAGCAGTCTTAGTGGTGGTTGATGGCTTCCATGTCAATGTCCATGTAGTTTCCATCCCCAAATTAGATTCAATACCTTGGGTAGCACCTTTAAAATTTGAACCAAAATCTAGAATGTGTATGCAGTCCCAGTGATATTTAAATCACTGTCTGTCACAGGCCCAGATAGATAGGTAGATGGATGTTTTCTGCTCAAAAGCAGCTTGAGTTGTAGACAAACACTTAACCTACTGATTTCCAACTTCTCACACTGCTGTTATTATTTATTTGTTTGTTTATTTTATATGCCCCTATTCTCTTAAATTAGGCTCAAGGTGGCTCACAAAAGTTGCTTAAAAAGCAGTACAGTTTTTAAAATACAATTTAAAAAATTACATTAATATAATGATTTAAAAATATAAAACCATAAAAAATACAAAAAGCAAACAGCCCAATAAGAAGGCCCTATGTACAGTTCCATATTAAAAACTGCTTTAATATGTATGTATGTATTTATTTATTTATTTATTGCATGCTTGCAAAAGGAAAGCAGGGAAGGGGCCAGCTTAGCCTCCAGTGGAAGGGAATTCCAGAGGGTGGGAGCAGCCACCAAGAAAGCTGTCTCTTGTGTCCTCACCGAGTGAGCCTGTGATGATGGTAGGACTGATGGAAAGCCTTCCTCTGAAGATCTTGGAGTTCTGGCAAGGCCATATGGAGAGTTAGGGTAATTAAAATAGTCTGGACCTAATCCCTATAGGGCTTTATAGAACATAAGTAGCACTTTGAATTGTGCCGAGATTTTAACCAGTAGTGAGAAGGAACAGGTAATTAGACAAATGTAACAGGTAGAATTTAGGATTTAGAATTTAGAAGATAAGAGTTAATCAGTTAGAGTTAAAAACAATTAAGGCTTGATATTAAACTGCACAGATGTCTCTTCTAAAGGAAATGGCTAAAATAAGGAAATGCTTAAGTTGCAATGTTCATTTGAAAAATAGACTTAATGTTAAGCAAAGGGTCAGACGTTTGTCATATAGGAACTTTTCACTTCTGCTAACTAAGATGTATTTTTGCCAAAGAACATGATATTAGTCTGCGGTTTGGCTATTCCTCTTTTTGACCAGATTTGATCAGACAAGACCCTTGATTTATTTGGAAACTTGTTTATCAAGCCAAGTATTTTGCTAACTTTTGCTAAATCTATCAGAGTCTGAGAAATGATGTAACGACTTCCTTATTTTGTGTGTTTTGTAATCTGAAGCTATATATGCCTTGATTTGATTCTTGTTCTGGGCTGCCTTATCTTCTCTTCTCAAGGCAGTCACTGTTGCTTGGCTAAGTAACAGTTAAATAAAACGCTCTGTGTTTGAACCGTTTCTGGCTTTGAAGACTCCGTTCTTAAAAGTAAATCAATTTTTGGGTTCCCGCCGTAACATTTTGGTGGCCCGTACGGGGAACCTTATGGAGCAGGAAAGGTTTTTCCTGATCCACTAGTCTGCAACGGAGCTTTTCAAGCTAGGGAGTTTTCCCAGGACTTCCTTGATCATCGCTGACTCCTGCGTTTCTTCGTTATCCTTTCTACTGGGACGCGCATCTTGGAAGCCTTCTGCCAAGACCTGGTGGGCTGGAGAAGAGAGGCAGGACAACGCGTTGTATCAACGAGGAGCTTCCTTGAAACCAGGCACAGACCGTCGGAATCCTGTCATATTCGCAGGCGAGTATTTTTGGGGTTCCTTTCTTTTCTGTTCTGTCAGTAATCTGTAATTTGTTACCGGTAACCTGACTGCCACTCCAGTATGGAGTGAAGAAGAGGTATTGATCAGCCTCTTAGAGATTTAATAATCTCCTGTTTCTGTATCTGGAATTCTGAATCTGTTGGGAAGTTGGGAAGCTTCCTTCTGGTTTTGGCATTTAGCATTTGGAACTTTGGCACTTAGACCTTGGAACTTGGACTTTGGAATTTGGAACTTGGAACTTGGACTTAGTCTTGGTATTTGGAACTGGTGGGAGGCTCTCTTTTGGGGAGGAGGGTTTTCCTGTTTGGGTGTGAATGTGTGTGAACTGTGATCTGCTGTTTGACCGTTGAGCTCGCGGTCGATGGACTGGATTGCAGTGAATGTGTTCCTAAGCAATCTCAGCAAAGCAGCTCTCCCCAAAATTTCTATAACTGCTTTGTAACCTGTCACAGCCCTCCCTATCGTGTTTTGTCTGTTTTACTATCCTTAAGAACTTAGAATAGGTAGGATGGGAGGAGGCTCATCTGCTCCTTTAGATCTTATGGTTAAACATTTTGCTGAGGTCTTTGACCCCGCGGAGTGCAATGTGGAGGACATGAAAACTAAGTGCAGATACGACTGGCCTGCTCTTGGCCCTTTGGTTGATTGGCCTGCAGAAGGAACGTTTTATGGACCCGCTATTAGTAGATTGTGGAATGTCGTGATCGTGGAGGGGAACCCCGGGTACCCCGTTGACATCGTGTACGTTAAAGGGTGGAAGAAAGTTTCTCGAGATCCACCTCCCTGGGCTAAAAAGATGGTAGAACATGCGGCCCTGATCCTGTTTGCCCAGTCTAAAAAGGGGAAAAAGAACCAGTGCAAGTCTGTTGATTGCTCACCAACTGCTTCCTCAAAAGTCCGAAGTTTAACCTATACTGTAGTTAAGGAGAAGAAGCCTATTTTTGATGCTCCACCGGAGGAATGTCCACCACCTTATGTGCCTCCGCCCTTGCCTGTTACTTTGCCTACTGCACCCCCAGCTCCACAGAGGGACCAGATAGTACCAGATCATTATCCTGACTTAGCTCAAGCTGAGGCTCCCGCCCAAGCTCAGGCAGAACCACCACCGCAGGTCTTGACTGTGTCACCTGTGATTAAGAGGCTACCTAGCAGTGAGAAAGAAGAAGAAGAAGAAGAGGAGGATGAGGATGGTGGAGATGAGGGGGGCGAAGGGCTAGACAGACAGGTGCCAACATCCGCACCTGAGGCAAAGATACGAAGGTCAGCCAGACTAGCTAGCAAGAACTCCACCCCCATAGCTGCCAAGCTGGGAATTAAACCTGTCAAGTCTCGGATTGCCCCAGCCTCTGGTGTACGGAAACCTAAGCTTATCCAGGTTTCTGATACAGCAAAGCTCATGCCCATCCGAGTTATTCCAGCTGTTGTCCCTGAAGTAAATGACGGGGGACAGGTTGCCTATTCCACGGTGAATACATACTCCTATGTGCCCTTTAATACATCAGACCTTTTGAATTGGAAAAACCATGGGCCTTCTTATGAAGATGATCCTGAGCAGTTTGTAGAAATGATAGAAGGTGTAATGACAGCCCACAATCCTACCTGGTCAGACATTCAACAGCTAGGAGGCTATGTCCTAACCTCTGAACAACGAATGCAAATCCAAGCCAATTTAGAAGAGGCAGCCCTGAAGAAGGCTAAGAGAGATGAAGTGGGTCAGGAAAGATATGCTGAGTATTTGAAGAAGTATGCCCCCACTACAGACCCCGGTTGGAAAATTGAGGATGAGGAGGATAGAAAATCACTACGAGCCTACCAGGAAGCCGTTGTGAGTGCTGTGAAGCAAGGACGCAAACGCATGATGAACCTGCAGAAAATTCATGACATAGTTCAAGGAAAAGATGAGAGCCCAGGTGCCTTTTTAGAAAGACTGATGAAAGCCTACCGAAAATACACACCAATTGATCCTGAGGATGAGAAGAACCGACAGACAGTGGCAATGGTTTATGTGTCACAGTCAGCTCCAGACATTAGAAGAAAACTGCAGAAAACCGAAGGATTTGAAGGGATGTCATTTAGCCAACTGAAGGCACTGGCTGACAGAGTGTTTCTTAACCGAGATGTGGAGGAGAAAAGAGAACAGAGCAAGCGGATGAAGGAAAAGGCGAGCTTGCTCGCTGCCGCCTTGAACCCTAATCCGCAATTACAATCACAGCAGCGACTCCCCTTGAGCCGTACGCAGTGTGCCTACTGCAGGGTTGAAGGCCATTGGAAGAGTGAGTGCCCTAAAAGAAATCAGATTACTACGCAAGGCGGCTATGAAGGTTACGATCCGTCTGCTCAGGGCAACTATAACCCCAGCAACCAAGGCAATTACAATTACAATGAAGGATCCAGCAGAGGATCCCGGGGAAGGGGAGGTGAACCGTCCAGAGGAAGAGGAAGAGGACGAGGAAATCTGAACCCCCGAGCACCTCCATTCCCAACCCCGCCTGCCAGAACCATGACGATTGAGAACTATTATGAGGACTGAGGGTGTCCACGGGGGCCTTTGTCTCCCGACCCCGTTTTGGAAATTACAGTGGGAGACAGAAAAATTACAGGACTTTTAGACTCAGGAGCACAGCGGTCAGTACTAAATACCCAATTGCCAATGCCTTTGGCCAAAGAAACTACTATACCTGTTGTGGGAGCAGGAGGACAAATACTGCAAGCCCCACAGTTTAAGCCTGTAGGAACCAAGATTGGGAACTGTGAGGTTGAACATGAATTTATCTTGCTCCCATCCTGTCCTATCCCCTTGATTGGAAGAGACCTACTTTGCAAAGTACAAGCAACCCTTTCCTTCCATGCTGATGGCCGAGTCACAGGCACAGCTGGAGGTCAGCCGCTATCCATCATTTGCCCTCTCCAAGAAGCTTGGAGACTAGCACCGGCTATAGGACTGTGTACCCCGCTGATTATCAGAGATTCCGATGTTGCAGCACGAGTCATTAGAGCTGTGCCAGGAGTTTGGGCAGAAGATAACCCAGGGGGGCTAGCTCGATTCGCTGAACCAGTGCGCATTGAGCTAAAAGACAACTATACTGTGGTGAACCAGCCTCAGTATCCAATACCTGCCAGAGCTCGGTACTCCATGCACGAACACCTGGGGAAGCTGATACAACAGAAAATTCTAGCTCCTGTGGTCTCCGCTTGGAACACCCCGCTTCTACCAGTCAAGAAACCAAATACAGGTGAATACCGTCCAGTCCAAGATCTCCGCTTGGTGAACCAACAGGTCAAGGACATTGTGGCTGCAGTTGCCAACCCATACTCTCTTATAAGTCTAATTCCAGGAGGCAGCAAATGGTACTCCGTAATTGACTTGAAGGATGCCTTTTTCACTATACCTCTCCACCCAGACTCTCAAGCAATCTTCGCCTTCACGTGGGAACACCCCACTACTGGCCGGAAGAGACAATTCACCTGGTTGAGGTTAGCCCAGGGGTTCAAGAATTCCCCAGTGTTGTTTGGGCAACAATTAGCCAGAGACCTACAACAATTCCAAGAAGAAGTAGGCCTTGTTCTACAGTACGTGGACGACCTCCTTCTGCCTCGGCAGACAGAAGAGAAATGCTTAGCTGACACCATTGAACTACTTCGGTGGCTCGAAGATTGCGGCTATCGTGCCAGTAAAGCTAAGGCGCAGATCTGCAGTCAGGAAGTCACCTACTTAGGCTTTGTCATCAAGAAAGACACGAGAATTCTGGGAGCCAGTCGAACCCAGGCTATCAACTGTCTACCTCGCCCTACCAACAAAAAGGAACTTCGAGTGTTCCTGGGAATGGCTGGCTACTGTCGAATTTGGATCCTGGACTTTGCTTCTATAACCCAGCCACTCTATGAGAAGCTGAAAGGGAAAATTCCTGAGTCATATCCATTGGAGTGGACAGGTGAAGAAATCCAGGCGCTGAAACGATTGAAACAAGCCCTGACTAGCCCACCTGCCTTAGGCTTGCCTGACATTAACAAGCCTTTCCAGTTGTTTGTGGATGAGCGCAAAGGAACAGCAGTGGGTGTTCTCACGCAGAGGACAGGAAGTTGGAACCGACCAGTGGCTTACCTGAGCAAAAATATGGATCTTGTCAGCCGAGGATGGCCAGGCTGTCTTCGCAGCATAGCGGCTGCTTCTCTGCTCCTCACAGAAGCAGTTAAGCTGACTTATGGCCAAACTATTGAAGTAACTACCTCTCATTCCATTCAATCGCTGCTAGAGGTGCAAGGACCAAAATGGATGACCAACTCCCGTCTGGTAAAATACAGAGCCCAGCTATGTGAAAATCCCAGCATCATCATCAAAGACCGAACTACGCTGAATCCAGCTACTCTAATGCCTCTGCCAGACCAACCAGTGCATGAGTGTGAAGAAATAATGTCAACCGTGCACTCTAGCAGACCAGACCTAAAGGATGTGCCTATCCCTGGAAGTGTTATTCTGTTCACTGATGGAAGTAGCTCAGTAGTTAATGGAATTCGACACGCGGGATATGCAGTGGTCACTGAAGACCAGGTGTTGATGGCTGAACCGCTACCTGCTAATACTTCCGCCCAGAAAGCTGAACTGATAGCCCTCATCAAGGCTTTGGAGTGGGCGACAGGGAAAAAGGTGACCATTTATACAGACTCCAAATATGCTTTCCTGACTGTTCAAGTACATGGAGCACTGTACCGAGAAAGAGGATTCCTAACAGCCGAAGGGAAAGAAGTGGCACATGCATCCGAAATTCAGCAGTTACTGGAAGTAATATGGAAACCAGCTAAAGTGGCAGTGATTCATTGCAGAGCCCACACAGGAAAATCTGACCCGATTGCCCGAGGCAATGCCCGGGCTGACAAGGCAGCTAAGGAAGCAGCTCTGAAGCCCTATCAAGGTGCAGCTAATCTTATGGTTGTTTCACTGCCCTATTTCGACTCACCGCCTCCCTATACTAAGGAAGAAAAGGAAGAGGGGGGGAGGAATGAATATCACATTAAAAATGGCTGGTACATCCTAACTGATGGGCGAATTTGGGTGCCTCAACGCATAGCCCGCACTGCAGTTTTCCACATGCATGATCAGTGTCACTTGGGGAAAGAAGCTCTTCGACACTTGATTGAAAAAACTATGTACATTGACAGATTGGCTTCCCTTTGCGCAGAAGCATCCCGAAGATGTGTGATTTGTGCCCAGAACAACCCTCGCAAAGGTCCAACTCCCCAACCTGGACAGATTCTTCGAGGCAGTCGACCATTTCAGGTGATCCAGATGGACTTCACCCACATGCCTCCTGCTGGTGGCTACAAAATAGTCCTGGTAGCCATATGTACTTTCTCCAAGTGGGTTGAAGCATGGCCAGTGAAGTCTGAAGGGTCCAGAGAAGTTACCAAACATCTCCTTGAAGACATCATTCCTCGGTATGGGATGCCACAGCAAATAAACAGCGACAATGGACCTGCGTTCCAGTCTGAAGTAACAGAAAAATTGAGCCAAGCTCTCCAGCTAGATTGGAAATTGCACTGCGCTTGGAGACCTCAGAGCAGCGCTATGGCAGAACGCGCCAATCAGACTCTTAAATTACACCTGAGGAAAATGTGTGCTGAAACTAAAACTAAATGGACTCAGATGTTGCCTGTGGCACTCTTGCACATGAGATGCACTCCTGGGGCCAACGGCTTAACTCCTTATGAGATGGTTTTTGCCAGACCACCACCCCTGCCTGCTATGGTGGGAACATTGGATCTGAGGGGGGAGATGAGTCTCAAGAGGGTGCTTCGGGAGTTAAACCAGGCTGTTCTAGAAATTGGTCAGTATGCAGAACAGTGTCCATTAGGTCTTACTACCCCTGTACATGGTTTCAGTCCTGGGGACACTGTATGGGTCAAAAGTTACAAAGAGAGAACCCTGGGAGGGAGCTTGCACTTTAGGGGAAATTCGACCTTCATTTTTCTTGATTCCCCTTTCTGAAGGAGCTCGGTTGGGACATCCAGTTTATGCAAAGCGTTCCACTATTGCTATAGGCAATTGGGCAGATAATGAGTGGCCTCCTGAACGCATAATTCAATACTATGGCCCGGCAACTTGGGCACAGGATGGCTCCTGGGGATATAGAACTCCTGTATATATGCTAAACAGAATAATTCGTTTGCAAGCTGTGTTAGAGATTATCACTAATGAAACTGCCAGAGCCTTGACTACTTTGTCTAAAACCCAAACCCAGCTTCGTAATGCTGTGTATCAAAACCGTTTGGCTTTAGATTATTTGCTTGCTGCTGAAGGTGGAGTTTGTGGCAAATTTAATCTCACAAATTGTTGCTTACAAATTGATGATAATGGAAAAGTGATTGAAGAAATATCAGACAAGATAGTCAAACTGGCTCATGTCCCTGTTCAGAAGTGGGAAGGATTTCAATGGGATGGAATGGACACCTGGCTCGGATGGCTCGGCGGGTTAAAAGGGTTAATCGGAATCGTGGGAGTAGGAATTTTGTTGTGTATTTTCCTACCCTGTCTCTTACCCCTGATAATACAGGGAGTAAAGGGAATGATGGAAGAGATTGCAGATAAACGCTCTGCTTTGCATTTGATGGCTTTGCATGAATATAGACTTTTACCCTCTCGTGAAGCTGCACAAAGTTCTTTTTAATTCTTTAAGGCTTTGAGCTTCACATATACACCTATATACACATGTTATACTAATAGAGAGTGTTAAGATTAATTTCTAGTAGGTAACCCTGTCCAATCTCAGAAGAAGAGACATCGATAGTCCAAGCTGGTTTACTGACCAGGAGAAAGGTAAACCGCTGGACTCAAGAAATTATCCCATCATGCTGTAAGAAGATTTCGGGGTAGGCTAAAGGGTCCGCAGGCACTCCGGACGCTGCCCGGCCCAGCCACACCTGCAACTGCTGTGGAAAAGAAGAATTGAGGCTAGGTCTTACTGTACCTGACCAAGGACAAACAGGTACTCCACGTACGACCAGACCTTGAAAAAAGAAAAAAAAAAAAAAAAAAAAAACTGAACCAAAGGAAATTTAGACAGGTACCTATAAAGGTGATGCTCTTAAATCAACCCACTGAGTTCAGTGTCTTGATGTAAAAGCATCAAAGGGGGGAAATGAGAAGGAACAGGTAATTAGACAAATGTAACAGGTAGAATTTAGGATTTAGAATTTAGAAGATAAGAGTTAATCAGTTAGAGTTAAAAACAATTAAGGCTTGATATTAAACTGCACAGATGTCTCTTCTAAAGGAAATGGCTAAAATAAGGAAATGCTTAAGTTGCAATGTTCATTTGAAAAATAGACTTAATGTTAAGCAAAGGGTCAGACGTTTGTCATATAGGAACTTTTCACTTCTGCTAACTAAGATGTATTTTTGCCAAAGAACATGATATTAGTCTGCGGTTTGGCTATTCCTCTTTTTGACCAGATTTGATCAGACAAGACCCTTGATTTATTTGGAAACTTGTTTATCAAGCCAAGTATTTTGCTAACTTTTGCTAAATCTATCAGAGTCTGAGAAATGATGTAACGACTTCCTTATTTTGTGTGTTTTGTAATCTGAAGCTATATATGCCTTGATTTGATTCTTGTTCTGGGCTGCCTTATCTTCTCTTCTCAAGGCAGTCACTGTTGCTTGGCTAAGTAACAGTTAAATAAAACGCTCTGTGTTTGAACCGTTTCTGGCTTTGAAGACTCCGTTCTTAAAAGTAAATCAATTTTTGGGTTCCCGCCGTAACAGTAGTCAATGAAGTTGTTTTAACAAGGGAATTATATCCTTTGTCTAAATGGTCCCAGTCCGCATTCTGGTTGCCCCATGTTAAACCTACTGAAATTTATAAATACTTTCCAAAGGCAGCCCCACATAGAGACAATAATCCAAAAGGGATGTAATCAAGGCATATGCCACTGTAGCCAGATCTGGAATCCATAGGAATGGTTGCAGCTGGCACACTACCTTTAGCTGTGCAAATGCACTTCCTGACCACGGCTGGAACCTGGGCATCCAGACTCAGAGTTCAGTCCAAGAGAACACTGAAGCTGCACGTCTGAGATTTCAGGGTGGATTGTAACCCCATCTATCACAGGCAAAGTCCCTGTTCCTTGATGTGCCTTTCCACTGGCCAGGAGCACCTCTGTCTTGTTTGGATTAAGTTTCAATTTGTTTGCTCTCATCCAGTCTATTACTGACAATAGATATTGGTTTAATACTGAGACAGTTTCCTTGAAATCTCCTGGAAATGAGAGACAGAGCATATTGATAATGCCACACCCCAAAATGACCTCTCCCAGTAGTTTCATGAAGATGTTAAAAAACATGGAGGACAAAACAGAATCCTGAGGGACACATTAGGACGATGGCCCAGGAATTGGACAGAAGTTTCCCAGCACTACCTTCTGAGTTCACCACTAAAAGAAAGACCAGAACCACTGTATAACAGTGCCCCTAGGTTCTATCCCACAGAGATGGTCCAGAAGAATACTTTGGTTGATGGTATTCAAAGACATAGAGAAGTACAGTGGTCCCCCAGTTTACGAATACCCCGGCCTACGAAAACCCCGGTCTAAGAAAGAGCAGGGGCCGGAAAAATGGCCCCGGTTTACGGAAAAAAAACCAGTTTAAGAAAAGAAAGAGGCGGGAAATTCAAATGGAGTGGGGGCTGGTTTAAGGGGCCCCGGTTTACGAACTTTTCAGTTTAAGAAAGGGGTGCTGGAACGAATTAATTTCGTAAACCGGGGGACCACTGTACAGCAGAACCACTCCCCTGTCCAATTCCTTGTGTGTATCATCCACCAAGGCAGCCAAAACTGTCTCCATCCCATAACCAGGGTGGTTATGAAGCCTGATTGAAATTAATGTAGATCCATCTCATCCAGAAACCTCTGGAGGTGGAAGGCCAACATATGCTCTAGAGCCTTGCAAATAATAATAATAATAATAATAATAATATAGAATATTAGAGACTGGCCAATAATTGTTCAGAATTACGGGGTTTGGGGTGGCCTTTTTAATAATGCCTTTGCCACAACCTAAGGTGTTCACCACTCCACTTTTCCACTTGACAGGCCACCTTCTTGCTGCTTTCAAAAGCCAGGAAGGTTAAGAATCCAGTATACATGTAGTGGCTCTCAAGGATTCTTTTCACATCTCATTCACATCCTTAAATCAGCTTTCTGGTCAGTTGGCAAACCTATAAATAATAGTCTTATTACAACTGTGAAGGAGTGCCCTCTCTCCATGGTGACACCATCTGGCCTGGTGCTGGGAGAGAGTGAAGGAGAGGGTTAGCTACACCACCGGATCTGGCCTTAAGTTGAAGAGCCCTGCCTCCATGACAACACCATCTGACCAAGGAGGAAGAGAAAGGGCAAGCCAAACTCCATCGGGGCCTGTGCTAGATTATAAAGCAGAGCCCTTCCTCTGTGCCATCTGCCTTGGTCCAGGCCTCGGAGGGAGAGAAGAACTGCTGGACCTGATCCCCTTCCCCACCACCTTTCCCTTCTCCTTTTGTGTCATGTCTTCTTAGAATGTAAGCCTAAGGGCAGGGAACCATCTCATTAAAATAATAATTGTAAGCCGCTCTGATTGCCTTTAGGGCTGAAGAACGGGGCATAAATAAACTAAGGGAGCAAAACCTTTGTTTATTGCTTGCAACCACTGTTGCTTTTATCCATCTAGTTCAGTTGCCTATTCTAGCTGGCAGGAGTTCTCCTAGTTCCTAGGCAGAGACATTTCCCAAACCCAATTTCAATACTTACTACATTGATGCATCCTATTTATTCACCCAGGAGCGTACAGTGGCTGGCATGTAGTGCCAAGTTAGTCTCCCCTCCAGACAGCTTACAGGGCTTGACCTACTTAGCTTCCATAGCAGAAGTACAGCATATGCCTTCAGACCCTTCTCTTGTAGTGAGGCTAGATGCTGCAAAAGAAATGTAGAAACAGCAGCATTCCAAAAGGTAAATGGAATTTTCCTTTCCAAAGAGAAAAAAAGATTGAGAGAAAAATCCGTTTATTTTTCTTCCTCTACCTCATTTCGTGGGTCAGCTATAACAATATGGTAGAAGGGATCTCAAAGTTAATTTTGTCAATTTCATGCATTAATGTAAAATCATTGTATCATTTAAAAAAAACCCACACTTTCTATATAGTATATGCTGTGTGTAATCATATAACATATCTTTTTGAACCATCATCCAGGAAGATGGAGAAAAAAAACCACTGTCCACTGAATTACTTCGGAGGTTTATTCTGACCCCATAGTAATACCAAGATATTACAGGGTAGAAACATGCCCTGTGTCCACAAAACAGTTTGTGAGTGAAGAATTGAAGGTATTTCACAATAGTCAAAGAGCAATTGATAATCAAACATGTCAACATTATGAATGTTTGCTCTGAGAAGTTATCAGGCTCCATTCTTCTTTTGGGAAAAACAATGTAAACACCACAATCTCTGTCTTTTACAGCTACTACTACCTGCCTTTGAGTTACACTGTCTACTTAGTTATAAATATGTAACTAAGTAATAATCTCCCCCCCCCCCCAAAAAACCCCCAAAATAATCTATGCACTACCGCAATGAAGGGCCATTCTTTGTGCCAATCATTCTACAGAGAACCAGAACTTTGCAAGCAGACTTCCCATGCCTTGGCCATGTTTTCTTATTCATTGCTTTACTACATCATATTTCAGCCACAAAATGGCATAGTTTCCCCCCCCCCTCCCACTACACTTAGTGGCGTCCCACACACCGGGATGTCACCTGGTGCAGCGAGGTGAGGCTTTAGGGGGTGCTGCCCAGTGTGGCTTTACACTCAAGTAAACCCATGGTGGGCAGGAAGGAAGGGGTCCCCTGGGCCTCCCTTTCCCTGCCCGGTGTGGCTTTAAGTGTGAATAAACCTGCATTGGGCAGGGAGGAAGGGGTGCCCTGGGCCTCTCCCTACCTGCCGCTCACCGTAGCATGTGGCAGAGAGATGGGAGGACCCACTCAGTCAAATGTCACCCCTCTTCTGGGGTGTCATCTGGTGTGGTCCGCACTCCCCACATACCCCTAGTGATGCCACTGAATACATTACATTGTCTGAGACTAAATAAAGATTTGAGCCACAGGTTTCAAATCATTCCGGCATGTCTGCTTTTTGCAGCAGCCTTAGACTCCTTTTGGCTGTCTTGGAGTAGCTTATGGCCACTTTGGGGGCATACATCATCCAAACACCGTGCCCTCTGAAGTAGCCAGAAACTTCTTCTTTTGTACTGTGTGTTTCAGGCCTAACTGTGTGAAAAAAGTTGTAGATAAGCTTTTGTAGGCTGCGAAAGCTTATGTTAGTCTCAAAGGTGCTACATGATCCTTATGAACATTTAGCAGGTGGCTGAAACTGGGAACACTTGTTATAATTCTTCAGGAGACAATACTGTAAAATGGCTAACTTGTGGGTTCTAGTTTTTTGTGTATTGTGCAAAAAATGTGTCTCATCTGATTAGATGAGGTTTAAACTAGCCAAAATGAGAGAATATGCCTCTTCAAGAAGTGTACAGTGTGCACACCATTCCTGTAATCCAAACCAGCAACATTATTGCACATGCATGCAGCTTTTGTAATGTTTCTATTTTTATGCAGCTTTAGAAGAAAGTGCCAACTCTATCTATTTTCTGGCTTTGTGCCATTGATTTGGAAGCTGAAGAGTTTGGCATATTAAACATACAGCCAACTTGTATGCATGTTTATAGGATGTTTCAGTGACTTCACGTAGATCTACTCTCCAGTAAGTGTATATTGGACTACAGGTGCTGAACATGCACTGCATAAATAAAGCAGTTTGGCACTGCTTTAACTACCATGGCCTAATCCTATGGATTTGTGGGATTATCTATGTAGCACCAGAGCTCTCTGACAGAGAAGGCTAAATGTCTCAAAAACTACAACTCCCAGAATTTCATAGTACTTAGCCATGATAGTTAAAGTGATATAAAACTGCATTATTTTTTGCAGTGCAGAATCAGCTAGAGTAACATGGCCAAAGAAAATATTTTGTAGAACTTGGTTCTCCCTCCCAATGCCAAGGCATTTCCTTGCCAATGACATGGAAAATGTTAGCTGTTATACTGGGAGATTGTGGTATACTCTGATTTTGAAAATTCAGGCCTTTGATTTTAAATACATGTGATGGTTAAATTAAGAGGAAGAGGACAAGGAAGAATACAGACAACTGATTTTAAAGATTTTAAAGATATCATTTAATATTTGAAATGAAGATTTAAGGTTGCCATAAAAGAAATAATACATTTTCTTTTCTGCAAATAATAAGAGAGTCTTGACACATGAAAGCTCACCATAAAAAAGCATCAGTAACTTTTCACCTTTATACAAGGCCATAAAGGCCAACTTTTTCTTCAGCATAAAAGTTTTATTATATGCAAGCATGTTGCATTTTGTACTGGCATTCCACATAGTCTTACATGTGTGAAAAATGAAATGAGTAGGTGCACAAGTCCATATTTACCTAGCTACTGCTGTGATATTGAAGCATATGAGCAGCTGTTGCACATTGGTTGTTAGTGGAGTGACTGATACATCATAGCCCATTTCTTTTATTTAGAGAGCTGCAGCACTCAATTCTGAGAAGTGCAATATCCAGTCATTTGGTTCCAGACCTCTTTTCTCTACCAATGCAGGAATATATACATTATGATATTATTATTATTATTATTATTATTATTATTATTAAAAAAAGGTTTCTGCTGGGCAATGGCAGCCCTAGGTTTGGTGTCACCCGGTGCAGGAACTCATGCCCCCCCCCCATTGACCTCCTCCCATTTCCCACCATATAGAATCCTTAGTAATGCTTTTTTTTTTTGCACTAATGTTACTCATAAATCAAAATTCCCATGTACTACTGACTGTAATTTAATAGTTGTGACATAAACAACTAGCAAAATTAAAATGATATCTTCAGATTACAATATCATATGCATAACCTAAATGTATTTACATATACATAGTGAAGATTTGGTTTTAAAAAAGAATGTTTTTAAAGAAATTAGGGGCACTTCTTTCTTCTCCCACTAAACTTCACCTCACCCCCACCATCTCTTAAAGCATTTTAAAGAGATACAGGCAAATGCCACAATGTTTCACATCCCCTAGTCATGTCTTACACATGAATATAGAACATATTCTCCATAGAATCTACAATAAAAGTAGAAATGATAATGGCAAATTGATTCTTAAAATAATTTAGAAGAGTTATTTTTGAAGATGCAGTAGTAAGCTAGGGAAGACATAATTTTTGTTGCTAAATATTTATGCCACCCTTTTGGTTCTTTACAAAATATTGCAGCATTTTTTTAAAAAAAATCTCAGTTTCTAATGTGCTTCTTCTAATGGCAAATCATTCATCTTCATTTATTGCTCTTCACCCTAGGGATAAGGTAGTGCTGCTGATAGGGTCATTTTCCATTCTTCCATGTCTCTTTCAGACTGAATATTGTTCTCATTAGTTATTAAGTTTACCAAACTATCTTACCTAAAATTCATTTAAAATGTTTTTGTAAATGTTGGTGCGAGTGCCAGTTTGGGGAATAGATCCTTGATCTTGAGATGATAAGTACCAACTAAAAAGCAAACATTTGTACATGTTATTACTTTATATGAAGGAACTCAAGATTCCAGGTGACATGAGAATGTGTCCAACAATGTTACACTCTGTATGAGCTGTCCTTCACCCAAACAAAGAGCAACACTTAACAGTGCTGTGACAGCTTCACATTGCACATTGTCCTTTTCCACATCACTGGTTGCTGGTAGATGTGTGGAAAGCACAGTTTGATGACATCAGGATACAGGTAAGAGTTGCTACATGCGGGAAGAGAGGAAATCTGTTTGGAAATGCTGGGCAACATATTGTTTCTCATCACATGTCATCAAACCCATAGGCATTGTACAGCAAGTACACAGCAAAATCATAACCAGTGGCTTTCATGTCAGAAGGGTGCGTATCTGTTCCAGGTTTTAGTTCAGAGAAGCTATGCATGATGCTGAATCCTAGCCAAACAGGATATTTCCTTTAAAAAAACTACTATGTTACTCTGGGTAGCTGGAAAGGATGTCATATTAAAGAGGAAGCAAATTTGCTTTCTGAGGCTTTGGAGACTAGGGAATTTATTACATGAAGCTAGGGGAATGCAAACAGAAGGGAGCGGGAAGGGAAGGCAACAGGGAAATCATGCATATTACCACATGGGAGAATGCCACTGATGCCACTGGAAGTCCCCAATCCATTCCTCATTTGTCCCACAGCAACCAATTTTCAAAAACAATTCTGAACCGTTCTTGAAAATCGGCTGCTGTGGGACAGATGGGGAATGGATTGGGGACTTCCGGAGGCATCGGCAGCATTTTCCCATGTGATAATATGTGTGATTTCCCCATCCCCCTTCCCACTCCCTTCCGTTCCACTCCATTTACGTTCCCCAAGCCCTGTGCGATAAATTCCAAAGATGTGGAGCAATAGATACAAGTTTCAGGAAAAGAAATTCCACCTCTGCATTAGGAAGAAATTTCTGATGGCGAATGCTGTTGGACAGTGGAACACACTTCGTCTGAGAATGGTGGAGTCTCCTTTTTTGCAGGTTTTTAAATAGAGGCTGGATGGCCATCATTTGGGGGTGCTTTGATTGTGTGTTCTTGCATGGCAGGAGGTTGGACTGAGTGGCCCTTGGGGTCTCTTCCACCTCTATGCTTCTAGTACTCTAATTCTCTGATCACCCCACAGCCCATAGATACTCCTACTGTAGTCCAGAAAGTAACTCATGGGAATACTTACTACTAACACATTACTGATACCATTTCACAACCTGTCGTGATCTATAAAACCCTATACAGCTTAGGTCCAGATTATTTGAGAGACCATATATCTTTCCATACAAACCTGCTAGAGCACTAAGATCTTCTGGAGAAGGTTTTCTTTTGGCCTCACCAACATTGAAGGCTTGCTTAGTGAGGACATGAGAAGAGCCTTCTCAGCTGCTTTTCCCACCCTCTAGAACTTGCTCCCATGGGAGGCTAAGCTTTCCCTTCCCTGCTTGCTTTTCATCAACAAGCTAAGATTTTTTTTTTAATTTAAGCAGGCATTTTAATACATAATCATGTTAGGGTGGCTTTTGTATGCGGTGTGTGTGTGTATTGGTTGTGCCTTTTAGCCTTTGCATATTTCTATGTAGTTTTGTATAATTTTTAGATTATTTTAAATGTTTTATGTTTTTATTGTAAAGTGGGGCCTTATTATCCACTGGGGTTTAGTTCCAGGACCCCCTGTGGATAACAAAATTCTTGGATGCTCAGGTTCCATTAAATACAATGTCATAGTTAAATGATGTCCTTACATAAAATGGAAAATTACGGTTTGCTATTTGGAATTTATACTTTTTTGGAATATTTTCAAGCCATGGATGCTTGAATCCATGGATTAAAAAAATCTGTAGATAAGACGGGTCGACTGTAATGTTTTTTGAAATGCTTTTTATTTGTAAGCCACCTTGGATCACTTCTGGGAGAAAGGTGGCATACAAATGAAATACAGTGGTCCCCCGGGTTACGAAAGTAATCCGTTCCAGGACCCCTTTCGTAACCCAAAAATTTTCGTAACCCGGGGGACCGCTGTATTTGTAGCGGAGTGCAGTGGAGCGCACAGATTTAAAGGGCCGGATTTTTTTGTAACCCGGGTTTTTTTTCGGAAGCCGGGGCCGTTTTTCCAGCCCTGGTGTTTTCTTTTCCCGGGATTTTCGTAGCCCCGGGGGATTCGTAACCCGGGGGACCACTGTAAGTAAAATGAATAAAAATAAGTTAAGATTGAGAGACATGGAAAACTGTCTTCATCACCCATCTCTGATCATCACAATTCTGGGTGGATTCCCTCACCTCCTCCCTAGACACACACTCAGCAACACTGCCACAATGTAGCAGACCATGTGACTAACTGATATACTATACACAGATACTTTGGTCAGGTGTGTATATGTGTCTACTCAATCTGTCTCTTTTCCCCAAACATGCTCTAAATCCAATACTTCAGTCATGCAGAGAAACATTATTTCCTGCTATAAACAATCTTTCACATGGCTTGCACACAGTGAGTCAAAGTGTTCACCCTGTGCCACTGTTCAGAGTAGGTGAAATTAAATTTGGAATTATGCTGAGTCTCTAGCGCAGATGTTATTTTTAATGTGTGTCAAATTGCTCTCTCCTTCTCACTTTCCCAAGTTGTTGGCTCCTCTGTTCCTTGCTAACTGTGAAATAACCCAAAAGTATTCCAGAAATATTTGCCACCTTTCCCTACTATTGGTCAGACTGAGTCAGAACACCCCCAGTAACAAGTGATAGCCAGAAATCCCATTAAGTTACTCTGAACAGTAAGTAATTGTAAGTCTGGCCATTACTAGCAAAAAGTGACATTGGTCCAGATTATTACTGCAAAAAGTAACCACTTAATGTAGTGGACCACTGTAAGTAACACATACTTCCAAGTACTGATATAACTGCTGTTTATAGCCAAATATTTATTCCTATATTCCCAACTGTGTAAAATCTTGAGTATGGAATAAAACATTTCATCAGACTATAGGAAGAAATCTGTAAGGTATTATAGGTTTGTAAAGAGCAAGCTAAAAGACACGAAACACTATCAGATATGCTGTTTAGCCATTCAACAAACAGCCTAATGTTTCAGCTACAGATTCCATTTAGAAGCTGTAGAAATATGCGGAGTGTGTCTATCAGTAAGTACAGGATCGTATTTTTTTTCTTTTTTTTTTTCTTTTGGCCATGGTCCTGCATAATGGTGAATGCTGTTGTTGCTATTGCTGGGCTGTTGTTGTTTTAAACTGAATTCAAATATGCTGAATCCTGCATTTTTCATATGTATAACTGGCTGCAATAACTAGCTGGCTGTGACATGCAAGTCAACAATATACACACTCAGGACTTCCTTAGGCTCCATTTTCTTCTCTCATGCTCACAGTATTCATGAAAACTAAACCTCAGAAATGTAGCCAAAACTTGGCAAACTAAGACTGATTTGATTTAAAATTTCTAGCCAGAAATCAAATTGGCTTGTCCTTTACTCACCTTTTAAATTGCAGACAGTCTACTTGCTATACTCTTCACTGTTTCTTGACACTTCATTCTTCCTTATTTGCATATCAGAACCCCAGCTTACATATTCATTAAACAAAACTGTTTGCTGAAAGAATCTTTCATAAGGAATGCTCTTAAAGAAATGCTTTCCCAGATCTTAATTCCTAGTAATTCATGCAGTTCAAGGCATGATTTATATACAAACACCCAAATAATTTTTCAGTTACATCATGTATAGCAATTGATATTAAATTGAAACTTCAGTTTTGGGGAATGATCCTAAACTCAATGCTTATTAGATGTCAGGGGTGGGGAAAGACATTGATCATAAAAGAGGAAGTATCCATATGTAAAAGAGGGTCTCAGAGGTCTGTTGCACCACAGTGTTGGCAGAGAGGGACCCTACATTTGATGGCCCAATAGAAGAAAGCCAAGGGTCTCCTGCAGGAGGTGCATGGCACCGTGATGCCACATGGAGGGGTCAGGGTCAGAGACAATATAAGGAAAGCCTGATACCCCCATGTGTCCTCTTGGAGCTCAAGCAGCATACCCTGCCCTCCCACCCTTGGTACAGTGTAGGTATAATTGGTTGCTATAGGGCCAAGTAGGAATTTTCTCCCCACTTTCCAAAGGAGTTTTTTGCTTACTCCCCACTGCAGCCAGGGGAACAATCAGGGCAATTGTCTAAGGGTGGCAGCAATAAATAAGCCATCACTGGGCAGATAGTGGGGAATGGAAGAGTTTCGGCATATACTGTCGCACCCCCTTGTGGTGTAGGTAGAGCTCTGGAACCACTTTGCTAGGGTTTCCATGGCCCGGAGGTGGAGAAGGCCTTGATCCTTAAGGTGGGCCTGTGGTGTTGCTCGCAGTTCTAAAGTTACATGGCTTGGGTGGGGATGCCTGGGTCTTCCTTCTACCAGAGGTCTGGCCGATGGGGGCAGTCCAGTAAAATGGACTACCCTCATGGGGGGCAGGTGTTTCACCTGAGGGAAGGCTGGGGAGGTAGTCAGATAATGACATCTGGCCTCAGCTGACCCCCGAGCAGGTCTCTCCCTATGTGGTCTTCTAGGAATTCCAAATAACTATAAATGATATTTGATTAGGTCAATAAAGTGGCCCTTTATCAACCCAGCTTGCTTGTCTGGTCTCATTATTCCATGGTGGAACATCAATAGCATTGTAAAATCAGCACTCTTTTTTTAAAAAGTTCCAGCTTTTTAATTCATTTCAAGTTTTTATCTGTTGTTATCTATGGATGGGCAAAATTTTATTTCCCAGCACTGTTATTCTGCACCCCAGACCCCTCCTTTTCTGACCCATAATCCTGGGGTGGGGGGGGGAGGCAAATCACCTCTATTGGGCAAAATTTTTCCTGTATTGTACTTTTGCATCCTTCTGAGTCCCTATTTTGGGTGGTTGGGTGAGTGGGTGGAGGGGGGATAACAACAGTATTGGGAATCTTTCTTTCTGGAAGAGCATTACATAAACTCCTTCCAGTTTAGCTGGAACCATGGATATTTAAGCCATGATATGTCCAGAACAATAGACCTTGAAAAATGAAAAATTCTGTTGAAAATGACAAAAAGTCATCATCAGCAGGGAGTGAACTTACATAGGCTAGGCTTAAGAGCAATTTCTTCCCCAGTAGAAAGTATAATGAACTCTTGGGAGCATCCTCTAAATTGGCCATCCTTCTAACTTCAATACAAGGTGCCCCAATTCCCTTCTTATACAAGAATCTACTAACTCCTTGTGTTTCTTCCAATGACATTAACTTTGGTTCTTTCCCTTATTTGCAACTCATTTCCCAGCCTTGTTCTGGTTTATCTCAGTCATTTCTCCCCATTCCAGTACCAGCATCCTACAAGAACCGATTTCCTGCTTCTGATCTGCTGGCCTAGATGTCACTACACTTTATCATCCATTTGGCTTGTTGCTCAGCTTTTCTTTGGCCCTGATCACACATAGAGCACTTACAGGAGCAGCATGCTATTTCTTTCACTCCAATTCCACTTGGCTACACTAATTTACATCAAAACATTGATTAACTCAGAACTTAATCCATTGAATCTCTTCTTCTGTCAACCAAAAGTTCTTTTCAGCCAAATGTTATATTTAACTAAAGGAACTAGGACTGCCACATCCAATTATAGCAACTGCACCGGAATCGAGTTCAAACCAGATGCAAAAGTAGTGCTATTAACATAAAACCCATTACGAGACGTGTCCATTTATCCCTGGGCTATATGGGGCTGATTGGCACTATAGGCTTCATGAATAAATACATGCGAACTAGTCTACCCATAGAGAATCATTGTCATGTTCCTGCTGAATGAGGAAAAAAACACCCTGATTACAAGATTGCTTTTACATAATGAATGATGAGCATTAAAACTAATCAATAGCTATGATACTTTCCAAATTGCTTAATTTGTCAGCATGTTTTTTTAAAGGCGTTATTGTAGGTGACATGAATCAAACTTGGTAATTCATTTTTAAAACATCTAGGAAACCATGTGTATGCCTGCCTACATGTGCATACATTTGTCCCAGCCAATATTATCAGAGATCCCTACAATAAGTGTCCATGTTCATAGTTACACAGAAGGAATAACATGAAAATGACAGAACTATGGCAACAGTTTTAGAAGTCCATAGTTTATTTTAACTTCAGTGCTCAAGTACACCACAGTTGAGGAGCCTTATAGTAATAAATAATATATAATATGTTTTATAATGCCTCCAGTGGTGCAATGGCAATTTTTGAAATGCAAATGTTTACTTTCCCATTAGCCACACGTGTAAAATGAGTCCAAAAGTGCAGGTGATTGTGCTGATCCATCTCAAAAACCCAGTTCTATCCATTTTAATATTTCTTTTTGTCAACCAGGAGAAGGTCTCTTGTAAAATTTTAAGTGTCTTTCTGCCAAGGATGTCATGATGGTGCACATTGTTCCTGCCTCATTTTATTGTTGGCTATGCTGAAAGATACAGACTGTCTAGTCCAAGCTCTCCCAGTGAACTGCATGGTTTTGTGTGGATTTAAAAGGCTCTCTGATCCAACACTCACATACTGAACCCCAGTGCCTCTCATGGCACATACACAATCACTTGATCATTGAAACACAAAAGAATATCACTACAGGTTGAGTCTCCCTTATACGAAATGCTTGGAACCAGAAGTGTTTTGGAGTTTGGATTTTTATTTTATTTTATTTTTATTTTTGGAATATTGGTATTTGCATATACATCCATAAGGGGATACCATGGAGAAGGGCCCTAAGTCTAAAGATGAAATTCATTTATGTTCCATATACATCTTATATGCATAGAGGCAGTGTTATACAATATTTCAAAATAATTTTGTGCATCAAACAAAGTAAGCAAACAGTGAACCATCAGAAAGCAAAGGTGTCACTATCTCAGTCATCCATGAAAAAAGTTTTAGTTTTTGGACTACCATCGGCTCTTCTTATTCATGGCTTGCCCTCTGCGGATTGGAGCATCCATGGATGGTCCCACCACATTCTCCTTAGTGGCAGTGCATGCATGCAGCCATGCCAGTGTGGTTGCACACACATCACATCACCATTGAAGAAAACGCGTCTTGAGGTCCCATGAAATTTGCCATCTCTGGGGGGTTTGGAATGGAATCCCCATGGATACGAATGGGCAACTGTATTTTGGATTTCAGAATTCCAGATGAGGGAGATTTAATCTGTAATATCTGGGTATTACAAGGAATATTAACTTTTAATAATTAACTGTATTAACTTTTCATGTCAAACTATCTCCTGCCTATTATACAGCCAAAATAAAGTCCATTGTAGCTCACAGTTTAGTGAACTGGCTTCTGTAGAAACTTGTTTGGACTATTCAGATTGGAAGTTATTGCCCATATTTGTCATCCTATTTTATTTGGAGTGAGTTCAAAAACAAGGATGACAAAAAGGAAACGTGTCTCATCTTTTCTCACCATGCTTCTGTCATTAGTTCAATAGGTTCTTATTTACTGTGTCTGTTCCATACTCAAAAACTTTCCCATAGATTTTTCTGACCATGTGAAAGCAGTTAATTGAATGAAGGACTTCTACTTGGTGGTTAATAGGATTGTCATGGACTACTGACGGGAATATTTCACTCAGGTTATCTGATTTTTTTTTTAATTTGAATAAAAGGCTGAAGATCATAGTCTTGAATAAACAGCTTCTCTAACTTAATCATTTTCACACTTATAGTGTCATCCTGCTATTATTTCCTGATAGTCATAGCTTCAGCTGGCTCTCACAACTTCTCTATCTCCATTTTACAAGACACGATATTTAGCCTCTGACATATTTAAACAGTTTGAGGATAGCATGAAGTATAGCCTCGGCATTTATGTACATTGATCTTTTCTTTGAACATTTCCATCTTAGTTGTGAATTACATTTTCATTTTCTACAAACACAGTATTCCTCCTCTTGCCCATCTTCTCGATTATTTGGGGTTCTCTTTAATACTTTTGCTTCTAAAAGTAAAACATGCACTTTAAACATTCGTTCCCCTCCTCTACAGAGCATAGGGAGCTGTTCTTTCTCATTTGGTTAGCTGTCTGTAAAGAAGTTCACATGCCACTGTTAATTTGTCTTCAGTTTCAGATACTTTTCAGTTAAAACGAATGCAGAAAAAGTTTTCTTTGTTCTTAAAGTGAATGCCAATAAGATTTTTGTTTTTCCTGGTAAATGATAAAATGTAAGGTGGGCAACCTACAGTCTGCAGAGTAAACCCACCATTGCAAACCCACCATAGGAGCCCTGGTGGTGCAGTGGTTAAATGCATGTACTGCAGCCACTCACTCAAAACCATAAGGTGGCGAGTTCAATACCAGCAAAAGGGCTCAAGCTTGACTCAGGCTTGGATCCTTCCGAGGCCACTAAAATGAGTACCCAGATTGTTGGGGGCAAGTAGCTTACAGTTGTAAACCGCTTAGACACTGCTTAGGCGGTATGAAGCAGTATATAAATGAAGCTGTTTGTTTTGTTTGTTTGCTAATTTCTGCAGTCCCCAGACCCCTTCCTCCAATTCCTTCTTTTCATCTTTTATCCAAAACAGACATTGGAGCTTATTGTTTGGCTAATTAAACTAGTTTACCTCTATCCGGTTTAAGGCTTAATTCGGGTGGCATCCTGATCTTATCACAAACTTTTACTGCCGAATTTGCCCAGGTCCATCCCCGCTTGCAGAGCCACTCCTCCCAGCTCTTTTCGAATCTGGGAGTTTTCCAATTAAAGAAAATGGCTGCTGGAGCAGCTCTCCAAGCAAAGATGGACTCGGGCTGTATTTGAGCAGCAAATTCAGTGCTAAAAAGCTTGTGATAAGATCAGGATGTCACTGAATTAAGCCTTAAACCAGATAGAGGTGAGCCAGTTTAATAAGCCAAGTGATAACTCAATGAACATCAAGTCACTTGTGTGTGTGTTTGTGTGTCGGGGGGGGGGGGAATCTCTTGCAGCAGGTTTCTAGGAGGCAAAATTTTTTTCACCAGATTTGCTGAAGTTGCACACACATATAACAGGATGTGGGTCTAGAACAACAAAGCTGCTATTTGTTTGTTTATTCCCTTCTTTTCACCACAGCCTGAGAATTCAAGAAAGCTTTGTTGTTGTTACTGTTGTTGTGAACTTTGATAGAGCAACCCTGTGAGTGACAGACTTCCAAGTCATCCTGTTACCAAACTGCCCTGCTCAGGTCTTGCACACTCAGAGCCATGGCTTTATGCATTGACTCTACTCACCTGTTATGTGGTCTCTCTTTTCCTACTGTCTTCTACTTTTCCAAGCATTATTGTCTTTTCTAATGAGCCATGTCTTCTCATAATGAGTCTAAGGTATGACAGTCTCAGTTTAGTCATCTTCACTTCTAAAGATTGCCTGGGTTTGATTTGTGCTAGGACCATTTATTTGTCTTTATGGCAATCCATGATGTCCACAGAACTTTCTTCCAGGGCTATTTCTCAAATGACTCAAATACTTTGGACTTATTTTCTTCTTTTCACTTTTTTCACTTTCCAGCTTTCACAGCAGTAAATAGAAGTTGGAAATACAATGGTATGGACAATCCCAATTTGGTATTTAATGATATATCATTACATTTCAGGATCTCATCTAATTCCTTCTAGCTATCCTTGCAAATCCTAGCCTTCTTCTGATTTCTTGACTTCAACATCCATTTTTGGCTAATGAATCAGCCAAAGTATAGAAAATCTTTCACCATCTAAATCTCTTAATTGTCTAAAGTTATGTAAGTCATCTTTGGTCATTATTTTTTATTTTCCTTAATGCCCACCTGTAAACCTGCCTCTGCAGGTTTTTTGCTTGACTTTCTTCAGCAGTCATTATAGATCTTTGCTATTTTTTCTGCAAGGAGGATAATGTCACCCACATATCTTAAAATGTTGTTGTTCTTTCATCCAATTTTCATGCCTTCTTTTTCAGAATCAAAGCCAGATTTATATATGATACATTCAACTCTGAGGACTTCAACAGCATAATTAATAAATGTATTCATAATTGTTACTAAGTCATAATTTTGACACTATTGTCATGTAACTTGCACCCAAACATATTTTATTAGGCATTAGCTGGATGGTGAAAAGGAGCTCCATTCTGCTCATGCTTACAGTGCATGATAAATGTGGTTTCTATCAAGTTTAGAGAAGTCAGCCCAGGAGATATTATTTTGTTAATTATATTTAATTATGTAGGTGGTTCTGGATACTGGTAATTGTTGTTGTAAACCAGAGTTGTTTACTTCCTGAATCAAAGGTATCATAAGATATATATATATATATATATAGAGAGAGAGAGAGAGAGAGAGAGAGAATGCTAGTTTTCTGCTTTATTTTTGGAAAGTCTTAGTGGAATAACTTAAAAGAAACTAACAATCTTGGAAGAACATGCACTTAAAATGTTGCTAAATGACCAAGTTTTTAAAGGTTTATTTCATTATAGTTTATAGTTCCAACACCATATTCAATATGTCCCATTAAGAAGACACTTCAGCTTCTTAGAAAGGAAATATATAAAACACAGTTCATTCCATCTCAAGTGTCATTAATTATTTAAAGTGGACAGACATACCTCAGTTGATGAAGTCAATAAGAATGAAGCTTTGGGTTTTGTTTTGGTTTTTTTACAAAGTCTTTTGGGAACACATGGCTATGGATCGAATGGGAACATTTAGTCTTTTGATTGCTAAGAAAAGTTTACTGGAATTAAAACATATCTATATACAACTTCTATTGGCATGGGGGAGAGGGGGGAGATATTGATCCAAGGGCCAAAGCCCCTGCCCAATTTATCATGTCATCTATTAACACTTTGTGTTCAGATTTTCAGTAATTCAGTCGGAGTCCTTCAACTGAAGCCTCACAGAAATGTTCTCATTTGGATTGCTACTGTGAGATGCTGCATGATAAAAGAAAAAAAAGGGAAGGTAGATATTCCTGCATTTTGGAAGAAGCTTTCAAGTGGTCTCTAGAAGGTTCCATTTTTTGTAATTTACTTATGCAAGACTTATCTGACCTGGTTGTATAATTTCACCGGTGCCTTCTATTAGTTATGGAGAAGAAAATTTCCTGAAACATGTTGAACTGTTCTTTTTGTGATGTAGGAACCTATCCCTATTCTTCCCATGTTATTTCTAGTACCAATTTTTTGTTGAAGAATTCGTGTATTGGTGAGGTATACCTGTATCATCCTCTTCTTGGAGAGGGCCCAAACAGACAGGCCAAAACAAAGCTGCTTCAGATCACTTTGGAGGTATGCTGTTTAAATGATGCATGCATCCTACCCTGTTTCTCCTAAAATAAGACATCCCCGGAAAATAAGACCTAGTAGAGGTTTTGCTGAATTGCTAAATATAAGGCCTCCCCCGAAAGTAATGTTTGGGAGCATGTCCCCCCCTTTTTTTGTTCAAGAATATATGTGAATTCTTCTTCATGGAAAAATAAGACATCCTCTGAAAATAAGACCTACTGCATCTTTGGGAGCAAAAATTAATCTAAGACACTGTCTTATTTTCAGGGAAACATGGTAAGAGGCTGGAAGCTGCACCAATGCCACACTTTAGTCCTAAGGACTGGAACACAGCTTTGGGGCAGCTTCTAGTCTCTTAAGATGTGTGTGCCATTTAAACAGCATACCTGAAAAGTGACCTGAAGCAGTGTGGAGTCGAAGGCTTTCATGGCCAGCATCCATAGTTTTTTGTGGGGCTTTGGGGATATGTGGCCATGTTCTAGAAGAGTTCTTTCTGACATTTCACCAGCATCTGTAGCTGGTATCTTCAGACCTGAAGCAGCTTTATTTTTAGCCCTATGTGAAACGAGAGGAACGCTGATTTAAATGTGGCTATACAGCCTGAAAATAAGAGACTTCTGAGAACAAATATTGAATCTAAAAGACACAATCACTGAACAACATATTCACAATTAAGGAAGATTTTTATTGCAGTTGTGTGCCTTCAATTTGATTCTGATTTATGGTGTCCCTAAGGCATATCTATTACAGTGTTTTCTTGGCAAGATTTGTTGACAGGGGTTGAAATTGTCTCCTTCTGAGGTTGAGAGAGTTACCCAGTGGCTGAGTGAAACAGAGTCACAGTCCAACACTTAAACCACTGCACCATGTTGGCTCTATTATAATAAAACTATTCTTACTATTATCCCCCACAACTTTTTCCCCTACAAATAATAATCCAAATCTGCATTGTAAAGGTCTCACATCTATCACATTATCAGTGGCAAGGATGGTCATAGCTAAGGAATGGAAACATGCTGAGAACATGGATCATCTCACATTGTGGAGGAGGCTATGGGATCTGGCATTAAATGAAAAATTAACAGCCAAAAATCAACAGCCAAAGGTAGAGTTCTCAGAGGAGAACTAGGACAGATGTGTTTACTGAGCTATGGCACCCATTCATTGCTTCTGTAAACAATATGTCTGATATCTTGGGTCCACCAAGGTTTCAGCATAAATTCTGAACAATTTTTTCCATGATCCCTGATATTTTATACTTTGGAAACTAAAAATTCAGTATGTGTTTAAGCTCAGCTGGAAAATTAATTATATATTGAGGGTTTCTTTTTCTGTCTTTTGTTTGTTTGTTTTTTGGAATGAAACACTTTTGGCATGTTGCACCATATTTGTGTTTATCAATTTGTATTGTTAATTCTATTGAAGTTAATGAATAATTTAAACAAGAGGCGGGTCCAGCAGGGCAAACAGGGGCACACTCCCCCATCTAATTCCCAGTGTAGGTTATCCATCAAGGTGACCAATGCTTACTGTATTCCATCCCATAACCAGGCCTGAAAGCAGATTGAAATGGATCTAGATAATCCATTTCATCTAGGAACCCCTGCAGCTGGGAGGCCACCATCTGCTCCAGTTCCATGCCCAGAAATGGAATGTTGAAAATTGGCTGGTAGATTTTAGGGACCTAAAGGGTCTTGTGAAATGAATTGGCAGTGTGCCTTATTGGAAATATCAGAGGAATTTCCAAATAAAAGCCAGACTTGTTTTAATAAAATTAGCAAATAAAAATAAAATGTATCATATTTCCCTGCATCCTTAACAAAAATAAATACAAAAAATCAAAGCTGGGAGATATCTTTAATGAGATTCTCCCCCCCCCCCTTTTCCCCCTCTTTATGGATCACAGAGTTGCTTTATTTGGGGTGGTACAGACCGCCCAAAAAAGGCCAATCTGGTGCCACCTCTTTTTGCTACGGAACTTTGCCGCAGCAGCTAGATGCAGGAGCGAAGCTGTGCAGCAAAAAAGGACTGGGGAAACCCCACTCCTTTTTAGTGCCGCAGTTGCAGTGCAATTAACAAAAGAGGTGCCATTGGATGCCTTTCCGCTGCCGCAACTGTGCAGCTCCATCTAAAAGCTGTGCAGTTGTGGCAGCGTACTTATGCACGCCATCTAAAAGCCATTACGTGACGACACAGGCATTGTCACATACTAGGGTTAGGGAGCATGTGGATGCTGCAGGCTCCTTAATCCTTATCCTGCCCCACAGATGGCCCTTTTGGGCCATCTGTATCAGGCCTTTGTTTGCTTTTTTGGCTTTTTGGAGAATAAATATATAGAAGGCCATTGAAATGAATATACTTTTGTTCTCTCACTGTATCCTCCTAAGTATATAGCAGGTATATAATAACCATATTTACCCAGAAACAAATTTTCCAAATTTCTGATCACACAGAAACTTTGGATGTCCAACCGAAATGGCAAATGGTATCCCCAAACTATGAAATTGTGAAATGGCCAATGGCCAATTTCCCCCTCCATAATACCATGGGTGTGATTTTATATAGGGAAGAAAGTCTTCCCCCAAAATTGGGGTAGTGTGGTGAAAAATGGGCATCCTTCAAGAGGTGTTCAAAACAAAATGTAGAGTCACATATGACCCATGCAGCATACCTTGCCCACCCCTGCCCTTATGCAGGTGTTTAAGCTTGCAACATTTCCACTGGATCACCCAGTGTTATGATAATGATAGTTTTTCTTCAAACCCAGGCAGCATTTTAAATAGAAGATATTGATTTCAACTCGGAATGGCCCCCTTCCCATTCAACCCTTTGTGATCTCTTTCTTTGCTATTTGAAGACAAAATTTAACACTGCCTTTGCATTGTGTGTTCCTTTGTATGCAAACTGTCAGAAAAACACAAAATCTAGGAATTTAGCAACCTGTTTATTTAATATGTACATTTAATATGTATTTAATACTGTCTCATGTTTTTCTGTTGGTGCCTGGACAAATGTTTCTTGGACCACAGTTCTATGACCTTATCAATATGCACTGATATTCTGCATTGGCTACCTAGTCATATCTGCTTAATTAAGTAATATCTCCTGGCCTGTCCATCTACTCACCATAAAAGCCACAGATGGATCAGGTGAAGGACATCTGTTCAGCTGCTGATGGGGTACATTTCCGTTCCTCTCCTGCCAGTGAATGAGGCCTTGACAATCAGAAGTAAAACCCCATAGCAAGTGTCATTCATTAGTAGGAGTGGAGTAAAAAAATCATCCTTCTTGTACCTCAACCAGAAGCCAGGTGGAGCTCCTTTGTCCAATCTAATGGTGGTGTGGAGTAGCATTTACATAGTTTACAATGACATTACAAAGTCTTACAAATACAGAGAAGTTACAGATCCATAACCCAATGTTACAAATCTGTAGCTGTAATACTAAATGCCAGCCATCTACTTTTTAAAATTTCAAAATGGTATCAGTCTGAGATTGAAGATGGGGAGAATAAATAAAAGCCGTCTAAAAATTAGTTAAATTGGAACATCGACACAATGTTGTTTTGCAAACATTGAAGAGAGAAAGCAGATGCCCAAGGACAAATTAATGTGAAGTAGGCCACATCTGCACTGCAGAAATAATGTAGTTTGATAGTATTTTAACCGCCATGGCTCAATGCTATGAAATTCTGGGGTTTGTAGTTATGTGAGATTTTTTGCTTTCTCTGTCAGAGAGCTCTGGTACCAAACTCCAAATCTCAAGATGCCATACCATTAAGCCATAGCACTTCAACTGGTGCCAAGCTGCATATATTTCTGAACTGTAATTGCAGCCATAGTTACTACAGAAAAAATGTAAAAGAAGTAAAGGAAAAATCATGGAAACAAACTGTTCTAAAATGAGAGTTATAAATAAAATTAACTTTTGTATGTAGTGGTGGTAACAGAAACAGCAGCAGAGATGGCAATGGATAGGTAAAAGATGAGCAAAACCATAAAGAACATTAGATTTTTTTTTTTTAAAAAAAATCAAAATTGATATTAGGGCAATTCTTTTAATTACAAGAACCAAAAGGATTTTTAAAAACACATACAAAGACCAAGAAATTTCCGGCAAAAAGCAAGCAGGGAGCAGGGAAGCAAAAGGAGATGGTGATGGGGGAAACTGATGTGATCTTGAAATTATGTTGTCCAGCTGGGATTCTAAAATGTAATAGAAGGTACAGGTAGCTTCTGGTGCAAGTAATAGTAGTGCCTCTCCTTGAAATCTGGGGATGAGGTTTCTCTTAGCCCTTGTTCTGACAATGAACCAGTCTCTGATTGAGGGAGAAAGGGATCCAGACATTCAAACAACTTTCAACATTTTGTTCAATCAGATCATGTGATGGTATTGTGTTTCCCCTGGAGTAACAACTAGGCATAGTCAGAGCAGAGTACACATAAATGTTTATGCTTTCATTTTAGAAAATATAACATCCATCCTAATCGGGCTCCTTTACTGATGAAGAACAGAGAACAACTAGACAATTTATATCAGCAATGCTTGAGATAATTTTAGATGTGGAACTAGAAGAAGGAATATTTCAGATAAAGGTGATATCAGAGGAAAAGGGGTCTTGGGAAACTGGAATGAATAGAATGAGCAGCTGTTTGCAAAAGAACTGAAATGAAATATAAGGGCAAACACTGAAGGGAGTGAACAAAATATAAGCAACTCAGAGGCAGGGGATGATTTCTCTAAAGATAAGATTACAAAGTAAGAAAGGGGAGGAAGAAAAAAGGCAGGAAGTGAGATGTACATAGGATGTGAACATGGACTAGGCATATACGTTAATATAATATTTCCAAAACAACAATACATTTTCTTGAGATATGCATACAGAATAAACATTCTTGAAAGAAAGAAAGAATACAGAGAGATTTGACCATAGTGATGCAGAGTTTCTTCCTCCAAAGGATAAAAAGGAGCCCAAAGACATACAAAAACCCAAAAGAAAATAATTAAATGGGAGGAGGGGAGCTGGGGGATCAAGATGTAATATCTTAAACATTTAAAAAACAGATTGGATTGAACCCTCCATACCCATGATCCAACCATCCATGCCTTGAAAATATTCACACACACACACACACAAATACTCAAAAGCAAACCGTGATTTTGTAATTTTATATAAAGGATGCCATTTCACCATGCTACTGTATATAATGGGACCTAAGCATGTATTTTGGTATTGATGTGGGATTGTGTGTGTGTGTGTGTTGAAACCAAACCTCAGTGGATACCAAGGGCCCACTCTCTTACATTCACATTTGATCAGTGGCACATAGGTTCCTTTGAAACTAAAGCAACGAGTTCAATTGACTTTGGCTGAAATATCAACTAAAGTCAGAATTAGGGAAAGTACAGTCTGAAGTGGGGGTGTGGAGGTTGATCAGACAGTAAAAAGAACAAATGAGATATAGCATTAAATGCAAAAGATGACCAGCAGAATGAGCAGAAGTAGAAAAGAGTCCAAAGGAATCAATAAAAGCAAGACAGGACTGTGTCTCGGCACCATCTGATTGATATGGATATTAAATTTCTGTACTATAAGTGTTGAAGGGGAAAGCTTGGAAAGAAGAAAGTCAGTGCTCAAGTCACACACAAAATTAGACAAAGAGACTAGAAGATAATCAATAACTGCAAGATGAATATTAGCAAGATAAAACAGACAAATGGTATGCTGCTTAGAAGTAAGAAGAACTTGTGAGAGCGGAAAAGAGAGAATGGGAGAATGCCAATGTGAAGACACAGTAATATCTATCCCTGCTCCATCAAGAAAGATGAATAAGAACAACTGCAGTGGTGATGGGGACACCATGGAGAAGAATATCTGAGGTAACTGTTCGGATGGAAGAAGCCACATCTGTCGAAACAAATTGAGAAAAATATCAAAGAAGCAAATACCTTTTGAGCAGAAGTAGAATATTGACCACAAACTATCATACAACAAAATTTAAGAGAGAGAAGAAAAAAAACAGGCATAGAAGATACAGAAAATTAAGTTAACAATATAGGGAATGTGGTGTGTGTGTGTGTGTGTGTGTATCAGGGCATGAAGAATGGAGAGCTTGGCTTGTTCTTGAGACAGAATGCAACTGCATCCCAAACAAGTTGTTCAAGAAGTGGGGCCCTTAGTTTTGTCCCATATTTGTTTGACAATAGTTGTACAGGTGCAAGTGTTAGTGGGTTCCATTTTTTTTTAAATGTCAATAGTGATTGGAATGGCAGGGAAGCACAATCTATCCTTGTATGGAGCCATTTCTTGGGGTAAAACCTGGAGAAGCAAAGTGTTCCTAAATTCCCGCACATTGAGAGCACTTTTGACTGAATGTCACACCTGGTCCATCCATCCTGCCTCCCTCCCATATAGTCTGGTAGGTGGCTACCGGTTTAATTGCTGAAATTTTCCTTCCTGGGTTTCAAGTTGAATACAGCTTACAACATAGAGAAGGCCATGTCAATATCATGCACAGCCTTTGCACCTTCTGAAAATTCTAGGCACTCACAGGATTAGCTCACATTCTTGATGTTCCTGCCACATGCTTATTCACTCCCCCTTCATATGTCTGCTATTAACTTGGCTCCATCCACTTGACTTCACTGATTCACAAGGCGTCCAAGTCTTCCCTGACAAGGAACAAGGACAGAGGAGAAGAGAGAAGAAAAAAAGATCCACTCATGACATGAAAGCCCCATTGTGGTTTCAGCTCTGTTTGTATGGCTAAGGCACCATTTGCCTCAGCCCAGAGGCTTTCTTATGGTTCTTCCACATAACTTTGGGGCTCGACAGACAGGTGGTGAAATGCTGTCCCTGTCTGGCCCATATCGTAGCTGCAACCAAATGGCGTGGTAACAATCTGCTCCCACTCTGGAGCAAAAAGAAGCTGCTGAAAGCAGCTCCCTGGAAGGGGTGCGATTGGTGTGCTCATGCGCCATGACTGGGCCTCTTCCAGCCAGTGCTGTTGGGGTGCTGTCATGGCACCCCCCCACATGTTGACGGAGGTGAGCCATGATGGCAGCAGGCTCGCAGACTAGGGCTTCTGGGCATGTAAATGCCCAGCCTCATCTAGCCCTAGTTTGACAGAACAACGGCACAAATCACCCGTCTGTACTGCCCCTTTATTTCCATCCTTGTTGCCATCCTTCCATCCTCTTTTTACCACCAATGCCTTCCCAATTTCTTTTTTTTTCTTCTTCAAATTCCCCTATGGCACTCTTGAAGAGTGACAGAAACCAAATGGTAGCTAGGAAAGTGAAAGAATGCTTGTCCCTTGTAAGGGGTACAAATAAACTGGGACCCTGAGTAGATCTACTTGCTATGAACAGTGTGGATCTACTTAGCTGTCATAGACATACCTTCCAGCACATTTTTAAAAGCCAGCTAAACTTGTTCCATCACCACTTCATGCATTGGCAGCCTTAAATCTATTTACTGTGAAATCTGAAAGTGGATTATATGGGTAGTAAAGGAGAAATAATATGAATGCTCAGGGCCAGTTTCACCATTTGTTCGTACAACTGCTCTAGACTTCACAACAGAAGTTTCAGCTTGGAAAAGAATTACTAGTGTCTCAGAGTTGGCTTATTAGTCTGAAAATGGCGGATTTCTTTTTCTCTGAAAGCATCAGAGAGATTTTAATCTTTTGCCGCTGGCTGCTTGCTGCTAAATAATCCAGCCAGACATGTAAAAATCCAGTGATATTTAAAGTAGAAAGGTCAATCTATTGATTCAGAAAATGAAGCTCTAACAACAGCTTCCTTTATCAACCAGCCTTCATAATGTATATTATGGAATTATTTGGTCCTATTTTAAAGTTTCCATTTCTTAACTCTAGGAGACTTATGGTATTCATTTTTAAAATATACAGTAAGCAAAGTAAGTCTTGATAAATACATCTCTCTGGGCATTATGTCCTCAGGAGCAACCTCGGAAAAATCTCTAAGTCATTTCTTTTAAAACAACAAAACCTACATTGTATAATTGATTTTTATTTAGCTATAGGCCTTCATAGTATTCTTCAGGGGTGTAAATCTTCACTTCTCATTCTTGCAAGTGAAAATGAAAAAAAAAAATCAAAAGTTTTCTTCCTGCAAGATGAGATTGCATATTATTTTGCACATCTTCCTGTGCAAATATAAATAAGGAAGTAACATAACCTGCATGAGTCAGACCAAGGAGCTTAACACTCAGCATTTTAAACTGGCTCCAGCCTCCTGGGCTGAAGCCAGGACCTGGCATGGAGGCGGGGATTATCATACACTAAATCACCACCGAATCACCAGTCGCCATCAGCCTGGATCCAAGCCGTGCTCCACCAGCACTTTTTAGCAGTTGGAAAGCTTTCCAACTTTTAAAAAGTGCTAGCGGACCATGGCTTGAACCCTGGGTTGATGGCAGCTGACAGTTCAGCGGAGATTTAATGTGCGATAATCCCCACCTCGATCCCAACTCCTGGCTCCAGCCCAGGAAGCTGAAGCTGGTTTCAAATGCTGAGCAATAAGCTCCTTAAACTGAGCATTCACCTTCCCTGAACTGGCCAGTGGATCAGATCCACACCCCCACATTGTGCAATGAATTGTAGCTTAATAAACCTGCAGAAACAATGCCATTTCCCCCATTATTTCAGCAAATATTCACATTACACTCCTTGCACATTGACAGAGGATTCAGATAAAATGGATTAAATTCCTATATCAGTGACTAATTTTTTTGTCTCATATTTTTGTTATCCTCACATCACTCCACCAATTTGGCTTTGACATTACATACACTTCAATACCTCATTGTACATGTATCTGGTTGGCTGGAAAGTTACTTTTAATGCAGATGTTGGAAATAAATAGGTAACTTATTAGGGTTTCCTGCTGATTGCCTGATTAACACAGAAGTTAGTATTATGCATTAGGAAGTTAATTCTTTTAGTACATGGGAATTCATTAGAATGAATGCTTTTTTCCCTGTGACAGATTCAGTAAAATAGAAAATCTCAGGACAGGAAGGTTTAGGATTTGAGGAAATATATCCCATGGCTTTATTGCTAGACAGCAGAACCCAGTAGCAGAACAGCTGGGAAGTAATTGAAGAGCTAGGATTAGTGAGAAGTTGAAGAAGAAAGGAAGAAAAAAGTGAGGAATGGAATGGGGTGGGAGATTGATTTGTTTGCTTCAAGCAGCCATGATCCTTACAGAATGTCAGCTCCTTCATGCCTCAAAGGCCGGTGTCCTCCCTACAATACTGGCCTATGTGTGTTTATAGTACTGTGACTTCAGTTCTGCTCCTTTTCTATTGTATATTCTTTTATACTATACAGTGTTGTACATTATTACTTGCAGCGAGCTGTTATTAACCCCTCTATAATCCTCAAACATGTTCATTGTTGCTCACACAGTTGTAGGCACACAGATAATTAAATGAAAGCTTTTCTTTGATAATACCCCATTTCCTCCTCTTTTCCTCCTCCTTCACCTCTCTTTTTCTCTCTCTTGCTTTTCACCCACTCCCCTAACTCAAAGGGTCACATACTTTGGGGGTTTGCTAATGAGTTACTAGTTTTGAGCCAAAAGATTCATTTTAATTAAATCTATGCCATCCTCACATCTACTGAAAAGTAAAGCCTGTTGAACTCCTTTGTAATCATTTAGTATACTTATTGCTCATTCAGTGCTGGACAGTTAATTAAATAAATCAAAAGTTTAATCACCCCCTGCCCCAATCTCATTTTTTAAAAATCTCTTGGCTTCTCTCTCTTTCTTTCCTACCCCTCTCCCTGCCTATTTTTCATACACACTTTTGTGGGCTTTGGTGAGGTTGGGACCTGGAACCCAAAGATACAGATATTGCCTTCTTGCTGTGTCTTTTCCTTTAATAAACACACATACAGACACACACACATCTATTCAAAAGTAAGTCATATTAAGTGAATTGAGGAAAACATGCTTTATCGCTAATCATGTCTTAACTGTATTTGCAGTGTCCTCTGACTACAATTAACTTATCTTTCTTTGCTAACCAGGAGCATCACTCTATCTTAACTCTTAACAAACATGGAACTCGAAATGCAAATGAACAGTTTACACACTTGGTGAGAATGAGAGAGAGAGAGATATTCGTAGCAAAACTTGACTAAACTGGTTGTAAATTGAGATAACATACTTCACCAACCTAGCAGTTTTCAAACATATTGAATTTCCACCATGCCTAGGCAACAATTGTACTACAGGTATCTCGGGGGGGGGGGGGTGGGGGTGGGGGACAAGCATGCCTAGGCAACAATTGTACTACAAGTATCTCGGGGGGTGGGAGGGTAGGCAAAGTTAAAATGACCTCTTTTGACAGTGCCAATAGTAAAATGTGTTCAAGGTTAGCATTGTCTGTCCTGCGAGCTGACAGTCTAAATTAAGCTTTAGCTAGTGCAAACTGAAACAAATAACTTATTTCAATCATGTGTGTTGTTGGCAATGAATTAATTTTCCAGTTTCGTACATTTAATGTTACTGAATTAATTTTATATTTTGAAAATGTAACATTCCAAGCCATGACATAATGACATCCTGAAGCCATCTATAACTGAACAGTGGTAGATGATGCTCTTGGACACACATTTTCTTACCACTATCCAATTTAAGATGGTTTCAGCACATCATTATACTTGTTCCTATTGAGGGAAACTTTCCAAGCTCTGAATGCATCCTGATCATTATTGGTGACTTTCCTCCAGCCTCCCCTGCCTTTTGAAATCAGGCTGCTGTTGACAAATGCGAGGAATGTTTCAGTTTTGGCACCCTGTTCCTGGAACTTTGTCACCAAGGAGATTTCCTTGGTACCTGCTTTTATGTCTTTTTTATGTTGCCTTTTAAAATGTCAGCTGAGTTCTGACTTTTTTCTTTTCTGTTTAAAATGTGCCTGTATTTATCACTGTGCTGCCTCTGTCTAATAATGCTGGCTATGGTATTATTTTACAAGTTCTTAGATGCCCTAAATTTTGCACATATAGTCAAAGGCATGATACATATCTAAAAAAAAACACAGAGAAAAAATATATAATGTTGTGAAAACAGACATTATACTTGTTCAACTGCTGTTTCCCCATCACCTCATCAATTACAGCATGCAATCTCCCCGCAAACTTTTCTATGGAGAGTCATCTACCCTGCAGGAAGAAACACTTTGCATTCGTTCTGCATGCATGTCCTGTTCCCTCACTGAATGAAGACAGTTGGATGTTGCCCAATATGTTCAAAGATTTAAAGAATCTGTGGTCATCATGAAATGGTTAACTAGTATTCTCAGGTCACTTGGTTTATGTGATAGCCTAGAACCATCATGGTCCTTCATATGTGAAGTAAGAATTATGACGATGTATTAATGACTCCATAATTGATTTCACTTGGCATTTCTACAGTAGAACACATACTTTATGTTAAAAGTATCTAAAGCAAGTATAGCCCTCTACACAACCCCAAGAAATGAACTGGATTTCAGTGTCTGTGTGTGTGTGAGGGGGCGGGGGGGACATCTGTGGTGTTCAAATTGTATATGTAGTTAAGAACAGATTAGTTTGAGAAATCAAAGGACTGCATGCATGGGGTGTATCATATTGTATTAAGACAGGAACTGAAACCTGGAACATCCAGAAATTGGAAAAATTTGGACCATCATGGAAGTCATAGTCAAAAAATGATATATTTTTTTCCAAGCTCAAAGAAAATAATTGACAACAATTCCAATCAGCAGGCTCCCTTGGTGAATAAAAACAGTTGGTAAAGTACAGTGAGCCCTTGTTATCCATTAGGGTTTGGTTCCAGGACCCTCCGTGGATAACAAAATCCGTGGATGCTCAAGTCCCATTAAATATAATGGCACAATGTCCCATATATAAAATAGAAAATCAAGGTTTGCTATTTGGAATTTATACTTTTTGGGAATATTTTCAAGTCATGTATATTCAAATCTGTGGATAAGGAGGGCCACTGTATACATAGTTCTTTCCAATAGCCATGAGAGAAAACGCTTTCAGATGATTCAGCTAAGCTGCTCAGTAATCTTCTCCTTCATGGCTCTAATGACAACCCTGAAAACAAACCCAGAAATAAGGTGTAGGGGTTTATTAATACTTACCACGGAGGAAAGGGAACACAGAAAGGACTACAAATTGTTCTCTATCTTGCATTTTTCTCCTGCTGCAAATATATTTCCAGTTTTACTCCTAGGATGTAAGAATCTTCCAAACACTTTCATTAATGTGTGTGTGTGTGTTTTGTGTGTTCTTTCCCTCTTCGGTATGATGAGATGTGCAAATATTGATAAATTCTTATTGGAATCAAAGTAAAATGAAACTTTCACAATTCCTTACTGGACAAATTCAATATGTACATGAATTGGAAACATGAAGAATACTATGCTGTATGTGCATGTGTTGGTCCTGCACATGTACAGTGTCTTAGAAATCAGGTGGCATGAGACTTAAAAGTATATATCCCAATCACACCACAATCCCTTAATCTGCTCCTCTGCAATGTCAGGTCGGCCAAGGGGAAAACACACATCATCCATAATCTCTTGTTGGATGAGCAGGCCAACCTGGCATGCTTTACTGAGACCTGGCTGGGGGATACCAGTGCTGCCACGTGTGCCCAGGCTCTCCCAGCCGGTTACACGGTTAGTGAGCAGATAAGAGAAAGTGGGCGTGGGGGTGGTGTGGCCATAGTCCACAAGACCACTCTGACCTTGACCAGGAAGCCTGTCTGGAAAACAGCCCATGTCGAGTGCATGTACCCAAGCCTGAAGACCAGGGAGAGTTTGGGGATTCTGCTGGTATACCGGCCACCCTGTTGCCTAACAGACTGCCTAACCGAGCTGACCCAACTGGTCTCAGAGTTATTGTTGGAGTCGCACAGACTTTTGATTCTGGGCGACTTCAACATTCCTCTCGAGGCCAGTTTATCTGAGTTAACAGGAGCAACTCGGGAGTTCATGGATTCCATGACAGGCATGAACCTTTCCAATTGGTCAACAGGCCCACTCATTGTGCAGGTCATGCACTCGACGGGTCTTCAATATGGAACAGGAGTATCCGTGCGCGGAGGTGACCCAAACCTTCGCATTGTCATGGACGGATCACTTCCTGATCAAGCTGGAACTAAAGGCCACTTTCCACCTCTCCCCGGGGGTGGCAGACCCATTAGAATGGTCCGCCCTCAAAGTCTCATGGAACCAGTTGGTTTCCAGAAAGCCCTAGAGGGTTTGTTGGTTGGGAATGCCGGTGATTCTGTTGAAACCCTGGTTAACACTTGGAACACCTATGTTTCCAGGGCCATCAACACAATCGCTCCGGAGAGTCCTTTCCAGCCTGCCCCTAATCGGAAACCCTGGTATACAGAAGAGCTCAGGGAAATGAAGCGGGCTGGACAACGACTAGAGTACGAATGGCAGAAGACTCGCCTCTCATCCAACAGAGCTCACCATAGGTTTCATCTTCGCACCTATCGGGAGGCTTTGCGTGCAGCACGGAGATCCTTTTCTTCTGCATGCATTGCATCTGCAGAGTCTCGCCCGGAAGAACTGTTCAAGGTGGTAGGGGAGATGACGCAGGTTCCCCCTGTGCCAAACCCCCTACTTGAGCCTACGACAGCCTGCTGTGAGGCGTTTAACACTCACTTTGCAGGAACAGTTGATCCCCCAAAATCGAGCTTAATTGTGGTGTCCCTCAGGGCGCCATCCTGTCCCCAATGCTATTTAACATCTATATGAAGCCGCTTGGTGAGATCATTCGGAGGCATGGAGCTCAGTGTCTTCAGTACGCTGACAACACTCAGATATATCTCTCCATGACAAGATCATCCAGTCAGACCTCAGACCTCTCCTCTCAACCGCTGCCTTGAGGCAGTAATGGATTGGGTGAGGGAAAACAAATTGAAGCTCAATCCAAGCAAAATGGATGTACTCACAGTTACAGGCCCGAAACCAGGATTGGGAATACAATCTCCAGTTCTTGATGGAGTCACACTCTCCTCTAAGGACTGTGTTCACAGCTTGGGGGTTCTCCTTGACTCATTGCTTCACATGACTAGTCAATTGAATGCGATGGTCAGGAGTGCCTGTTACCAGCTTCGGCTGATCCACGAGCTGAGCCCTTTCCTGGAGAGGAAGGATATGGAAACTGTGATACAGGCTCTGGTAACCTCACGACTGGACTTCTGTAATGCACTCTACAAGGGGCTACCCTTGTGCTTAATTCGGAAACTACAACTGGTAATATGGCAGCCAGACTCATTACTGGTACATCTAGGAGAGAGCACATGACACCTGTGCTAGAATCTCTCCGCTGGCTGTCGATCAGTTTCTGGGCACAGTACAAGGTGTTGGTTTTTACCTATAAAGCCCTACATGGCTCAGGTCCATCCTATCTAAGGGACCGCCTCTCCCCGTACACCCCCCCCCCCGCACACTTCGATCTTCTGGGAGGAATCTGTTACAGCCCAGGAAGACCAGGTTGGTGCAGACCTCTCAGAGGGCCTTTTCAGCGGTCGCCCCCAAGCTTTGGAATGACCTGCCAGACGAGATGCTTCTTATTCCATCGATTGGCAGCTTTAAGAAAGCTTTGAAGATGCATCTCTTTTGGCAGCCCTTCCAGGAAAATGTCTAACATTCCCTGGCTCTGGTTCTTGCTAGTTCTCAGTTTCCATCTGGTTAAACAGCTCAGGAAGTCTTTTGGTGTGACATTGTGGATTTTGTTTATTTGTAACTGTTTTAACTTGTCTTTGGTTTAATCCTTTTTTAAGGGGGGGGGGGTTGGAAATGGGATTGGATATTTTAATTGTGATGTTTTTTAACTTCTCTTGTACCCCGCCCCGATTGCCCATTCAGAGGGGTGGGCTAGATGGTGCCTTTATCACTTAACACTAGTTGCCAAGGAGTAAGAGGAACCAAATTGGCTACAATGCATACTCTCTCAACAAAAACCTGGAACCTTTTGTTCATGCAGTACATAAAACTAAGGATAATTGATGGACAGAACGGCAAAGTAGAGCTGCTACGAAAAGACAAAAGCCATGATGCTTTTTTAAAATGTATGTATCATATGGTGCAAATTTGTGATGTACCAAACTGCTGGGTCAATAGTGAGGAATCATGGCAATGGTGAGAAATCGTACTGTCCTCCATAGTGTAGCCATGGCCCTGGCATCAGTGGATTTCCATCTCTACTTTGTTTGAGGTCCAGGCTTCATGGGGAATGGGGAAGAGGAGTGAAACGATTGCAGAGGGGACTTTCAGCAGCTACTGGAAATGGAATCTCCACTAATTTTAATCAGTGAGCAGAGATATCAGCGATATTTCTTACAGCTGGAAGGGATGGGAATGGAGATTGGGATTGGGAGTGGAATGAGTGCATGGGTCTATTTTTGTCCCCCATGGAATTTTACCCCCTGTGCAATTGATTAGGTTCATGAGCTGGAAGTCCCTCCCTTCCTGTACAGGTGTTGTGGGTTTTTTTAAAAAAAAGTTTTGTTTAAGTAGAATTTTCTATAAAATTCTGCAAGGTCTACTCTTTTAACATCCATCACATTTTGAAGCAGTTAGTGAAATTTGTGTGTGTATATGAAAGTATTCAAAGGATATAATAGATACTGGAAGGATGCTTGAACCAAAAATACAGTACATGTGCTGTTTTGGATTTTTAATGTGGTAATGAGCAGTTTCCAAGCTAGACTAATATCCTTTTTAAAGTTATCCCATAGGGCCTAGCATTTATGTGAGAAGCAACTTGAGCAGCCCTGCTCAAAAGAATGAGCGTCTGGAATCTAAGGATTTATGTGAACACATTAGCAGAAAAGATCAATATATCTATGATGCAAAAGCAGACAGAAGCAATTTAGGTTCAATTTGGCCTGACCTGTCTGATGCATATGCTTCTGCCCCTCCTACATTAAAATATATATCTCATACAAAGAAAATATCATGTTTGTCCATACACAAAGGTAGATATTGCAGCTTTTGTAAGCATTTCTGGGACTGATCAAGACCACCAAAAGTCTTTGAACAAGAACAAGAACAGAAAAGAAAGAAAGCCCTTATAAGTCAGTGTATGTATCAGTAAATTAGAAATATACTGTGGGGAAAGAGTGTTGAAAAATAATTCTACAGAAAAAAGCAGCTTCTCCCAAACATAGCAGAATAGACTTTTATAACAGGAACTCATCAACTATGTCCACACAGCAAGAATAATACAGTTTGACCCCACTTTAGCTGCTATGGCCCAATGCTATAGGGATTCTGGGAATTGTAGTTTGTTGTGCCACAAGAGCTCTCTGAAAGATAAACATCTCATAAAAGTACAGTTCCTAGAATTCCATAGTATTGAGCCATGGCAGTTAAATTGGGATCAAACTGGATTATTTATACAGTGTGGCTGCAGCCATAGAGAAACAAGTTCTAGGTAAGTATCAGCTTTCATTCCTAGTGGATCAATGGAAATTTAAAGTTATTAAAACAGGCAGAATATGGCAATTTGTCCCTGTGTAGGTGCAAATCCTGCCTTTTCCCTAGCATGTAGGGAACATGGGCTAACCCTACCCAATAGTTATGAGATTGTAAACTAGGTTTACAATCTTCTTACTGATGGAGATTCATGTTCATGGTCATTAATAACTGAACATGATCCCAGAAACCATAGTCAGTAATTATGAGATTGCAAAATGGGTTTACAATCTTCTAACTGATGGGGATCCATGTTTATGGTCATTAACACCTGAGCATGGCCCCAGAAATCTTATTCAGTAGTTATCAGATTGTAAACTGGGTTTACAATCTTCTGACTTATGGGGATTCATGTTTATGGTCATTAATATAATTGTCTTTAAGAACTGAAAATGAGACAAAACATCCTATTATGAGACTGAAAGATTGGTTTATAATCTTCTAACTGATGAGGATTCATATATATGGTTGTTCACAACTGAACATGACCCCAGAGGCACATTGAAACAAGAAGTTCTGGCAGGGCCCCAAATGGTCTCTGTAGCTATGTGCTCTCAACATGCCCCACAAGTGGGAATCCAATCTGCAGCTCTTCAGAAGCCCTTCAGTTAGGGCGATGAAAAGGTAGATTTTGCGGAGTTGGCGTTGACATATCTACAACAACAAAGCTCCATTATCATGGTTATATTTGAGGATTCACAATGTTGGCCAAAAGTTTTAAAAATCTTCTAAATTTTTAACAACCTGGAATTCTTAATGTGTTTTCATTTTGTTTAAACCATTGATTGATTTTACTCTGGAAATCATTTAAATGGCTTATATTGTTTTATCTGTTTTCTTCTTTCAGATTTCATGATAAAAGATAAGGATAAAAATATTTTAACAAACTAATAATAACCAAACATCAGCAGAAATGCATAGGATCTTCATAGTAGTTCTGTGGTCAAAATGATCTACCCACAAAATTCTGGATATGCCTTCAGTGAAAAAGTCTTCACGGAAGGCTGGCCCATATATAGTCTACAACATTATTTATGTGGGCTTCAGCCTCCATCTTATGCACCCCATATCAACAAAATAATAATAATAATAATAATAATAATAATAATAATAATAATAATGTTATTATGAATCCCATCCTGGGAGAAAGGCATGAATTCAATAAAATAAAGAAACAAAACAAAACAAAACAAAACAAAAGGCTTGTTTTAATTTTAAAAAATGCAATTTATTACCAAATTGTGATAGCAGATCATGAAAAACATTCAAAATGATCACATCCTGCTTCTTCCAAAGGGACTTTATTGCTTTACTCCTGAAATCCAGTGTTGTTATTTGCTGCTGGATATTGGCAGTGTTGCAATAGCAGATGAGGAGAGACCCATTGTGGAAGACCCACTGAAGTCACCTTCCCAGTTTAATTTCATGGAAGAGGTACTGGGCCTCCAGTCTCCATGAGTACAGTATATATGTTTATCATTTGGGGCAGTGGTGTGATAGCATGGCTTGCTCTTTCTTTCTTTCTTTCTTTCTTTCTTTCTTTCTTTCTTTTGCATATACTCTCTGGAAAAGAAGATCCTGAAGATGCCAGAAATGTTTGGCACTGTGGGAAATGGATGGAGAGGTCATATGAAACCTATCTGATTCAGCAGAAAAAGCATTACATTGGCAAAGGGAAATGCTGTTTTGGTCACTTCTAAAGCAAGGATGACCCTCTCAGAGCCAGAAAAAGTGTTAAATTGAAAGGCAGATCTATGAAAAATCTGTTTCTTAAAAAAAAAACAACTCCTGCATTGACTGCAGGAGTGCTGATGAGGAGATGATACAGATTCTCTTGAGACCTCTGGCTAATGTGCCACTTAGGACAGAGCTATATGATGCTGCAGTGGAAGAGAAATAACCCTACCCATCCACAAGTATGTGCTACATCATTTCCATATCATTTTGCAGAGGATAATTTAGTCAAGGAATTTGTACTTGTGACTTGACATCATTTTTATAGTCAGTGATTCACTTTAAGCTTAATAAAAATGCAGAAGTTACTTTGAATATATATATATATATATATATATATACACACACATACACACACAGTATAAGGCTTGAAACCTGGTGGAGGGAGGATCAGTAGAGATATTAATCAGTAGATATATTAATTCTTTGGAGGAGATAGGCTATGGCCTTGGATAGGCTATAAAGGCTACTTCTCTATGGGCGGGGGGAATGTTTGACATACAATTCACACCAACAATTCAGACCACACAAAGGCTTTTGAGATGTCTCCTTCCTTAGGTTTAATCTTATCATCCGTGTGACTGAATATAATTTTTTAAAAATAATAAGAGACATAATTGAGGTGATTGTACAATTCCTAAGAAAAATAATATTAATTTGAAGATAGGAATGTGGTAAAGAGGACACACTGAGCTTTGAAATATATTCTTAATTCACCCTTTAATAGATTCAAACTACAGTGGAAATCAAGGTCAAATATTTAAAATTACAATTTAAACTTGCCAGTTGAATAAAACAAATCAACTTTTTGGATCGCGGCAAATATCTTCTGGCAGCTCATTTCACAGTCTAGGGGTGGCTGAAGAAAATGTCCTCTGACTGGCAGTTACCAACCAAATTCTGGCTAACTGAAATTAATGTCCATCAGAAGATCTGAGTTTATGGGGCAGATTATATATTCTCAACTGCTTTACAGATCAATGGCCATGCTCCTTAATGTCAATGACTCTTTTGCTTTTCCCCTCAGCTTGACCTTGTCTCCCTCTTCCCTATGGGCTGGACCAAGCCTTAGTAACTGTGGGGTGAAGGGGAATTTCTGTATTCCGGATTATGGGTTTCAGGAAGCCATACTACACCCATGGAACAGAGGTTCCTCCTCTTTGACTTAAAGAGAAGAAAGAATATTGAAGAAGGAACTGTAGCCTGGGAGAAGACCTGAAAATGTGAGTGGAATCCCAGAACTGAATCAGGAGAGAGCTTCTTACTTTTCATGGACATTTCTGGGAAAGTTTGCAAGCAATCCTGTACATGCCATACAACTGGGCACCATTGTAAAATTGACCTGTGGCACTGCTTCTTTACCTTAAGGCTGACTGTGCTGCCTCTGAAAGGTATGAAACCTAATCATCCTTTATTCTAACATATCCAGTGCATGCCCCTTTATTCCACAAAAAGGCAAATTATGAAGGAGGAATTCTACGATGAGAGGGAATATGGCACAGAAGGCTTCAACAGATATCAGGCAGGCTTTGAAGCCCTGATAATACAAAACCCTGGGCCTTATTTTGGATATAGCATGTTTTGCAGTATTCTTGGAGGCATCAGTAAGACATCATTGGTATAGTGTTGTGTGCCTTCAAGTTGTTTCTGACTTATGGTGACCCTAAGGTGAATCAATCATGGGATTTGCTTGGGATACCTATCAAGAAGATTCAACAGAACCAATCTTGAGTGTTTTTCCAATGCTGTAATGTTGTGCTCAGATCAAGTGACACAGCCACTAGTTCAGATTGGCTGCCAAGATGCCATTCCAAGGCAGACTGCTGCCTTCTGAGGAGATGCAGGGGAACCCTCCCAACTTTCTTTTCTACTACAGCAAGGCCTCGACCTTAGTAAATCTGTGTTCAGATTAGTCATTTATAAAAGGATGCATAATACTGACATTTTTCTTTCTTGGAAAACCATTGCTATATTGTCTATTTCTAACATGAGAGAGACAGTAATAACTCAAACTCTCCATTACCCCAAGTGTACAGTAATCACTAGCAAAGCTTTATGGAGTCAATTTCCTTGAGAGAAGCACATATCAGACATTTGTATACAGGATTTCTTTTTCAGAGTAAAGGGATAGAAATCGGTACAGAGCTTGGAAAAATGAATTTTTGGACCACATCTTTCAACAAGAATTTGCTTGGTTCCATGGATTGTGAGTCATTTGGGAGATATAAAGTGTATGAAAATGATGTGCTCATTTTAAATGAAAATGCACACAATGAAAGAAAATACACACAGTCCCGTTAGTCAATGGTGAAAACATGCATAAATTAGGTTAAATGTGTGAATAAATGCACATTTTAGGAATAATTAAAATATGTATCAATTTCCATGCCAATACACATACACACGCATGTATGCACACCACAAAGTTTCAAAAACTGATACCAAGTAAATTGCATGTAAGACTTGGGGAAACACAATGAAATTAAGACTAGAAGCTTCCACATTCATACATTTAATTATGTCAGGGAATAAGAACTGAGGGCAGAGTCCTGATCAACTCACAAGGTAGACAAGAGCAACATGTCTATTGTTTTAATGTAGCTTACCAACATACCTGACAGGTTGCAGCTTGAATGAATAATCTCCTTGCAAAAAGACTGGACTGCAGAGTCCTTTTTCAAAGCACATGGAAAAAAAGTTAAAGAACATACTCCAGACATCTATGTGTATTAATAATGTCTTAAACTATACTTTGACTGAGATTTCATCTATAACTCTTTGTCAATGTTGCTCCAAATGTATTTCTGATCCTGAATAAATATACACTTATTTGTTTGACGAGCTAGAATGAAATCAGCTTGACACTTCATATATATTCAGTAAAGCTTAATTCCATTTCATATATTTTTGCATTAATTCCAATGAGACATAAAGTTGCTCCCTTCTTTTGATTCAGTCATGTGCCTTCTCATGATCCTGCAGCCCTTGAATAAGTAAAATAAAAATGTTAGGAAATGACTAGCCAAAGGTTGATGAATACAGAAAACACAGGCTGTGCTCCTTGTGAATGTAAGCTAAATTTGCATTGTGAACTTCATTACTTACTTGTAGGATGCTCATTCACTTTTGTATATTAGACCAATTGCCTGGTAGCAGATGCTGCACTGATAAGTTGATTCATTTATCCAGTCCATTAAAATCTAGCTGCAATCCATGTATAAACTGATCTCACAGATGGCATTCAGTTTTCTGAGTTTGCTCACCCACGGCCTATGAAATTTCATCATCCACCTCACTCCATGGATACAAATACCAAACAAGTCATTTAGTCCCTAAGCCAGGAGTGGAGAAAGTTCACCCCATGGGCCACATGTGGCATTTGGATCCAATTTTGCAGCTCCTGAAACTTCACATCGAGCTCTCAAAGCCCTCCACCATTTTTTAAAAAAATCTGTACAATTTTCAGGCAATTTCCCCTGGAAAGTGTGCACAGAGCTCCCCAAATGTAGTAGTATGTATAAAAACACTCCCACTCCCACAAAACTGCACAGAACACCTTCTCTAGTCACCATTTTGAGAGGTACTGAAGACAAAAAGAGAGAGATGTACTTGTGCTTGTGGTGGGCAACGGAGGTGCAGAAAGAACAATTGGTCAATAGCCTCCTCTGTCCTAGATTAAGCCAGAGCCGCTGCCAGAGTTTGGGGGCTGTATTGCCAGGGGTTGGGGCATGCACCTCCAGTGTGTCTTGCCCCTTTTTCTATAGCACCCTATAACCCACTACAACCCTCAGATTTCAAAGCACAAAGCCCTAGGATTGTGAAGAAGTAATTTTCTGATGCCTCTTGTGGCTATTTTAGGCCAGAACAATGTTTAAAGAAGTAGTGAAGCTTGTTAAATTAAGACCTCCTGGAATCCCAAGTTTGGGGTAAATCTGGGTATAAATAGAAAATGCAATATAATACAGTAGACAACATTGTTCGGATGTGATGGGAGAAACAAACTGTCCCACATGCCCCCCCCCCTCTACTTCTAGTGAAACCAATCAAAACATTGTGGAATAAATAAGTAGAGAGATAGTGTAGCATCTTTGAGGGTAGCTGAAAGAAAAAAAAAATTGGCAGCATGAGCTTTCGTATACTTCATCTGATGCTGGGAAGACCTGTAGGATCAAGATGAGCCTCTCTGAGAAGGGCATTTCATTGATAGGATGGCATTACTGGCATGAGAACCCTCTTTTTATATCCCACCATCCTCAACAATTTGGGAAAAGAGAGCTGGATGATGATATTGGGAGTCAGGTTGTCAGATATAAGCTATGAAACAGATTTGCAATGCATGGCTGGTGAAGATTTGCTCACCTGATAATTCCTCTCATTTAATTTATTTTTGTAAAAATCTTTAGTCTGTTAGAGAATTGATGACATAAATGTTTTAAGGAGAACACATCAGAAATTTCTGTCAGTTCCAAGCAAGGCTGTATAGGAAAGCAATTTACTCGGGGAGCTGCTTAAAGGTTATGCTCACACAGAACACAGACACTGCATAGACTAGCGTAGTGTGAACTCAAAGGCCAGCATCCTCTGGACTGCAGATTCACCAATAATTTTTAAAAGCCAGACCTTTTATTTTCCAGTAACATACTTTAGTCAAAACAAAAGCGTATGTGGCTTTTAAATTGTTCTGTTCCTGTAAGCATTCTCAAATCCACACACTAAATCTATATACCCATCAATATTTTACAGTGCCATCAGATGCACTTAAGAGATTACAATGATAATACTTATATAATTTGCTATGCCTTTCTTTAATGAAAGTCTTTCTCTGAATCTCTATGTTTCTTTTCTATGGTTATGAATGATTGATTAATTATCTCAGTAGATAGTGTCTCTAAAGCAACATCTCATTGCCTGGAGTGTGAAACTACTAATATCCAAAAGATTCTCAACGCTGAAAAAAAGACCAGAATGAAGGTTCTTTAAAAGAGCACAATAAAATAGATTTAATATGAATGTGAACAAAACTAAATTGCATGGTTAATGAAATGAATGAATACGTTTTCAGGAAGGTTATCTCAGACTGTAGAGAGACAAAGATTTTAAGGGACTTGCCAGTAAGCTTCCTGAACATCTTATTCATCTCTTTATTAAACAGGAATTTCACATTGTTTTACTTATCATACACAATCTACTTATGGAAGGGTGTGCGTATCCCACTGTTGTTAAACTTTGCAATATTTTGATAGGTTTTTGAAGTGCTGCTAAAAACCCGAAAAATAAGAGAACAGAAAAAAAAAGTAGCAGAGGAAGTGTGCATGCGACAAGTAACAATGCCTCTATTGTGGGTTGTTTCCTTTCTGATGTTCATGCAATGGGACTTCCATTTCTCATGCATCCCCAACTCACTCCAAATCTTTCAGAGGGTCCCCAACCTTCAGCAGATGTCCCAGGTTATATTTGTGAGGGAGATTGTGGGTGTAGAGGGGAATAATATGTGGCCAGAGTGTTCATTTTGCCAGCAGGTGGTCACAGATGGACACAATGCTGTCCATTAAGATGGAGGATATTACCTGCTTTCTTTCTATTTCTCAATTGAATGTATCCATGTGTACATCACTTTGGAGGGCCTGATAGGCTGAGGGACAATACATAAATGCTTTAACAAAATGAACAAAGGATTTATTTGTTGTTGTTGTTCTGATCTGTTATATTTTACTGTACTTGTGTATTATTAGAGCCAAAGCTTTCTTATTTTCTTTTGGTGGAGCAGTGGTGTACATTAATGTAAAATATAAGTGTGTTTGATTTATAATATTTCAATTTTTCAGCCAAAGGCTACTGAACTCTTCCTATAGCACACTGAGAAATCTATCATGCATCTCCAACCATATTGCATTTCAGCTACGTGGTATAACCTTCCATGTTTTTGGTCAGATGGGACCATGGAAAGTGTGTTTTATTTCTAAGAAGTGCTCCTTCTTTGGCAACAATCAATTACCATAAAAAGATGGGGGCTGCCACTGTGTAGAAGAGGCAAGTTGCCAAAGACACAGTAGTCTAGCAATTAATAATAATAATAATAATGGCTGTGATGTTTACATTATGAGGTAAGTAAAATATGGACTGCATTAGATAAATAAAGGCAAAATATTTGCTGCAAGGTGAACAAGCACAAAAATGCACACTCTCAATGCAATTATCTAGATATAATTTAGGTAGCATAATTATATGCACAATAGTTGAATAGCCATGGGCAAACCAAATGTTCATGGTGCCAATGCCGTTGGGCTTGGCTAACACCAGACATTTGGAATATCCTAGCCAGAAGGTGCTGAAATAGTTTTGATTAAAAAAAACTATACACAATCAAACTGACCACAAAGCATGCAAAGACAGAAGGAGCAACACTTGATGATTCAGACGTAAATGAACCACTGAGATTACATTTCCTCATAGGTTCATCTCTAGGATCATGGAAGTCTTTGCTGGGGCAATGGTAAGGAGCAGTGGAGAAAGCTGAATATACCTGCAATGAAGTTTACCACCCTGACCAGAAGCTTTAAATGTCTTCAATTATAGATGGTTCACTGTCTGACATGTATTCAAATGACATGAAATCTTCATGACGCCAAACTAATCCTATGGCTAGTTTTGCATAACTCAAATAAGTGAAGGTGACATTTGAGACTCCAGCAACATGCAGTGAATTAAAAATATGAGGATCTATGAAAAGTCTTTGTATTCTCCTCATTAGAAAATATCTACACACTTCTGAATTTTTGCAGAGTTGCAGGTTTGGAAGGGAAAATAATGATAAAAAGGGGAATCAGCAGGAAAAGAAAAGAAACTTCTTTATGTTTCAGTAACCTTAGCCTTCACAACATCAGTACAGTAATACTATTTGTTCTTTGTTTTTTTATAAAGGAGAATGCCTCTCTTTTCCATGCAAATCCCACTAGTCTCTTATGAGCTATGGATGGATAAAAAGTAGAGTAAATAATGGGGAGGGTGGGAGGGGAAGGACGAGAGAGTACAGTACTTCCTAATGTATATTATGAAATTGCATAATGTTGAGGATCCAATGATGACACAACATTTATTTATTCTTTAACTTTGGACAGTTGAAACCTTTAAGGTGAATTGCCCACTGCATGCAAAACCCACCCAAATTGTGACATGAAGCATAATGCCACTTTTTCCTTTAGTGGTGGGCAATGTTTCAGCCCATTTCAAAGGAGATGAAGGACTGCAGCATGAATCTGGATGCAGTATATTATGGATTTTTTTTTTTCATGGATTATTTTCTTTCCTAGCTGCATTAAGTAATGAATGCCTGGAAGATTATATTCAAGTCATCAGTAACTCAAGAAATAGCACTGAAAATATTCAAAGGTTGCTTTCAAATGTGCCTTGGGGTCTTCAATAACCATAGATAAAATATTAATTGTTTTCATGCTTTATAGTTATTAAATAATTACTTCTTGGAACTTAATATAAAACTCTGTGCATGTATTGAGAAGCCGTAAGAGAAGGAACAGCACTGTATCTTTGCTGTATAAGAGATGGCAGATCAGCTGAATAAAAAATGAAGTAAGGAAGGGAAAACATTCCTACTCGGGGCACATCTTGTCAATAATAATTAAAATCTTAGTTCATCCGACATAAATTTATCTGCATGAAAATAACCTGGTTAAATTGAGTTGATTATCTACTTGCCAATTTTTAGTAACAGCATTAGAGCTCTTATTTTGTCTGCCTTTTCCATTCTTTTGTTCACTTTCTTTCTTTTTTGGTATGAAGTTCTGTGGCCTTCCTCCCATTACTGTTTGCGACACAGCTCAACACAAGTAATCACTTTTACAGTTCAGTGATTAGGAATGTGATATCAGAGAGACATCTCCAAAGATGATCCTCACCCCTCTATTCCTGCAGAAAGATCTCTAGCCCTCAATAATCTGATTCTGGAGCCTTGACACTAGAGAGGAAAGAAAGTGTCAAGATGTCATGGTGGACTTCAATAGGAATTAGTGGCAAGGTTGCCAAGTCATCCCAACCAAGCCCAACATGGCAGGAATAATATGCCAGTCTTGGATTATGTATTACTTGGGAGCAAATTGTTTTATAAAATTCCCCTTCAGTTCTAGCCTCCTAGCACAGCTCCTAGCACTTCTACCCTCCTTCCCACAAGTGGCTGGACAGAATAGGAATTCTCACCTTGTAGTATTCCAACTTCAATAAAAAGATTGCCGTGTTGATCTACAAGCCTATAATTTTAATACGGGGGTAAGTCCCACTGACCTCAGCAGAAGAAGCTTCTGCACAAACAGATCCATTTATTTCAACAGTAGAGAATTAACCAAATGCTTAAAAAATTAGGGACTGGGATGAGACATTTCAGTCCCCAGAGTTACGTTTTGTAATGGAATCCACATGGATGTATTCAACAACATGTCTCCCCAGAAGATAGCTTTCAAGCATGGGTTACATTGCTACAGCCATTGACTAACCAAGAGATTGCAGGAAGTTCCCAAAGCAGCATCTAGCTGAAGTTCTACAGCTGGGAAAGACAGCTGATTTTGCCCTCCTCCATCTCCAGAGACTTGCAGATGAGCATACACAGACATACATGCTAAATAACAAGATCTGGTGACTAATTATATATATAATTATATATATAATATATAAATTGTTATAAAACAATTTGCTCCCAAGTAATACATAATCCAAGACTGGCATAATATATATTCAAAAACTCCATCTCCCCTTTTGTTCCAGAAGGATCACCACAGTGGCTTGTGTCAAATATTAAAACTCAACAAGATTACGGCTGCAGTGCACAATGGTTCCCGGGCTACTATCACATTTTGGCTCTCTCTTAGAATGATAGATCTAGGTATAAAGAAGGAACCTTTGTACACTACCTGTGATCTAATCTGCACTGCAGAAATAATGCATTTTGACACGGCCTTTATTGCCATGGCTCAACGCTATGTAATTTTAGGAATTGTAGTTTTGTGAAATATTTAGCCTTCTTTGTCATAGATCTCCAGTGACACAACAAACTACAAGATTACAAGATGCCATAGATATTTAAAGTGGTATCAATCTGCATTATTTCTGTAATGCAGTTTAGACCTGTGTCTCAGACTGGCTTGGATCATGTGAGCATCATGCTACCTATGTTTACAGGATGATCCCAATGGCTTCCAGTGAAGCAGCAGCTTTAACCAATTCTGCCTCCTTCCCTTATTTCTGAAAATCTGTTCCTGTGCATTGTGAGACCCACCAGGAGATATGCAAAAGGAAGCAGAGGTAGCAAAAACTGCCTGCTTCAGATAAATTAGTTGTCCCAGTTGTGTTTCTGTTTATTGTAAAGAGGAAAAAGCTCGTTTAGAAGATCCTAAATGAGAATGTGGCTGTATTGATGAACAAAATAAGACAGCAAAACTCTTTTAATAAGACAATAGCATAGGCTATAACATCCAAACAATGATACATTTATTGGGCCAACTAAAACAGACAATTACATGTTGCAAGCTTTCAAAATCACCCTGGCTTCTTCATCAGGCAAATGGGAGGGAAAAATGAAGATGTTAGTCATAGGCCTGCAATTTCTGGTTTTGGTCTTAGTTCAGATGGTAGGGAGGGCTATCTGTAGGCTGGCACCTTCCGCTTTGGCCATGTGTTCGCTGGTAGCTTTTCAAAGTCAAGGAAATTTAATGTCCATCTGCAATTCAAGGAAGATATTTCCTTGGAATCCTGCATGTCTCCTTCCTTTGTAGGTAGAGAGCACTGAATTTCTCAAGTAGTCTTCATGTTTTGCATCAGGAAAACTTTAGCAGTTTAGAGGTAAAGCATGCCAATCAGTGCCAGGATTAAAAGAAATTGCTTTACCTTGTTTGAGGAAGAAGCCTCAGATGGCAAGGTCCCAGTGCACTGGCTCTCTCTTTAAAATTCGGCTAAAATGTGGTATCTTGAAATCCAAAAACAAACAAACAAACAAACAAACAAACAAAAACCACCATCTACAAGTAGCTGTGCTGGCCGTATAGTAAATCCTATAACATCCAAACAATGATATGAATAGCCTTTCTGTGCATGACTTACAGTTTTTTGTCTGGCTACAGTTACTGGGACCGATTTGAAGGAATGGAATTTTACACTGGAATAACAGTGATGTGGTATCACACACCCCCCAAAAAAGGGAGGGGGGAGAGATAATTCATCCTTGGAGTTTTGTGTGGTTTGTATGTACTATTGCAAAAGTCACTTAGGTCACAGAAGTCATTAACTGTCTTAGCACCATGTAGAGATCTTTGAAATCATACTGAGTCACCTTGTGAGTCACAAGGGTGGAAACTATTGCCTAGAAGCCACATGGAGCTACAGTTGTTTCCCCTTATTAGGGCCTTCTTATTGATTAAAAAGGTCTATTCTGGGGCTGTAAAAACAGCCCCTTCTTCAACCAGATTGGGGCCTTGGCAACCACATGCCATGGCCCTGAACTGACCTTTCTAGGGCACAAAAAGGAGCCTCAAAAAGGGGCTTTTTTTGCATCCTGGAAAGAGTGTGATAGCCATGGCACTGTGGCTATACGGCACTTCTTTGGTGCTGCATCATGAGGACACAGTGCCAGTGCTGGAGGAGCACCGTGACACCACGCACTGTGTGGTGTAGCATGTAGCATCATGTTGCCCTGAGGGCAGAGCCAGGGCATGTGTCATGGAGACACTATGCCCCAACTTTGCCCCCCAGCCCAGTAAAGGCTCTCTTTTCAGAATTGTTATGCATTTTTGTAACCATTTTTGTGTGTATTCCAGTACCTAATGTGTGTATTCCAGTATCTAATGAATTGGTCTGCCGGGTAAAACATATTACTGTACTCTTTAAGGCACCAGAAAACTTGTTGTTGTTTTTGTTTCAACAGACTGTGCCCCACTTCTAGAAAATTCCCATAAGCAAACAAAATGTGCTTTGCCAAGATTTCATTTGATGGACTGGGTTATTCAGTCACTCTTGCTAACATTGTAGTTATTTATAAATAACATATTTCTTTGACTTCAAGAAGGCACTGTACAAAGAATGACTTCTCAATGGGATGTACTCCCAGGTAACTATTGGTAAGAATAATTTGCTTGAAACAACTTGTTAGTCATAAACCTAGGATTGTACTGTTAGTCATAAAACTAGTTTTAATTGGAGAGAGGTGGCAGGGTCTCCTTCTCTGGATGTCTTAAAAAAGAGGCTGGACAGCTACTTTCTTAGGATACTCCAGCTGGAGATCTGGCACTTAGGAGTGGTTAGACCTGATGGCCCACAAAGCACCTTCCAACTCTATGAGTCTATGACTATATGGCATAATGTATTAGTACTGAGTAAACTACTGATGGATTCACAATCCAAATATTAGCAAGAAAAGGTTTTGAGAGAGTAATGACAAATTTATTATTTATCATTAACATTTATTTATAGGGCACTGTAAAGTTTGCACTTTCCAACTTTGAAAAATGGCTGCCGAAGCAAATCCAGGGACCAGTATTAGAGCTGGACTGTACCTGAATGGCAGTTTTGGGGGGAAAGCCATGTGATCACACCAGCGAGCAGCCCAAATTTGGCTTGGTAAGTGGCTTTATTTTGTTGTGCATGAAGCTCCTTAGTCGTGAACAGAAAAACAACAATATTTAGTGTCTATCTTTATGTAACCAAGTGTATCTACTCGTAAAGACTAACAAGTTTTACTTGTTATAGCTGTTGTGGACTGCATGGAGAGTTAACTAAGATTGTAGATGCTCATAACCAATGTAGGATGGGATTAGTGAGGTGCTTGGAAATCAGGTTTAGTTTACCCCTGTAATGTCACCATCTTTATTTTTAGTTTAGACTGCTTTTAAGAGTTTCTAAAGAGTACTTTAATGTGTTTTTTTAAGTGTTTATCTTTTTATTGTTTTAATTGGTTTTTATTTGATCATCACCTCTGGAACCCTTGGGGGCTGGGAAGTAATACAGAAATAATTTTAAAAAATAGTTAAAGTACTTCGCTAGTTGTATTACTAGTAGTACCATGCATATAGCAAAACAGTAGGCAACAAAAAGTCTAAAGAGCTGATTGAAGTCTCCTCTCATTCTCATAGCCTCCATTGCTGCCCCCCCCCCCCACGCACACATACACACTGTTGCAGCCCAGATTGGTAGCAGAGATAACCTTTGAAATATGTATTTCCTCTCAAAATCAAGTGGGGTGTGTGGATCTTGTTTTAAAAGAGAATTGCCTTTCCAGCAATCTCCCAGGATCACAATTCTTCTTCCTGAGAACCTTACTTCAATGTGTTTTTCCCCCCTTACCATTGCTTTGCTGCTGAACTTTGGTAGTAGTGTCAGAATGTAAGACCCTCAGGTCCCCTCCCCCCCCCCCCCCCCCCGCAACCAGGACCCACTGAGGTTTCCTATCTTTCTGTAGAGTATAACCATTGTGTTTTTATTTCACATTTTCCTGTGGGGACATACTAAAACGAGGAAGCCTTCAGTTTGCAGAGTGGATAAGTTGTACAGAATGGCGTGCATTTTCACCAGGAATAAAATATTTCTGAAGTTCAGCTTTCTCTACTGCAAGTGCTAACAATGCTTTAAAAAAAATCTGTGGACTTGCTGTCAGACTCGATGTCTTCACAGCCAAATCCAAGATAGATACTCAATTCCTATTGACGTAATTTATTTGCATTCCAAAAATTAGGGTGACAGGTTAGAAAAGACAAAGGAGAAAGATCAAAAACAGTTAACTTCCAGAATGTACCACACCTCAGAACCAAATGGAAAGAAGTATGCTACTTTGGTTCCATAGCATTAGGATTGCTTTTAGGTGTAATCATGCCATCCTATCCACACTTAGATCTATATAAACACATGTAAGTTTGTATTGTGTGATGGCAATACAAACATTGAAACACAAGTCACATTGAAAATTATAAACTGGGCATCCTTCAGTTTAAACACAACTGGTTATGACTTTTACTAACACTACTTGACACAAAGGTGAAACTTGTGTAGCTTAGTGTTGTATATACTGGTGTGTGTGTGTGTGTGTGTGTGTGTGTGATCTTTTGTGCAGTCCTTGGCCCCTATATATACATATTCCTAGAGCTGACATGGGATTATATATGTGTATGCATGCACGTATGTATGTGTATATAGAGAGAGTTGGCATGGGATTGTTTCAGCCCTTCATCAGGTCCAAGACATTTTTCTGCCCAAGGGAGTAGATAGATAGATAGATAGATAGATAGATAGATATCAGGGGTATCTTTGCTGGCTGTGCAACAAAATAGAACAAAATTCAAAATCAACAACCTTTATTGCACAAGTTCTGACCTCATGGGGGACAGAAGGGCAGAGCATTATGGTCTGTTCATCCTGGCCCTATATTCACTCTAGAAGAAGAAGAAGACATCGTCATCAGAATAGAGTGCCATTCCATGAATATTGATGACCATGGATAATTAAATCAACCAATTAATTAATTAATTAATTAATAGATGAGGCAGCCCATTATTTCTTAGTATTAGCTAATATCAGATAAAAATTTCTTTCCACTGTTCCTTTTCCAACTTTCTGGGAAATGTGCCAGGAGCAAACATAAAGCAGTTGATGGAAAACAGCTCAATTAATGTGCTTTATTTGTGTAACTATCAAGCAGTTGGCTGCCAGGATTTGGAGGACTGGGGAAAAAAGCAACAATACAGATTGTGTTGCCAAGGCATTATGCAACAGCTGTTCTGGCATATGGAAATGAATGGGGCCAACTAGCAGAGGACAGTTCATCCTGAACTCCATCCGGAGTCCTGCTATGTGCTGCTGGGATATCATGCAGGATGAGATAAGGAATATGGGAAGCTGCCTTATATGAAGTTGAAATATATGTTTCAACCAAGGTGTAGTGGTTTGAGCAGTGGACTGTGACTAAGACTAGGGTTTGCATCCCTGCTCAGCCATGGAAACCCTTGGGCATCCACAACTTCTCAGCTTCAGAGGAAGGCAAGGTCAAACTCCCTTTACACAAATCTTGCCAAGAAAACCCCATGATAGATTGGACATAGGTCTGTCACAGATTCATAGAATCATAGAGTTGGAAGAGACCATAAGGGCCATCCAGTCCAACCCCCTGCCATGCAGGAACTCCCAGTCAAAGCATCCCCAACAGATGGCCATCCAGCCTCTGCTTAAAGACCTCCAAAGAAGGAGACTCCACTACACTCCGAGGGAGTGTGTTCCACTGTCATAAGTTGGAAATGACTGGAAGGCACACAGGATATCTTGGGCAGAAAGGCCTTCTACACCAGTTGCTTAGTTTGAGAAAGTTACTTTTTTGGTACTACAGCTCTCAGAATCCCCCCAACTAGCATGACCACTAGTAATGTAGGCTGGAAGATTCTGGGACTTGTGGTTCAAAACACTAACTTTCCCAAGCTCTAACCACCTGCTGTCTGGTACCAGCAAAACAAAAAATCTCTGTCATTCTCTGACATTTCTCATGAATCCTCACTTTGGCTTTCCAGGTTTTCTCAGTTTAAAGCAGAAAAAAACAATCTGAAACAGCCACATGAAATTGCAGCAATGTCCTGAAAATGCAAAGAAGATCCATAAATATGTGTCTCTGTTGCTTTTGTATACTCCTCAGGCCTATGTACACATATATAAAGTATTTTAGTAAAATTAAGGGCTCATTCCCACTGTCATTTAAAGCAAATTGCTAGTCGGTTAATATGATCCTTGTTCCCCCTTGAAAACGGTTCCGATCCTACTTTGATAGATTTCTGTCGTGATGAAGTGAGGCAAACACACACAAAAAAGTTTTTTTCCAGATACTAGTTTTCTAGCAGTTGTTTTGGAAAGAATAGATTCAACAAGTGGGAATGATGGATCTGAATTGCATCATTCTGGAGGGGAGAGGAGTGTTGACAGAGGAGTGTTTACCTTCCCTCCTCAGTTTTTGGTAGATCGACCCCCCCCCACAAGGTCTTTGTGCTTCTGTTGTGACCTATGGGTGCATGTGGTTTTTAAAAATAAAATTGATGGAATATTTGATTCATTGGTTTTGTAACTACTTGCAATCAGTGAGGCAAGGTTTTTAGCACTGTGCTCCTGAGCACCTCTTTGAGGCAAGCATTTCCTTAGTGATACACATTGTCTCATCAGTTCTTTTGGTTTCTCCTATCATCTGTACACTGATGACACTCAGCTGTACCTTTCCACCTTTGCTGTACCTTTGCTGGGGCTTGAGCAGCTAGTTTCATCTTGTCTGACTGTTATCAATCAATGGATGCACCATCGGCACTTGAAGTTTAACATGTCTAAGATGGAGCTTCTTGTTTTCCCACCTAAACACACCCTTCAATACTCCTTTTCTGTTTCTGTTGACGACATCTTCATTCAACTGGTCCAGGAAGCTGATAGTCTTGGTTTCATGTTTGACACTTCTCTGTCGTTTATTCAGGCCACAGCCAAGGCCTGTCAATTTCATCTTTACAACATTGCCCAAATCCGCCAAGACTCTGGTCCATGCTGTAGTGGTCTCACGACTAGATTATTGTAACCTTCTTCTAGCAGGGCTTCCTTTCTCTCACCTCTGTCCTCTAATCTCTGTCCAGCATTCTTCTGCACATATGATTACACTAGCTCACAGCTTTGACCATGTTTCTCCTGTACTATCTTCCCTTCATTGGCTCCCTTTCCCTTTCTGCATCCAGTACAAGCTTTTGTTGCTGACTTTCAAAGCCCTCCATGGATTGGCCCCTCCTTATTCATCTAAACTTCTTTCTCCTTACATTCCCCCTCGTTCCTTCCGCTCTGGTAGTCAAGGTCTCCTGTCCCAGTCTAGGATCTCCACTGCCCCATCCTGGATTCATCCCTTCTCACTTGCTGCCCTTCACTCCTAGAACCTCCTTCACCCACAAGCACGGCTCATTACTTCCCTAGCCAGTTTTAAAACCGAGTTAAAGACTGTTCAGGGAAGTGTTCCCAGAACTAGGACTGAGAGCCACTTCACAACATTAAGCAACCTAGCCTAAAAACAAGGCCCTCCCTCCTTGCTTTCTGCCATTGACTGGCCTCAGAGGGAGTGTAAAGGCAGGCCCAATGCCATCAGCCTAGCCAGAGTAAGAAGCAGGGCTCTCCTGCCAGTCCATCTGCCATGGTCCTGGCCTCAGAGGGAGAGAAGATCTGCTGGACTAGATCCCTTTTCCCACCACTTTTCCCTTCTCCTTCTGTCTCATGTCTTTTTAGATTGTAATCCTGATGGCAGGGAACCATCTATTTCAATTGGCTGTATGTACAGATCATCCTCCTCCTCCTCCTCCTCCTCATCATCATCATCATGCCCAGCTGAGAGGACCGGTGCTGACAGGAACCCCCTCCCCATCCAGAGCCTGGGCTGCCACTTATGATGACGCACAGATGATTGAAATGCATTTTGAAGTGGCACAAACTAGTAGGGATGACAATCATGCCAAAAAAGAAGTGATTACAAGGGGATAATGAAAATATCCTCTTTCATAGTGGGAATGATGGATCTTTTGGAATCAATTTACCGACATGGAGTGAATCCCAAACTGGTTTAAAAGTAAGTGGGAATGAGCCCATAAAGATGAACAAGTCTGGGTTGCTTCTTAGTGTTTCCAAAGATAATCTTTTTGTATAAGTGAAAGGAATGATTTGCTATCTAATTTAAGGTTCTAATCATTCATAAGACTTACATTTTGGTCATGCATAACAGAGCAATCCTAACCAGGTCACAGCTATGCCATTGTTACACTACTGCTATTTTGGCTGACCGTCTGCTGCATCCTTTGCCTACTCATGACAGCATGGCAAGGCAGAAATGCTCAATGGAGAGAAATGTTGGGAAAACAGCAGGAAAATGCCAGGCTTGCCTGCTGGTGTAATTCCGCAGCGACCATTCAGGGACAGAGATCACAATCATGGCCCATGGCTCTGAGTGCAAGAGTGTTCAGCTAGATCTGTTGGGGGGAGGTGCCCATCACAGTTCAGAGATGACACCATGTACATATCTTGGAAATAATTGCAATGCTTACACTTTTAGCCAGCATCCCATCCTGTTCCTTTACTCGCTCATCTCTGGTGGCTGCCACCCCAGCTGTGGATATGGAGTTAGACACTTTGTTAGATAGGTTTTAGCAGATAAGCTGTATGCAAATCTCCCCCTTTGAGAGTTGTATGCATATCCCCGCCCCTCCATTCTCAGCGAAGAGTGCTCCCTTTTCTATGTTAACTTTTACTAATACTACTTGGGACAGGGGTGAGAATGTGCTGTATATGCCAGAGGGCAGTATCATTATTTTTTCCATAGTATCCCCCTGCAGAGATTTCCTTCTATGAGTGTGTGTGTGTGTGCACAACAGAAGGCCAAAGAGATGCACCATGAGAGTCCCATGTCATCTGACCTGGGTCATGCCACTATGTGAGATTTACATACATGGGGTGGTGTCCTGTGATAGGATGCTGAGAGACATCACATCCTAAACTCTGCCATTCCAATGTGGGCAGGGCACTCTTCTTCTAATGGGTCCCCTACTCCCACCATTAATTTCAATGGAAAGGAAAACTTCCTTCACCAGGCGTAAGTTTCCATGCTTATACTGGATGACTCATGGGAATGAGGTTTTTTTTTCAATGAGTCATCAACCATTTACACTAGAAGAGTGTAGGACATGAGATGCTTCCAGCAGAGTTCCAGCAGAGTTCAAGCAGCCTAATAGTATAGTTCTGGTTGCATATCTGATGTGCAACAGTGAATCCACCCACCCTGTAGAGGTTGGGAAATTATTTTTAAAAGAATACATATGCTGAAGCCATCCATTATGGCATAATGGAGAAGGCGGCTCTGAGCCTGAGAGTATTACCCTGCCACTGCTCAGATATAGACAGCTTCAGAATGTCATAGTATCCAGTCTTCATGAAAGTGTCCTTCCAAGCTTTGTCCCAAACCATCTGATATGCAGGACAGGATCGCTCTGTACAAAGGCAAAGCCACTAAGCTCCATAGCTTTATTTTTTCATAAAACAGGTGAAGTTCACTAATTTATGTATGGGTGCTGCTGTTAGCAGACTGAGTGAAACCTATTCAGAGATCTAATTGCATTCTTCAAAAGGAAGACTAAAAAATACAAATAAAATATATTGCCCAATATCATATTGAAAATCTCATGTTAATCAGAGATCTGGAGAGAGAGGGTGGAAGATCAGAAATTGATTTTAAAAAAAATCATTTCAAGTCTTTGAGATTATTCAGATCTCTAAAGATATATTGGGTTTTGCTCAAAGTCTTCCTGATACAACTCATAATAAGTAACTCTTTTGCCTTGTATTTTATCTGTTTGCCTTTGAGTCCCTGCAGACCTAAAGCTTGACATGACTTTCTCTTGGAAAACTTTCAGAACTCTTGCTTCAGAATTTCAAGAGGAAGCAGGCTTTGATTAAAAGAAGAAAAGAATCGCTGTGCTAACAAAAGGAAACAAAATGCTTAGGGAGTAAACACTGAAATATTTGTTGCTGGATCCATTCATATTGAATGATGGCTGAACTGAAATGTTGTACCATTTCACCTTGGTGCATTGCATTGTTTTTCAGGAGTTTAGTGTACAGATAAATGATTTGGTTTACCTTGCCTGGCTTGAATCCTCTTCCGGGATGCAGCCAGAATTATCATATGCAGTTTTCCACCAATGCCGCCTCATGCCTAAAACCTGCCTAAATCCCGGCTAGAATCCAAGCTCAGCCAGCTGATTTGCAAAGCTGGGATGCTCCCGATTTTGCAAATCAGCTAGCTGAGTGTGGCTCGGAGCTGGGTTTTAGGTAGGTTTTAGGTGGAAGGTGGCATGAGTGGCAAAACGCATATGATCATATCTGGCTGAATCCTGGAAGAGGATTCAAACTGGTCAAAGTAAACCAGATTATTTAGCTGTGCACTAAACTCCTCATTCATCCGTGTTCTGATATAGTTGATCATTCTAGCATGTATAATATACACTGGCCTTAATGGAGACACACACAGGTGTGTAGTTAGGTGTGTATTTTCTCCAAAATCTCTGATTACAGATGTAGACTTTGTTTACTTTCAAACTGTCTGTCTGCATTGTTTTTTCTTATTCATACATAAACTCTTTACCCCAATTTTAGCAACGGCTGGTATCATGTCGCTGAGTCTCAACCAGAGTAGATTAATTGAGTCTGCTGCTGAATGGCAAGCCAACATATAGGTAAAGCCAATGGTTTTAATTGATCGAGTCAAGTCAGAAGCAATAATAGGATTTGGGCTAGTATGCAAACATAAACAATCACCTGTGAGTGATGATTCTGTCCCAAAATAAGAGCCATTGATCTTCCACTATGAAGTCCTTGGAGGGATAGAGCAGTGGTTCTTAAACTGTAGGGCGGGATCTTGGGGAGGGGGCATGATAGTTGCAGAAGGGGGATGCAAAAAAAGTCAGACTGCAAGTACAGCAAATGTGAAAAAAACAGGGCAAACCTGTGTATATGTGTTTGCGCATTGTTGAGAATTGACTGGTCCAAAAGAGCCACACTAAGTGTATTTGTTTATCCATTTCCGGCTCAGCTTCTCCAAACATTCCATCATTGGCACAGTAGGCACATGCCCCTTAGCAACCGTGCAGTGCACATAGACCTTCTTGTCAAGCTTTGGGGAGAAAGGAGGAGGATGACGAGATTGCTGGAGAGGCACTACAGCTGCTTTTTTACACCTGAAGCAGGAGGGATTTGCTAGGTTACTTTTTGATTATCCATTCCCTCCCCCACTCCCTGTGGCCCAATCTGTGGTGATTTCTTTGTATTGTTTTCCAGGGAGCCTATGCAACTGAACAAAATCCTCCCAACCTCAGATGTGCAGAGGTGGGGATTCTGCACCTCAACCCCCACAAAGGTTCAGGGTCATGGTGTGTGGGAGGGGGCGGGAAAAGATCCCAATTTAGATGTAAAAGGGGTCACAGGACTAAAATGTTTGAGAACCACTGCAGTAGGGGAATGTCTGATCAGAAACTTTTGGTACAAGAATCTGAAAGCAGAATGTGTCAGATCTGGAGCTTATTGAGCTCAGGGGCAGGAATTGGTATGGCTTATCTAGTGAACTTGAACGGTGGAAAGTAATGCAAGAATTACATTTTTCCTTCTGAAATTACACATGCTGTGATAATTCTTATTTGTAGGCACATGTTAAATGCACACCCATTTTTACAAGCCTTCCTGGTGCATTTAATTCTGTCATGGATTTTATTCTTATAAATATTGTATATTGATTTTTTTTGTAATGTTTATATTGCCTGGGTGCATAAAATGAAACAAAACAATCTTGTTCAGAGCATTGCAATCTAGGGAGTTTATCACACAGGGCACTTACCACTGCCCAAACGTTCCTGAAGTGTTGCCAAGTGTTGCTCAAATGTTTCAGAAGTGCTGGAGGTGGGATTATATGCTGTGCTTCTGAAATGTCATAGAGGCTTCCCACTTTCCATGGAAGTGTTCACGGGGAAGCCTTGGAAAAGATATTTTTATTAGCAGGATCTTTCATTAATAAAAATGGCTTTTCCAAGGCTTCCCCGTGAATGCTTCCATGATGGAAGGAAAGTGAAAAGCCTCTATGATGTTTCAGAAGTGTGATGGATGATCCCACCTCTGCCGCTTCTGAAACATTTGGGCAACAGTTGGGCAACACTTGAGGAATGTTTGGGCAGCAGTAAGTGCCCAATGTGATAAACTCCTATATGTAAGCAGCTTATAAATACTTGTAAGTAAATAAATACACACTCAGTACTGCATCTGAATAGTACAAAAAGTTTATTTTCAATTATAATATAGGCAACACTGGCCTGTCATTGGGTTAACACTAGCTTTTATGGGGAGATTGGGAAGTTTTGTGTTTAATTTATAGAAAATAAATGCAACTTTATGATCATGCATGATACAGTTTAATTGTGCTTTCGCAGTGCACTTAGAATTCATTAATTGTTCTACAAATTCAATAAAAACAACAGAGAATTCAAATATTGAGCAAATGGAGGGGGACACCAAGAATATTCTTTAACTTGGGTAGAACTGGTCAACATAATCTACTGGACTTGATTCCCTTTCCCACTGCCATTCCCTTCTCCTTTTGTGTCATGTCTTTTTAGATTGTAAGCCTGAGGACAGGGAACTGTCAAATTAAAAAATTGTAAGCCTCTCTGAGAGTATTTCTGAAGAGCAGGGTATAAATACAACAATAATAAAAGAGTAAAAATTAAAAAAAATTCATTCAGCACTGGGCAATTGAGGTATTGTTGATTGGTTAGCCACCTCTGCTGCAGGCAAATGATGTCTGCAAAGTGTACTACCAGTTCATTTTCTTCCTCAGTCATGCCACAGAAGTGACAAGGAAATCTGATCACTGAAGAATGGTCAGTACTGAAAGGAGCTCAGCAACTGTATTTCTTCATGAATAGCTGTTCTCTGTATGTCTTCTGTGAGCACACTTCATTCTCCTGCATCTGAATGATTCAGTAATTTTGGATACAGAATTCTCCACTGTCAGAAGACCTGTCCTTTGATCCAGCTAGAAAGCAGTAAAACAAGAGCCATGAATCATGCGGTTTGCATGCAAAGGATTCCAGGTTCAGTGCCCAGCATCCTCTATAAGGACTGGCAATTCCCTTTGACATAAAACTCTAAGAAAATGCTGCAGTTAGGGTAAACAATATTGTAAGCAGATGGACCAACAGTGTAACTCGCTGTAAACCCTTGTATTTCCCCAACCCTTTCTTTAGTTACTTTATAGCTATTTTTGGCATCACAAACATTTATATATCCTAACATTTTGTATACATAATTTCATTTCTCACAGTGCTCGGTTACATACTATAAGATACAAAATTAATACAAAATTCAGAACCCCCAAACCACTGTCACATATAACATAGGAACAACTAACTCAGAATATAGTGTAAACCTATACACATCTACTCATACACAAGTCACATTAAATCCATGGGAATAATTGTTGTGTATGGAATACAGCCTGAATTACCCTTGCATTATTGAATTACTGAACTCATCCCATTCAAAAGAGTTGCCCTTGAGTTGGGTGACATGGAAAGTCTGCATGAAATGCTACATCTGTGATATTCACCCATGTTTTCAAGTCACTACTTGATTCTGTAGTCATTCAGTAATAAAAACAGGTATGTGAACTGATACAACTAACATCAACTATATTGTTTAGGAAAAGCAAAAATACTTGAACAAACCTTCCAAAAAGAGAGGAGTTTCTAGACAGGGTGATTACAAGTACTCTATTGCTGCTGTTCATATTGTAAGTGCCACAATCTGTTACTTTTATTCAAATTCACAATCAGGACTTCATTACAAATGAATGCATTTCTGCTGCAATCCATTATATGAAAGGTTACACTCAGTATAAGGCTGGCAAAGCTGAACTGCATAAAGATTTCAGAAAGCCTGTCATCTTTATTAATGCTGATAGAATTAGGTTCATCTATTTCAGTATATTTCAGGTATTTGTTTTGTGCTTGTATGTTCAACCCTGTTGAACAATCCAAGTCCTAACTGGCAGCACAGCTGAATTTTAAAGAAGACGAATGAAAGATAGCATAAGAGAGGAAATGTAGATCTATTGCTCCTTTAAATAAATACATTGTTTTACCTTTTCTTTCATGTACTAGATTTGGTTTTCCTCAAAGAATATTTATCATGTTCAGCTCCATTGGATCAACTCAATTTTTATTTTTATTTACAGAGAGTGATTATGGTAAATAATTGCCAACACTATAATTTGTCTGGCAGAAATGTTGGAGAAGACAAACACATGTCATCTTTCTTAATGACTAACAAAATAGAAATCTATATACAGTGACACCTATAGATTAATGAGATTAGCATCATGGTGGGAATCACTTCAGAATGAAAATAAAGTAGCAGAAAGAGAGAGCAGTCTTAACTGACAGAAACACATCTAGACTAGCGCAGAATTCAGTCTTTTGAAAAGTTGGGAAGTTTTAGTTTATTTGCACAATGGGATAAAAGAAATTACCTCTCTGACATTAACTAGGACAAACCTTTCTAAAACACTTTGCTTATCTTTTTTTGGTCTTCAAATGGGCTGAACAATCTGAGTTCATACCATGATCTGTTATGGCAGCTCAAGTCAAAAAATTGTCCTCTTGTCAATGTGTCATGCCAGTTACATTAGGCAGTTGAGCAGACAGTGCAAGTGATAAGGGTTCAGTGAAAATTCCCCAGGTTTCTGTTCTAGTTCTAGTTAAAGAAGCACTGCAGCCATGAAGAAGGGTTGGGGAAAGAGTTTTGCTTGCAAGAGGACTTTTATTTTTTTATTTTTTAAAGGGAAACATTTTGTAGAAGAAGAAAGGCTTTGCACACCTTTTTAGTGAATGCAGTTCATGTGACACTTCTCTGTATTAATCTTTGCGTTCAAGGCCAACTGTAACTATTCATGATGGAATTTACCTTCGTCTTAAGAGATGGCATAAAATTCCACCAAACTGGATACATCTATCTATTCTATCTTGCTGAGATACATATAACAGAAGAGGTGAGAATGAAAGACTCACTGGTTTTGTACTATACAGAACATTCAAGGGTGGTATAAAGTGTTGTGGGGTGTGTTCAATTCTGAAATAGACTGTTCCCAAGCCACAATATATTAACCTCCTTGAAGATACAGAAACACTTTGAAAGAAGAGGGAAAAGCCATTTAGTGGTGGTTGTCCTTTCCACTTGTACTTAAAAATCAGGTTGCACATAACCCCCTTCCCATCTAATTCATTAAAATAATGTCCTGATCGGATCCGGATTAGTCAGGAACCCATCTGATCAGACTTCCCATTCACTATTAGGAAATCGATGTGGCTTATTAATTTCTGAATGATCTTGAACACATGGGTCCTGTATTATGAAACACACAAAACAGTCTCTTTGTTATTCTTGAATGGCCAAATTGTTTAAAGAACTAATTTCTAAAGGACAGACCACAGATAAATGCCAGGGGGAGATTGCAGAATGATTATAAAGACAAGAAGGACCTCTCTCATCCCCAAGCATACAAGCATACAAGTGTACATTTACAGTGCTTTATAAATAAAGATAATAATAATAATAATAATAATAATAAGTAGTAGTAGTAGTAGTAATAGTGCATTGGGGGTGGTAAAAGTGAAAGAAAATGATTTTCTAAAATGGCTCCTAAAATGCACAGGCACACTTCTTTTCACTCCCAAAAGGCAGCTCCTCCTAGTCAAAAGAAGGCAGTTACTGAAAAACAATTGAATAAATTTAAGCCTAAAATGAATAAGGTGGAAAAAACAACCCTCTCATCATGCATGGAGCTTGAGAACAGGTGGATCAATTTCAGCCAGATACAGAAGAAGGGAGAGAGAGAGACCTACTCCTATTTCAAGTGGTACAAATGTAGACACACAAGTAACTCCAGAAGAGCTGGATGAATGTTGAAATCTTAGAAGAATAAGATACTTTCTCCTGTTCCTAGTGTTACAAATGCCATACAAGCAGCTCTGTAAAAACTGAATGAACTTTTAAGCAAGACAAATGAGAAATATACCTCCTTATTTCTCTAAAAACTATGACAGAGAGACGGGGTGTGTGTCATACTGTATGCCAAGTAACAGAGAAAGGTGAGAAATGAAGAATATGGAACTTCAGTGCTATCACATGCAAAACCTTCCTGCTAAAGCCATGATCTGAAGTTTTACAAAATGCTAAAAAGATTTATTGGAGGACAAACCTGTCAATCCACTTCCACTCCCACCTTTCTCTATATCACTATGGACAAACCAGCATGGTGCCCAGACTGGAGTACTTACCACTCCATACTGAGATGCCTGTAACATCAAAGTCCCATGTGGAAAGCCCTAGAGTATTTCATGGTAATGCAACCTGTTCTGGAATGAGGCATGAAGGAATACTAGCAGGAGGGGGGAATCTCATCTTTAACCCAGGATATGGCCCTCAGTCACCTCCTGTGACCCTTGATATCAAATACATATCAAAAAGTAGGTTGCTGGTGAGTAGCCACCAGGGGGCTCCGCAACACAGGATCACACCATGTGAGGACATCCAGATGGCTCAACATGAGAGAAGCCAGAGGGACCTAGCTGAGATTGCTTAAGATTGGTATCTGCATAATCCCTTCATGGAGGAGAGTGATGGCGGAGAGCTGTAGTTGGAAATCGTTTGCATACAGGAGACAAAAAGAATTTCCTTCTGGAAACGAAACTCATTTTGTCTGAGGACATTCACACAAATTGTTCGGCATTTCTGTATATCATAGCCCATTATTTTCCCCTAGGAAAGTTATTTAAGCCTTCCAATTCCCCCCCCCCCCCAAAAAAAAACTGCCATCAGGAACCATTTCTTGCTATATATACATGTGCCCAGAGAATAGTAAATTGGTTTTGTCTGAAACCGAGCAGAATGTCTGTTTGATTTTTACTTGATAGCTAGCCATTCCATGTATCACAAGTGGCTACTGAGCTACCCTCATTTCTGCAACCCTACAATGGGAGCTCTGCTTCAGATCAGTACAGTATTACCTCTTTGCCACCTTGCAACTCACTATTACTTACTACCTTTGCATCATTAGTTCTTGTGTGCGAGAGTGAGAGGATGTGCTCGTGAGTGTGGATTCCACTTTTTTAAATAAAATAAATTAACCTGGAAAACCACCTCTGGAATTCTCTGGTTTTAGAACTGTTATGCAAAGACTAAGATCCCAGCTTTATATTGCTAGCACCCTCTCACTGTCTCCTATTAAGCTAAATTAATTTCCCCATTGAGTACAATTTGTAGGTGCCCTTCCAGGACCACCTGCAATTTAGGTAACATGTTGTCAATGAATTTTGGCTTTCCAAAGCTGCAGGAAACATCACCAAAGAAAACTGTACATCCTTAAAAGTACTATCTAATGATTTGCTATTTTATAGAAATAATAGGAATGTTGGTAATTCAGTATTAGTCTTTTATTGATTGTAATTTGCACTGCTTTGTAATTCTATTCATGTAATCCCACTCGATCTGTGGGAGAGGCAGGAAATATAAATAAACTATTATTATTATTATTATTATTATTATTATTATTAGTTACTTTACATAGGTACAAGGATAAAAAGGCAAGCTTGTAGTCTAACCAAACCAATGCAAATGTGCAAATAATTTGTAATGATTTTAGGCACTATATGTGACTAGTACTTGTCTATTTACGAGAAAAAGTTTGCAATAAGGTATGAAAAATATCAAAGAAGACAAGTCTATAGTAAAGAGGCATATTAGTGCACTTTGTGCACTAATTTATTGTGACATTTATTGTGCACTTTGTGCAACATGATTTTTGGTGCAGTTTCGCTAAAAAAACTACACTTTTTTGTCAAGGTGAACAACAATGCAATTTCCTTGCTTTTTCCAATTGCACAGAGAAGAGTAAGTCAATCTCTCACTTTGATCTCTTTGAGGGATGAGAAGAAAAAACTGACATCCTTTACCTGGAACCAAATCTTCCTGATATGATCTAATCTAGAACCACTCCAAATTGGATAAACCAATTGGACAAAGCATTGGATAGGTAAATGTATGCAGTAATTTGGGGTTCAGACAGACCATGTGCACACTTCTAATATAAATAAAAACTGCAAAGCATTGTGATGATGTGAAAAATAATAACTTGAATCCTGTTGGTAATATAACACATGTAGAACTCAGACTTACCCATATATCTTTGTTTGAGGCATTGCATAAGGAAATATTCACTAGCTCCCTGCACAACTTTAGCTTCCAAACTTTTCCATGGTTGCTTTAAACCCCAGGGATGCTGCCATGGCTGTTTGATGGCCAGGGAAGGGAATGTGTTAATGCAAAACCTGTCCTGGCTGTGGTTCTGCAGCTGATAGAATAGAAATTAAGTCTCTAGAGAGGTGACTTGATAGCCACATTTAAATTTGTCATATGGAAGATGGAACAACATTTTTTTCTGCTTTGGAAACTAGAACACAAACCAAGGGATTCAAATTAAAAGAAATAAGATTCTGCCTATACAGAAAGAATGTCTTGAGTGTAAGAACTGTTTGACAATGGAATGAACTGTCTCAGAGATTGGCAATACTTATGTATATGAAGGATATACACTGGACTAACTCCCATCCCAATCTATCCAGCCACATCCACCACTAAACTGCTGTTTTAAGCCAATAAGAGGATCCAGGAAATTCCAGATTACCTCCAGTTCTCTTTGATGTCTGGACAATCTGATTGGGTCTGATTCAGCCCAATCCAGTTGTCTAGACAGTTAAAACAGCACCACATCTCTTACCTTGTGCTGAACAGTGCATGGAAGGGGATGGATCCTCTTTGGAGGTGCTGTCACTGCTAGCTTGCCAAGAAGCTAACCTCCAAGAGCCTGGCCATCACTATTGTTTCTGCTGGGATCAAAATGGGGTGCCCATGTGATCAGCAAGGAGAGTGTAAGGCAACTCCCTTCTTCTTGAGCACATTGTAGGGTACCCCATTCTGACCTCAGCAAAAGTGATGGCAAAGACCGGGCTCTCACAGGGAGCTGCTTGGCCAACAAAGCTATAATGATAGCAGTAGTTTAAAGGGCTACAATCAAAATCAAGACATTATTCTTCAACATCTGATCAAATACTAAATGCAGTGCTTGAAAATCTTACATTTTTGGACAGCAATATCCAGAACTGCCTGCAAGCATGTCTAGTGATTATCTTGATTGTGGGATTAAAGGGGGGGGGGGTTGTACTCTATGAATATAACTTTTCCAATCTCTCTATAAAAGTGCATGACAACAGAAACATGCCACAGTGAGTATACTCTTGGTGAGTACATTCTGTTGAAGGAATACCAACAATAAAGCCTGCATGTATATCGGCTTCATCCACAGGGTATCAACTCCACATAATAGTATTAAGTCCTGGTGGTGCTGTGGTTAATATGTCGGTACTGCAGCCAAAACACAGTGGGGCTTTCTAGATTGGCAGGAAAGTGTGACATGAAGTTGCCTTTTCCTTAATGCTTAGCAGCTGCACCGCAGCCTTTAGATACAGCTGTGCTGTTTCGCCGTTTTTAAAAAAGAAGCTGGGAAAAGCAGAACCTTTTTAAAGGCGCTTCTTCTCCCCTAAAACGCAAAAAAAAAAAAAAAAAAAAAAAAAGCGTTTTCATGGCACACTTTCCCTTTTTCTCATCTAAAGGCTAGAGTTTCATGCAGCCATGAACACACTTCTTTTTGCCAATCTAGAAAGCCCCAGTGATTTCAATGGGCTCCAGACTGATTTATCCTTTATCCTTTCATACATTGGTAAAATGAGTACCCAGCTTATTGGGAGCAATAGATGAACACATTGTAAACCTTTTAGAGAGTACCTAGTTCACTATGAAGTGGTATAGAAATTTAAGTTCTATTGCTATTGCAAAGTATCATCTAGCCACTTCAAGATATCTTATATTACTGAAAGTGGGATGTAACTTTTTCAAATTACTTTTCCAAGTGCAGTATTCTGAACCACCTCCCAGAATTTTCTACTTTCTGCTCATGAAATCTCAGGTTCTCAAAATGTAACTCTTTCTTTTCATTATGTGAGAAGTATTCTGATAAACCAGGCTCCATGGAGAAAAGATCTTTTTGGTTTACTTTCATGTCAAAGAAGGAGTATAGGGCATAGGAAGCAGGGAGCATCCTCTGCTCACTTTCTGCTTTCTGCTCGAGCATGAATTCCTTAATATAGATTATATAATTCCTATTCCTTCATGTTACTTCTTCTAAACAATGGATTGTTTGTCATGAAAAATCTCACTTTTGTTCTATATGCTTTTGAAAAAGGTCACCAGCTTTTCAGATGGTTTTGTTGTCTTACTTGAATTTGTTTTTCAGAAGAAATGGGTTCCTCTTAGGAACAATTTGCACCTAACTAATCCAAATTTTCTAAACTTGGTTGGTATGACTTTGTGAAATGCTTCTCATACCTCCTTCATTTCCAATGACTGCTCATATTTGATGTTTGCTTTCAGATCACCTTTCAAACTGGTCATTCTTGACCAGTTTTCATACCCTTTGGGATAATTCCTCAGATGGATTTCATTGCTTATTGACTAACATCAAGGTTTATCTTTCTTGTGTGCAGTTGTCATATTCCTCAGAGAAGAAGAGTGTCATTCCCCATAGAATATAGACATCTGTTGTAATTTTCAAACAGTCAACACATTTCAGTTTTGATGAGCGAGCCCTAACAATGTTGACATTATTCTATGCCAAACAGTTCAGACACTGCACCAATGAAGTTTCAATTTAACATGAACTCTTCAGATCTGCTGTTTTGCATTCTGGAAAGTGTGAAATTGATGCGTTTTCAGAATTCAAAATATTTTGGCAAGAACTGAGGAATTTGAATTCTTTGTATTTATCAGAAACACATGTAATTGTTATAATCACTGTTTTCACTGATTGTTGGAAGGCTCCAGAAGCAACCCTGAACAAGATTTGAACTCAGATTGGTAGCTCAGTCTCAAGAAGCTATGGAAATTATCAGATGGGGTTAAAATAGGGAAGAAAAAGGCATAATCCTGGCTAAATCAAGCAATTGCACAGAGATGTTCAGACGACCTTACGCTCATGCAATTTATCCTGGGAAGAACCAAGAATGCTCCAGCAACAAACCATTCACAGGAAAATCCTGTGAACGGCTTTTCAATAGTGCAAATTAAGGCTGATTGTGAGAGTGCAAAAGTTAATTGTGCTTCATTTTCATGCTATTATAGAAGCAATAAAGGATACCCAGAATGCATTGTGGTGGAGGCAATCTGTTCTCATTGCCAGCATTGGTTTTGCAGTGGATTTCAGTCTTCTTTTGTTTATGCTGGATTAAAACAATGTTGTGAAGTAATTTTTTTGTTGACTTTTATTCTGTATGGGATGGAAACATGATTACAAGACATGCACCATAGTTCCGAAATGGTGCATCAACAAAACAACCAATTCCAATGTACTAACAAATCATTCATGGATGTGTGAGAAATGCGATCATGATATTATATGGTAATGTCACAATAATCATGTGATTGCATGACTGCAAAAATATAGAGCACTGCAGTGCTACTGTTGTGTTAACTTTCATTACCACGATTATTGCTGAATTAGACCTGGTGTGATAATCTCCTATGATTTTGGATGGAGAACAAGGCTTGTCCTAGTGAGTCTCTGACCAGGGGTGGGTGGGGGAACCCTCTGTAAAAACCTGCAAGTGCTAACTGAGGAAAGTAATATAAAGTCAAATTGGCTTAAAATGTGTTGAGGAAGTAGGGCAAGAGAATAATTTTAACATAATTCTAACACATTGAAGTAAATTCTAAACAAACATTGGCATCTATTCTGCAACACAATCTATTATCTGATAATATATACCAAATAGAGTAAATATAGTGTATTCAGCCTTTGTCATTAAGAATAACATAGTTGTTTAACTTTTAATTTACAACCCTTTGTCTGCTTATTACATAGCTTTAACACGCCTACCCTGTAGTATAAGAAAACATAAGGAAATATTTAGAACTAATTTGTATCCATAAATAGGATAACCAAACCAGTGCTTTGAAAATATGGTAAACTGTAGTTGCCATACACATAAGAAACAATATAATGTAACCACCCAAATGCATCAAGCTACATACACCTTGCACAACCAGCCAGAAGAAACAAGCAGAACACAAGGAGGTGGTTAAGTTGGCACTGTGCTTTCTTATGAATTTGAATTAATTTACAGAGGAACTCAAGTACAGTGCAGACTGGCATGGAGGATTCCCCCACACTATGCCACAGGCAAGGTATCAAAGGCCCTGAAACTAATCTATATCTTTTGTAAGTTGCCACCAGGACTCTTGTTCTGAGGGGAAGGGAGACTGAAAAGACTTTGGAGAGGGAAAACTCCTCCACCCCAAAACACATCCAGACTACATAATATCCAAGGCAGGCCAAATAGTATTTTAAACCATAGATAAAAATACCTTTAAAAATAAGTTTAAATCTAAGTGACGTCTAGTCTATTTAACAGTGCTACCCCAACCAATTTTCCCATTATTTCACAGCCCCCCCCCCCTTATGGGGCAGGTGGAAAAACCCAAACCCAAACCATAACTTCAAGATAGATGGCAAAAATCCTATTTGGCACCAAAGTGAACAGCCAAAGCCCCTTCTAACTGCTGGGTTGAGATGATGACTGATCATGGTCTAAACAGGAGGAAGCTGGAGGGGGGTGGAGTATGGCTTAACCCTTCCATATACACCCCATTTCACAAATCAACTATCATGATGTGTTTGCTTTCATGCCTTTCATGGGCAAGGGGCCAGAGTAGGCAGAGATTTTAACTCTTTCCCTCCACTGCACTGTTGAAGAAAAACCCTCCCTAGCTTCTGTTTGCATTGGGAGGAGATGGCCTATTGGTATCAAAGGGGGATCTCCTCCAAAGTGAAAAAGCAGCTTCAAATCAGTGATTTTCGTCAAGGCTATCTCTGGAGGGTGGAAAGTTTAAATTCCTTCCTGCACCTGCTGCAATGCTATCAATGATAGCACACCCTCAGCAGCTGCTGTTTGCCTTTGACAGCAATAACATTTTTGCATTAAATGCATATTTACTTTGATTCTGAATGCCATAAAACCATCTTGGCTGAGGTGTGAGCCTTCTGCTGGTTCCAAGGGAAAATCTTTGTCCCCCAGGCCACATAACACCATAGCTTTAGAGTGTACTGCTGAATCTGAACAGATTGTGAAGACTCTACCTAAAAGACAATCTGTTCTGACTCAAGGATATCAACAAGGCAAACAGCACATGCATGTTCACAAATTGATAACTTGGACCTTGACTCTTACCTCATTCCAGCTATTCTTCTCCTTTTCAACTTCCTGGTTCTCCATTCCAGCTTTGAAAAATGATCTTTTGTTGTTGTTGTTTTTACCCTACATTTGCTTCTGAACATGCTGATAATCTACTGCTGCTTTGGAACCTGACCACTGCCTGCTTTGAACAGCTTGCCTATATCTGTCCCACTTGACCAAATCCCACAAGGTGCCAGAATCCAACTGCTTGAAATCTAATCCTCGGCAAGACATAATAGTGGTGCACTAAAGTCTATCTTTTTAAAAGAAACAAAAGAACATTGCTTGAATCAGTGGAGAGAATCATGAGTCACTCCAAAAGCTCTTGGACTGCAAGTCTCAGCACCTCTAACTAGCATAACCAATGTTAATGTATACTAGGCATGCTGGCTTACACACACACACACACACACACAACCAAAAAAAACAAAAAAACAAAACCAAAAACAAAAAACAAAAAACAAAACAAAAAACAAAAAACAAAAACAAATTCCCACAAAGTTTACAACTTGAGAAGAAACAACTGAAACACATGATTTATGCATTGAAAAAAATGCATACAACACAGACAATTCTTGTCTGATGGCCTTCAACAAAACCTTAAATCTAGGCAGTATTATATTTTATTTATTTATTTATTTATTTTATATAGTACTGTAAATTTACATAGTGCTGTACATACAATCTTCTAATTAGATGGATCTCTGCCCTCAGGCTCACACACAATCTTATACTCTTATAAAATCTTACATTCTTCCTGGTCACTTACACCTTCATAGACTCACAATTTGTGCATTTCTCAGTGTTATACAGTATTTTATATAGTAGTAACATGTATCTAAAAATCTCACCTGGGAAACCCTATTCCAATTTACTGAGACTAGAAGAACCACCTTTCTTTAGCCCCATCATGCCATGAGAAAGGCAGGCACTGATTGCTGATTTTTCCCCCCTTCTCCTCTGCTCAAAGTTTTCCCACTGCGTCTTGATTAGATCGAGGTTGTCATACCTTAGGGGGCCATCAATGATCTGATGGTATTCAGAACACTGCAAAATACAACACCCAAGAAAGAACAATGTGCATCAATTACTCTGAATGCTCATTATGTGAACCAAATTGTTCAGTTTGAAAGTAGGTCCGATGCTTTTGTTTTCTTATGAGAGTCATCTGTATCTTGTATCCAACTTATTTGGTTAGGATGAATTACTCAGATGCATAGAATGAACTTTGCACGTTCGCTCCCTCTGGCATGTGTCCCAGCCACATGCTATGTTCAAGGTGCTGAACCCAATGAAGGAGCTACTCCAGGATTCAGCAATTGCCTTCAGGCTTTCCTGCTCTAGCCAGATGGCTTGCTCAGTGGGCTTGTGTATGCTTTGGGTGATGTCATACCTCTACGGAGGTGCGTGTGTGTACAACTCCCTACTGCAAGATTATAGCCTTAGAACAACGTATTAAGTGAACAAGCACAATAATCAGAAAAGGCTGGTTTAATTATATAAACAAAATCAGCCTAATCAACCATCTTTATTATAATAATGAACCACATAAAATGCACAATTCAGTCCAAATAAAAGCTAGTGAGTCAGTAAAAGCATTCCAATTATTGCCAATCTTAGAATCAGTAGTTTTCAAACCATGTTCATCCAATCAGGTCCTGTACAGACAAGGTTTTTTTTCCTCTTCAAAACATGATATGGATACATGGGAATGGGGTTATAGATTATGTGTGCTATTTCTGATCAATATATTCAGTTGAAAACTGACACAACACTTTCATACAGACAATAGAGGACTATCACTCTGGAGTTAAAGCCATCAGCCATTCTGGATCTGTTTTGTCAATTGCATGGGAAAACCATGAAAAACTTTGTTACATCATGTGGTGACACCAAGCACTCCCCCAAGACATATATCAGTGTGCTTTGAAAAATAAATATCAGTCCCAACCACAGTCATTTTGCTCACAGTTCCTATGCTCACAGCCAAGTCTGTCCATAGAGGATCCTGCTCAGAATGAGAATGAAAATATTTGTGTAGCCCACAGATGCTGTCTGAGCCAGTCTCCATTTTCCATAGACCTATGTTCAGCATTGGTAATTATTGCTTTCTCTAACACATGACTGCTCTCTGTCCAACCTTCCACATCTTGCATCGTTCCTAATGTAGAGAGATCTTGTAGCACAATTAAAACTAACTGAAAGAAAGAAGTTGACAGCATGAGCTTTTGTAGACTAAAGTCTACTTCCTGAGATGCATATGGTGTACTGGAAGCCAGGGATAAACATATATATATGCCCTCAGTATATGAGAATGTCAAATCAAATTCAAAATCCTTTATGTATGCTTCCTAGTGTTTGCCCTATATGTTTGCTAATATTGCATTAATTTTATATGTTTGTGTGCACCTTTCCATGCATCTTTGCATTCATATTTCTAAATAAAACCCTTTTATTCAATGAAATTGGAGTGCTCTCTGCAGTTAGTACTGGTATGCATATGTGAAAAGATCCCTGAAGTTACCCTTCTTTCAGGATTCCTTTTGAGCTATAATTTCCCACAATTTTAAGGAGACACTGGCCCTGTCAGTGAGGGATCACTGATAGTAAAAGCTTTTAGTAACAAATGACATAGCAAACTCAAGGCAATAGTGAAAAAAGTGTATGTATAAAGAATGGAAGGAAGGATCAAATCATCAAGGAAGAGTACGTGTATACACTATGCTTGCCTTGCAGTGTAGTACAAAGAACAGCTCAGACTAAGCTAAAACTGTCTAGGCAAGCAAGGGTCAACAAAAAGGGTGTTTTTCCCCGCAGATACATTCAAGGCAAATGAATGACCAAGGGAACAGTCGGGCCACTGTTCAGTTAAGATGGTAAAACACTAACAGTTACAACAATTAAGGCAGTGTTACTCTATACCTATTTTGCTTCAGTTTTCTCCAAAAAAGAGAACTGTGTGCTTTCATGCAACAATAGAGACTTTGCTAAGGGATCTACATTGCAAATGAAGATTGATAGAGAATTGATAGGAAATTATTTGGGAATCACCTAACTAACCCAAATGAGTTAAAATGTCCAGGAGGAGATAAACTGTATCCCAAAGTACTGAAGGAATTTGCTGATGTACTCTCTGAACCCCTTCCTCTCATTTTTGTGAATCTTGGAGAACAAGTGAGATGCCAAAGAACTAAAGAAGGGTAAACATTGACCCTTTATTCAAAAAGAGTAGAATCAGGTCTAAGTTACAGTAGGGTAGATATTGATTGAACATTAAAAGGACCCTTTTAACAGTAAGAATGGTATAGCAATGCAACCAATTGCCTCGAAAAGTGGTGGTGCCTCCTTTGGAGCCCTGGTGGTGCAGCGGTTTAACTCCAGTACTGCAGCCACTCACTCAAAACTGTGAGTTCAAGACCAACAAAAGGGCTCAAGCTTAACTCAGGCTTGCATCCTTCCGGGGTTGTTAAAATGAGTACCCAGATTGTTGGGGGCAAGTAGCTTACAGTTGTAAACTGCTTAGACACTGTTTAGGTGTTATGAAGCGGTATATAAATGAAGCTGTTTGTTTCTGTATTCCACTGTTGAACAGCTCTTACTGTAAGCAAGTTCTTCCTAATATTTAGCTGGGATCTCTTTTCCTGTTGCTAGAACCCATTGCTTTGTGTCTTAGTCTCAGAAACTGCAGAAAACAAGCTTGCTCCCATCCTCAATATGACATCCGTTCAATACTTAAACATGGCTGTCATGTCATCTCTTACCCTTCTCTTCTTCCTTCTAAACCTACTCAGCTCCCTAAGTTGCTCGTCATAGGAAATGGTTTCCAGAACATTCACTATTTTGGTCACTGTTCTCTGAACACACTCCAGCTTGTCAATATCCTTCTTGAGTTTTGGCGCCCAGAACTGGACACAATATTACAGGTGAGGTCTGACCAAAGCAGAATAGAGTGGTAGTATTACTGAAATTACCTTGATGTAGACGACACTATACTCCTATTGATGCAGCCTAGAATTCCATTGGCTTTTTTTCCTACCGGATCACATTGCTGACTCATGTTCATCCTGCTGGGGACACTTTAGCTGGAGGTCCTGCATTAAAAAGAGGGTTAAATTCAATGGCCCATGAAGCCCTTTGCAACTATATGATTCTATAATTCGTTGAATCTGATGTCAACTTCTCTCATTGCCCCTGGGCTCGAAAACAACAGATGAATAAGAAGCAACAACAAAGGTGTAGGAGTAGGAGTAGGAGTAGCTAGAACCTTTGGGGATTGATAGTGGATCTTCTACTAGGTTGTTGACCTGAGAAGTGGCCCATTCATGTTGAACTTTGATTTTTATCCCTGTTTTGGCAATATATATATATATATATATATATTCCTTTGCCCTCTGAGAATGATTTATTGGTTACGAAAATGTCTTGTACATCATGATCTTACTTTTAAAAATGATGGTTAATGTAAATAAAAGAGAAAGAAGATATATATCTTTATTTGCATATGTGAATGAGTATGTGGCTTTTTTCTTGTACACCATGTAGGAAAAAATGTGTATTTTTGTGCATTATCATCCACCTTAAATCCACTAGCATGAGGAGAATGAACACTCTGCAGAGGATGGAGCAGATGAGAGCACTTGACCTATTGGAATACATGTGGAACAGATTTATTTGATTTACATATATAGTTAGTTACTATGAAAATTCTTTAATAAACTGTCCCAATGTATTTCTCTTTCTCTTAAAGTTTTAATAAGAGACCATGGACCAACATACTAACTTATTGCCACAATTTACTCCAGAAGATGCAACATGTACATGAACAATTTTAACAGTGAAATGGAACTACTCACAGTTCTACCTGGTGAGTGATAAAGAGTATTACCTAAGCAAGGAAATTTTCATCTTTCTATTTTTATTTTTTGTCTTCTCTCAAACAAAGACTTTATAAACAGCATACAATTTGTTGGCTGCAATTTTCTCAAGGTAAGAAATGGAATTGTACAGTCCTGAAAAACCTGTATTTTTCAGTAATTTCCTAGCAGGAAATGTGATGATCTGAGTTCCACCACAGTGGAACTGACCTTCTGACTTGACATTTTTGTTACTGTGCTCAGCTACTAAGTACTACAGGGAAGTTTATTAAGAACTAGAGAAAGCATACAGATGATCTACAGGTATGTTTGGCCTACCTTTCATAGCTTGCCTAGTGACCACTAATGCTCCAGAATGGACCCTAAGCCAGCAGTATGTGAATCAAGTATGAGACACATAATTTTAAGAGGTGACAATGAATAGCACACTTTCAATTATTTTCCCTCATTATAGAAGGATATTTCATTCACACAGAGGTCTCTTAACCCTTCTCTAAATCATTAGAGAAGCTCTGTAAAACCAGAAACTCTGTACTATTTTAATTGTATCTCACATATATAAAGGAACACATGTCCCCCCCCCCCCCCGCAAAGTCTTCTAAAACTATTACCTGCACCAAAAAGTGAAATCTGCTGTTGGCAACATCACCCATATCATTAGACACAATGAAATGGTAAATGCTGGAGGATATGCAAGCTCTTTGGAAACAACAGTGTAACCATTTTAACTGTGCATTTTAACTGTGCATTATGAAGCCGAGCCCTCCCTCTAGTCCATCTGCCTTGGTCCAGGCCTCAGAGAAGAACCACTGGGCCTGTTACCCTTCCCCATCACCTTTCCCTTCTCCTTTTGTGTCATGTCTTTTAGATTGTAAGCCTGAGGGCAGGGAACCGTCTAATTATAAGTTTATATGTACAGCACTGTGGAAACCTACAGTGCTATATAAATAAAGGATAATAATAATAATAATAATAATAATAATAACAACAACAACAACCGTTCTTCTGATCTTGCTCGATGACCTTTCTCCTATACTAGAAGACAGTGTTATGTGGGCCATAATGGCTGGCATCCTATTAGTGACATATGCAGACTGAGGTCAATCTTACACTTGTGTGGGGCTTTTTTCTTGTTGCAAAAGTTGGTATTCTCTTACTCCCTCTGAAACTCCCAAAGTCTCGGAAAATTCACTGTTGCACTGTGAGAGCCCACCCACACCAATCATTCCCTCCTTGCAAAAGAATAGAGCAGATCAGGGCCTCCAGATGACCAAACTATGACCTAACCCAGTGGTGTCACTGCCCAGGGTGTCACCTGGTGTGGGCGGCAGGACTTCTGGGGACAGGGCCAAAAGGGTGCACTCCCCAACTCATTGCCACATCCATTCTATTCATGAGTAGAACATCTCATGTCAGGGAAGTGGGTATGTGCTGGGCCAGCTGCCACCCCTCTTCTGGGGGTGTCACTCTATGAATTCTGCACCCCCACACTCCCCTAATGACACCACTGTCTCAGTCTGCATCTGTCTGCTGAAACATTTACATCTCTTCTGTACTCTGTCAGCAACAGAATAGTTAGGGTGGGAGCTACTGCAGAGCAACAATGAATACTTGGGGTTGTGACAGGGAAACTTTAGCAGAGTTCCACATGCCAAAAACTTATGCTTCTCCCAGCCATGCAGGATCTCAGCCACTGTATGTTCTACACTGGCAAATCTAACCTCCTGCCCACAACATGTGGTCCCATTGTCACTGTTGAGTGGAGTTCATCTGCCAGGTCAGTTGCCATCCATGCTTGGAAGTGGAGTAGTGAAGACATCTTGTCAGCTACCTCAGGGAGTAAAATTACTTAGGCCATTCCTGAGTGACATTTAAATACAAAAGAAGCAGTTCACTCAAACATAACTTGCTTGTGAATGTCCATATTCAAATGCAAAGTGTCTCTTAATACTATAGTTTGGAAGAATTACCTTTTAGGGCTGTAATTCTTAGATCTGGAGATTCTGAGAGTTGTAATGCCAAATATTACTTTTCTAAGCTCTGCTTTATCCAACACCTCAGAGCAGCAGTGTTTTAAATGGGTATGCAATATGTTGCTTTGAGATCAGCAACAATATCAAGAGAAGGGAAAGGCAGAGAGGTCAGAGTCCAAGGAGAAAATTCAAAGAATGGAGATGTAAGAACACAAAGACCAAGTGTTAGGAGAGAACAACAATACAGCTGCAATACTGAATGGGCCTTTAGCTTGCTTGTGCATAAGGAAATGTTTAACATTTAAATCTGATATATCCCTTCCTGTATATGTATTTATTGCACATATTAGTTCATATTGCAATCATGTTCTCAAGCCTTTCCTTTCTGTGGAATAGCAGAGGAATGAGCACAAATAAATATCAGGAAATAATGTAAAGCTTTGTGAATGCCCTCATGCTTATTCTGATGATATATTCTGAAACCCAGGCAAAATGAGTCCTATTATATTCCCTCTGTGAGTTGTAGTTATTATTTGCCCTTCTGAGAGCAGGAAGGAAAAATAGGCTGAAAGAATAAAATGGCTATACATGGAAACAATCAGACATAAGGAATTTGTTGAAGGTGAGAGAAGCACACTGAGCCAGGAGGAACCAAAAGGTTATCTAATCTAAGCCCCAACTGAGAAGAAAGATCTTTCACTCACCATGGTCCCCCACAGACCATCCTGCCTGAACTACACCAGAAACCGAGAGGAGGTGTTTGCAGAAAGGTGGTTGCAGGGTAAATAATATGAGATGGCTCACACAACAATTCAAGCCACATGCTGGAAAGTCAAAATCAATGGAAGTGTTGGTGTTTATATATCTCAGAATAAAATTTAAAGATCCCTCAGCAACTTCAAAGAGAAGATAGTATCCATGGTACTTTCTATTTTTTTTTTTTTAAAAAACAAACTTTTGTTTGCATGAATTCCACATTGTCTGTGATATTTAGCAGTGCAGTTATTCATGGTACTTTCTATTTTTTTTTTTAAAAAAAAACCTTTTGTTTGCATGAATTCCACATTGTCTGTGATATTTAGCAGTGCAGTTAAGAGTTGGTATTTTAGGGCAAGTCCTAAGGGCATAGGAGAGGGAAAGAAAATAATAATGTCTGTTGGAAACTGGGCTCTTAGCTGTTATGAGATATAAATTTAAGCACTATTTCATTGTAAGATACATGTAGTAAGAGATGGGTAAAGAAAGAAAATGAGATGGGTCTGGTGGATTCTTAAAACTAAGACTTGGGAGCCTGTGGGTCTGTAGATGTTGTTAAACATCAGTTCACACCAGAAGGTACCAGCTTAATCAATGGTACAATATTATGGCATAATTCAATATAACATTTCCTATTCCTGCTCAAGACAATGCTTAGAATCTTAGAATCTTAGAATCATAGAATCACAGAGTTGGAAGAGACCACAAGGGCCATCCAGTCCAACCCCCTGCCATGCAGGAACTCTCCATCAAAGCATCCCCGACAGATGGCCATCCAGCCTCTGTTTAAAGACCTCCAAGGACGGAGACTCCACCACACTCTGAGGGAGTGTGTTCCACTGTCGAACAGCCCTTACTGCCAGGAAGTTCCTCCTAATGTTGAGGTGGAATCTCTTTTCCTGGAGCTTGCATCCATTGATGGGTCTGTGAAGGCCCAAGATAGGCTTCCCAGATTGTAGGATCTGGCCATGAATCACATGAGGATCCAGAATCTCTTCTTTTCACTGAGGGGGAAGAAGCTCAGGGCAAAATGGATGCCTAAAAAGTATGTGTATTCCCCCCCCCCCCCGTTTGTTATTTTGTATTACTTCATTATATACTCTGAGTTTAACAACTTCACTAGGACCTGTCCCCTATGACATCAAAAACTGTTCCAAGATCTTAGAATTAGGCCCTGAAATCTTAAGGTCTTAAAATGGTCTTTACCCAGAGATCCCGTGAAAGGATTTTCTCTATACAGACGTAAGTGCTAGTTCAGTTTCCCAATTTTCCCACCTCCCCCTCTTACTATCTCTCTCTCTCTCTCTCTCTCTCTCTCTCATGCTCTCTCTCTCACACACTCTCTCAACTGTTTGAAGAGGTTTTTGGACGGAAGGACTGCAGAGGGAAGCATTACGTTTTATGGTCCTTGTGGAATATCCAAGGTCAGTCCACAGCTTCATTTCATTTTTCCTCTGCTCTTCCCTTCTCTTTTACCTTTTCTTGTTGGTTGTACTCTTCATTAATTCCAATTATTTTCTAATCCCTCTTATCGCTCTCTGCCCCTACCCACCCAGTGAACCCCCCCCTCTCTCTATATATATATATATATGTGTGTGTGTGTGTGTGTGTGTGTATATCCTTTTTTCTCTTTTAGTTCCCTATTCAGGGACCTTGTAGAGGGAAGCACTACATTGCCTCACTCAAAGTTCCTGTGGATAAATGAATGTTCAAAGCTTGCCTTCACCCTCATTTTCAGAGGTGACAAGAGGTCACTAAGTGACAAGGTTGCCACTTAGTCACTAAGGATTGAACAACAGGCTAAGGAGAGTTTTAAAATAAATAAAATGAATTTATACATTTGAAAAAAAGAAGAAAATGTCCCCAAGGTGCACACACATTGTCTTCTTAGTAACCTCACCAAGTTTCAGATGTTTATTTTTCATGATCTTAGAACTATGCCAGAGACAGACAAACATTTCACATACATATTCTCTTTCTCCTGGTGATGTGGATGAGGTGATACCATCATATTTGCATATTAACATATACTGAGAACATTTCTGTTACAAAGAAAAAAAAATGATCCCAGTTTTGATAAGTTTATGGTGCATCCCTTGAGTCCCTTCTTTGTTTTTTGTGGAAAAAGAAATGTTAACCATGGCTGCATCCACATTGCAGAAATAATCCAGTGTGACATGACTTTAATTGCCATGGCTCAATGCTATGGAATTCTAGGAACTGTAGTTCATTGTGGTGCCAGAACTCTCTGACAGAGAAGGCTAAACATCTCACAAAACTAAAGTTCCTGCAGTGCTGATGCAGCCAATGAAAAGGTTGTGACTGTTGTCTAAACATTCCCTAGGAGTGAAGCTTTTTCAGGATTTCAGGATGTCTAGCTTTGAAATCACTTCTGTAGACTTTGTCAAGACTATGGCTTGAATGCTCACAGAACTCTTGTGATTGTTGTATAAAGAATCTCCTTTTATCTAAGCTCCAAGCACTCCACAGAAGAAATTTTCACCAAAAAGCTCTATCCTTTTGACCCTTTGAGATGATGGGCTGGGAATGTTCATAACACCATCTGCCTCTCAAGGAAAAACAAACAAACAAAAAACAAACCCAAAACTGTGAGCCAGTGTTATTGCTTGGAAGCTGTATAAATGCTAGCCTTGGTCTGAACCTCTGGAGGTCTTAGGAGATTTGGAAGACAACGCTTGAAATTTCTTCAACCGATTACAAAATGTATTATGTAGACACTCTCTATGCCAATTTACAAGTGTCCAGAGAAGAATATTTGAATTGTTTAGTCTAAACCCAAAGAACTACCACTGGCTTTTAAATCTGTGTCTATATTCTCATACAGCAGCAATAAAATCAGAAAGTTGAACTTATGAACGCTGCTGAATATTTGTCAGATTAAGTATGTAAGCAACAGAGTTACCTATGAGTAGAACCCAAACATTGTCACTTGGAACAATTTTAGCAAGAGAATCTAGGTGGCCTTCCATGAGATTTTTCTTAATTTTTGTGTCACTTTTGACAATGAGCACTGTGCTGAAAACACATCCTGCCTCAGAAATTTATGAGATGTCAGCTACATTTCGAAGACATAAAATACATGCCAAAACACTGTACATCTTAAAAATCCGAATCACTTAAAATGTAAAATATATATGTTAAGGTGTATAAAATGCATATACACATACATTCTCATACACATGCATACCCACTCCCTGAAACCCTTAAGACCTGACAAACAAAAGGATAAGGGGAGAATGCAGGTAAATTTGGAAAAATGAAAAAAAATGAGTGCTTTGCACATCTCTACATTTATTGGATCTCACATGTAGGAAAAAAATAAAGAAAAAATATTATCTTCAGCTTTAGCAGCAATGGCTAATAACAAAGTACTGGGTCACTGAGCTCTCCACAATTATCATTAATGAAAGCAAAATAATTAAGCACAGTAAATGAAGCACAATGCTCTGTGACACAAAGTTTTAAAGACTAGGAGTATAAAATGATTTGTACATATTTAAAAATAGGTGACTGAAATAAAATTTAGAGATATCAATAGTGCTTGCTGGGTTCAGGCATGGTTCTAAACTTTGAGGACATACAATGCTTTCTTGAAGAAAAGAATGGCTGGAGCCATGACTCATATAATTCCATGTACTGTAATTATTCTAAAGTTCAGTGCACCTGGCACATTGTTTATCAAATTTCTTTAACCTTTCCAAATAAAATAAAATAAAATAAAAATCTGATATCTGGTCACTGATATACTGCTCTGTTGCTTCTATCACCTCTAAATCTTTCAAAAAAAATTCCTTCCTTTCAAACTCTTAAAGGTTTGGAAATTGGAAATAGTCAAACACTCAAACCCCAAATTATTCAAAATGGCTATTGAATTGCCAGCCCTGTAGGTGCACTGTCCTTCAAAAAGATAACACCTTTCTGTAACTTCCCTTCCCATTTCCTCTTTGATGACTCCTTTAATCAGTACATCAACTTACAGTAGTATTCTGCATTAACAGTTTGTCCCTTCTGAAGAGAGTCAGCCATCCGAATAGTTTCCTTGTCCCCACTGTGGCCATGGCCTTTCTTGTGACTATTGATTCTTGAATTTCTTTAGTTACAGACTACCTGAGGGCCACCACTGCAAGGACTGTAGTTTGGTTTCCAAATCAGAGCAAAGTTTATCAACTGTGATCACTTTTTCAATTAAAAAAAAAATCACTACACCACTCAAAAAGCTGCAAAATCTATTTGGAGGTATCCTGGTCAGCATTCAGACATTTTGGCACCCATTTGGTGAACAGCTTCTGCATAGCCAACTGCTCATAAATTATAAACACAATGCCTTCTCAGGATATTTGTAACATCTCAGCAGTCATTTTATTTGCTGGTCTGCCAAAATCAGGCAGTGAAGAAGCTCCATAATTTCAGTAGCTGACACTGTTGAAGGCCTCCCAGACCGTGCTACATCTCTGCTCTCAAAATCTTCATGCTGAAAATTGGCACAACCTCATCATAGTTGAGTATGATGGGCACTTGTCACTCAGTGTTTGCCTCATACACTCATGGAGTTCCTTTGGAGTTTTCTTCTGCATAAATAGAAACATCATAAAGGCCCGGAGTTCAGCACTTCAGTATTCCACACTTTATGTTGGCATGGTTCTGTTGAGTACAAGTACCAATACTCTTTCAAGCTTCAGTGACAAAAGTTTGCTCAGATTTTGGAAAGTGAGTCAGCACTCCCTAGTAGCGCATAAGATAAAGCTAGAAAATTTACTCTGCAGTGGAAGAGCAGACAGTCTTCAAAAGACAAAGAAAATGAATTGTCACCTCATGATTAAAGAAGAATCCTTCCTCAGAGCCTTTATGTAGAAATTATCAAATACAAATTTCAGGTTTAAAGGGTAAACATTATAGAGCAGATGGTGAAGTGAGGGAGGAAGCCTAATCGTTTGCAGGACAGGTGCTCCCATAAGGTGGGTTGAGCCTGTCACCTCAGTCAATGGAATGGACAGGGAAGTGGTTGGTGCCCCACATCAAGGAAAAGACCTCCCCTCTCTCAAGAGATGCTTGCCAGCTGCCTCTCCACTTTCTAAATCCTAAAGCTAAGATGCCACTGCCGTAACTCCCTGGAACAACTTCCCGCCTGATATAAGGCATTGGGTGGGCACATTTGGTCTGACTTTCCATAGCACCTAATTGGTGGACCTTCTTAAGATTCACACAGGCTGTTTCTCAGCTTTGGCAGTGCCACATCACAGAGACATGGCTCTACTAGGCCCCAAATGTCTTATTTTGAGAATTTCGTACTCAGAACCAGACATTGGCGGTGTAGTTTCCGCTATCCTACCCACAATGTCTCATTGTGAAGCAGGATCACTCAGAGCAAAGTAGTGATGGTGAATAAGGGGAGAGCAGCAGCCACAGGAAAAAGAAGAAGATCAGGAAAAGTGGTTTCAGTGGGATAAGTAGCAGTGGGGTGGAGGGAGAGACAACAAGGAGGGCACATTGTAAGGGGAAAGAATGGGCTTGCCTCTCTCTCCTAGCAAGATACCTGGCACACACATACTACACCCCATCCATTTGTGCATTCTTTGTATAAACAGTGTTACTGATGTTACTTGATGTTACTGACATCAAACTGAAATAATCAAATGCAAGTCCATGTCTAAAGTGGATGCCAGAAAAATTGTTCTCCCTATATCTGCTAAATGGCCCATTTGTTGTAAGCAGTGTCTACAGTCTATAAAGAAATTGTGAGCAGGTTCATCAGCCTTTAGCCTACTGCTAGTCAAAAGTATAGTAGAATCATTAAATAAAGGGGATTTGGATACATGTTGAGTCACTATTCAATAACTGAATGCATCTATTCTAAATGAGTTTACTTCTTGGGATCATCAGGGCTATCCTCGTCCTCATCATCCATTTCATTCAATCATATCCCATCTTTCTCCTAATATAGAGACTCAAGGTGGTTTCCAAATTGTTAGAACTGGTACAAATTTTTAAAACATACAAAATATTATAAGCACTGTAAATATTTTAATTTAAAATTCATTACAAGACAGATTAATTTTTAAAAAATCAGCTATAATGCTATTTTCACTTTTTAAAATAAAGTTAATTCTGTCAGACTAAAGGAATTAGAAGACTGCTTTGAGGACTGAAATAATTTAAAAAAGGAAACAACAACATAAATTGGGGAGGGGACAATAATGAAGATTGCAGGTACTGAAGGAAGATTGTAAACATCATGTTAACTGGAACTTGATATTGCATGTGATGAAATGATATTTTGCAATTCCTCAAAAGTGAGTTTTTATCACTCCCTCACCCCCTTGCAATTGTGGTGCTGAAAGTCAAAGTTGGCAAAAAGAAAAATAATCAAAGTGCTGCTTAAAACTACTTCCATCTGTGCAAGTGCTGGCAAAACAGGTATGTAGCACTACAACAGCCAAAGAGGCTGAAGCATTGTTTGTCCCCAAGTGAATCCTCAGAGGAAATCAAGCGAAGGAATAAAAAACTTTTTGCAGCCGATGAGAAATTCCCCCATCTGATATTTGCTCCTTCTTCGTAACTGGTTTTGTTGAGGCATGAGACCTCTTATGCATTCACAACAGCATTTCTCAATTTAGTGAGCATGCCACAGCAATTGATTTAGACTGCACAATAGCTGTGACAGCAATCGGGAGATGTTCCAAACTTAAAAAATAACCGGGCCACACACAAAAAAATGGAAACCTATGGACTTTTTTTGTGATAATTGAAATTCATTGAGTTTCAGCAGTAAGCAATAAGCAATCAAACACCCCCTTCTCTCCACAATTTCAAGAAACAGTGAAGGGAATAGATTCTTTGGGAAAATACACATTCAGCATTTACATGGAAAAGTCATCAGATTTCATTGAAATAATTTGGCGTCTTTCCTTCTCTCTCTGTAAAAATAAAATCGTGAAAGGCATCCAAAATCTCAAAGAGGGTGTTCTGCATTTTTCCAGAATTAGTCAGAGGGAGTTTTGGTAGGACTTCTTTGTGTGCTCATTCCCATGTCAGGGGGAGGAAGGGTCAAGCTAGGCCACAGATGCATTACAAGTTTAATGTGCATAATAGCTGGTATAATGGGGAACCGTCTAAGATGAATTGCTCCCTCAAAATCAATGTGGCTATATAAAGCAACAATAAGATTACTACCTTCACAGCATGGGCAACTACAGAGTACAAGTTTGTTGTTTTACTATATCACCCTTCAAAAACTTTGATGCTTATAAAAATATTTTTTTTCCCCATGGTGCAAGCTCTCTGGAACAAGTAACATTTGGGGTATGTAGAAGTGATTTTCAGTTATCAGAAATCAATCACTTAGAATTAAGGACTGTGACCAGACTGTAAGCAGTTCACAGTAGCTAGCTTTTGCAGATAATAAATTTGCAGTCTTTAGAGGAACCTGCAGTCAATGTCTTATCCAAGCAATATTTTGAACATGAAATAATTTTTCTGTGAGCTCAGACCTGCAAAGGGCCCGTGGTTATGTTGTCTGAGACACTGTGGGTTAAAAGTAAAGATTATATAGGAAAATTTGTTTGTGGGGTTCCATGGTTGAGCAGGGATTCCAACCTTGGCCTCCAGAGTCATCTTCCAGTGCTCAAACCATTACACCATGCTAGCTGTCTAAGAAATTTGTTGTTTCAATTTATGGTGACCCTAACGCTAACCTATCATGGGGTTTTCTTGGCAAGATTTGTTGAGAAGAGGTTTCCCATTGCTTTCCTCTTAGGCTGAGAGCATGGGGCTTGCCCTATGTCATCCAGTGGGTTTCATGGCAAGCAGGGAAACACCTTGAAGGCACACAACAACAACAATGAAATGGATTAAAAGCCAAAAAGGCACTGCAATAGCAATAATTTTTTCCTCAATAAATGTGGTTGGTCAATAAGTAATCGGGGTAAGTCTTGAAACTTTCATTGTTAAAATTATGAAAAGAAAATGCTTTGTCTGATTATTAGAATTCCTTCTCTTGAAGTTGTTCTCCACATATGTGTGTTTAATAAAGATGAACACTTGCTTTAAAGACTGTTTCATTTTAAGTGTCAACCCTGACAGGTACAGTCAAAGAATGGCTAGATTGCTCATTGACTCTTTGCACAATTGAATGTGCTACAACCTGGTCTGGAAAAGCAGAGAATCATCTTGACAGTGGTTGTTTTCTGCAAATATTTCTTCAAGTACAGCTGCAACCTTGACACAGAAAAGTAAGCGAAGCGTGGGGAGGAAATGCATGCACATTTTTTTAAAAAATATAATGTTTGCATTGCTTTGGTCCTTCAGTGATTGCATTTTTAGAGGTCAACTCAAAAATCACATTTTCAATAAGTACAGTATATCCTTGTATTTTAATGTGGCTCCAGCCCATACTGCCAGCAGCCACTTTGCAAACTTTGAAAAGAAAATGACAGGTTAAGCAGCTATTGAGAATGGAGTCTTTTCTGTGGCATGTAATTAAGATTCATAGCACATCCTCATATTGATCTGTATTTCCACAAGTGAAAACCTGAGAAGATTAATGTAGAATTTATAAAAGCAAACCATTGTAAGTAACTGTTGGTGCTGACTACAACTATTACCTCATGTGTATGTATATCATGACTCGAACTTCAGATATTTACTTTCCAGTAGGATTCTCCCCAACCTAGTGTGGAGAAGTTGAAAGCAGGAGGAGATTCCTCCTTACTATATGGGAGACGTTTCGCTATAAAGGTATTTTCCTTTCTCTCTAAACATGGCTCTTTTTACTTTTCATTGGGGCTTTACAGACCGCCCCAAAAGGGTGGTCCATGGGCACCCTTTAAGGCTTGGATTGGGGCTAGGGCAGCTGCACTAGCAGCCCCAGAAACCCCAATCTGCCGCTTTTCCAGGCTGTGGAAAAGGGGCAAAATGTCTTTTCTCCATGGCCTGGAAAGGGCTGTCCTTGGGGCTTCATGCTCCAAGGATAGCCCAACCGGTGGAGCCAAGGCAAAAAGGGGCTTTTCCTTGCCTTCATTCCCGCAGCAATCTGGTTGCCGCGGCAATGAAGAGCTCGCTGGAAAGGAGCTCCATTACAGAGCTCCTTTTTGCACTGCTGAAAGGGCATGCTAGGCACCCTCACAAGGTGCGATGACATCAGGTATGTGCCGGTCCATCTGGATGCGGCATACACCTTGATGTCATCGATGCCCATGCGTATGGACGGTGTGATTTAAAAATGGTGCTGTCCATACGCGCTAGGGCTGGGGAGCATGCAGATGCTGTGCGCTCCCAAGCCCTACTAACGCCACAGGCTTGGCCCTTTTGGGCCATCTGTATCAGTCCAAAGATTATTAATATTTTAAAAGATGATGAAATTCCAGCTCTGCCTCTTTATTCCAGTTTCTTAGTCTTCATTGTAATGTAATGCTACTTAGTCCTCATTGTTCTGCACTACAGAATTTGCATCATTGTAACTAGTCTAACATCTAATCTGCACTCCAGATTTAATTAAGTTTAGCTGCCATAGATCAATTCTATGAAATTCTGGGGTTTGTAGTTTTGTAAGACATTTAGCCTTCTCTGTCAGACAGCTCTGGTACCACAACAATCTTACTCTGCTGGACTGTTATGAAATGCTTAACTGAGGAGCTACAGAATTTGCAGCAACCAAATTCTGACTTAGACTGAACACATTTCAGGTACAGCTGGCCCTCCTTATACACAGATTTTTTTATCCACAGATTTGAGCATACACGGCTTGAAAATATTCCCAAAAAGTATAAATTCCAAATAGCAAACCTTGATTTTGCATTTTATATATGGGACACCATTTTGTTGTGCCATTATATTTAATGGGACTTGAGCACCCACGGATTTTGTTATCCATGCAGGGTCCTGGAACCAAACCCCAGCAGATAACAAGGGCCCACTATAGTAGAGTAAGTCCATGACAAATATCTCCAACACACATGCTGCCCTAGACATTTTGCTATAGTACTTCAGGCAGAGCAGTCAATAGTACATCATTTTTTAATACTCTAATCTGTTTTTTGTGCATGTGTTTATTTTAATGTTGTTTTAGCCTTCCCAAAAATCATCACTTTGCTACATTCAGGGTTGTTGTTGTTTTCATAGAATTATAGAGTTGGAATTGAACACAAGTACCTGCCATGCAGGAACTCACAGTCAAAGCACCCCTTACAGATGGCCATCCAGCCTCTGTTTAAAGACCTCCAAAGAAGGATCCTCCATTACACTCCAGGGGAGTGTGTTCCACTGTGAAACAGCTCCCATTGTCTGGAAGTTCCTCTTAATGTTTAGGTGAAGCCTGTTTTCCTGTAGCTAGCATTCGTTGTTCAGGGTCCTATTCTCTGCAGCAGCAGAAAACAAGCTTGCTCAATATGAAACACCTTCAAATACTTAAACAAGGCTATCATATCACCTCTTAACTGTCTCTTCTCCAGGCTAAACATACCCAGCTCCCTAAGTCTTTAAAGACAACTATAATGACAGTTAATTTACTGTTCTGTTTAAATACATACAGGGATAGATACTGTATCTCCCACATTTCCTCCAGGGAGATAATGGTAGCATACTGTACATCTTTTTTATCTCCATTACCTTCACATCAACCCAGTAATGTTAGTCAGGCTGGTAAATAGTTACTGGTCCAGTGTCATCCAGTGGTATAGTTTCACAGTTGAGGGAAGTGTATAAGAACAGGGGTGCTTTGTCCTGCTCTCTAACCACTATACTGCACTGTTGCTCAATGATACTAGCTTCTGGAAGCATAACTACTTGGCTGCTTTTAAAAAAAAACTATTTTCTACACTCTGTCACACTCAAAATCAAACACAGGCTCAGCCATACTAAATGGTAAGTAAGTACCAATTATGGCATTTAAAGGAACTGGCTTTTTCAAAATTGTACCTGCCTTATAGAAACACAGTACAATGGGAAAAGATTAATACTGCTCTCCATATAAAATTTCACTCAGTGTTTTTTTTTTAATTTAAAAAAATTCCTTACAAAGAGCAGATAAATACTTAAATAGTGAAAACCCAGCAAGTCCTTTTTCTCAGACAGGTGCCTGTGCACATAACCTGTTTGCTCCAAAGACTTGACTAAGCTGCTCTTGCGTTGTGCTTTTGTATATTCATAGACTCGATCGAGTTACCTTGAGGAAAAAAAAAAGAGGAAGACCTGCTATGAATTTAAATATAATTCACAGTAATAGATTTGGGACAGCATATAATCAACCATGCACCTTACCTCTATACAAATAAATGAGTTTCTGTACAAGGGGATAAGCCAGTTATGCAATGCATAGCCCAAGCTGGATCGACAGGAGGGAAAGAGAGGGGAAGAAGTCAAAGGGAGAGTTGGAGCAAGGAAAGCTGAGCAGGATTTTCAATTTTTTCCCATGAAACTTTTACACAAGAGTCAATGTGAATCAGGGCTGCCAGATTCAAAAATAGAAATGCCCTCATTACTCATTCATGCAGTGGGAATGAGGCAGGGTTTGGGTGAACACGCTGTTGGACATGAAAATCCAATAAGAGCTCAGTGAAACATCAATGGCAGCACAGGGAACCATAAGCCCAATGCTGATTGGCATCAGCCATCCATCTGTATTCTGTTTGTGTTGTGTCATATAGAGCAGAGGGAAATGAGGTGCATTTGCAGTGCAGCGATTGGAATTGGTGTGCCACTGCATGCCAAAAAGCCAGTAAAAATGGAAAGTGTTGGTTGCTGGCAATTTCCTTGCTCTGCTATACCCTCCCTCCCTCCCTCCCTCCCTCCCCACAATTGCAGTAATCTGTCATTAATCACGTGGAGGTAAAGTGCTTCTTATGAATGGGGGAAGAAAAAGAAAGTGAATCAGAGCCACCAACTGTTTGAATGACAGGATAAAAAAAAGGAGAAAGTCAAATGGTTAGAGCCTTTCTCCAGACCCTTGAAAAACAATTCTGCTGATCCTTGCATTAGAAGAGAAAGGGAAGGAATCCTCAGGAATGACCAAGGAGGACATGTTGATCTGGATTTGTGCCATATGGGCAACCTCAGAAGGCTTGAATTCTACAGATGCAATCCTGTATCTAGTTTGCTAGGTGAAAGCCACTTTGAACACAGTGGGACCTATTTCTAAAATGGCATGTGTAGGATTGTGTTGCACATAAAATATGTTTACTGTAAAATTTACTTAGTGTGTCATTGAGGTGCTATTTGGGTACTTTTCAGGAGGATTCCCATTTCATTTTGCTATGCCAAAGTATGTTTTGTTGTCCTTTCTCCACAACCAGATCTATTTGCGATCCCCTGAAAAAACTTGCAGAAGGCAGAAAGAATTCTTGAAAACAGTGGGATTAAAAATGGGAGGGAGGGAGGGAGGGAGGGAGAAACAAGATTAATTTACATTTTCAGACAGGAACTGGAGCCACCAGTATTCAGATCTTCATTAATTTGTCAATTTCTTTCATTGAATTTAAATAAAGCATGAACAAAGTGCGGCCTGCAATTTTTCTGAAATATTATTTTTGCACATTTTTTACATATTTTGTTCCAGAATGTCCCCAAATACATTCTAGGGGATCTCAAGGGCATATCTACTATATCAGGTTGGGGAGGGTTGGGCCTTGCAAATTTCTTTTCTTTTCTTTCTTGCCTAGAAATGTTCAAATATGTTCACTGGATGCATGGGGTGTTTTTTCATGACATTTTGCAGTAGGCCCTCTGAACCAATTTAGGCCCAGGAGAAGCCTTTTTGAAACTCAAAACATGGTGAAAATGCTCCCATACCTCACAGAGGCCAATTTTTTCGTTTATTTTTTCAGGACCATTTGCAGCCCTCCAATGGCTCTTAGGGGGCTAAATGGCCCTCTAATTTTCCACAGTTGCCCGTGCCTATTTAAATAATTATTAAAAACAAATTAAAAAGTGCACTTGCAATAAGATGCAGTGAGAAAAAGCAGCACTTCAAAACAACATATCCAACATGTTTTATGACAATGTTGTGAGAAAGTCTTATTTGAAACTTCATCCCACATTGATGTAATGAAAAGCAGTGGTTCTCAATTTTTTGTATTTTAACTTTTACCAGTTCACCAGTCTTGCCCTTTTCTAACATTCTTACATTGATGAGTGTATAGATATGTTGCTATTTTGTGTATCAATTACTGTAATTTTTAAAGTCATAATAATGCCAGCAATATTGTTTGGAGTATATGTGTCTGTGTGTGTGTGTGTGTGTATTCGTCCCTCCACATTCGCTGGGGTTAGGGGCACCTGACTGCTGTGAATTTGGAAAAACTGCAAATAACAAAAACACTATGTTTTTACCTGATATAACACCTCTCTAGAAATCTCTAGGTCCTCCAGTTCAAATCTGTGGTTAAGATCTGCCAGATATTGACCATAGAACGGCATTGAAGGAGCTACAAATGCCTAGTAGAGTGTTCTCTCTAGAAATCTCTGGTTCCTTCAGTGGGACTTTTGCTTAAAGTTGACCACAGAGTTGTGTTATAGGACCTAGATATTCCTAGAGAGAATATATTAATAAAATTTGCAAAAGTCAAAGATGCAAATGTGGAGGGACAAGTGTGTGTGTGTGTGCACATGCGCATGCACACACATGCACACATATCCTTTACCATTACAATGTAGGTATTCAGTTTTGCAATTTATGCTAATATTATTGTTTACTTACATGGGAACTGTAAAACATAAATTGAAATGTAAATGGATCAGCTTTTTCTGCTATGGCTAAAACACCTGTGCCCCACCTAGATTACACCTTTGTCCTATCACTTCTGAAAGTTGCACTGGTTGAGAACTCCTGGTCAATTACTAGCACAAGGCCAACTGCAAAGCAGAATTGCTATTGTTTGATCTCACCATGAGAAAAACTACCGTTATTGATTCCACCAATGTTTTCCTCAGACTTTAAGCAGTACAGAATAATATGGGATGAAGCCATAGTTAATGGTTATCACACTATTGCCATAATACAAGATGGCACCACAAAGCATTTGAAAGCATGGCATGAGTCACCACATGGGAGGGGGATTAAAGAGGCCTGTTATTATCCTTTAAGTTCAGTAAATCTCACTAAAAAAAAAAGTTCTCATACTAGAAGCAACAGAACAACTGTTGCTTGTAAAAAGCTCAGCTGTCAAGCTAATCTATTACATCCATGATCTACCTAATGTGGTCTACATTCATGTCAAATTTGCAACCAAACTTGTGCAGGTAGAGCAAGTTACAGGGTTTAAAGGAGACACAAATCTCTCTCTGTTGCTAAATACTTAACTGATGAAACTTTATTCCTTTGTATTTTTGTTTTGTTGTGTATATAATTACTCTAAATTGTATAGCCATCTGAAGTTATCTTATTGCTTCCTCATTCTGTCTCCCACTTATTCACTTTTCAGATTTCATAGTGGTGGTTCTGGTGAATAGACTGGGTGGCAAACTCTTCATTATTTATGATGTTGAAAGGCAGGCTCACAATATCATAAATTTTGAAATTTAATTAATTCATTATTTATTTATACTCCACTGCCTGGAAACAGATTGGCAGCCACTGGGGCTGTTTCAACAGTGGGGTAATACATTATCTGCAACCAGCCCCAATCAATAGCTTGGCTACAGCAGTTTGGAATTGACATTTATGGTCAATGCCACATTATAATGTGTCCACCTCAAAACCTACATTTTCAGCTAAGCTGCCCTCAAAGCAACATTTCTGAGATGGCGTGGAAAGTGAGCCAAATAAGACCGCCAGCCCTCTCCTAACAGCAAAGCACTTTGTAACTGGCAGCAGCAGGAACATTACACTGGTGAAAAGGTAATTTGGGGGATGTAGCAATGGGAAACATAACTATGTCAATAGAACTCTGTTATCTTTGCTTTGCTGCCTAAGGCAAACCTGAGGAGCTCCACCACAAGTCCCGTGATTTAAAGTGAGGAATACCACAATCCAGACCTAAGGTTATACCTTTTCCCTTCTCTACCAGGGCCCACAAAGAGGGGTTCCATGAACATCCCCTTCACCCAAATAGTGCAAGTAGGTGCTCAACAATTTCTTTTTGTCCCCCACTACATGCCAGTTGACCTCCATGTCAGATAGCATCACTCTGAGACAATCATCTCATGTGCCCCAGAACAGTGTAAGGTATGCAAAAAAGTTGTGAAAAGGGGAGAAAATTTATACCTGGACCAAAACAACCAGTGCCTACACTGTGATGGAGGTGAGAGGGTGAGACAAATGTCTGCAATGAAAGAGGGGAATTCTCGGAGGTGGCCAGGTCTTATAAGCCCTATGCTTCCACCCTCGTACCACTATGCCACAGCACAACACACCATGCTGAAATGGTGCCCAGTCTCTTCCCCCCACCATGCCAGCAAAGCCAACTCCTCCCAAGAGGCACACACTCCACTTTGAAACAGGGTTGAAAAACCAGTAGAATCAAGCCCAAAGGCTCACTTGAGTAACAATAGTGATAATAATGATTAATAATAATAATAATAATAATAATAATTTATTTCTAGCCCGCCCCTCTGAACAGGCAATCGGGGCGGGTTACAACAAAAAGATTAAAACAATATCAGTTAAAACGTCCCATCCCTTCCCTCACCCCCCCCCTTAAAAAGAGAATTAAACCACTATATAATCAAAAACATAAAATAAAACAAATTACAACAGTAAAAAGCAGCAACAGGGAAGCGGGCCTGAAAACCTAGGCTGTAAAGGAGTGGAAAAGACACTGGAGAAGGACAGCTGGAGAGGCACTAAGGCCTAGGTTTGGAGCCGGGAAGTGTTCACATTCTCTGGGAAGGCCTGCCGGAAGGGATGCATCTTTAGAGCTTTTTAAAAGCTTTCTAAAGATGGAATGAGAAGCATCTCATCCGGCAGGACATACCACAGCCTAGGGGCGAAAAGGCCCTCTGTGAGGTCTGTACCAGCCTGGTCTTCATGGGCTGTAGGAGGTTCCTCCCAGAGGACCGGAGTGTGCGAGGGGGGGTCATACGGGAAGAAGCGGGCCCTAAGATAGGATGGGCCCGAGCCATGTAGCTCTTTAAAGGTCAAAACCAACACCTTGTAGTGTGCCCGGAAACCTTGTGTGCTTTCTGGAAACCAACTGGTTCCATGAGCCTTTGAGGGTGGACCATTCTAATGGGTCTACCACCCCCGGGGGGATGGAGAGTGGTCTTTAGCTCCAACTTGATCAGGAAATGATCCGTCCATGACAGTGAGGAAGTCTGAGTTACTTCCACCCACGAATACTCCTGTTCCGTACTAAAAACTCCATCAAGAGTATGACCTACACAATGTGTGGGTCCGTTGACCAATTGGGAGAGGTTCATGCCTGTAATGGAGTCCATGATACTTTTACTGGCAGAGGAGGTTTTCTATTTAAAGCATTATTTTCTTTCTCTATTTTGGCCAAGATCTTGGTGTTAGGAAATGGAAGTTAGAAATCCAGAAATGTTCGTATTAAGTTTATTTTATGAATATTTAGTATGCAAACTAAACTTTTAAAGATTGGCTCAGAGTGATTGTCTGGTCTAGTTAATTTATGTCAACAAGATCTTCTGATCATTTAAGTCAAGCATGTTCACTGCTGTTCTCCAGTCAGTATTCTGATGGGGCAGACGGTGATAGCAGGAAGCAGGTAAATGTGAAGAGAGTTGTAATCACTCAACCGTGGATGAAGAGAGGGATAAATTCTGTTCTCTGTCTTTGTGCTAGGAGCCATTTTGCTTTCCTCCATCCCCCAAATCTAGAATGAAATCTTTGGGGAAACTAGTTCTCACAAGACTTTTGGCTACCTAAAGATTTACAAATCCCATTAATAAAGGAGGTCTTACAAGACTTACTGGGCACTTGAAGATCCTGATTCCTTGTTTCAGACTGCATAACAGGCCAATCAACTACAAGCAGTCTTGGAGGAAACAGATTTTCTGGATCCTTTTCAAACCGGATTCAGGATGGGATACGGAGTGGAGACTGCCATGGTCACCTTAGTCAATGATCTCCATCTGGGCATCGACAGGGAAAGTGTGACCCTATTGGTACTCTTGGACATCTCAGCAGCCTTCAATACCATCGATCATGGTATCCTTCTGGAACGACTGAGAGAGTTGAGTATTGGAGGAACTGTATTGCAGTGGTTCCAGTCCTATCTCTCGGGCAGGTTCCAGATGGTGTTGTTTGGGGACAGTTGTTTGGCCAAGAGGAAGCTCAAATAGGGTGTCCCTCAAGGAGCTATTCTGCCCCCAATGTGGTTTAACATTTACATGAAGCCACTGGGTGAGATCATCTGGAGACATGGGGGGAGGTGTTATCAGTATGCTGATGACACCCAATTATATTTCTCTATGTCTCGGACTGAAGCAGTGACTAAGGATGGCATCTCTCCCCTGACTGCCTGTCTTGGGACAGTAATGGACCGGATGAGGGAAAACCGACTCAAGCTGAATCCAGGTAAGACGGAGGTACTTGCTATAGGAACCCTGAATCGAGGAATGGAGTTGTGTCAGCCAGTTCTGGATGGGGTCACACTTCCCCTGAAAGATTCTGTCTGCAGACTGGGGGTGCTCCTTGACTCATCGCTCCATCTGACAGCCCAGGTGGATGCGACTGTCAAGAGCACCTATCTGCTTCATCTGATATGCCAACTGCGCTCCTTCCTGAAGCCGAGGGACCTAGAAACAGTAGTACATGCACTGGTAACCTCTCAATTGGACTTCTGTAATGCACTCTACATGGGGCTACTCTTGTGCCAAGTTCGGAGACTTCAGTTGGTACAAAACATGGCAGTCAGATTGATTATGGGAACTTCTAGGAATGACCATATAACACCAGTCTTGAAGTCCCTACACTGGCTGACTATTAGTTTCCGGGCAAAGTACAAGGTGTTGGTGTTTATCTTTAAAGCCCTACATGGCTTGGGCCCAGAATACTTGAGGGAACTTCCGTATTGTCCGTCCTGCATTCTAAGGTCCTCTGGAAGAAATTTATTACAGCCAAAAAAATCTAGGCTAATATCAGTTTCCCAGAGGGCCTTTTCTACTAATGCTCCAAAATTATGGAAAGACTTGCCAGAGGAGATCCGTCCCATCTCCACTCTGACAGCTTTTAAGAAAGCACTCAAGACGGATCTATTCCGGCAGGCCTTTCCAACTTAGCTACCCTCCCCAGATATAGAGATATCTGCCCCCTTATCTGCCTATTCTTCCCCGCTTGTTTCTCTGTCTTTGTGGAATGTTTTTAATGTTTTTAATGCTTTTAATGTTTTATACTATTACTGTTTAATTCAATTTTGTACTGGGAATGGGGGGTGGGGGAGGTTTAGGGTTTGATTTTATTGTAGCTTTAGTGTATTTTATTGTTTTAACCCAACTGGATTCTTCGTGATTGGGCTGGCTAGAAATTAATAATAATAATAATAATAATAATAATAAGCCAAGTTTATTAATAATAATAATAATAATAATCTCCTCCTGTCTAACTCAGGGGTGGGGAAAGTGGAGGTTGCATGTGCTCCCCAGGTCCATTTTTATGCTACAAAGGAATGTCCCCAAACAACCTCTTGATACGTTTGACATTTTTGCCCCTCTCCAATCCATTTTAGCCCCGAGGAGAACCTTTTCCAATAGGAAATAATCCCAAAGTTGACCTGTTGGAAACCACCCCATATCAATACAAAATGCTCCAGAGTTATAGGATAGCACTATCCTGCTGCCAAGCTCCTGCCTAAAATGGTTATTTCGACAGTAAAAAATGGCCACCGAAGTGTGCTGGAGAGCCAGGCTGCAGCCTTATGATAGGACCCAGCTGCCTCCTGAATTACACTTCAAATCGGAAGAGGTAAGCCAAGTTTATTTAAGCGGTGTGATAAGGGCCTACATTCAGTACAGATTGCATCTTGAACTAATTTGATTCAATAATGATGCAGTCTAGTTTAATTTGGTATCATCACTGCCTGGGTTGCAGGGGCAAAAGGACAAAAATTACAGAGTAAAAAAAGTTATGCTACTGATTTATCCAGAAGTCATTCTAAACATAGAGTAAATGGACTTGTTCCTCGATATGTTGTTGGACTGCAATTCATCAGCTCATCAGCAAGAAAAACCAGTGGTGAAGGATGATAGGAACTGCAACATTTGGAGGACCACAGTTTGGTCACCCCTGATACAGAAGGACATACCTAATTGTGTTTGTTTGTTTGTTTAATATCCCACCTTTTCCCCAGCATGAGACCCATAGAATCATAGAATCATAGAATCATAGAGTTGGAAGAGACCACAAGGGCCATCCAGTCCAACCCCCTGCCATGCAGGAACTCCAAGTCAAAGCATCCCTGACAGATGGCCATCCAGCCTCTGCTTAAAGACCTCCAAGGAAGGAGACTCCACTACGCTCCGAGGGAGTGTGTTCCACTGTCGAACAGCCCTTACTGCCAGGAAGTTCCTCCTAATGTTGAGGTGGGATCTCTTTTCCTGCAGTTTGCATCCATTGTTCCGCGTTCTAGTCTCTGCAGCAGCAGAAAACAAGCTTGCTCCCTCCTCAATATGACATCCCTTCAAATATTTAAACAGGGCTATCATATCACCTCTTAACCTTCTCTTCTCCAGGCTAAACATCCCCAGCTCCCTAAGGCGTTCTTCATAGGGCAAGGTTTCCAGACCCTTCACCATCTTAGTTGCCCTCCTTTGGACATGCTCCAGTTTCTCCACATCTTTTTTGAAATGTGGTGCCCAGAACTGGACACAGTATTCCAGGTGGGGCCTGAGCAAAGCAGAATAGAGTGGCACTATAACTTCCCTTGATCTAGAAACTATACTTCTATTGATGCAGCCTAAAATTGCATTGGCTTTTTTAGCTGCCGCATCACACTGTTGACTCATGTTCAGCTTATGGTCTACTTGGACTCCTAGATCCCTTTCACATGTGGTCTCATTCAGCCAGGTGTCCCCCATCCTATATCTGTGCATTTCATTTTTCCGCCCTAAGTGCAGAACCTTACATTTCTCCGCATTGGATGGAACAGTTAAAAGTTTGTTAGTGTTGTTGTTGTTTTGTGTTTGTGATTTTTAAATGGTAAAATAATGCATTTCCCTTTCAAAACACAGGGAAATACAATGTACATAACACCTGCTGATTTAATACCAGAGCTATCTCATTTTTTTTCAAGCTACACAAAGCCAGGAAACTGGAGGCTTAGGCTAATGGATAATAGATATATCACATGATCAGTAGTGATGTGAAATCAGTAGTGATGTGGAATCACAAATTATGCTTGTTTACAACCTATCCCCATGCAGCCATGGTTTTCAGGACTTAAAGGCCCAGATCCTGCAGAGTATGAATAATGGTATTGCAGCTAAATTGCCCCACCTTTTTCCTGGCCCTTGATTTAACTTACAAAACATTTGCGTCTTACTGAGAGAAACTTTTTGTGAGTTGCCAAGCATCTATTAGTTCTTATATCAGTAGTTTACAGCAACAGTTAAACTTTGTTTGTGTGTGTGTCTTGTGTGTTTTCAAGAATCCTTCACTGTCATTATTGTGGATCAACACCGAGGACATTTTTCTGTGACACAACAGTAAAAGCAAATGATTTGAGAGTTCAGATTCTTATTCCTGATTTGAAATTGCAACAGAGAGAGAGAGAGAGAGAGAGAGAGAGAGAGAGATTAACTGCTAACTTGGGATTTTCTCTAGGAGGCACACTGCAAAATATAGCATTCCCTCAGTATCCACAGGAGTTTAGTTATCCCCCTGCGGACACACACACACAAAATGCAGATGCTCAAATCAGTATTTAAAATTTAAAGCTATTATTGACTGCAGCCAGGCCAAGTAGCAGTCCCAGGGCAGTAGCAGGAGCTGCAGGAGCAAGTCCCAGGCACCAGACAGGCATTCTTCCTGGCTCTTTCATAGCAATTCTGCTCTTTCAATGGGCATATGCTATCGCTGGTGTGCTCCCAGCAGAAAACAGGGAGAGTGAAGAATGAACATCAGATGCTCAGGGCTTGACGATAGAAGTCAATCCCACCATTAAGCCTCTGCCAGCAATTAAATCCTTTTCCTGCTGATTCTCCTCCCAGTAGAGTGGTGAAGAGGTGGAGGCTGGAGAAACAACAGAAAGAGTGGGGCAAGGAAGTGGATCATCAGGAAAGAAGTTTAAAATCTGGCCAAGACTTCACAGTGAAGTGGGTTAAGGCTTTGAGATTGGATTGACTTCAATGGGGTGGGGGGCAGGGGGGCAGACTGCCCCATGTCCCAGATACACATATTCTTTCTGCTTCCTGCTGGGAACACACCAGCAACCAACTTCTGCCTTTTGAAGGGAATAGCAGAATTGCTATAGCCAAAGCAGGAAGAAAGTGTGCCTGGTGCCTGGTCCTTGCTACCGCAACCTCCACTGCTGCACTGGGAGATAATTTTTAAAATATGATTCTTCACTTTAGCCATCAGTTGCTCGAATCTGCATATACCAAACCCACAGAAACTGAGTCCCCACTGCATTTTGTTTTGGAAACAGAGACTTTTAGAGAGGTTAAACTAGGTTGGGTTGTATGGTGCTACACTTGAGTGAAAAAGTTAAGCACACCATTTCTTTGCTTCCAACTGCATTTTCCCAACACCACAGCACAACAGAAAATTTGTGAGCTCAGGGGCTATACAGATTAGCCCAAAGGGGCAGCGAGACACCGCCCCCTTTCACCCAAGACCGAGGCTGCGGCAACCACATGCTGTAGCCCTGATCCAGTCTTCAGAGGACTCGAAAAGGAGTGGCAAAATGCAGCTCCTTCTTGCACCCTCTAAAGGGCGCCATATCCACCATGGCATGGTGTGATGACAACCCTTCAGTGCTGCAACATGTAAATGCGACACGGGAACTGCATCATCATGGTGCATGTGATGTAAACAGGTGTGCATCAATGTGGTGCCCTGGGGGAGGAGTCACAGCATCAAACATGTGGACACTCCACTGTGACTCCGCCCACAGGCCCCCACAAAATGCCAGTCTGTATCCCCCTTCAGTTATCTTACATGAAATTCTTTATTGTTTAACATTAGCACTTTTAAGAGGGGAAGAGGGAAACCACCCCCAGCCTCCAGACTCCCCCCAGTAGATGAAAATTACCTCTCAAATGGTAGAACATTTATCACAGAGGGATTTTTTAATTTTTTTGCCACTTGGGGCTTTTTTTTTTTTTTTTGCATTTGTGGGTTTAATAATAATAATAATAATAATAATAATAATAATGCTTTAACAACAAATTAAGTTTACAGAAAAAATACAAAGAAAATTACAAAGAAAAAAGAAACAAAAATTTGCACAGCAAATGAAAAGAATCATATAAACACACAAACACATATAGCCATTACATCCGCCCTTATCACACGTCTCTCCAATGACCTCCTGCACTATTCTATCTGATATCTCTACTTTAGGGGCTATGCAGCCATGACTTTAGTGGCTGGATTGGTGCCACGCCAACCACATGACACAGCACTGATCCAGCCTCTATAGAGCACAAAAAGGACTCAGAAAAACTGTTTGGACACAATGCCAGAGGTGTGTCATCATGGTGCGACTATGTGGACCAGAGAGTGCCAAAATGGCACCCTGGTGGTGGCATTAGGGTGTTGAGCATGGGGGCTCTCATTCCTGATTACAGCCACAGGCCAGCGCTTTTTGCCGATCTGTCCAGGGCCTTAAACATATATTTATACCTCTTTACCTAGTCCATCTTTTACAAAACAACTTTTCTACATTTTCCTATAGTTTATCCAAGAACACCAATTATTTCAAGTTTTCCTTTCATAAAAGTATCCTTTTCCAATAATCAAAACCTATGATCCCATTATCTCCGGTTCTTTTTAAACACATAATTTATAGAAGGTTGCCATGTTTACAGATACATTATGTTTAGTGTCCTTTTACTAGATTGGCGAACTTGTCTGATGTCGTCAGAACCCCTAATTTTTATATCCACGTCTTGGTACTGAAGATATTTTTCTGTCTCTAATACTAAACGTATAGTCTTCTTCTTTCTATAATCATATAGCAAATTAATGTACTATGTTCCCTCTCTATTGTCTTATTAGAGTTCACCATACAGTCAATCCCTCTATAACCATAGATTTTTTATTCACAGTTCGATCACTCGCCAGTTGAAAATATTCAAAAAAATAATATATAATTTCCAGAAAGCAAACCTTGATTTTGCCATTTTATATAAGGGATAGCACTTTATTTAATGGAATTTGTATTTAATGGAATTTGAACATCCCCAGATTTGGATATCCATGGGGGATCCTGGGACCAAACCCCAGTAAATACCAAGGTCCCACTATATTTAAAAGAAATAGTCCTACTCTAGACTCTATTTCTGACTTCACAATCTAGTTTAGGATTTCTCTATTGTTTGCTTTTTTGCCTTTTTGCACAACCACTATTAATGATACAAAGAACCAACAGATTATTTTTATTTCCATCATTTACTTTTTGTGGTGTTTTTTTTTCAGTTTGACCAGGGTGAGAGACCACCTATACATCATTTAAAAATAATTCTCCTTCAGATCATTACAACAAGTGAATTTCAAACCACACAAACAAACCCAAGAAAATTGGCCACATATGGCTGGGGGGTAGGAAAGCACCTGGAAGTCACTTCACATTACTGCAACTTGAAAAAGGGGAATATGGAAGCAAAAAAAAAAAAAAAAAAATCTCATTCACCTCCATACTTGCCGATCCCTGGTCTATACATTCCTCAAATGCACAATGCCAGGCTGCTGTATTATTGTTTTTTATGCCTTATAGAAATTTATGAAACAGATTATTTTCAAACATTTGTTGGCTCATTTTGCATAACTGGCACTAATGCTAATGGTTGTAACAAATATGACCATAAGCACCACACCATAAGTCATTAGCATCATTACCATTAATTCCATTATTATGTGTGAGACCCTCTGTCTCCAACTTCCAGAAACTGGGAGGTATAAACATTCATATACTTAATTTGGGTGGAAGACTTCCTAGTTCTCTCTCACACGTTTGCAGTTATACCAAGGGCATGTGTTCTGTTTTCTGTTGTGATAATACAAGATTGATACCTGCTGTAATATGAAAACTGTTGAACCTACATTTGCTTCTCATGAGAGTGTTTTTCCAACACTTGGGGAAGAAAACACAGCTTTGGTTGATTTCTACACTACCTTACTGGCACTGAAACTCCTAGACTGTAGTTCTCATCCCCCCCATCCCACATTGTGACAGTTCACACCAGTCTTGAGGAGCAACTTGGTGGTTTTGTGCTACTGCAGTGGGGTGCATAGGAATCAAGCTGTAATGCTTCCCCTGTAATTAAGGAGCTCAACAGACCACTGAACAGACTGCCTGCAGTTGCTCCTTTCAGCGCTGGATCAGGACCATGGCAACTACATGCTACAGCCTCAATCCGGCATTTCCATGGTGTAAAAAGAAGCCACAAAAAGTGGCTCCGTTTTGTGCCATGGAGAGGCCGCCTTTGCCACCATGGTGGCACCTTCTGGTGCTCCTTGTGGTGCTGCATTATCTGGACACAGCTCCAAAAGAACACCATGACACCACTTACCATGCAGTAAGGTGCATGACGTGACAGCAGCGTCAGGGCAGCGTTTGGGTGTGTGGCATGTAGATGCCATGCCCCCACTCTGCCCTGAGGCCAGCATTTATCGCCAGTCTGTCAAGGCCCTTAGTCACTGCAGAAATAAAGCTTCAGCACTGGGCAATACTTGCCTTATTTAGCAACTGCATATATATGCTATCACTTGTAGTAAAAGTGGGTCAGTGGTGTAATCTTAGATCCATTTATATGATCCACATTTGACTCAAAAAAGATTTATGTTTGAGTAGACTTTCAGAGAACTCTGCTATTTGAGGCATCTCAAAGTAGAAAAACACAGAGAAGTCTTCTCAGGTAATGTTCTTTTTAGGTGGTTCTTTGTGCTGTAAAATTGGGAAGGGTGGATCGATACATTATTCACGTATTTCAAATGTTTTGTTTCAGATGGATGTCCTCTATTATGCATGGAGTTGATCTGTTCTTTTGTGTGTGTTTTTATCTGTTGGCAGTGTGAACACATGTCAAGTGATGCCAAGCTTTCAAAAGGTTGTTTTTGAGGAGAATTTGAGGCAGAAAAAAATAGAATAAATACGAGGGTGGAATATTGTTTAGATTTCAAAAGTGCAAGCTAATCCTGTAGGGCATACTTCTTCTGCTGATTCAGCTGCATCTCTTTTGGCTTATTTGTAGCACAGGCGCACAAAAAATTAAAATAATCTTTAGCATGCAGAGGGAAGATGCAGGGGAAGGGAGTTATTAATCCAGTGATTTCCAGTAGGAATACCAACATTTGTAGATAGCCACAAAAATGGGAAGGCCTTTCCCCAAAACCAAACCAAACAAAAAGCATAAAATCAACCTTCAATAGAGGAATGAGACTCCTGTGGTCCTTCAGAGATTGTTGGATTCCAACTCCCAGCATCCTCAGTTAGCATGTCCAATGGTCTCAGATGGTAGAATTTTTAGCCCAATAGCATATAGAAAGTGATGAGTTTCCCATCCCTATTGTAGCTGTATTGTTCCCATCCCTATCTAGCACAACAAGGGAAATATGATATAATAGGCATCACTGAAACCTGGTGGGATAAGTCTCATGATTGGAATGTAGAAATAGAGGGGTATAACCTTTTTAAGAGAAACAGGCCAAGCAGGAAAGGAGGAGGAATAGCATTATATGTCAGGGATATTTACACCAGTGAAGAGATCCAGGAAGTCAATACTGGAAGCCAGGTGGAGAGCATCTGGATAAAAATTAAAGGAGAGGGAAACAACAGGGATATTACTGTGGGAGTCTACTACAGACCCCCGACTCAGGCAGAGGAATTGAATGATGCCTTTCTAGAACAGATAAACACATACTCAGAAAGGAGAGATGTAGTAGTGATGGGTGACTTCAACTACCCTGATATTTGCTGGAAGTCAAACTCAGCCAAATCCTCAAGGTCTAGCAAATTCCTCACTTGCCTGGAAGACAATTTCATTGTCCAAAAGGTGGAAGAGGCAACAAGGGGATCAGCCATTTTAGATCTGATCTTAACCAACAGGGAAGACCTAGTTGATGGGGTGCAAGTGGTTGGATCCTTAGGTGGAAGTGACCATGTTCTCCTGGAGTTTGTAATACAGTGGAAGGGAGAAGCTAGGCATAGTCAGACACGTACTCTAGACTTTAGGAGAGCTGATTTCAATAAACTTAGAGAAATACTGGGAGTGATCCCATGGTCAGGAATACTAGAAGAGAAGGGAGTTCAAGACGGATGGGAGTTTCTCAAAAGGGAAATATTGAAGGCACAATTTCAAACAGTTCCAATGAGGAAGAAAAATGGGAGATGTCTCAAGAAGCCAGGATGGATGACTAAGGAACTTTCAACTGAGCTAAGTTTTAAACGGAACATGTATAAGAAATGGAAAAATGGGGAAATCACGAAAGAGGAATTCAAACAAATAGCCAGTACGTGTAGGGATAAAGTCAGAAAAGCTAAAGCGCAGAATGAACTCAGGCTGGCTAGAGAGGTTAAGAACAATAAAAAGGGCTTTTTTGGATATGTCCGCAGCAAAAGGAAGAAGAAGGAAACAGTGGGGCCACTGCATGCAGAAGATGGCAAAATACTAACAGGGGACAGAGAAAAGGCAGAATTACTCAACACCTTCTTTGCTTCAGTCTTCTCAGAAAAGGCAAAGGATGCTCAACCTAAGGATAATGGAGCAGAAGACAGAATAGAGGAATTTCAGCACAGAATAAGTAAAGAGGTAGTACAGGAATACCTGGTTAACCTAAATGAATATAAATCTCCAGGACCAGATGAACTACATCCTAGAGTATTAAAAGAACTGGCAAATGTAATATCGGAACCACTGGCAATAATCTTTGAGAACTCCTGGAGAACAGGAGAAGTCCCAGCAGACTGGAGGAGGGCAAACGTTGTCCCCATCTTCAAAAAGGGAAAAAAAGAGGATCCCAACAATTATCGTCCAGTTAGTCTGACATCAATTCCAGGAAAGGTTCTAGAGCAGATCATTAAGCAGACAGTCTGTGAACACTTAGAGGCTAATGCCATAATCACAAAAAGTCAACATGGGTTTCAGAGAAACAAGTCATGCCAAACGAACCTGATCTCGTTTTTTGATAAAATTACCAGCTTGGTAGATGAAGGGAATGCTGTGGATATAGTATACCTTGATTTCAGTAAGGCCTTTGACAAGGTTCCCCATGACATTCTTGCAAACAAGCTTGCAAAATGTGGGATAGACAAGTTAACTGTTACATGGATTTGTAATTGGTTGACTGGCCGAACTCAAAGGGTGCTCAACAATGGCTCCTTTTCATCCTGGAGAGAAGTGACCAGTGGGGTCCCACAGGGTTCTGTCCTGGGCCCAGTGCTATTCAACATCTTTATTAACGATTTGGATGACAGAATTGGGGGCATACTTATCAAATTTGCAGATGACACTAAACTGGGAGGAGTAGCTAATACCCCAGAGGACAGGATCAAAATTCAAAATGACCTGAATAAACTAGATAGCTGGGCCGATGCTAACAAGATGAAATTCAATGCAGAGAAATGTAAGGTTCTGCACTTAGGGCGGAAAAATGAAATGCAGAGATATAGGATGGGGGACACCTGGCTGAATGAGACCACATGTGAACGGGATCTAGGAGTCCAAGTAGACCATAAGCTGAACATGAGTCAACAGTGCGATGCGGCAGCTAAAAAAGCCAATGCAATTTTAGGCTGCATCAATAGAAGTATAGTTTCTAGATCAAGGGAAGTTATAGTGCCACTCTATTCTGCTTTGGTCAGGCCCCACCTGGAATACTGTGTCCAGTTCTGGGCACCACAATTAAAAAAGGATGTGGAGAAACTGGAGCATGTCCAAAGGAGGGCAACTAAGATGGTGAAGGGTCTGGAAACCATGCCCTATGAGGAACGCCTTAGGGAACTGGGAATGTTTAGCCTGGAGAAGAGAAGGTTAAGAGGTGATATGATAGCCCTTTTTAAATATTTGAAGGGATGTCATATTGAGGAGGGAGCAAGCTTGTTTTCTGCTGCTGCAGAGACTAGAACGCGGAACAATGGATGCAAGCTGCAGGAAAAGAGATTCCACCTCAACATTAGGAGGAACTTCCTGACAGTAAGGGCTGTTCGACAGTGGAACACACTCCCTCGGAGTGTAGTGGAGTCTCCTTCCTTAGGGGTCTTTAAGCAGAGGCTGGATGGCCATCTGTCAGGGATGCTTTGATTTGGAGTTCCTGCATGGCAGGGGGTTGGACTGGATGGCCCTTGTGGTCTCTTCCAACTCTATGATTCTATGATTCTATGATTCTATGATTCTAAGTTGGAGCCTATAGTCAGAAATGGCTATATGTGCTGAAATTAATTATAAAAATAGAAAAAATAGGAGTACTGCAGCTTTATTTAGGCTTTTTGTTTTTTAAAAAATCAGAACAGTGTCAGCTGCCCCAAAAGATCTAAGTGAACTTTCTCTAATTTGCCAGGAAAAAGGTATTTCTTTCTTCACCAATTATTTCTTTGTCAGACATTCTCCAGCAGTAATTACGAGGAAAGGGCAATGGGTTGTAGGGAGTGCACATATTGTCTTGAAAACTAGTAAACAGAACTGCCATATTGTGTTTCTAAAGGTCTCCTAGAGGAACCCAGCAGGTGAGCCAGTTCTCCATCATCACACCATCTGCATGGGAGGAACAGCTGTATTTGTTAAACTGCTGCTGAACAACAGGCAACTATTATAAGGTATAAGAGGAAGGTCCACATGATTCTGATTGAAAAAGAGTAGAGGTATATGAAGGCTTGCTGTGTACAAAATTATCAAGCATTATTATTAATTTATTAGCTAAATGTCCTGTTAGACATAGTGGCAACCCCACTAATGACATGTTAGCTTCCTTTATACCAGTAGATGGTACATTATGATATACTGGAGCAGGCTGATAGGTCAGGTTTTGCTGGGAGTTTATGCTCACACACACACACATGCTTTTAAGCATTGAACAAGGAGCTACATAGAGGCAACTGCAGGTTGCTGGATATTTTGGTTGCTGGATATACAATCTAGGGATTTAATTTATTGCCAGCCATACTAATGATTGAAGTGAATTAATTAGTTCAGTTGTGGTTGATTAATTTGTTATTTAGAATGGAATGTCCAGAAGAGAACATAGGGTTGACAGAGAATAGCATACAGCCTATTATGACCCTATCTGCATCTCTTATCACTTTTTCTACTTCCTTTCTAAATGGCACACACACACACACACAAAAAAAAGATGGAAGAAGCAAATTTTTATTCCCCTTCTCTGCACTTTGGGTAGGGGGTGGGGGAAAGAGTGGAATTCTATCTTTATTTTGCCTTCTATTTCTTTGTCAAATGAAAATTATTTTGCAATCCCTTTTCTTTTCCACTCCTTCTGTTCTGAAAAGATACTTGTACTTCATTTCACATACTGCATCCCTTTGGTAATGATGCACATTTCCTCACCTAATGTTCATGGATTTCTGTATGATTCTTTGTATTTTAAAACTGCAATTTAGGCTGTTGCTTTTTAAAACCTGAGTCTTCTGTTTCAAGATTTACAAGGGCAAACTATGCTTATGGAAAACTATCTGGCTATTCAATCAATGGCCAAAATTGAAAATCATACTTTTCCAAATATTGCATTGGGCTTTCTTGTCATATGCTATGTAACATATTCACCTTTTGACAGTATGTAAATATCAGAAGTTAACTTTTCATAGAATAATAATTATATTTACTGAAAAAATTATCACAGCAGCCACAGGCATTTCTAGCACCTCCAGAAGCCATAATCCTGACAATCCATTCTTAGCTTTCATTTTTTTAAAAAAATGCAAATTTCTACCCTTTGTATAAGCAGAGATATGAGGCAAAATGTGCTGTAACAACTCTGCCCATTTTTTTGTGAACTGCTTCCACAGTATTTCAGTGTTGTTGTTGTTGTTTTAGGTAATGTAGAAAGTTATACAATTAGTGGCACACTTTATCTTTGCAGAAAGAAATTTCTGGTTCATTTTAAAGCTATTGTTTTAGTCTTTCCAGGTAAGAAAACATTGATGCCCTATTTTTTAAAATCAAAACTCTGTAGCAGTGAAAGCAGAAACCCATGGTTGTCCTAACTCTGGCACTTCATCAGTTAGTGAGCAGATAAGGTAAAGTGGGCGGGGGGGGGCCGGTGTGGCCATAGTCCACAAAACCAACTTGACCTTGATCAGGAAACCTGTCTGGAAAATAGGCCACATCGAGTGTTTGTACCTAAGCCTGAAGACCAGGGATAGTCTGGGGATTCTGCTAGTATACCGACCATCCTGTTGTCTAGCAGTCTGCCTGATCGAGTTGACTCAGCTGGTTTCTGAGTTGTTGTTGGAGTCGCCCAGACTTTTGGTTCTGGGGGACTTCAACATCCCTCTTAAAACCAGCTTATTTGAACTATCTGGAGCAACTCAGGAGTTCATGGATTCCATGGCAGCCATGAACCTTTCCCAGTTGGTCTACGGGCCTACCCATTGTGCAGGTCATACGCTGGATGGGGTTTTTAGTACGGAACAGGAGTATCCGTGGGCGGAGGTAACTAAGACCTCCACACTGCCATGGATGGACCATTTGCTGGTCAAACTGGAACTAAGAGCAACTGTTTGTCTCCCTGGGGGTGGTGGACCTATTAAAATGGTCCGCCCTCGATGGCTCATGGAACCAATCGGTTTCCAGAAAGCCCTAGAGGGTTTGGTGATTGGGAACACTGGTGATTCTGTTGAAGCCTTGGTTGACACATGGAATTGTGATGTCTCCAGGGCTATCAATACAATCGCTCCTGAGCGTCCTTTCCAACCCGCTCCGAATCGAAAATCCTGGTACACAGAAGATCTCAGGAAGATGAAGCGAGTTGGACAACGACTAGAGTGCAAATGGCAAAAGACTCGCCTCCCATCCAACAGAGCTTGCTATAGACTGCATCTTCGCAGCTATGGTAAGGTCTTACATGCAACGCGGAGATGTCTTTGCTCTGCACGTATCACGTCTGCAGAGTCCCGCCCAGCAGAGCTATTCCGGGTGGTGGTGGAGTTGACACAGGTACCTCCTGTGCCAAATCTCTTACTAGAACCCACGACAGCCTGCTGTGAGGCGTTTAATATCCACTTTGCAGGCAAAATCTCTCGGATCAGATCCGACTTTGTTCAGTGCCCATTGGTGAGGTGTCCAGTAACTCCATTGCTGTCAGTTTACTGGATGAATTTCAGTCTGTGAGTACCGATGACGTGGACAAGCTCCTTGGATGTGTGAGGAAGACGAGTTGCTCTCTCGATCCGGGGCCATCTTGGCTGGTCATCCAGGGAGGGGACGCATTGAGAACATTCCTTCGGGATGTGATCAATGCATCTCTCAGGGAAGGCATTGTTCCATCTTCTCTGAAGGAGGCAGCCCCTCCTGAAGAAACCTTCTCTTGATCCCCTGGACAGGAACAACTACAGACCAGTGTCCTTGCTGCCTTTCCTCAGCAAGGTGATTGAGAAAGCAGTCGCCTCCCAACTCCAAGCCGTCTTGGATGAAACCAATTATCTAGTTCCATGTCAAACTGGTTTCAGGGCAGGATTTGGAGTGGAGACAGCCATGGTTGCTCTGACTGACGACCTCCGCTTGAGCATTGACAGGGGTAGTGTGACCCTGTTAATGCTCTTGGATCTCTCAGCGGCCTTTGACACAATCGATCATGCCATCCTTTTGAATTGACTAAGAGAGTTGGGGATTGGTGGCACCACGCTCCGTTGGTTCCAGTCCTTTCTCTCCGGTAGGTACCAAAGGATGAGGCTCGGGGACAGTTGCTCTTCTAAAACTGAGCTTAATTGTGGCATCCCTCAGGTGCCATCCTGCCCCCGATGATATTTAATATCTATATGAAGCCGCTGGGTGAAGTCATTCAGAGGCATGGAGCACAGTGTCTTCAGTACACTGATGACACTCAGATATACCTCTCCATGACCAGATCATCTACTCAGACTTCAGATGATGTCTCTCCTCTCAATGACTGCCTTGCTGCGGTAATGGACTGGGTGAGGGAAAACAAATTGAAATTAAATCCAGACAAAACAGAGGTACTCACGGTCACAGGCCCGAAACCAGGTTTGGGAATACAACTTCCAGTCCTCGATGGAGTCATACTCTCCTCGAAGGACTCTGTTCGCAATCTGGGGGTACTTCTTGACCTGTCGCTTCATATGACTAGTCAGGTGAATGTAACAGTCAGGAGTGCCTGTTATCAGCTTCGGCCGATACGCTAGCTGCACCCTTTCCTGGAGATGAGGGACCTGGAAACTGTGGTACACACTCTGGTAACCTCACGGTTGGACTACTGTAATGCACTCTACATGGGGCTACCCATGTGCTTAACCTGGAAACTACAAATGGTCTAGAACATGGCAGCCAGGAGAGAGCACATAACACCTGTGCTTAAAGCTCTCCACTGGCTTCCAATCAGTTTCCGGGCACAGTACAAGGTGTTGGTTTTAACCTTTAAAGCCTTGGGTCTATCTTATCTAAGGGATCGCCTCCTCCTGTATGACCCCCTGCACGCTCCAGTCCTCTGGGAGGAACCTACTACAACCCATGAAGACCAGGTTAGTGCAGACCTCCCAGAAGGCCTTTTCTGCAGTCGCCCCCAAGCTGTGGAATGGCCTGCCGGATGAGATGCGTCTTATAACTTCCATCGATGGCTTCAAGAAAGCCTTAAAGATGCATCTCTTCCGGCAGGCCTTCCCAGACACTAGTTAATACCCCCAGCTCCAAATCAGGGTATAGACCTCCCCAACCTCCGCCCATGTGCTCTTTCTCTACTAGAGCTAGAAATCCTTGTCTACGCATTTTTGGCTTAACCCATTGCACATGTTTTTATTGTATATGTTTTAATCTATAGTTTGATTTAATCCTTTTTTAAGGGGAGAGGTGGGGATGGATGGGAATATTTTAATCTGTTATGTTTTTAACTTCTGTTGTAATCCGCCCCGATTGCTTTGTTCAGAGGAGCGGACTAGAAATAAAATTTATTATTTACTATTATCATCCAAAGTTCTATTTCTGAAATTATAAACAGTTGAAAATTGTTCTGCAGATAAAAAATAAATGCATCAATAGCATGCTCATATTGAAAAAAAGCAGGGCTACAGCTAATTTTGGCTTGAAGTAGCCCAGGGTTGTTATATCCATTTTGTTGTTTGGAATTATAGTTCTCTCTCTCTCTCTCTCTCTCTCAAGCCTGCAGCCCACAAATTTAATGCATCCCCAGGAGCAATCTGTGGCTCCACACCAGCTCCAGACCCCCAAGCTTCCCTCATCCTCAAAATCGTGGAAAAATAAAATTACTAAATTTTCATTTCTGGCCTTCACAACTGTAGAGTGGCAAAATACCACCACCACCACCACCACCACCAGCACCCCCGGCTCCTGGAAATAAACACACACACACACACACACACAACCAGAAATAAGTTTTAAAAATGGAAATCAGAAGCCATTTTTAGAGTGGTGTAGCACATCATGAGAGTAGAGAATTATCCACTGTGCCTTCCACAGTACTCTGTGTTGCCCTTCAGAGTGAACCAGTGTTCTGAGAGACACTGCCATTTTGTAGAAAATTCAAAGAGTTTGGTTGTAGGAATTTTTTAAACACAAAATATGCATTTTCAGGTTTTAAGGAAAGCAAGTAATGCAGTCCAAAATCCAAGTAATGCAAGAGTTCCTTTAGATGGGCCAATCTAAAAAGTGGCTGATGAAAATGTGAAAAACATCCAGGCTTCTCAAGAACTCTGGTGACACAGAAGCATTTCTCCTCTCTGCATCAAAATCCCTGCAGATCACGCTATCACTCACCATAGATTCTTCATCAGTGCTTTCATGATGAAAAAACTCATTCAGATCATAGAGCTCCCTTTCTATTTATTTATTTATTTATTTATTTGCAGTATTTATACCCCACCCTTCATCCCTAAAGGCTCTCAGAGTGGGTTATATTTTTTTCTTAATTAGACGATTCCCTGCCCTGCCTTTTTACAATCTAAAAAGACATGACACAGAATGAGAAGGGAATGGTGGTGGGGAACGGGATCAAATCCAGTGGTTCTTCTCTCCCTCTGAGGCCTGGACCATGGCAGATGGACTGGAGGGTGGGCTCTTCTTCTTGCTCTGGCTAGGCCTAATGCCTTTTCACTCCCTCCTAGGCTGGATGTTGTCAGATGGACTGGAATAAGGGCTCTTCTCCTTGCTTTAGCCTGATGCCTTTTCACTCTCTTTTCACTCCCTCCCAGGCCAGATGGTGTCAGATGGACTGGAGGGAGGGCTATTCTTCTTCAAGCTAGGCCTGATAGACTTGGCCCTGCCTTTTCAGTGGTCAATGTTACAAAGAGAGAAGTGAATTGTGAAAATACGTAATTATATTTAAGTGCAGAGTTTGTTCATCCTACCTTAGGTTTTTATTTAAATTAGTTAATTAATTGGTTTTGTAACAATTCCTTATGTCTCTTCTGTCCTGCATTAGTGCTGTGAAGTTTTGTGGATGTCTTTTGTTTGGAACCACTGAATATGATGCTATAGAATAAATCATTTGTGCACACAGCCACAAGGAAAATATACAACTTTATGCAAATTTTGCCAACCTACCACTCTACAGCTTTGCCCCTTCTCCTGGAAAAAATTCTGCAGATGCCTTTGGGCAGCTTGGTCCATTCCTATTCCTGATGAAGAGTGGCAGCTACTTAGTCTTCTTCCACAATCTTGGATATGTCTCAGTTTCATGCATGTCCATATTCATAGATGGAAATGTATATATGGACAGTGCACAAACTGTCATTTTTCTTTTGCTCATGCTTCTTTGGATCTCAAGTTAAAGCTTTTGGGAAAACCAAATAGTGTTTGTATCCTAAAACATACTTGCTCAGAAATAGGTTCTACTGAGTCCAGTGAGTTCTGCTTCCACTTTATGAGTTTCATAAATAGTTTGCATGTTTTACTTCTTTACTCATAAGCAATGCCTAACAGAATTTCCTATAGCCTAGTCTAAAGTGTGCATATGTTTGGGAAAATATAGTTATAACACATTTATTTTGTTTAAAATCTGCATGATAAAGTAAGAGCCAGACTTTAGATACATATTACAGAATCCAAACTGTAGGTGCTGAGGATGAAATCAGGCAAACAGATTATACCTGAATATGTTATACTTAAATATGATGCTGGAAAATATGTAGGTGTTCCATATGTTAATATACTCCTCCATATCCTTGCACATGATAGTCTTGCCCTCTAAGTTCTCAGTCTCCCTGTGCTGAGCAGGGTGGCAGGCTTATAAATGCATTTGCTTCAACAGAAATAGAAAGCTCCTGGGGGCGGTGAATCCTGCTTTCTAATCCTATTCAAGCAAATGGAAGGAGAAGCCCCCTGCAGACCTTATTGCTTAACAGAGGGAGGGTGAGCACATTGGTGTTGGGGGGAGTGGGAAGCTGTTTTGTATTCACAGAGGACAGGGGTGAGCAAAATCTTGTCCTCCAGCTGTTTTTACTGCAACCTCAAGCATCTCGCACCAGTGTTTACTAGGGCTGGTGCGGGTTGCAGCCTAGCAATATCTGGAGGGTTACATTTTGCCCACACATGATCTAGGATATCTCAAACTGCAACTGTTGACAGGAGACAGGATGTACAAAGAGAATAAATCAAATCATTTCAGGATTTTCTTCTGGTTCACAAGCAGAGCTTTGGGAAAATCCACTGACTGGTTTGCAAAATTAATAGTTTGTTAGATTTGCACTAATACAATTTAGACCGTCTGCTTAATGCTAATGTTAATCTTATGCTTTTACCAATTAATTATTTGGAGTCATTAGAATTTCTTAGACAGTGTGGTGGCTCTTTCTGTATTGGAGTCAGCAAGACAGAACTGTCTTAAGAGAAGAAGGATGAGCAACAGAGAACATGGATCTTGCAGGACATGGCTCTTTTCTGGCAGACTTTTTTTGTTGCCGTGTGGATTTTAAAAGCAGTAATGGCAAAGTCTTGCCTGGAATGGAAGAATAGAATTGGAAGTGGGTTTGAAGAGGTGAATTGTTTGCTCAGATGGATACCTTCAATTAGCCATTGCCCTTTCAGAGTATCACCATTTAGGCCTGAAGGCATGTGCATTCCAGCTATTGGCCTGTATTTGTTATGAATTGTTTCAATTCTCTAACAACATAATTATCAACAAAAACAACAATAATGAACAACCCATGATTCCCTCCCCCCCCAGAACTGAATTTATTTATTCGTTAACAATAACACAAGTATATATTATTATGGAATTTACATTATAGTAACCCATGACTTCTAAAGGTTAACAAATTAATCTTCAGATCTATGATTCAGAGCTCTCCATACAATCCCCTTCCTCATTTTTAAAAACTTCTTTCATACTGGTCTGCTTGGCCTTGTCTTACATAATATTGTTTTGAAAGATTATCTGCCTAGGAAATCTGGAATGTCTTTGACTGGAGAATGAGTAATCATCTGATGTCCTTCAAACAAACAAGAGAATCCTAACTGGATGCACTTGGATTGATTTATTTCGAAGTAAGATTGCCTAGGATATATATCAAATCCCTAGTATTTGGATCAATGTTGTGCTGCTATGAGTTGTAATATAGGTACAGTGTTACTGCTAGTGACAGCACCATGTATATGCACATTACTGCTACCAGCTACACATCATTTAAAAAATACCAAGAATAACTCTTCCCAGAATCAGTTCAGAACATAAAGACATAACCCAATTTCTTCCAAAATTATATACTATATTGTTTCAAGTTAACAAGTTAACATCCACTGTTATTTTTTTAAGAATACACTGCAATAGAAAAATATCTGATTAGTATGGAGATCTTTTAAGCATTTGCCAAGAACACTTAATGCTGCCTTTTGATGGAGAGATGCTCAGATATGTAGTTTTCAGATTTTACTAATAAGAATGCTGAACTATGTATGTGCCAAAGAGTTATGTTAAAGCAGTGATTTCCAAAGTGAGTAATATTGCCCCCTGGGGGCAGTGGAAAGATCCAGGGGGGAGGCAATGAGGGAAAAAGAGGCAAGCAAGGGGGCAGTGAGAAGAAAGGTTGTGTTGAGGTGGGGATTTCTATCAAAGTACTGGTGCACAAGAAAGACAAGGGGAGCCAGCTGCCTTTAGGACCATGGTGGGGATGAGGGTTGCATGAATTTTATAAATTAGATCTGTCTTCAAAACAGGATGACAAGATAGATGGAAATGTTTACTCTCCCATGCCAGATGCCATTAATTGTTTTTATTACCTCCTCTCTCTCTCTCTCTCTCTTTCTCTCTGTGAACATCTCCTGGGGGCAACTCCAAGAAAATGCTAGCCTTGTGGACATGAAGTACCATCTTGACCCTATGGAGGCCTTCACATATGATGGATCATACAAGGGATGTCCCTTTATTGATTGATATCAAAGAGGATAAGTGATTTCAGTGCTCAGGGAATAACACTCCACAGCACCATTTTGGGCCAGACTGACTGACTAGAGTGAGGAGTTAGAGCACATGACGGTGGGGAAGATATGGTGATAAAAAAGAGCTTTCACATTAGGGGCCCTGCTTAAGCTTCGTGCGTTTTGCCAGCACTTGGCTGGCAGACTGGAACTGCACTACTTGCTTCAGCTTTCTTTCCCTGGATAAGCCAAGAGAAAAAGTAGCAAAAGAAACAATGTTTGTGTGTGGCCTGAAGCTGTGTGACAAAGTCATGTCTTTGGGAAAGGAGCATCTGCATTTGATTCTTCAAAAAAGTCCTTTGCCTTTCAAAATGAGAGTCCTTCCTCACCAAGGGGAAAACTGGGAAACTTGATGTGCCCTTCTCTGCTCCAGTAAAGAAGGATTGTGAGAGTCCTTCACTGGGGAAAATCTTCTCCTTTGGACCTGGTCACCTTGGGAGCAGTGACTGAGCAGCCCGTCAAGCAACAACTGAGAATCCTCTCACCCATGCTGGCCATGGGAAAGAAGCTTCTGAGCCACTGCTTGGTCTGGGGAGCACTGTGTTGAAATATCATAGTAAAATACTACTACTACTACTACTACTACTAATAATAATAATAATAATACATTTTATTTGTATTTCCCGCCTCCTTATGGATTGAGGCAGGATTACAGCAAAAGAAAAACAACAACAAAATAAGACAATATAAACAACATTATAAAATACAACAGTACATACAATACAATCAATAAAACAATTAAATTACTAATCACTAAAATGATCATCATCATCTGTATCCATACCATCATAGTTGCCTACAAGAGATCAGATGGGTAGGCCTGCCGGAAGAGATCCATCTTAAGTGCTCGCTTAAAGGTTTCCAAGGAGGTACTAAGACAGATCTCTTCCAGTAGGCTATTCCAAAGCTTGGGGGCTGCGGCTGTGAAGGCTATCTGGGAAGGTGTTGTGAGTCTTGTTTTTGTATATTCTAGCAGTTTCTTCCCTGATGTTCTGAGAGTGTGGGGCGGATTGTGTAGGGAGAGGTGTTTCCTTAAGTAACTCAGGCCCAAGCCATATAGGGCTTTAAAGGTAATTATCAACACTTTGTAATGCTCCTGGAAACTGATCGGCAGTCAATGAAGAGATTTTAATATTGGAGTGATATGGTCCGATCTAGATGTTCCTGTGACCAATCTAGCTGCTGCATTTTGGATCAATTGAAGCTTCCAAACCTGGTACAAAGGTAGCCCCATGTACAGCACATTGAAGAAATCTAAACGAGAGGTTACTAATGCATGTAGGACTGCTTCTAGGTCCTTCCTATCCAGGTAGGGTCGCAGTTGGTGTATCAACCAAAGTTGGTACCAAGCACTCCTGGCCATCGCCTCCCCCTGAGATGACAGCTGTAGGGACGAGTCCAGCAGTACTCCCAAACTGCGAACTTCATCCTTTAGGTGAAGTGTGACCCCATCCAGAACTGGTTGGCAAATCTCCATCCTTGGATCAGGGGTACCTATCGCGAGTACCTCCGTTTTCTCTGGATTCAGCTTGAGCTTGTTTTCCCTCATCCAGCCCATTACCGACTCAAGACAGGCATTCAGAGGAGAGATGCCATCCTTGGTCACTGCAACAGTCGGAGACATAGAGAAGTAGATTTGGGTGTCATCAGCGTACTGATAACACTGTACCCCATGTCTCTGGATGATCTTTCCCAATGGCTTCGTGTAAATGTTAAACAGCATGGGGGACAGAATGGTGCACTGAGGGATGCCAGATGTCACCATCTGAAATCTTCCCAAGAGGTTGGAACAGAACCACTGGAGTACAGTGCCTCCGATACCCAACTCCCTCAGGTGTTCCAGAAGGATACCATGGTCAATGGTATCGAATGTCACTGAGATGTCCAAGAGCACCAGCAGGGTCACACTTCCCCTGTCAGTGCCCAGACAGAGATCTTCGACCAAGGCGACCATGGCAGTCACAACTCCATAGCCTGGCCTGAAGCCAGTTTGAAATGAGTCTACATAGCCAGCTTCATCTAAGACAGCCTGGAATTGGAAGGCAACTGCCCTCTCGATCACCTTACCCAAGAATGGTAATAAGGAGACCGGCCTATAGTTGTTCCTTTTCAGGGGATCTAGGGAGGGTTTTTTCATTAGTGGTTTCACTACGGCTTGTTTAAGCTTTGATGGAAATTTACCCTCCCTAAGGGATGTATTGATTATAAGTTGAAGGAATGTTGTTACTGCATCCCCTCCCTGGGCGGTCAACCAGGATGGGCAAGGATCGAGGGGGCATGTCGTCTTCCTAACAAAGAGCTTGTCCACATCATCGGTTTTTACAAGCTCAAATTGATCAAGTCTAACATAGTGCGCAGAGTCATTAAACACCTCTCTTATAGTTTCTGTTAAATTTCTGGCGTCAAGATTGACCATTCTCTGAGATATTTTATCAGCAAAAAAGTCATTAAATGTGTCACAGCAGGCTTCAGTTGGTACTAATAAAGGGTTCAGGGTGGGAGGTAATTGAATTAGCTCTTTTACCACCCTGAGCAACTCTGCTGGACAAGACTCTGCTGATGCAATGTGTGTAGCATAGAACAAATTCTTTGCTACATCAATTGCCACTCCGTAGGAGCAAAGAAGGTCACTATGGAATGTCTTGTGAGATAAGCGCCGGTGTTTCCATTATTTGCACTCTAGTCATTGTGTGGCCCGCTTCATCTTCCGAAGTTCTTGGGTGTACAATGGTTTCTTATTTGAAGCGGGCTGGAAAGGATGCTAGGGAGCAATAATGTCTATAGCCCTGATAAGGTCAATATCCCAGGTATCAACCAGGACTTTGACAGGATCACTGTCATTCCCAACCATATAACCCTCTAGGGCTTCCTGGAACCTTTTGGGTTCCATCAGCCTTCGAGAGTGGACCATTCTAATAGGTCCTCCACCCCCGAGGGGAATGTGAGTAGTTGCCTTCAGTTCCATCTTGACCAGGAAATGGTCTGTCCATGATAGGGCAGTGGTACTGCTGGATTTTCCTGATCCATACAAAAGATCACATTGAGTGTGTTACCTGCACAGTGTGTCGGACCTGAGACTAATTGGGACAAGCCCATGGCATGGCTGTCATGGAATCCATGAACTGCTGAGCTGCACCAATCAGATCTAATGAGCCAGCCTCAAAGGGGATGTTGAGGTCCTCCAGAAGAAGAAGCCTGGGGAACTCCAGCACCAGCTCCAAGACCAGCTGTGTCACCTCGGCCAGGGAATCTGTTAGGCAGCAGGGTGGATGGTAGACCAACAGAATCCCCAAACTGTCCCTAGCGTTCAGGGTCAGGTAAACACACTCAAAGTGAACAGTTTTCCGGACATGTCTCCTGGTCACAGAGATAGTCTTTTTATGGACCAAGGCAACTCCCCCCCTTGCCCATTTTCCCTAACTTGCTCCTGGACGGGATATCCGGCTGGGAGGTCCTTAGCCCAGGTCACACTGCTAACCTATCCCAGCCAGGTTTCTGTGACATAAGCCAGGTCAGCGTTCTCCTCTTCCTGCAAATCATGGATTATATGCGATCTGTTCCTCATTGACCTGGCATTACAGAGGAGCGGGATAAGGGTCTGTGGTATGGTTGGGATGACCCCCAGTTCTTTTGAGCTAACAGGGTGGGTGGAAGATGGGATAGATTTCAGGCATCGATCTCATCTCGTCTTCCAGTAATGTTTATTCTTTGTAAGTTAATTGTTGTAGTTCATGTTTCTGTATACATCTGTGGGCTAGAAACAGATGAAATAAAGCATTCATAATCCAAACCTTGAGCTCTTTTTTCCTAACTTTATCCTGTCTGGGGAATGCAGTCAAGAAATTCCACTTGCTTTTACTCAAGTCAGACCGTAAACACTGATTCCTCAAATAAAAGACTGTAAGATGGATCATGCACCCTAGAAGAATATCATTAGTACTAATCATTTCTGTAGCTCTGCTAATCTCCCCAGTGCAATTATCCTTTGTAGTGGAGCTTGAAATAGTAAACAGTTACTTTTTAACAATTAAAATGAACTTTTACCAAAGGTGAAGTGAGTTAAGGGATGGAAACATTAAGGCTTGTAAATTTCCAACAATATTGACTGAAAAATACATTTGTGGTTGAGATAATCCTCGACTGAGTCATTTCTCAGAGATTTCTCCAAGTAAAATCCAACCTGAGGCAGTGGGATGTTTGTTTATGATTATTGGAAGGTTGCCTGCTCAACTACAGCTTGGTGGTGTTGCTGAAAATTAACAGTCAAATGATAATCTAGTTCCTATGCAAGTAAAAGGGATAACTATATGTTTTAAGGAGGGTGGGGTTAAGATGACACAATTGCTCATTATACGCTACATGATGACCTTAAATTATTAATATACATATTCAACCCAGTGCTGCTTACTGTTGCTGAACAGTACCAACAATGTACATGTCCTCCTTCTTCAGTTCAAAAATGTTATCATAGAACACAATATATACTATGTGCGCTATTTTACCTTTCACATGGAGGCCCAGCAGTCTGGAGCCTCTTTCTGTGTAGTCTTAAGCTTGAGCTGCAGGGGTGTGCATGGGTTTACCATAGCCACATGACTGTGGAGGGCAATCATGTAGTCTTTCTCTGGGAACCATGCATACATACTTTTGTTATTGCAGTGTGGGCTCATATGATATTTCTTGGCATGTGTGTCAAGACTGACTGTGACCTTGTCTGCACAGGCCAAATAAAATGGCGTCCCTACCATCCTCTTGACAAGGAGTATTGACAATGCAGGGCCCAATCTCCTAGTCTTGTGCAAAAAAATCTGAATGATATCTGGCCTGTTCAGTACTATATACTCCCCACATAACAGATTTAAATACATCACTCTTTGCTCTGGATCGGTCCAGAGCCCTGTATTCTAACACAGAAAGATCTCTGGTGGTATAGTGGTTAAATGTTGGTACTGCAGCCACAGTGTTGTATGTTTGATTCTAGAGGAGGGCTCCAGGGTCTACTCAGCCATCCATCCTTCATTGGTCAGTAAAATGAATATCCAACTTAGAATCATAGAATCATAGAATCATAGAGTTGGAAGAGACCACAAGGGCCATCCAGTCCAACCCCCTGCCATGCAGGAACTCCAAGTCAAAGCATCCCTGACAGATGGCCATCGAGCCTCTGCTTAAAGACCCCTAAGGAAGGAGACTCCACTACACTCCGAGGGAGTGTGTTCCACTGTCGAACAGCCCTTACTGTCAGGAAGTTCCTCCTAATGTTGAGGTGGAATCTCTTTTCCTGCAGTTTGCATCCATTGTTCCGCGTTCTAGTCTCTGCAGCAGCAGAAAACAAGCTTGCTCCCTCCTCAATATGACATCCCTTCAAATATTTAAACAGGGCTATCATATCACCTCTTAACCTTCTCTTCTCCAGGCTAAACATTCCCAGCTCCCTAAGGCGTTCTTCATAGGGCAAGGTCTCCAGACCCTTCACCATCTTAGTTGCCCTCCTTTGGACATGCTCCAGTTTCTCCACATCTTTTTTGAATTGTGGTGCCCAGAACTGGACACAGTATTCCAGGTGGGGCCTGACCAAAGCAGAATAGAGTGGCACTATAACTTCCCTTGATCTAGAAACTATACTTCTATTGATGCAGCCTAAAATTGCATTGGCTTTTTTAGCTGCCGCATCACACTGTTGACTCATGTTCAGCTTATGGTCTACTTGGACTCCTAGATCCCTTTCACATGTGGTCTCATTCAGCCAGGTGTCTCCCATCCTATATCTGTGCATTTCATTTTTCCGCCCTAAGTGCAGAACCTTACATTTCTCCGCATTGAATTTCATTTTGTTAGCACTGGCCCAGCTTTCTAGTCTATTCAGGTCATTTTGAATTTTGATCCTGTCCTCTGGGGTATTAGCTACTCCTCCCAGTTTAGTGTCATCTGCAAATTTGATAAGTATGCCCCCAATTCTGTCATCCAAATCGTTAATAAAGATGTTGAATAGCACTGGGCCAAGGACAGAGCCCTGTGGGACCCCACTGGTCACTTCTCTCCAGGATGAAAAGGAGCCATTGTTGAGCACCCTTTGAGTTCGGCCAGTCAACCAATTACAAATCCATGTAACAGTTAACTTGTCTATCCCACATTTTGCAAGCTTGTTTGCAAGAATGTCATGGGAAACCTTGTCAAAGGCCTTACTGAAATCGAGGTATACTATATCCACAGCATTCCCTTCATCTACCAAGCTGGTAATTTTATCAAAAAAAGAGATCAGGTTCGTTTGGCATGACTTGTTTCTCTGAAACCCATGTTGGCTTTTTGTGATTATGGCATTGGCCTCTAAGTGTTCACAGACTCTCTGCTTAATGATCTGCTCTAGAACCTTTCCTGGTATTGATGTCAGACTAACTGGACGATAATTGTTGGGATCCTCTTTTTTTCCCTTTTTGAAGATGGGGACGTTTGCCCTCCTCCAGTCTGCTGGGACTTCTCCTGTTCTCCAGGAGTTCTCAAAGATTATTGCCAATGGTTCTGATATTACATTTGCCAGTTCTTTTAATACTCTAGGATGTAGTTCATCTGGTCCTGGAGATTTATATTCATTTAGGTTAACCAGGTATTCCTGTACTACCTCTTTACTTATTCTGTGCTGAATTTCCTCTATTCTGTCTCCATTATCCTTAGGTTGAGCACCCTTTGCCTTTTCTGAGAAGACTGAAGCAAAGAAGGTGTTGAGTAATTCTGCCTTTTCTCTGTCCCCTGTTAGCATTTTGCCATCTTCTGCACGCAGTGGCCCCACTGTTTCCTTCTTCTTCCTTTTGCTGCGGACATATCCAAAAAAGCCCTTTTTATTGTTCTTAACCTCTCTAGCAAGCCTGAGTTCATTCTGCGCTTTAGCTTTTCTGACTTTACCCCTACATGTGCTGGCTATTTGTTTGAATTCCTCTTTCGTGATTTCTCCATTTTTCCATTTCTTATACATGTTCCGTTTAAAACTTAGCTCAGTTGAAAGTTCCTTAGTCATCCATCCTGGCTTCTTGAGACATCTCCCATTTTTCTTCCTCATTGGAACTGTTTGAAATTGTGCCTTCAATATCTCCCTTTTGAGAAACTCCCATCCGTCTTGAACTCCCTTTTCTTTTAGTATGCCTGACCATGGGATCACTCCCAGTATTTCTCTAAGTTTATTGAAATTAGCTCTCCTAAAGTCTAGAGTGCGTGTCTGACTATGCCTATCTTCTCCCTTCCACTGTATTACAAACTCCAGGAGAACATGGTCACTTCCACCTAAGGATCCGACCACTTGCACCCCATCAACTAGGTCTTCCCTGTTGGTTAAGATCAGATCTAAAATGGCTGCTCCCCTTGTTGCCTCTTCCACCTTTTGGACAATGAAATTGTCTTCCAGGCAAGTGAGGAATTTGCTAGACTTTGAGGATTTGGCTGAGTTTGACTTCCAGCAAATATCAGGATAGTTGAAGTCACCCATCACTACTACATCTCTCTTTTCTGAGTATGTGATTATCTGTTCTAGAAAGGCATCATCCAATTCCTCTGCCTGAGTCGGGGGTCTGTAGTAGACTCCCACAGTAACATCCCTGTTATTTCCCTCTCCTTTAATTTTTATCCAGATGCTCTCCACCTGGCTTCCAGTATTGACTTCCTGCATCTCTTCACTGGTGTAATTATCCCTGACATATAATGCTATTCCTCCTCCTTTCCTGCTTGGCCTGTTTCTCTTAAAAAGGTTATACCCCTCTATTTCTATATTCCAATCATGAGACTCATCCCACCAGGTTTCAGTGATGCCTATTATATCATATTTCCCTTGTTGTGCTAGGAGTTCAAGTTCATCCTGCTTATTTCCCATACTCTGTGCATTAGTGGAGAGGCATTTAAGACCATGTGTCCTCTTTACTTGCTGCTTTTGCACATTTTTTTGCCTCCTACTGTTGGGTCCTTGCACTGTTTGCCTTGTTCCCTCTATGCCACTTGGACTATTCTCTCCATCCCTTTTGCCTTCCAGAATAATGTCTCCCTCCCCCACATAACTCAGTTTAAAGCCCTCCTGATCAGATTCTTCAGACTGTTGGCAAAAACGTTTTTGCCAACTGGCGTGAGATGCAGTCCATCCCTTGCCAGAAGTCCCTCCTCATGGAACCGCAGCCCATGATCCAAGAATCCAAACTGTTCTTGGCGGCACCATCTACGGAGCCAGTTATTTACCTCTGTTATGGACCATGCCCTTCCACCGGGAGTAGAGATGAGATGACAACCTGTGCATCCATCTCTTTCAGCTTCCTTCCCAGAGCCTCATAATCCCTTTTGATATTCTGAAGGCTGTGCCTTGCAGTATCATTGGTTCCCACAGGAACCAAAAGAAGGGGATAACGGTCAGTAGGCTTGACAAGTCTTGTCAGCCTCTCCGTCACATGATGGATCTTTGCCCCAGGGAGACAACACACCTCCCGAGACATCTTGTCAGGCCCACAAACCACTGCTTCTGTACCCCTCAGCAAGGAGTCCCCCACCACGACCACGCGCCTCCTCCGAGGCTTAGCAGTGTCTGTTCCCTTTCGTGATACTCTCAGGCTCCCCTGCTCTGTCCCTGATGTCTGTCCCTGCTGTTTTTCCTCATCATCTCTGACAACAGAGAGAGATTCAAAGCGATTCTGTAGCTGCAAGCCGCTCACAGAACGTTCCCTGGTTTCCTTACTTCTGTGTGTGACCTTCCTCCAAGCATCTACCTCTGTTGTATGTGGAGTGACCTCCTCCACCCCAACAACTTCCTCTCTCTGTTTCCCACCCAAGACATTCTGGTCTGATCTGTTCAGGAGATTCTCCTGCTCTCTATGATGCTGGAGTGCAGATATCTGCTCCTCTAGCTGCTGTACTTTCTCTTCCAAGAGGGCTACCAACTTGCACTTGGGGCAGGTGTAGTTCGCCACCTCTGTAGGCAAGAAGACAAACATCCCACAGGTGTTGCAGGTGACTGCTGCAGGGCCTTCAGTGTCCATACTGAGACGTCTTAAAGAAGCACTGAAACAAGACTGTGGGCTTCCCTTGCTAGACTTGGCCTTTATTCCCAAGCTCTGTCACTGAGTTCAAGTCACGGGGCCTATAGTTATGTAGAGAGCTCCTGGCTAAAAGCTCCTTACAAAGGCAAGTCTCTGATTCACTTCCTCTGATCCTTCAGGCCGGCTCCTCTTCTATTCTCTAAACACCTCCTTGACTAGATAAAAAATCAAAATTCGCGCGCCGTTAGGGGCAATTGGCTTACACACATTGTAAACCACTTAGGGAGTGCTAGTTCATTGATAAGAAATGTACTTCCTATTGCTATTGCTATTGCTGGGTTACTGTTTAAATTATGTCCTGCTGTGGCACCTGGTGTGGTTGTGGTGGCAGCACATTCCTCACTCTGAGGTCAGAATAAGACAGACAGCCGTGTGATCAAAGGTAAGCACCTCATTCTGATCTCATAGTGAGTAACTCACCATTGTCGCACCTGCACCGGGTGGCACAGTGGGACATACATGCAAACACCTGCCCAGTGTCAGAAAGGAGGGGCCCAGGTAACTGGGGAAGTCGGAGCAGCTCTGGGGCCAAGATACTCTGGGTTGTTTCTGGGATATCCTGGTCCATGCTAACATCACCTGTGTCTAGCAATTTTCATTTTAAAAAATCATAGTTTAGCAGAGGATCTTGTCAATTTTATCTTTCTGTGTTTTGGTACATCAAATTCTGTAATAATAATAATAATAATAATAAGATGGAAAAATTATTTTGTTTCTGTGGACTGCACACAGTATGGACTGGACATGGGAAGCAGGGAGAAACATGTGTAAGTGCATATGCAAGAGCATAGTCTGATATGTATGTATGGACACATCCATGCATATTCTTAGAGTACGCATACATTTCTCCAACTCCCATCTCAGCACACATACAGACATACCTTACTTTCTGCACATGTTAATACACAGTTGTATGAAAGTTTAATCCCCTCACCCTCCTTCTGAGATCAAAGTCCTAGGAGTGGGTGATGGTAAAAAAAACCACATCACTATTCAGCCAGCAACCTACACTGATAATATTCTTTCACCACTTCTATTATAAGTGGGAGAACAGTTCACTTCAAAATAGGGTCATGTATATTATCACTGCCATTGTTACCACCCCAATGTTATCCACTATGATCATTCCGTTGCTACTAGCTGTGGCAGAAAAGCAACATGAAGAACAGAATTACTGAAGGAATCAGAAAGACTTTCAATTCTTCCACCCTTCACTGGTCCTGAAATCACTATCCCAGTGCTTCAATTGAAGAATACAATAGCAGCCCTGATAAAATTACGTCTTCCCATTGCCACTCAGCTGATGAATTGCATTGCGTGGAAAATGGATGGGGACCTGACTAGAAAGGACCCAGGGCCACAGGGAGCCTGTGCTCACAGGTTTTTCACCCCTATTTCATGCAGTTTACAACAGTAAAAAGCTTGCATTTGAACAGATAATTTATGTGGAACAGGTAAAAGTAGTTAGGATGTGTCAGATAGTGTCAAGGATGTGTGTGGGGAAAAGAGGCTGTTCAAAACAATGTGGATTATCAGTTTCTGGGGATAGCAGGGAAGCAAGGTGGAAGAAAACTACAATATTAAATGCACTGATTAGATTGGAATGAGACCTGAGTATGCTGGAATGGAAGCCTAGTTTCCAGAATTTGTTGACTACAAAGAAAGGAGGGAAGGGGGATCCGTTTATAACAAAAACTGTAAATCACTGTTGAGATACTGGATCATACAATCATAGGTAGGATGAAAACTCATCTTTTCATCCTGGCACTAGGAACTGACACTTTTTCCTAATTAGTCCTTTTGTGAGTTTGGCAAATAAGAGTCTATCTTTTACAAGAATCTCCACAATTCATACTTGTTATTTGAGATACACCACAGCACAACTTCCAAAAAGTGATTGAGCCCTTAACATAATAACAAGGAGAGCTTATATAAATGTGGGAAGAACTGGATTCTGTTGTCTCATTTGCTCCAAGTCTTTAAACTATCTGTCTTGCACCCCCAAGTGACTGCAATTGATTCCCAATTAATGTGTAAACACCTCTTCCTTTGGGGCAACCTCCTTTCCCCTACTGTTTCAGAGTTCTCTATGTGACACTGTGTGCTGATGTCCTTTTTTAAATCACACCTGTCTTATCTGTAGCCTGAGATTGCGGGAAGTTTTTGGAAAGTTTCTAGGTTAAACATTAGAAAGAATTTCCTGACAGTAAGAACTGTTCAACAGTGGAATGGACTGTTTCAGAGAGTAGTGGACTCTCTTTCTTTGGAGGTCTTAAAAAAGATGACAATATCTGAGGAAAGTTTTAACTCTGTTTCAACCTAACAGGGGATTGGACTAAACAGTCCTTGGTATCTCTTACTACTCTATGATTCTGTGTGGGTCAGAGAGAGGTACAGAAATATGGAATCCTTGGTGAGACATCACATAATGAATATGCTAACTCAGAGGTATCTTTATGGCCATTATACAGTGAGATGTCTCCTGTGGAGCTCATATCCCTGGGACCTGACAGGTGGATCAAAGACTTGCCAGTCTTGATCCAATGGGGACATGCCTAAGATAACATATAAGTCTTGTAGCATAGAGGTTTTCATCCTACAGAATTTATGGGTCGGCAACTAGCTGTGGGGATGCCTTCAATAATGGTTTTCCTCCTTGTAGCTTTAATTTAATTTAATAAAATTAAGTCCTATTTGAAATCCAGCTTCAGTATCTTGCCTTCATTCTCCAGTGGTAGTGGGAGAGAGAAGAAATATGTATTTCTCAAGAAGTTGGCAGGAAGAAATACTATCTATTTTTTGGAAACACCACAGATTCTTATGCTAACTACTTGTTCTAGTCAGCTGTCATGGAAAGGAATGCTGAACAATTCATTCTTTCTGTACTAGGAGACGTGTTTACTTGGATACTATCACTTACCAGCACAACTGATTCAGGCAACAGGAGTCTCCATTTTTTATTATGTGCCATCATAGATTCTATATCAAAACAACATATATGGACCCTTCCCCCACAGAAATATGTTTACAACCAGACATACCATTTTATTTATTTGAAAACACATCCCACCATGTTCAGTTGGGCTCAATCCAAGGGATTTTGTGTGGGATTTTGACCTTAAACATTGTATCAGTGGAATGGATCCATACTAAAGACTTTATCACATGAGGCAGTGTTATGAGTTATATTCAATAAATATGAACATTAGACTTTGATGCACGAGACAGGAAAGCTGTCTCTTGACAGAATCTTTATGAATGGTTAAGAATTCATACTGGACAGGCTAGGGCTGTTGTGGCCTGAACCCTGACCATTGGGGTCCAAGTCAAGCCTTATTCTAAAGTGCAAACTAGAAATTCCCTCTCCCCACTTCTGCTGACAAGGAAATGGTTCAATGGATGACAGCAATCAGTTAATTGTTAACTGTATACAAAACCCACTGAAATCAATTCCCAAAGAGTTATGATTTAGATTTAAGTCTCATTAATGTCAAGAGAAACAAATAATGACTAATTTACTCTGGATTTAATCCAGTGAACCCAAAGAACACAATGAATCTCACTTCCAAATAAATTTGAAAAAATATTAGGTCACATCTATCTTTTGACCCCTAAGCTCAGAAGCATCAGTCCTTCTTCAAATTCATACATGTAACTTATTAAAGCAACATAAATAAAATGGCATAAAATTTTGAATTAGATATAAAATATATCACATCATGCCACTATGGAGATATCTTATGCACAATATTCCTGTTTTATTGTGGTGTCCATGGATGAATTGGAAAAATCATGAACAGATAATATTAAAATTGACTTTTGTAGAACTTCAAAAACTCTGAAAAATAGCCATGTTGTGATAATTATATCCCAGCAAATACAAATAAGGCTTCCACAAATCAATGAAATCATCATAGCACGTATTTTCACATGTCATTGCCAGTGTCCAAGTTTAACCAACCAATCTCCTTCATTTCTCCAGTACTTCAAAATTTCCAGTTTAGGTTCTGTAATAATTAAAACCGAAACCAGTTCCTTATTGTGGAGAAAGGCACTTGGACCCTTATTACAGAAACTATAATAAAAAAACCACTCCACATTTCTGGACTTTTAGATTTTAAAATCAAGTACCATTTTCCACCCCCCCCTCCAAATCTTAATGTCTTTAGACCCTTTAGCCATATACGAAGCATTCTTCCACATCTTCACCAACAAAGTGGAGACAGGTTTTTACTAATCTGGGAGAACTTCACTGGGACTAGTGCCATTTATGAACAATGGTACATGCTTTTTCTTGAAAATATGTAAAAAGTGTTTGAAAAAGTAAAGAACTAACCTGCCTACATTCAGCTTCAGTAAACACCACATCTAATTCTAATTACTATTTTTAAGCCTTTTAATAGAAAATAAGAACCAATAATTCAGTTATCCATATTGCAGATTATGTCCTTAGATGTAATGTTGTTTGGCACACATAATTCTTGAAATGTAGCAACCAATCTAAGGCCCGGTACACACAGGCAGGAAGCGGCGTGGCAGCACTAGTTCTAGGGTTCTGGAGCATGCGGCAACCGCACGCTCCCAAACCCTAGTCCGTATGGATGCCATTATCATGGCAGCCTTCTGTCCACACGGGGGCTGCCATGATGATGCCGCACCGCATCCGGACATTACTGGCAGGAAGTGGCAGCGCCCTTTACTGTTTGCAACATCACAAAAAAGAAGCCGCTTTAGGCAGCTTCTTTTTGGCAGTGCATCTGTGCTGCAGCGCATCTGAGCCGCCTGTCTGTACAGCCCGTAAGTGGCCCCGCTGTCACATAACTGTACAGATGAGGAGAAAGGGTGCTGCTCAAGTGTTTCTCCCTTACATCATTGAAGTGGCGACTGCACATCGTGGCAACAAGGCACTCAGAAAAAGGAGTCACAAAATGCAGCTCCTTTTTCCTCTGCAAAGACATGCCATTAGAGCCCTGGAGAAGCACTGTGGCAACTCTCATGTGCCACACCATTTGGACATGGTGCACGTGCCATGTAAAGAGCAGTGCACCAAGATGGCACCCACAGCATGCGGTAGGGCTTTGGAGCATGCAGACGCTCCACTCTCCTGAGCCTTACTTTCGGCCCCAGGCTGACAGAAAGCATCAGTTTGTACTGGGCCTAAGTTGGCAAAGCCACATAGTCGATTTTTTTTTCTACAGATGTGTGAATTAAGGATGAAGAGAATGTACTTAATTTTAAAAAAAAAAAAAGTTTAAAAGGGTGCTGCTCAAGTGTTGAGGAACCCTGATGGGAGAATCCTCAACTGACAAGACAAATTGGCAGCTTATTCTCTGCAAAATTTGCAGACTCATTGTGTGTGTGTGTGTGTTTGTGTGTGCATATGGAGGAAACAACTTTTACATAAAATGATGCTTTCAGTGTGTGCGTGCATGTGTGTGCAAATTTCCCACAGAATAGGTCACAGCTACAGCATTTGCTGTGCAACAAACAGCATTTTCCAAGTACAAAATAATACCTTTGCAAAAAACATTACTTTCTGTGGAGAAAATACTGGTTTCTGTGCACATTTTAAACTGTGGATAGTCTTTGAAAAATTCAGTTTTTGAAGTCTTTCTAACAAGGGAAGTAAATAGCTAAAATTATTCACCGCTTCCTTCAGGAATAATGCCTAATTTACTATTTTAAAAAATGTATTCTACTTGGGAAGCAACTCTGAAACAGATCTGGAATAGTGTATACCTGCACTCCTTAATAACTTACTATTTCTTAAAATTTCCTTGTCCATTAGTCATCCAGAGAAGTCTGGATGGTTACTGAAAGGGCATATGGAGGAGGAACGGGTGACAGCATTTTAACCCAGTGCTTCCATACCTGCAAAAAAGCTGTCAAGAACTGGTTATTGAATTTATAAGTTTTATTGTGCCATGAATAGGAAGACATCACATCATTATAAACTATCTTGTAAATGTTCATATTTACCTACTTGCTCCAACTTTCTCCTTATCACATGTACCTTCCAACTGAGCTGAAAAGCACCAAAAGTGAGTTTAAAATATGAAATTGCTAGCCCTTTTAAAAATATTAATATTTTAAAAGCAATCTACTTTTCCCCCAATAAAATATAAAACCATTGATGATTTTTGCTACCTAATAAACTTACATTGTTCTGGTATTAATGGCATTCTCTGAAAAGGGAATACTCGCTTGGGCAAAGCCTGCATTGTGGTAGCACAACTTCCTGAACAATGAGGACTTTTAAATTTGACAATTGAGACATTCTACACCCAATTCCTTAAATTACTGATGAATAACTACACCTAAGGATTTGGCCAATATCTTAGGTCAAAATGCATGCCAAATATACTAAACCAGCTACAAAATCTCAGATTTAGACAATCAGCATTGATTATGCTGTTCTGATATGGATTTTGTTAAGATATTCAAATTTCAATTGAGCAAGGTATATTTTATTTCTTGTCCTGAGGTATATTCAGGACAAGAGGCTGCAGTTAGAATAGAATATGGAGAAAAATAATGGTTCCCAGTTGGCAAAGGAGTCAGACAAGAATGCATAATATCACCCTATCTGTTTATCATGTGTGCAGAAAATATCATACGCAGAGCAGGCTTAGACGTATAGGCAGGAAGAGTGAAGATCAGAGGAAAAATCATTAATAACATACGATAACACCATACTACTAGTGGAAAGCAGCAAAGATCTGGAAGATTTACTAAAGAAAAAGAAGAAAGTGCTAGGGTAGGATTAATGATGAATATTAAGGGGAAAAAAAATAATGACCACAGATGAACTACAGGAATTCATCATAGGTAATGATAGAACAGAAATAGTTACAGAATCCCCATACCTTGGATCAAACATTGATCAGAGTGAAGTTACAGATTGTATACAAGTATGCTGTTGAATTTCTGTACAGTCTATCCAACAAAAAGCTAAATGATTCACTAAGTTTGTCTATCAAGCAGTCAAGTAAGGCCACACTTTCCTGCCAAGGTCCTTTAAAACATCAAGTGAGAGTAGCAAAATAGGCTGCTTATGTTTATTACAATGGGCATATTACATTGAGAACTCTCCAAATTAGATTAGAAATGTTTCTTTAAGCACAAAGCCTGTTTGATCATGCTTGCTGTTATTTGTAACAAACACATTCAGCCTATTCTTGAGGACAGCCAGATTAATTTTATGATCCTGATTTATAAGATTTATTGATGCATATACTGTAACCAGAGTAGGATCACATGCTGGTTTTGGAAGAGTTGCTCTATTTTTATCATTCCAACTTTGCGTGATCATCTCCCTCTAGGTTGCCAATAGATAGTTAAGTGAGCTTGGGTATGATGGCATCTTTCAAAACATTGCTTACTTAACTACTCTAGAAGTCCAACTGGATTAATAAATGTACATGTCTAAGGATTCAACATCTTTCCACTTCATCAGCAGTGACTGGACTATTTAAAATTCCCTGTATTCTTTATTTAAGCTGTTTAGAGAAACTCACCCAGATTTGACATGAGGTCAAGATCAAGCTTAAATAGAGGTAGAATTTATGGAATGATTGTTAATTTTCTTGAGATGAGTAACAAATTTGCCTCCATCATTCTTAATCAATACTATTTTTCTTTTCCTGATTTTGTTTTTTAAAACTTGTGCCAAAGTGTTGAATTTTTGTTTCATAGTCATAATATTTTCTTTTAGTATGAATTAGTGAGATAAAGATCCAAAACACACTACAGAAATAATCCAGTTTGAGATCACTTTACCCTGTGCCAATGCTAAGGAAATCTGGGGACAGTAGTTTTGTGAGACATTTTGCCTTCTCTGTCAGAGAGCTCTGAGGTCACGATAAACTACAGTTCTCAGGATTCCCTAGCACTGAGCCAGATCAGTTAAAGTGGTCTCAAACTGGATTATTTCTGCAGTGTATTTTGAACCATGGATTTTATTCAGATTAAGCACTTCTAGCTCAGCCTTCTTATGCATCAGGGTTTTTAAGGATTTCTAACTGTGTGCTTTTTGTTTTATACTACGATCATTAGGTTTTCAATAGACTCTCTTTTTATTTTATTTAAAGTGGCAGCCTCCCTAATACAACTCTTTCCATTTACAACTTTCAATGCATCCTAGAATAATAAATTACTAATAGATGGATATTCATAATTGCATCACTTTCCTGTTTCTCTACAAGGTGTACTGCTTGCCAGACAATGTTGTACGTAACCTCCATTAGTGCCATTTCTTAATAGAACTAAATAACAAGACATTCAGATGGATAAAGGCATGATCTGGAGTTCAGATAGATTCTTCTCCACATTCTGTTATTTGATCAACTATGTTTTCAGATAGAAGCATTAGTCCTAGATGTCAAGATTGGTTTTCTGGAAGATAAGATAATGTTAGATCTCTTCTTTGACCCTTTTGTACTACGAAAGAGATAATATTTGGATGTTAACTTGCTTGGCAGTACAGAAAGAGAACTCTTTTGTGTTGCAGCCAGACTTCTGAAATGGTGATCCACATTTCCCTTTCCTTCCCATTAGGTATTTCTAGTTTCCATCTTATACCGAATCTCCATCTTGGGGTGGAGTTTAACTGCAGACCTTATGCCACAACTTGTGGCCAAATTTTGGACTTCCATGCTTTCTCTCACTCACCTGATTATTTTGAACCAACTGGGCTGATTAAGATTTCTGGAGAATTCAGAAGCTTGCATACTCCTATGGAATTTTAATGGGCCCAAATAAAGGTGTATCCTATTTGTGGGTTTTGGACGTTGCTTTGTTCATGAACTTCTATGGCTATCCTTTTAAAATATTATTTGCAGGTACCAAAAGGAGAATGAACATAGTTCTCCCAGCTACATAGACATGGCATATCAACAAGAACAGATCAAGTTAGAAATGACATGTTGTTAGACAGAAATGGTATATCTGTAGGCACAGTAAGGGAAAGAGTGAGAAATGGATGACATAAATAACAGATAAATAATATAAAATATGTTCCCTCAAACACAACAGTCAGTTTCTAAGAAACTCACATCAAATCTTAAAGTGGAAAAAGATGTTCACATTCAAAATAAGTTACTGGGATAATTTTTTGATGACTGTTTCTTTATGTATATCAAAAGAAAAACAAATAAGAGAATAAAGGATTCACACTAGTCCTAAATATATTTATTTACTAGAATTGGATCAGCTCAATAAAAACTTTTCTCTGGGAAAATTAAATTTAAAAGGAAAGTAAAAAGCAAATTGAAAGGTAAATCCAATTTAAAACATGGTATATAAAACTCCAATGCACAATAATAAAATAGCACAAATAGTACACAGTAAAATCAGTAGTGGAGGAAATGGAGGAGAGTCGATCCTGTAATAAGACAAGAGTAAACTACTAGCAACAGAGGTACAACTTCTTAAAGTACTGAAAGAGATAATAATTTAAAATGTCAAAATACATCAGGCTTGTTCCTACTGAGTTTCTCAATATCTTATCAACATTTTTGTTCCATACTTTCTCTATACTGGGTTGTGATGCTTATATATTTTGGGCACTTTCCCCCCAAAAGTGTACATATTTCATGTATACTTTTTGCATTGTCTGAAGCCAGTTTTGAAGATTTTCAAAGGTGAACATTTTGGGTTGCATGCCTTTTTGAAATGTGTTTTTTGTACTTTTTTCCCTTACAAATTGCATCATCATACTCACAACCTCTTGGGAGAAAGATGGGGTATAAGTCCAATAAATAAACAAACAACAGGACATATTTTTGAGTAAAGATGCATTCCATTCTATTAATATATTTGGGAAGTATAAAATGGATATTTTCCATACAAAAATGTGAACTCACTCTTCTCTTTTCAGATACTGGCCCAAATCAAGCAGATGACTAAAGCTCAGCAAATTTCTATGCTTCTCCAGCTGAGGAAACAAGCATCATAACAAGCATGAGATGATGAAAAATTGGTTTTTCAATATGGTTTCCACATCTGGCCAGTCACCCTAAATCTCCATCCATTCCCAGCTTGCCTTGGCTAAATTTGAAGGTGTGTCAATAGATCTTGTAGCACCTTTGAAACTAACTAACAAAAGAAGTTGGAAACATGAGCTTTCGTAGACTTAAGTCAACTTCCTCATATGCAGGGACAGACTTATATTTGCCCTAAGTGTATGAAAATGTCAATTTGCCAAGTTTTAATGATAGTCATTTGTGAACAAAGGCATTGTTAACTAAGCTTTGTGCATGGAGATGAAGTGGTAAATCCAGTTTGGCATTGGAACCAGCCTGTGGTGAAGAAAACAGATGGATGTAGAACACCCCCATGAGTGTCTGGTTTGGGAGATAATGATACTCTGGCAATCTACTGTTTTTTTTTCCTCTCTAAATATGAGACATGTTGTTACTTAAGTTTGGTTTATTTACAGTATGACCCTTTATCCATGGGACTGGAACCCACTTTCCCACATCTGAAAAAAATATGTTATTTCTGGGCATTTTCTTGGTCTTCCAGCACAATTCTGTGACCATAGCGTTGCACTGGAGAACCTAGAAATGCCTAGAGAGGAATTCTCTCTAAGATTGTTGAGGTCCTCCAGCATAATCTATGGTCAACTTCTGTAGGAAGTCATTCATTTCAATAGAGTTCACTATTATTTGTGGTTTTGTGCTTTCATGAAAGTTCTGGGAAGTCTGGGAACGTATCCCCTGTGGATATGGGGGCATTCTGTACTTGCATTTTGAGCCTGAAAAGCAGAAGAGAGCAACTTCTGAAGATTCCAGGTTCTGCTCCAACTCTAATTCTACATCCTAGGAGGCCACCTCCTCTCTTGAAAAACAGAAGTGAGTAGAAGGTCACATCCAGTTTTTGAAGAAAAAAACAGACATGTTATTTTGGGCCTAAAATAGACTTGAAAGGTAGAATGAATAGCCAACCATGCTCCTGGTTTCTATGGTCATTTATTCAGTATTGGCAGGATCCAGTAGGACTTCACAGGCCACATCCTATTAAATTGTTATTGGAATGACAGTTTTTTTGGGATATTAGTGACATTAGATGGTTAGTTGGGCAGTGCATGGTGAGAGGACAACACCAGTATGCTGTGTTCCCAAAGGCATCTAGTTGGCCACTGAGTCGAAAGTCCTCATTACAGTGTTACCTCCTTTTCTTCTAGAAGGTAGCAATAAATAATTTTTAGAAATTTTATTCTGGCTGTGAAAAGTTATTGTGGACTTTTTCTGTGCAAAATAAACATGTGGTTGTATTGCACAGAAAATCCTGTGCAAAAATATTATCTTCTGCACAGAAAAAAACAGCAACAAAAAACAGTCTTCTATGCAAAATAACAACATATGAATTTTGCATAGAAAATTTTCAAACTGCAAATATTCTTGTGAGCCCAGGAATATTTTCATCAGGGTTTCTTAACACTTTAGAAACATGTGCTTTCCCCCCACAAAAACATTTTTCAAATATTTTCAATTCTTGAGAGAACATTCCCGGAGAACAGAGTGCTGAACCAGATAGGCCTTTCGTCTGATCTATGCAGAATGGAGCTTCTTTTGTTCTTTGCAATTGTCAGTGTCCAGCAAGACTGCTTCTCCTCCATAGCCTGGTCATTACATCACTAATTAGAATAAAATGAGCTTAGTAGACTATGACTGGCTTGTAGCTTATTTTCCATTTCCATTATTGTGCGAATATGCCTTAATTCTAGTATATTTGAACTGAAAGAAATCTTTGGATTCTCTCCTCTACTTTTATATTTTGTTTGATAAAAAGCAACACCCATATCCCACAGCTTTGCAAAGATAAAAGCAAGTAAGAGCAAAGGATAGAGCAAGCAAGAAAAATATTGTTTTTCTTCTTCCTGGCTGGTGCAGATGGCCTATTTTTAAGGCCTGATAAATTCTCTCATTTGAGAATGTTTACATTAGCTCTGCAATGTATTTCACTGCTGCAGATTTTGATTCATCCTTTCACAATCTCTGACAAGACTAGTTCTCTTCCTCCTCCTCCTCCTCCAGTGACAACAATATTTATTTGGTCGAGATGGTTTGTTCCTAGATTTTTAAAATAAAATTATTCAAAGAATCTCACATTACTTTCAATAACAACAGAATAACGGTAGTAAGAATTTCCCCCCATTAGCTATGTGTTGTAAGTTAAATTGAGTTGTTGTTCTATGCTATTTTAGATACTTATGTGGAATCCACATAATGCAATTAACATTTAGAAACATTATTTCAAATGCACAAATAAGTCACCAGTTGCATCTTAATAATCAGGGGGGAAAACATTATGACTACAATGGAGTGGGGTATGTAAATCTATCTAACACAGTTAAACCACAGTTCTGGCTTTTTCAGTGCCAAGCTTTTTCTAATTCTTACCTGCATTCAACAGCACAGAAATGTGCAATCCATTTCAGTGCTGTAGATTTTGATTCATTAAACTCAAAATGATGGGATTTCTTTGTGTTGCTGTTTTAGAAGATGAATTTGGGTGCATTTAACCTATATTTGCTCATTTGGAGATGTCATATTTAAAAAAAATGCCATACATATTTTCCAAAAATGCACATTATTTCTAAGCTGTTGTTCTGGTTTTGTGGATTGCCTGACAAGCCTGAAAATGTGTATTAGTGGCCATATATGATTTTATATGAGAAATGAATAGCCTTGTATTAAAATGGAAAATGAAGAAATTTCTTAACCATCCTTATTATGAACAGAACCAGTATTGTCCGAAGAGGACTCTGGTGGTCATGGGGGCCAGCATTACTGCATGAAACACTGTCATCTTCTCACTGAAGTGGTACTTATTTATCTACTTATACTTTTACATGCTTTTGAACTGCTAGACTGGCAGAAGCTAGGGCAAGTGATGGAAGCTTACTCATCAGAGTAATAATCAGAGTCAGCATCTTAACCAGTAAGACACTGTGTGCCTATAAATTGTGTTATAGATCGTCATTTATATTCACGTGGCCTCAGTTTTTTTGAATGGGAGCGGGAACAGATTGACATTTGCTGAAGAAGAGCACTCATTATCACTGCCACCAACATGACTGCCATCTATTATTGCTTGATTCTGAGTATATGTTTAATTGTCATTATTAAAAGGAGACAATCCACACAAACAAATATTAACTTAATTGGTTCATCTTGATTGTATTGGTTGGTTGTATTACTGATTTTCATTTTATGTTATGTCGAATTCATGTTGTATAATTTGCTGCATTCTTCAATTTGCTGCCCTTGAGCAAGGTACTTGAGCAAATGGTAGTATTCACACTCCAGGGGTTCTTAAATTAAATTGCTTACTTAGGTTAGGGCTGTACAAAGTGTCCCTTGAGGCCTGTTTCAAGCTTGAGAGGCAAACCAGTTTTCAAAAGAGGAAGTGATCAGAAGTGACTTCTACTTTGATTGATTATCAAAGGGAATAAAATACTTCTTTGAATATAAAACAGTCCCATGGCCACCTGAAAAATAGCACAAAATGGCCAGTTTTGAAGCCTAGAGGCTTCAGGAGCTGTGACTTGTCACTTTTGGCCCATCCTTTTTGAATGGTGGGAGGCTAGGGAGATGGGATGCCCAGGAATTTATGGGAGGAGAGTAATGTTAGGTGCGGGGTAGGTGCAGTCTTCTAATTTCTCAGAAAGGGACTGGTGTTGTCCCATAACTCCAGGGAGTTTCCGACTGTAGTCCAGTCTGGCTTCAGGCTTAGATTTCAAATTGGGAGATTGAGTCACTCTAGCAGCCAAACACTAGACAAAGGAATATATTCATACTGCTTGTGTTGAACTTCTGATGTCTTCAAACATATTGTGATACTATATGATGATATATTAAGATACTTTCCAGTATTGCTTACTAAGAAATCTCATATAAAAATAGTCTCAGAATAGTTCTTTTTATCTGAATAGATATCTATACATACATACAAATCACTCCATTTTCTCTCTGTAAATTGTCCAAATAGTTTCTCTTTGGGTACCTCTGCTTTTATCCAAAATAAAATGAAAGAGTGAAAGTTGGAGATAATTTCCACAGTGGAAAGGACAGTGTTCAGTACAAGCGTGGATCTTATCTTTTAAAGCAGATGTTGCAATCATGATTGTGATGGATATGGTAATAGAGGACAAGGTGCCTGCAGAAAACAATTTTCCAAAGTCTACACATGCCACCCCCCTCAATTTACTCTACAACAGCTGGTGTGCAATAGATGAGAAGTGACCACATAATATGGGTCTTTCACTTCTCTTTTGGATCATCATGTGCTACTGCCACTGTACTCAGAATTCAGATGATTTTATTTCCATATAAAATAAAAGGAAATAAAAATCAACCAGCTGAAAGTATGGTAAATACATTAAATACAGCAGAATGTTAGTATTGTTTTATAACGCAGAATAAACCAAAGGGCTTGTAACAAGATGTGTGTCCTCAGTTAAAATAATTAAATGTAATTCAGCATGACCACCATCACTACATATTGTTTTTCAACCTTTATTTGCCTCTTAGAGTCATTTATAGCTGCATGGAAAAAAGCATTAGGCATGGAAAGGAATTTCACTGCCATTTAGATTTATTTATTTATTTATTTATTTTATTTTAAAAAGCATTCATTTTGTACCTCTAAGACTCAACTCAAGGTGTGCCATGCACTCAACATTCACACATTTGTGAGTTTTGTGGTGTGTTTTGGAGAGATTTAAAAAAAAGCAAGGGTGTCTTTTAAAAAATTATCTTAAAAGAGTACAGTTACACAATATACACAGAAATACTTGCCAATAGGAAAGTGTACATACAAAATACATGCACTAGGGAAAATGTGTTTCAGAAATGTATACAGATTTTTATGCAAGAAGAAGAAACCTGCATACAGTGGGCCCTTGTTATCTGCTGGAGTTTGGTTCGAGGATCCACCATAGATACCAAAATCCGTGGATGCTCAAGTCCCATTAAATACAATGGCATAGTAAAATGGTGTCCCTCATATAAAATGGCAAAGTCAAAAGTTTGCTTGTTGGAATTTATATTTTTTGGGAATATTTTCAAGCTGTGGATGCCTGAATCTGTGGATAAAAAATCCATGGGTATGGAGGGCCAACTGTACAAACAAAGGTTCTGTACTTGGCCCAGTGCTGTTCAATATCTTTATTAATGACTTGGATGACAGAACTGGGGGCATACTTATCAAATTTGCAGATGACACCAAATTAGGAGGAGTAGCCAATACTCCAGAAGATAGGATTGAAATTCAGAATGACCTGAATAGACTAGAAAGCTGGGCCAACTCTAACAAAATGAAATTCAATGCGGAGAAATGTAAGGTACTGCACTTAGGACGCAAAAATGAAATGCACAGATATAGGATAGGGGACATCTGGCTGAATGAAACTACGTGTGAAAGGGATCTAGGAGTCCAAGTAGACCATAAGTTGAACATGAGTCAACAGTGCGATGCGGCAGCTAAAAAGGCCAATGCTATTTTAGGCTGCATCAATAGAAGTGTAGCATCTAGATCAAGGGAAGTAATAGTGCCACTCTATTCTGCTTTGGTCAGGCCCCACCTGGAATACTGTGTCCAGTTCTGGGCACCACAATTCAAAAAGGATGTGGAGAAACTGGAGCGGGTCCAAAGGAGGGCAACTAAAATGGTGAAGGGTCTGGAAACCATGCCCTATGAGGAACACCTTAGGGATCTGGGGATGTTTAGCCTGGAGAAGAGAAGTTTAAGAGGTGATATGATAGCCCTGTTTAAATATTTGAAGGGATGTCATATTGAGGAGGGAGCAAGCTTGTTTTCTGCTGCTCCAGAGACTAGGACACAGAACAATGGATATAAATTGCAGGAAAAGAGATTCCACCTCAACATTAGGAAGAACTTCCTGACAGTAAGGGCTGTTCGACAGTGGAACACACTCCCTCAGACTGTAGTGGAGTCTCCATCCTTGGAGGTCTTTAAGCAGAGGCTGGATGGCCATCTGTCGGGGATGCTATGATTGGGAGTTCCTGCATGGCAGGGGGTTGGACTGGATGGCCCTTGTGGTCTCTTCCAACTCTATGATTCTATGATTCTATGAAAGGGAAGGTTAAAATGTAGGTGGAATGTGCATTTAGTTTCCAGGCAAGGTAAGCATTAGTTTCCACATAAAGTACAAATGGTTGGATATTACTTTTAAAGACCTACATGGTTTGGGTCCAGGTTATGGATGGAATCACCTCTTCCCATACAACCCATCACTTACACTGAGGTCCTCTGGGGAATATTTATTTCAAGCAGCCAGGACAGGCAACTGTCAGCCAGTAGACTTTTTCTTCAGCTACCCATAGACTGTGGAATCACCTTCTAGAAGTTGAATACACTGTCCAGATTTAAAATAGCATGAAAAACCAATCTCCTCCGGTAGGCCTATCTAGAATATTTTTAAATTGTGAATTTTAAATGACTTTTTTTTAAAAAAAATATGTAGACTATTTTAATATCTATATGTTTTATTTGTTATTTTAAACTGATGTGTGTTTTTAACTGATGTTGTGTATTTGTTAATCTGTTGTTGTTCTCCTCCTAAAACACAGTGAAGTCAGGGATGATCATCTCCTACACTCTTCTTCAAGAAACAAGACTACAAAAAGCAGGAAAACCCCAGGCACCCAAAATATCTTCCCCAGACTAAAAGTTGGAGAGGTATTTCAGAACCATTCCTCTCAGGGATGGTGGTTTGTGAAATAGGATCTAACCAGACCAAGTGATAGCAGCAGAATTATTCTCTCGCTCTATTTGGTCAACTACATGCACTTGCCTTAACTTGCCTCATAGACCTGTGGAAATGTTTAGAGTCTTTAATATCTGCACCTGAAAATGCATTTTGGAGTCCTTGCATCCCATCTTCCTCACCTACAACCCTTAAAAAATTCTGATGCCAAAAAGCATTGGCTCCACCCTCCGAGGGTGGTGGAGTCTCCTTCCTTGGAGGTCTTTAAGCAGAGGCTGGATGGTCACCTGCCAGGGATGCTTTGATTGGGAGTTCCTGCATGGCAGGGGGTTGGACTGGATGGCCCTTGTGGTATCTTCCAACTCTATGATTCTATGATTCTATGATCTACAGGCAGAATTCCCTAGATAAGAGTTTAGACCAGAGATGGGAATCATATGGTCTTCCAGTTTGGTTGAGAATCTAGTAACATCTGCTGTTAGCTCTAGATGTATCCATGGTGAGTGTTGAAATTGGGAAAGTGGTCATCAGACCTCCTGAACATGACCATTCTTGTTCCATTATAGTTCCTTTGCCTTCCGTCTTTTGTCCCATGATTTTGTCAGACAACCATTTTTGGAGCAACCCTGTAATTTGTTTCCACCTCTCTTAATCAAACTGCTTAATTAAACTAGTTTGAGTAGCATACGGCTCTCTGTCTCCCTTCTGAATTCAAGCCCTCCTCATTACAAATAATAATAATAATAATAATAATAATAATAATATATTATTTATATATCACCTTTCCAAAGGATCAAGACGGTTTACAAAATTACATTAAAAATACACAGAATACTATTACATAAACAAATACATAAAAGTACTATGAAAATACCATCGGGTTTGAAGAAGAAGGCCCTCACTTCTTGCCAACTGTCATCTTCTGGCCTGGAGGGAATGAAATGACGGGCCCAACTCCATCAGGCCTGGCCTCGGTTAAGAAGAAGAAGAGCCCTCCCTCCAGGTCCAGCCCTCATGGGAGAGAAGAACTGCTGGACGTGAACCCTTCCCCACCACCATTCCCTTCTCCTTTTGTTTTGTGTCTTTTTACATTGTAAGACTGAGGGCAGGGTACCGTCTAATTAAAATAATAATTGTAAGCTGATCTGAGAGCCTTTAGGGCTGAAGGGTGGGGTATAAATACCCTAAATAAATAAATAAATAAATTGAGAAATTTTGTAGGAATGACAAAAAGTGGTGGATCTCTTCACAAGTCTCATCAGCAGCGGTCACCATTTTGGTTCCCACCCCTTTTCTGGGCAGAAGTCTGGGAACATGAATTGAGGTCCTTTGTGAAAGCAGACATTTTGTGGTAGTTTTCATTTCCTTGTTCATGTTCCCATTTCACTGTTTCACAGACCCATTTCAATTTGGCCCTAAAATTGAACATTCCAAGTCATCTCAGCACCTTATCCAATCAACACAAATGTGTCCCATCCACGGGGGAAAAAAATGCAATATAACAAAAATATGTAAAGTGATTTTTTGATTTTAAAAAGACTGTGCACTAGTGACAGACTACCTTTAGAGCTTTTGTGCCAAATCCTCCCAGATATTTTCTACATTGTGAGAAGTGTAAGGAACAGACTTGCCATTCTGTAGTGGAACCTCTTAAGAATGAATCTGTTAGTGCCGAATTTTTATCACTTTTATTGTAATACTGTATAAAAGGCTCCCATCCCCACCAGATAGGGATGGCTACATGACCTATGCCTATTGATGTTTATACTTACAAATGGGAAGCTGGACATCTGTTCCCACTCTTTTGAACCACTGAGTTTCTTAGTAATTTTCTCTTGCAAAGTAAGCAGAAGTTTAAATCATTTGTTTGACTTTTTCAAATAATGCACTGTTTTATAACAAGACACATTGTACAGGCTTGTTACAATATAAAAAAGCAGCAAGAAAATAACACTTAAGGGTTTTGTTTTCTTTACCTTTTAGTCTTTATCTTTTGAACTACTTCACTTGCTTATATATCTTAGCATGTTAATTCTGGGAACTGAAGCCTCAGTCAAGTAAAGAAACTGCATTGGACTTTTGTAGTTCAGCCATTCCGAATCTCTCCTCCCTTTATCTATTGTGTCTTTCATTCTTCTGACAATTGAAAAATAAATGCTGAAGAATGGTTGTTGTACATGTTATGTACAACACCCTATGCTGGAGATTGGCATTTCAATAACACTACATTCAATTGTTAAAGAGAAAAGCTGCTACGGCATCTAAAAAGCTCTTTGCCTCTTTGGTGACATAAACAAAGACAGGACAAAAAAGCAATTTTCTGCTACATAAATACTTTTGTCTGGAGTATCTTTTCTATACATTCTACCCAGAATCAAGTAACAATGCGCAAGATCTTGAATTGTAGATTGGCTTAATTCACTTGGCTTTATAATATGTTGTTGCTGTGCACCTTCCCGTCATTTCTGACTTACGGTAACCCTAAGGGTTTTCTCTGCAAGATTTATTTGGAGGGGTTTTCCATTTCCTTCCTCTGAGACTGAGAGAGTATGAATTGCCCCAAGTCACTGATGGGCAGCATGACCAGACATCCTCCTTTTTGAGAATATGTCCTACATTTCAACTTTTTGTCCAAGAGGAATTTCAAAATATCCTCCATTCTAAGCATGACTAAGAAGCATGAATTTACATTTATATTAGTGTTTTTAGCTTTTGTTAGGTAATGTCTTACATTTTTCTTGAATGTCCAACATTTTGTGGTTCCTTCTTCTTCTTTGGAGTTATGACCTCTGATCCCCCCCCCCCCCGCCCATGGCCTGCCACGAGCAAGTCGAGATTTGAATCCTGGACTCTTGAGTTCCAGTCCAAAATTCAAACCACTAAATCATGCTGTCTCGTACTTGCTGTATTGATTAGTTCAAATCAGTTGAATGATGCCAATCAATTGATCTGCACTAGTCTTTTATTGCAAGATCAATTGGTTTAAGCAGATGTATAATGGAAGATTAATGTGGCTAGATTGCAAGGAGTGATGAAACTGGCAAGGAAATACAGAGACAGAGCATTGGCAGATTGAAAATTACTTAGGGCTGTCATTTTATCCTTTGCAGCTCATCGGCTCACAAATATATTTTGTGAATTAAACTACATTGCTGAAGCAGCCACCATATATAAAGCACAGGGTTTATGTATTTGCAGGAATTTGTTTTGATTTTGTGCTAAGAAAGCATGTCTAAAATCTGAAATCCAGAACAGGTCATGTACTGAGCTGATCCTCTGGGATCCTTAGAAAATCTCAGTGCAGTCAGACTGTTCTGGGAGTCATTCACAGTTCATCAGGACAGAAAATTTTGCTGAGCAGCTTTCCTTTCCTGGCCTTGGGAACCACTAACCCACTAACTGTCACCATCTCAGTTTATTGGTGGTGATCCAGCCCATAAGAACATCCAGGTATTGGCCCAACACTTGTAAAACTCAGCAGATTCTGATGACAACAACAAGCACCATCAGTTTACCCAGAATATCCAGATCCTCCAAATGGCATATTGATTCTTTCAGTGCAGTACATTTCCTCAATCAGGGGTAGAAATCATGAGGCTTTTCGATATTTTTGGACTGCAGCTCCCAGATGTCCCAGCTAGCTTAAACAATGGTGAAGAAAACTGGAAGATGGAGTCCAACAAAATCTAAACGGATGCATGATTCCTGCCTGTCACTGGACAAAGGGAAGATTTCCTGAAATTTCTTAGAACATTTCAAGAGGGAAGAATTCCTCATAGAATGACATAAAATTGTACTTGGTGCATCAGTGAATTGCATAAGAGTTGAAATGGCAGTCATATAGATCTGTTGCTAAATAACACATTTTTCTATTCCCCTCCCTTGCCATATAAAAAGATTTTGCCAGTATAAGTGCATATTTATATGACATCTCAATTGCTAAATATTTTGTGCTAAATATTGTATAACAATGGTCCAGTACAGACTCTGTATTTCCTTGCCAGTTTCATCCCTACACCTGCCCCTTTCTGCGGAGGATTGGGGCCAGGGCAGCCTCACTGGCAGCCCAGAGGCCCCAATCTGGCATTTTTTCAGGACCATGGAGAAGCAGCAAAATGCCAGTTCCCCGTGGCCTAGAAAGTGGTATACTTGGGGCTTCATGCCCCTGCACACCCTGACAGCTGCAGCCAGAGGGAAAAGGGCCCACCTGGCCCCTTTCACCCTTGGCTTTGTTCCCGTGGCAGAGTAGCTGCCATGGGAATAGTGCGTGCAGTGCCGGGCACCAAAAAGAAGTCACCCAGAGTGGGTCCTTTTTCATGGTACTGCAACCAGGAAGTGGCACCGTTATGACGCCACTTCCTGTGTGAAACGTTTAGTCACTGCGTGGTGCTGGTGGTGTCATGGCGGATGCCGTGAGGCCGGCGCTGCCACGGACTAGGGTTAGGGAGTGTGTAGTTGGTGCATGCTACCTAACCCTAGTATCGCGGCCACCACGCTCCTTTTTTCCCATCTGTATTGGGCCAATGTTTGGCAAGTTAGTGTGATATTATCAAAGAGTGATGAGAATTATCTGGCCCTCCAGATCTCATTGGACTACAACTCCCAGCATTCCTTAACAATGGCCATCCTAGCTACAGCTTTTGAGAGTTGCAGACCAGCGACATCAAGAGGAATGCATGAATTCCACTCCCTGACCAAGTGTTCACAACTGTTTCCAAGGTGTGCTGAGAAGTGAAAGTTCAATTTGACAAGGAAAATCTTAACACAAACTTCCACACTGAAAGAGTTACATCAGTAAAGTGGAAGTCTGAATAGGAAGATGTATGAAAGGAAAAGGGAGAGCTGGTTCAGGTTTGCTACATAAAGTGAATGAAAACAAGAGAGGTGAACTGAAAAGTATAACTGCAGGTGGAAATAAATGAATGAAGAAAAGAAGGGCAAAGGCAGAATGTTGCAATTTAAGGTACAATGACACCTAAAGGCAATGAATTCACACAATTTATTTATTTATTTCATTTGTATACCTTGCCTCCTTTTTCTCAGAAAAGGACCACAAGGTGGCTCACAGATTTTTTAAAAAAACATTTAAAAACCTTTACAGTAAAAAAGTAAAAACAATTAAAATAATCTAACTAAAACAGTATAAAATTACATTAAAGATATACAAAAGTTTAAAAGCATAACTAAAACACACATACCATAAAAAGTCACCCTGTCATGACTATATATTAAGTCTTTTGAACACCCAATTGTCACCACTATATTGGTGCATTATTGTGTTTAGGGCTTCATTTATTTATGCTATATCTACACTGCAGAATTAATGCAGTTGATCCCCTTTAACGGCCATGGCTCAATGTTATGGAATTCTGGCATTTATAGTTTTGTGAGATCTTTAGCCTTCCCTGTCAGAGAACTCTGGTGCCACAACAAGCTACAAATTCCAGGATTCCATAACCTGGAGCCATGACAGATAAAGTTCGGTCAAACTCTGTTATTTCTGCAGTGTGGCAGCAGCCTTGATCCATCAGTTTATCAAAAAGAACTAGTGTAGGCTAACTTCTTGTGTTGCAGTAGGATGGGAATGACCTGATTTCAAATCCTCACTCAGGCTTTAAATTCACTGTGTGACTTTGCAACCCATTTTTTTTCAGCCTAAAACTACCTCTCAGTAGGGTTTTGAGGAGAAACATCAAGAAAACCATGAATATTGCCTAGGGCTATTTAAAGGAATGGTGTGATATAACAAGAAAAATACAGTTGCTTTCTATATCCATGAATTTTGCATCCATGGGTTCAACCATCCATGGTTAGAATATATATAGCAAAGCTTTGATCTATTTGGAATGGCGGTATATAAATAAAATTTATTATTATTATTATTATTATTATTATTATCATCACCATTTTAATATGCTATCTATAAAGAGACTTGAGCTTGAGCATCCATAGTTATTGGTATCCATGGAGGGTCCTGGGACCCAACCCCACTGGATACTAAGGGCCCACTATTTCTTGTAAAAAATAAAATGATTTACCTATTACATGTTGTTTTTTTAAAAATGTTTAACCGAGAGGATTCTTCATGCTTTTACACTTACTGCACAGGGTTCAGAGGTCCAGTTTTATTCATTGATAATGGAAAGAGATGGTTTAGAGAGTGGAAAAATTAAGATTAGAAACAATATGTAGTTAGGAAAAAGGCTCTTTCAACTAAGATGACCAAGAATGTATTAGTATGCTTCTTAGATCCATTATATTTCACACTTCAGGAGAAATGAGAAAATTGCAGTTGAATACTTTCTATACTAAAATGATTACAGTATATTCTTATACATGTCCTGCAAGCTGGAAAATACAGTTTTGGTTTAGAAATTACTCAGTATTAAACAAATGTAAAATTCACAGTTTAAAGGTTTTTAAGGAGGAGAAAGAAAAGGAGGAGGTTCTAGTCCATGTGCTTGGGTGAGATCTAATCTAATTTACACTTGAGCCATTGCATTCTGGGAGGCTACTTAAGGCTACTCAAGGCTAGCAGAAGCTTCATTTCCTTTAAGGAGGAGAAAGAAAAGGAGGAGGTTCTAGTCCATGTGCTTGGGTGAGATCTAATCTAATTTACACTTGAGCCATTGCATTCTGGGAGGCTACTTAAGGCTACTCAAGGCTAGCAGAAGCTTCATTTCCTTTAAGGAGGAGAAAGAAAAGGAGGAGGTTCTAGTCCATGTGCTTGGGTGAGATCTAATCTAATTTACACTTGAGCCATTGCATTCTGGGAGGCTACTTAAGGCTACTCAAGGCTAGCAGAAGCTTCATTTCCTTTAAGGAGGAGAAAAAAAAAGGAGGAGGTTCTAGTCCATGTGCTTGGGTGAGATCTAATCTAATTTACACTTGAGCCATTGCATTCTGGGAGCCAGTGCTGGGAGGCTACTTAAGGCTACTCAAGGCTAGCAGAAGCTTCATTTCCTTTAAGGAGGAGAAAGAAAAGGAGGAGGTTTTAGTCCATGTGCTTGGGTGAGATCTAATCTAATTTACACTTGAGCCATTGCATTCTGGGAGCCAGTGCTGGGAGGCTACTTAAGGCTACTCAAGGCTAGCAGAAGCTTCATTTCCTTTAAGGAGGAGAAAGAAAAGGAGGAGGTTCTAGTCCATGTGCTTGGGTGAGATCTAATCTAATTTACACTTGAGCCATTGCATTCTGGGAGCCAGTGCTGGGAGGCTACTTAAGGCTACTCAAGGCTAGCAGAAGCATGCGCCGTTTGATTTTTTTTATCTAGTCAAGGAGGTGTTTAGAGAATAGAAGAGGAGCCGGCCTGAAGCATCAGAGGAAGTGAATCAGAGACTTGCCTTTGGAAGGAGCTTTTAGCCACGAGCTCTCTACATAACTATAGGCCCCGTGACTTGAACTCAGTGACAGAGCTTGGGAATAAAGGCCAAGTCTAGCAAGGGAAGCCCACAGTCTTGTTTCAGTGCCTCCTTAAGACTTCTCAGTATGGATACTGAAGGCCCTGCAGCAGTCACCTGCAACACCTGTGGGATGTTTGTCTTCTTGCCTACAGAGGTGGCGAACTACACCTGCCACAAGTGCAAGTTGGCAGCCCTCTTGGAAGAGAAAGTACAGCAGCTAGAGGAGCAGATATCTGCACTCCAGCATCATAGAGAGCAGGAGATTCTCCTGAACAGATCAGACCAGAATGTCTTGGGTGGGAAACAGAGAGAGGAAGTTGTTGGGGTGGAGGAGGTCACTCCACATACAACAGAGGTAGATGCTTGGAGGAAGGTCACACACAGAAGTAAGGAAACCAGGGAATGTTCTGTGAGCGGCTTGCAGCTACAGAATCGCTTTGAATCTCTCTCTGTTGTCAGAGATGATGAGGAAAAGCAGCAGGGACAGACATCAGGGACAGAGCAGGAGAGCCTGAGAGTATCACGAAAAGGAACAGCCACTGCTAAGCCTCGGAGGAGGCGCGTGGTCGTGGTGGGGGACTCCTTGCTGAGGGGTACAGAAGCAGTGGTTTGTGGGCCTGACAAGATGTCTCGGGAGGTGTGTTGTCTCCCTGGGGCAAAGATCCATCATGTGACGGAGAGGCTGACAAGACTTGTCAAGCCTACTGATCAATACCCCCTTCTTTTGGTTCATGTGGGAACCAATGATACTGCAAGGCACAGCCTTCAGAATATCAAAAGGGATTATGAGGCTCTGGGAAGGAAGCTGAAAGAGATGGATGCACAGGTTGTCATCTCATCTCTACTCCCGGTAGAAGGGCATGGTCCAGGAAGGGAGAGGAAAATAGCAGAGGTGAATAACTGGCTCCGTAGATGGTGCCGCCAAGAACAGTTTGGATTCTTGGATCATGGGCTGCGGTTCCATGAGGAGGGACTTCTGGCAAGGGATGGACTGCATCTCACGCCAGTTGGCAAAAACGTTTTTGCCAACAGTCTGAAGAATCTGATCAGGAGGGCTTTAAACTGAGTTATGTGGGGGGAGGGAGACATTATTCTGGAAGGCAAAAGGGATGGAGAGAATAGTCCAAGTGGCATAGAGGGAACAAGGCAAACAGTGCAAGGACCCAACAGTAGGAGGCAAAAAAATGTGCAAAAGCAGCAAGTAAAGAGGACACATGGTCTTAAATGCCTCTCCACTAATGCACAGAGTATGGGAAATAAGCAGGATGAACTTGAACTCCTAGCACAACAAGGGAAATATGATATAATAGGCATCACTGAAACCTGGTGGGATGAGTCTCATGATTGGAATGTAGAAATAGAGGGGTATAACCTTTTTAAGAGAAACAGGCCAAGCAGGAAAGGAGGAGGAATAGCATTATATGTCAGGGATATTTACACCAGTGAAGAGATGCAGGAAGTCGATACTGGAAGCCAGGTGGAGAGCATCTGGATAAAAATTAAAGGAGAAGGAAATAACAGGGATGTTACTGTGGGAGTCTACTACAGACCCCCGACTCAGGCAGAGGAATTGGATGATGCCTTTCTAGAACAGATAATCACACACTCAGAAAAGAGAGATGTAGTAGTGATGGGTGACTTCAACTATCCTGATATTTGCTGGAAGTCAAACTCAGCCAAATCCTCAAAGTCTAGCAAATTCCTCACTTGCCTGGAAGACAATTTCATTGTCCAAAAGGTGGAAGAGCCAACAAGGGGATCAGCCATTTTAGATCTGATCTTAACCAACAGGGAAGACCTAGTTGATGGGGTGCAAGTGGTTGGATCCTTAGGTGGAAGTGACCATGTTCTCCTGGAGTTTGTAATACAGTGGAAGGGAGAAGCTAGATATAGTCAGACACGCACTCTAGACTTTAGGAGAGCTGATTTCAATAAACTTAGAGAAATACTGGGAGTGATCCCATGGTCAGGAATACTAAAAGAAAAGGGAGTTCAAGACGGATGGGAGTTTCTCAAAAGGGAGATATTGAAGGCACAATTTCAAACAGTTCCAATGAGGAAGAAAAATGGGAGATGTCTCAAGAAGCCAAGATGGATGACTAAGGAACTTTCTCCTGAGCTAAGTTTTAAACGGAACATGTATAAGAAATGGAAAAATGGAGAAATCACGAAAGAGGAATTCAAACAAATAGCCAGCACATGTAGGGGTAAAGTCAGAAAAGCTAAAGCGCAGAATGAACTCATGCTTGCTAGAGAGGTTAAGAACAATAAAAAGGGCTTTTTTGGATATGTCCGCAGCAAAAGGAAGAAGAAGGAAACAGTGGGGCCACTGCGTGCAGAAGATGGCAAAATGCTAACAGGGGACAGAGAAAAGGCAGAATTACTCAACACCTTCTTTGCTTCAGTCTTCTCAGAAAAGGCAAAGGGTGCTCAACCTAAGGATAATGGAACAGGAGACAGAATAGAGGAAATTCAGCACAGAATAAGTAAAGAGGTAGTACAGGAATACCTGGTTAACCTAAATGAATATAAATCTCCAGGACCAGATGAACTACATCCTAGAGTATTAAAAGAACTGGCAAATGTAATATCAGAGCCATTGGCAATAATCTTTGAGAACTCTTGGAGAACAGGAGAAGTCCCAGCAGACTGGAGGAGGGCAAACGTTGTCCCCATCTTCAAAAAGGGAAAAAAAGAGGATCCCAACAATTATCGTCCAGTTAGTCTGACATCAATTCCAGGAAAGGTTCTAGAGCAGATCATTAAGCAGAGAGTCTGTGAACACTTAGAGGCCAATGCCATAATCACAAAAAGCCAACATGGGTTTCGGAGAAACAAGTCATGCCAAACGAACCTGATCTCTTTTTTTGATAAAATTACCAGCGTGGTAGATGAAGGGAATGCTGTGGATATAGTATACCTCGATTTCAGTAAGGCCTTTGACAAGGTTCCCCATGACATTCTTGCAAACAAGCTTGCAAAATGTGGGATAGACAAGTTAACTGTTACATGGATTTGTAATTGGTTGACTGGCCGAACTCAAAGGGTGCTCAACAATGGCTCCTTTTCATCCTGGAGAGAAGTGACCAGTGGGGTCCCACAGGGTTCTGTCCTGGGCCCAGTGCTATTCAACATCTTTATTAACGATTTGGATGACAGAATTGGGGGCATACTTATCAAATTTGCAGATGACACTAAACTGGGAGGAGTAGCTAATACCCCAGAGGACAGGATCAAAATTCAAAATGACCTGAATAGACTAGAAAGCTGGGCCAGTGCTAACAAAATGAAATTCAATGCGGAGAAATGTAAGGTTCTGCACTTAGGGCGGAAAAATGAAATGCACAGATATAGGATGGGGGACACCTGGCTGAATGAGACCACATGTGAAAGGGATCTAGGAGTCCAAGTAGACCATAAGCTGAACATGAGTCAACAGTGTGATGCGGCAGCCAAAAAAGCCAATGCAATTTTAGGCTGCATCAATAGAAGTATAGTTTCTAGATCAAGGGAAGTTATAGTGCCACTCTATTCTGCTTTGGTCAGGCCCCACCTGGAATACTGTGTCCAGTTCTGGGCACCACAATTCAAAAAAGATGTGGAGAAACTGGAGCATGTCCAAAGGAGGGCAACTAAGATGGTGAAGGGTCTGGAAACCTTGCCCTATGAAGAACGCCTTAGGGAGCTGGGGATGTTTAGCCTGGAGAAGAGAAGGTTAAGAGGTGATATGATAGCCCTGTTTAAATATTTGAAGGGATGTCATATTGAGGAGGGAGGAAGCTTGTTTTCTGCTGCTGCAGAGACTAGAACGCGGAACAATGGATGCAAACTGCAGGAAAAGAGATTCCACCTCAACATTAGGAGGAACTTCCTAACAGTAAGGGCTGTTCGACAGTGGAACACACTCCCTCGGAGTGTAGTGGAGTCTCCTTCCTTAGGGGTCTTTAAGCAGAGGCTGGATGGCCATCTGTCAGGGATGCTTTGACTTGGAGTTCCTGCATGGCAGGGGGTTGGACTGGATGGCCCTTGTGGTCTCTTCCAACTCTATGATTCTATGATTCTATGATTCTAAGAAGGTAGGACTTTCTGCATCAGAACAACCACAAAAAGTTATATCTGTGATGATATGATTAAAGCGCACTTGATTTTTCAGTGAGCAGTAGCTTTTTTGATTTACAGGGCCACTCTTCAGGGAAAAGAAAGAGGAAAAAGCAGAAACATGCACTCTCACTGAGACTTTACAGTCATAAATGAATTTTAGAGACCAATCTGTTCATTATCTTCAATAGGTATCTGGTCAATGACAACCCTAAAATATTATTACTATTACTATTAGAATCCCATTTTTCTCAAAGATTGGGGCCCAAAGTGGCTCGCAATTTAAAAAAAAAAACACAATGGTGCGTTTTACATTGGCAAAAAAAGGTGTTTTGAAGTCTGGTTGAAAACCCAGCTTTTACATTATAAAATGGGAAAGTGTGACATGAAAACGCCATTTTGGAGTTTTAAGGGAAAAAACGCGCTTTTAAAAAGTAGTTCGGTTGACCCACTACTTTTTTAATAACTGCGTTACAGCGCTAGTGCATGTAAAGGCTAAGGTGTACTTGCGCAGTTAAATGGTGCTCCGTTTCCTTAAGGCGCCCATTTAAAGGCTGCGCTGTTGGTGCGGATCAGAATGGATCGTCGTTGGGAGCATGCGTGGTGTGGACTCCACTCCTAATTAAAACGTTCCATGCCCTCCAGGTGTAAAAGCTGGGGTTTAACTGCGCAGTTTTTTAAAGCTCCCAAACCCTAGCTCCGCCCTTAATCCTAACCCTAGACATGCACAGTAGCGCCTCTGGGATATTGACAGTTTTGGTGGCGGATGTTTTAACAGGTGCAATGATAAGAGGAAACTTTCAATTTTCACACGAACCCCCACACACATTCCAGCGCCATTTCCCACTTGCCTTTGTCCAAGTCAGCCGCTCCTAGGGACACTCTTGCCGAGGCTTTGCTGTGGCACTTTGCACAATGGCAGAGACTTCTACAAGTGGCCCAAAAAGGGGGAGAGGGATGTCTTGGTCTCATGCAGAGACCTCAGACCTCATTTCCATCTGGTCAAGGCCCAATATTTTAGAGAAACTGGAGTCCACCTACCTCAATGCGGATACCTATCATGAGGTGGCCCAAGCCATGAGAGGGAAGGGACACCGGCGGACTTGGGAAGAGTGCCGGCGAAAGTGCAAAGCCTTAAAGGCACAATATAAAAAATATCGAGACAATTTGGCCAAAGGTACCCAGGCAGGCCCCCGTCCTCCTTTCTACAAGGAGCTTCATGAGTTCATTAGCAAGGATGGGAGGATCAGACCCAACAGACTGTCCACCAGCGGACAGGTTGTGAGGGTCCCAGTGGGCCAGCCTGCTAGGGCTGAACCTATGGAGGACACCCCGGAACCACAGGTAGAGCCAGAATCAGAGCCAGAGCCTGATCCAAGCCCACAGACAAGCATGGAATGTGCCCAACATTTTCTGCTGCCTTCTCAAGGTAAGATGTGCCTCGGCTTCTGAGGGAAAGGGAACTAGGGGACATAGGGAAGATGTGGGATCAGGGTGGGCATAGGGGAGAAGTCACTCTGTCCCTTTGTCATGCAGAGGAACGGGAGCAGTCCCCGGACTCTGATGAGACATCCTACAGTCAGCAAGCTGTGGACATCGAGGCTCTCAGAAAAAAAGCCCGTGCCATAAAGTTGGCATCTACAGCTTCCTCAAGCAGGCCATCCTCCCGTACAAGCACTGTCTCTGCCAACGTCAGTAGCCACCGTGATCGGTCGCCTGTAGGACAGAGGACTGTGAGAGACAGCGATGATAGTGACGGTCAGGAAGCTTTGCAGGGTAAGACATGTGTGTGGCATGGGAAGGGGGGGGATTGTATAGTGGGCCAGTTACAGCACAGGAACACAGGCGCTGGCGAAGGTTTTTGTTGGCATGATGGCATGTTTTGGGTAGGGGCTACAACGTTTATGTCAGTGTATGCTGTAAGATCTCCTTTGTATGACTGTGGTGTGTGTGTGTGTGTGTGTTGTGCTTCTCCTCAACTCTTCCTCTTCCTTACATTTGTCCAAGGGCCTGTGTGACATATTGAGGGTGCTTTGAGCGAGAGTTCCTGCATGGCATAATAGGGATGGATTGGATGCCCTCTGGAGTATGTGCTAACTCTATGCTTTTGTGTATCTCTGGTGCTTCGTCCTATAGAAGGTGCAGAAGGTGCACCAAGACCACCTTCAGAAGAAGAAGAAGCACCCGCCAATCCCATAGCTGCAATGCCACCGGAGGAGCGGCTCACTGCCATGAGACACAGACGGGTGCGTCGCTCAGCAGCAGCAACATCCGCCAGGGCAATTGATCGTCTCGTTGGTGCCACCTCAGAACACATGACAGCACTCACACAACAGGGAGAGCGTTTCTATCAGCTGAGGTTGAGGAGCGTAGAATTTCAAGAAAGAGCAGTCGAGAATCAGGAGAGGGCAGTTCAGGTGCAGGTGAGGGCCCACCAGAATCAGGAGAGGGCACTTCAGCAGCAGGAGCTGGCCCTCCAGAATCAGGAGAGGGCCCTCCAGAATCAGGAGAGGGCCCTCAAGAATCAGGAGACGGCACTTCAGCTGCAGGAGAGGGCACTTCAGCTGCAGGAGAGGGCAGTCCAAAATCAGGATAGGGCACTTCAGCAGCAGGCAGAATCCATCCAGGAGCAGAGGCGACTCACTTCTGTTCTTGAAGGGCAGAGTGGCCTGCTGGAACAGATAGTAGGGATCTTAAGATCAGCTCAGAGTGGCAGAGTGGGTGGTGAGGAGGAGAGTGTTACCCATAGGGCCATTCCCATGGCTGTAGAGGGGCCATCTGGGCATCAGGGTGGGGAAAGGGGTCGTGATGTCACTCCTGGCGAAGTCATTCTGGATCTGGAGGTCATTCAGGAAGAACCTAGACAGGAGTCTTCTGGCCTCTTCAGCAGCCAAGTGGCGGTTCCTATGGCGACTCGTCGCCATCCCAGGCGCAGGGGAGGAAGAGGAGGGAAGTGTTGTGACAAGCACTGAGTTCCCATTAAGCACTGTGGTGTCCTCTACTGTACTTATCTCTCTCCCCAAAGGTCTCCTTCCTTCCCTGCACTTCCTTTTCCACCAGGCACTACACTATAGCTATAGCTAACTCACTAACTCCCTATGGCAGTGATGTTCAAACTGCGCTGTTGATGAGATGTAGGACTTAGGCTTCTGGGAGCTGAAGTTCAACATCTCTTCAAAAGCACATTTTGAACACCACTGTCCTACTTCAAATCTTAACACTAACAAATGGTGAAACAGCGCAGTACCGCAACACCCTCATTCATTCATAAAAAAAGAATTTCATTCATACAAATGGGTCAATGGTGTACTACCGCTGTTGCGCAGTTCAAGACAGACAAATTTTTTTTAAAAAATAAACTTTTTTATTTATACAAACTATTTACAAATTATTTACAGGGGAAGGGAAGGGGAAGGAAGGGGAACAGCAAACACGGGAAAGGGAAGGAAAGGGAAAGGGGGGGGAAGCAGCTTTACTGGGCAGCTGGAGGTGCAGCGCCAGGAAGGACTTGCAAGATGTTATTGAGGAGCTGCAAGATCCTTTCCTGGCCTGCCTCCAGCGCTGCCACCCTCCTATGCAGCAGGCGTTCTGTAGAGGACAAAAGAAAAAAGAGAGAGAAAGAGAGAATGGTTAGGAGGCGACAATGGAGCCACACACCCACTCCCACAGGCAGGGTGTATGGGCATCCCCACTCCCTTCTCCGGTTCTTTGGGTGCCTGCACTCACCTCCTCCCCTGTGGCGCTGTGCCTCAGGCATCTCCCTGGGTTGGGGACCCTGGGCCTCGGGTCCCCTCTGCAGGCGACGGCGGCGGCGGCGGCGGCTTGGCCCAGGCTGGTCCTCAATGGCAGCAGCAGCATCCGGCGACGGAGGAGCTACTGGAAAAAGGGAAGAAAGGGGAGAAGTTAATACAGTGACATGAAGGGAAGGGACAGGACAGGAGTGTTGTGGAGGCTGCAGGCTTGCAACGTCCACCCCCCCCAACCCCTTGGACACTAACCTGCTGCCACAGGAGCCTGTTCTCTGGGCGGAGGGGCGGCATCAGAGGGCCCTGGCTGTGCTGCATCCTCAGGGAGATCCCGAGCCTCTCCCTGAGGTGCAGCAGCGGGGGACCCCCTGCCGGGCTGTTGGGCCTGCTCTGGCACCCTCCGTCCTCGCCTGGGCTGCATGCCTGCAAAAGCAAAGTGGAGGACAGGCATGAGGACCCATGGAGGACATTGGCAAACAGGAGGGAAGGGTCAGTGACAGGGACACAGGCACAATGAAAGGGGCCCAGACATACCTTGAGGACGGCGATCTTCCCACCAAGGCTCTCCGCCCCTCTGCCAGAGGGCCCGAAGCTGTTCGAAATATGGTGGCCTCTTCCGAACAGGCGGATGCGGACCATAGTCCTCCAGGGTTTCAAAGAACCTTCCCTTCAGGTCCTTGAACTTGCTCCGACACTGTAGGAAGGTCCTTTGAAACCCTCGTCGCCGGAGGGCTCTGGCGGCATCCATAAAAAAGGCCTTGTTCGGTTTGCTGCTAGAGGCCATCACAATCCGAGCAGCTTGCTCTGGCATGAGGGCCTCCAGGAGGATCTCCAGCTCTTCAGCCTGCCAGTAGGCCCTGCGAACTGGAGGTCTCACCCTGGGAGCCATGGTCGCCGTCCTGAGGAAAAAGACAGGGGCTTTGGACTTTATAGAAATTTGTGGGTGAGGGCAAGGTGGGCAGAGATGGCTTCAGGCCAATGAAGTCCCCTCAGAGCTGAATTTTGAATCTTTCCCCCAATAGATGCCTCTGGGCTTCATATTGTTACAATTGAATGGGCCATTAGGGAAGCCTGAATTTCAAGGGGTATTGATACATTGTCAGAGTAAACGGTTGGCAGTTATGGGCTTGTATCTTTATCTTCCAGGAAATCTGGCGCCAGGCACACCTATGCATGACCTTCTGTGAGTGTGTTTGTGTGTGTCAAGCCAACAAGCACATGGCAGAGACTGCCCACACAGCAGACCATGAATGATGGGCACACACAGACTGTGGCTGATGGGATACATTTATTCAACTACTGATATGATTATACAAAACAATTATGCTCTGGTATCACAAATGGAGGAGAAGTCCAAGTTCAAATTCTCCCTGTCTGGAAGAACTCTGCCAATGCATTCCTCACTTTGTGCCCTTCTTGTGTGCCAGGGTCATTTTCAGGAATAGGTGCCCCCAGGGTAGGCAACACAAAACGTCGCCTGTACTGCAGCCCCTCATCCAAAACCTTTCCCTTGGTCTCGCAGATGTTGTGTAGGATGACACAAGCGGCGATCATGGGCACCACGTTCTCTTCTGCCACAACAAGTGGTCCTTTCAGACATCTCCACCTGGCCTTGAGACGCCCGAACGAATGTTCCACCTTCACTCTACACCTGTTCAACCTCCTATTGAAAAGCTTCCGCTTGGCAGTGGTAGGTTTCTTGTAGGGCGACATTAACCATTTTCTGAGAGGATAAGCTTTATCTCCCAGCAGGAGGGGTCCAATTTGCTGACCCTGGATGGTAATGGTGGGGTTGCCTGGCACAAAGATGCCAGCTTCCATAGTTTCAAAAATGACAGAATTGCGGACCACCCTGGCATCATGAGCTGATCCTTGCCATCCCAGCTCCACATCCACAAAGCGACCAGTGTGATCACATGTCCCTTGCAGGATAACAGAATAGGACCCCTTTCTGTTCTGATAATTCTTCCTCTGCCCCAGGGGTGGCACAATCAGACAGTGGCACCCATCCACAGCGCCCACTACTTGTGGGAATCCAAGCTCAGCGAAACCTTCCATGATCTGTAGAAAGGAAAGGGGGGGAAACAGGTGAATAAATGACAAATTCATTACATCCATGCAATTACACCACAAAACAACCCACACATGAAATATGCCACATACAGGATAGGATAGCTTGACAACTGGAAATATGTTTTGGACAGTGCCTTACCTTCCGGGCATCTCCCAAGTACACAGTCCGGGACAGCAGGAGCTTCTCCATGGCCAAGGCGAACTCCAGCATCATTTGCCCTGCAGTGCAAATGCCAACCCCGAAGAGCTCTGAAGTCACCAAGTAGGTCATTTTATGGGCCAGCATGAAGATGGCAATGGCCACTCTCTCCTCCACCGGGATGGCTTTTCTCATCACTGAATCAGATCTCTCCAGTTCTGGACGGAGGATGTCCACCAGCCGGTGAAAGAGGGCACGGGGCATTCGGAAGTAACGCCTCCATCGGCTTTCAGACCAGGTGCGAGTGACTATGACAGACCACCAGTGATCACTTCTCTCCAGCGTCCAATAAAGCCGGGTCTTCCTTTTCTCGGACATAGCAATGCCACCGGCTAATTCACACTGCTCAAGCAGTGAGACACCAACTGCAGCTATTCTCTCTTCTGTATCATCACTATCATCATCAGCTATCATTTCAGTGGTCACATCAGTCATTTCAGTGTTCACAGCTAACATTTCAGTGGTCACATCAATCATTTCAGTACTCACAGCAGTCAGTTCAGTAGTCACAGCAGTCATTTCAGTGGTCACAGCAGTCATTTCAGTGGTCACAGCAGTCATTTCAGTGGTCACAGCAGTCATTTCAGTGGTCACTTCGACGATCCTGGCAGCACTAGCGGAGGCAAAGGCGGCAGCTTTGGCTGTGCTTTGAACATTGACGACAAGTGCCGACCACAAAGGAGAGGAGGCATCCATGTTGGTGATGATGCCCACAGTGACCCTGTGCTGACGAATGCCAACGTCACTGGGTCAATGGCCAGCACTCCTCCTCCTTTTTCTTCTTGCAGATGCTCGGTCTGTGGCTGCTGTCAAAATCACTTAGGAGCCCCCTTTGAATCATTTAAAACTGCGCAATTCGTAGCCTCGACCCCATCAATAGCGCAGTTCAAGCCTCGACCCTCGCAATAGCGCAGTTCAAGCCTCGATCATCGGAATAGCGCTGTTCGCGGCGGTACGAACCGCGCAACAGCGCTGTTCGCAGCCGGCAAGGAAAAAAAAAATTAAAGTCGCAGTTTAAAGCTGCGTTTCTTGCTGCCCATGTATCAGCTCCGCCTGTGTTTGTAGCGTTCTGACAGCTTCCCATGTAACTGCTGAGCCACAAAAAAGACCACTCAGATAAGTCGTTCCCACACCCCTCTGTGTAGCAGCTCTGCACTTTTTTAATGCAAACCGGAGGCTTGCTATGTAGCTGCTAAGCATTAACATAAAGGCGACTTCAGATCACACTTTCTTACCAATGTAAAAAGCCCCTATAATATTAAAACCATACAAAAAGTGAACATTAAAATAAAATGAAACTATTTACACTATTAAAACAATTCCCTCTCAAGATAAAAGTATAAAATGCTATTAAAAGATTAAAAGCTATTTAAAATAGTACAATTAAAAGAGTACAGCCCCAGAGTCTAGGGGCAGCCACCAAGAAGGCCCTCTCTGGTGTCTCCACCAACCATGCTCATGATCATGGTGGGACTGAGAGCAGGGTATCTCCTGATGATCCCAAGGCATGAGCAGACACACGCTGGAAAATACGGTCTGCCAAATAGCCTACACGTGAGCCATATATGGCTTCATAGGTCATAACTAGCACTTTGGTTTCAAGTTACCTACAGGATTGCCTCCTCCCATGTAGTTGGCTCTGTACACCCAAGTCCTCTGGTGGACATTTACTCCAGTCAGCTAGGATTTGGTTGGTAACTGTCAGTCAGAGGAATTTTTCTTCAGCCACCCCCGGACTGTGGATCAAGCTGCCAGGAGAGATTCGACAGCCAAATACATTCTGAGACACCATGGTATCTGAGACTACTGGCTTTTCCTTGGAGAACTAAAGTTCAATTTATGTTAAATGAAGAATATGGAACCATAACATTTTGGAATACAAGAATGCACAAGCCAACCCATACTGGTTCCACTTTTAACTGCTTAAGTATTCTGTAATCCAAAAAATATTGTGCTCCCCCCCCCCTTTTTTTTTTTTTTTTTGGCAAAGTGGCTCTGAGATGTATTGGAAGGAATACATCTGCATATTTTTCAAGAACTGTGTGACATTGGGGCTTTCTAGATTGGCAGGAAAGTGTGACATGAAGTTGCCTTTTCCTTAATGCTTAGCAGCTGCACCACAGCCTTTAGATGGAGCTGCGCTGTTCCGCAGTTTTTAAAAAAGAAGCTGGGAAAACCAGCACTTTTTTAAAGGCACTTCTTCTCCCCTAAAATGCAAAAAAAGTGTTTTCATGGCACACTTTCCCTTTTTCTCATCTAAAGGCTAGAGTTTCATGCAGCCATGAACACGCTTCTTTTTGCCAATCTAGAAAGCCCCATTAATGAATACTAAAACTGTGTATCACACAAGCAATTCTTTGCTTTATTTCAGCCCATCTTGGAATCCCAGGCTCACTGACAGTGATTTTATTTTAGCAGCATCTTGTACTACTTTAGCATCAACTTGTCTCGTCATTTCTGCTTTTGATACCAAACATGCATTATAAGAGCATTAAAAAGAAATATGATAATAGTTTCCTGATACATTGATAGACAGAACGTTTCCTACTTTTTGTGAAGACTCAGCTGCTGTTTACCTTCACAGGAATTTTCAGGACATTGTGGACTGGAGGTCAAAATGTGAGATTCTGGGTACTTGTGTGTGTGTGTGTGTTGAAGGAAGTATAAATGTTTAAGTCATAATGTAATGTGCATTTATTTCTAACAGAATCAATATGAATAACATAGTAATTTGGATTCATTTGCATTTATTTCCTCCACCTTCCATTGATTCATGCAAATTTTTCCTCGATGCTTCTTAGTGCTTCCAATTTATAACTTTTTTCCCAATCGAGAACAGAGGAAGTAATAACAAACTGGCCAGTCTGAAAGTGAACTGAAGTCATCCATACAGTAGGATGGTAACCCGACCCAACTTATCTAACCAATGGAACTCTATAGGACAACTTTGAGTAGAGATTCATAGGACTGTGTGATGAAGATGCAGCAGCAAAAAACTAAAACAAAACATCTATGTTACACCAACTGCAGTGTCCAGATCAATGTAATGTAATAATGTCAATCCATTCTGCTTTCCTCAGATCTCACTTGAAGTGATGTTTCCAGTTCAGGACACCATAATTTAATAGGAATATCAATAAGATGGAATGTCCAGAGGAAAGTGACCAATATGGTAAGGGTCTGATAACCAAGTCCTAGGAAGTATGGTGGAGGAAAAGGGTTGTTTAGGATTAAGAAGTGAAATGGTGCCCATCTTTAATTTATCTGAAGGGCTATTAGGTAGAGAGATGGAGCTTGTTTTCAGTTCCTTCAGAAGAAGTTACCTGAGCCCATGTGTGACTTTAAATCATTTATGACTTGAGTCAAATCTCTAATGGGGTTTTTATTGCAAGATTTGTTCAGATGGGGTATGCCTCTGCTTTTATCTAAGAGTGAAAAGTGTGACTTGCTTAAGGTCACCCAGGAGGTTTCCATGGCTGAATGCAGGATTTAAACCCTGTTCTCTAGGGCCATAGCACAACACTCATACCACTACACCACAGTACACTGGCTTAGGGACAGCAAGAAAATTAAGCACCAAATAACCTTAAGGAAGTTCCTTGATCTACCTTAGTTGGTGGAGATGCAGGAATGAAAAAGGATTCACTACCAAGTTTATGTATTTTATTTTTAAATTTATAGCATGACTTGCTGTCAAAGTTTTATAGCAGTTAGCAAAGTTAAATATAAAACCACAAATCTGTTGTTGCTATGTAGCTTCAGGTCATTTGGAATTTATGATGACCCTAAGGTGAACCTATCACAGGGTTTTGTTGGCAAGACTTGTTCAGAGTTTGTCTTTGCCTTCTTCTGAGGCTGAGAGAGTGTGAGTTGCCCGAGGTTACCCAGTGAATTTCCATGGCTGAACAGATATTTAAAACATTGTCTCCAAAGTCATAGTCTAACACTCAAACCATTACACAAATATTAAACTATAAAAAATCTTTGAAAACAGAAGACAGGAGTGGGGAGAATCAAAATACAAGCAGTCAAGAGAAATCACTAGGAACATAGAAGGATGCTTTGGTCCATTTCAGATCTTGGAAAAGTTACTTTTTGGGACCACCACTCTCAGATTCCCTCAGCCAGGATGTCCATGGGAAATTGTCATCCAGAAAAATAACTTTTCCAGATATTGGCCCATCTAGTTCTGCCTGGAAGTATCTCTCCAGGGTTACAGAGAGAGGTTTTTGCTATCCCTACAGAGAGATGCCAGAGACTAGACCAGAACTTTTAGCTTGAAAAGCATATGATGTTTAGTTCCATACAAGGATCTGTCATTCAATTTCCTTTTCCTCTCCTGAAAATAGGCTTTAGTTTTGTTGTCCCATTCTCAGAAACATACTCCTATTTTATTTCTTGTGTTGTCATTATTAATGGTTGTCAAACTGACTTCTACTTTGCTGACTGTGTGAATGAGAGACCTTAAGGGCCCTGTCTGTAGGGGCAAAATAAACGTATCTCCCCCCTTCCTCTTGATGAGAGTCTGATGACAAAGGGACCATTGATATGGACAGTCCAGATGATACCCAGTGCACTGAGTGCCCAGGTTATAACACCATTAACACAGATTTTAAAAACCCACCATTTGCTCGCAACCTTCCAGGAAGATCTGAAGCCCTCTGTTCCAACACTGGGTGGCTGTTACCATGTGTGTCCTACTATGCTGCCTGGTGTGGCCTCCATAGCTAAGAGTCACTTTGCTTTAAGATCACAATGAGGTGCCCAGCCATATGACCAAGGATGGGTGCCTCGTTCTAACCTCAGAGGCAAGCAACTCACCATGGCAGCAGCTGTGTCATGCAGTACAGTAGGACACATGTGCAAATAGCCACTTGGGATCAGGATGGAGGGCCAAGGGAAGGGGAGAGAGAGGTCAGAGCAGCTCTGGGGCCAGGATACTCTGGGCTGTCCCCAGAGTATCCTAGCCAGTGCAGATAGCACTCAAGAGACATCTTATCTTCCACAACCCTGTTCAGGTCTTGCAGACTCAGGGCCATGGCTTGATTATATCCTTCCATTTGTAATGTGCCTTCCTCTTTCTCTACTTCCTTGTACCTTACCAAGCCTTATTGTCTTTTCTAATGAATCATGCTTTTTCATGATATAGCCAAAATGTGACAGTAAAAATGTGGCAATAAAAATATTATTTTAAGAACAGCATTAAATGTTCACAAAGCAAGATGGATTGCTCTCCTGGCCCCTGGAGGTATCTCTGTTGAAACATGATTCAGGAGGGAGTTCCATGTTTTGGCACAGCACAGGGGAAGCCCTCTCAGTCACCTGCCTGACTGAAGAAGATTAAAATAACTTTGGCTTCAAAAGATGATGAACAACAGTTTCTGCTGGAGTGAACAGTTGGAAGGCAGGTTTCATTGGTCTTGTAGTTACCCCAACCCTACACCCAAAGGTCAAAACCACTGTTTAAAGATTGAGTTGAACTCAGAAAAAAACTGGGAGCCAACTAAAACCTTTTGACACTCCAGTCACATTCACAGCAGCCAAATGGCCTTTTGGTTTGTTTGTATTCAGTCCTCTCTCTCTCTCTCTTTGTGAAAAAGGTTTCCCCTTTCATGTCTTCTCTTACCACATATTTTACTCACAATAAAGTCCAGAATTCTTTTTCAAGAGCTTCCTGAAGTATTTCTTGCAGGAGTCTTCACTTCTGGGTACACTCTATCCAAAGCAGTTGTAAACATGACTCACTTCTTGTGACTATATGATCCTCTCAGCCAGCCATTGAAACCACAAAAAAGAATCTATTATCCACATACATCTGTTGCTCTAAATTTATCCAGCTTTGAAAAGCTGGTTTAGACAAGATTGTAAGTATAGAGGGAAAGAAAAAAATGTGACCAGTAAGAACATTTTAAAGGAGTCTGACTGAAATTTGTCGGTGTTTTTCTTTTTGTTCTTCAACCAGAAGATGTATTTTACTACCATATTGACACAATATGTCAGCATTGGTTTTAGACACCCGTTGAAAATTTATCTGTTTTTGCAAGCCTTTTCTGTGTAGTCTGATCTAACATCCATTTTTATAGACAATGTGAGTACTTTATTTTAATTTTGTGCATTGTGCATAAGTTCTATTATTGCTGTGCACTCCACTGAAAAATTCAGATCTAATTGGATTGTATATATTTGTAAAGAAATAACCAATAAAGAAAAATAATACATTTTGAATTATTAATACTTTTAATGAACCAGCCACTCCTTTTTCAGCTCTTTACCAACTCCTGTTACAGTTGTGCAGAGATCTAAATACAAACCCAACTAGGAATATGTAATGGTATGAATCAAAGAGAATGCTCTGTGTGGTATTAACTATGGTAAGTGGTAGTTCATAACTGATGTTATTGTGGCCAGGTAACACTCAAAGGATTGCCATAAAAAAGTACTGTAAACAAACTTGTCTCCTTTGCTTTCCCATTCTAGAGAGCAAAAGGCACCTGGACAATACTCTGTTGGGGTTTATTTTGTATTCGCTTTCTGTTATTTTGCACTGTGCCTAGATTGCTTTGTTATTAGTTTTGTTACCTACAATAGCTCTTTATGTATAGTTTATGCTTTTGTTAAACTTTATAGAGTAATTGATGCAATACTGTATATACTCAATTGTTAAGTCAACACATTTGTCCCCCCAAAATTGAACCTAAAATCCTGGGTTGACGTATATATGGGTCAATAAACAAATACTGCTTAGAAAGATCCTGAAACAAGCACTGCCATGATGCCCCACTCTTCCCCACTCTTAGTGCCTCAAGACAGGAGCTTTTTGTGTGTGTTTGTATCCAATTTGAAAGCCTTCTCTTCTCATCAAAGAAAAATCTCTTTTAACTCCACTTCTTTCCCTTCCCAATCTGATTTGAAAGCCTGCTCTTCCCATCAAAGAAACACCCCTTTTAGCTCAATTTCTTTACCTCCTGAATCCAATTTGAAACGCTTCTCTCCCCATCAAAGAAACACCCCTTTAACTCCATTTCCTTTCCTCCCCAATCCAATGTTAAAACCTCTCCTCCAGCACCTGGGAAATGGTGTTAGGTGGTCAGGAGAGGTCCAGAGAAGGAGGGGGTGGGACAGACGTGGTTTTTTTCCCCTTTCCATAATTTCTTATAGCCCCTTAAGTTTTACCCTTGATTTATCCATCGGTCAGATCAAAATCCATTATTTTGACCCTATGAGCTGGCCTGGAGCCATAATAAATTCATTCAGTCATTCATTATTTTGACCCCGAAACCTTCCCTCAACTTATATATGAGGTCAACTTATACATGAGTATATACGGTAGTTTGATTTGTAGGCTGCCTTTTGTATCTTGTGGTCAAAAGTGTTGGTGATGAAGATGCTGGGAGGGAGGGAGATTTCATCAATAATCACCAGGGAATTACATAACATATTCTTAAGTCAGTTTCTTGTTCCTGTTCTTCATTATGCCGGTAAGGTAAACATAATGCTATGTTTAAAGAACAACGGTTCTTTGTGGATAGTTTATTCTTTTGTGAAACTTTATGGAGTTATTGATTTAATAGTTTGATTTGTAGGCTGCCTTGTATATCTTGTGGTCAAAAGTGTTGGTGATGAAGATGCTGGAAGGAAGGAAGGTGGATAGATCTAATCAATAGCCACCAGGGATTTACATAACACAGGCCTGAAACACAGGCAAAAAGATTGGCTGCCGGCTGCTTCGAGGGCATGGGATGGGGGCAACACATGCCCTCGGATCAGCCAGAGGTTGCCCTGGAGCTGCCTAAGGTGTCTATGGGGAAAAGGAGTGCAGAAAAAGTGGTCCTTGCCAGGAGCCCTTTTGGGACTGTGGCAGCAGCCCACTTTAAGAGTAGGCTGTGGAACTTCCGGTTGGGAGCGGCAGCCGAACGGACGCATCCTCAGGAGGCTCCCGAGGAACGCCATCCACCAGGGTGAATCCCTTCCGCACTTTCCAACGCGGGACGGGAAAGCCTCTACCTTTGGCATAAGGTGGGCGAAGGGGCTTATGTGGATCTACATTCCTGTCTAAATCCAGAGGGGGAGGGTCTGGGCATCCCCCAACCCCAAACCCCCCGAGGGCGAGACAGAGGAGGTCGAAGCAACCCGGCACCCTAAGTGGGAAACCTTAGGAACAAAGGCTGCCACCAACCTTTTAAAGAGAGAAGATAAAACAGAACGAAAAAGAAGACTCAGACTCTGGTGGGAAGAGAAGAAATTAAAATATCTGCTTGTCTATTAAATACCTTTACAACAGAGTAAAGGAAGGAGCCAAAAATATATTGGAATCGTAAAAGACTCTATACCACATTTGTGAGCATTTAAGATAACAAGTGCGATATTATTCACTATATTTTTTGTTTTATTTTATTTTTTTTTCGCATCAAACTGAACCTCATAAAAATACGTATAAGAGATAAAGAGGAAAGAAAGGAAATCAATTACAGCTGTGAAGATAAATAGAGTAATTAAAGGGATCTCCAGCAGTTGCAAGCGGTTGCACACAGCTGTCGGGAAGGGGAATTAATTTAGAAGCGGAGACAAGCTGGCAAGATATAGAAGAAATAAGGCAAAAGAAAGATAGAAGAAAGACAGGAAGCGAAGATATAGAGTGAAACCAACTTTAATCGGAATTAAAAATCAGAAAGAAAAAGAGGCGAGAAGAAACAGCGGAAGGAAGCGGCAACGGGTGAGAGAGAAAGAGAGGAGGGAGAGAGCCGAGGAGAAAAAGTCTGATTGGGACGAGAGAGAAGGAGAAGGAGAGAAAGCCAGACTGGGGCGAGAGAGAGAGGAGAAAGTCGAGGCGGAGAGGAGACAGCGGACGGAGAGGAAGCCAGACCGGGGCGAGAGAGAGAAGGAGAGAGCCGAGGCGGAGAGGAGACAGCGGACTGAGAGGAAGCCAGACCAGGGCGAGAGAGAGAAGGAGAGAGCCGAGGCGGAGAGGAGACAGCGGACTGAGAGGAAGCCAGACCGGGGCGAGAGAGAGAAGGAGAGAGCCGAGGCGGAGAGGAGACAGCGGACGGAGAGGAAGACAGACCGGGGCGAGAGAGAGAAGGAGAGAGCCGAGGCGGAGAGGAGACAGCGGACGGAGAGGAAGACAGACCGGGGCGAGAGAGAGAAGGAAAGAGCCGAGGCGGAGAGGAGACAGCGGACGGAGAGGAAGCCAGACCGGGGCGAGAGAGAGAAGGAGAGAGCCGAGGCAGAGAGGAGACAGCGGACGGAGAGGAAGCCAGACCCGGGCGAGAGAGAGAAGGAAAGAGCCAAGGCGGAGAGGAGACAGCGGACTGAGAGGAAGCCAGACCGGGGCGAGAGAGAGAAGGAGAGAGCCGAGGCGGAGAGGAGACAGCGGACGGAGAGGAAGACAGACCGGGGCGAGAGAGAGAAGGAGAGAGCCGAGGCGGAGAGGAGACAGCGGACGGAGAGGAAGCCAGACCGGGGCGAGAGAGAGAAGGAGAGAGCCGAGGCAGAGAGGAGACAGCGGACGGAGAGGAAGCCAGACCGGGGCGAGAGAGAGAAGGAAAGAGCCGAGGTGGAGCGGAAATAACAGGCGGCGAAGAAGCCAGACCTGGGTGAGAGAGAGGGAGGAGAAAGCGGAGGTTAAGAAAGGACAGTGGACGGGAAAAGTTAAGAGTTCAATAACAAAAATATTAATAAATATGAATACGAGAAGGACAAAACAACAACTAACTTTTAGCCAACAAAGAAGACCCTCATATGATGCAACACCTAAAATACAAGATCAGCAAAATATACTGGAAGAACTCAAAACAATGTATAATGAAATGAAAGAGGACATAAAGGAGCTAAAACTAGACATGGATGCAATGAGAAGGGAGATAAAACAGGAAATTCGGCAAGAAATAAGGAATGAAATAAAAGGAATTAAAGAATCATTAGGTAAAGTTAACGAGGATATTAAAAAAATGGATAAAAAGATAAATAAAATGGGAGAAACAACTGAATATTTAAATGAGAGAGTTACTCAAATTGAAAACACATTCGACAAAGACCTAGATGAGAGGGCATTACAAGATTTAAAACTTAGAGAAAATTGTTTGAAAATAAGAGGCCTAAAAGAAAAGGAAAACGAGGACTTGTACGAGTATTTGGCACCTATATTAGCTGATTATGTGGGAGCAGAGAATGATCAATTCCAACACGAAATCAATAAGATGTACAGACTCAATTCCAAAATTGCAAGACAAAGAAAGCTTCCTAGGGATGTAGTAGTTTACTTCACGAGGAAAAAGATAAGAGACGAGATACTACAAATTAACTACGAAGAGAAATTAGAAGTAGACGGTGAAGAATTAATTATTTATAAAGACATCCCATTAAGAATTCTGAAAAAGAGGAACGATTACAAACAATTAACGACTCTATTGAAACAAAACAATATAGCATATAGGTGGGAAAGACTAGAGGGAGTTTCTTTTAAATACAAATCAGACTTTTACAAAATCAACTCAGTAATGAAGATGAAAGATTTCCTCAAAAAATTTAAAAAGGATTTGGAAAGACGAGGAAACTCCCTGCAAAGAGAAGGAAATGACAAACAGGAAAGGAAGGAACCAAGAGAAGTAGAAACAAGAACAGACCAGACAAAGGACGAGAATACAATGAAAGATGACACTACTGAACTAGGAATAGAAGGAGAATTGGACAAGGACAACAGTGAAGAAGAAGGATTGGATACTGAACTGCAGCATGGATAAAGGTAAAGTTAACTCTGAACAAACACAAAAAATAAAATTTCTTACATGGAACATTAGGGGAATGAATTCCCCCCAGAAAAGGAGCAAGGTATTTCATTATTTAACAAAACAAAAGGCAGACGTTATCTGCCTTCAGGAAACTCATATTAGAGAGAAAGACGTTAGGCTACTTAAATACGAAAAATTAGGCAATGAATTTATATCTTCCGCGACAGTAAAAAAAAGAGGAATTGTCTTCTACATAAATAAAAGATTTGAGGCAAAAATAATATTCAACGACAAAGAAGGAAGATATATTGGTTTAGAAATTAATCTAAGGAGTTCAAAGTACCTATTAGTGGGTGTTTATGGACCCCAGGATAAGAAGGATATATTTTATGAAAAACTGTATGAACAAATAGGAGAGCTGCAATACGAAAAAATAATGTTAGTTGGAGACTGGAATGGAGTTATTTCACCAACTCTAGATAGGGACTCCAAAAAATCAATTAAAAAGATCCAAGGGAAGTTACCTAAATCTTTTGTTAAAATGTTGGAATTATTACACCTCACGGATGCATGGCGATATAAATATAAAGATACAAAAGATTATACATATTATTCGGATAGACACCAATCCCATTCAAGGATCGACATGTATATAATATCCAAAACAGTATGTAAGGAAATCATAGATATTAGAACGGAACCCAGAACAATCTCTGATCATAATCCTGTAATATTAACACTAAAAGGAAGAGTGAAAGACCCCACGTGGAGATTAAATGAATCATTACTCTATAAAGAAGAAATTGTAGAAAAAGGGAAGGAGACATTGAAATTATACTTTAAGGAAAATCAAAAAGAGAACATAAACGTTTTAACAGTGTGGGAGGCATCCAAAGCTGTTATGAGGGGTTTTTTCATTCAACAAAATAGTATAATATATAAGAAAAAAATAGAGAAAATGGGGAAAATGTACAAACTGCTACAAGAAAAAGAAAAAGAGCTTCAAGTAAATCCATCAAATAAAAAAGTGAGGGAGGAAATGAAACTAATTAGAAAACAAATAGAAATAGAAGAATCGAAGGAATTACAAAACAAAATAAGAGCATTGAAGCAAAAGTATTACGAGCAAGCAAACAAACCAGGAAGATGGTTGGCATACAAAATTCGAAAAAAAAGAGAAAAAAACATTATCACAGAAATCAAGACAGGACAAGGATGCACTCAAAATCTAGACAAAATTAAAAAAGCATTTCAAAACTCCTTTGTTAAACTATATAACAAGTCAGATATATCAATAACAAAACTTCAAGAATTTATGAAAAAAGCCAACTTACCCAAATTAACAAAACAACAAAAAGAAACGTTAAATGAGAATATAACCATGGCAGAAATAACAGAAGCGATTAAAAACAGCAAAAAAGGCAAAGCCCCAGGCCCAGACGGATTCGGAGCGGTGTACTACAAAATATTCGAAGACCAACTAGCAGCCCCTTTTAAGTCAGTAGCTAATAGTATATGGAAAGATAATTACCCGAAAACCTGGCAGCAAGCTAACATTTCTCTATTATTGAAAGACAAAAAAGACCCCACAGAAATTAAGAATTACCGGCCCATCTCACTATTGAATACGGATTATAAACTATTTGCATCCATTCTAGCACAGCGTCTCAAGAAAATACTCTCTGAATGGGTTAACAAAGACCAAGCAGGATTCCTTCCCCAAAGGCATATGCAAGATAACATCCGTAACATTATCGATATAATAGAGTATTTTGAAAAACATAATGAGAAAAAATTGGCGTTTATATTCGTAGACTTGGAGAAGGCATTTGATAATTTAAGCTGGGAAGCGGTCTTTAGAATCATAGAGGAGATAGACATAGGTACACAGTTTACAAATTGGATCCAAGCAATATATAATGAGCAGAAAGCTAGAATAATTGTAAATAATGAGAAGACCGACGAAATTAAAATCACTAAAGGGACTAGACAGGGATGCCCGTTATCCCCTCTCTTATTTATTTTAGTGCTGGAGGCTTTAAACACCAGAATTAGAATGGACACAAATATTAGAGGAGTAAAGATCCAACGTGTCGAACACAAAATGAAGTTGTTCGCAGATGATATTGTTTTTACATTAGAAAACCCAGAAGTAAGCATAAAATCGTTAATGGAAACAATGGAAGAATTTGAGGAGGCAACGGGGTTGAAGATAAACAAAGATAAGACAACAATTGTTACAAAAAACATGAGGAAAGAGGAAGAGAACAATATAGAGAAAATAAGCAGTTTGAAAGTAGAAAAAAAAGTGAAATATCTGGGAATTTCTATAACAAATAAAAACACAGATTTATTTCACAATAACTATGAAGCTTTGTGGAAGGAAGTAAGGAGAGAAATGATGAAATGGAGCAAGCTTAATCTTTCCCTATCAGGGAAAATTTCATTAATCCAAATGAGTCTCCTTCCCAAATTACTCTTCCTATTTCAAACCATCCCGATTTTAAATAATGATAAACCCCTAATTCAATGGCAAAAAGAAATTATGAACTTCATCTGGGGGAACAAAAAAGCTAGAATAAAACAAAGAAATATGTGTGACGAGAAAAAAAGAGGAGGATGGGGCTTACCGAATCTAAAACTATACTATGCTGCATGCTGTTTGGCATGGATCAAAGACTGGGTCACGTTAGAAAAAGATTACCTACTAAGCTTAGAAGGTGACAGTCTATGTTACGGATGGCATGGCTATCTGTTGTATGGCAAAGCTAGACTTAACAAAGAATGTCTCAACCATATTATCAGGAAAGCTTTACTTAGGATATGGAACACATATAGTGCCAGACTATGTCCTCAAATTCCAATGTGGTGTTCACCGCATGAAGCATTCTTCGGTAGAGAGGGGGTACAAGGGAATAGATGGTTAAGGTATAAAGATGTAATATACGAGAGACAAGGGAAGCATGAATTCAAAACTCAAGAAGATTTAAAAAAGGAAGGTATAGAATGCCATTGGTATTTATACAGACAACTTAAAGAAAGATTTAAAATGGACTTAAAAACGGTAGGCTTTCAAAAAGATACATCTGATTGGGACAACATTATTGAAAAAGGAAATACAAAACTAATCTCTCGTTGTTATAAACTACTACTTAGGTGGGACTCGGAAGAGGAGACAACCAAAGAATGCATGATAAAGTGGGCACAAAATGTGGGGCACAATATAGAATTTCAAAAATGGGAAGATCTCTGGGGTAAAAGATTAAAATTGACAAAATCACAAGATTTAAAAGAAAATGTCTATAAAATGTTTTACAGGTGGCATCTGTCCCCATATAAAATTGCTTTAATGTCCAAAAAAACAAATCCAGAATGCTGGAAATGTTCTTCAAATGTAGGCACCTTTTTTCATATATGGTGGACGTGCCCACTAGCTAAAAAATACTGGAAAAAAATATATAATTGTATTGTAATAGATATGAAAATTGACATCTCATTTACTCCAGAGACCTTTCTTTTAGGTATGTCTGATGTTAAAGTAAACAAAGAACAGGATAAAATGATTTTCTTATTATTAACATGTGCTAGAATTATTTATGCCAAGCATTGGAAGTCGAAAGAGATACCCAATATAGAAGAGTGGATGATTAAGGCACTGGAGATTGCAGAAATGGAGATCATGACAAGCTGGATGAAAGATCACACGGAAGAAAAAGAAAGACAAAGATGGTCACCTCTTTATAAATATTTGCAAAAAGAATGGGGAAATACTCTATTTGATAAAGGGGGTGTCTAAGATCTTGTGATACCTTTGTTATCTCGCTTATCCTCAATAGTCTCAGTATAGTAGATTAGGAGTTAATGTAGCTAAACGAAGGGAAAATATGGGAAGTAAGGAAGTTATTAAATAAAAACAACAATGTTTGTTCACACATGAGGAGAAAGATTACAGGGCCAAGTGTGAAGACTTTTAAGACGAGCTGTAAATAACAAATATGATAAAAGAGATAAGAATGTAAAGGAAACATCTAGCTATAAAGATACAGATGAGACAATATGAAGCTAGGATATAAAGATTCCCATGAAGAGGAGGAAGTTAATTTGTACTTTTTTTTTTTTTTTTTTTTTTCTTTTCCCTTCTTCTCCTTTTTTCTGGTCTCTTTATTCTCTTTTTTCTTTTCCTTTTTTTTTCTTTTTTTCTTCCTTTTTTCTTTTTTCTCTTTTTTTTTTCTTTTCTTTGCACATGTACACGGTGTATGAGGTATGATATGAGTATTTGAAGATCCTCTGTTAATACTATATTGTATATGGTATGTTTTGAATACATGTTATAAAAACAAAATAAAAATTAAAAAAAAAAAGAGTAGGCTGTGCAGTTGCCACAGTCCCCTGATGATTGCTAGGTGATTGTGACTGAAGCAGCCTCTGGCTGTTTTTTCCTTCCCGTCTGCTTGACCCCACAGTCTTAAGTCAATTTCTTGTTACTGTTCTTCATCATACTGGTAAGGTAAACATATTCTATAGAACTTTGAATAATGTGATGTCTATAGTTATATTAAAACATTTATATCTCAAAGCTATATCATGAAACTTTTCAAACTAAGTCAGACACACAATAGGGTACTCATCAGATCAAAGAGACAGAAATAGTTTCCCAGGAATTGTTATCAAACTTCTGTTTAATATTGACTGGCAAAGACAAATGTGTAAGTACAAGAAGTTTTAAAAACCTGACTGATGCAAATATTTTAACTGTATTTACATATGGAAGTAGGTTTGTTTAATCTTTTGCCAAATGTTGAATCTTTAAAAATTCTCAGCTGAGTCTGTTTGCATAATGAAAGTAGCTCTCTCCCATGACAAAACAGATGAAGCCCAAACAAAACAGCTACTCTCCTTCCCCCTCTGGCTCTGTTTGTGTGTGTATATGTGTGTGCACACTTTAATGTGTAAAATTTAGGGTATAATCCTATAGCTGAACTGTGCTGGGTGAGGTGTGATAGAAAACCTGCTACACAATCAGAATTTGAGCTGTGCCACTGACATGGAAGATATGCTCAAGCAACATTCTTTTGATACAGTTGTTTGGCAAGTAAATATAAAGTAGTGGGATGGGTAGAACATGGCAGAGTTTTTTTTCCAGGGTAGCAGCCTCAATTTCAATGGGAGTAAGCTCTCCACCATATGCTGCTTGCTGTTGATGGCTGCCGAACTTTTGCTGGCATTAAAGAAAATAAAATATGTTGCAAACCCAGCACTCAGTCACAGTACCCCACCACCAATAAACATAAATGTAGGGTAATTTGACTTTCCTAAATTTTCAGCCTTTAGTAAGGAAACAAAAATATTGAAATGTCAAAAACATCAAAGCCAAGCCTGTTAGGGTCTAGCTTTAAATCAGCAGAGTAGCAGAAAACGTGTCCTTGTCTGACTATAGTATACTCCTCTAAGACTCAAAAATAACTGAAGTAGCTTGAGATTCAAACAGATGTTTACTAATGGCTTTAATTAATATATAATAGAAGCTAAATCATAATCTAGCTAGTGAATAATTCAGGTAAAAAGAAATATTTAGCTTACCATCTTTCCAAAGAAAGTTGATGGAGAAGCAAGATGGAAGACATTCAGTTCAGATTAAATCTTTGGAGAGAATGTCTATTAGTTCCAAAGGGGGAGTGGCCTAAATTATAAGATTAGTTTGAATGAGAGAGAGAGAGAGATGAGAGTTTGCATGCAGGACATCCCTATCTAACTAAGGCGAGAATGTGAAAGTCTTCTAACAATAAATCCCATACAGGACAACAACAGCTCAGCTGTTATAGCTCTCTGGCCTCCTGTTGTGAACACATGGAGTCGCATCAAGGCAGCTGCATCAAAAAAAAAATTCTGCCGTTTGCTGCTCTAGGCAGTTTTGGAAAAAAGATGACCCCTGCTTCCAAATCAAAATTATATACCTTCTATGAACTAGCAAAGCTCCTTTCCTTGTATTCGTTGACTAATCCGCTCACCATCTCCTTTTTTCAGTAGCAGGTGGTACCTATTGCATGGAGAAGACTGCAAAATGCTAAGAGAAGGCAAAGAAATGGTAGAACTATTCAACATCTTCTTTGCCTCAGTCTTCACAGAAAAGGAAAAGTGTGCTTAAACTTGGAAAAATGGAGCAGAGGACACAATAGGGGAAATGCAGCACGGAATAAGTAAAGGGGTAGTACAGGAATACCTGGTTATTCTAAATGAATTTAAGTCTCCAGGACCAGATGAACTCCATCCAAGGGTATTAAAAGAACTTACAAATGTAACGTCCGAGCCATTGGCAATAATCTTTGAGACCTTCCGCAGAACAGGAGAAGTCCCAGCAGACTGGAGGAGGGCAAATGTTGTCCCCATGTGTAGTGAACAGGTCGATCAATCAGCCAATCACAGAGCAACATGAGACTAGCCAATGGGAAGCTGGCTGGGAGGGGCTGTTGCAGAGAGAGTAAAAAGGTGTTTAGTGGGTTTTTGGTTTTGGAGGGAAGGAGACATATCAAAGGGAGGGTGTGCTCTTAGGGTTTCTGAAGGAACAATTTAGTGGAGTTTTGGTGACCAAGAAGGGTCTTTAATAGTCCAGGGAAGGACTAGATAGGTTTTAGGGAGTCTAGTAGGAAGGGACTCAGGACAAGCCTGTAGTGGAACAGGAGAGTTTGGTGTGGGTACTTGAGATAGGAATGCCAGTGTGGCTGAATTAATATTATTATTTTAGGACAACCCTCTGTAACTAAGCAATAAGACAATAGCTACATCTTTGAAACTAATTTATAATTTATTTCTTATATTTGATAATAAACTTTGTTGATGTTTTGAAATACTAATTGGCCTCCGTTTCAACCTTTAAAACACGCTACCAAATATTAGTGCCTCAGTGGAGATTAGGTTGGGAGTGAAGGAGTGAGAAGTCCTTTATCACACCGTCTTCAAAAAAAGGGGGAAAAAGAGGATCCCAGCAATTATCACCCAGTTAGTCTGACAACAATACCAGGAAAGATTCTAGAGCAGATCATAAACAGAGAGTCTGTGAACATTTAGAAGGGAATTTCATAATCACTAAAAGTCAACATCGGTTGAAGTAGGATCAAGGCAAGGCGATGAATAAAAAATGTAAAATTCAGTCTACGTTTTCATGGGAGATGGCATATTACATTATGTTTTACAAATCTTTTCTGCCCACTCCCCAATGTAGGTCTTCAGGGAATGATGGAGTTCAGTCTTGACCCACGCTCATTGGTTACCCAGTATAATTATGATTCTTAACTTACCAGATGATATCATGTTCTCATTTGTTTTACAGCTTTTCCAATCCTGTCAAATTAGTTCCATGGTGAGCAGGGGAGGGCAAGCAATGATTTGTACTTAAAATGCAAAATGTTGCCCTCCTGAATATGAATTTTAGTTATCATGCTGGTGTCTCATCGCTCAAGGGAGAGAACCATCTTCTGTTTTATTTTATTTCTTCCTCCCCTTTTAAAATTGATGGTGTTTGGGAAAGCTATTCAGTCTGGTATTCAAATGTGAAACGTAGAGTTATATCAAAAGTCATTCCAGTATCACCTTTTGAATGTATTCTGGAGGCACTGAAGCAGAAGCAAAACTAGAGAAGTCCTATGCTATGTATATGTCTGCATAGCCTGCAGTCCTACACATACCTAATTTACTTAAATATACTTTGTTCTCTCTGTGTGAGGTAGAATAAGTGTATATCTCTATCTATCTATCATCTATCTATCTTAAAGTAAATATATGGGAGAACATAGAAGAGGGCTTTCTCTGCTGTGGCACTCCAGTTATGGAATAGCCTGAATGGCGCCATTGCTCCCATCATTCCAGCACCAAGAGAAAATGTTGCTGTACATTAAATTTTTGGGGACCTAGTTGGTTTTACACAACCCGTCACATATGCTTTATTTTAAATTGTTTTAACCAGTTTTAATGGTTCGTTTAGCCCGTTAAACTGTTTAATATGTTTTAGCTTTTATGAATAATGTTATTTTTATATTGTTTTAAAACAGTGTTGTGTTGCATGTCACCTCGAGATCTTTACATAGACAGTGAAACATTTAAACATTTAATAAAATAAATAAATAAATACCTCAGAAATAGGCTTTTTAAAATTATTGGGGTTTACATTTAACTAAAGGTGCACAAATAAAATGAGACTGCATGCTTTTTTTAAAATGAAAGCCAAACCATCTTTTGCTGCTTTTCACCTGCCTTTGACTCATTGGCCCATTTTACATTGGCAAAAAGAGGTGTGTTGAAGGCTGCATGAAAGCCCAGCCTTTAGATGAGAAAAATGGAAAGTGTGCCATGAAAACACTATTTTGGAGTTTTAAGGGAGAAGAAGTGCTTTAAAAAGGAGCTGGCCCATTTTACATTGGCAAAAAGAGGTGTGTTGAAGGCTGCATGAAAGCCCAGCCTTTAGATGAGAAAAATGGAAAGTGTGCCATGAAAACACTATTTTGGAGTTTTAAGGGAGAAGAAGTGCCTTTAAAAAGTAGTTTGATTTCCCCACTACTTTTTTAAAAAGGGTGCAGCATTGCTGGCCCGTTTTACACGGGCAAAAAAAGGCGCTTTTAGGGCTAAAAAGCCCGCATTTAGGGTTAGGGAGGGCGTAGCCTTTACACCCTCCCTAAGCCTAAAACGCATGGACGCCGCCATTTAAAGATGGCGGCGTCTACACGGTGGCGCCGTACAAGCGTCATCACGTGCGCAGCGTTTTGACGCGCTGCGCACGTTTTGACGCTCTGGCGGCGCGGGAGGGCGCCAATCGCGCCCTTCCCGCACCGCAAAAAAAGAGCTCGATCCCGGAGCTCTTTTTTGCGGTGGGTCGTTGCGGCGGGATGAGGCCTCTAGGGCTGCCCGTGTGGCAGCCTAGGCCTCATCTCGCCGCTAGAAGGGGCGAGTTTGGACCGCCCCTTTTAGCCAATGTAAAAAGCACCCCTATTGCATCTAAAGGCTAAGGTGTAGTTGAACGGTTAAATGGGGCTCTGTATCTTTAAAGCGCCCATTTAAAGGCAGCGATACAAGTGCGGAGGGAGGGAAGGTGCCAAGACAAGAAGAGACCTTCAGAGCCCAGCCAGAGTGTGCCTGCACCTTCCTTCACCTCCTCCCTTTGGTTGAGAGAGTGTGACTTCTAGGGAGACAGCAGGGCACTGGAGGCGCTCAGCCAGACCAGGGCAAGCTGGCAAGAGGAGGAGGAGAAGGGGAGGGACCTGGAGCACCTCCGCTGCCCTGCTTCCCTGCAAGTCACACTCTCTCAGCCAAAGGGAGGAGGAAGGCAGCGGGGAAGGAGGGAGGGAGGGAGGGAGCCAGGAAGAGACCCCCAGAGCCTGGCCAGAGCACACCTGGCCCTCCTGCTTCCTCTTCAAAAAGAAGGCTGGAAAAGTAGGACGTGTCCTGGCAAAGGAGGACGTGCCTGGTCAACTTGGAAAAGGGGGGCCTCTGCTCAAGAATGGAGGACATATGGGAATCCCTCCTGGACAGAGGGCTGAAACCTCAAGACAACTCAATATAATGCTCTGACAGAACACAGACTACAACTCCCATGAGCCTTTGCTACCATTTCCCAAGATGCCTTAATTTGCAACAGAAAGCCGACCAGTATGTTCACATGTGATGAATTCTTTCGTATTGACTCTGCATTTTCTTTTTGTGTAGATGCTCTCTTGTTTTGTGTGTGATGAGCTTGTGCGTAATCACGTGCATTTCCGAACTGACCTCACTTTCTCCCTCTTTCGGAATGGTCCTGTACTCCCCCATGTGATAAGCTCCGACTGTATGGTGTACCTGCGCAATTGCGCAATTCGCAGCCAGCAAGGGAAAAAAATGTTTAAAGCGCGGCTAAAAGCCACGTTCCTTGCCGCCCATGTAGCTGCTCCACCTGTGTTTGTAGTGTTTTGACAGCTTCCCATGTAGTTGCTGAGCCACAGAAAAAACCTCAGTCTAGCTGCCCTGTACTTTTTAAATGCACACCTGGGGCTTGCTGTCTAGCTGCTAAGCATTAAGGAAAGTGCAACTTCATGTCACACTTTCTTGCCAATGTAAAAAGCCCCATTGTACTTTTTTGAGACCCTTTTTTAAAAAATCAGCAAACTAACTGCATAAATGCTCTCTCATGTGACCTTTATGATGTGCCAGTTAGAGTTACCATATAGTGTTTCTTCTGGGGAACGCTAGAGATTTAAAAAAGGAAATACTTTGAGCAAGTAACTTGGGTGAGAACATTGTGGCTGGTATCTCAGCACTCTATCTGTCACACACCATTTTAGTGGAGGAGTCAGATTGAAAGAGATGGGTCCAAGGGACTGCTCTTTAAGGAAATTCAATTATTATCCTGATAACATTGCAAAGTGTGATGAGAAAAAAGCTGCATGCTTTGTGACACAGAAATATTCTCCGGTACAAACCTGAGCAAGATGAATTACAGGGACTTCCAATCCAGCTCCCACCTACTGAGTGCTGGGAAATAAACGGTTGGAGTAAACTCAGAAGTCCTGCCAAATGACAATTGAAATGCTGATTGAGATTATTTAATCCTCCCCTATTGCTGGGCATCTGTTTCCACTTCAATGTTATGCAGTAATAGGGCACAAAAATCATTATCAACATCCTACAATATTTTTTATTTGATTTCTTCTTGCCTTTTATGATGGTTCTCCCTTTGTCTGCACCAAGTTGGACATACATGTTTCTTTATGGCTCTTTACAAAATGTTTCACTGAAATCTGGGATTTGAAAATTCAGACAGTTTCAAAATACTTTCCAAAAGCAAAAACAAACAAACATACCCTTCTTTTCTTTACTTTCCAACTTTTGTTTGTTTTGGTTAACGTTTTACTTGTTTAAATAAAGTCTTGAAATTGCCACAGATGTTAAATTACAAAGAAAGTACTGAAATGTATGCAGATAAAAAGCTTGTGAGACCAAATAAAGCACTTTCCTCCATCCCCATTCTTTAGATTAAAGATAGGGTTCTTCCCTAACATGTCATAAAAACCAATAAAAAAATTAGGCTGGTATTCAATACTACAGTTATAGGATTTGGAGCTGCTCTGTGTTTATTAATCCTATGTAGTGATGGCCCACCTTAACAGCCGGGTGCACAACACCCCCTTCAACCAGTGAACCCTCAGGACTCCTGTTCCAATTCCTTGTCACAGCCTCTCTCACTGGTGGGTGTGGGGTGGAAATATTATCCCAATCACATCCTATTTGCCATTTGAATGGACCTCTTTCATTCTGTTCAGTAGCTGGTCCTTTAAGATAGATTGTGAGTAGGGAATGGCTGGGCAGATGTTACCTAGGATGGTACCACACAAGAAAAGAAAGCTGAAACCAATCAGAACCTTTCTCTGTGCTGCTCCACATGACATCATAGCACTCCTGGATTTTTCCCATTTAGGAAAAGGCATGCTTTTATTACCATCTCCCCTTAGAAAGAGAATAGAAGTCCTATGACATCATGCAGAGCACCACAGAGAAAGTAGCTATACTCCAGATTGGTTTTGCTTTTTCTCTCTGATGCAGTAAAGTCATTTAGTTACATCTCCTTAACTAAGTAGATGATGTAGAAGGCTGGTGATCATCAGCAGATAGCCTAAGTTTATTTTTATGGAGCAATTGACAGACCCACTTGTAGATCTGGGCTTCACATGGTTGGCTGGTTGATCCTTGAACCTGATAACATTTTGTAGTCCCAGAAAAATGCAAAGCTTAATAACTTTAGAGCCAAGCAGTTTCCCTTTCCTTATGCAATGCCATGATAGCCAAAGTAGGGTTAAAATAATCCCGGGATTTCCTCAACACCAGTCATATCATAGCCAACTGGTTTTAAATTCCTGACAGCAATTTTCTGTTGTAACTTCATCAGTCAACTACTTCAGTGCTACTTACCCACTGTATATTCTACTTCCATCATGCGAACCTACATGCCAACATTTGGGATCTTGACCACTGGCAGCAGATGGCTCCCATGTTAATTGGAGGGTGAGGAAGACCTGGGTTAACAAGAGTGTGAAGAAGTCCAAACTATCCAAGAGCTATCCAAGATACTGGGCTTTTATTCACCAACCAGGTTCAGCAGCTTGGACCGCTATTTTAAAGATGAGACAAAGGTACAGTATAGATGTACCTTTCTGTGTTCGGTCACAGAATTTTGAATAAGATTGTCTGAGTCTACACTGCAGAATTAATGCAGTTTGACATTGCTTTAACTGCCATGGCTCAATGTGTGGAATTCTGGGATTTGTACTTTTAAGAGCTTTTGTGTTTATGTGCGATACGGCAGCTAAAAAGGCCAATGTGATTTTAGGCTGCAATAATAGAAGTATAGTGTCTAGATCAAGGGAAGTAATAGTGCCACTCTATTCTGCTTTGGTCAGGCCCCACCTGGAATACTATGTCCAGTTCTGGGCACCACAATTCAAAAAGGACGTGGAGAAACTGGAGCGCATCCAGAGGAGGGTGACTAAAATGGTGAAGGGTCTTGAAACCATGCCCTATAAGGAATGCCTTAGGGAGCTGGGTATGTTTAGTCTGGAGAAGAGAAAATTAAGAGGTGATATGATAGCCCTGTTTAAATATTTGAAGGGATGTCATATTGAGGAAGGAGCAAGCTTGTTTTCTGCTGCTGCAGAGACTAGAACGCGAAATAATGGATGCAAGCTGCAGGAGAAGAGATTCCAGCTCAACATTAGGAAGAACTTCCTAACAGTAAGAGCTGTTCAACAGTGGAAAAAACTCCCTCAAAGAGTGGTGGAATCTCCCTCTTTGGAGATCTTTAAACGGAGGCTGGATGGCCATCTGTTGGGTATGCTTTGATTGGGAGTTCTTGCATGGCAGGGGGTTGGACTGGATGGCCCTTGTGGTCACTTCCAACTCTATGATTCTATTTAGCCTGAAGATACGACTGGGCAAAGTACAGATGTCAGTGTCTCCAGACCACCTTTTTCCGCCTCTCCCATAATGGTGGATTGCTTCTTGCAGAAGTCTCTGTGAAAAACAATTCACATTTTAGGTGGCAGACTCCTCCCCATCCCAATTGCTGTTCAATAGTTTTAAAGAATACACATGCTTCAAAACCTAAATGAGACTTCTAGCTACTTCTAGATTTTGTTTTTTGTTTTTTTGCTTTGATATTTTGCACTTCTGGCAGTCCAATGGAAGGTCCCAGCACAGAAAATTCACCCCCAGGCCCACCACAGTTGCCCACCTCCTGCCTTCTGACTGTATAACCTGAAATTAACCTGTAGGTAGGAATAAAAAGAATCCTAGATTCAGAAGGGACTCCCAGGGAGCATCCAGTCCTAGTTTAATCAATCTCTCTTCAGCAACTGAAATTCCTGCCTGATGCTTGGTGGTCTAAAGTCACAATGAAAGGGAGGGACTGGCCCTTTGGGAAAAGGAAGGGGGTGTGAAATTCACATTATAGGATGTTAATTAACAACATTATCCTGCCTAGGAAAGGAAAACTAATTCACAGTTTACACCCACTGTGTGCTCTGAAAGCATCTTGAATCCAAAGCATCCCAGGAACTTCAAAACCGCTCATGCTACTAGTCCCTGTAACAGCTATTAAAAAGAGGTACCCCAAAACCAGACAGAAGAGTAGTGCTGGCACGAGTTGTGCTGGGATGTGATGGCTGTACAACTAGCTGACAGGCTTGTAACTGAAGGATGAAGGCTGTTCTCTTGTTTGAGACTATGAAGTTACGTTCTGATATTGCTGTTTAATTGTGTTGCCAAGACTGCCAAGAAATATGTTGAAAGAAATACTAAAGCACTGAGCTTGAAGGACTGTTTTTATTGCAACTACGACCAATAGATTTGTTCAAAACACTTTATACACCGCTGGTATAAAAGCAATACTAGTTGCTCACTCATAAATCCTACTGAGCCAAATCATCTGTTTTCCTTGTGTTGGAATGCTGCTTATCCACTCCAAGGTGCTGAGGTGAATTCAACTGCATTTGCTGCACACTGTAAACAGAAGGGATACCAAGAGCCATCCAGTTTGACACCTCTTTGACAGCTGCATCCTACAGAAATCCTGGGAGTTTGGTGAGGTTTTTGGCAGTCTTAGACAAAGATGGCTAAAGATAGTATGAACAATACAAATCCTATGTAGGCATTCCACAAGTGCTAAAGGCTAAAGATTTTGCAAAATAGAAAGGCTTTTGCAAAACTGAACTTCTGAGGATTTTCATATAAGATGAACCAGTGTCAAGGTGCTTCATTTCCATGGGGGGGAGGGGGGGTTGACATTAAGGAAAGTGATGCAATAGAAGTCATCAGAGAGAATTTTTAAAACTGGGAGCAAATCAATAGTAAAGCAGTAGTAAATTGCTAGTAAATCAGTAGTAAATTGCTAGTAAATATGTAGTTAACTGATTGTAAACCAGTAGTAAACTGCTAGTAAGCCTGTAGTAGACTGCTAATAGACCAGTAGTAAACTGCTAGTAAACCAGTAGTAAATTGCTAGTAAATATGTAGTTAACTGATTGTAAACCAGTAGTAAACTGCTAGTAAACCTGTAGTAGACTGCTAATAGACCAGTAGTAAACTGCTAGTAAACCTTTAGTGAATTCATGGTTTGTAGGTGGCAGTAACAGGCATGGGCATTTACAAATACCTCCATTATTGAAATTCCACCACTACTTAACCACCTACTACTAATTCAGTACTGGTTTAATCAATCTCTCTGCTGCTACTGAACCTCCTGCCTGTTTTTGATGCTTGGTGGTCAAAAGTTCCTATGAAAGGGATGGACTGGCCCTTTGGAAAAAAGGAAAGTGGTACAAAATTCACATTATAGGATGTTAATTAACAACAATATCCCACCCAGGAAAGGAAAACTAACTCACAGTTTACACCCATTGTGTGCACCCCAGGAATGTCATAATCACTCATGCTACAAGTCCCTGTAAAAAATTGGCGGATCAACTGGGTTGGCAATTTATTTTAATTTTAAATTTTTGTACAAAAACTCTAGCCATACAATTTTCATGATGGTGATTACTTCTGTTCCCTTACAACCTTTCAATTACTATGCCTTCTATGTGACAATATTGAGCTTTCCCGCCATACTATTGGTTTAATGTCATAGAATCATAGAGTCTCCAAGCTGGAATAGGCCCTGAAGGATCATCCTGTCCAACCCCCTTCTGCTATGCAGGAATAAATAGAATCCTAGAGTTGGAAGGTTTTGATAGCTGTATATATTTTACAACTACACAGAGAGTTGTAAGTAGGAATAAATAGAATCCTAGAGTCAGAAGGGACCCCAAGGGGTATCGAGTCCAGACCCCTTCTGCAATGCAGGAATACTGGGAATCCTAAAATTGGAAATTATCCCCAAGGGGCATCCAGTTCCACCCCCTTCTGCCAGTTAGGAACACATAGGATCCTTGAGATGGAAGGTGTTGATAGTAAAACAGTAGTAAGTATTTTAAAATGAAACAGAGTGTTGCAAGTAGCAAACAAGCTGTGAAGCAGACAGGTGATTCAAGTTATTGGAGTCAGTATCTTAACCTCTGAGCCACTATGTCCCACATTCACCATTGGTCCTTTGAGAGATGCATCACTCAGATGGTCACTTCTCATACTTCCAGTTCAAACATCTTGAAGTGGATTAAAAAAAATCTAAAGCTGTGGTAAACCCTGACTGTACGGAAGTGCTGTTTAATTGGAATCATGCTACTGCAACCTATGACTACATCCATCATGAAAAGCTATGTAATGCCCTCAAAGACATGGGGATGCCAATACACTTGATACTTCTGTTGAGGAAACTGTACTAAGGACAAGAGGCCATTGTCAGAATAGAATATGGAGAAATACAATGGTTTCCAACTGGCAAATGAATCAAACAAGGCTGCATATTGTCAACATATCTGTTTTATATATGTTTTATATTTTGAAAACAAGGTTAGACTTAGAAGAAGGAGGAGTGAAGACAGAAAGAAAACATCAAAAGCTTAAAATATGTGGGTGCCACAACAATAGTAATGGAAAACATCATGGACTTGGAACACTTACTAAGGAAGGTCAAGGAAGAAAGTGCAAAGGTAGGCTTCCTGCTGAACATAGAGAAAACAAAAATACTATTCAGGGAGGACCTGCATAAAGTCAAATGAGACAATGCAGAAACTGAAATAAAAAATTCTTACACATGGAATCAAACATTGTTCAGAAGAGAGGCTGCAGTCAACAGAAGAGTAGAAGACTATGAATGAGAAGGGCAACCATGAAAGAGATAGAAAAGATCCTAACAAGTGAATATATACAACTGATCACCAAAGTTAGATTAGTCCAAGGCATGGTATTCCCAATCATTATGTATGTAAGATCTGGACAGTGAAAAAAGTAGATAAAAAGAAAATCAACTCATTTTTATGTGGTGCTGAAGAAGTGTGCTGAAGATATTGTGGACAGCCAAAAAGACAAACAAATGGATCCTTGAATAGATAAAGCTGGAAGTATCCCTAAAAGCCAAGATGACTAAATTGAAGTTGTCATACTTTGGCTACATCATGAGAAGGAATGACTCATTAGAAAAGACAATAATGCTGGAAAAGGTTGGTGGGTAGAAGAAAGAGAGGAAGACCTCACACCAAATGGCTGGACTCAGTTAGGGAGGTCATGGACATGTGTCTGCAGGACTTGAGCAGAGCAGTGGATGACAGGTTGTTTTGGAGATGTCTCATCCACAAGGTTGCCATGGGTTGAAATCAACTCGAGGGCAGCTAACAGCAACAACATGCTTTTGCAATCAAGTATAAAACTAGGATTTGTCCTGTCTCTTCATACATTATTCACATGTTTATTCTGGTGGGTTTATTAAGATGAGTAGCTGCTTCTCTATCATTTCTTTTTCTGGATAATTTTTGAAGGGTGTTTTTAAAATCAATGTTGAGTTATATAAAACTGTTGGAGTGTTTTTTTCCCCTTCATGAAAAACGCTTTATTGCTTCTTATCCTGATTTTGGGTTTTGACAAGTAAAATAGTATTTTGCGTATGTGTTGTTACTCTCTTTTTTTCATGTGATATTTAAGTCCTTGTGTTTGGTGTACTCTTTTTTAAATACCCGTGTTCCATAAACCCCAAACCATTTGCATGTTGGTCCAAAGGTATAGTTAACTGGGATTTGATGTGTGTGTGTGTGTGTGTGTCTGTGCATATGTGCTTTCAAGTCACCTGCTGACATAAGACAACTCCATGGATTTCATAGGAATTTCTTAGTCAAGGAATACTCTTAAATATAGCCCACAGAGCCTGGTATTTGTTAGCAGTTTCCATTCACGTACTAACAAGAGCAGACTCCAGTTAGCTTTTAAGATAAGACATGATCTGATGCCTTTAGGGTATTTAGGCCAATTGGGATTTGGGGTTGGTACTAAAAATAGGAAACAATGCAAAAGAACCAATGGGAAAGTTCTATGTTGAAACAAACAGGAAGGCAGCAGAACTGAAACAGAAAATACATTATATCTGGTTTTATGTTACGCATTTATCATATTTTATTCCACTTTTCTATTAAAAATAGAATATGCCCTCAGCATGTAAAACAAACATCACTGAAAACAAATTAAATAATAAAACCATAACCTTTGATAGGCCCTTAAAAGCCAGTTCTTGTGTGAATCAAATCATAAGCAGCATAGAGATAAATGGTCAAACATGGGCTGTAAACCAAATTCAATAAGGAAAGGGAGAGAGAAAGAGAGAATGATTGTTCTTCTCAACCTATGATAGATGCATTTTAGACTTCAAGAGGGCCTCACAGCTACACTTGGATTCCACATAGATTCATGTCAGTGAACCTTTGGTGGTGATCTGATGTTGCTAATCCTGCTCTGGCTGTTTGAATAATTGTTGACCAGCTTGAAGTCAGAAGGCAATACGGGCCAAAGAAAGAAAACGGACTGGCAGGAAAACACCAGGAGGAGAAAGACGACATATGGTGAAAGACAAATTGGCAGTTTGCTAGTGTTAGCAGAAGACATGGCACAGCATCCAAGAGCTATGGAACGAATTCCAGCTCCATGAAGGAAAAGGCTACAGACACATTGTGATGGATTGTTAATAATATGATGTATGTTCGGGTGGGTGGATGGATAGAGGGGTGAGTGGCTGAAGCTGGGGACAAAGGGAAAGCCATGAGTAAAAGGTAACTGGCATGTTCTAAGCTGCAAACTTAAATTCACAATCACAGTATGTAGGCTTTCTTTATAAGAAAAATGTTTTATATATATATCAGAAGTATAAATATCTTCATATCCAAGATGAACAATGAAATAAGATTTCATTTGTAAAAAAATAAGTATTAAATAGTATTCTTGAATACTTCCTTACAAATATGCTCACATAAATAGGAAGGTTTTATCCACTTGAAATGGCTAGCAAACAGAAAAAGCATTGGCCTGATAGGGAAACACATGCAAAACAAGCAGTCTCTCTGAAGACGGTACTTACATCTGCGCTGCAAACACAATGCAGTATGACACCACTTTAACTGTCATGGCTCAATGTTATGGATTTCTAGGAATCGTAGTTTTGTGCAACATCTAGCCTTGTCTGTCAGAGAGCTCTGATGCCATTACAAATTACATTCCCCAGAATCCCATAGCACTGAGCCATGGCTGTTAAAGTGGTGTCACACTGGATTATTTCTGCAGTGCAGATGTATCCAGTGTTCTACAAATGGATCACCCCAAGAAAGAGATAGAGAGAATCTAAAAGAAGTCTTTCTGTGGGTTAGTCAAACACTACATGCTCTTGACTCTAAAGTGGTCTAACCCCTGGCAGTTACCCATCCCTGCTATATGGCAAGTTGTATCCAGGATTCTGTCTAATACAACTTTCAATCAATGGTACAACAGAATTGTACAAGCTGCTGAGATCATTTAGGTAGTCAGATGAAACATTGCAAACCCATGAACTGAGGATGTCAACTCCTTCTTAGATTAGCAGGTGTACCCAGTTGGATCCTGACCTTATAATTTTATTTTTTCATGTTCAAACTGCAGTGATTTTTGTTTGTTTGGTTTCAAGAACCCTAATTTTTCTGAGAACTTGGTCAAAATACTGGAATGATTTGAAAGACTTAAATGAAGGAAGAAATGCACATGAGCTTATTTGCCAGGAGTCTAAGTACTCCTAAGAGGTGTACCACTGGCTAGGTGCATGTTCCCTTTTTTCTTGTATCAAACAATACTTGGTTTATGTCACATAAAGTACTGTATTCAGAAGACTAACGTAAAAGAAAAACTGCAGAATAATCCAGTCTGACACCACTTTAACTGCCCTGGCTTAGTGCTAGGGGATCCTGGGAAATGTAGTTTATTGTGGCACCAGAGCTCTCTGACAGAGAAGGCTAAATGTCTCACAAAACTAAAGTTAATTTTTCTCACAATTCCGTGGCATTGAGCCAGGGTAGTTAAAGCAGTCTCAAACTGGATTATTTTTGCAGTGTGTTTGGGACTTACGAGAGCATCTACACACTGTAGAAATAATACAATTTGATACCACTAAGTGCTGTTGCTCAGTCCTATGGAATTCTGAGATTTGTAGTTATACAAGGTTTTTAGCCTTCTCTGCCAAAGACTGCTGGTGCCTCACAAAACACAAAGCAGATCCCAGGGTTCTGTAGGATGGAGCTATGGCAGTTAAAGTGATGTCAAACTGCATTATTTCTACAGTGTAGATGCATCCTTAGCTGAATGACATGATCCTAAGATGCTGCCACCCATCCATCCACACCAAGAGGTGTATACGTAACTTGTTCTGTGTTTAAAATACAAAGATCATGGTTGCCAGCTTCCTTTTTATTTATTTATTTATTTATTTATTTGCAAAAAGTGCAGGTACAGCAAGTCAGTGGGTCTGCTACGTGCTCAGGGCCAGGTTGCCTACCACTGGTGTGTGTGTGTCTTTGTGTCTTTCATTTGTAGTAAATAAACAAAAGAGTACATGCATTGCCTGTCTGCAAGAGTGGAACATAAGGCAACCCTGAATATTAGATATCAGCAAACAGGATTAAATGACACCCTGAAATTTAAACAGAGAAGCTTACTTACTCAATAGCTGCCCTTCTGCAGTAGATCAGCTTTTTAAAATTGTCTTTCATGGACTAGTTGTTTGAATTTCTCAAAGCCAAATACCTCCTGCTAGAGTCTTTTCTTCCAGCTAGTAAGTACTATTGCCCACCACAATCTCCCACTGATATTCCTTCTGCATTTCTGTCATCCTGATACATTTGTATGCATGTCTTTGTTAAGGATTCATTTTCTCCCATTAATTATCTCTATAATACAAATGATAAAATTTGATAGAAAGCACTTGAGTGAGTGAGAAACTTTGCAAATTTGCAAGTGTTTTTTATTAGTAAATTGAATTTACATTCACACTTACCCTACTCCTACCTCATCTGGGCACCACTAGAGGCATTATATCATTTGAAAATCATAATAATTCAGATTTCGTGATTTTGTAAGGAAAAAATTACATGGCAGTGATGCCTGATGATTATGTTAAAACACAGCCACCTAAAATCAATGCATGTAACATTAACACTATTGGTGAATTTGGTCCCACTTCTGTGCAGCAAAGCACACCCACAGAGGAAGGGACACCTTTGCTTGCTTGACTAGCAGTGTTGGTATGCTGGTGCTTATGGCACCAAGCACAGAGAGAATGAGGAAGAGCCTGCCTATTGATAAGCCTACTTTGTCTCAAATTCTCCTCTTGCTGTCTTCACTCAGGCCACCCACCCACCCTTCATGCAGTGCAGGCAATTGCTGGTTGTCTTTTCAGGCCAGGTAGGAATTTTTTCCTTCCTTTCAAGGAGGTTTTATTTTGTTTTGTGTGTGTATGCTTACCTTGCATGTGATCTGTATAGAACTATGAGATCAATGGCATATACTGCCTGGTGTGGCATGTATAAATAGGTACTTACAGGCAGGTTGACAGCACAGGAAATGATGGTGGGTATCACCAGGCACCAATTTGGTGAAGGAGACATCTCCTGACTTCCTCCTGTGGGTCACAGGAACTAGTGGTTGGGAATGAAGACTACCTTTGGGGCCAGCCTAGGTCATGTTTTTCTTTACATGATAGAACATGTGGCTGGGGTGCCCAAGGAAGGTCTCTCATCTCAGAAATGATGGCTGGCATTCACAGCTTGGGTGTTTCTCCCAGGAAGGTCAGGTTGGAACCCCTTTGGGTCAGCTGGAACCCACTTTAGTATCCTCCCCCCTAAAGATCATTGAAGTTCAAAGTGAAAGGTTTAAATAGTTAACAAAGTAGTACCCAATCCTGTGGCCTGGTCTTGTCATTTCCTAGTTGGTAAGCTGCAAACAATTTCCAAAACAGACTCTAGGAACTGTGGGAACTGTGGCAGAGAGCCTCTGAAACACAAAATAAAGGATAGAGATATTGAAATGTCAGCCTTATTCTCATTTTTTTTAAGAAATAACTTTTATTAATACTTTATCCTTTAAATCAGAGTACAAAAAACAAAACAGAAACAGAAAACCAAAATTACACACACACACACACACACACACATATTAAAAACTCAACTTAATTTGCATTTATGTTCTATATTCTCTATTCCATCTTCATGATAAATCTATGCTTAACTTGCCTTGCTAGAAATACTTAGTCTTAATTCTCCCAAACTGTTTCAACTTCAGTATACCAAATCCAATCTAATTCTAACTTACATAAAAGGAGTAATACTTATCATATCATATACTACGTGTGTGTGTGTGTGTGTAAAAAATAAATAAAGAAAAGCCTCATTCTCATTGAATTTCTGTATTTCCTACCAGCATCCTCACCCTGTTCTGTTTCCATACTAGACTGAAATATGGTGATATCCCTCCCGGGGATATTAGTACAGCTTCTTGGGTGCATTAAAAAAAAATCTACACAGTATTGTTCTAATGTATGCACTTCAGTCTTGTACATTTTTTTTTGCACATTTCTGGGACAAAATGTGAAGTCTTGGGGTGTGAAACAAATATTTCTGCATGGACATACAAATTCAATAGATTTCTCTTCTGACGCTACAGAGAAGCAATCTGGTCTGCTTTCAAGTTCTGCAGGTGTTCAATTTTTAAGTCAAAAACTCTCTCCCAAAGGATTCAATAAAGTTGCAGCCTTCTATATATATTTATCACAGGTAGGTCCTGCTGAATTCAACATGGCTTACTACTGAGTAGACATGTATAGGTTTGTATGATACAAGGGCTGCATACTATTGAACAGGGCTTTGTAGGTATATGAGATTGTGTAACAAATCAAATCTGAACTTCCAGTACTCGTGTAAATAATAAATTGCACCCTGTTCATTACACCAGTTTTGTAGTTCGGACATACAGTGGTTCCCCGGGTTACGAATCCTCCGGGGTACGAAAACCCTGGGGTACGAAAGAGCCGGGGCCGGAAAAACGGCCCCGGCTTGCGAAAAAAACCCCCGGGGTACGAAAAAAACCTGGCCCTTTAAATTTGCCGTGTGACGCTACAAACAAAGCGGTCCCCCAGGTTATGAAGACTTCCGGGTTACGAAAGGTAAGCCGGAACGGATTACTTTCGTAACCCGGGGGACCACTGTACTGTGAGAAGACATGACTCGCTAGAAAAAACAGTAATGCCTGGCAAGGTAGAAGGCAGCAGGAAAAAAGGAAGACCATATTCCAAGAGGAGAGACTCATTCAAGGAAGCCACAGCCCTGAGTCTGCAAGACCTGAGGAGGGCTGTTGATGATAGGTCTCTCATTCATAGGGTCTCCATAAATCAAAGCTGACTTGAGGCCAATTAACCACAAAATTTCTTCATATTTTTGCTCAGCTTGGGCCATGTTTTTATCACCCAGTCATTCCTCACGGTTGTTGTTTTTTCTTTCTTTTAAGCACAAAAGTTAGCCTTTTTGACAAACTTCAAAGGGTGAGAATGTTAGCTCAAAGACTTGTGCCACAGGTAAGCAGCGTATGATCTGCTTTACTAATCCTACTTTTCTCCAATTTGCACTTTTATACCCAGTATTTCTACTGTTCTCTTGCATGAACTTTTATATATGTGCCATGTTCTATTTCCATTGGGAATATACCATATAATATTATTATTTATTAATTTATTTACGGTATTTATACCCCACCCTTCAGCCCTAAAGGCTCTCAGAGTGGCTTACAATTATTATTTTAATTAGACGGTTCCCTGCCCTTAGGCTTACAATGTAAAAAGACACGATACAAAAGGAGAAGGGAATGGTTGTGGGGTAGGGTATCAGGTCCAGCAGTTCTTCTCTCCCTCTGAGGCCTGGACCAAAGCAGATGGATAGCAGAGAGTGCTCTTTTTCTTAACTGAGGCCAGGCCCAATGGCATTGGGCCTGCCCTTTCACTCCGTCCAAGCCAGAAGATGACAGTTCACAAGGAGGGGGGCACTAATAATAATAAATAATATAATATAATCTCTAACATATATGCTGCATTGTGTTTTTGAAGATTATGTTTGTACTTACTGCATTGATTATAATTTACATTGAGTTTGTTTTCTTTGTTATACTAATTAATTTTTTTTTTTTTTTAAAAATGTATCTGTAGGGAGAAGTTCATGTTGTAAGTCACTATGCTGTTTGCAATGATAAGCCATGCATAAATTTCTATTTCTTTATATCCCACCTTTCTCCCAACATGGGACTCCAGGCTTAATAAACTTTATAAATGAAATAATAAAATATTCATATAGATAATAGGTGTTACGGTACTGCTGCAAGTGAGAATATGGTTCCTGATAAATGTTGACACAAATATCCATGCAAGTAGGGCTTGCCTACTTCCACTTTAGGATATACTACTGATTTTCCAGACTAAGTTGGCTATATCTTTGAAGCCTAGAAAGGCCCTAGGTTTTCTTTACTCATCTGTTTTAAGAAAGATGCCACTGTTCTGGAGTACTTATCCCAAAGTGGAAGTAGGTGAGCCTAAAACACTGTGCAGAGGGATCTTGTAGCCCCTATAAGACTAACTGAAAGAGAAGTTGGCAACATGAGCTTTCATGGGATATGCACATGGAGGGCAAATTAGTAAAATCCCATGCAGAAACAGGATTTTAAAATCCGGGTGTTGTTTGTCACATGTGTTGGTGTGAAGGAGAGATAACACAGAAATGATCTGAATGGAAAGCTCCTTTGTACTTTCGGAATTTAGCGAAAGTAAAAAGGAGCTGGTTTTGATGACTTTGTATTCAGGTTATCTTCATGTTATTTCTCTTTCATGCAAATGTCATCTGAAAAACATCCCGCAAATGCAGGGTTTTTTTCTTCTTCTTCAAATTTAGTTTCTGCACAGGATTTGTCCCATGTGATAGACTCTTATAGACTTAATTCTATTTCCTCAGATGCATTTCAAAGAAAGAAGTTGGTAACATGAGCTTTTTTACACTTGAGAAGTAGGCTCTGAATAGAGAACTTTTTGCAATTCCTACTCAACTCCCAGACATAAGGCTGAAATGTAGGACATGTCCAGGAAAAGGAGGACCTCTGGTCACCCTGTCTCGAATGCCTCTGAGGACGTTGGATCAAGTCAAGAAAGCTCATGCTCCCAACTTCTCTCTTTCAGTTAGTCTCAAAGGTGCTACAAGATCTCTGCTCATACAGGTTTTCTAGAGAAACACATTTATACCTTTGTTGGGTCAAGTCAAGAAAGCTCATGCTCCCAACTTCTCTCTTTAAGTTAGTCTCAAGGGGGCTACAAGATCCCTTTGCACACTGTCCTTAGCTTGCCTACTTCCACTTTGGGATATGTACCCCAGAGCAGTGGCATCTTACTTAAAATTGTTGTTGTTGTTAGCTGCCCTCGAGTTGGTTCCTACTCATGGTGACCCTGTGGATGAGACATCTCCAAGAACCCCTATCCTCCACTGCCTTGTCCAGATCCTGCAAGCTGTTGCACACAAGCCGTTGCACCCAATTGAGACTATCCATCTGGTTTGTGGTCTTTCCCTCTGTCTTCTAACCTCTATCTTCCCTAGCATTATTGTTTTTTCTAGTGATCTGTGTCTTCTCATTATGTGGCCAAAGGATGATAGTCTCAACTTGATCCTCTTTGCTTCCAAGGAGAGCCATGGTCTGATCTATTCCAGAACCCATTTGTCTGTTTTCTTGGCTGCCCATGGGATCCTAAGTATTTTTCTCCAGCACCACATTTCAAATGAGTTGATTTTCTTTCTGTCTGCTTCCTTCACTATCCAGCTTTCAAATCCCTACAAGGTAATTGGGAATACAATGGCCTGAACGATTCTGACTTTAGTGCTCAGTCGTACGTCTTTGCTCTTCAGTATCTTTTCCAGTTCTTTCACAGCTGCCCTTCCCATTCGTAGTAAATAAAACTCGAGCCCTTTTGCTTTGCGACTGAATTGTGCTTATCTTTGGTTTGGCACATTGCACACGAAGGCAACCGCTAGATGGCAGCAGTGTCCTATCTTTCCCCTCGGGTTCTTCCCTGTTCCCAGTAGTGAGAACTGAAGAGCCATTAATAGATATAAAATACAAGCCTATTAAGAGCATCAGCCTACTTGGTTCCCTGCCCCTACCCACCCTTTCCTCCACCAAGCAACGCTTTGCATATTTTACCCAGCATGAGGAAACTATATATATATATATATACACTCTATATATATCAGGAGTGATGAATTGCAACCTTGAAAGTCTTCTTGGTCCCTGGCTTTGCTTCTGCTCCCTGACCCTTTGTATTTTTCTAATTAGTACCAAACACAGGGAGTATGGGGCATTCATTAAGAAGGGAAGACCAAAAGTCTATCGTATGAAGTGGCCTCTCGAAAGGGGAGGTTTTTAAAATTAATGTAGAAGAAATTTTCTTTAGGGGAATTTTTTTAAAAAAATTAATGTAGGATAGAGAGGGAGGGGGAGCCCTTATTGTTGCTTGTTGTTGTTGTGTGCCTTCAGGTCCTTTTGTGAAGACCCTGGCATGGCAAGTTGTCTCCAGAATGAGGTTTTTTCCCCCATGGTCATCCTCTAAGGCTGAGAGAGTGTGGTTTGCCTAAGGTCACACAGCAGAGTCAGGATTCAAACCCTGGACCTGGTTTTTTCCCCCCAATGGCCATCCTCCGAGGCTGAGAGAGTGTGATTTGCCTAAGGTCACACAGCCGAGTGGGGATTCGAACCCTGGACCCTAGAGTTCAAATCGACTCCACCAAGCTGGCTCTCTCTTATTTTTCCTAAAAAGAAGTGGAAATGTGGACACTCCTGATCTGTCTAAAGATGCCCTCAAAAGGATACTAACAATGGAATCAATGCCACAAGACCAAAGTGATGGGTTCCAGTGTTTGATAATCCACTTCTCTCAGAGAACTGCTGCCCCATCTTTCCCATGATAACTCTCTTTCCACCTTCCAGCCCCCAAACACTGAGTCTATTTCTGTCCTGGCTCCTCTCCTCGCTCTCTGTTGGGTGACTGAAAAAGCCTGACTTGTTTTCCTCAGAGACTCAGGGCTGCCTTTTTAACGTCACTTGTGAATGTTCCTCATGAAGGAAAAGAGACTGGAGAGAGGGGGGGGGGGGTTAAAAGTGTGCCTTGAGGATGCCTTTTGTGAGGGAAAGGACAATTGAAGACAGAGGGGTCACTTGTGAATGCTTTTAACGAGGGAAACTGAAGGGGGTCTGGTTAAAAGTGTCACTTGTGAATGCTTTTTATGAGGGAAAATGAAGGGGGGTCTGGTTAAAATGAAGAGAGTCTGGCTAAAAGTGTCACTTGTGAATGCTCCTCATGAGGGAAAATGAAGGATGCCTGGTTAAAAGTGTCACTTGTGAATGCTTTTTAGGAGGGAAAATGAAGGGGGTCTGGTTAAAAATGGAGTCTGGTTAAAAGTGTCACTTGTGAATGCTCCTCATGAGGGAAAATGAAGGATGCCTGGTTACTTGTGAATGCTTTTTAGGAGGGAAAATGAAGGGGGTCTGGTGAAAAGTGTCACTTGTGAATGCTCCTTATGAGGGAAAATGAAGGGAGTCTGGTTAAAAATGGAGTTTGGTGAAAAGTGTCACTTGTGAATGCTCCTCATGAGAGAAAATGAAGGGGGTCTAGTTAAATATGGAGTCTGGTTAAAAGTGTCACTTGTGAATGCTTTTTTAGGAGGGAAAATGAAGGGGGTCTGGTTAAAAGTGTGACTTGTGAATGCTTTTCAGGAGGGAAAATGAAGGGGTCCTGGTTAAAAGTGTCACTTGTGAATGCTCCTCATGAGGGAAAATGAAGGGGGTCTGGTTAAAAGTGTCACTTGTGAATGCTTTTTAGGAGGGAAAATGAAGAGGGTCTGGTTAAAAATGGAGTCTGGTGAAAAGTGTCACTTGTGGATGCTGCTCATGAGACTGGAAAGAGAGGGGTTAAAGGTGTCACTTGTTGTGAACAGCTCCTCATGAAGGAAACTGAGGAGGAGCCCTGTTAAAATTGTCCCTATAATAAGACATGGCTTTTGGGGTCAGCAGCTTTTTTGATGGGAACCTGGGTGCCTTCTTCTTCCTTTCACAACATCTCCATGAAAACTTTCACAGGAGGAGGAGGAGGAGACAGTAGTCTCTGCCTTAAAGTCTTTGGGGGTGGATAACTTCTAGGGAGGGAGGGAGGGAGGAGGGGAACCCCCTTCATTGTCTATATTTATCTCTCTCTTCTTCATAGCAGTCCTGGGTAAAAGAAGCATCCATTTACACTGAAGCATGAAGTACCATGAAGTCTTTCCATGGAGAGAGAGGTTGGCTGCATCCACACTGGAGAGATAACCCGGTTTGGCAGCGCTTTATCTCTTTGTCTGACTCACTTGCTATGGAATTCTGGGAGTTGGAGTTTGTTGTGGGGCCCAGAGGGCCCCACAACAAACTCCAACTCCCAGAATTCCATAGCAAGTGAGTCAGACAAAGAGCTAAAGCGCTGCCAAACTGGGTTATCTCTCCAGTGTGGATGCAGCCCCAGGAGAAGCCTGGATTTACACATTTCTCTCTCTCTCTCTCTCTGTGTTTTCCTCCTTAAATTCCTCAATATCCTCCATGTTCCCATCTTGATTTGCTGTGTCCTCCTCCTCCTCCTCCTCCATGAAGGTGAGGGGGACAGCTGGCCACCCTGCCACAAAGAGGACAAGGTTACTTTTTCGTGACCAATTTTTAAAAAATAAAAATAAAATAAAAGTGAAGGCTTCCAACCTCTCTCTTCAGATCCTTTAAGTCCATGGTCCAGAACTATCTGGAGGGGGGTGGGTGGAGAGAGTCGATATGCCTTCCCTAGGAAAATAATAGTGATAATAATGATGAGGATGAGGATGATCATACCACGAACCCCAAAGCCTTCTCTCCACGTTCTCTGTCTCTTCCCCTGTCTCTGCCTTTTACCTTCCCTTCCCTTTCCTTCCTCCTTTCCTTACGTCCTTCTTTCCTTCCCTCTTTCCTTCCTTCCCTCTTTCCTTCCTTCCTTCCTTCCTTTTTTCCTTCCATCCCTCCTTTTTTCTTTCTCTCCTTCCTTCCTTTCTTCCATCTATCTATCCATGCATCCATCCTCCCTTCCTTCCTTCCTTCTTTCTTTCCATCCTTCTTTCCTTCCTCCCCTCATTCCTTCCTTCATTCTTTCCTTCCTTTCTCCTTCCTTCCTTCCTTCCTTCCTTTTTCCTTCCTTCCTCCTTTCCTTCCTTCTTTCTATCCATCCTTCCTTCATTCCTTCCTTCCTTCCTTCCTTCCTTATCTTTCTTTCTTTCTTTCTTCCTTTTTTCCATCCTTCCTTCTTTCCCCTTTTCCTTCCTTCCTTCCCTCCCTCCCTCTCTCTTTCCTTCTTTCCTTCCTTCCTTCCTTCCTTCCTTCTCTCTCTCTTTCCTCCCTTCCTTGGGCTGGTGTGGGGTGTGCTGTGTCTCCATCCTCCTCCTCCTTCCCCTCTGGCTGCGAAGGGATGGTTGAGTCCACCACCACCAGCTCCACCACCACCAGCATCACCAGCAGCAGCAGCTGCAGCAGCAGCAACCTCAGCCTCTCCTCCTCCTCCTCCTCGTAGCAGCCGTGCGCCTTGGAACTAGCTCTCCTCCTCCTCCTCCTCCTCCTCTCTTCCTCCTCCTGGGTCGCCTCTCTCTCTCTCTCTCTCCATTCCAGCCTCTGCTGCTGCTGCTGCTGCTGGGGCTCCTTCTTCTCCTGGGCCATCCATCCATCCACCCATCCCTGTCCAGAGGGCCCTCTTCGGCTTCATCCCCAGTCACCCTTCGCCCCCACCCCCAGCAAGACCGCCTCAACTCCTTCCTCCTCGCCCCTCCTGCAACACCAGCAGAAGCAGAAGCAGCAGAAGCAGCATCATCCGCCGACGCCTTCTCCCCTCTGGATGCCTGCTGCTGGTCGGAGTGGTGGTGCTGGTGCTGGTGCTGCTGGTGGTGGGATTTTCTACCTTGCCTCAGAGGAGGACAACCCCTGGAGGGAGACTGGACCAGAGGAGGCTCTTTTGATCCTTCTCCATCATCCTCATCATCTCCTCCTCCACCACCTTCTTCATCATCTTCATCTTCCTCCTCCTCTTCCAGCACTTGATGCTATGAGAAGGCGAGCCCAGGCTACACCTCGTAGCAGCAGCCTTCTTCCTGCAGGAGGCGTCGGATGCTGCTCCCTTGCCTCCTTTGCTCCTCTGCTGGTGGCCCCTGGAGGCTCTGGGGGACCCTTCCCTGGCTGCTGCTGCTGCCTCCTCTGCCTGCCTTTGCCCTCCTCCTCATCTTCTTCTTCCTCCTCCAGCGACCCCTTGGCCACTCCAGTGCCCTCCTCTTCCTCCTTCCTTTGGCTACTCAGGCTGGACAGCAGCTGAGGAGGGGAGACCTTGCTGCCAGGATTGCTCCTCTCAACCTCCCCACCAAAAAGGAAGAAGAAGAAGAAGAAGAAGAAGCCTCCTAGCAATCTCTCTCCCATCCAGTCCTGTCCCTCTCTGCCTGCCTTGGCTGGCTCTTCCTCTTCCTCCCAGTCTCTCTCTCTCTCTCTCTCTTTCTCTCATTCATCCTCTCTCTATGTGTGTGGAATAACTGCAGACATGACGACGACGACTGCGCCGAGGCAAGTGGAGGCTCCCCGGTGGCTGCTGCTGGGGATCAAGAGGATGAAGGTGGTGGTGGTGGTCCTGGTGGTCTTCTTCTTCCAAGGGGGGCTCCTGGCTGCAGCTCAGAGTAAGTCAGCTCTCTCTCTCTCTCTCTCCTCCTCCTTTCTTTGGGGATGGGGGGGTCTTTCCACATTGGGATTTATTTCAATGGCATTCCTCCCTCTGTGGGCCAAGCTCTCCTTTGCCTCTCCCCTGTCCAGATTTTCAGTCCCTTTCTGGTCCACAGCAGCAATGCCTAGGTATTTGGGTTTCTCAATAACATCTCTCTCTCCTTTCCCCCTTCCCTTCCTTTCCCTTCCCTGGTGTGGAGAAGCAGCACCTGCTCCTTTTCTGGATGGCTCTGGGAAAGGAGAGGGGAAGAGACAGAAGAGAGGGAGAGAGAGCCTCCCAGGTTGGCCCTTTCCTTGTCCTCTCCACCCAGGAGCGATGGATGGGCTTCAGCCGGGAGAGATGCTAAAGATAGCTACAGAGGCTGCCAAGTTGCCACCACCACCTTCTCACCCTCCCTCCTCCTCCTCCTCAGCGTTCAATAGATCTCCACTTCCAGCAGTTGTTGGGCTCCTCATCCCTCCCTGTTTCTCTCCTCCCCAGTTGCCCACCCACCTGCCTTCTGGCCCTCTCTCTCTCTCTCTCTCTTGCCTTGGGGAGGTGGCTGTGATGTTGTTGTTATCCTTGCCTGGCAGAGATGGACTGTGAGGGGAGGGGGGGGTTCCTTGTTGTAAGTTGCAGGGAAAGGCAGCTATTTGGTCCTTCCTTCCTTCCTTCTACAGGATGAGATGTTTAATTCTCAGTCTAAAGAGGTGTAATGCCCCCCCCCCCTCTCCATCATGTGTTTGCGCACACACGTGTGTCTCTAATCCAGATGTGCACCATGCCTCTTGAAGAAAGATCACATCAAACTCATCGATGCAATCTATCACATCAGAATCGTGGATCCCATAGGATTCCACCCAGCTTCGTTCCAAGACATGCACCTGAGCAAAGATTTGGTTGATGGAAGTGATTTTAGGTTGTTAGGGGCCACTTGTGTCTCTTCTCTTGCAACCCCCCTACACACCCTTACACACACACACACACACACACACACACATGCATGCATCACACAAGCACATTCATGCCACAGTCTCCTGTCCTCCCACCAGTCCACATTTCTGCTCATGTTTGGTAGGCTTTGCTCCTTGGAAGGGAGAAATGTTGGAGGGTTGCACAACTTCTCGGTGTTGGCCCTAGCTCCATAACTTGCCTCATCCCTTGAAATGACAATATCCCCTTTATTCAATTTGCCTCTCATTAGCTGAGGCCCTTTTTTATTTAAAAAAAAAAAAGTTGGCAGGGAGCTCTGTGTGTGTGTGTGTGTGTGTGTGTGTGTTGGTGGTCCCTTGGTGACAGAGATGGTGCTGCTTCTAGCTACCAGCACCTGCCCCTTGTTTCAGACTTGTTTCTACCTTGAATCTCCCTATTGCAGGGGAGTGTATATGCATGTCTGTGTGTGTGTGTGTGTGTGTGAAGGAGACAGAGAGAATTTTGTTCTCTCTAGTTTAGCTTGGTTTTTTTTTTAAAAAAATGAAGATGCTTCCAAATACTCATTGCCATCTTTTTCACTGCAGCTTTATATAAAATTACAGATAACGAGAGAGAGAGAATACAAACTTCAAAGTGACTTAAAAATGCTTGTATTCTGCTACTGTCTATCTCCAGTGTATATGTGTATGTGCCACAGTACCACATTGTGAAGCGATGGGGTCACTTTGTGAAGTGAGGGTCTATGGAGATCTTCTCTTCTCTCCTCTGCTTTTCTTGGATTACAATTGATCTTTATCATCACTAGACAGAGGTTAGGGGAAGGGTAAGAGTGTGATCAAACATATTTCATCTCTGTTTCTGCTGTGATTTTATGCAAGGGCTTGCATAATATGGAACAGGAACAAGTTGTGTGTGTGCATGTGTGTGTTTAACGTACTAAGGTTGTCCCTTCATCCCCATCCCTCAAGATGTTGCAGGTGACAACAAAGTGATGGTTGGCTCTTCCTTACCTCTGATCTCATTTTACTCACTTTGAATAAAGAACAGAAAAGCAGAAACATCTAACATAACATGGAAATGGTGCTGAAAGGCCAGCTCCCATAAAGAAGAGGCTTGCCCTTGGAGATGGAGATGTGTATCTCCATGGTGTGGGCTTTGACCCTTTCGGTTGGCTGCCGCAAGAAAATGTCTTTTGGTTTCATTCCATTGCCCTAAAGTTTCAGTCGCTTTATCACCTTCCACATGTCTTGCTAGACCTGGCTTTCCCTCCAGCCCTTTCTCCTATTCCTCTTCTTTTAATTCCCCCCAAATAATTAGCCAAGGTTTTGCTTTGTGGTGCAACAACTGCTGCTTAACAATCCCTACAAGTGTGTGGCATTTCAGCCCCTTGACTCTGGATTTGGGCGGTTTTCAGAACTTAGATGGGGTAAGACAACAACAACAACACAAATCTGGATCTGTTGGCAAACTGGGTTTATTAAGGTGGGGTGGTAGACAGCTGCCTGTGCTCAAGAATACTGCCAGTTTGGGAAGAAACTGGCTGTGGAGGGCAGGGGCATTATTTGCCACAAATAAACACAAATAAACACACACACACATTCACACACAGACACAGAGGCAATGAAATGGGCCCATGTTGCAGCACTAAGGCAAAAAGAAGAAGCTGGGGTGGGGGAGAAAGTTACAATCAATAGTACTATTGTCTTGGCTACAACTGAGAACTGACTCATGTATGAAGTGCATCATTGTAGGTCCTTGACATTTGTTATTTAAGCATTTTGTTAGACTGGCACAGTGTATAAAAATCTGAAGGCAGATTTAAGATTTTCTGGTGATCCGTATTCAGCTGACATACAAAGGGACTTTGACACGACTCCTTGGGCAATACCTTTGGGGGCAATTATGCATAAATCCGGGTTAATTTCTTGTGTATTGGGGAGGGGGATGGTGGACTACAATCCAATACTATTCCTGGAGCCAGACAACAGGTAGATGAAGAAGGAAAAATGGAGGGGGGGGAACCAGCAGCAGTGTTGGCTTCTCTAGAGTCTATATTTAGCAAAAGTAAATCTGTATTTAAAATTAGGTGTAAAGCTGAAAGAGTAAGTTACTGAAAAACAGCCATCACTTGGTAGTGGATCAGTTTTCCAAGCACATAAAACCTTAATTAACAGAGCCCAGTAACTCTTTATTTTAATTGTCCTACAGAGAGGGATTAATTTCCTTTTTTATTGACAGAGATTCCATACTGAAGAATCCAAAGTGCTGCATTTCTATGGAGATGCGTTGAGGGGTCTGGATCAATCTGCCTGTCTTTCTGTGTGCATGCGTGCGTGCATGTACACACATATGTGTGCATGGTGTGAGTGACAAACCGTAATGTTTCTTTTGTTTATCCTGCCAAGACAGATATATTTATCACTAATAGAGATTTATCCATAATTGTATATGTGCATATGAAAATTTTCATTTTCAAGAGTGAACATAGCCCCCTTACTAAAATAATTTGGAAATGTCTCTAGGATGTCCTGACGAAGAGATTCATGCTTCATTTTCCTTTCTGTAACTTCCAACCCCAAAACCAAACACACGTATGGAATTTGTGGTTAGAAGGTTCATCTTTGTTTCAACAACTCGTTGAAAGCCTAACAAGAATATAAATTGCATTTTAAGATGTACAGTAACCCTATCTACTTAGATGTCATTCTTCCTGATCTCAGATGGATTTACTTCTGAGTTAATATGGTTAGAATAGGTTTATGGGGCTTATCTATTGAATTACGTTGCACAAGAATGCTTCCCCACCACTTCTTTTCCTGTCACCAGTCAGCATCCATGGAAAATATGTGTATGCCTTCCTTCTTAAGCGGCCTATACATTTTCATCCCTGAAGAAAATAAATATAAAAAATCTTACTATGTAACCTCACCTCTGTCACAGTATAATAAGGTGTGCACTACTGGCTAATTATAAGGAAGAGGGGGAAATTAAGGTTATATGCGTCCAGCTTAACTTCCAGTAATTAATCGGTTTTGTGATACGTGCAAAAAACTGCAAAATAGCAGATGGCTTGAAAGCAAGGAGTAAAAGTTGTTTCTCACCCTTTGTAAATGGGGCAAAAAGACATTTACTGTATTTCCATTCTTGCTAGATTTTTTTTTTTAAAGTGAGTGTTTACTGAGAAGGGGACAATTATTTGGGACAATGCATTTAACTTCTTAGGAAGGAAGGAGGGGGAAAAACCCAACACAACACTCTAGCAAACAGTTCTAACAACAATGACTCAGTGACTATTTGGCTGCCTTACATCCATCCTATTGGGACTGGCAGTAAGCAACCAGCCACGCTCACTGAGTGGCCCATTGGAATGGCTTGATTTCTCCTGCTCATTCGCATATGCATTGGGAGTTCTTAGTTTAGAAAGTAACCTGGCCTCAGTTCCTTGCTAACTAAAAGGAAAGAAATAAATTTCTATAACATAATTTGAAAGCTGATAAACAAGGCAAGGAGCAGACACAAGGCCACAATTGAAAGAAGTTTGCTCCACCAACCTGCAGGCAATAACGATATAAGTCTAACCAGGTACAAAACAGTACTCTTTCCTTTCCTTTCCTTCTTCACAGAGATTAGCTAATGCCCTAGCACCTCACTATGGTTAACATATTTCATGATACTCCTTTGCTCCCAATCTCTTGCCAGCTATTACAAAGGGAGTGCTTTGTTTCTTCCTGCATAAATTCAAATATATGTTTGTCCAGTTTTAGTTTTAAAAGGATCACACAAGAGAAACCATACGTTGGGCCTATAATATTCATATAAAGATGGGTGGAGCTACAGAGTTTAAATAAAGCCCTAATTGAACTTAAATATCACAGCCACTGAGGCCTGTGAACTAATAATATCCACTGGAAAGAAATGCTTTCTTTGACATTTCTCATACATGTCCTAGTTTCTTTTCCTTTATATGCTCCCCAAAATATAAGATACCCTTTTTCAGCTGAGCAAGAAAATATGAATCCATCTTATATCTAGTATACTTTGGGTTCATTTTAGCTAAAGTGAGTGCTACTGACTTTCTGGCTGTGGATCTTACCAGTGTGTTTGACTGTTACACAGAATTGTTGCATTTGCTTCCCTTTTAAATATCATAGAGATGGGGGAGAGAGAGAGAGTATGTATATATATGTGTGTATGCGTGTTTGTGTGTGAGAGAGAGAGGTGGGGGAGAGGGAGAGAGAGAGAGAGAGACAGATAGACTTGCCGGGAGTTATTTAAAGGCAATACTTCTATGGAAAAAAAATACTTTGGAAAAGAAATAAAGCTTTCCAAAGCAGGCCCTGTGAGGAATGAGTTTAGAAAGTCATTTGTACAGGTAGCTATTTCAGGGCCCTAATCATATTGAGATATATAACTGTGATGCTACATGTTGACCTGGGGATTATTACTGTAATTACTTTTGAAGTAATTTTTTTTCACTTTGCCAGTTACTGCTATATAAAGTAATGTCTTTTTTTTGTTGATTCTAGGCATCTCTACGCATTAGTCTGGTATAGTTTAACAGTCTTTTTCCATCTGCAAGGGATCTGGTAATAAATGGGTCCATAAGAGGTTTACAGATCACTAGCAGTTCCAGAATTTTGAAGGAGGAGGCAGAAGTTCTTATTTGTTTAGACAGTAACTGTGATGAATCTACTTGGTATTGTACAACTAACTGATTGGACAAGTCGCTATTCAAACATATGCTCTAAATAGAGAGGGAAACAGAGGAAAGGTGGAGTGGAAGTAAAATGGAAAAGAATATGTAATTTGTAGTTTAACTGGTGTAAAATCAGTATGCATTTCTAGTGCAGGGGGAAAAAACCCCCACATAGATTGTGTCATAGTACTCAAAGTAGAGTTAAGAGATCATGTATCTCAGTGTCCTTAAACTATTATCCTACATCTCCATGATTTATATTTTCTCCATGCATATCTTTTCAATCGAAGAGTTTTAGATGATGTTGGTATGCTGTGTCACATTTGGAGTTGTGAACAATGATGCCATTCTGTTCTCTGATGTACTATTCTGTGTCAGCATATTATATGTTCTATCCTAATCTCTAATGTCCTATCACACAAGATTATCACACAAGGCGGGGATGGGATGGGGACAGGATTGCTCACCTGTCCTTATCCCATCCTTATCGCGATTGGTTGGAAACATTTTATACATGCCGTGCTTATCCTGTCATGATCCTGTCATTGAAGTGGAATTGTATTAACACAAACTCCCCTTAATACAAAATGACAGGACAATTCCACTTCAATGTTGGGGCAGTGACAGGATAAGCATGACGTCATATGAGAATCTTGTGTGTGAATGCAGTCAATTGCAGTTTACTGATGGGAACTGACACTGCAACATCGTATGAAAATCTTTTCATGATCATGCCATAAGGATGAGAAAAGGATGGGTTAAGGACATCCTTTTTCCTGTCTGATAAACTCCATAGGCTCAGATCATAAACTTTACTAAGAAGATTAGCAAATAGCCCTTCAACAATTTAGTAGTGACTACCTTACACAAATACCAGTGTCAGTCATTTAGGGTAGAATAACATCCATTTATGAAACTATTTGATGGTCTTACTTAGAAACATATGCTACTCATCACAAGTAAAAATACAAGTTAGTATAACCAAACCTATAGTAAATAAAGTAAGCATTTCTTTAACTGAAACTTAGAATAATAGAATCATAGGGTTGGAAGAGACCACAAGAGCCATCCAGTCCAACCTCCTGCCATGCAGGAACTCTCAATTAAAGTATCCCTGACAGATGGCCATCCAGCCTCTGTTTAGAGACATCCAAAGAGGGAGACTCCACCACAATCCGAGGGAGTGTGTTCCACTGTCGAACAGCCCTTACTGTCAGGAAGTGTCCCCTAATGTTGAGGTGGAGTCTCTTTTCCTAGGGCTTACATCCATTGTTCCAGGTCCTGGAGCAGCAGAAAACAACTTTCTCCCTCCTCAATGTGACATTCCTTCAAATATTTAAACAGGGCTATCATATCACCTCTTAACCTTCTCTTCTCCAGGCTAAACATCCCCAGCTCCCTCAGTCGTTCCTCATAGGGCATGGTTTTTAGATCCTTCACCATTTTAGTCACCCTCCTTTGGAAACACTCCAGTTTCTCCACATCCTTTTTGAATTGTGGTGCCCAGAACTGGACACAGTATTCCAGGTGGGGCCTGACCAAAGCAGAATAGAGTGACACTATTACTTCCTTTGATCTAGACACTATACTTCTATTGATGCAACCTAAAATTGCATTGGCCTTTTTAGCTGCTGCATCACACTGTTGACTTATGTTCAACTTGTAGTCTACTTGGACTCCTAGATCCCTTTCACATGTGGTCTCATTCAGCCAGGTGTCCCCCGTCCTATATCTGTGCATTTCATTTTTCCACCCTAAGTGCAGTACTTTACATTTCTCCATATTGAATTTCATCTTGTTAGCTTTGGACCAGCTTTCTAGTCTATTCAGATCATTTTGAATTTTGATCCTGTCCTCTGGGGTACTAGCTACTCCTCCTAATTTGGTGTCATCTGCAAATTTGATAAGTATGCTCCCAATTCTGTCATCCAAGTCATTGATAAAAATATTGAGTAGCACTGGGCCCAGTACCAAACTCTGTGGCACCCTACTGGTCACTTCCCTCCAGGATGAAAAGGAACCATAGTTGATCACTCTTTGGGTTCGACCAAGCAATGTTAAACCGGGGGGGGGGGGGGGATTTCAGAACATTTCAGACTTTTTTAAGGATAGAAGGTCTCTCTTAGTGGGAATGAATTCATCTGGTATCCTTCTTTTAGAGAAGATGCTTCTAATGGAATATGAAAATTCTATAAAAGAGTGTGAAGATAAAATATTTTGTATCTAAAAAAATGGCATATCTTCCATACTATTCTTTGACTGAAGCTATTTCGTCTTTCATCTTCTTGTAATAGTCACCAATGGAATATACAAAACAAGCTCATTTCATCTAAGTTGCAGATATATCCAATCATGGAAGCAAGGAAGTAAAATTTTTCTTAAACTGAAAACCAATAGAATTAAGAAGGCAAGCACCTGTTTTGGTTTAAGGCATACTCTGACCCTTGCTTGCTTCTATCACTCTCAAAATAATTGTCCATGTATAGGTTGGTTTGTTTGTTTTTTCACATGAAGTTATAGATCGGTACAAGCAGGAATGTGAGGAGGTAAATATCCTTCTTAAACGGAGAGTCAAGGAATAGAATTAGAAACACAAGCATGTGTTCCAGCTTAAGATCTTCCTTTCAAAGACAGCCTCTTAATATACCCTCTGCTTGCTGCTATCACTTTGTCAAAATAATTACTAGAACTACAGCAACTAAAGGTTCCTCACTATGGTTAATGCCTACTTGTATATATTGGTGGGGAATGCTCCGTGCATTGCTTTTTCATTGCTTTTACAACAGTGATTCCCATACTGTCAAACTGTTTTCTTAAGTGAGATTCAAATCAGTACAGAGAAAATGTGGAAAGAGTCTGGACTTAGCAAAACCAAGAGCTGCTATTGTGTGTACAGATGTAAGAGAAAGCACTCATCAGACTAATCATACAGTACAGAAAAATAAAATGAATAAGCAAATAAGTTCTTATGTAGCTAGATTTGTACTTTCTTTCCTGTAAATGACCCCCCTGAAAATGAATATTTGTATTGTAAACCCAGACAGAAAACCCTACATTTAAACTTCCACAAATGCATTAAACTCAAATGTGTAATACAATTGTCTTTTGTGACTGGAAAGGACACTTGTGTGTACTGGGATGGTGAATTCAAAAAACTATTGGAGAAATAGTCATTGGTCTCTCCCCTTTCCTGTTTCATTGATTTTATATGTGAATATAAGTTTTATCATTTTAATACAGTGCCTCAAACTTTGGAGTATATAAGATCATAAATTCAGTTTCAAATGCTTATTTGACAAAATCTATAACATATTTTTACACATAGTTTTGAAGCAATGTTTAGACAAATTACCTGAATAATTTCTGACATTATTAAATTGACCATTTATAGTGACATGTAACAGGAAGAAACTGGACCATTAATCAAGAGGGACTTTAACATTTATTAGAGAAATGCTACAATTTAGTGGCAGCAAGAAGTCTTATTTTTAGTAACCAAAATTTAAGGCAACATATTATACAATTTGGAAACATGTGAAACATACAGTAGCTATTCTTTGTAATTGGAGGGCATACAAACAGACTAGATTTAATCTGTGTCATATTTATAATAATTAATGAAAATGCTGTTGATAATTTGTTTTCCATATGAGATGCAGGCAGAAAAATACAGTTCTAGCAGAGTTGGAAATGTTGTAATTGGAGGTATAATAATTAAGTTGATTATCTACAAAGAGGTATCCAAAAGTTTTAATGATCACCTTTTAAAAAAATTGTCAGAAAGTTTGTTTTGATTTGTAGTTGTTAACTTATCTCTATGTAGTTATTATCTAGATTTATATATTTTCCCCAGTGTAATTTGACCCTCCAAATACATGATATTGTAGAAGCCTATTTAAAGACTATATTGTTTAGTGAAGCATTCCCAGGATTGTGCCATCTGCCCCAGGATGCCACATTTTAACTATGTATTAAGAAGCCGTTCCCTCCCTCCAGTCCATCTGCCTTGGTCCAGGCCCCAGAGGGAGAGAAGAACCACTGGACCTCATCCCCTTCCCACCACCTTCCCCTCTTCCTTTTGTGTTGTCTCTTTTAGATTGTGAACCTGAGGGCAGGGATCTGTCTAATTATAAGATTGTATGTTCAGCACTGTGTAAATTTACAGCACTATATAAATAAAATAAATAATAATAAAAATAATAAGCCTGCAGATTGTGCCTTATGAAGATTTTACACTTTAGTCACTTCTGGCAGAGCCAGTCAAAAAAATAAAGGACACAATGAGCTGATTTTCTCAGCAACATGCACTTAGGGGCCAATAATGACACTGACAAAATTTTGTCAATATGCCATAATAGCTTCTGGGTGATAACTATTACTTAAAGATACCCCCTCATAAAGTGCAATCTGCAGACTTCTATAATATCAGGTATTCAGAGGGTCAAGATAGTCTGGGGAAAATGTATAAATCTAGATAGTGACTACATAGAGATAGGTTAACAACTACAAATCAAAACAAACTTTCTGCCAATTTTTTAAAAAGGTGATTATTAGAATGTATGGGTTTTTGAGCATCTGTTTGTGTTTTCAACTAGATAGTTATTTTGTACCTCTTTATCTTGAAAGACAAATATTTTCTAAATTAGGTAGAATAAAACCATGCAAGTCCCACAGAAGTGTAAGGACATAACAAGAAAATAGTCTGCCATTCCTAAGATTTGCCACTTAGGAGTGCCTTCTGAATTTGCCACATTTAGTTAATAGCCACAGAATACTTAATTTCATTATGTTGCAAGTCCATTGCTAATCGCTTAGAATCTTCTACATTGTTAAAGAAGTTCAGGACTGTGATTTCCAAGGATCCCAGAACTGTTTTTAAGTTCTGGTGGGAGCTCAGCATGGTAGGCAGTTTGTTATAATTTTGCCTACTTGTAAGTACTTGTAGTGGGAAGCTCAAATTACTTTTCACATCCATTATCATTGAAAAATCCTTAAATAGGAAGACTCTACAAAGACAATATGTACTCAGAGGTCCACAAATGGGCTTAGTGAAACTTACTCCCAAGTAAGTGTTCATAGGAAAGATTGTAGGCAATGTTTATTATTCCTGGGAGGCTAAGCAAGAATAGTGTGTTCTTTGTGATTGATTGATTGTTTAGTATAGTTATGACTGATAATTCCAATGAGGCTGAACAACATTGGAGTCTTGGTAGTCCAGTTTTGTGAGAATATTTCAGGGAGGATGAGTCCCCCCAGCCCAGCCTATTCTTGGCAGGATTGCCTTATCCATTAGGCACTACAAAATGTGTGTGGGGCATACAAAAATGTTAGGGCATATGAAAAGAGAATTAACCAAAAAAATTTATAGTAATTGAATGGGGAATTGATCAGGTGAAAGGCAAAGGCAGTGGGGAGGGAACAGTGGCACTTGAAGGGGATTCAATGCATGGAGGAAACTGAGGCTAAAGAATTTAGGACTGGTTTGCCCAGCCTTAATGCCTCCCCCATTTGAAGAGTTTGCCTACCATAAGCCAAGGGAGGAAGGCAGTAGTGGTAAGCAAAACCCAATCTCCAGGCTTTCATTCTTCCTGTTTTCTGCTGGGAGCACATCACCACCACTCTCACAATTATGAAGAAAAGAGGAGTCGCTCTACCAGCTGAAGCAGGAAAAAGGCCTTGGCACCACAGCCTCTGCTACTACCCTGGGATCTGCTTCTTGGCCTGGCTGCAGTTGGTGGCAGGTTTAAAAAAATTATGAATTTCAATCCATGGAAGTTATTGTGCTTTGATTATTGTCTGGCTGCAGCAGTCCCTTTGATTTCAACCACAAGCAGTGCTGAATACCAGAACGCACCATTTCGGGCTCAAAATGAATGCATAGAAAATATTACTGAGGTCATTAGGACAGTTTTTGGAATGATGTCTTTCTGTCTATAGTGGTATGTCGAGGCATGGTGGGGAGTCAGCTGCAAGAATGCTTAGGGCCTATGAAAACCTTAATGTGGCCCTGAGTCAGAGAGGATGGTTTGAGCCCTCCTTCCTCCCAGGGTTCATGCCGATGCTATTTAATTTAAAGTACCTTAATGTTAACAAGGTTTTGGATTAAACAGAACCACCTCCTGCATTAATTACTTGGAATTGCCTTGCCTCGTGTCTCTTTAAAAATGACTAATAATGCACATGTGTCTGAGTAAGCAAAACATATTCTGAGTCATGCTAAACACAGAAGCACAGATTGCTGTATCCATAATGGGAAACAGGTGAAATACATCAACTGGCTGAACTCTCTCTGAGATGGCTATGAGACAAGAACCAAGGACTGGAATGGAGTGGAAAGGACTAGAGATCAGACATTAAGGCTATGAGGGAAAAGCAGGAGGAGGAAGAGGTTCCAAGATACCAAATAAAGCAGGGCAGAATGAGCCAGTCACATAGATGTGGCTAATTTTGCTTAAGAGGAAGTTAGAGAGAAATTATAAATGATGAAAGGGACGAAAGGTGTCTTATTTTTCTGAGGATTCTGCTGTATATGAAGGCCATTCTTAAGTCCATTGAGTTGTTTTTGAAAGAGGACTGAGGCAAGAGAAGCTCTGCAGATTTCTCAAGTTGTATTTCTGCCACAAAGTGCCATTAATTCATAGGAATGATGGTTAGCAATAATTAAACAGGGACAGTCTATGCTTCCACAAGAAACATTTTACTTTTCAGACCACTATCCAGAAGAAAATATAAGTTACGGGCTTATCACTGAGGGGTGCTGACACCTTTTTATAGTTTTCATATCTCAAATGACATTGATGGATGGATGTGTGTGTCTGTTAGAGAAGTTCTCTGTGTTTTGTTTCCTAGGTAAATGTGTTGTTGGAAGTGCTGTCATTGTTGGTGTTATTGCTTTTGCTGTGCTGTTGCCTGTGGGATGGATGTTTGCCAGTCTGTTCCTTCCTGCACAAGATTGCCTTGCCTTGTGACTTTGGATGTGATATTCAAAAAGAGAGGCGGAAGAAGCCAAACTGATGTGTTGGAAGCATGGACTACATTCCAAGTACTTCAGATTTTATGATTATTTGAATATTTCAGAAAGAGTAAGTGGAGATGGAGTGTATGCTGAATTGAGCTCTTCAATAAGTTGGTTTTCATATTTAACCTCCCGACTACATACTTCTCTGCTCTTATGACTTATACACGTAAAAAAATCCCAAGTGTTGGTCACAGATTTTTAACCTGGATCATTCAGAACAGAACCTGGAATACATTCTGGATCATTCAGAATACAACCTCGAATGATATTAAAATGGCCTGGAAAGTTGGGACAGATTCCATAGGCACATAAATGTTCTTGACAGGTATTGTAGGGGTGGCTGCCAATTTGGAAGACTTTAATTTACCATGAGTAACAAAAGACATAAACAAATCTTCTCCTCCACTAACAAAATATCTAACATAGTTTAGAAATGAACTATGAACAATCAGTGAAGTCCACCCGGTTCTGGAATCTCTCACATAAAATCTTCTATAGTATCAGGAATCCAATCCCTGCAAGTAAATGTTTCATTGGTTTTCCCCTCTAGCCAGGCTCAGGAACAGAAGAAGCTCAATCCTTTTGGTCAGTCCCAACTAGACTCAACCCACTGAACTACTTGTGGACTGGTCAGTCCACAAGTAAGTGAATCTTGCTGATTCATTAGGCCTACTAGAGTTATGAGAAACAATAGTATTCAGGCCAAGAAGATCAATGATGAGTCAGACCAAAGGCCTATCAATATAACTTTCTGTTCTCACAGTGGTTAGCTGGTGCCCTATGGGAAGCCCACTAGAAAACAATGAAACTACCTAAACCCTCTATGTCACAGCAATTAGTATACAGAGGTATACTTCCTTTGATTTTGGAATTACTATATAACCATCCAGAGTAGTAGGCATTGGTGACGCCATGTATTTGTCCAGTCCCCTCTTAAAGTCATTCAAGTTGGCTGCCACCACTACATCTTGTAGCAGTGAATTAAACAGTTTAATAATGGGGCTTTCTAGATTGGCAAAAAGAAGTGTGTTCATGGCTGCAAGAAACTCTAGCCTTTAGATGAGAAAAAGGGAACGTGTGCAATGAAAACGCTTTTTTGCATTTTAGGGGAGAAGAAGCGCCTTTAAAAAGGTGCTGGTTTTCCCAGCTTCTTTTTTAAAAACTGCGGAACAGCGCAGCTCCATCTAAAGGTCGTGGTGCAGCTGCTAAGCATTAAGGAAAAGGCAACTTCATGTCACACTTTCCTGCCAATCTAGAAAGCCCCAATGTATTGTCAGAAGAAGTGATTCCTTCTATCTCTCTTTAATCCCCCACCATTCAACTTCAGTGAATGACTGTGGGTTATGAGAGAGAGGGAGAACAAGAGGGGGACTTCTCCCTGTCTCCTTATCTGTACCATAATTGATTTTATACAACTGCTAGCATGTGTCCTCTGATTCTCCCTGTTTTCTAAGCTAAACATCCCCAGACAGTGCAGCCTTTACACTTATGAGAAGATTGTTCCTGTCCCTTTATAAATTGGGTTGTCCATAGTTACACCTTTTCATGGTCTACAATAATCTGATACTCCTGATCTCCAGATGTTATTCTGTTATGGATTTGTTTGAAGAGAATGCCATGTTGAAGAAGGTTGCTATACAGGAGGGGTTTTCCTAGCATTGACTAGAAGAGATTCTTCAATATTGATCTAAGCACTGAGGCCTAAGTGTGGAATGCACTGATACTTTATTGTAATCTTAAATCCCACAGAGTTTGCACCTACCATATGGTACAACCTGCTGTACTAAGTTTATTTTTATGCGTGACTATTAACTCATGTCTTCAACTTGCCTATAGCATTGAAAAAACTGTTTGGTGGACAGTTGAAGACAGACAGATTTTAGTTTGGGCTTCTATGGCATCCTTAGATGGACGATTATGCCTTTCCTCTGTGCCCTTTCATATTAATGAACTGAATTAGCATGACCCCCACTACTTGGATTTATCCTGTGTCTTTTATCTTTGGGCATTTATAACTGACCCAGATTGCATCTTTGAGAACTATGGAAAATGCCACTATGATCTTTCTCTGTTGATGTTAAATCCTATTTTTTGTTATCTGCTTCCTGAAGGCTTCCCTTCCCAGTTCTAATATTTGGGTTTCATTATTTGTGGCTTGAGCTCTTGCTGCTATTTAGGGAGAGGAATATTTCAGATTATTTGTATTCTGGGTCTTCAGAAGAGTTATTAGTGGTGGTTGTTTCATGACTAACTCACTGTCCCAGTTTTCATTGCAAATCACAGTGAGAAGAGGGGGATACTTCCTCACTTCTTTCTCAGATTTCTTACAATAATATATCAGAGATGTCATACATTTGATAAGTCATCAATACTATGTGGCAGGTGAGGGAGGAACCTCCCCTCCACGACTATTACATCAACACCTTTCAGTGGAAATTAACAGGGGAATATAATGTACTGAAAATTGCATTTGGAAATGACATTGTACATGAAACACCCCTGCCAAATTTTGGTTTGGATTCCATCTAGACCAGACATGGCTAACTTATAACTTTCCAGATATTGCTGGACTGTAACTCCCATCATCTCTCACTGTTGGTTTTATTAGCTCAGTAAAGGAAGCTGCAGTGAAATACAATCTCTGGAGAAGTTAGCCATCCCTGTTCTAGAGGCAAATATTTTTACTTCATGGAATATAAATATGACATCCTTTTTCTATTCAATCAAAAGTTAATAGTTGTTATTAACTGAAAATACAAATTCCAGGGCTGTATTTTTTCCTTTAGTGTATGAATATTGTGGTAATGCTCTAAGGAGATACACAAAATTGTAAGGGAAATGTTAATTCTTGTTCCAAGGATATTTCAGTCTAATCTGTAATAAGATGTTAAAACATTAAGGTTAAAGACTTATGCCTGCTTAGCTAGAAATATATTCTGATCAATTTGATGGGTCTTGTTTCTGTGTAGGCATTGGACAGAGCAACATTTGAGAATATTATACAATAGAACATGAATGGTAAAACAACTCCTGATCATGAGCTGAGACCCATCTTCAGAAACCGTTTTATTTTATTTTTCTTTATGTGCATTAAACTTACCTAAAACTTGGCCCCCAAATAGTAGAGGAATATTAGTCTAGTATGTGTGAAGGGAATTATCCTGGTTTTTATTTTTATAACATTCCTATACTTTCTAGATGAAATTGACTGCATTTCTGTACTTTTATTTAAATTTAAGATTTTTTAGCCTGCTTTGGTCCTCAAAGACAGAAAACAGTTTGATGTGTGACTATGCTAAACATTGTATGTTTATATTGCAAGTTGTATGTTGACACTGGAAATAGTTGCATCCTAAAAGATGTACAAAAGCAAAAGATGCCAGATTTGGAAAAGTTTTGTGCATCTTTTATCAGGAGTCATTGTAGAATATTTCTATCAGTGTTGGAAGTGTTTATTCTTATAATAAGAGAACTGTGCTGCCAGGAAACAGACAGCTGTGCAATATTACTGATCTTTCATATTACACATCAGCTGAGGTTATGTATAGCACCTGGGGTCTCTCACAGAGAAGGCTAAATATCTCACAAAACTACAGATCCCAAAATTCCATAGCACGGAGCCATGGTAGTTAAAGTGATGTCAAACTGCATTATTTCTGCAGTATAGATGTAGCCACTGTTGTATAAATAGGAGCCTTGCCCTCTGTTCACTTTCCCTTTTGCTAAGCCCCTTCTGTGAATGAAAGGTTACTGTGGATCCAGTTCATCGATTCAAAACAGGTACTTGATTTGAGGGCATGGAATGACAGTATTACAGCCTTATTTCAATGTCTGAAGTACTTCTAATATTAATGAGCTGTACTGGATTTTCCAGTTAATGACCTTCTAAATTTGTCCTCCTGTGACTCAGGGGAAAAAAGTTTGTGTGAAATACATACTACTACTATATTAGATATATTTAACTAATTGGAAAAGAACGGAGATAGAGCACCATCCAAAGTACACAAAGTGCTTTTAATTGATTTTAGGCCCCTTTCTGTTTTCCTCCCGAAAAGCTCATGTCCAAACGTGAATGCTTGCTAAAGCTAAACAGTGACGCTAACAGCGTATCAAATCAATATCTGATACTATGGAAATGATGAGAAAATATCTTGTGTATCACAGATACACTGTTCTTGGACGCTGCTGACCAACCTGAAATGTATCATTTGCTCTCTGTGGTGTTCACTGGCACTTGATTTGTCAGCTTTTGAAGAGAGATTAACCTTTAATTGCTTTCTTTTAGTAACATTTAGTAAACAGGCTGATAGAATGAAGATGATCTGTGCAAACAGGAAAGATTTCTTCAACTCAGGTTACCATGGCAATTGAATATATTTTTTTTCTTTCAACTCTTGAGAGATACAAGTACCCCCACCCCTTTAAAGCAAGGCTGAATTGAAAAATTTTGGCATTTAAGGATTACTCAAAATGAACATGAACTGATGGTTTGGGCACACATGAGATCCCTAGCAGTAGCATCCCTTTCAGTGTAGATTCATGTACAGAAGGTTTCCCATTTAAAGTCATATAATTCTATGACAGAGGCTACCTTCCCCCGTTTTACAGAGAGGAGAAATAAGGAACCATCCCAAACACTCCTCTATTTCTTCCTTTTTCAACATCATTTACCAAATGATTTTACAGCTGAGTTGTTCCAGGAACAGTATAATTCAAGGTTCTATCCCTTGATGTTTTTCTAATGGGTGGCTGCAATTTTACATTTAAACAGTGTGGCATTTCCTTTTTTTTCTTTTTTTTTAAAAAAGAATAATGCTAATCTAAACTAATACTTACCCATAGAATTGACAGGCAAACTTACAAGTATAATTTTGATCTCCATGACAATATTTTTATCTTGCTGCTTTCTGTTTTGAGGGAATTACACTACAGAAGGATTATAGAACAAAGGACGGCTAATCATTTTATTTCTTCTGTGGCTCCATTTACAAAATTAGTTCAGTGAAATGTTATTGTCAGAAAGAAACAGAAAGGACTATCTAGTCTGGATATTTACATTTCTGTACGAGCAACTTCATACCTAAGACAACAAGAATATGAGCCAAGTGTATTTTCTTTTCCTAGTTTCTTCTAGATATACCTTACATTTGTTTTGAAATTAAAATGCATAGGTCAAAGAATTCAAACCAGACTATTAAGAAATATATTGCTATTAAATCATTTATGTTACTGAAACTAAATACAGTGTAAGAGAAGATGAGATACATTCGTATTTGTGCATGTTCAGAATAACATCATTGAAATCTAGATTAAAGTGTTTAAAGCGATGTATTAGAAGGAACTAGTCATCTCCATGAGTTGCCTTTGTAGGCTACATTTTTTCAAAGTCAAATTGCATATGTGAGAAATGGAGTGAGGAACCCCTTGGCCTAGAGGCAGTGAGTTATTTAAAACAAACCAGGAAGTCTGCATCTTAAGAAAAAAAAAATCAGTTTACAATAAACATGCTTTCAACCCAATATCTTGGTATCGAAATATGCATGCAGTTCTTGGGAGGTGTATTTTAAGAAAAGTGTAACTGAAATCTAAAAAGTGTTTCTCCATTATGGAAGAAACTTTGCTGGTGTCAGTTGTTTATAGCTATGTTGAGAGCACTGCTGCCTAGTGCAGTGTGTATGGATACCGATGCCTCTTTAGTAATGCAACTATTTTAGCAGAAGCAGCACACTTAATTTTAAAATTAAAGTTGTATGTTGCTGGAAGGCATCAGCAACAGCAGCCATCCTGGCCTAGAAAACATATAGTAATAGATTGTTTGCTAGCTTCCCTGAACAACAGTATTACATACTTAACAATAATTTACTAACAAAAGAAATATTAAGCGTAGAACTAAACATTACAAGACACACTACAAGTCTGCTACAAATAGCCAATGATGTAGAGAAAGGCAAATGAAAAGAGGCAAGATTACACTGGGTAGCACATAGTCCATCAAATCTGCTTATACATGTAGGCTGCCAGATATATTGGGGTTTGGTTCCAGGATACACACACACATACACCCATGGATACCTAAATCCCTGGATGCTCAAGTCCCATTATATACAATAGTGTAGTAAAATGGCACCTCTTATATGAAACAGCAAACTTGACGTTTGATTTTTGTGTGTGAATATTTTTGAATCTGTGCATGCATGGATATGGAGGGCTTACTATATCTATGGACCCAAACATACCTGAAATCCTTACATGTATACTCCCACATCGTGTTAATAATCAACAATATCATATAATCATCCTCCTGTACTTATTTTCATTATTTCTTTTACTTCTTCCAGTCTAAAGAATTTCCATGGTACAGTATTTGATTAAGGAAGCAATTACTTCCCAATTAAAGCATCCATTTCCATGTCTACTCCAAACAGCAAAGGTTTTTGCATTGTCATATGTTAACTTATCCACCATATTAACCAATCCATATTAACCTTTCCAGTACATATACAAGATGTTTAACACACTACATCTGCCTTTGGGAGTGGATATCTACAAATATACTTCATATAATTTATGTAAGACATTTGTCTTCCATCTTTCATTAAAAAGTATTCTAGGATAATTTACTGTGCAACATAAAATCATTATATTATAAACTTCTTCTATACTATACCATTCTAAAGTGGCAAGTAAAAAGGTCACAAAAGCTCTCAGTTGCTTATGGGCTGAAACTAAATAGTCAAAGCTGTTTCTTGCCAAGTCTGCGGGTAACTTATTTATTGCTTATTCTTCTGTTCTAGTATATGGCAGAATGATTTATTTATTTATAATGTTTATATGGTGGTTGTGCTTAATTGCACACTTTCACAATGTACAGCCTGAACATTGTGGATTTTTATGTTATGTACCCATCTGAGAGAGAGCTGGTCCAGTGCATGTAAATGAATCTTGAAATAACCCTAGAAAAAAGGTAGAGCTTTTCATGATTCAACATTATTGTCTGCTTTTTCCTGCAGATAAACTCCTGTTGAAAGTACCAGTGCCATCCCCTCTTACTTTCCAGATTTGGGAGGAACAGTACTAATCTTCTGTTATCTCACTTTTTTTCAGCTGCTTTTAAAATCTTTCAGTTTTTTACTCTGATTTCTCATTTTCTCCTTAGTCCTCAGTTTATTTCCATTGCTGCAAAAAGAGTTCAAAGTGAAAAAGTAGTTTGCACTCAGTTAACTCTGTACTGGGGAGGACGTAGAAGGGAGAAGACTCTAGCCCTTCCCAGGAGGCTCAGGCAAAAGCAAACTGCTACAGGCTCCCCTCCCTTGTGGGTTCTTTCTTATTAATGCTTTTGTCATCTTCACTAAACTGTGATGTTGCTTGGTCACACGTGTCCTGATTTTCATCTGTAATTGTTGGAGGGCATGCGGTGAAAATCCAGCTCAAAAGGATGGCCAACCTGATCTGATTCTTTTCGTGGCTACTAGTTTATTTTAGACTTGAAGCTAAAAGAGATTTTCCACTGAAAGCTGGACATTGGAAGTGACCAGTTGTAAATAATGAGCTACTTGAAAAGAATTCCTTTTTGCAATAATTTCAATGGTAATGTAATGTGTGATGATGTAATTCTTTAGGCACAACAATTGTAACTGCATTTTTAGTTACTTTCACATTAAAATGAGTATGTATCCTCACTATCTATGTGCTTTTTGTACCATAGGGTAGTGGTTTGTAGCATTCTCAGACAACTTAAATGTAACAGTTTAGTGAAAAAATACATTTATAATTGGACTTAATTACTTTTAGGGGCCTACTGCCTGCCCTTGTAACCAGTTACTCTTAAAATAAAATGTGCCAAGGTCTGGTCTTATCATGGATGGAAGTATTATTTCAGTTTGTCCAGATTTTGTGGTCTGTAATGCTTTTCCCATAATTCACAAGCATCTTGATGTTGTTCAGCAATGGAGGCAGTGTTTTTAAAAATGTGTTTCATTACAGACGATCATTGGGTCCAAATACCTGGTGCCTGATGCCTGGGTTCAGATTCAAGCCGATTCAATTGTAGCCGGTAAAGGCCTTTTTCATTCCCACAGAATGTGGTCTGTGCTTAATCTTGATAAATGTGTAGCCTCACATAGCTGAGCCTGCAAATATCTGGACTGCACTGAAGCGAAGGGCACCAAATGCAGCTACCACAGACATCATGTTTGGAAAGCTTCACCAAAAGTTTCTTTCTCCAGGAGCTAGTGCACACACACACACACACACACACACACACACACTATCTCACTGTTTCTTTCTTCACTCTTCCTCCTAGTGTTCACTGTCCTGTGATTTACCAGGTACCACCACCTTTTCTTTCTATTTCTCTTCTTTTAAGACTTCTAGTAGACTGACTTCAGAGAAACCTGCAGTTGTGTCCCTCTGCACTCCACGTAGACATTATTTTCCCTATAAAAGAAGGAGCTGGTGTCTAGACAGGGGAGGACAGGAAGCAACCAACAAGGACAAGGGCAAGAAGGAGCAGAGAGAAAAATAGGGGGAAGTGCTGTTTGGGCAGGGAGGGGAGTTACGGGAGATATAACTCACATTGGAGGAAAGGAGGAGGAAAGGAAGAGGGAAAAACTTGGTAGTGGATAGACACTGGAGTGAACATCCAAAAATATGTGGAATGAAGACAAAGAACACTTTACCCAAGACTTCTCCAACCACGGTGGTGACACTGTTTGCAGAGCAGACTCTGTCTTAACTAAAAAGTAGCTTCAATTTTCAGGGAGATGAAAATTCAGATTTAGGTTTCTGAAGGTGAGGCTCCCAAATAATCTCAAATTTTAACGGCAATAAACTCGGGCATCGCAGAAATAAGAGGAGAAAACAAAAGATACAATTTTGTCCTCGTAGAAGGTCATTTCTAGAAATAAGCTCCACAGCAACTGTATATTTCATGACTGCTTCCTAAATTACTTGTCCCTAAGTGCATCTCTGAAACACAGAAGTTGTCGGGTAAGAGTGTGACATTCGCATATGTCTGGCAAAAAATCAGGAAACTTCTCTTCCATTCAAATATTTTATGACTGAGGCTATTCACTCAGAATCAGTGGCTGTTTCCTGGCCGCTGTTCAGCGTTTATTTTCGGAAAGTAACAATAGAAAAGTGTACTAAGACTGGGCTTTATGTGCAATTTTAAAAGGCTGTTTGTTCAGTTACTATGCTTACAATGAAGCCTTAGCCTTTACAGATAAAACTAAATGCTGTCTTGGATTGTACTGACTGAGAACCACAACATTCACACAGTTTCAGTCAATAATATAGGCCAAGAACCTAATTAGACAAGCATCTGAGTTACCCCCCCCTTTTTTTTTCAGGTTGTCAATAATAGAGGCAAAATATATATTTTTTCTATTTCTTCAAAAATTCTGCCAAGAATAGAACACTTTCCCCCATCCAGTAATGTAGTACTAATAGTTAAAGTGAAATTACAAGTGACATTTTAAATTCTCCTGCAGACACTCTAGGAGAAAATAGACACACACAGGTGTGTGTGTCTTTTCTCATGGTGTGTCTGCATATGTGCATATCTGTGTTTTAATGAAATAAAATAGATGTTCAAGGGGTCCCATTGGATTTTTTCTTTGGGTTGGGGAGCATAACATGTTATGTGTTATGCTAGTACACTTACCATTGAACCATGGAGCTACTGATTACTCTGCGTTATTACAGTGCAAGGTGGGAAAATCCACCGATTGGCATCATGAGATACTCGGGACTCAAAAGCCCAGATTCAGGAATATACTGCTTCCAATGAAGCTGTGATTCAGACCAAAGCCAACATGGTTATGGTCATTTACATTTGAAAGAGACCATATTATTTCAAGTTCCTGTCTCCAAGCTTGTGGGCAACTGAAAATAGTTGAAAATGACATGATGTATAAATAAATTATAAGCAACGTTAAGTCCTCACATTTTGAATGTTTAATGCACAGCATCTTTGTATACAGGTATCTTTGTCTTCTGTTGAGCGGGATGTCTTCTGTGCGATTTCTTGATAATTTCCTTTACTCATCAATCTCTGCTGTGGCCCATGGCCAAATACTTGCAAGACAACTACCTCTGCTACATATTCCCTCTCTTTCATGGGAAACATGTATCTTCATTCATCAGCAGAAGGTTAACCGGTGAATTCTCACAGGTTACTCTTAATTAAGCTGGTTTTATATCTTTCTTTCAGTCTCTCCTTTTCATTCATGTCAACCTTTTTAAGTGTTGCTTTGCTCCAGGCCAGTGGGTTTAATTCATTCTTCTCTTGTTCTCCAAAAAGGTAATTATTTTCCACATCAGGTGTTTGTCAGAGGATGTTTATTTGTTTGTTTTCCCTAATACAGTGGGCCTTTCTTATCAGCAGGGGTTTGGTTTCAGGACTCCTCATGGATAACAAAATCCGTGGCTGCTCAAGTCCCTTTCAAGTCCAGTGGCATAACAAAATAGAAAATGGAAAATCAAGGGGGGTGAGCTCCTTTCGCTAGTCCCAGCTTCTGCCAACCTAGCAGTCTGAAAACATGCAAATGCAAATAGATAAATAGGTACCACTTGGGTAGGAAGGTAAGTGTTCAGTGCAGCCATGGTGGCCACATGACCAAGGAGTAATCCTTGGCCAACGCTGGCTCTTTGGCTTAGTAACAGAGATGATCACTGCCCCCTACAATCGGTTACAACTAGACATTCATGTCAGGAGACTACCTTTACCTTTTAAAAGTTGGAAACCTTGAAATATATTTAATGGAATATTCAATAAAAATAATAGAAATATACTAAAATAATGTGGAATTCATCCATCCATAACTACTAGAACAATTTATTTGATGCCTTCTAAATAAAACAAGCACCTGAAATATAAAACAAAGACATTTTCTAGAAGATAGTGGAGGAAAGAATTAAAGCCATTGTCCTGAAGCAAATAAAGATTAAGAAAGGTCAATGAAAATTTAATAAGATAAGAAAGTTTGATAAGATAGTCAGCTCATTTGAAGGATGCTGTAATGTACACAGAACATTTTAATTTTTTTAAATCTAACCTGTTCTCATTTTTAATTTGTACATAATGCATAGCAGATTTCAGGTGTGGTCTCAGACTATGGGAATATGCCCATGAAACCATTGGCAGACAACTGCATTATAAAGTAGTTTGAAATTAATAATTCAGCAGAAGTCAAACCAGTAATAGTGGACATATTCTTGAACGTCTACTACTGTGCATACCCAGTATACATTTTGGATTTTAGAGGTATGCCCTGAAAAGAACAATACTGTATAATTAGTTTTGTTTTGATGTCTTGGGAGAACAATCATCATAAAATTACTGCAGCTGCTATATAGTCTAACAGATTCCAGACTGTTTCCATGTAATGGCTGCAGTGCATCTTGTGTGTTGAGGACACCCAGTCCTTTTCTGTCAAGCAACATTCGACTCTTGTCTTTGGTCATTGGGTGCACTGCAGGGGTAAGCTAAGAATGGCCCTGGGGCTGTGTTTGGCCCTTAAGGCTGTTTTTGTGGACCTCAGTCCTACACTATTCCTGGGTCTGCCCTCCCAAATGAGTATTCCTTGCCTAAGAAAACCCCATGAAATTTATGGAGTTGCCATAAGTTGACAGTCAACTTGAAGGCACATACATGTACAGGGAAAAGACCGAAAGAAAAATCACATATAATCTAAAAGATAGAAATATTGCTCAGATTAAAAGGTGGGCAGATGGGTGGGAAGAGCTGGGCACCTGAATTAAATCTCTGGTCTTGATAATAGGCCGGTTCCAGTAGGAATCTAGCTCCATGTGAACTCAAGAGAGCTTACTTCTTTGAGTAAACATATGTAGGCTTACATGGTACAATGACAAGCACTAAAAGCTAATGCTGCCAGTTCCTCTCTGGGCCCCTTCCAACTGAGAATAGAGTGTCAGTTGATTTGTCTTTGGCATGTAAGACAAATGATAATGCAGTCGAATCTACTTGTGGTTAAGTTCAGTTAACAAGCAAAGCTTTCAACTCAGTATTACCATATCAAGACCTTCCTATGTTTTATTTTCCATTATGAATGTGTTCAAATCACAGCAGTTGTGCTTGTCAGAGCATTCTTGTACATAAATGTGACCCATGCACCTATCTCTTTAAGAGACATGGCTAATTTAGATTTATAATGAGTGGAGGGAAGGAATTCCGGGGGAACACTCCTAGTTATTTCAGTGCAAGAACCAATGAGGTTATGGGAATCAGTTTTCATATAACCAGTGATAAGGGCAGCCAAAGCAGCAGCTGAAGAGTGAGATTTGCACAGAAGGAATGTTGTTTGATTTACTGCCAGTTTGTTTAGCAAGAGTTGCTACATCTGAACGTGATCCTAGAACAGTAGGAGTTAGTGGTTCCCATCTGAGTAGGGTCGTGCTGGATACACCAGAGGGTTTAAACTGTCTATAGCAGCTATCCATGGTGCTGAACCTATTCTGGTCATAGCTAACCTTAAAACCTAAAACTTGAAGCACCTTCATCATGCCGCCGACATCCAAACTACAGCTGTCTGAGCAGATCCACACAGTGGCCAGGGCTTAGTACTTGCTTGCTAAGCTATTATTATGCTGTTTCTGTAGAATTTCCTGGTGGTGACATATTGTAACAAATGCCATGTATTATCATATATTGCACATTAATCACTTGAACATGTAGGATTAAACTTACATTTTAGTGCTTGTTTTACCATTTGCATTATTTATATGGGATTGACAACTTTGTCAGACCTGGATACTTTTAGAAACAATAATAAGGGTAAGGGACATGGCCTCACTACTGCTGTAAGAACTACCGGGAACAAATTGGCTTCCCAGATTATGAATGTTGATCCTGAAGACACTCCAATTTGATTATAAGGCATTTGAAAAGGACTCCTTGCAAAAAGGTTTGTTCACACAAATCATTGCAACTCCCCCACTCACAAAAGCCCATATCAAGGCTTTGCTAGGGGAGAGCCTTTGTGAAGAGAGACATCACTGATGCCTTTATTCTATTTCACTTTTCTTCCTCCATCCAGAGGCAAAATGGCCCTGAGAATGATGACCCTTCATTCCTTTATCTACAAACTCACTTGCTAACGTTCTGTATTATTTACAATTCTTGACCATGTAAGCCATGCCCAGAAGTGGATTAGGATCTTCTGAGTACATTAATATCTACTAGCTACCCTTCTAGCTTATATACTTACAAGGAACTCTAAAATATTAATATCATGGTGTGCAGTGATTAAACACACCATGGTGACTGATGTATTGCTATATTCCATCCCCACTTTCTTACATTTACCACTTTGGTAAGTATATAAATATGCTATATATATATATATATATATATATATTTCCTGTTATAGTTTAGAAAATTATATAGTTATAGAAGTCTGTAAAGCACCAGTTACTAAAATATAGCAATATATCTTTTCCTCCTCCTCCTCCACCACCACCACAATACTAATGATTTTTATATTTTTAGCTTTGTGCTTCCTCTTGTCATTTTATTGCTTTTTGTGTCATCAAATTACCATGGGGTTTAATACTTTAGTTAGATTTTATTGATGTCCCTACCTAGATATTTTTTCTCTCACTCTTATTTTCGAGTCAGGATCAAGTGGTCAAAAATTGTCATGGGAATGGAAACAACAACAATAACCTGTTGCAGAATTAATACCTTTTTGCTCTGACTGATTGTATGACTAATACCACTATGAGTGATGCAATGTATATTGCACTTAGTGAAATGCAGACTCAAATCACTCTTCGTTGTAGCACTTAATGTGCAACTATGTTTTGGTTTGGGTACTGGCTCTTTGAGTAGCAGAAGGCCAAATTCAGTCAGTCTGCGTGTGATTCTTCCTTTTGAAGGGCCAGAAATAATGTGTATTCACTTTAGAAACCCAGCACTAAATATTAATAAGCTCTCTCCTTCTTTGATCTTTGCTCTCAGTTGATGTACACTGTAACCACAAACTTTGGAAAGAAAATGAACCATAAGTTTTGTTTAGCTATATGCAGCAGCTGGATAGTCCATTAGCCAAAGTTCTTTCTGACATTCAAAAAAAAATCCTTTTTATTCAGAGACTGAATTCAGTTTTGGATTGGCAACTGATATTTGACTCAGGCACAATCAATTTGGAGAACTGATCTGCAAAATATGTGATCAGGTTAGAGGTGCTGCAAACTGCCATGTTTCTACATGTGGACAGAAAAGCAGCATTGAAGGAGGTGGAGTCTTGTTTGTTTGTTTGTTTTCATTTTTTTTAATGGACAACCATTTTTACCCAATTGATGTCAGGGCTCTTTAATAAATAATAATAATAAAATTTATTTATACCCCGCCTCTTTGAGATCAATCGAGGCGGCTAACACCATAAAATACTGTTACATCCAATAAAACAAATTGCATCCCTGCAGTACAGTGCAGTGCAGTGCACATGTGTTTATATGCAGTGCAATGTGTTTATATATTTTTTTTATAATTATGGAGAATTAGCAAAAAAAAAAAAAAAAAAGTGAGGGGGAGGAGGCTAGGGAGAGAGCATTGGAAGCTGGTGACTCTAATGTTAGGGTTGATAATTCTGCTTCTTCTTCAATGAGCCTTGGTGGCAGCAGCACAAAACTTTGGGAGAAATAACACAGAGGGCCATTGTTAAACCCTTTCGAAAGCCTTAGCAAAAATGTGGGGCTTAGGAATAGTTCTTACATGTTATGTATACTGTAGGTAAGGTCATGTCTTACTGCAGGCAAGATGGGAAATCCAGTGAGAATGACAGCAACCACTGTGGCTGCTAAGAATATTTTGACACCTACGCAGGCATTGGGAAAATGTTGTTGGTGATGTTGTTGTTGCTTTTGCTGCTTCTACTATTTTGATTCCTAACTCTTTGATGCCTTATTACCTGGTTAGTTAAGATTTACTCAAATTCTGGATCCATCTGCTCACACTGCTCTTATGTGTGCTTCCACAGTCAGCAAAGCCATAAGGAGATCTACCCTCCTGCCAACCTTTGTCTGATCCACCCTTACAACATTATGAAGATGGCATCACAAGGGTGTCTATGACATTGCAAAGGCCTACTCCCTCTGGTATCATAAGGACCTACATTGTGGTTTCAGGTGTGGCCCTGGTCAGGCAATCCTACTGGTGGTCATTTCTCAGTCCGATTGTTATCTCTCAGTCTCATTTTCAGTCTCTTAATGTAGAGGGATTTTATTATTCTGCCCCTTATTATCTTTACTATTATTATTGTTTATTTATATACTACCATTGATATACATGGTACTTTGCAGGTAAATAACCCTGCCAAAGGTGTACACACACACACAGTGAGAGAGAGAGAGAGCGAGAGAGAGAGAGAGAGAGAGAGAGAGAGAGGCGGAAGGTATAATAAAAATATAAAATTATATGATAAATATATTTTATAAATTATAAAGCAAAGTGAAAAACTATATATAATTAATGTATGCAATATCATAAAATAATGTTAAATTAAAATTCCAAAAGCATAGAAAACATAAAAAACATGTTTATGTTTTTAACTGAGATTTAAAAATATTGAGAGAAGGAGCAGTCCACAAATTTTCAGGGAGGCAATTTCTAGAGTATGGATCAGCAAGTGGAAAAGAATGAAGTGGAACCAAGGAAGGGAACCCTAGAGTTCCTAGAATGTAGTTCTTGAGGGAAGACAGAGATATTTTGTGTAGGTTTTTGAAAATTAAAACAAAGAGCTTGTACTGAATCCTAGAAGGAATGGGTAACCAAACAAGAGATACCAAAATTGGGGCAACAGGATCAAAATGACAGACCAAAATGATAGCCTTAGCAGCAGAAAGTTGAAGGGAAACCAGAAGAATAAAGTGAGATGATGGAAGACCAATTCAAAGAAGATTACAACAATCAACACAAGAAATGATGAAGACATTAACTAAAGTCTTAGTAGAGGAAGCAGAAAAAAGGCATAGTTTGGCACTGTTATAAAGAAAAAAGTGACATGACTTAGCTACAGTCTCAATGTGAGAAACAAAAGACAAGAATAAAAAATAAAGACAAGAATATGTGTTTCCTTCACAGGATTAATGGGAACATTATTAATAATGACGGAGAATGTACACTATAAAGAAGGTTTTGGTGGAAAAATGAGTACTTCTGTCTTTGCCATGTTGTTTTAAGCAACGATGAAGCATCCACGCTGAGATAACTACCGAAAGACATGCTGTAATACAATGTTTGATGTCAGAAGAGAGTTCTGGAGTGGAGAAATGCAGCTAAGCATCATCAGCATAAAGATTATATTGAAAATTGATGAAATTTCCCAGATACAGTGTATAAAGAGAAAACAACAAAGGGCCCAGAACAGAGCTGCATGGAACCTCAACGGAAAGTGGAAATTAAGAAGATACACAGCCTTGTAATGGCTATTCCTTTAAAGTTGCCTTTAATATGCTGTGCCCCCTTTCTTGATAATGCAAAAATGTGCAGCCACTAAGGAGCGTGCCCCTTTCCTACTACTACTATATTTTCAAGTAATACATCTTTTTATGAGAGTGCTCATTCATCACATTCAATTTCAATAGAGTGTGCTAAGCTGCCCATTATAAAACGATGATGATGATGTGTGGGGTGTGTATGGAGTAATTGGAAGCCTGGAACAAATGAAAATATGCCCACCTGGAGAGCAACTGACTATCCTACTTGGCTGGAATCATTCGTCACTTTCTTGCCTTGTTCTTCAATTGGTAGTGCAGCTATAATCATATTGCACTTTCTCATTTGCATTCCCAATATGAAAGTTAATATTTGACTTGCCAAATAATCTATATGGATTCATACTTAGGGTTAAAACCACCGCCGTTTATTGTGCATATTAATGCATCCTACTTGGTGTCTCTTACATTAGGTTAATGAAAAATGACTTCTTAATTCCATGGTTTTTTTTTTAATTGAGAATCTCATTAGGAATTTGCTTAATCTGCAGACTTTTAGCTCATTCTTTGTATCCCAGGATTCATTACTAAAAAATTGTACTATGAATCTTAAACATACGATAGATTGTAAAACCATGATAAATTCTATAAAAAGTTGATAAATATTTATATTAACTTTGTTAATGTAGGTAAACTGAACAATGAATAATTTGCACATAGTAGAAGCTGGAACTAGTGATGGAAACTCATGCGATAGTAACTGCCAACCTGCTGACATTGGCAAAGCATAATTATGGAGACCCTTCATACAGTCCGCTTTCACTCCCCCTTCACCTCCCCATTGGACTGTTTGGTTTGTGTACGTTGCAATTACATCCATTGGAGTTGTCACACTTTCATTTTTTTGCTTTGCTCCACGCTTGCATTGAGGCATTTATACACAGGTGAGAAGATGCACATTTTTCTGCCTTGAGTCAAACTATCCCAGCTTTGGTTCAGTTTCCAGCCACTTTCAAGGTGTGTATCATATAAATTCCCTGCCTTCAAATTGGCTGGGGAGCTGCTTCATTTTATAACTGCTTTATTTTGCCCATCTGTTTCACCCCAAAGTGATAGAGCTGGAAGAATCAGTATAAGTATGTACATGTGTATTTATTTATTGGAATACTTATGTGTGTGATTATTTGTCCACCCATAATGGGTAACTCTAAATACCACTTCTTTGGGGGGAAGGCAACAGCTTGGAACTCTAGTGACTGTTTTTGTTGCTAACAGAGCTGAAATTTTGTTGTCCAGATTTTACAACTGTTTGCCTCCTAATGCTGGCATTGCCAAAGAGGGGAATGGCTTCTGCCTACTTTGATATCTCTCCCAACTAATCACTGATAACAACAAAAATTTAAAATTTGACAAAATGTAAATCTGTAACTCTAACATCACCATTTTTGCTCCTTTTCCTGTACTATTTTTAACAACTTTGCCTGATAAAGAAGCCAGTGGAGCTTCAAAAGCTTTCATGGTGTATTTTATGCATTTTTGGTTGTCTCAGTTAAGGTATTGCTGTTTGATGGATTTTGGATGTTGTTCTATTATCTAAATTTGAGATAATATCTCCCATTACTATATTATTACATTTATTCACTTATTCCTTGTATTTGTATCCCACATTTCTCCTGACATGGGACCCAAGGCAGCTTGCAGCAAGGCTAAAACAAGATAAAGCCAGAGAGAGAGAGAGAGAGAGAGAGAGAGAGAGAGAGAGAGAGAGTTAAAACACAATTAAACATAAAATGGAATTGTTGTAGAATTGTTGTTGTTGTGTGCCTTCAAGTCATTTCTGACTTATGGTGGCCCTGAGGTAAATTTTCCTTGGTTTTGTTTTTGTTTTTTGGATTTTTTTTTTTTTGGCAAAATTAGTTCAGAGGGGATTGCCACTGTCTTTATCTGACCCTGAGATAATGTGACTTGTCCAAGATTACCCAGTGGGTTTCCATGTTCAAATGGGGATTCAATCCCTGGTCTCCCAGAGGAATAAATATTAAAAAAAACAACAACCACACATTGCATTAAAAAAAGACTCCCCACAACCATTTACCATCTAATATACTACAACTGTCTGTACAATAAATTCATGTAGGAATAGAGGGATCTTTCAAGTTCTCTTTGTTCCGGTTTCTCATTCTTCTAGTCCCACATTTCAAGAATTTTGCTAACCTAAATTTGTACTACATCCTGAATTGAAAATGTGTACACATTTGGACATCTCTCCCCTGATACATATATTTTCATATGGCATTTTGCCGAATAAATGTACATTTAAAAGAAATAGTTGAACATTATTTTCCTTATATATTAATTTTCTAATATACACATAGCTTTTGGCTGGAGAATTCCACTGCAAAATTTGGAGAAATGTACATCTCAAACTATAACTGAGTTCAGGTTTCCATTTTGGCTCAAAATAATTTTGGACTAAAGCAGTAACCTATTCAATAAGTCCTAGAGTTAGTTACGTTTTTTTCCCTATGATTTCACTGCAGTTCTGTCTAAATTCTGCACTGTAAGTAAGAACCAGTTTGAAGTAATATCTTGGCAAAGGAAAATGTCTAAGTACAGAAAGCAGAAAGTAAACTTAATTTTATCCTCTTTTTTTAATTAAAAAAGGTTCAATGGCTTATCTTGACAACTTCTCACTAATTGGCTGAAATAATCACTATCAAACTATGTCAAAGGAATAGATTCAATGTCAGGGTTTTTGCTGTTTGTCCAAGTTGTACAATATGCAATTCTTAAAATTCTCCTCTGCATTGCCCTTCCCTGGACAAATACTTGAACACATTTGAGTCACTCAACAAATGACATCTATATTTGGTATCTATTATTTGTACTTGGCATTTATGTTTGATTTCAGTTTTTTATATTTGATACCTGAGACTATTTGACATATGATGTTTAATGGGAGTTAGTTTTTAATAGTGGTTTATAGCTAGATTTTAGTTTAATAGTTTAAGTGTGATGTGTGGATTTTTTTTCCTGAATTGAGTGTGTGTGACTTGCCCAAGGTCACCCAGTGGGTTTCCCTGGCCAAGCCGGAATTCGAACCATGGTCTCTAGAGTCATAGTTCAATGCTCAAACCACTACACCACACTAGCTGCAGATTAGAGGCTTAGGTCCAGGCTATTTTAAAGACTGTATCTCTCCATATGAACCTGCCAGCATTTTAAGATCTTCAGATGAAGGCTTTCTTGGTCCTGCCACCATCACAGTATTGCTTGGTGGGGACATAAGAAACAGCCTTCTCTGTGGCTGCTCCCACCCTCTGGAACCCCTTTCCATGGGAAATTAGGATGGCCATTTCCTTGCTTTCCTTTCACAGGCAAGAATACATTTTTATTTAAGAAGGCTTTTAATGATTAAGCAGGGAAATGTTATGTTTTATCTGTTTTTTAACTTTTCTATGGCCTTCAAATGACTTTATATTGTTTTGTAAAGATTTTTAATTTCTTGTTCTGGAAGCTACCTTGGGTCAAGTTTTGGGAAAAATAGTTTTTTGTGGAGCTTTCGGGCTATGTGGCCATGATCTAGAAGATTTCTGTAGTATGTGCTAGTGATGGTTTGTCTCTTTGCAAGCTAATCTGTGAGAATGACTCCACGACAGTCCCAAAAAACTGAGAGCATGACCTTCTCTGCTGACTTTTGCACCTTTGTCTTTTTCGGAGGAGGGGAATTAGCATGCTCCCACTCCATGCTCATGGTTTTGGTCTCTGGATCATACTGATAGATCCAAGATTCATCCATGGTTACCAGACCAACAAAGGAAATCCTCTTCATCCTGCTCCAACAGCATCATAATCTGTTTTGAAAGGTCACACCATGTTTGTTTCTGGAAAAGGATTAGCAAATATGAAACCCAGTATGCAGACACCTTAGATATGTGCAATGTGTAATGAATAATTTGACACACACTGCCATAACCAGGACCAGTTTGATTTATGATCATTTGGATGGTTGCTCATCTGTCTTCCAGGATTACTTTCCTCACTGTGGCCGCATTGTCCATCAGTGGTGGTCTTCCAGGTCTTGGTCCATCTGTGAGGGACATGTGACCAGTTTGGAAATTCCTTTTCTACCTCACAATAATGTCATAAGATGGGCAATCATTTCCATAAACTCATCATGAATTTGCTGGGCATTATTACCCTTCAAATGCAGGAACTTTATCAAGCTGCGAACCTCACAACCTATAACAAAAATAAAGAACAAAATGAGCTGATTTTCGCAACATCATGCACTTAGAGATCAATTATGACACTGACCAAATTTCATCAATATATCATAATAACTTCCGGGTGATAATTATTACTTTACGACACCCCCTCATATTTTGTAAGAAAAGCATGCTTTTGAGGAACTATCCTTGGGTATTGTAACAAGGCATTGAAAGAATGCTTAATAATATGTCATATTTGTGATCCCCAAACCATCATTCATTTGTTCATTAAATTTCATACAATTGGCCACATTTGCATGCTTACTTCCATTAATAAATGCTTTAATATCTAGCCAATATTTTAAAAAAATTCAGAGTTAGTACAACAGGGATTGTTTGGAACAGATAGCAAACTTTAGGTAGAATTAACATCTTCACTGGTAGTGTTTTGTTGACACTTAAGTCTCCTCCTGGCAAAATACCAAAACAATGGGATTTCGATAAGCCATCAAAATGCTGAATTATAAATAAATTCCAAATGTAAATATTCAGATCTAACATTTCACTTTAAAAGGTTACATAGCAAAGCTTGGAATCTTGGGAATGTTTGATTTTCAATAACTCTGGATTTAACCTTCTCAGCGCACCTGTTTGGTTAGCAGAATGCGGACTTCTTTCAGAAGTGGTCTTTGCTAATGTGACTTTTTGAAATTATGACAAATACGTCCTGGGAAAGCCATGGAAATAAGATACATAGGCTAGTGAAAATTGCTTACGAACATGAAAATGTGGCCTCTTGGGTTGGGGAGGGTTAGACAAGCCAATGTTATGCAAAGAGAGGGCTCATTGATTATGGAAAAATATGAACATATGCTTAGTTCTCCACTGAAAAAAGTAAAACTGAACTTTGGCAGAATCAAGAGTTTTAAATTCTGACTTTTAAGGATGCCCTGGAGCATGCTATCTTCATGGATGTAATTTGCCTACTCAGTTTATTCAGTGACATACTATGAATTCCTTGTTCTTTTCAATTAGTATTTTTCCCAACAAAGTAGGTCATACATATGCAAAGCAAATAAATATAAATGAGAGATACTGTATGTATTAGGCTTTAAGGACCACATTCACTAAGATCTGAGTTTGCTAAGAAGGTTTCTTGTGCTTTAAAGTAACAGAAATGTATTTTTCTGAAATGAAATTATGTATGTCAGTATTTCTAAATGAAATACTTTGTATCACTTTTAAGAACCATCATTCTGGACCTCAAATATTTGTAAGACGTAATGGATACATAGATATGAAAACTTATGACCCTTGTATTGTTTCACTGCAGGAAATAGAGAGTTTTCTTGTATGGATCTCTTTGGAAGGTGACTGGATATACTTTTGTATTATATAAAGCAACTGAAAGAAAATGTTATTTATGAGCACATCACTAAATCACTTTCCAACCTGTCTTAGTAAATCATTGCAAGACTCATTACTGTAATTTTCTAAACCTACGCAAGGTGTGTCTACTACAGCTCCACAAATGTGCTCAATAATTTCACTAACCATAATAGACTTGGCAAACTAATGGTATTCTGACTAAAAGGACATGATTTGCTGGACAGAGAGAGGAAAGCAATGGCTCTTAATTAATGTAATTTTTTTCTACTTCCTTCCTTTTATCCCACTGAAAGCAGAAGGTGGGTACCTACAGTTTGTGTAATTAGTAGTAACAGGGATAGTCAGGAGAGAGTTAGTGGAGTCAGTTGGAAGGTAGAGGAATGGTATGGTAAATAGCGAGTGGCCCAGAATGCTATCTGAGGCTGCATCTGCACTGCAGAAATAAGTCAGTTTGACACCACTTTAACAGTCATGGCTCAGTGTAATGGAAGTCTGGGAACTGTAGCCTTCTCTGTCAGAGAACTTGGTGCCCCAACAAACTACAGTCTTCAGAATTCCATAGCATTTGGAACCTTTGTACATGGAAATAATTCACTAATCCTACAAAATAAACAAACGAGAGGTGGTTAAACATTTCATAATATCACCTTTTATGAAGTCATTGGTTCTCAAATTCACTGCTTTCCTCAAATTTTGCAGCAGAATCATACAGCAAGAAACTTCCATGCTGAGCTTAATAGCCAGAACCTTTTGTCTCCAGGCTTATGGTAAAGCTAAAGTGGCTCTCTCTGGTACACATTTACATTTAACTACAATAAATCTGTGTTCATACACTAACGCTTAGGAGCATGTGGTGTAAGGAGACTGCAGGATTAAAATCAGATTTGAGAGGTACTTAGGGCCAAAGCAGATGGGCAGGAAGATCACCCCAAGGTTGCAGCAAACAGCCTGAGGGTGCATCCTGCTACTGTCCCAAATAGGAGAGGAAAAGATCTGCTCCTTTTGGGGATGGATTTGGGCTGCCTTAGGTGTCCCGGGCATGGCTTCTGGGCTCTCCGGGGGCATGTGATGTGTAAATGCCACATCCCTGGAGCAGCCAGAAGCTGTGCCTGTCTGCCCATCTGTTTCACACCTTACTCTCTAATGTGGGAATCAGATATCTTCATGTCACTCAATTACAGTATGATCCTAAAATTTCTTTCTTCATCTGAAAAACTACGTTACACCCTCATGGAGACATACCATCTGCTTTTCAGAGCTTCTCTTCTTACCAAACAGTTTAGCACAACCAAGCACATGGGTTAAGCTGACCCTTAGACTACAGAAGAGAGACAATTGATTCCTGTTTCAGCCCAGTGTTTCCTAAAGGATCATGCAGAGATAAGTTCAGAAATCACCACTTGCTTTTAAAATAAAATGAGCAAAATGAGTGACTATACTTACCGGGATCTGAAGAATAATTCACCACAGCAATTTTCAGAGGAAGGAGATATCTGACCCACCCGCACAAAGCTTTCAAGCCATCTTGTCTCTTTGCTATTCACGTGAAGACAAAACAAATAATTTTTTACCAGGTCTAAGAGGGTGAGATTGTCAGAGAAGAAAACTCTGAAGGTGACCAATCTATAACATTGAATGACACGTGTCCTTCTGGTGATTTTCTGAGGTGTTTGATTTCACTTGGACATTATATATAAATGCAGAAATGTAGCTTAGTTGGCTACCGAGTTATTATTCAGAAGGGAAATAGGGAGAACATCCCCTTTTTACACTTGGAAATATACTGAACCTGCTTCAGCTAGTCTACTTGCAAAGCAGGAGACTGAAAGTCTGTTTATACTACTCATTAGTCATTAGATAGGACTTTAGCAACTATGGATCCATACCATAAAATTACTGAAGTTCATTCTTTTTTTGGTGTGTGTGTGTGTGTGTGTGTGTGTGTAATAATAGCATAACACAACTACATTTTAAATGTAATGCAACAAAAATGAATGAAGTTACTTCACTGATGGAATGAGTGATATTTTCTAGTTTTAAAATGATGTTTTAAAGGGAAGTTTAAAACATTTTAAAGGCATTTGATCCAAAAAAATTCAGGTTTGCTGATATTCTCCTGTTAATCCTAACTTTTAAGAAGAAATAATGTAAAGTACTGAGCAGTGTAACCATTTCTCATCATATGACATAATGAGTAATGGAATGCATTACTTCTTAAAAAGTAAATTCCCAAGCCTTGCTGTAGGCATTCCCTCCAGACAGAAGGAAAAAGAAAGGAAAAGTGCAGAATTGCTGTACTTACTGCATATCTGATTAGGAACTTGAGCAATAGTTGCAGTTAATGGGACATGATCTGGGGAAAGACAACTGCTCTTTCCCATTCAGACATTTGCCCAGGAACAGCTGGCACTCACTAGAGGGAGGGAGGTGACCAGATGATATATGCATTTTGTATATGGACATTATAGGAAAATAGACTATTGCATTTATGATTGAATGACCATTTTGGGCAGTGAAAAATAAGAAATTGTTCTGAATAATGGCTACATACAGATAATATAAATAATTTTACAAAAAATTATGATTGTGTGGGAACAGATTATAAATGTATGTTTGAGTGGGCATACTTATGTTATTGGTTTGTTGCTGTTGTGTGCCCTCAATTTGTTTCCAACTTATGGAGACCCTAAGGTAAACCTATTACAGATTTTTTTTTTCTGGAGCTAAGAGTATGTGACTTGCCCATGGTCACCTAGTGGGTTACTGTGGAAAAGCGGGGATTCAAACTTGGTCCTAGTCCTACTCCTACACCATGCTGCCTCTGTCTTATTGGTACCTCTTTTTAATATGTTGCATAAAATGTCATACATAAACTACTTTCTTTTAGTCCCATTGTTCTGATTGGATATGAAAAAGATATGACTGCAGGTGGTTTTGTAACACTGAATGGGATTTAGATATTCAAAGAACAGATTTTATATGCCTTTGATTGTCCGAGACAAAAATAAAAAAGTAATTTCCATGTCCTGGGTCCCTTACAAAACATGTAATATGAACACAATTGACAAAAATATGCACATACTCATAACCACTTTCTTTGCTATTTCTTTGAATGTCACTGGTAGTATTTCCCTGTGACAGGCAAAATAAATTATGGTACTGAAGCATTTGCAAATTGATGCTTTAGGCTTGAATTCTAACAATGGCTAGGTCCTATAGATATAACATTATTTTATAAGTGTGAAAAGCACTTTCCCCCTTTTAAATGGAATTATGAAGTTCACTGAACCCATATGCTTCTGAACCTAGTAATGTTTTCAGGATGACTGTGAGAATAAAAAGATAGCAAGCAAAATAGCTGTGTATATGACCCATTTGCTTTCAGTGGGTCATTCTTTTTAGAACAAGTTACCCTGAAGAAATTCATTAATGCAGAGATGAACTTTTCAAAATATAGGCTTCTCTGCTTTACAAGAACACCTTGGTTACAGCTTCTTTTAAAAGTCATGGCACTACTAAAAAACAATTGTTTGCCTTCAACTGTAGGACAAGGGCACTAGTAAAGTGAAAGAAAAACAGGCACCCACTGTCACAGGACTGTTTTATTTGCAGTACATTTTAGAAACACAAGAAGCTTCCTTGTACTGAGTCACAGCATTGGTCCATCTTATCTCATTTTGTTAGCCCTGGTTCTTCAGCATCTCTGGAAGGATTCTTTCCTATCTCTAATTGGAGGTGCTCGAGATTGAACTCTGGTCCTTTTGTGTGCAGAAGAGTATGCTCTACCACTGAGCTACAGCCCTTCTTTTTGATCAAAATGGAATCACCTTTATATCAAGTCAGATCATTAGTGTATCCAGACTGCTGTTGTCTATACCTCAGCTTATCTGATGTGAAGCATAGCGCTGGGTACTAATACCATCTTTGTGCCCATTGGATATAATTGTTTCTTCCTTTCCTGGAAATTTGACAGGGGCCAGCACTAGTTTCCCAAGCAATGCTTTGACAAGCTTCAGTGGTCCGGGGTTTCATGCTAGAGTTGTTCTTACTACTACCTAGAGATAATGGGATTAAATTTGGGAACATTTACAGTCAGAGCATGTGCTCTAACGTAGAACCATAGTCCTTCTCCATTTTCTCCTATTAATTTTCTTTTCATGTATGGACCAATGTGACCTTTAAATGATTGCAGCATTCTGTTCAATGGACAATCAGTCTCCAATAATTTTCTTTTCTCTTTCCTGCAAGGAAGAAAGACCATGTTTGAAAAAAAATGTGTGCATTTGTTTAGAAATTGTTCCTCCATGCTCTCTATTGTAGTAGTGGGAGAAGGGTTTCATGCTGGAAATGCTCCTTCCAGTTGCAACATGGATATTCGCAACATTTTGAGTAGGGTGCATTTCTCTTTATGGGCTTAAGAGCAAGGGTTTGACTTCATTCCTCCTTGCCTGGTGACAGTCAAGTATGCATGCATGTATCCAAAGCTTTCTACATCAGTAGAACCTCTATGATATTTTAGAACAAGATGGTTATTTCTAGAAGCACTTCTGTTGATCATATTGTCATAGCAGTTCCTTTTAGAGACTAGTTTAATAAAATAAAGGGAATTACATGAGGACTTTTTGAATCCCTTACAACTGTAGTTATACTGATTTACAAATAAAACCCATTAATCAACATTTAGCCTTATGGAAATGTGTTGAGGTATAACTCCCAAAGCACTGTCAGATCCACCAACTGGGAATATGTGAATCCCTTTGAGAAATGTCAGTCTTGCTTCACTCTGAATTCTTCAGATATATTCCTCCAAGCAGAAAGCTCCAGATTCAGCCACAATCTGGTGCATTTCCTTCTTCTTTAGGAATATCACTGTCCCCATAGACAGAGCTACAGCCACTTCATTTAGTCTGATCATGCTACTGTAAGGCAAATTGGGTGGCAACTCACTTGTCAGGTTTTCCTGTTATTTGTTTCAAATGTAAATCTAACAACAGTGTGACAGGAGGATTACTCAAAAGATGGTTTTAAGCATGAAAGTGAACCAGATCAGCAGTCTATCAAGTCCAACGTCCTGTTCATTCAGTGCCTAGCCAGATATCAATGAGAAGCTCATAAACAGGACATGAGAGCACATGTTCCCCTGTAATTAGTATTGCAAGGCATGTTGGCTCCAATATAGGATGTGACATAGTTCTTGTGACTTCATAACCCTTGTTTGCCATATTTTCCATGAGTTTATTCTTTTTATGAAGCTGTTCAGGTTGATGGTTCTTTCATGGTGGAAGGTTTCAATATGTGCCATTTGAAGAAGTATTAGCGGCCTTGTTCCCACTATGTTTAAATCGGGATTGAGATCCAGGTTGAATGGGCATGGTTCCCACTGAATCTGATTTCAGAAATCCGTTCAGAAAGGGGGGGCATGCTTTTTGCCCATTTTTGCCCATTTAACCTGTGTCAAAAAGACACTAGTAAAATTTTTGGGCTGAATTGATTTATTTAGATTCAGCCCAAGTGGGAACCAGGCGGGTTCAAATTGGATTCAAATCTGCCTTGGTTCCCACTGGCAGCCTGGCCTGGGGGGGGCAGCATGTTTGCTCGGCCCATCTCTGGTCTCTCCTGGCCCCAGAATCCTTGGCCCAGCCTCCTTACCATCTTCTTTGGCCACTGACCGGGTTCCCTGCCCCTTTTTTTAATTTCCCATGGTTGGGGAGGCTGGGAGGAGGTCGCAGAGAAGCTGGAAGCCTTGCGACCTCCTTCCTGGCTTTTGCCTGGCTTCTCAGCGAGCTCCTTCCGGCCTTCCCAGCTATGGGAATTTTTTTTTTTAAAGGCACACAGAAGCCAGTCAGTGGTCAAAGAAGCTGGTAAGGAGGCTGGGCCAGGGATTTTGGGGCCAGGAGAGGCCAGAGATGGGCTGAGCCATCAAGCTGCCCCCCGCCACTTGCTCATTCCTGAACTAATTCCTGAAACCAGCACAAACATAGTGGGAATTACATTTTTCCAGAACCAGTTTCAGGAATCAGTTCAGGAAAGGAATTGTCTGGTAAGTAGGAATGGGCCCTGTGTTTGTCTTTTCTTAAACTCCCATTATTAGATGGGACTGTTAATATTGTGAAAGAGGAATGGGGAAGATGATCTCTACGCACTTTCTCTGTTGTCCATACTTATATACACTTCTCCACATATCCCTCTTTTTCATGAGCTACAAAGTGCCAAACATTGTAGCATTTCCTCATAGAGGAGTTGCTCTGGTACTTTAATAATTTTGGCTGTCTTTTTTGTTGTTGTTAAAGGGAAAACCTTCTGAAGTTCAGTAATATTCTTTTTAAAACAGAATGATTAGCATGAGGCACAGTATTCCAAGTTTGGTTGTATCTTGCAAAATATATTGGCGATCTCTTCAAATGATGCAAGCACAACACAGAATTCAGTTTTTCTGAGTAGCCACGAACTGACTGTATAAATGTTTTCATGAAACTGTACATCACAACCCCAAGACAATCAGTCTCTGCCAGCTCAGATGCCATTACCATGAATATGAAATTATGATATTTTGCCCCAGTGTGCATAATTTTACACTGAACCATATTTGTCATTTTAGTGCCCATTCTTCCTAATACAGAGAACTCTTCACAATGCCTGTCATGAAAAGAACTCTTCACAAGCTCTTCACGAGCTCTCACCTCAAAATCCATTGTGTTTTAACCACCAGAAGTAATTTTTGCATCATCAGGAAGCATGGCCATCTCACTGCTTATTTGTAATTCCCATTCATTTATCAACTAGTTAAAAAGCATTTGTCCCAATATTAATCCTTGTGGGACTCCACTGTTTGCTTTGCTACATCACTTGAAATATCAGTTTATTCCTGCACTTAGCTTTCTGTTATCAATATTTAGAAGATCCCTACTTTCATTCCATGAATGCTAAGTTTACTCAGGTATCTTCGTCCAGACACTTTGTCAAAAATGTTGGGAATGTATCACAGTATCTTTCTGATCACAAGGTTGCTGATACTCTCAAAAAACCTCTCAAATGATGATGGGATGGGATTTATATTTGCAAAAGTCATGTTAGTTCTTGAGCAAAGTATGGGCCTCGGCATGCTTAGTAATTCTATTAGCAATGATTTCTGATGGTTTACCCATGTTAAGCTAACTAGTCTAATATCTCCTACATCTCCTCTTTAAAAAAAGGTGCTATGTTGGCCACTTTTCAGCCCCCAGAGCTTGATCTTAAAGTCAGGTTGCTTATTTTAGTCAGAAGATCAGCAATTTTATGTTTGTGCTCTTTCTGAAGTCTTGGATTGGAGGTACAATCTGAAGCCAGTGATTTGTTTGCTTTTAGGTATTCAAGAAGGTCTAAAATATCATATGTTGTCATGTCACCAATATTACCCTCAGTTCCTCAGGGCCTCCTTTCCTGAAAATGTCATTTCAGGCATAAGCATCTGTCCTCCATATTCCATGATGATGATGATGTCTATGTCAATTCTGCCGTTTAGAGAACATGTACAATTGCATTCACAAATTATTCTCAGTAAGACTAGAAAGCTTTTTTATTTTTCATGATTATAAAAAGTTTCTGGGTGTTAATGGCCCATAAGACTTTCTCTGGTCTTTATGGGTTAATACACACAACTACTACCACTGGACCAATGTATATGTGTCTTTCTGGCTATGGTTCTTATCATATTCATACCTCCTTATAAATAAGACCTTGCTCTGTGTTCGTGTGTGTGTTTGTGTGTATTTAAAGGCTGTCTTTTCTGGGGACAAACAAGTCTCCATCTCCTTCAGGAAATTCCAAAACTGTGTTACATGTCTTATTTCCTTTCCTCACTTCCTTCTTTCTGACTGGAGGAATATATTTTTTTTCCTCTTTGAGCTATTGAGGCTCAAACTGAAGAGCTGTTTATCTATGCTGCAGCCTCTCTTTTGATCTATTTCTTGTTGCTTCCAGTAGTGATGTATTCACAGGAACGGATGTAAATACGCCTTCCCCTTTGTGGGTGGTATCAGCATGCCTGTGTATTTCACATGGTGTATTGTTGGAGTGCCAGATCTTTCCTTGACTGTGGGCGGTGTTGGCAGCTTCCCTGGACCCTGAGAGATTCAAAGAAAAATGAAGTACAGCTGCCCTATTTTTAATATGAAGGAACAATCAGGAAAAAGATTACAGATCTCAGTATGTGATACCTCTGATCACAAATAAGCACTGCTTACTGAGATAGGCTGTATCATTTTTATTAGGAGTGAGATCAGCTTCAGAGGAGGTTAGGTCTCATATAGTGGTCTAAAGAGAGACACGTGAAACAGAAGGCACTTATTCAGCCTTGCCACAAACATTTCTGAGCTGTTAGAATAAATGAATCATGCAGCCCCCATTCTCTGTGCTACAGATCTAAGTTTGGAAAATGAGGACAGAAGAAATAGCTTAAATTGCCTTTGCAGGCATTGCTACTTCAGCCTCTGTAATTCATTTCTGGTCAGGTTTATGTAAATTAGGCTTCTGCCTATGTCATTTATATGTTTATTGGAGTAAAACATAGAAGCGATACACTTCCTAAGGAGTTAGGTGTCATATTCATGTCCTGATACTATGTGTGTTCATATGGTCTCTGCTGATTTGGGAACAACTGCAACCATTAAGGTAATGAGAAAGTGGTATTTTTCCAGAATAGTAGAAAACCTTTGCTATTAATAAGGTATGCACAATGTGGCAGTGCAGGTAGTGATAATGATAATGATTTTGATGCTTCAAAAACAGTGTTATGCAATTATCTGTGCAATTATTAAGGTGTCTGGGCTCTTTTTATATATATATATATATATATATATATATATAAGAAAAAGACACCCAAGAAATGGAAACAGAGGATAAGAACACTTGCCTGATTGCTGCTACTTGCACCAGATATTCCTTATATAATGGATTTTTTGACTAAGGAGTGAAGGAGCAGCTCTTGACTGCCACTTTGAGCACTGGATCAAGTAGCAGCAACCACACGGCATAGCCCCGATCCAGCATTTTCCTGGCACAAAAAGTAGTGGCAGAAAGCTGCATCTTTTTTGCACTGGAAAAAAAGGCACCTTTGCTGCTGTGGTGGCGGTGTCTAAATGCCACACAGCCACAACACTGTCCACCATCTGGTTGGGCAGGTAGCATGATGCTGGCTTGCGGGTGGAGTCAGGGTGTGTTGCATTTGGATGCCACAGCCCCAAGCCATCGGGAAGCAGGCTCTATTTGCCAGTGTACTTAGCCTCTATATCTTTGTGTATAATGCTTAGGTTGATAGAACCTGGTATCTAGAGTCTTGGGATAACAAATATTTTGATAAAAGGAACCTTTATTTACATTGGATCGAGGCTCGGCTTTGATCACATGAAAAAGTTACAGGCAGATGGCTCTATATATTATACTAATATTCAAAAGAAATAGAAAGTCCTCTCTTGTGTTTCTGTATGCACTATCACCAGATGCTACATTGTTATCAGGTAACTGCTGAGAAGACACCTTTCTATTTCTTGTTAAAGATTCAAGAAATATACCTGAAGATGCATCCAGTTAGTAATATAATATTAAAAATTATGTCAATACAGAATAGCAGCCAGTAACAACTTAATATATGGAACCTAAAAAACCCAAAACAGCAATAAAAAACTGAACTGCATTTTAATAAAGTACATCTTTAAAGTATTACGGACACAGTTTATCATCACTTACCTGCTTACCTTCTGGAGCAGTAGTTTGGTAGTATTTTGGTACTCCAGCAAATGGAGAATGATAGGAACCACAGACTTTCTTCTCTAATAGGGACAAAATCAAATAGGTTGTGTTGCCCAAGAGTTATCTATAAGTGATGTTTATAACAATGTGTGGAGGTACATTCAAATAAATGTAACAATGGGAAATGACATGGTATAACTAAATAGTATGCAATAGCAGATACTTTTTTCAAGAAAGCCTAGTTTGGATATGAAAATATTAAATCAGATGTTTTTGTTTTTTCTCAACTGGATAATAGCATGGACTTTATCTTGTCTCTAGATGCTATTCTTGCGGCTATCTTTTCTGGCTTAACTAGCAGCTTTACTGAAGCAACCTTGTATGGACAACATACAAAATGTTATTCTCCCCACCCCTGTCTCCTTAAACTGTGGGATTAAGAGTCTTTGTCTCCACCCCCTCCCCAGATAATCTGTATCTGGAAGTCCCTTTTATAAATTTCTGGTCACATGGGTTTCTTTGGTTATGGTAAAATCCAAACAGGCAGAGTTAGCATCAACATTCTACTTGAACACTCTTAAATAACCAGGTTCTATGTTAGTCTTTTAGGCTATTTATTATATGCAAGCACACACAAACTCCCTGATGGAAAAAAAAAGGACTTTACAGTGTCTAGGCACATTATTTATTTCAAGGTTTTATATCCTACCTTTCTCTTTCTCTATATCCTTCATCCAATGAGATTAGATATATTCACTAATCCTCATTTATACAAACATTACTTTCCTCTAACTGGAAGACAAGATTTTAGTGATGCCTTGTTCTTGGCTGCTTTCCTTCAGATTTCATCTGCCATCTGATTGCATCAGCTGGTATCCTTTAATGTGGTACTTTTCTTGGGTTCAGTCTAGATTAACTCACTTTTTTCACTTTCTTATTCCTATTTGCAGTTTGACTGGCTTTATGCCAGGAACTAGTCAGTGCCTACACTGTTAGGAAAACACACAGATCGCTGAGGATGTGAAGGCACCCAATAACACAATGACACAGCAGTTGGAGGTAAAGGCCATAACTTTATCAACCACAGCACAAAGGTAGGGTTGGCCAAAGCATAAGATCTGGATCTGGAGCATTAAACAACATGTTTCATGCAAGCATTAGGATGACATAGGAGATGGCAAAATTGCCCTTACGCAATTATGCAATTGCACTTTCCAACAGGAGTATCAGATAATGTCCCTGGTCACCAGGAGATAAAGCAATGTGACCCCCGCAATGGCCACACCAGATGTCCTCAGTGCTCCTGGGCCCAAAGGACTCCAAATCCAGTGCTACAGATCCCTGGAAACCAGGCCCACCAGATCCAGGACCTATGATGCCACCAACAAAAGTTGTGACAAAACACCCTAACCGAGGGTGGGAGAGCTGAGCAAAAATGGCGCTGAGGAGCACATGCCACAGCCTTAAATAGGCCAGTGGACCAATCAGGAGCACAGGAAGATGGAGGCACCACCTCCCGGGCTCCCTAAACAAATGGGCTGTACCCAGCCGAGACAGCCAATTATCTACCACCCTTGGCAGCAAAGCAGGCTGGGACATGTAGTCCCAGCCAAAGAGAAGGGTCTCCCCTTCTGCTCCGAACTGCCAATGGCAGGCTGTCCTGCCTGTGCAAGGGCTGCTGGGGCAGAGGAACTCCACCTTAGCAGAGTTGTTACTAGGGCCTCCCCCCCCCCCCGCCCCAGCAATTGCACCGGCCCAGGTAAGTTGGGCAGTGCCATTTCTGCAATACACAAAGTATTATGCTTTATAAACTCATTATTTAAAATTTTCTGACTCTTATTTTCCACAAACTATAAGCCAAAATCAGCACTCAGTTGATATATCACACTAGTCTCCAGTGTTTGTGTTTCTTAATGCCACCTGAAATATGGAAACCTGTAGAAACTTATTCATTTTGAGATGCTATCTCAATTATTGTTCATATCACCAGATACGTACTTGATAAAACTGCATTTGTACATCTTTGCCTAGGAAACTTTTCTACACTTTTAATCCTGTACATGCCTACAGATTTAATATTTCAGTAGAACGTACTTTCCAGTTGAGCATGGAATATGGGAGAGATTTAAACTCCCAAAGGCTTCAGCCACATAGACAATGTCCAAGAATCCAGGGATCTGAAATTCAAAATGACTGGGAAATCTAAGGGGCTGTGCAGATGGGCCATTAAGACTGACCTGGGGTTGTTGGAGTCAGGGTGTAGTCCATAAGATGCACGGCAATGTGATGCTGTGCACCGCTCCACATGGCATGTTATAACACTCCTCTGGCACTGTGTCCACATAACACAGCACCAAAGGGGGGGGGGGGTCTTAAAACCACGGAGCCATGTATGGCTTTTTGTGGCTCCTTTTTGTGCCCTGGAAAGGCCAGTGTGTGGTTGCCACGGCCTCAGTTTGGCACAGCTAGAGGCAACTGAAGCCTGCCCATTAGGGGTGGTCTGCACAGCCTCTTCATTTGGGAATCAGTGGAGTATAGGGATTGCAGCCTTAGGTAGTTAAAATGGCCCTTAATAATATGCAGTTTATCTAGTGTCTTGATTGTAGTTTGAAATAAAGAAATCACTTGTATATTTGCTATATTGGTGTTAGTTTATTAGCCAAGAACCAGTTACTTATCTTGTAAAACATAATAATAATAATAATAATAATAATAATAATAATAATATGATTTATTTCTATACCGCCCTTCCATAGATCAGGGCGGTGTACAGCATATAAAAAACAGTAGGACATAAAAACCATTAAAACAAGCCTGTAACAATAAAACAATAAAAGCAGTAAAACCAATAAGACAATAAAATCACAATAAAATCACAATTCTCCATATAAGTGCTAGTGCATATGCCGCAGCAGAACAGTGGGTGGCATTACAACAGGCAGGTAGATAAAAGTCCATTCAGCGGTAAGCCTGGTTAAATAAATAGGTCTTTAAGTCCTTTTTAAATTGAGCAAGGGAGGGGGACAAGCGGAGATCGATAGGTAGAGAGTTCCAGAGACAGGGGGCAGAGATGGAATATGCCCTCTTCGTCGTACTCGCCAATCTAGTCTCCGGAACTCTCAGTAACCGCTGACCAGATGACCTAAGTGTGCGGGGCGGATTGTATGGGGAGAGACGGTCCTTCAGGTACCCTGGACCCAAGCCATATAGGGCTTTATAGGTAATAACCAGCACTTTGTACTGAGCCCGGAAGCGAATCGGCAGCCAGTGAAGGTCTTTCAGAATTGGTGTTATATGGGCGGCCCTGGGAGCACCAGTGACCACCCGCGCTGCCATATTTTGGACCAGTTGTAGCTTCCGAGTGTGATACAAAGGCTGCCCGATGTAGAGTGCATTGCAGAAGTCCAACCGAGAGGTTACCAGAGCGTGTACTACGGTTTCAAGGTCCCTCCGGTCCAGGTAGGGACGCAGCTGGCGAATCAGCCGAAGCTGATAACAGGTGCTCCTGACCGTCGCGTCCACCTGAGAAGTCAGATGGAGCGACGAATCAAGGAGCACCCCCAGACTGCGTACTGTGTCCTTCACGGGGAGCGTGACCCCGTTCAGGACAGGTGGAACCACCTCCATCCCTGGACCGGGAGAACCTATCGCCAGTACTTCCGTTTTCTCTGGATTCAGGCTGAGTCTGTTTTCCCTCATCCAGTCCATTACCGATTCCAGACAGGCCACGAGAGGAGCGACGCCATCCCTGGTCACTGCATCAGTCGGAGACATAGAGAAGACTATTTGGGTGTCATCAGCGTACTGATAACACCGCGCCCCATGCCTCCGGATGATCTCTCCCAGCGGTTTCATGTAAATGTTAAAGAGCATGGGGGACAGAATGGCTCCTTGAGGAACCCCAGATGTAAGGGCCCTCTTATCGGAGCAAACGTCCCCCAGCTGCACCATCTGGAACCTCCCAGAGAGGTAGGACCGGAACCACTGGAGCGCAGTGCCCCCGATTCCCACCTCTGCCAGGCGTTCCAGAAGGATACCATGGTCGATGGTATCGAAAGCCGCTGAAATGTCCAAGAGCACCAACAGGGACACGCTACCCCTGTCGATGCCCAGACGGAGATCATCGACCAGGGCGACCATGGCAGTCTCAACCCCATAGCCCACCCGAAAACCGGTTTGAAATGGATCTAGAAAATCCGTTTCGTCCAAGATCGATTGAAGTTGGAATGCAACCGCCCTCTCGATCACCTTCCCCAGAAATGGCAGCAGCGAGACTGGCCGATAATTATTATGAACCAGGGGGTCGAGGGAGGGCTTTTTCAATAACGGTCTTACAATGGCCAATTTAAGATGGTCAGGAAATTGTCCCTCCCTCAAAGATGTATTAATAATTTGGCGTAACAGCAAGGTTACCGCCAATCCCCCCTGGGCCACTAGCCACGAGGGGCAGGGATCGAGAGAGCAGGTTGTCTTCCGAACACTTCTAAGGATCTTGTCCACATCCTCGGTACCGACAGACTCAAACTGATCCAGTACAACAGAGTCCACGGAAGCTCTAGATGCCTCTATTCTGGGTTCTGCTTCAATTCTGGCGTCCAGACCTTCGTTTATCCGAGAGATTTTATCCGCGAAGAAGTTGTTAAATTGGTCACAGCAGGCCTTGGTTGGTTCAAGGATCTGGTTCGGGGCAGGAGGGAGCTGAGTTAGCTCCCTCACTACCCTGAACAACTCTGCTGGACGCGACTCCGCGGACGCGATACGAGCAGCGAAGAACGAGTTCTTAGCTGCTTGTATCGCCTCTCCATAGTCCACCAAAAGGAGATCTAGGAGAGCCTTGTCGGATAAACGCTGGTGTTTCCGCCAGGCGTGCTCTAGTCGTCGCAGGACCCGCTTCCTTGCCCGGAGATCTTCCGTGTACCAGGGCTTCCTTTTGGAAGCAGGCCTGAGAGGGCGCTTGGGAGCGATACTGTGTATAGCCCTAGAGAGATCCGTATCCCAGGTGTTAACTAGGGCATCAACAGTGTCGCCGTCACTTCCAACCATAAACCCCTCTAGGGCTTCTTGGAACCTATCAGGTTCCATCAGCCTTCGAGGGTGGACCATTCTAATAGGTCCGCCACCCCCGGAGGGGATCTGGGTAGATGCCTTGATGCTTGCCTCAACCAAGAAATGATCCGTCCATGACAGGGCGGAAGTGTTGGTGATTTCCGCCCACGGATTTTCCATGTCCGTACAGAAGACCAAATCGAGTGTATTCCCCGCACAATGCGTTGGACCCGAAACCAACTGAGACAGGCCCATGGCTGTCATGGTCTCCATGAATTCCTGAGCCGCACCAGATGGAACATTGTTGACTGCGAAGGGGATGTTGAAGTCTCCCAGGACTAGAAGCCTGGGGGACTCCAACATCAGCTCCGAGACCAACTGTGTCAGCTCGTTAAGGGAGTCTGTTAGCGCACGGGGTGGCCGGTAGACCAACAGAATCCCTAGACTGTCTCTAGCCTTCAGGGTCAGGTAAATACACTCGATATAGGTAGTCTGACGGACATGGTTCCTGGTTAGAGACAGGGTGTTTTTATGCACCAAGGCAACACCCCCCCCCCGCCCACCTAACCTGCTCTGGTCCTTCACCGAGTACCCGGAAGGGAGGACCTGAGCCCACACAGCATCCGCCTCAGGCCCAAGCCAGGTCTCGGTTATGCAAGCCAGGTCACAATTGTTATCCTCGATTAAGTCATGTATGATGTGGGATTTGTTCTTGATGGACCTGGCATTGCACAGGAGCAGAGACAGGGTTTGTGGTACGGCTGGAGTGACCCTCAGGCCCCGTTGGTTAGGAGAAGGACTGGAAGGAGAGATAGATATTAAGCATCGATCTCGCCTTCCCCTGCAACGCCAGTCCTTTCTCCTACCGTCATACTTCCCCTTGCCCCACACAACTTGGATAGGAGCCCCGCTTGTGATGGGACAGTTATCCCCTCCCTCCTCAGATAGAACTCCCTCTCCTTCCTTATTAAAATTCTCCATCCCCTCCACAGCAAAACAGGGTGATAGAGGGGGGGATGAAGGAAAGAGGTGCCACAGTCAATATAATAACCGGCTAGATTCATTGTTGCTAAATGGAAAAAAAAAAAAGCCTGTCCGCCGCTGGCCTCGGCGTGGAGCTGGGGTGGGTGGTGTCTGAGGGTTGGGCCACAGAGGCCTTTCCCCTCCCCTTGCTCTGCTGCTGCTCCGCCTCACAGTTGGTCTCCTTGGCTGGCTTTTAAGGCCTCTGTGCCGCCGCTGGCCTCGGCGTGGAGCTGGGGTGGGTGGTGTCTGGGGGTTGGGCCACGGAGGCCTTTCCCCTCCCCTTGCTCTGCTGCTGCTCCGCCTCACAGTTGGTCTCCTTGGCTGGCTTTTAAGGCCTCTGTGCCGCCGCTGGCCTCGGCGTGGAGCTGGGGTGGGTGGTGTCTGAGGGTTGGGCCACAGAGGCCTTTCCCCTCCCCTTGCTCTGCTGCTGCTCCGCCTCACAGTTGGTCTCCTTGGCTGGCTTTTAAGGCCTCTGTGCCGCCGCTGGCCTCGGCGTGGAGCTGGGGTGGGTGGTGTCTGGGGGTTGGGCCACGGAGGCCTTTCCCCTCCCCTTGCTCTGCTGCTGCTCCGCCTCACAGTTGGTCTCCTTGGCTGGCTTTTAAGGCCTCTGTGCCGCCGCTGGCCTCGGCGTGGAGCTGGGGTGGGTGGTGTCTGGGGGTTGGGCCACGGAGGCCTTTCCACATAAGTGGGAAATACCCTTTTTAAATTATACAATGGTTGGTTAATAAGACCTGGCTTTAATAAGGGGAATTAGTGATATATATATATATATATATATATATATGATTTTACTTGTAGATGGTGGACTTCGCTAACTATCTGTGAAATAATTGGGTTTCTCAAAGCTACTGCATATGGTTGTTGCACAGAATAAAAAGATTATTATGTTAAATGAAGGCAGAAGGGAAGACGATCACATATCTGATAAGAAACTTCTTGTTCTAAGATAGCTCTTTAGCTATGTTCCATTTTCAGATGACACTGAAAACATGTAACATAAACCATGATATCACTCTAGAGGGTGCAGTGAACGCCAGAGTGTGAGTCTTATTTTTCCCATAAGAGCAGGCTTGCAAGCTGAATAACAAGTGACTTCTAAAAATGACCTCCAGGGGAAATTGGTTTTACAATCTCTTTTGTATGCCAACCTAAATTATATGGATTGTGGCCCACATATTTATATGCTGAACCACAATATTGTGCTTTCATACAGGCAGTTTTAGTAGCAATAGCAGAGGGGTTTTCCCCTCCTCCATAATCACTGGATTCAGAATTTCAAACCTTTTAAAAATAAAATGCTTTTAAAAAAAATTGTAATAGTTTTTTAGTTTGGTTTACACTGTTGTTGTCACCATGTGGAAAGTCATTCCAGAATACAAGTGTCTGATATGCCTTTATCAAATACAAACTTGTCTGAAATGTATTTTATTGGTGCTGGAAAAAGTACAAGCAAGAAATAGTGCACACAATCACGTTAGCCAAAGCTGTGATATTTCATGACACTTGTTCATCTCTCTTACCTAAATGTCTTTTGTTAATAAAATAAATAAGAATCAGAAACTACTAACAGTAACACATTGCATTTATTATTGTGGTAAAAATTTTATAATCTTGATTTAACAGAGAAAGTGGCCTGTAGCTTGCTGGCTCTTTTGGGGTCTTTCCTTTCTTTGTAAATAAGAGTTACATTCACCTAGGTTTTACTCACAACTTATCCATTGGTCCTAAAATTTTGGTCCTAAAAAAATTAAACATGAGTAGGTACCATGTTTCTCTGAAAATAAGACAGTGTCTTATATTAATTTTTGCTCCCAAAGATATGCTAGGTCTTATTTTCATGGATGTCTTTATTTTCCATGAAGAAGAATTCGCATTTATTGTTGAACAAAAAATTTGAACATTTATTATATATTGTATATACATTTATATACAAAAACTTTGCAAGGTGTTACTTTCGGGAGAGGCCTTATATTTAGCAATTCAGCAAAACCTCTACTAGGTTTTGTTTTCTGGGGATGTCTTATTTTCAGGGAAACAGGGCATAATATGTCCAGTTTGAAAATGTTTGAAATCTGAATATTGTAATCTGGATCATGATTTTTTTTTTCAAGTGCATAGAGTCACTATTATCTGTACTGTGCACTATGATTAATATTTTGCATCATTTATTACCCTTATGCTGCTTCTTGTGTACACTGAATTGAAACACCATTGTAGTATGCAGCATTCCTTCTTTATCAGTAGTAGTGATTCAGTTCCCATGCTAAAGGAGCTACCTTATGGATTCTTATAGCCACACTTGCTCATAAACAAACTGACCTTTAAAACTGGCCATGAAATCTATTTATTTTTTTAAAGAAAAAGAACGTTCCAAATTTCAAAAACAATAGCTGCTTCATTACCTTGCTTAATCTACAGTGAGTTTTTTCTTGTCTGACTAATTTTTTCTTTCAGATCCTGTGATTCCCTAACTTCACATGATAATTCACAATTTTCATATCTGAGGATAGATAGCAAGACCAATAAAATGTGTTACTATCCATCCTTCCAACTATGGCCTCTTCCTGGATGTAGTAGTCACAGCTTTAAAGTTATAAAATGCACAAGGAGAGCAATAAACTGAAGATTTTGGTATTTTCCTTTAAAGGGCACATCTTTAAATAGATACTTGCTCTTTCATTTGTTAAATGTTTGGCCTCCATTGTAAATATAGGTATGTTTCTTACATTGGTTTGCACTTGAAAATCAACCCAGGGCATTCAAAGCCTGCTAGATTTGTTGAACAGATTTGTGCAAATGCATTATTAATTTAAGCACTAGCTATAAAGAGATAAAGGCGAGATATCACTGGAAACATTTGTAGAATGTGGAATCTAATTTGTAAATTAATGGAAGAACAATTTTCCAGTCATGATTCAATCATGTGCATCCTGTTGTTTATTGTAAAGTGTTATTTTCTTTATATTTTAATTATCCTCACCAGAAGAACAGCATCCTTTTTCTCTGACATGTTAGCTTGACATAGATATAATTTCGTTTTATTTGCTGACACATTCAAGTAATGTATCCCCTTCATCTGCAAACTGAAACTGAACAGCTCGGCAAGTGTTCCAACATGTGGTTCTGGCCCATTGTGTTTTGCACACAAAACTAGCAGAGGGAAGCAGACTTCTGACACATTTAAATCATATTGTATTTTTTTGAAAAAGAAGCAACCTCAAGTTGCATTGGCACTTAATTTAGAGTAGGGAAATGTTCTTCAAATTAAGTTCTCATTTTTTTCCTCACGGCTCCGGATCACCATTTATTTTTTCTCATAAGAGGCATTTTCTTCAAGAGTCCAAACTTTTTAAAAAGTGATATATTCTTTTGTCTGGAGAGAAACTATGCAGACCGTTAATTGAAAACTGACATGCTAATTTTGTTTGATGAACAAGTTCAGTGAAATTTGATAGTGCTGGTTGATCCAATAAAAGATAATCATGTCCCTGAATGAATGTCTTTATATCTGTGGGACAAAAATGGCCAGCATCACTTTGATCTCAGAAGGAGGGAAGCTAGATTAGTAGTATAGAACATGAAAGGGAATGTAACAGTGGTTGCTAACGAAAGTAATTAAAGCTAATTGAAGTATTTGAAATATTCTGGAATAAGCGATTTGTAGGCTGGAAACACAGTGACGAAAAGAGGGCCTTATAATAATATTGGAAAGTGATAAATGGGGAGGTATGAAATTAAATCTGTTTTGATTTCTTCTTCCTATGTATCTTACAACCTCACCTCTACCATGATTTGAGAACATGTTGTCCTACTTGAAATAATAATTAGCCGACAGAGTGAAGTAAAGATATTTATGCAAATACTGACAAATATAAGAACTAATCTGGATCAGATCACCTCAAGAGCCACCTAATTTAGCATTATGTATCTAACATTAGTGTTGGGCATGCATATGGGAAGCATCCATGCAGACATCAAGGGTCTAGTCCTATGTTCATGTGTATCCACAGTGACATGTATTGTTGTAATAATTTTTTTTTTTGGTTAATTTAACTCCTAGTCAGTGACTTACACTGCTTTGTTAACCACCTCCACTCCAACTTTCCCACACTGATGTTTTTGAACCTGGAATCAGAATGGATTTAATTTACATGTGATGTACACAAGGTACTTTTTTAAAAATTTAAAAATCAATCAAAGTGAAGCCATGACAACATCATATCAATGGAGCTGAAATATCCAACAATAGGATGAGTACGTGAAATATTTAAACATTGTTTATTACTATTTAAAACTGAAAGAAATGAACATAAAATTAAATCTTTTAAGGTTATTTTTTTCTTTTTCTTTTTTTCTATTTTGCACTTGTGACGTGATTTCCCATCACCTCAAAAGATCTATAGACCAAACACTTGAGTGGCACATAGTCAGTGGAAGTTAGTTATAAGATTTCTGGTGTAGCACAATTTGCAGCCATGCTAGAAGGCATGTGCAATTAAGATTTTGTCCAACAAGTAACTATTGACTCCTGTATATATAGAAAAAAGATATAATTAAGACTACTTATTAATTGTTTGCGCCATGACTTTACCAATCTCATTAAATACCTCTAGCCATAAAGTATGTATTTTGTGGAGTACCACGAAAGGTGGCATAATGTTTCTCTGAATCACTTTTTGCCATTGAGGTCACCACAAGGTGCTCAATTATGTTATCAATGCTCAGTGCCTCTTTCAGCTTGCAGGTAGAAAGGCTGCCTTTGCTGTGAAGAGATGCAAACCTCGAGCACAAGGTAAAGTTTTAAAATTTGGGTTAAGGGAAGGAAAGAAGACAGTCCATGCCCAATTTAGGTTTTTGGCTCTGTGTCATATAAACAGTAAACATTGATCCCAGAAAGAATTCAGAGTAAAAACACCTCATGTTGTTAATCCCTTAACCATTTCCCATTGTAGAGTGGCTATTGAGAAAGGAAGTGCAACTCTCTTCTTCTAAAATCCAGTTGTGACAATCCATTTGCTGGCATGACTATTGAAGCAGCTGGTGGGAGTGGGTAGGGGATGCTACTGCCTCTCTTCTTCTGTCACTGAAATCAGCAATGTCGATACACATTGCACAGCTGCCCCTCCTTGCTCACTTTCCTAAGTAGACTATTATACAAGCTGGTGGGGAGGCAAGATGTGAACAGAAGGGGATTGTTGCCGCTGCTGTTGCTGCTTCTCCCTCTCTTGAGATGGAGCAGTGGCATTGATCCTGGTCATAGGGCTGCCTCTACAACATCCATCCCTGCCAAGATCATTGAAGCTGGTGGTGGGATGGTGTGGGAGAAATACCACTGAGAGAAAAATATCACTGCTCCTGCTGTCATTATAAGAAGAACAAAGGCAGCAGTCAATGGATTTAATTGATAAGAAAGAAGATTTTGACTGAATACTGGGAAGAACTTCCTGATGGTAAAAGCTGTTGGGCAGTTAAATGGTCCAGTTCAGAAGGTGATAGACTTGCTTTCACTGGGAGTTTTAAAATTGAGAATGGGTGGCCTGTTAGGTATGCTTAAGTTTTCTACACTGCTAGAAACTGGTGGCACAGTGGTTAAATGCCTATACTGCAGCCACTTACTCAAAACCATAAGGTTGCGAGTTCAAGACCAGCAAAAAGGGCTCAAGCTCAACTCAGGCTTGTATCCTTTTGAGGTCACTAAAATGAGTATCCAGATTGTTGGGAGCAAGTAGCTTACAGTTGTAAACTACTTAGACATTGCTTATGCGGTATGAAGCGGTATATAAATGAAGCTGTTTGTTTTTTGTTTTTATTCCTTTCAGCTCTACAGTTCTGTGCTCATATCCTAAGCATTTTCTATACACTGTCTTGAATCTTTAATGCCAACTGATTTGATTGAATGAATTTTAGTAATACTTTTAGGAAGAATTGGATTAATTTGCAAGAGTGGGGCCCTAACAACACCCTTCAAGACCGGATCCCTTTTTTTATACCGGAAAAGCCAAGAATCCCTTAAGTAAGAATGCGGAGACAGGCTTTGTTCATTAAAGTCTAATATTTATTAAAAGGGGAAACAAACATCTAGCAATGAATCATGCATTCATGCACACACACTCCATGCTCCAAGAAGCAAAAGAGAAGAAAAGCGGGAAAAGTGGGAGATGGGCGAAACTACGAGAAATACTTCCGTAGGCTTCTCCGAGGTCCGGTAGAGATGTGGATGATGATAAGGCACAGCCGGTGGATGGCCGAGGGAGATAAAGTCAGAGATCAAACTGACGTAGGGTCCAGCTGCACTCTGAAAATAGCACACTTGCATTGAACAATGCTAGGTTTACGTAGGCTCAAACTGGCCTCTTGCAATGGGCTTAATGGTCTAGCCAAGGCTTAGACAAAGGCGTTGAGTGCCTGGGCTTTTGTTCAGCCAAAGTGCGATGATAACGTACACAATAAGTTTGGGCCTTGGCATAATCTAGGAAGGCAAGCAGGTCTATGAGTGAATCATTTAATATATTCACATTAAGTGTGAGACTCTGAACAGAGTCTTGAAGGTGATAGCTCTCCCATCTGGGCAACTCCCAGACCTTCCCGTGAGGAATTTTCAAAGTTGTTTTGCAGGAGTCTTGTGAGTCTGCCTGCCTGACCTTCTGGTTTGTGACTTATAAACCCAGTCTCGATAACAATACCCTGGTGGCACAGTGGTTAAATGCCGTTACTGTAGCCACTCACTCACAGTCTCAAGATTGTGAGTTCGATACCAGCCAGGGTATCCAGGGTTGATTCAGCCTGGCATCCTTCCAAGGTCACTAAAATGAGTACCCAGCTTGTTGGCTCTAATTGGCTTACACATTGTAAACTGCTTAGGCTGTGCTTAAGTGCACTTAGAGGTATAGAAATATACTGGGTATTGCTATTGCGAGTACAAGAGAAGGAGAAATATATATTTTTGGCTGCATCCAAAAAGTGCAGAAATATTCCAGTTTGTCATTACTTTCACTGCTCAGTGCTATGGAATTCTGGGAACTGTGGTTTTGTGAGACAATTATCCTTCTTTGTGAGAGAGCTCTGGTGCCACAATAAACTACAGTGCCCAGAATTCCATATCATTGAGCCATGGTAGTTAATGTGCTGTCAGTCTGAAATATTTGTGCAGAGCGATTGCATCCTTTGAGTTACCTCTCACTGGGTATTTGTTCTATTATAATAATTTTATCACACACACACCATCCTTAGTTAACTGCCCCTATCAAATACAACTAGAAGCAGTGGGTTTAGTTACTAGAAAATGGAGCTTGATTTAATATTAATCTCTTTAAGAGTGACTGCGCAGTTGAAGAAGCCACCTAGTAAGCTTTGAGAATCTTTGACTTTTCTTAGAAGCTGTCACAAGAAGAATTGATAGGCAAATGTCAAGTGTTTTAGGAAGGCAGAATACAGAACCAATTTAGCCTGGGTATTCTTGCAGATGTGTCATTATTTCTTTCTGAATCTCCTTGCCTGATTTAGAAGCATTTGAGTGACTTTGTACAGAACTATTTTAGCTGCTATAAATGTAGAGGTGGGAAGTCTCTGCTGAATAGTTTTAAGACTACCAATCTGTGCTTAATTTTTTTTTTCTCTTTAACATGTAATTGATTTTATTCTGAATTCTAACTTGATATTAGATGCAAGAAATAGAGTTTGTTTAGGCAGGTTTCCATCTACCTTAGTGGGGTCTTGCATCTGTTTACAACCCACGTATGTTGCTATCTTCATACAATTTGGGGAACATCTTTCTTTTTCACTGGATGATTATAGTAAATTGGGGCTCATACAGAGAACATAATATCTCCTCATGAATCAAAACTCACACAGTATCATTACATCATTACTGCTGCCTTCCTGGGAATTGGGGTGACAGAATGCATCCATGACCATCTGATCAAAGTTTATTCAAAGTGATATACCTACTCATTCTGTATGAGGCATCCAGTTGAAAGTAGGGCTGTGGAGATCAACAGCATCATAGGTGTGCATACTAATGACATAATTCAAGGGAGTATTGCTAAAGGTTGCCTTTGCAAAACTGCTGTGTTGTTTCTCCCCCTGCAACCTCTCTGATCTAGCTTCATTATGACCATCATCACCCTGACATTTCAGCCAGCAGTAATATGCAGGTGGGAGCAGGTTCCCAAAAGGCAAAACTGGGAGAACGAATTGCCAAAACATAGACTCTGTAGATGGATGATTCTAGGACAAAGTCACTTTGTGTCTTTCATCACAGTTTAGAAGACCTTGTGTGAAGTGAGATGCTGGGCAAGGCTGCATGGAGCCAACTAATCACAGCTTATGCAATGCAGTGTTTATGTGTGTGTGGTGGTGGTGGTGGGTAAGTGAGGAAACACACACACACAAGGCTTTTCTGTAGATGGAACTATGTAGAAATCAAGACAGGGTGAGTTGGGAGGAGAATGGTAGAGATCTGAATAGAATTTTGAGAAGCCGAGAATGTGGAAGTTACAGTGTTACAGTGTCCAGTGTGTTGATTCAACTTAAAGCTAGATGTCTATCTTCATTTTTACACAATAAATCTTCACAGCTTTTATTTCGGAGCCCTGGTGGCACAGTGGTTAAATGCCTGTACTGCAGCCACTCACTCAAAACCACAAAGTTGCGAGTTCAATACCAGTAAAAGGGCCCAAGCTTGACTCAGGCTTGCATCCTTCTGAGTTCGTCAAAATGAGTATCCAGATTGTTGAGGGCAAGTAGCTTACAGTTGTATATAAATGAAGCTGTTTGTTTGTTTTGTTTATTTTCTGCCCCTCTCTCTCTGGATGTGTTTTACTTTAATAACTAACAGGGAAGACACATTGCACTGAACCCATAGATGAACACTTCCACTTGTCCAATATACTGTAGAGGTTGCTTTCAACTAGCATATCTAGAGAGAAATCCTAAGGGTAAAGGGGCAAGATGAGAACCCAAGAGTTGGAACAGTGGGGCTGGCATGGGAAGGAGGATGCATCACACTTTCATCCATTTCATTCAAAATTTGGAAACTTAAGCAGCGCTACCTCAGGCACTGATGTTGCATGAGGGGCTTTGAAGATTTAATTTGTCACAACTTTATTTCAGCATCTGAACTGGAAGTGATTGTAGACACCCAACCGTACACCCTAATGGCATGCAAACGGCCAAGTCACACCTAAAGCATTGCCAATACATTTATGTTAACCTCAGCAGTATCTTTCAGCTTCTTCAAAAGACAGCAGTTTTTCTTTGTTTACAATCAACTGACAGATCCATCCATATTTTCATGTACTGAGGCAAGAAATGGTAGTTTAGGAGTCACCCATTCCAATGGGGCAAGTTGTGGCTTGTCCTGAATCATAGCTGTGTCCTACAGTTTCTTCTTTGATTTGAATGGTTTATTCCATAGTTTCTCCTTACTCTTAGAAGTTTATCACATGGGGCACTTACCACTGCCCCCAAACATTCCTGAAGTGTTGCCCAAATGTTTCAGAAGCACCGGAGGTGAGGTCATCCGTCACATTTCTGAAATGTCATTGAGGCTTCCTGCTTTCCTTCCACCACTGAAGCATTTGTGGTGAAGACTTGGGAAAGCCATTTCTATTAATGAAAGATCCTGTTAATAAAAATGGCTTTTCCAAGGCTTCCCAGAGAATGTTTCAGTGACGGAAGGAAAGCGAGAAGCCTCTATGACATTTCAGAAGCATGAGAGATGATCCCACCTCCGGTGCTTCTGAAACATTTGAGCAAAACTTGGGCAACACTTCAGGAACATTTGGGCAGCAGTAAGTGCCCCGTGTGATAAACTCCCTTGTCTTCCTTCATTTGCTCAAATCCCCACTTTTGCTGCTGGGCATGGCTTGTCCGTTCGAGTGGATTCACTATACTTTTCTTGCTTGTGTTTTAAGTGTGTTTTAAGAAGGAGCCAAAAGCAGGGGAATGTGCTCTCAGCAAAGTCCACCAAAGGCTAAAATTCCTGGCACAACTTTACTTGCTGAATAGAAATGTGGACTCTGTCCTTTGTTTTGAAGGCATATAAACAGTGGGGAAAGGACCAAATACATCTCTTCTTCTTTTTTCCTTTTCCCTGCAGAATAATTTTGTCATGGGAGTATAATGCGAATGTGGGAAATATGAAAATGACCATCTGTCATTATGAGAAATGTCAAGCAGAGAAGTTTAAAATGTCGGTTTTAAACTTCTCCTCCCTCCCTCTTTTCACAAAAGAAACCAATGTTCATAGCAGTCTCCTTTCCCAGTATTTCTGAGATTTCATATTTGATAGACTAGATGCCTTCAGGGCTTGAAGAGTCTTTGTGTTAAGAATCCACCTGATAATAACATTTCACTGGGAATATAATAATTCTCTTTTGCTGGAGGCAGTTGGTAAGAAAACTTTCAAAGAAAACTAAATAGAAGTCTCTTATTAGCTGGGATATGCTCCTATTTCTTTCACTTTCTATCTCTAACTTACTACAGCTGTTAAAATAGACTGATGGATGTGAGTGCTGCTCAGGAAAACACATTTATTCCCCCTCCCACAAACTTTTATTTAACACAATAGCAGTAGCACCAGCACCAGCACCAGCAGCACCAGCAGCAGCAAACAGCCTTTTCTTCTTTACAATTGAAAATTTAGGCTTCAAATAAGACAGAGATTCATTAGTACATTATACTGTAAATTATAATTCTTTCTTCTAAGTGAGCCTATTTAAAGTTCAATCCTTCCCTGCATCCTAATATTTTTAAACCTTTTTTCAGCCAAAGACATACATAACAGCATACACGTGTAGTGAGAATTTTCATCCACCAGCCCCCTTTCAGTGTTGTTTAGTTAATAGTAAGGTACTGTTTGACTTTTTACCATAATTGTATACAAAATTTGCCTTGTTAAGGTTACAGTCCTCCCTGCCTGTGAATATTCTTGAAGCATTCCATACAACATTTCACAGTTGAAAACTGGGACACATGTGGCCAAGCAACATCAGAGTATGGTCAAGATGGTAAAAACTATTAATGAGAAAAAACACACAACCTAGAAGAAACTTCAGAAGTTTGTATCTGTCTTTGCCAACTGAGAAGGGCACTCTTTCTTCTCCTTCCCCTCCCCTGCTGAGTTAGTTGAGTGCAAACTACTTCTGCACTCTGAATTCAGTTTGCACTAACTGAAGTCAGCCTAGGACAGTGGGAAGAGAGAGAAACTTAAAAAGTGGAATAACAGAGAATTAATCAAGACTGGAGAGTACAGTATGTTGAAGGCAGATTCTTACAAGCACCCAGTCGATATGGCTGTGTAGGGCATCATTCCAGTTCCAAAACAAGAGCTATGGAAAGTTATATTGAGGTCACGGATGTTACAGTTTTAGTTTGTACAAGATCAGTGGGGTGGTACAGACCGCCCAAAAGGGGCAGTCTGAAGCTGCCTCTTTAAGTGGCAAGATGGGGCCAGGGCTGCCTCACTGGCAGCCCCAGAGGCCCCATCCTGCCGCTTCTGAATGCCGTGGGGAAGCAGCAAACTGCCACTTCCCTGTGGCCTAAAAGTGGGGTGCAGCAGGCACCCCGCTCTCCCTTGACGCCCTCCCACAGAGCCATTACGTCAGGTGCACACAGCATTGTTTAAACACTGCGCACGCCATGATCCTATCATGGCACATCTGTATGGATGGCGACATTTTAAAATGGCGGTGTCCATATGCTTTAGGGTTGGGGAGGGTGTGAATGCTGTGCCTTCCCTAACCCTAAAGGCACCCAAAAGAACCCTAATGGTGCCTTATTTTGACCGTCTGTATCGGGCCAGTGAGTACAAACAATACCACACTGACAATTCAGTCCATACAGGGCTTTCAATCCCCCTCTGAATAGATAATACCATTGGATACATGTGGGCAATGCTTGAATGTAGGAGATGTAGGGAAAAATGTTCTGGGTTCAGATTTTTGTACAAACATGCCACATTCAAATCTGCCAAACCTATAAGCAAATTGGGTGACTTTGGATGCATAAATCTTTGTTTCTCATAGTTTTGAGATAGCAACACAAAAGCATGCAAATTTTATTTTCTAAGTTACCAATGTTATTATTGGAAGAAAATGCAATGAGTCACATTTCCATTTGTGTGACCCTAACTCTTGAAAGAGCCAGCGCAGTATAGCTCAGTCCTCTTGGATCTGTAGTACATCCACTATGGGATGTACATTATCTCAACCATCTAGTATTCCTTGTAATACAAATTTAATTACAGTGGTCTAGAGATACTTTAACAAGTGACATGGTCCCCCCATGTACATGAACAAGATGTTATGCTAACGAATTGCTTCAAAGTCTCCATAGAGCAAGTTGAGAAGGCTGGTGGAACATCTCTGTTAATTGTGACATAGACCATCTGTTATTAGAGCCTCACAGAGTTATCAAAAACATTACCAGAAAGTATGTACAGTAGAGTAGCAGAAGTAATAAACTAAAACTTCTGGATATGGGGTGTTCTATATGCAAAGTAATTCCTGCTACAAGAAACATTGCATAAAGTAGCTGTTCAGAGACCTCTTAGCACTACTTATAGTAGACCACTACTTCAAGGGCTAATGCAGCAATCCTCTGTCTGATAATATATTTTTAATATATTTGAGAGACATTTTTGGTCAGTTTTGTCTCAAATGTTTCTTCACTGAATAAAATTTGATACATCCCAGGTAATATAGGCTATTGAGAGGGACTTATAAATGTCTCAGTAATTAATGTGAGTAATATATTCAAGAAATATCACAAATATAAAAGGGAAATCAACACAACAGAAACTATCTCAGAAAATACTGTAACAAAGAACACGAATACCAAATGAAAGATGTTTATACAATATGTAAACATTAAAAAAATTCAAATCTTAAGTCTTCCAAGGATAAACTGATGGATGAAGGAGTGAATGCATTTGGCCTTCAGTCTGTATTCAAGGTCTCAGTGTAGCTAAAATTAGCTTAATAGTATGCACATTCATTGAGGAGTGTGTCCCACTATGTTCCATGTGTCTTATAACAAAATATGGTCAAAATTAAAGCAGAATGGTTGCCTTACCCAACATGGAAGGATGAGCACCACTTCTGCTCAGAGTATGATCCACCTGTGGTACGAATGCAACCCAAGTTTAATGTCTCTGAATATGTACTTTGGCCAAATCAAGTTGTTTTAATTAATAGTTAGTTATGACTAGTTTTAATTCATGGTTAGTTATACCTCCAAGTGTCCCAATTCGGCAGGGATGATCCCAATAAATTGTCATTGTTTGGTTTTAAAATGTCCTGGTTTCTCTCTCCTACCATTCTCCCTCTTTTTGCTCAGCTTATTTCAATTGCTGCAATTGAGTCCAAGTACAGAAGTAATTTGTACTCAGTTAATTCAGCAACAGGGAGATAAGATGAAGGATAGAATCTTGCCTATCTCAGTATGCTCAGCAAAACCATATGGCTGAACCCTCTCCTTGCTTGTATGTTCTTCCACATTAATAACTTCTGCCATTGTGACCAAAATCTGGCACTGCTTGGCCACATATGTTCCAGCTCACCCATGAAATGTTGGAGGGTATGATCAATGTCAAGGTACCTTTGAAAATGTGAAGGTACCTTTGCTAATGAAGGGGATTTTTAAATAGTGACATTTTTGTAATATTAAGAAAAAAGAAAGAAATGATATATGATGCCAAGAATTGCTCTATTTCAACCCCAATTTCCTTGCTTTTAGGCATTAGCCTGAACTTTGCACTTTATAAAGGCTTTTTATGCAATTGACATACTGTATAATGATATTGGGGGGAAAAATCTCAGTTTCTGTAACCATGCCATCATTGATTAAAATTCCTGTACAGTTTATCCAACTCCCCCCCCCCCCTTTCCAGGAATTGAGTTTGCAGGGAATCTGGCTCTTAAATCCCCACTATCATTACTTGCTTGACATTCTCTACACACACAGCAGAGAGAATTTACCCTCAAAGGGCCTTGGCTGTTACAAGAACTGCAGGAATGGCACCTGAGCAGTTTTTACTGTTGTTTTAATAACATGGAGCTTAATTTATAAGCTGCATGGTATATTGGAACCAACAATCCCACCATTTTCTTTCTACGGCCCCTTCCTTCTAACCTTTGCCAATTTCTTGCTCTCTTTCATTCAGAGTGCTCTGTATGACTCTAGAGTTGTTTAGTACTTACACTCCTATATTTTGGCAGTAGCCCTCCAGTCCCATCAGGTTTTTTTTAAAAAATGACTTTCCAAATATCCACTGAGCCACACATCTGGTGTTTTTTCATATATGAAAGATGTTAAGATCTGAGCTCTATCTGCATACTTAGAATGTTGTTGTAGGTGATAAGCAAAAAGGAAGCATGAATTAATTTCATTTTTTAACCATAACAAGTGCATGTCAGCCTTCCATAAAAAATGATCTGTGGAGACTATGGAAATGTTCTCCAACTGTATTTATACAGGTAGAGTTTATGCACCCAAGGCTTTCCCCCTAGTTTGAAGCACTGTAAGGTTTATGTGCAGAGGTGAGATGGTTAGAAATCACTATATATATATATATATATATATATATGCCATTCAGTTAGTGTGTGTGTCTGTGTGTTCTCCTTCAAGTCACCAGCATAAATTTCATAGGGTTTCCTTAGGTAAGGAATATTCAGAAGTGGTTCTCCCAGTTCCTTGCTCTGACATATAGCTAAATGAACCTGGTATTAATTGGTTGTCTCTCCTCCAAGAACTAACCAAAGCTGACCCCGCTTAGCTTCTACAATCAGACAGGATCTGGTACCTTTAGGGTATTTAGGCCTACATCTGCTAGTAAGCCACCATTATAGATTAAGATGCATGTCTCTGAAAATATTTATTTATTATATTTATATACCGGACAAGTCATTAAAATGGTGTGCAATAAATAAAAATAAAACAGCAACAGCATTCAGTACAACTTCATTGCAAGACTATTTAGACTACAGATATATAAACCTGGGTTATTGTAAATGTCTGCATTCTTGTCTGCAATCTTGTACACAGTGAAATAATTGAAAAGCTAATCGTGAAGCAAATTTGTATTCTTTTGTTTCATTTCCTTTTTTAAAGGATCTGACACATTTGATTGTCATTTTATTTAGACAATCCATAACTGAAAACTGGTCTGGGATGTCTTTATCATAGACCTCAGAGTACTTAAAATTTCATGCTATTTTGAGACCTTCTATTTTCAAGTAAATCAATATAGTTTTACATAAACAATCAGAATCAATAATCTCCTACAGTGAAAAGTACAAAAATGTAAATCATTGATATTTAGGGATTAGGCCCCTGTGGGTCCTCTCTCTCTCTCTCTCTCACACACACACAAATACAAAACAATTGCAAATATTTAACTGGAAAAATCCACAAATACATCAATGTGACTATAATGAGGTTTGAAAAGAGCAACATTTCATAGACATTGCATCTATAATGCATGCTACGGTACTTGAGCAGCCCAGTATGTGCAATCACGAGATTTCATAACAGCACGAGTAGGACACATACAATTACATGATGCATATTGTTGCCAGTTCTAAGTCTGCCTTTCTTGGTGTCCCAGGGATTCTAAACTCAGTCCAAGGTTTGATAAACTCTAGAGTTTCCTAAGAAGCAACATCTTTTGGATTATTTGGAATATTCAAACCATCATAAACTGTTCAGCTTCCAAATAATATAGACATATACCGTATATACTTGACTATAAGTCGAAAATGATGGATTTTGATATGACCCATGGATAAGTCAAGGGTAAAACTTAGGAGCATGTAATAAAGGATCTAAAGGATGAAGGAAAGGAAAACTATGCCACAGAATTTACAAAATTCCAGCAGGCCTAACTATTTGTGCTCATGCTAAAGGCTGGATGAATGAGAGAGCCGTGTGTGTGTGTGTGTCAGTGCTTCCAAGGCAGATTAAACTCTTGCATTTCACCATACATACATATATATAATATGAATTAAAATACAGGACTTACATTGACCCGTGGATAAGTCGACTCAGTTTTTTGGGGTCAGTTTTTTAACCTAAATTTCTAGACTTATACATGAGTATATACAGTAAGCATGCAATAGGGTACACTATGTTTCATCATTCATTTTTATGTTTAGTGTACAATCAGAGAAAATTCTGTTATAGAAGGACATAAAAATGTCATAAATTTACTTAGAAGTGTACAATAGGCAGAGAGCAACTGGTCATGGGTGTTTATACTGTTTTATGTCTTAAAATAAAGATAAACAATCTCAAGCCTGGCTTTGTTATCTTAAATGCTGAAGGAAATATCAATTAACATTCTTCTGTATTTTACCAAGTGTCAAATATTTCTGGGGGGAAAAATGCTGTGGTTCAGGTATTTGGGTCATGGACAAGGAACACTGTGGTCTGGCTGTTTTTAATCTGCCAAACACATGGACATTTTTGTTAAATATTATTAACTGGCTAAGGACATAGTGATGACAAAATTATTAATGATGATAATTCATTTTGAAAAATGTAAACAATATTTCAGTTTATCCACTACAGTCTTAGCCTATATTTTGAACTGCTGTGGCAAGATTATAACAGTTGGCAATGTGAAGTGATGAGCCAGTAGCCAATTACATCATTGCACTAACGCAAGACCTGTTGCACTAGTGGTTGTGCATTTTTAGAGTCAGTGTAAGGTTGGTGTCCAATTATTTTTTTATTGCACACGTGGTCGTGGAAGAAATTATGGAACTTGTCGTATAACAGTTCCATAATGTCTTGTGCCTCTTGCACAATAGGTTCTGCAACTGTTTGTCCAATTGTACAATTGGTTGCAAAACTGCCTTGTAAGAATGCTTACTCAGAAGTATAATTTGACATAGCGATCCCCAAATTTTGATGCTCCATATGTTTTGAACTTCAGCTCCGTGAATTCCTGACTGTTGACCACACATCCATAGATTTTGGTATCCACGGATAGTCCTGGAACCAAACCATAGCAGATACTGAAGGCCCGCTATAGAATGCTGGACGGCATCCTGTTCAGTAGTAGTGAGATTGTAAAGTGAATTTGCTATGACCAAATGTAGTTCCCATACCCCACCTTTTCATTTCTGGCAGTGCCCCAAACAAGGAATTTCCAAGGTGCTGTGACATTGAAAAATGATGTCTCCAAGTGACAGGGTACTTTGAAACAGGCAATTCAACAGAAACTTGAGGGATCTCAGCTTCCTATTCTCATCATGCCCTGAAACCAGGAATGCACTGCAGACATCATGTCCTGGACCGCAGTCTGCAGGTGGCTCAGACATACTTCACTTGGTTGCTGTCAGACCAAAAAAGTTGTTTTATTTATTTATTTATTTATTTATTTGGTGGAGGATGTTGGTATGCCAGATGTAACGATGATGGAGCTCTGTTTTCATGTTACCATCTGATGATACATCTTGGTCTTTATTAGTATTTACTATTATTATTATTATTAATATTAGAAATATATTTCAAAACCAGGTTTTGAAAGGAGTCTTGCAAATCTATGAAGTAACATTCACCCTGATATGATTTATAGAGACACTAAGGAAAGTGAATGATTTGTCTACTATCAAAACAGACAACATACTGTGTTTCCCCTTCTCTGTGTTTCTTTCTCATACAAAATGGACAGAATGAATTCTGGACTAAGTATCTTTAGACATAATGATTGACTAATTAACTTCAGCCAGCATTTAATGGAGCCACTTTGTCCCCTTGCATCATACTTGCATGGTTTTTCATTTGTCCAAGTCTTTCCAATAGAAGTAGAATTCATCCCAAAAGACTTAAGAGTTAAAAACCCATCGATCTTTTTTCACTTAAGGAATCTTCACAAACCACCACATGGTAACAAGAGATGCATTTTACCCTGTCAGTGGAGGGCTAATCTATGTAATGATTTCCTTTATTCTTAACTTTCAACTGAGACCCCCCCCCCCATGCTGCCTTCTCAGTGAGTGCTAGACATACTGATTTTATTTCATTAGGATACCACATAGACTATTCTATTTTTCAGTTAGAAACATATCAATGTCCTGTTACCTTCCTGCATTTTGCAGGCACCCACTGCTAGACCATCTGCTTTCTTGGCAAATATGCATCCCCATCCTTTCTAAAAAGTTACTTACAGGTTTGCTGTTCAGTACATGAGTATCAAGAGGCCTGAGGAAGGAAAAATACCTTTTTGGGGAAAAGACACTAAAAGTACTGCAGGCCTGGCAAAAAAAGAAAATTCTTTCTGTTACTGATAGTGTTGTATAGTGTGTGTGTGTGTGTGTATACACTAGGCTTGTTGAAGAAACCTGTCTCTTTCATTGCCACAGTTGATAATGTCAGGCACAATATGATTTACTACAAACTAGGTCCACCAAAGTTTAAATTGGGCAGTATGCCATCCTGACAGATGGAAATGAGGAATCAGGTATTACATGCCTCAAGTGCATTTGCACAGATATTTATTTTATTTTATTTTTGGCTAAGAGTACCAGCAACAACTGTAGAAATGCAACAATACCACTGTTCCAGCCAAGAAAAATAAAGGACACTTTGGGGTTTGTATGAACTGGGCTAGGGAAATTGATATCTGGATCACATTGGTATTTTTTTTTTTTTTTTTGTTAAATGGAAGCTGGGATATAGACAAATATAGTTACTGCTTTCCATGAGTATTTTTTTGGCAACCTTGAATATTGTATCTCCTTGTTTTCCACTGATTACTTTAAAAGTTTCATAGATTGTTTGTTTAGGAAACATTGCTCCTGCTCTTCAGTAGTTTCATTTCCCCTCACTGATATCAGTACATATTTAAATCTGATTGCTTTCGTAGCTTTAAAGAAACAGCCTTCTTACTACATCATCCTCAGTCATCCATATGATCCTGTCTATGGCAGAATGGGCAAGTACACCTATTGCCATGGCTCAGTTGATGATATAGTTTTCCAACCTATCAGATAGCAATATCAGCAATAGCAGCTTCATTTATATGCTGCTTCATACCACAGTAAGCAGTTTCTAAGTGCTTTACAGTATGTAAGCTAATTGCCCCCAAGAAGCTGGGTACTCATTTTAGTGACCTTGGAAGGATGGCAGGTTGAGTCAATCCTGAGCCCCTGGCTGGGATTGAACTCACAACCTTGAGGTTTGTGAATGAGTGGCTGCAGTACCAGTATTCAACCACTGTGCCACCAGGGTTCATAACACTAATGAGAAAATAATACCCATGGTGTTTTCTATCCTTGTTTCACTGTGGCATCATAGCCTAAGGAAATTATTTTGTTAAATTCAAGGGCAGATTAAATTGGTTGGGCGGCTGGAGTAAATTCAGAAACAGGCTTCCTTTGTGTGTGAGTTCCATTGTTGGAGTGCTGGATTTGTGGTGCAGCACAGCAGGTCTGACGAGTACTCCATTGGACCAAATCCACCCCCTCAGGTCTGAGGGAGTATGTGGTTTTGGTTATCAGCTGGTGTAACTGAGGATCTTGTCTCAGACTTAGTGACCTTAGTGCACAGCCAACCTCCTTACGTACTCCATAGCTAGGGAATGAGACTGGGGTGGGCAGGTTTTCTTGGGGGGGGGGGCGGTTATCATGACAATGTAAGAGGTTTGTGGTCAATCTATACAGCTCTCTAGAGTGTATTTTGTTCACTTGGTGTTGGTGGCAGCAGGACTTGCCCATGTCCAGCCTGTTCACCTCATTCCAACAGTAAGCAACCACATCCTGATGACTGACCACCAGCCAGCAGATGGTGCAGCAACCATCCTTTTATTCAGAAGGAAGGAGGAGGTTGTGGCGGTGGTGGGCAGAGCCTATAGTGGTCAGGACAGATGGGATAACAATAGCTGAAGCCACTCCTTTTGCATTATTTATTTATCACAAATCCTGCAGAATGAGTATATACATACATGGACACTAAAAGATGGAAGAATGGGAAGGGGAGATGGGAGTTGTCACTGGAAGCTTTTCTCTACTTGAGTTACCAGCTCGACTATTGTGTGTATTAGGAGAAGAGTGTGAATTTTTATTATTTAAAACAACATACTGATTTAGTGCTTAACCTCAGTTCAGTTAAAAAGAGCTTTAGAAAAATAATGAGACATTTTGGGGAGTAAATTGAACAGAGGGTGGAAAACAAGAGAAAAAGAACAGCGGGTGGAAAGAACCTGAAAACAGGGAGGAATTGAGGAATTGGACACTACATATTTTGTGCAGATAAAAAAATACTTCAAATACTGTGAGAAAGGAGATAAAGTGCAATAGTTGGAAATATTGTGTGTTTGGACATAGCAAACCCATGCATGTATGTGACTGGGAGGAAAAACAGCGAAAATGTTACTGTTAATAGCTCTGTTTGCTGCTATAATCCTGGAATCTTTTATAAACAAACACAAAAGATTATCTTTGTCACAAATTCCTAGCACTAGCAGCAACATTTTAATAATATCCAGAGGCTATTTTTTTTTCTCTTCCAAGGTATATCACAGAAAAGGTAACTCCAAAAGCACTATAATTCCAATCAAAGGAACTTCCCCCTCCTTGCTGGACATGAGACAATGCACAGGGCTGTTTTGCTAGAATAGTAAGATCTTAGGAGCACTGTTCATTTCAAAAAGAAGGCATGCCCATCCAGGCCTCTAGAACCAATAGTGAGCAAAGACACAGAAGAGATGATGATCAGCTAGTTGTCTATACCATCATGACATTTGAACATTTATTGACCAAATTGCCTGCCCAGATTCCTTTGTCCTGTGTCTTTTCCCTGCCATCTGTAGAGGGTTTGTGTTGGTTCAAAAGCAGCATCAAGAAGTCCAAAGTGGTAATAAATCAGGCTTTCTATTGTAAGAGTTCTCAGTTCTTGCAGTTGTCTGTTTTGCCCTGAAAGACAGTGGTTCCCATACTCTCTTCCTCAACAGTGATAGAGATTCCTGAGGTATCTTCTGAGCATTCCTTACTAGCTCACATGCTCAAAATATTATTTTCCTCTCTCAATTCACCTAAAGCAAAAGAAGTGTTGTTGAAGGAAAGACAGAAGCAAATGGCTGCAGAACACCAGCTGCTAAATTCAGGAAGCTTTATTTGTGGCAGGGGAGGTAGCGATGGTGAGGTTGGCTTTGTCAATATTTAATGGTCAGTCTCCTCTGCCAAAGATGACATATTCTTTTAGGGAAAATGTAAAATTTACCTACCAATGACATTGAATTTTTCCAATAAAACATGTTGGTCACAGTACATAAAGCTAAAACCATTTACGGGTTACAGAAGGGGGAAATGGACTTCCCTAATTACAGTTTGACAAAGGACAACACATTTGGGTAAAAAGAAAGAAAAGAAGAAGAAGAAGAAAACAAAGGAAATGAAATCTTTGAAAATATTATTGGTTTTCCTGTTCTACTCAAAACGTCTTTCTTGTATTCTCTCTTGGCACAAAATAAACCTATTCACATTTGTATACCTTCGGATGTGCTAAAGCATAGGAAAAGGAAATAGCTGCTCGAAATGGTGCATGGGAAAAGCATCACACATGGTCATCACACACATGGATAGTCATACTTATTGCTATATGCCATCTGTTTTGCTGTACTCAGATGATGATGTGCATTCATAAAACTTGGTGTAACTAGACAGTTTAAGTAGATTACAGCTCAATTCATGCAGCAGAATGGTAGAAACCATCCAGAGCATAGTAAAAATCTTAGTTCAACTTCAAATTGTCAGTAGGCATCTTTAATTAAAAATTAGGGCCCCTTCCCCAATTTATTCCTTTAACTATGTAGGACTAGGGCTCATATGAATCGTCAAAGTCAAAGCTTTATGATGCAGTTAGTACGGAAAAATCCTGAGGAAACATTGATCCTCCCCTGATCGTATTTTTTAATGTTTCTGGTAAGTAGAATTTTTTTCTAACTAATTTTTATTGAGTTTTTACAATAAAACACATAAAGTCTGTAGATCAATGACAAAAACAACAATTAACTGCAAGGGTCAAAGGTCTGTATCTGATGAATAGTTATTCTGCAGCAGAATCCAAAACTTAGTTCTCAGCAAGAGCCAGAGAGTGTGGCTTGTCAAGGTGTAGAATGTCCATCCAAAGATCCATCTGTGAAGTAGGAGGTTGGATCCAGTGGGAGTGATGATTAACATCGTCAATAAAGATCATCCAGTTTTCTTGAAATGGGTCAGTCCTTTTGTGGCCAATGCAAAACCTCTTTGCAGCAGACAGTTTCTTCATCAAGTCCATACCCCAAATTCTAGACCACCAGTTCTCAATGAGTAGAATTTATTATATATAAAGATAAGTTTACATCATATTTAATGTGTTTTCCAAATGAAATATGTGTTGAGTGTAATAGTCTCCACTGACAGCCATTCATGCTTTTATAGAACTGTAGTCTATTGGAAGTCATTTTGTATACTTCTATTGAGAGACAATCATTGAATTAAATTGTATGCAAGTGAATAGTGATATTTTAACAACTTGTAATTTGAGTGGGCTATACTGCTGTGTTTACGAGACTTTTGGAAAATGCACTTGAAATAGCTTCTCCTCTTTTCTCTCTGAATGGATAGAGGAATGCTTTTGCTGCTCCCTACCCCCTTGAGAAGCTGTAATGATGACAACTGGCAGCTATTCCCATTGGTGAAACAACCGGGGAGTGCCACACATGGGATGATCCTGGCAGTGACTATCCCTGTCTGGCCCAAGTGCTTATTTGGGCTTCAGTATGGGTTCCACCAGTCACCGTATTGGAGGATATAAGTGGGATTTTTTTAAAGGGACTATTAAAATTGGTTGAGTATTGCCTCTTTGTGGGGGAGGAGATTTCATTTTGTATTGTTGTGATGTGTGTGTGTGTGGGGGGGGGGTTAACTGAATAGTTTACTATTGTTTACTGGACTGTTTGAAACATGCCTCAGATTGTTTGCTGGACTGTTTGGAACATCCTTCAAATTATTAGTGTTGTTATACCTTTTTAATGATTTTGCCTAATTGGCCTTTCCATATTTGGCTACTTGCTTCTTTTAAAGTTCATTAATTAGACTTTTATTTGGGCAGCACAATGCAGGGCAAGAATGAAATGCCAAATGTCAACTTTCTGATGACATTTTGAAGCATCAATGTAATTTTAAAGCATTGAGGATTTTCATACCAGCTCTTAAGCACTGGTAAATCACCTCTCAAACATTGAGGAAGCACTTGCGTGTGAAAGCCTGGCACGTTTCCTCATCGTCAGGAAATTGTCGGCTCCCTCTAGCATCACTGAATCATTCCAGGAGAGGGCATTTCCTCTGAATGTAAAGTTTCCATTCAGAGGAAATTCCTTCTCCTGGAACAATTCAGTGACACTAGAAGGAGCCAACGATTCCTTGAGGAAGCACCCCAGACTTTCACACATGCACACTTCCTCAATGTTTGAGGGACAAATTACCAGCACTTAAGAGCAGGTATGAAAATCTTCATAGTGTAATTTTATCCACTCTTGGGGTGTCTTCAGAGTCATCCGATAAGAGGCCTTCTTTTGGCAACATATCTTTCAGGAGTAACAGTTTGATCCCATTAAGAACTAACAGTCCTTACTGCAGTCTACTTGGCAGGACCTTCCCTCTGTATTCTCAGTGTGAGAATGTGCTTTTCAGTTAAGGGGTTTCACTCTTGAAATTAGCTTGCTAACTGCTTTCCCCATTGCAGATTGATATAACTTAGATAAAGTTAAGTCCATGTCTAAATCTTGTCTTGCCTTCATTTGCTGATAGGAAGCAGGCATGTAGCTTAATATTCAACGGCACACTTACATTATCCATAATAACCTTTCCAAACAGAAGCCAAGAGTTCAACCGCGATTCAAACGGACAACACAGAGTGTACTATCAGTAAGAGATACATTAGGTGATGATTTGGTTGCTGAAATGCATTGTTTTTAATTAAATCACAAGGGAATGTTACATTAAAATCCCAAGCCAATGTGACATAATGGCAAATCTATGTTCCTGGTCCTTAGTCAAGATATTGCATTAAGCTGCCAATTAGATCAGTAGGAAAGCATTTCAAATTACAGTAGTAGTTGTACAGAGTAGATAATTAGAGCAAGTTATGAGTGACAGAAATTACTCGCACCAATTTTGTTTTCTTCTTCATGCTTACAAAAACTTTTTTTCTTTTTTCCCCCTTAATGTAATCTGACTATCTATGCTTAACATTCTCAGCTTCTTGATGTAGCTTTGTGACCTCTTAAGCAAATGTTTCCTTCTTAAAGATTCATTCCATAGGTATTATGTTGACATTATTCCTGTTATTTTACCAGCTCATAAATGTTCTCCATTCTTGACTTTGTTAATTTTCTTGCATGTGCACATTGAAAATCCTTTTTGTATAGCTGCACTCAAATTCAAGTTTGTCATTTTCTGAGTAAGACTGCAACCATACACACACTTATTTACTGGGGAATAAATGCAACTGAGTTCAGTGAAATTTATGTCTGAGAAGAACGCATAGAATTACACTATAAATAGACCTTTTAAAAAACTGAATGTAAATATTTATTATGGAGATGATTTAATTAATATTAAGTGATTCTTTGTGCAAAGGCATACTATATAACTTCTTTTACATGCCATAATGTTAGGCAAAATCATCTGAATCAAGTAATAATGCCTTAAACTCCCTTGGATAGGACACCAACTTTGATACTGAAGTCTAATATTAAATTCTAACAATTTAATATCCCTAGGTGTTGATTAATAAGCACCTAAATAAGATACGTTTATTTCACAGTTGTAGAATTGGCTTTAAGTTTTCATAGAATGAATCTTTTATCCTTGTTCACTCAGATTGTACAAAGAGCCATGTTCTGACATAGAACCCTAACTACAGAGTAGGCATTTTACAACAGAGTCAAAAAATCCTATGCTTTCTATAATGGCCACAGAAGCCCACGGAGAAAGATTGAAACTCTTTAAAGTGCCCACCAGATGGGAAATAGCTGAAACTAAGGGACATTACCATTGTGTCTCCCACCTACCAAGAAAACAAACGGGAGAGAGGTGGATTGGCTGGGAAGGTCTTGAGGACGAGGATGAGGGATTGTAGTCACAAGCTGGGATCCGGAGTTAGGGGCTGACAGTTTTAGCAGGACAGGAGATTGTTGGTAGAAGGTGAAGTAGAAGGAGTGTGTTGGGGGGGGGGGAGAGAAGTGGATTCATGGGGAGGGCCCTGAGAATGAGACTGTGGCAGCTGGGATCCAGAGTGAGGGACTGGTGGTTTTGGCAGGACAGGAAATTTTGGAGAGAAAGGGAAGCAGAAAGATGGGGCAAGGAGGTCAAACTACTTAAACAGCACCTGCAAACTCACGAATAAACAAATCCACGGAAGAGGAAGAGAAGCCAGCAAACGTAGAGGGCCAATGGTGTGGACATTTAAAAGATAGCATTTATTTTACAGGAAATTATAAATGAGTGTTAAGTGCACCCATATGATTTTTCCTCCTTTGAAACAACAACAACAACAACAACTTTATTTATATAGCGATGTAAATTTACACAGTGCTGTACATACAATCTTATAATTAGACAGATCCCTGCCCTCGGACTTACAATTTGAAAGAGACAGCACAAAAGGAGAAGGGGAAGGTGGTGGGAAGTATTTTACTAATTTAGCAATAACAAGTAATTTAGTAATTGACGAGTGACACTAAACAAATAATTAAAGTGATATGACTGCTTTGCAGTGTCTTGCATTATCTGTAAATGGCAATTGGTTTTCTTCTTCGATCAGTTTTCCACGATTTGATTAGAGATGGATGAATCTGCCAGTTTGCTTTTTCCTACTTTCTTTTATTTTGTTCTTCATGACCTAAATAAATAAATTGTTAAGCTGTTAACCACCCCCACTGAACCAAGTGAAACTCACAATTATCTGCATTGGCCAAATTGAATGAGGAAAACTATTCCTAGTATGAAAAAGACCAAGTTATTACAGCTGCCTGCCTCATAGCTGTTAAAGATGGGAAGACTGCCTGAAAGGTAGAAGTGGCAACCCGAATATCAGCTTCTGAAATATGGCTGAATAAGCAGAGATTTAAAGCCAGACGGTGAAGAGTGAAGCACTCAAAATGCTTTGCCTGGTTGGGTAAATATGTCAGTTTTGCTTTATTCCACATTCAGGTTTTTTAAATCTCAAGTTCTTAATGTCAAATGTATGAAGAAACTGTAATTACACTTAATCATAAATTAAACTTTAAGCCTTAAATCCAGATAGCAATATCTTCCCTATGTATAATTCTGCAGCTTCTCAAAGTATGTTAGAGAAGAAAAATCAAACTTCTGAATATGAACTCAGCTTTTATTTATTTATTTGTTCCTTTTACATCCTATCTTCCTCCCAAGCATGGGACTCAGAATGGCAGTGTTTAACTTTTATCACATTTATGCTAATTTTTGTCTACAACATTGTGAAACGTACCAGTACAGTATCAGTTTGCTCATGTATTTATTTAGAAGTTTATTGCTTGCTAGCATATTATGACTTTGCTGTCTATCTACTGCAAATAGGTTATTGTGCTATTATTTGTACTGATTTATGAAACTCATGATTTTATTCAGTTTTCTTTAACTCTTCAGTACTTTTTGGTTCATTGTTATTACATTTATACATGCATTCACAAAACATTCCTAAGAAAACAAAATGCAGTAGCTGAAGTTTTGATTTCTCAGTCAGCTTGTGACTTGTGTTAAGAAAATTCTTGTTTGAACTAAACCTCATGTTGACAAAAAGACAGAAATGATGTACAGTATGAGCATTTGCTTAAAGAGTAATCGTTGTACCTCAAAGCTGAATTAGTGAAAGGATTAGTTTATGTTACTATTCCTAAACAGCCAGAGTGGTATTGAGCATTGCGCTATAACTCTAGGGATCAGAGTATGACTCCTCACTCAGCCATGGAAATCTACTGGGTGACTTTGAGCAAGCCACACTCTCTCAGATGCTCTGTCATTTGGAAGTATGGGTCACCAAACATAATCTAGTAATGCCGCCACCTCCCCCTCATGCCTCTTTTAATCCAGCACAGCAGACCACACACTAAATATTTTATATAGCCATGTTGGATTAGCCAGTTGCCCACTTAGTAGTACTGAGGGTGGAGGGGGGAATGATTCTCACAGGCAGCTCTCACAAGCAACACAAGTCCTTTAAAAAAAAAACCTACTGCACATTGTTATGGTAAACAGGGATGGGTAGGGCAATTGATTTGGCAAGATGAATTTCATGATTGTCTTACAGCTGTCAACTGTGTACCTAGGCAAGAATGTTTAGATAGGCTGCACTGGTGAGAATTTTGAGTTACCTTGATGATGGAGGTCACTTGTCAAACCTTCCTTGTGAATGGAGATGTCATGGGCTTCTCAGCACTGCTATTAGGTAAGCAGGAGATGAAATCCATGAATCAGTTCAGTGTAATCCAATATTTGGAACCAGGGTGTTGATACCAAATGGAGAAAGCAGGAGATTCTTCCCACTCTCCTTTGCCCTTCATAGAGTAGAGAATGCCTGACATGGTCTTTGCTGCAGATTCTTATGAAAGAAATAAAGCCCCTGGTGAAAGGCAAGAGTGTTGTTTGTTATGGAAGCACTGAAACCCCCCCCCCCCCTTCTGCTCTCTCATCCATTCAGTCTTTAGTGTGAGTGCAAACAGTTATCACTGCTGGAATTTAGTAAGTTCTTTGCCATTGTTTCCTTTGCTTCACCCTTATGATCCTTTGTTACATGCCCCTAACTTATTTGATGTATCCACGGGTCATATCAAAATGATATTGTCCCCAAAACCTGCCCTTGACTAATACATGAGGTTGACTTATACACGAGTATATGCGGTATATGATTTTTAAAAACAAAACCTTACTTATTTGTAATAATTTTAAACTGCAAGCTCCAAAAGAGGAGAAATTATATTAGGCTCATTATTAGCCTTACAATAAAATGGAATAATGCACTGGCAGCAACATCCCTTAAATCTTTGAACAGCATGTACTTGAAGTAAGTTTTAAAATACACAGTAAATAGGTTGTAGGCACTGCGTTGGAGATACCATATGGAAGGCATTAAATCAGTGGGAAATTATAAGCTGAAAATTGGATGCATGACTCATGAGTCATACAGAACAATAATGCACTAAAAAGATTAGCTAAATTTTAGTATGTGCATGTTGTCCATTACTTACTACTTATTTAGCTTTCCTCCAGCAGTTTTTGTTTTCTCAATACATTACTGTTTTTCTTTAAAACAGGCATGGTCAGAAAATTGTTCCCTTTTTTAGGTATTATGCCTGAAACAGCATGCAAAGGTTAAGTGGGTGTAATAGACAGGAGTGCTGAGAGATAGAGAAACTTATTTAAAAAATAAAATAAATAAAAATTAGGAATTCAAACAGTTGACAGACAAAAATTATTATCTTTACAATTTACACTGAACTTTGCTTTCGGGGAATAATCATAATAATACTAAGTAGTGACAGCAGCAATAGTGCTATTTATCCCATAGGATTAGCTCATTACTGGTTTAAGTTAGGATTCTATTGTAAAGTACCATATATACTCAATTATAAGTCGACCTCATATATAAGCTGAGGGCAGGTTTTGGGTCCAAAATGATGGATTTTGGTATGACTTGTGGATAAATCGAGGGTGAAACTTATGGGCATGTAACATAGGATCAAAAAGATGCAATAATGGAAAACAATGCAAAAGAACTTACCAAATTCTAGCAGGGATAATTGTTTGTATAATACTAAAGGCTGGATGGATGCAATAATAAGGCAGTATCAGTGCTTTAGATTATGCTCTTGCCTTTCACCAGGGAATGGTTCCTTTTCAAATAAGAATTAATGTAGACTACTTACATTGACTCATGGATAAGTCAACTCCAATTCTTTAGAGTCACATTTTGAATAAAATTTCTAGACTTATACATGAGTATATATATTATATACTGCATTGGTCTCATTTTGCGTGGATACGGAGAATGTGCAATAAAACTAATCTGAAAAGATTTCAGTGTTTCATGTTGACCATAAGAGGACATACTGATTCCAGATTGAGTATTTACCTCATTTTAACATGGTTGTAGCAGAAACATAGATACATCTATTGTAGAATGATGGATGAAAGGCTGCTTTTGTCCTCTGAATGGACAATTTCAGCTCATGGTTATAGTTAGATAGTAGTTGCTACTCTAGCCAATTTACATAAAGTATTTTAAAGCAAAAGCAGATATCCCTAATACACTGCTAGTGCAGTGCTGTGCATATGTATCTGGGACCAAGCCCTACTGAACTAAGATGTACTGTAAAATAAATATAAACTCTAATATGTGCATTCATCCAGGAGATGTAAATCAGGTCAGTTCATACTGGAATTTATGGTGGTAAAAATTCCTCCCACTTCCTTATCTCGATTGAGCCGCCTCGATTGATCTCAAAAGGGCGGGGTATAAATAAATATCATCATCATCATCATCATCATCATCATCATCTACTCCTGCATCATTATTTTATCAATTGTCACAAGTTTTTTTTAAATGCCCAAATCTTTATTTTTTTATTTTCTAGTTTATTGTCTTTTGTATAATCTAAAATCTACAACACTACCCGCTAAAAGTTAACTCAGAACTAAGAACTCACATTGTTCAAAAGGAAACACTCCCAGGTAATCTAAGTAATTATACTTTTAGGCAAGATTCAACTCTTCCCTATTGATATGGGGTTACATGAAAGTCCAGGGGAGATTAATTTGTGTGCCTGAAACCGGGCATCTGAAAGATGCTACAAGATGGGCACATTTTGATGGCCGCCACAATCAGATATCAGATTTGATTAGCTGGCTGTCAAGGGTGCCAGGCTATAGCTTGTGCAGCAATGGAGACAGAAATGAATTGAAATAAGGCTGCTTTTTGGTATCTATCTTTTCAATTCTGTGAAAGCCAAATTTCCAATAGATTAAGATCTACTCTAAATCCTAATCTTGATGGCCTCTAAAAGTTTCCAGGGTGGGGGCAGAAACTTGGTAATATCACAAGTATGCTGATTGCTTGCTACGACAGTACTACATTTTCCATTGTCGTAGGTTCAAACCACACTTCAGAAATCATTCAGTTTGAGAGTGCTTTAACTGCCCTGGCTCACTGCTAGGAAATTCTGTTAACTGGAATTTATTGTGGCAGAACCAGAGATCTCTGACAGTGAAGGCTAAATATCTCACAAAGTTACACTTCCCAGAATTCCTTATCATTGAGCCATGGCAGTTAAAGCGGTCTCAAACTGGATGATTTCTGTGTGCTTTGGACCATTGTCAGTTGAAATTGGCTTAGTATCCTTATTTCAATTTTTGGGCTCTCCAGTAAAGTTACTGAATCAATAAAGGCTTCCTTAAGAAGCCTAACCTGGAATGGCTTATTGTGGTAGACCTCTAAAGATTAACCCAGTTGCTACAATATTTTAATTAAATCCTATTGATTAAGTGAGTTTGCTCTAGTTTGCAATACTAGTTGGATTTAGGCTATAGAAATTAGGCATGTAAATCTTATTTTGTTCTTGCAAACAAGAAAAATCAGAAGGTTATGAGTTTTGGTCATGCTCATGTTTGTTTGTTTGTTCTTTGGAAAATTTTGCAGTTTTTTGCACAAGCTAATGCTTCATTAAAAAAAAATGTCCCCCCCCCCACAAAATCTTACATTTTGCACAGAACATAATATTTTTGTACCAAAAAACTCTTCTGATTTTTTTGCAAAAACATAATATAATAAAGAAGGATTTTTAAATGTTTTTACAGAAATATCTGTTTTTTTCTCTTTAGAATGCACATAAGCAAGCATTATTTATTTCCTGTTTACCATACTCATTAGAAAGGGCTCTGAGAGAGCATCACCATATCTGACTTCTCCATGCTGGCCCTCATGTAACAAGATAATCATTTTGAGGAATTTCGGGGGACATCCTAGTCGTTCCAGGATCTGCCACAGACCTTTTCTACTCACAGTGTTGAAGGCTTTGATGAGGTCGACAAGTGTTACATAGAAAGGTTGTGTTCTCACTCACTCTCACTTTCATCAGCGCTTTCTGCATTGTCGTTTCTGTTTGAGACTCGTTTGGCATGGGTTCTCAAAAGAGGCTGCAGCATTGTGGATAGTGCGTCTCCATGCCTCATGATGTGAGGCCAGGGCAGACCATTGTTGGTGATCAATTTGGCCGAGTTTGAGATATTGTGGGAATCTTTGTATCTCTTCTTTGGGGTGACACTCTTATGCTGACAAATGGCAAGTTCACCGTAGAGTACTATGTTTTTGGAGGCGATGGTCCTCAATCCTAGAAATGTGCCCTGCCCAGCGCAACTGCATTCTCAATAGCATGGCCTCAATGCTGGTGATCCTTGCTTGCTCAAGGACAGCAACATTTGTCACATAGTCAGTCCAGTGTATATTTAGGATTATGCGTATACAACACTGATGAAAGTGTTCATGGAGTCATAGATGAGGCTACAACCAAAAGACAAAAAAATAATAATAATTCACCGTTTAGTGGTGTGCTTTCTATTACTTTTTTCAGATTTCAGGTATTTTTCATGCAAACCTTGGGTGGTATAAGGACATTCGCAAAATTCCATGCATCCAACTCCAGGTAAATTGTACAGTCCCTGAATTAGCCACTCCTGAAACTTGTGGCCTGTACAATACATGGACCTTGTGACCACTGGAGCTGCAGAATCATTTACCTTCCTTGGCTGAGATGTGCATCTTATCTTTTAAGTACCAGCCCACATGACTACAAGCCACCTCCTTTTTTATTATTTTGGTTTGGGGCAATTTCCTTGAACTCTATAACTATAAGCCACTCATTGGAGACTTAAAATCAGCGTAGCGTGGCTTTTGCACACCTGATTTTGTTTCTATGCAGTTTGTTTAGTTGTGTGATGAAAGACTCTCCTTCAAGCACACACATTTTGACACTAAAAAGCACAAGTTGTGAAATTTAGCTTATCACTCTTGAACTGGGCCTTGGTTCCATTAGAGACTTCACAGCCATTTAAAATTTATTTCTTTTTAACTGTGCAGTAGACTTTGACACTATTGGGTTTGTACAGTAAGAATAGCATTTTGCCTTTTCTCTTTCCAAATGGCATTTGGGCTAATGGCAAAACTCTTCAAAAATGAGAGAAATGTGTAGTAGTGCAGTGTGTTTATGTATGGTGATGACTAGAGATATAAAGACATCCCTCCCAACTGAAAACACTGTCAAATACCTTAACAAAAGCATAAAGACTTAAATTTTCTCTCCTATCAGCAATACTTAAAAAGTGGTATATCATTCCTGTGTGGAAAAAAGTATATGAAATAAATGAAGATTTCTATCACTCATAGTGCCTGTATGAAAAGTCAGAACCTCTTACATACATACCTCAAGCTGATCTCTGATAACATCTGTCAGCAGCTATCAAATTGATATTTTCTGTCATCATCCAGTAAAAGATTTTCAGTATGCATCATCATTATGTTTAGATTCTCAAGAAATTTGGGTTGAAGGGTAAACACTAAGTCTAGGTTTTGGGGAGCAAACGTTCTGGGAATTTATTAAACTGTGTGCTAGCTTGCCCATTTGTTAAACGTCCTTTATGACAGTCTGATGTATGGTTTGAATATTGGAGAAGGATCAGGGAAACCTGGCCTCAAAGTACTACATTTATCTATGAAGCTCACTTTGTGAACATATTCCTTTCACACTCTTTCAGATACACAACTAATCTATCTAAAGGGTGTTATGAGGATAGTTGATGACCAAGAATCATGTACATCACCTTATTGAAAAGTCATAGTTGTTGTTGTTTTAGTATCATAACATCATATATTTGGAAGAGACTGGAAAAAACAATAATGTTAGGAAAGGTAGAGGGAAGTAGAAAAAGAGGAAGGCTGCATGCAAGAGGGATGAAATCTATTAAAGAGATCTTGTGTATGAGTTTGCAGAGCAGTGGAGGACAGAGGGTCTTGGAGATGTCTCATCAGCAAGTTCGCCATGGGTCGAGGTTGACTTGAGAGCAGTTAACAACAAATAGTACCTTAAGTGTTATATCAGGTCTTCTTCTCAGTTCAAAACTCAAGGCAACATACAAGAGTAAAAACAAACAGTAAAAACACACAGCTAAAAATCTACAGCATATAAACATAAAAATATAATTAAACTATCAAAAAATCAAAAAAATTAAAACCAATTTAAATATAATCCATTAAAAATAAAACAAACAAACAAATCCAATACTTTATAAAAAACCACACAAGCAATCTGTCTTTAAAGGCCTGCTGAAACAAAAATATCTTCACCCGCCTGTGAAAAAATAGCAAGGAGATGGTCAATCTAACCTCTCTGGGGAGGTAGTTCACAGCTTGGGAGCATCTACCAAAAAGGCCCTCTCCTGTGTTCCCACCATCTACTTGTGAAGCTACTAGGACAGAGAGCAGGGTCTTCCCCGAAGAGCTCGAAACAGGTCCAGGTTCACATGGGAGAATACAGTCCTTCAGATAAACCTGCATCTGAGCCTAGGGCTTTTATAGGCCACAGCCAGTACTTGCAATTTTTTCTGGAAATGGAGCAGCAACCAATTGAGGTGTTGCAACAATAGTAGACTCTTTGAGTCAGTGGGAACTGGCTAACAATTCAGTGGATCTATTCTTGTTGTGGCTGACTTAAAATACGTAATAAATAAAGATGATTGGGGCAGGGGAATGTAGAGGTGAATGCAATACTTACAGTGAAATTGTGTGCATATCTACTCAGGTGTAAGCTCCACTGAGCTGAATAGGGCTTACTCCCAGGTGTATAGAATTGGCGGCCGGGTTTTCTATTCAGGGAAGGCCTGCTGGAGGAGATCCATCACATCACCAGCATAGACAGCTTCTAAAAGGCTGCCAAGACGGATCTCTTCCAGCAGACCTTCCCTGAATAGAAAACACAGCCACCAATTTGATCATACCACCCCTGAATTCGCTGTAGCCCTCTCGTTTATAGTGTATATTTTAATGTACTGTATGTTTTAAAAATGTTGATTGTTTAACTGTTGCTTTAGAGGAGGGTGGGATATTGGGATTTGGGGTTTGGTATGTTACTTTTAATTTGTAAGCTACTTTGATTGTCACTAACAGAGAGGCAGTATATAAATAAAGTTGTTTATTATTATTGTTGTTGTTGTTATTAGAATTGTCTCACAATTACTTTTTTCACTGAATATACTTACTGCATAAAAATTACACCTCTCAAAATGTTAGCAAAGCTTGATTTTCCTTTAATCTATCTACTGTTTTTATGCATTACCAAAGATGATATAGGTGAGAAAATGTATTACATTTCTGTTGAGTTCCTTATAATTATAATTTCATAAACTATGTAATATACCAAAATTGTTTAGAGCCATAATTTAATATTTTATATGGTTTCTCCTTAAGAATATTTCAGGGAGATTAAGGAATGGAAGAGAACTAGTGACCTTTATAATCTAAAAGCAACAGTGTAGTGGTAGCACGTAACTCCCCCTTTCTTTAGTATGTTACTGTCCAATACTCACAGGCCATGTAAAACACATTTCCTGGTAATCTCCTGGAGTTTGTGGAACATGTGTATGAGTGAAATGTCTGGAAAGAGCTTTTAATCAGAGCTTGACATGCTTTATTGCCATTTTCCCATGAAGAATGGCATACTGTGAAGCTTATACCACCTAGAGATAACAAAAATGAAAGTCTTTATAAAGCTGTCACCTTTTGTGCATCAAACAGCCCTTTTTATAATTAATTTGAAACTTGCCTTGCTTTCAGTCCACAAGTTGAAAAAGCAATAAAAATGTTGTAGAGATATCTTTTCCTTTCTAGAAGATGTGTTCTTGTTTGATTTCATAAATTCAATTCCACTGATAGGAGTAGTTAAACACTTTTTGTCATCAAATCAGATTTAATCTCAAGATATATGCTCATTTATATTTTAAAGTCTCCATTTTATTTATATATTTATTTAAATTTACCCATCATCCTTCCTCTTGACATATTCTCCTAACTTCTGTGTGTATTTTTCTAACAAACAAACAAGACCACATTTTTCTGTTTGTAATCCTACCTAAATAATTCTGCTGTAAACTGGCTAATTTTGAACAAAATTATTGTGCATCTCCCTATAATGCCAGTATGTCATCATTGGTGTTGATGGCCAAGGCCAAAAGAACCAACAAACTTAGGATATCTCTTCCACCATAGAGTTCAAGGCAACATACTTTAAGCACTCAGTTTCTGTAAGCATTCAGATTCTGACTTGCTTAATTTCACTTAGCTTGCTGTATCATTTGTTTTCAGACAGGAACCAGAGACCAAGGTCCAAAACACACTGCAAAAATAATCCTGTTTGAGACTATTTTAACTGCCCTAGCTCTGTGCTAGGGGATTTTGGGAACTGTAGTAATGTGAGACATTTAGCCTTCTCTGTGAGAGAACTCTGCTATCACATTAAACTACAATTCCCAGGATTCCCTCGCACTGAGCCAACCAATGCAAGGGATCACCTACTTCCATATAATCCACCCCACACTCTCAGGTCCTCTGGGAGGAACTTATTGCAACTGATAAAGACCAGACTAGAACTGCAGCCTCCCAGAGTGCATTTTCTGCAACCGCTCCCAGACTGTGGAATGGCTTGCTGGAAGAGATCCATCAAATCCATGCTTAGACAGCTTTAAAAGAGCTGTTAAGATGGATCTCTTCCAGCAGGCCTTCCCTAAATAGAATGACTCAGCTATGAATAAATTCTCCCCTTCTTATGTAGTATGCCACCACTTTGCCCATTGGACTGTTGACAATAGTCTATTTTAACAGATCAATTTTAATTGTATTATGCTTAATTCTTTTTTAAGGGGTGTTAAATATTGTATTGTATAGGTATCATGTACTGTATATTGGTGCTGTTTTAACATGTAAGCCGCTTTGATTGCCCTGTAGCAGAAAAGCAGGACACAAATAAAAGGTTTTTTCTGTAATGTGTTTTGGATGTAAATGGACTCTTCATTACTTTTTCCAAAGAGCCACCATAGTAAATGGACAAAGGAACTAAATTTCAAAAAATAATTTAACATCTGGTGTAGGGCTAGGGACACAAAGAATACCGAAAATTCATCTTGGCTAGAACTAGCCCTAGCACTTGCACACACACAAACAAAAAGTTATGCATCTCCCCCAGCAGTATACAGGGGTTGGTGGTGGTGCATTTCTATATTTACTTTCTGTGAAAGCAAGGTTAATACCTATTTTTAAAATGCATTCACAATGGATTCCTTATGGCTGCACTTTTGTGTAGGCTTAGCTGTTAATTAGCAACAGGTCTCAAACTGCTAGTGAAATAGTGCACATTTGTGTGGGTGCAATCCCTTCCCTTCAATGAAATTGCATAGGTCTTTGATGCAGAGAAAAATGTGCAGAGGCTTCACAGAGTCATTGTCATGACTAATGACTGTGAACAACCACTACTGAGATGCTGACATCTTTTGTATTTCTCAGCTGTCTGCCAATCGGGGCTACCCATCCTATGTTTCTCAAGTATGCTGCATTCTACAAATGCTTATGTGAAATAAAACTCATTAGACTTCAAAGTGAATCAGGTTTTTCATTATTTATGCATACATGTAGGTGTGCCTGTGGGATATCTAATTCTATGTGCAGACACCAAGAACAGGGTCAGTATTGTGGTGATTGGATTCAAATGCCCTGGTCTCCCCTGCAACACTGGCTTGTAGTTTATGTATAGCAGACATGAATGAGACTCTCCACCTCTATTTGCACGGACTTATTGTGATATCCATCTGCCTTGGTCCAGGCCCCAGAGGGAGAGAAGAACCACTGCACCTCATCCCCCTCCCACCACCTTCCCCTTTTCCTTTTGTGTTGTCTTTTAGACTGTAAACCTGAGGACAGGGATCTGTCTAACTATAAGATTGTATGTACAGCACTGTGTAAATTTATAGCGTAATAATAATAATAATAATAATAATAATAATAATAATAAAAAATCACAGCTGATCAGGGCATCATAAAAAGGAGTAAGTAAAAGTGAACATAAGCCAAAGGTGTCAAAAGTGGAAGGAATGAAAAGTTTGATTGCCTGAACCTTGGATATTTGTGTTTATATGTGACACACTGGAAGGTTGATAAGAGGAGAACAGATTTCAGAACAGATGATAACCACAGACACGTTAATTTTTGCTATAGAATCAGCTTCAAACTTCCCCGTGAACAGAACCAAAGCATATGTCTTGGGGGTGTAAAGAAAGGTTTTGTAACTAATTTAAAACAGAACATAAAGTGGTCTGGAAGAGAGTGCTATAGAGAATGTGGATCAAAATAAATGTGTGATATGCAAAGGTGGCTGAGAAACACAAGATCTAGTGTATAGTCATGTTTTCTGCAATAATGCACTCTGTCTAGGTGCATATGTTTGTTGGACTGTTTCCATTCATAATCACCTGCAATTTTTGGTTGGCTGTACATTTAGTTCAGATATTGTTAGAAAGATGAGGATGTTTTGTCACTTTTGCTTTCATGTGGCTCTATCTTTAAGACTGCTTGGATCACTCTATCTGAGAAGTTAGCAAATAGATGCAACACACTTACAGATATAGCCTGTACTGTATATGACTACTCAGAAGCAAGATCCACTGAATTGCAACTGGGCTTATATCCTGTTATATGGGTGTAAAACTAGCAGCCTTATAGTGCTAGTTCACGAAGAAGTACATCCCACTGAACTGAATAGGGTTTACACTTTTGTTGGAGTCTGTAGTATTTTCCCCTTAGACATCAAATACAAAAGTCTGCATATTTGCATGCCTAAAATGCACCATAGATTGTATCAAATTTGTGTTCTTTTGAAATCTCTTTCTTTTGCTGCAATAGGCTAACATGGCTTCCTATTTGTAACTTGAAAGTTAATTAGATATGAATGAGGGCCTCTTGAAATTCAGTGAGAATACTTGATTGTGAAATAGATATTCATAGTTGTAGTTGTCCAGTGAGAGGATACAGAAAACAATAATATTGTATGAATAAAAATCTAATTTTCACACAAATTATTATATTAGAACTACCAAGGATAGCCTCCCTCCCCTCCCTTGGATTAATAGGATTTACACTAGGTCAACACAAGGAAACCAACCTTTGCTTCAGTGAATCTACTATACGGATTAGCAGGGCTGTACATAAAATGCTAACTAGGACAGACATAAAAAATCTAAATTCTTCTTTTAGTTGCCAGTTGTTGTGAGTCATGATGTCACACCAATCTCATTGTTCAATCAGGCAATGATGACTGCAGTGGGAGAATGATGTGATCTTGTTAGGTAACTGTTATAAAACCAACAGATGCTTAAAGTAGTTTTCTAAAAAGTGTTCTATATAGTGAACTGCCTGTTATTACCCAGCAGGAGAACATAATTCAAACACTGCATTTATTCGCTGGCTTGTCATCACTGTGATCCAAATGAAAGCTGCTCTACTTTTATTCCCTATACCATCATCATTTTGTCTTTACAAAATTGCAGAGGCAGTATTTTGCTGTATTTGGGTGGCATTTTTACACCTAGTTCATGTCGTGTTGTCCTAATGAAGTTCTTAATCAAAGGTGACAGAAATGTCAACTGTAGCAAGGAATGCCAGCTTGGAAGACAAATGTTTTGTTTGTTGAAATAAGGTAAAACAAAAGCATAATCCCTCTTGCAGCTTTAATTAAACTGGCATTAACCCATGAAATGGTAACATCTTGGAAACCTTTGAATTTGGAAGCAAAATATAAATACTGGTTTGTATTGTGCATGTAATTATTATAATGTTTATTTTATAGTCTCAAAATGACTGTCATGTTCATATATGCCTTCTGATTTTGTTTCTTCCTCCTGCATTCCAAATCCCATTTTTTAGCATTAAGAAAAGGAAAGAGGATGGTTGGGAGAGCTAGTTTAGAATGGCACCAGATCCTCTGCTTTTTGAGCAGTAGATGGTGCTATTTGAGTAGTGAAGGCTTTATTCAGATAGGCAAGTCCAGTCAAATACAATTGTTCAGACCAAATCATTTTGCTGTTTTACATCTGTCATGCAGATGTTGGTGTTGCTTTTTCTTTGAGTGTTATCTGCTACTGTTTCAAATAAAATCTATTGGAAGATTTATCCTACAATTGTCACACTGGTCATGGAGTGCTTAAGGTCCTTGACAGAATCTTGGCCTACCAAAGACAAGCAAGAATCAGTACTTATACTGGACTATGCAGTAATTATAGTAAGAGAGGCTAGAATCACTGTACAATAACTTCATCAAACCAGCGTAAACCACAGCTTGGGGTGCACACTTCCAGCTTGCAGATAGAAGAGAAAGCCATCTTTGTTCTCAGATAGTGCTCCTAAAAAGGTTATGAACCAGCAAGGCAACTTTCTCTCTTGGCAAGAGTTCACACCCCATCTACCCCTTCCGTCTGGAATCACTACAACCACTATGCTGACACCTATGCAACCAGTCCCTCTCAGTCTACTGTAGAAGCAGGAAGGATCCTTACCAGTATCATGACTATCATTGACAGGAGAAGCTCAATATAGAGAGATTATTCTATGAAACGTTTCCTTTCCTCCATATCTGAAGTTTAGTAGAAAAACTCTACTTTGTTTTGGCTTGCCATTTAAGAACCATTTTACAAATGAAAATCATAATGCTTTGCACATAGGTGTAACCCTGTATCACCTCTCTAGGAGTGCTCTCACAATGGGTCACTGAAAAGATTCTTAATTGGTTCCCAAGCCCAACTGCATTATAGTTAAGCTTCAGGGATAATTAGATACTGTAGTAAACCAATCATGCATACACTAAGAAAATATATGTCAATGGCACATTTATGACCCATGGGCTACTGTTGAACAGTGTCTCACACTCTGTTTTTTGTTGTTAACTGCCCTCCCATTGCCCTTGACTCATGGGGATCCTGTGGATGAGACATTGTCCTCCATTGTTTTGCTTAAGGCTTGTATATTCATGCCCATGGCCTCCCTAATTAAGTCTAGCCATCCAACATGGGGTCTTCCTCAATTTCTACTACATCCCTTGACCTTTATTGTCTTTTCTAATGAGTCGTGCCTTCTCATGATGTGACCAAAGTACAACAACCAAAATTTGATCATCTTGGCCTCTAGGGATATTTCAGGGATGATCTGTTCAAGAGCCCATTTGTTTGTCTTTTTGGCTGTCGCTGGTATCCTCAGCACTCTTCTCCAGCACCATATCTCAAATGAGTTGATCTTTTTTATATCCACTTTTTTCACTGTCCAACTCTTATATCCATGCATAGTGATACCATTGTTTGGATGATTCTAACTTAATGCTCAACGGTATATCTTCGCTCTTTAAGATGTTGTTTAGTTTTTCATTGTTTCCCTTCCCATTCCTAGTCTTTTTAGCTCTTGGCTGCAGTCTCCATTCTGATCAGTGTTTGATCCAAGGTGCTAACTATAATTCCTTCTAAATCATTCCATCATAATGTGTGTGTGTGTGTCTATCTGTCTACCCACCTACCTACCTACCTACCTACCTACCATATCCCTTTTCTTCCTCATTCTCACTAATATAAAAACAATAATAATTAAAGACTTGATAATAAGAGGTGAGGGATGGGTGAGATTTTTTTTTCAGTTTGCTTTTTAAATGAAAATATGTCAAAATTCATCATATTTGGGAGTGTTCAAAAATCTCAAGAAGCCAAAACTGACAGATATGCCCATTAATGCTTTTAGCACCTAGGTCTTAAGACTCTGGGTGGAATCACTGTGTGTGTAGCCATATTAATGTGATGGATTAGATTTCCCCCTTCCCCATGAAGCTTTCAAAGACTTTGTCAGAGAAAGTAGGAAAATGGTAAAATGATACTTTCTTGCTTGTGAGCATGAAGAAACAGAAAGAAAGAATAATCATTAATACATTTTCCTATTCATGTTTCTATCCCTCCAAATGTTGCTGAAGTGCAATTCTGCCCTTGGTTTCCACTGCTAGTCTTTGTAATCCATCTGGTTCCTCATTTTTGTATCAAAGTCTAGAGTAAAACTCAGGGTTGGAGCTACTTCATTTTCCTCTCAGTCCTGGGAAACCGGCAGTTGAAGGAGTCATACACATCCTCTTCTGAGAAATATATGTAGGGAAGATACACAGCTTGAGATGAGTACTGTTTTCAATGTACAGAGCTCCAGCAACTGGTTCTATCAAACCTTCATATTTCTCAGATCTCTTGTAAAACCACAGGGAATTGTATGAATGTGTGTGAAGCATGAGCTCTCTGATCAGATCTTCAAACAATACCAGATATACTGGTAGGGGGAGCACTATACCCTTTTCTTTTATTAGGACTGGAATGGAATTTTGTGTTGTGGAGTATAGCAGGTTTTGGTAGCACACAAAGCCCTCTTTATGCCCATATCTTTACTCAGCAGATCCCTCAGCAGCGCTGACCCTCTTAATATTTTTTCCCCCACAGAGCAAAATCTAGAGCCTCTTTTCTACATTGGTGGATAATTCTTGCCCAGTGCTTGGCTGTTATTTGGGCCTTTCCCTACATTTCTTCTAAAGCTTGCCAACCCACTGAAAAGGGGTGCCACAGAACTATTTCATATGGACATTCTCCCCTTCATTGGCCACACTTTGATCATTCACCTTCCTGCTCCACATGAAATAGAGAAGAGGATCCTGCTATGGGAACAGAATATGGTTTCTTCTGTCTACTGTTGCTCTAGTTTTCCATGCTGCCAAATGGTGAGAGAATTATGGATAGGACTGCTTAATCATGGGGAAAATAAAGATTATATAACCTCAATGCTAACCTAAACCCCAAACAGCTCATTAAATTATGCTGAAAACAGAAGCCAGGAAAACTTGGTTATACATTTCAATGACAACACACACACACACACACACCTTTGAATCATCTTAATTATATATAACATGGGAAAGCTACATTCCTTATTGGCATTTTTAGGGCTTCCAATTGCTGTGTTTTCTGAAGTGCAAAAACTTACTGTTTCCAAAGATACACACATACACAAAGCTGCTAAGGAGCTCAATTTTGACCTACCAGCTTATTTTTATGAAGTTGAACTTAAAAACTTAGTTCTAGCCTCATCTTGCTCAAGTCACTGACAGAAAATTCTTGGTTGTTGTTTTTTAAATGTAATGGATTGCATTCATTAAAGCAGCTGAATAGCTGGGTTTATTCAGACAGTCAAAGGGGCTTTTTACATTGGCAAGAAAGTGTGACATGAAGTTGCACTTTCCTTAATGCTTAGCAGCTAGACAGCAAGCCCCAGGTGTGCATTTAAAAAGTACAGGGCAGCTAGACTGAGGTTTTTTCTGTGGCTCAGCAACTACATGGGAAGCTGTCAAAACGCTACAAACACAGGTGGAGCAGCTACATGGGCGGCAAGGAACGTGGCTTTTAGCCGCGCTTTAAACATTTTTTTCCCTTGCTGGCTGCGAATTGCTTAATTGTGCAGGTACACCATACAGTCGGAGCTTATCACATGGGGGAGTACAGGACCATTCCGAAAGAGGGAGAAAGTGAGGTCAGTTCGGAAATGCACATGATTACGCACAAGCTCATCACACACAAGACAAGAGAGCATCTACACACACAAAAAATGCAGAGTCAATACGAAAGAATTCATCACATGTGAACATACTGGTCGGCTTTCTGTTGCAAATTAAGGCATCTTGGGAAATGGTAGCAAAGGCTCATGGGAGTTGTAGTCTGTGTTCTGTCAGAGCATTATATTGAGTTGTCTTGAGGTTTCAGCCCTCTGTCCAGGAGGGATTCCCATATGTCCTCCATTCTTGAGCAGAGGCCCCCCTTTTCCAAGTTGACCAGGCACGTCCTCCTTTGCCAGGACACGTCCTACTTTTCCAGCCTTCTTTTTGAAGAGGAAGCAGGAGGGCCAGGCGTGCTCTGGCCAGGCTCTGGGGGTCTCTTCCTGGCTCCTTCCCTCCCTCCCTCCTTCCCCGCTGCCTTCCTCCTCCCTTTGGCTGAGAGAGTGTGACTTGCAGGGAGGAAGGGCAGCGGTGGTGCTCCAGGTCCTCCTGATGCTGGGCCAGGGCAAGCTGGAAACAGGAGGAGGAGGAGGAGGAGAGGGACATGGGGCCCCTCTGCTGCCCTGCCTCCCTGCAAGTCACACTCTCTCAGCCAAAGGGAGGAGGAAGGCAGCCAGGAGAGAGCCCTGGAGCCTGGCCAGAGTGTGCCTGGGCCTGCCTTCTCCTCCCCCCTTCGGCTGAGAGAGTGTGACTTGCAGGGAAGCAGGGCAGCGGAGGTGCTCCAGGTCCCTCCCCTTCTCCTCCTCCTCTTGCCAGCTTGCCCTGGCCTGGCTGAGCGCCTCCAGTGCCCTGCTGTCTCCCTAGAAGTCACACTCTCTCAGCCAAAGGGAGGAGGTGAAGGAAGGTGCAGGCGCACTCTGGCCGGGCTCTGTAGGTCTCTTCTTGTCTTGGCACCTTCCCTCCCTCTGCACTTGTATCGCTGCCTTTAAATGGGCGCTTTAAAGATACAGAGCCCCATTTAACCGTTCAACTACACCTTAGCCTTTAGATGCAATAGGGGTGCTTTTTACATTGGCTAAAAGGGGCGGTCCAAACTCGCCCCTTCTAGCGGCGAGATGAGGCCTAGGCTGCCACACGGGCAGCCCCAGAGGCCTCATCCTGCCGCAACGACCCGCCGCAAAAAAGAGCTCCGGGATCGAGCTCTTTTTTTGCGGCGCGGGAAGGGCGCGATTGGCGCCCTCCCGCGCCGCCAGAGCGTCAAAACGTGCGCAGCGCGTCAAAACGCTGCACACGTGATGATGCTTGTACGGCGCCACCGTGTAGACGCCGCCATCTTTAAATGGCGGCGTCCATGCGTTTTAGGCTTAGGGAGGGTGTAAAGGCTACGCCCTCCCTAACCCTAAATGCGGGCTTTTTAGCCCTAAAAGCGCCTTTTTTTGCCCGTGTAAAATGGGCCAGCAATGCTGCACCCTTTTTAAAAAAGTAGTGGGGAAATCAAACTACTTTTTAAAGGCACTTCTTCTCCCTTAAAACTCCAAAATAGTGTTTTCATGGCACACTTTCCATTTTTCTCATCTAAAGGCTGGGCTTTCATGCAGCCTTCAACACACCTCTTTTTGCCAATGTAAAATGGGCCAGCTCCTTTTTAAAGCACTTCTTCTCCCTTAAAACTCCAAAATAGTGTTTTCATGGCACACTTTCCCTTTTTCTCATCTAAAGGCTGGGCTTTCATGCAGCCTTCAACACACCTCTTTTTGCCAATGTAAAACGGACCAAAATAATCCAGGATGAATCTGGGCAGAATTTCTATCCTTCACATGCATCCTGAATGCACCCAATTAAGTGGGGGTTTTTTTGGGGGGGGGGAGGGCTGTCAATTTTTTTTACTTAACCAGCGATAATCGACATCAGGATTTTTCCTGAGTTTTTAAAAAAGATTCACGTCAACAGCCATGTGAATAACCAATACGAATAGACACAGAATTAAACTCTGTGTGCCTTGAATGCATTTTGAATACATTTGAATATTCCATGTTTATTCAAGTGCTGGCATGTGTGAGCAACCAAACTCACAGAGATGTGCAGTGATGCAGTTCCATAGTGGGAATAACAAACCCAGAATGCATGACTGAGATTATTTGCATAGTCATGCTAAAAACAACTATGTGTGAATGACCCCTCTGAAAAAGTGAGGCTGAAAGAAGAGCAACCAAAAGGCTGAAAATGAATTTCAAACATGGCACGGTGAACAGGATATTTGGCTACCTCTCCAAAACCACTGAATTGATCAAGGGTTATGCTGTCACTTTATTGTCTTATTTATAGTCATATAGGATAACTGAAAGGAATGCCTATTTCTTTCTAATATCACAACCTAGTGACCATAATGTTTAGATAAAAATAATGGTTTTGCAAAATGTCCTTCTGATTTTCTTACGTTAAAAAGGAAGAAATTCCCTGTGTCAAAGAACATTCTTATTAGTTCAAGATTTTCCATATCTTGGCTCAGTCATTGATCAGAATGGAGACTCCAGTCAAGAAATTGGAAAAAGACTAAGATTTGGAAGGGCATCTGTGAAAGAACGAGACATGATCCTCAAGTGTAAAGATATATCACTGAATAGTTAAGTTAGAATTGTCCATGCCATTGCATTCCCATTTTCTATGTATGGTTGTGAAAGCTGGAGACTGAAGAAAGTTGATAGGAAGAAAATCAACACACGAGAAAAGTTCTAGAGAAGAACTCTACAGATACCATGGAGTGCCAAAAAGACAAATAAATGGGTGCTAGAGCAAATCAAGCCTGAACTCCCCCTAGCAGCCAAGTACTAAACTGAGCCACACTTTGGACATATGATAAGAAGACATGACTCAGTAGAAAGGACAATAATGTTTGGTAAGCTAGAAGGCAGAAGTAAAAGGAGAAGATTGCATTACAAATGGATGGACTTAATCAAGGAAGCCATTACTCTCTCTGCAAGACCTGAGGAGCTCTTTCTTAGGGTTGTTGTATGTCAAAATACAGTTAAAAACAATAACAAGCTTGAAAACTCACCTCTTAAATGGCACGTCAAGCCAGATATAGTAAGTTCCAACTTAGCACAATTAACAATAATTTAAGTTTAGATTTATAGATATTTGTCAGCTTGTAAGAGAAAGAAATCAACCAATTCCTTTGGATTCAGATACGCTGCAGATTTTCCAGAATGTTTCCAGCTGAAGATCTGAAATAGAGCAGACTGTTAGTACATAATGAGACAAATGGTGAAGGCTATTTTTAAAATGGATTAAAACAGCTGAGAAACAGACTTTAAAAGAGGTTGTTATCATTTATGGTGTCAATCATCTGTATTCTATGGAATTACATTCCATTGATATGAATTTTTGAACTAAAAATCAGCGTTTTTCTTTAAATAGCTGGTATATAGGTAGCTAAATATAGTACTGAGGACGAAATTACCACCTGTTTAAATGTTGTGCTTTCTCTCTCTCTCTCTTCTCTTTCTCAATTCCTCACAAACAGGAATAATTTAAAAATAAATAAATAAATAAATAAATAAATAAGAAAATCAAATCACTGAGTTATTGGTGGTGGTACATAAAGCGTTTTAATTAAATAATTCAAGTATTATTTGTTGTCAAGCCTGCTTTATCTATATTTCTGTTACAAAATAGTATTTGTAACTGTCTGAGCTTTGGTGTGTGTAACAAGCTTCCACCAAGTTTGGGTAGAAAGTGAGATATGTTCAGATATGACTCAGGATTTATTTTGTATTAAGAAGAGAAAATCAGTGGTAAAATGTGCCCAGCAGTTCTCAACAGGAGATTGAATTGGCTCTTACCTTCAGGAGGAATGGGAACATGTGGTTACCTTTTTTCCTACCTATGCGGCATTCCAGCCACCATCCTGTGTAACAGTGTAAAATAGCTGTTTGTGCGTTCAGGGCTAAGCAGAAAAATTTGGTCACATGCTGACTGATCTTGGGAATACTGTATTCGTTTTTCCTTCATCTGTGGCCTGTAATGGGACATTTTGCACAGCATCAGCAACTGGAAATATTAAAGGGATATTTTGATGTACTAAAAGTTGAAGAATAGCTGATCCATCTCAATGCTTTTTTGTTGACTGGATCTAAAACATGGAAGAAAGGGAACTGACATCTTGAATTGTTGCAATCCTTAGTACACTTACCTGGTAAAGGTAAAGGTATTAACCTTTTGACAAGATTGTCAAGCCGTGTGCAAACATAGGGAATGGTGCTCAACTCCGTTACTAAGCCGAAGAGCCAGCATTGTCAGAGACTACTCTGTGATCATGTGGCTAGTATTGCACAGAACGCTGTTTACCTTCCCACCAGAGTGGTACCGATTTATCTACTTGCATTTGCATGCTTTCGAACTGCTAGGTTGGCAGGAGCTGGGGCTAGTATTTCTCAGAAAACATGAGTATGATCACACTGTTAGGTTGCAGTTCTAAACTTGGAGCTTTTACTGAATTTGGTCAGACTTAAGTTTGCATATGATTACAGGAGAATTGATGGTCATAGCCAGGGAGCCATTTGTCAGAAGTGGCATCTGCTTACGGTAATCAAGGACTTGATTTGGGGAAAGCTTTAAGCTATATTTGGACGCCATGGATGTTGCTCCTGAGGAAAAATTTACATGTTCCTATGAGCAAGTTTTGATGGGAAGTGCTAGTGTTGTGCTACACTATTAGCATGCCAATAATCAAAGTAGAATAAAGAATGAGTATACCTCTACCATAACTGTACTGCATTGTACCAGTATCACCTTGCCCTCCACTAGTGATATACAGTATATGCATTATTTTAACAAAAGGGTTTTCAGCTTAAGCATTGCCTTTATTCTGCTCATCACTACTGTAGTATACAGAAATGAGAGGGAATAAATATTTCTTTTTTTAAAAAAAAAAATCCACCTTAGGGATACATTTACTATGTTGCTTTTTATGAATGCAGGATATTAGCCGAAGAGCAGTAGAACAGTTTTTTAAAAAAATTGTTTGCTTCCAGCAGAGATTCCCAAACTCAGGTCCTCCAGGAGTTTTGGACTTCTGAACCCAGAAACCTCAGTCATCTTGGCCAATGGTCTGAGATTCTAGGAACTGAAGTCCAAAACTTCAGGAAGGCCAGAGTTTGAAAATCATTTTTTAAAAAAATAGTTTATTAGTCTCAAGCTGTTTTTGAAAGTATTCTTTGGACATGCTCTCTTCAGATAATTTTTATCTTGAGAACAGTAACAGGAAACACAAACTTCAGCAGCATTTACTCTTCTGTGAGTTCAGCTGTGAATTGTGCTACAGATAAAATCCCACTGAACAGAACTGAAAATGATATTCCCAAAATAGTCACAGGGAAAACCAGCAGTGCTGCCAATGTGTTTTACCCCAAGAGAGTAAAACTGGCTGGTTCAGGAGTCAGTAGTGAAGCAGTTAATGATGTAACTGGATGTGAGAGTGCTGGCGCAAGTCCTTTCCACAGCCTTTCACTTTGCCCTTTCACCTTGACTTTACAGAGATGAATTACAGTTGATATGGCAGCATGCTGTTCTGTCTCCAGTCCATGTCTTGATAGCTGGCGGAGGCAGTTGTGAAACATACTGCTTATTTGGCTCTGGACTCTTTCATACAAGGCTAAATTTGAAGTATAATTTAAGGTCAATTCGAATGCAATCATGGGTTTTATGTTATTGCAAATTAACTCTTCACATGCAAATTCGGGCAGGAGGGAAGCTAATTCGAATGCAATCATGGGTTTTACCTTATTGTGAATTAAAGCTTCGCATGCAAATTCGGGCAGGAGGGAGTTAATTTCGGGTAATGGGAAGTAATTCCGAACGGAGCAGGGGTTCATGTAAATTCGCTAAACAAGCGAATTTACATGAATCCGCATTGGCTCCATTCAGAGTTGGGAGAAATTCCTCCCCGTTTGAAAGAGTCCTCTGTGCTTGCTGAGTGAAAGAAATGATACTGGGGTGAGGGGAATAGCTAAACTGTTGAATGCAGTCCCCCCTAGTTTTTATACATACATACATAGACACATACATACATACACCTTCTGGAGCACAGGATAGTCAAGCATAACAGCTTAGATTTTTCTGCCTCTGGTGAACAGACTGGAAAGTTAAGAAATTAGATTGATTACAAATACATTAAAACATGGCTTTTATGGTTGCCAGACACCCAGCTGTACTTAATTTTCTATACTCTAAGACAGTGACAGGTCAGAACTAGGGTTCCCAGATCTCAGGGCCTGGATTTGGTTCTCTGGTCTTCATAGAATCATAGAATCACAGAGTTGGAAGAGACCACAAGGGCCATCCAGTCCAACCCCCTGCCATGCAGGAAGGGGGAAGTATGAAGAGGAGTTGGAGGGTGAGTGTGCTGCCTTGAAAAGTGTGAATGTATATATGTGTGTGTGCATTCCTAATTTGTTTGACCTTATGATTATTATTATTATTATTATTATTATTTTAAAGGACATACTTTGTACAGTTGCAGTTGACACATAATATATGATTCATTGAGCAATAGCACAGCATTAATTCTGCAGTGCAGATGAGCTAAATAGAGATGTAGACCAGAAAGTAAAATTTCCATAGCTGTAGTCATACATAATAGTAAGTTACAGCAGGTCCCTTACCTACAGTGTGAAAGCAGGTTTTTCTCCATGGTTCAGAACTAAATGACAAACATGCTAAATAACAAGAACTTGTATCTGTGTTTTAGATTAAAACTGCCAGTTCAGCTACCAGATTTCTCCCTCTTCCCAGCATTAAAGATTCTTTATAAAGGTAAAGGTTTCCCTTGACATGAATGTCTAGTCATAACCTACTGTAGGGGGCAGTGCTCGTCTCTGTTACTAAGTGGAATAGCCAGTGTTGTCCGAAGATGACTCCATGGTCATGTAGCTTGACTGTATGGGATGCCATTACCTTCCCACTGAGAAGTGGTACCTATTTATCTACCTGCATTTGCATGCTTTCTAACTGCTAGGTTGATAGAAGCTAGGACTAGTGACAGGAGCTCACCCATCATGCAGCACTTGGGCCTTGAACTGCCAACCTTCCAACCTCATGACCATCAGAACTGGCATCTTAACCACTAAGCCACCATGTCCCTTTAAACATTAAAAAATTATTTAAATATTAAAAAAGGCAACCCATTACAAAATATGAATCCATTTGTACAAGCTTTGCCGTTTAGAGTGTTGTGCATAGAACTATTATGTGGGCCCCAAAATAAGGTATTCCAGGAATTATTTTCCCTGGCTGCACTTGAACTGATGTTTCAAGTGTTCATTCACCAGGTGCATGATGTCATAAACTGAACAGTTTACTATAACATAATTCCAACCTCTTTGGATTGGTAGTGGCAGTTAGATTATTATTTATTACACCTACAGGCACAAAGCCATTAAGGTGTCATAAACCTAGCATCCTAAAATGACATAATACTAACCTTTTTTTAAGCTTGGTTGTGGAAACAGCATTGTTTTCTATCTATATTTAAGAGCCTCTTTTCTTCCAGCTGTGTTATTTATCCTCAACAGTTCACATAGCCACAGTTACAGCACCTACATAAAAACAAATGGTATAAATATCATGGTGTAGTATAGGCCTTGCTACTTGAGTTCATTGGGAATAAAAATGCTGCTTGAATGGGGGCATAGGAAACATACAGAGACCTCCTAATCATTTTCATAGCCCAGTAAGTTGGGGGACATGTATTCCTGAAGTTGCATTAAAACTTGTGCTAGACTGTATTCAGCATTCAAAAGGTAGAGAATCCTGAAATGAAAACAACAAAAACAAAAAATGCAGTGATTACTAATAATTATATCCAGAAAGCAATGATTGTGTCCTATGTTATGTTGTGTTAGTGGCTTGCAAGGGGCTCACACTACACCCAGTTGATAAAAGGAACCACTATCCCACAGAAAACAAATCCTGACCTGAAATAACAACAACAACAACAACAACAACAACAACAACAACAAAATTTCTTACTCACTTGGATAAAGACAGGAAACAACAGACCAACAGATACACAACATCGGTTAAAAATACACCACCAGTTAAAACGTACACATCAGTTTAAAAGAACAAACAAGACACGTATATGTTAAAAAATGCCTTGGTTGTGTAGGTTGTTCTATAAAAGGTTGGTGTTCTGCTTCTTGCTGAAAACCCTGAGTTTTTGATCCATTGTACTTCTGTGACATTAAAAGAGATAGATTCCTGAAATCTGGCAGTTACATAATATGTAGCTTTCAGATTTGGCATCATGTGCTAGTGCATGAATATTTTATTTATTTTACTTATTTAAAAATATTTCTATCTGGGCATTCTCAAGGTAGCTTACAATATAATCCACTAAAAACAATAAATAATTTCAAAAGTTTACAAAGATTTTAATATATTAGGTAGTTTTTTTAGTTTAAAAATAGAGTTTAAAAAGTGGTTAAACAATATTGAATAGTAAAATCATAAAATATGTGTATCCAGGATAATATCAGTTTAGCCTGAGGGCTTTGATAAATAATCCTGGTTTTAATTTAGTGCTGAAATTATTCCACACTTGGTTCCAGTCAGGCCTACAGAGGAAGGGAATTCCATAACCGGGGTGCCATTACAGAAAATACCTTTTTTCATGCCCTTCCACAATGTTTTTTTTCTTACTGATGGGTCATGGAGGAGGGTCTCTCAAACAGATTTCAGTTCTTGGGCAGGCATATATATAGAGAGAGGCACGCTTTCAAGTATTGAGATCCCAAGCTCTTTCAGTCTCTAAATATTATTGCCAGCATTTTAACAGAAATGTATTGACAGCCAGTGCAATTCCTTCAGAACAGGTGTTATATGATAACTGAACTGAATTCCAGTGAGCAGTCTAGCTCCATGATGGCAAACCTATGGCAAGCATGCAAGAAGTGGCACGTGACACCATTTCCCCTGGCATGTGGCAGGGAGAGGCGTGTGCTTCTTTCCTCCTCCTTCCCAACCCTCCCTGGCCTCCAGCTGCCTCTCTGGTAGAAGCTGGAGGCCGGGGATGGCAAGGGGGAAGGAAGAGCCCCCCCCTCCCTTCCAGCCTTCAGCTGTTTCTGAGAGGGTGGGGGGAATCATAAAATCATAGAAGCATAGAACCATAGAGTTGGAAGAGACCACAAGGGCCATCCAGTCCAACCCCCTGCCATGCAGGAACTCCCAATCAAAGCATCCCTGACAGATGGCCATCCAGCCTCTGCTTAAAGACCTCCAAGAAAAGAGACTCCGCTCAAAGGGAGTGTGTTCCCCTGTTGAACAGCCCTTACTGTCAGGAAGTTCGTGGAATCTCTTTTCCTGGAGCTTGCATCCAGCTTCCTAAGGTGTTCCTCATAGGACATGGTTTCAAGACCCTTCACCATTTTGGTTGCCCTCCTTTGGACATGGTCCAGTTTTTCAACATCTTTTTTGAGTTGTGGTGCCCAGGTGGGGCCTGACCAAAGCAGAATAGAGTTGCACTATTACTTCCCTTGATCTAGACGCTATACTTTTAGTGATGCAACCTAAAATTGCATTGGCCTTTTTAGCTGCTGCATCACACTGTTGACTCATGTTCAACCTGTGGTCTACGTGGACTCCTAGATCCCTTTCACTTGTAGTCTCATTCAGCCAGGTGTCAACCTATATCTGTGCATTTCATTTTTCCACCCCAAGTGCAGTATCTTACATTTCTTTGTGTTGGATTTCATTTTGTTAGCTTTGGCCCAGCTTTCTAGTCTATTCAGGTAATTTTCAATTTTGATCCTGTCCTCTGGGGTATTAGCTACTCCTCCTAATTTGGTGTCATCTATAAATTTGATAACTAGGCCCCCTGGGTCCAGGACAGAACACTGTGGGACCCCACCGGTCACTTCCCACCCAGAGAGCGGAAATCCAATCCCCAGCCCCCAGTCCGTCCCCCAGCACCCAACCTCTAAAAAGTTCTCCATCACTGGTCTAGCTACTGCATTTTGCACTAGCTGCAATTTTTGAATAATCTTCAAGGGTTGTCCCATATAGAGAGAATATCAGTAGTCTTATCAGGAGGTTATCAGTGCATGGACTACTGTGGCTAAGTTATCCCTGTCCAGGAAAGGCCTAGGTGGTGGACCAGTTGAAGCTGATCTCAAACATTCTGAGCCACAAAGTCCATCTGGATATCCAGTAATAAAGATATCTGGGAGTACTCCCAGACTCTGTACCTGCTTTTTCAGAGGAGCACTATCTCATCCTGGGAAGGTAATCTCTCCAATTCCCAGACTTGATCTCCCCAATTCCCAGACTTGATAATCATGAATCCACTAGCCTCCATCTTATGGGGATTCAACCTTAGTTTATTCAACCTCATCCAGACTATTACAGCATATAGGTACTGCTCCAGTCCCTTCACAGCCCAAGCCAATTCCAGTGGCAAGGAGAATAGAGCTGAGTGTCATCAGCACACTGATGGCACACAGCCCCAGAACTCCTAATGAGTTCTCCCTTATGCTTCATATAGATGTTGAACATCATGGGAGACAAGATGGAATTCTGTAGCACCCCACAGTACAATGGCCATAGGCTGAGTAAGAGTCCCCCGATGCCACTGTCTGGCACTGACCTAGCAGATAGGAGCTGAACTACTATAAAACAATGCCTCCTATTCCCATTCACCAGTACTGGTACTGTAAGATACAATGATACCAAAAAATCCAAGGGAATCAGCAGGATGGCATCCCCCCTGCATTTCTTCCTGAGTAGGTCATCAGTCAGAGCAACCAAGACAGTCTTGGTACCATATCCTGGCTTGAAGCCACACTGAAATGGATCCAGATAATCTGTTTTCTCCAAGAACATCTGAAGCTGCCAGCCATCACACATTCAAATACCTTGACTAAATATAGCAATAGGGCAGTAGTTACCACATACCCCTGGTACCAGGGTGGTCCTCTTAAGGAGAGAATGCACTACAGCCTTGTTCAAAGCAGTAGGCATTTCCCCCTGATACAGCAAGACATTTGTCTCCACTTGGACCCACCCAATCAATCCATGTCTGTTCGATTTTAAGAGCCACGGTGGGCAAAGGTGAAAAATACATGTGGTGGGATAGACCAATTTAAGCCTCTTGTCCATATCATCAGTCAGCAACAACTCAAATTGATCCATAGAAAACTGATCAGATGGGTCATTGAACACCTCCTTAGATTCTGCAATAACGGTGGCATTACATTCTGAACAAATTTCTACTCATGTGCCTGGCAAATTTATCAAAGTTGTTGATCCATTGTGCATCTGTGATATTAAAAGAGATGGATCACTGAAAACTACAAACTATACCAAGTGCCACTTTCAGTTTGAGAACTAAACCTGAATAGAATAACAGTAAAAGCCCCTTGTTAAAGTAAGAAAACAAAACAGAATAACTTTGTCTGTCAGAAATCTCCAGCAGGATATGCATACATAGCTATGGGCCCATCAAGCTAAATTTAGGCACAGAAGCACACTGTTATGTATTCTGGCTTCCCGGTCCTCACCTTGTTTTGGCAATTCCAAACCCCAGCATAACCAGGGGGCATGCCAAATCTTGCTGGCCTGCCATATTTAATTCATAATCTAGTTTATCATTATAAGTTTCCCTGATTTTTTTTAAAAGGCAACATTTGGTTCAGACAACTAGAATACTGTGGTTGGCATCATTAAATAAACCAAAATCCCAAGGCAGTTAGAGAGGGAGAAAAAAAAAGGGGGGGAGGGTGAATTTCAGTCAGTCAGTCCCATGGACATTCACATGGTAATGGAAAAATGTAGCCTGTTGGAACATCTAAACCTGCAAAGGTAGAGGGCTAGTTACATCATATGGATGAAGAAAGAACAAGGTAGCATTCTCATTATTTTTTCTGGGAACCAAGAAAAGAAACTGAGGAGAGGAGAATTTGAAGCAATGAGGAATGCTAATTAATCCCCTATTAATTAAGGACACACTTTTACCGTGGAGGTTTGGTTTAAGTTTTGAGGACCATAGGCTGTTCTGAACTGCTCACATGGCACCATAGGCTGGCACAAACTCTGCATTCCTTTACCCAACATGGAACAAAGGTTGTGCCAGACAGATTGGGAGCTAAAAACTGGTGCAGATGTTATGGCAGCTGGTTTGTCTAGAAGGGGAAATGGGAAAGTTCATTTAGACTGCCTATTCATGTGTAGAATTCAAAGACATTGCCCTGTTAGTATGGAAAATCAGCATGAAAAGATATCTTGTAGCACCTTTGAGACTAACTGAAATATAGAAATTGGTGACATGAGTCTTTGTTGACTTATACATTTGGTGGCAAGGGGACAGACCTATATAGCAGTCTTTGTGTGCAGATGCACATAGGAATCAAAACTTTGTGGGTGAGGAGATGTGACATAATGATGGATGGTCATTGGGGAGCAAGGCAAGGATGAGTTAGTAAATAACAATATGAATGAGTATTGGGATGTAGCATGGAAGCTAAAAAGAAGATGTTATGAACTGACCATGAGAGCCCCCATGAGCGTGGAGGGTTAACTAGTATTATAATGTGTGTAGTGGGTTGAACAGAAACAAGGGTTTCCTGGTACACTACACTCATTATAACACTAGCTATAACGTGCCTCCTCTCCTCTATATTCTACAGCTAGAGAACCACTCTCATGGACTGCTGTTTATACAGGTAAGTGAGCTCTAAGGCTGTTCTGAGTATGAAAAGCAGACACAATTACTATGCATGATGAAAACAACTCAAGCCAGCACTGGAAGGCACCAAGCCAGAGCTAAGGGAAGATGAATTTCCATGGGCTATCACATTTTCACTGAAGAGCCAACATGCATCAAGCACAAGTGTGCTTGACAGTGTAATTTGGCATGCACTGTATTAACAGGCAATGGCAGGAAGTCATCAGGCATCCAGAGCCTAGGGATGAGCCAAGCAGAAGGTAGCATAATTATATCAGCCAGCCTGGTAGCTATAGCAAGTGGTCTTAAGCACTGAACATTTTAGAAGGCCTGAAAGGGAAGCATGGGGAACAATTTGTTGTTGGATACATCTGATGAGTTGTTGGCATGATTCCCTGAATTAAAAGGATAAATCAAATCTGCCATTTCCTCTTTGAAAGGGTGAGAGCAAAATCAAACAAATGGCCTCCTGTTGTTTTGCTCACCTGTTAACTATTGGTGGGCTTGGCCTATCTTCTAAATCTGTTTTCATTCTTTTAGTGAAAGTTCTCATTCTAATAATAATAATAATAATAATAAAAGTTTATTTGTATACCGCCCTTCCTGCGATCAGGGCGGTGAACAATACACAATAAAATTCACATAGAAATTAAAACATATCAATAAAACAGCATAAATATAAAATCAAATGCAACAACAGTAATATATTATAATAAAGTCCCAGTCCAGTCATAGTAGTGGAGAGGTAAAAAGTCAACAGGGGGGTGAGTCAGGGAAAGCCTGCTCAAACAAATGTGTTTTTAGTCCTTTTTTGAACAGGTTCAGGGAGGCAGCCAGGCGGAGCTCCGTTGGCAACGAATTCCAGAGGATCGGGGCTGCAGTAGAAAAGGCCCTCTTCGTTGTGAGGGACAATCTAGCCTCTGGGACTCTTAATGAATGTTGCCCAGTAGATCTGAGTGTGCGGGGCGGATTGTATGGGGAGAGACAGTCCGTCAGGTACTCTGGGCCCAAGCCATTTAGGGCTTTATAGGTGATAACCAGCACTTTGTATTGAGCCCGGAAGCGGATAGGCAGCCAATGTAGATCTTTCAGTATTGGTGTTATATGGGCGGCCCTGGGAGCGCCAGTGACCACCCGGGCTGCCATATTTTGCACTAGTTGTAGCTTCCGAGTGTGGTACAAAGGCTGCCCCATGTAGAGCACGTTGCAGAAATCCAACCGAGAGGTTACAAGAGCATGTACTACAGTTTCAAGGTCCCCCCGGTCCAGGTAGGGACGCAGCTGGCGTATCAGCCGAAGCTGATAACAGGTGCTCCTGACCGTCGCGTCCACCTGAGAAGTAAGATGGAGCGACAAGTCGAGGAGCACCCCCAGACTGCGTACGGTGTCCTTCACGGGGAGCGTGACCCCGTTCAGGACAGGTGGAACCACCTCCATCCCAGGGCCGGGAGAACCTATCACGAGTACTTCCGTTTTCTCTGGATGCAGACTGAGTCTATTTTCCCTCATCCAGTCCATTACCGATTCCAGACAGGCCACGAGAGGAGCGACGCCATCCCTGGTCACTGCGTCAGTCGGAGACATAGAGAAGACTATTTGGGTGTCATCAGCGTACTGATAACCCCGCGCCCCATGCCTCCGGATGATCTCTCCCAGCGGTTTCATGTAAATGTTAAAGAGCATGGGGGACAGAATGGCTCCTTGAGGGACCCCAGAGGTGAGGGCCCTCTTATCGGAGCACACGTCCCCCAGCTGCACCATCTGGAACCTCCCAGAGAGGTAGGACCGGAACCACTGGAGCGCAGTGCCCCCGATTCCCACCTCGGCCAGGCGTTCCAGAAGGATACCATGGTCGATGGTATCGAAAGCCGCCGAGATGTCCAAGAGCACCAACAGGGACACGCTACCCCTGTCGATGCCCAGACGGAGATCATCGACCAGGGCGACCATGGCAGTCTCAACCCCGTAGCCCGCCCGAAAACCGGTTTGAAATGGATCTAGAAAATCCGTTTCATCCAAGACCGATTGAAGTTGGAATGCAACCGCCCTCTCGATCACCTTCCCCAAAAATGGCAGTAGCGAGACTGGCCGATAGTTATTGTGTAACAGGGGGTCGAGGGAGGGCTTTTTTAATATAGGTTTTATAATGGCCAATTTTAGAGTGTCAGGAAATTGCCCTTCCCTCAAAGATGAATTGACAATCTGGTGCAACAATGTGGTTACAACCGGTCCCCCCTGTGCCACTAGCCATGAGGGACAGGGATCGAGGGAGCAGGTTGTCTTCCTGAGACTTCTAAGGATCTTGTCCACATCCTCGGTACTGATAGACTCAAACTGATCCAGTACAACAGAGTCCACGGAAGCTCTGGACACCTCTATTCTGGATTCTGCTTCAACACTGGCGTTCAGACCCTCGTTTATCCGAGAGATTTTATCCGCGAAGAAGTTGTTAAATTGGTCACAGCAGGCCTTGATGGGTTCAAGGATCTGGTTCGGGGCAGGAGGGAGCTGAGTTAGCTCCCTCACTACCCTGAACAACTCTGCTGGACGCGACTCCGCGGACGCGACACGAGCAGCATAGAACGAATTCTTAGCTGCTAGTATCGCCTCTCCATAGTCCTCCAAATGGTGGTCTAGGAGAGCCTTGTCGGATAAACAATGGTGTTTCCGCCAGGCATGCTCTAGCCGTCGCAGAACCTGCTTCCTTGCCCGGAGATCTTCCGTGTACCAGGGCTTCTTTTTGGAAGCAGGCCTGAGAGGGCGCTTGGGAGCGATGCTGTGTATAGCCCTGGAGAGATCCGTGTCCCAGGTGTTAACTAGGGCATCAACAGTATCGCCGTCGCTTCCAACCATATAACCCTCTAGGGCTTCTTGGAACCTATCAGGTTCCATCAGCCTTCGAGGGTGGACCATTCGTATAGGTCCGCCACCCCCGGGGGGGATCTGGGTCGATGCCTTGATGCTTGCCTCTACCAAGAAATGATCCGTCCCTGACAGGGCGGAGATGTTGGTAATTTCCGCCCACGGAGTTTCCATGTCCGAACAGAAGACCAAATCGAGTGTATTCCCCGCGAAATGCGTTGGACCCGAAACCAGCTGAGACAGGCCCATGGCTGTCATGGTCTCCATGAATTCCCGAGCCGCACCCGATGGAACATTGTTGACCGCGAAGGGGATGTTGAAGTCTCCCAGGACTAAAAGCCTGGGGGACTCCAACATCAGCTCCGAGACCAACTGTGTCAGCTCGTTAAGGGAGTCTGTTAGCACACGGGGTGGCAGGTAGACCAACAGAATCCCTAGACTGTCTCTAGCCTTCAGGGTCAGGTAAATGCACTCGATATAGGAGGTCTGACGAACATGGTTCCTGGTTAGAGACAAGGTGTTTTTGTGCACCAAGGCAACACCCCCCCCCCCCGCCCACCTAACCTGTTCTGGTCCTTCACCGAGTACCCGGATGGGAGGACCTGAGCCCACACAGCGTCACCTTCAGGCCCAAGCCAGGTCTCGGTTATGCACGCCAGGTCGCAGTTATTATCTTCTATCAACTCATGCAGGATATGGGTCTTGTTTTTAATAGACCTGGCGTTGCACAGGAGCAGAGACAGGGTTTGTGGTATGGTTGGAGTGACCCTCAGGTCCCTTTGGTTAGGAGAAGGGCTGGAAGGAGCGATAGATATTACACATCGATCTCGCCTTCCTCTGTAACGCTGGCCCTTACTCCTACCGTCATACCTCCCCCTGCCCCACACAACTCGAATAGGAGCCTCGCTCATAGTAAGATGAATTCCTCTTTGCCTCCCCACTCAAACCCCCCACCTCGCTCCACAACCAACAATAGTAGCAAAGGGGAAATTAACAAGATGAAAGCTGTTAAAAATAGCACATCTATTATAACAAAGGGATGACCGGTAAGCAAAACCAAGTTAAAAAACAATTGCCCTTAGGCCCGCTCTCACCCCCCCCCACTGGCACCCTTCTCCAAAAATCTATTGCAGCTATGTTGCCGAGCTCTCCGCCTCCTTGCCCACTGTGGTTATTGTAGCCCTAGCGCAGACGGGCCGGCTTTGAAGGTGAGCGCCGCTCTCACCTGGCGCTTCACCTCCTCGGTCCGACCACAGATGTTCCGGCGCTGGCGCTGATGTTCTAAGGCGAGGGGCTGGTGGTGTGCTGTTGTTGCTGCTGCTGCGGTGCTGGAGAAGGTTGGAAAGGGAGCCGGAACCAGCGTTTATGTGGCATCTCTCTCACCGGCGCCACACCCCCTCCTCACTGCCTCCGCGGTGGTGCCGCCGCTGCTGCGCTGCTGCGCTGTTGTTACTGCTGCTGCTGCGGTGCTGGAGAAGGTTGGGAAGGGAGCCGGAACCGGCGTTTGTGTGGCGTCCCTCTCACCGGCGCCACACCCCCTCCTCACTGCCTCCGCGGTGGTGCCGCGGCTGCTGCCCTGCTGCGCTGTTGTTACTGCTGCTGCTGCGGTGCTGGAGAAGGTTGGGAAGGGAGCCGGAACCGGCGTTTGTGTGGCGTCCCTCTCACCGGCGCCACACCCCCTCCTCACTCCTCCGCGGTGGTGCCGCCGCTGCTGCGCTGCTGCGCTGTTGTTACTGCTGCTGCTGCGGTGTTGGAGAAGGTTGGGAAGGGAGCCGGAACCGGCGTTTATGTGGCGTCTCTCTCACCGGCGCCACACCCCCTCCTCACTTCCTCCGCGCTGGTGCCGCCGCTGCTGCTGAGCTGCTGCGCTTTTGTTACTGCTGCTGCTGCGGTGCTGGAGAAGGTTGGGAAGGGAGCCGGAACCGGCGTTTGTGTGGCGTCTCTCTCACCGGCGCCACACTCCCTCCTCACTGCCTCCGCGGTGGTGCCGCCGCTGCTGCGCTGCTGCGCTGTTGTTACTGCTGCTGCTGCGGTGCTGGAGAAGGTTGGGAAGGGAGCCGGAACCGGCGTTTGGGTGGCGTCCCTCTCACCGGCGCCACACCCCCTCCTCACTGCCTCCGCGGTGGTGCCGCTGCTGCTGCGCTGCTGCGCTGTTGTTACTCCAAAGATGGTGCAGGAGAGGCTTTTGTACTTCTCCCAGGCCCTCTGGGAAGGCTGGAGGGGGGGTGTAGTCAACGTCCTCCAAACTCACCCACTGCAGCTGTTATGACAATCATAAAGTTCATTTTCTGACAGGGTATTCGTTTTCCCAAGAAAAGCTTTATATTTTTGTGTCTCTATGTTTCCTTTGCCTTTCTATCTTTTTATAAGTGGCTGAATAACAGACCCAAATATTGAAGTTCTTCACTATTGATTAGGCTGGCAAAATTAAAACTTGATCACAGAAACCATCTGGTTAGATATTCTAGACCTTGTGGCATTGCCAGTTTCAATTCTGGGATGGGTCATCGGATCTAAAAAGGGGGCTATTTTGAAATCCAATATAGATTGTTACAAAACAAAACAACGCACACTTTTAAAACAGCACATGCATTTTAAGCAAAAAAAGTTAAGTGTAAAATAACCATTCAGTTCACAGAACCACCAAATGCATTAGTTTGTACAAAAGAAGAAAAAGAAAACAATAGCTATGTTGGACCAAATACTTTCAACAAATACAGTCTATACAACTAGGAGACCAAGCAGATGCTGGAAAAAGCAGCTTGATACCAGTTTTTCCCAAATTAGTTTGAAACCCCATTGTTCACACAGTTGCTCCCACGACAACCTGAAGCTGTGAGCCACAATTATTATTATTTTACCTCCCCCCACAATGCATGTGCTCTATCACTATCACTAACACACTGCCAATGACCGCCAGTTACCTCCCATGTCCTACCCAGCTACTATCTCATTGGACACCCCACTCAGTACATCAGTGCTCTCAGTGACACATTGGCAAAACACAACCTTGGAGACCCACTTTACCTGTCCCCTAACCCCCTTCACTCCATGGCCTCATGCTGGACTGTCTGCTTTGTATATGTTGCAATTACATCCATTGCATTATTGGCAACCTGCTGTATTTTTTCCACTTTTGTGTTTTTTCTTTCTCAAATTCCTGCATGTCAATGCAATGATGCACATGTACTGTGTTAGGGCAGAGTATCAGAGATTCTTTTTTGCTTCAGTTTTTAGTCCTGGAGCTTGGCTTCGAGCTGATTTACACCCATCTTCATGTCATACATCATCTGAATTGTGTGCCTTCAAATTCCTTTGATGTTGCTTTATTTTGCCTGTATGGACAACCCCATCATATTCATGGAGTTATGGATACATCTCCAGGTCTTGGCCCAACACCTGTAGTACAATTATTAGTTGGGGAGTGACTGTCCAGAAACAGGCGGACATGCTCTGGAAAGTGAATTCGAATAGTATCCTCACATTGACACCAGTAAAGCTTAAGAGAAATGAATTAAAAGAAGCAAGAGCATGCCTGGAAAATAGTTGGATGGTCATCTGTTTGTGATGATCCTGTTTAGGTTAAACTGGACTTATATTATATCATTTTTGGAGGTACTTTGGTCCACACATTGCAGAAATAATCCAGTTTGAGATTATTCTTTAACTACTCTTGCCTCAATGCTAGAGAATTCTGGGAACAGTGGTTTTGTGAGACATTTAGTCTTCTCTGTCAGAGAGCTCTGGTGTTTTGGACCTATGTCTAAATTTTGAATTTCCAAAATGAGCTTCAGAATACATCCCTGATTCATGCCCATCACCCACCCTCAAACTATAATTGTTAACCACAGTGGGCCCTTCTCTTATGCGGAGGTATCTGTTCTGAATCCCCCTGCATAAGGGAAATTCCATGTATGCTTGCACCCCATTGGAAACAATGGGGCACAGGTGCATGCGCCATTTCCCCAATTGTTGCACAGCTTCAGTGTATGCTTGAGCCACGTATGGCGCACCCCCGTATGGCATGGTGCACTGTACCATTTTTTAGAACTTGGTCAATAAACAGCCATAACAGTTTCGAGAGCTTGGACATTCAGGAATTGAGGGGGGGGGGTGGAGGTTGATAGAAAGTATATCATTACGTCCCTGGAAAAATATGAATCACATGAGAATTACCTCCCAACACTGCTAAAACCATTAAAGAGGAAGAAAAGATTCCATGCAGGCCATTGTTGTTGCACATATTAAATTTTATTGTAATTAAAAAAACACAACAATAACTGTTTTTATCTGTGAGCTGTGTTGAGTCCTTCTGGGGGTAAGGCGGCATAAAAATGAAATGAAATGAAACGAATGAATAAATAAATAAATAAATATTAGGCCAAATAGGTTTTTTGTGGAGTTAAACTGGGAATTTGCCCCATTCCACATCCTGCTTATTTCTCTTTTCCACCTACTCTGTGCTATTCCTCTGCCATAATTGGCTTGTGAGGGGAACTGGTCTTTTGGTTACAGAGGATAAGCATGGCAGGAGTATGGCAATGTGGAGAGTTCAGGGATCAGGTTTCACAGATACCAAGAAGGTGAAATAGGATTGCTGTCACATATCAAACATCAGGGACTGAAGGAAGGGCCCACCAACTGGGGTTTGGAGTATTCAAAAGGTTTTGACTCAAGAAGTTACCTTTCACAATCAGGGATGAGCAGGGCCTACATTTCACATCTCATTTCTTTTTCATTGTACTGCCACTTGCTCACTTTCAGCAACTGCTACAATCAAATATTTTTTGTGGGACATAGTCCCTGAATACAGTTTCCTCAGAGAATCTCCTAAATTCCAGCATTTGAGATCTTATAAATGTAGATGTAAAGATAATTGTACTAACTGTACATATTGATAAAGGAAGTAGACGGAACAGGTTTTGCATGCAGAGCATTAAACCTGTTCTGGCAATGTGACTACTGCCCTTATCAACATGTAAGGATAGTACAATTATTTTTCAGAGGTTTTTAAAATTTTCTTTCAATAATTAAATGCAAAAATCTGACATAGCAACTCCAGCTCTTTTGCATGTACAATTGGCAAGCTATTTATCTGAACACTGGAATTTGCAGCATATATTTAATTACCTTGAGCCTCACTTTATAACACATGGGAAAAATAATTTAATTTCTCTATCTTTTCTAAACTGTTGACATGCTTGATAAAAATTGAAAAATAAACTCCATTTTTTTAAAAAAATAACTGTTTCATGCATTCCTTTTATATTCAATATATTTGTCATGAGTACATTCTGTCTGATTAATAAAAGATCTAGTGCTATCTATATATGCCATGGGTGAACTAGTTATTTTAGATTACAGCTTCCATAATCCTTCCACACAGGTTGTGCTGACTAGAGCTGATGGGAATTGTAATCTTTTTATTTGTTTTGGTACAAACATTAGTATTTGTGATGCATTTTTTTCCTGTATTTTGCTTATTTAAAATCTCCCTTAATACAAAATATTGTATCTAACTGTTCACTTATCAAAGATGTCATGGTCCAAGCCATGAGTAAACCTTACATGGCATTCTGGACAGAACTAGTACTACCACATGGTAGTCATAGGAGATTATCGCACACCAAATCTGTGCCAGGATAGATGCTGGTTGTAACAGTCACTGATGGAGCTTATTGCACTGCCCCATGCCCAGACAGTAGGCATCCCATATCCAATTCTGCTGCAGCTTTTTATGAATGAGATTTTCCTGTTCATGAAAAGCTGTGGGTGAAGTCCCGGTTGGATATGGGCTGCCTACTGTCTGGACACAAGGCATTGTGATAAGATCCTTTGGTGATGGTTACAACCCGCATCTATCCCAACTCAGATGAATGAATACTCTGTTTACTTATATAAATCTAGCAGGAATATCAGGAAGTATGAAATATCTAATTAATTGGAAATTCCAATGATATAGGCCATTGTACCTAGATCAAATCTTCTAATCTCACACTTGATCTGATATCAGAGGACAAACGCCCACACCCAATCTCTCTACTCTTAAAACTTAACACCACCAGCCATATGATTTTATTCCTTATAAGCTCTTTATTTGGTTTTCAGCAAAATGATTCTCGTAGCCTCTTATAGCTGTTCCTGCACTTGTGTTAATAGCAGATAAGATAGAAACAGGTGTGTAACTTTCTTCTCTGCATGGCAAGTAGAGTATACCTTGTTCTGTCTTATGAGGAAAGTTGTGCTGATCGAGGTTAGTAGCTCTCCAACTTTTCTGGCAGTGGTCTTGTACTTTTCATATTCCGCAATAGTAGGAAATCCAACTGGTTTGTTCTCTGACATAGATCCTTTCAGCAATAAATAAATAAATAAATAACTCCAAAGGTATTAACCGTTATGTCTTGGATGTGAAAGATGAAAAGCTGTTGATTCAGTCAGAAATGTAGGAAATATGATTCACAGTGGGAAATTCTGTTTGTTGGTAGGGGAGCAAAATAGAGTGGGAAAAATACAACTAAAATAATTAAACATGAAAATAAAGAAAATACAGAAAGAGAGATTTCAATAACAAAGGATTTTGATGTTCTAGCATAAAGGATTTGAAACCATTTCTGAGCAGGTTGTGCATAGGTTTCCGTGATAATTGGTGATATAGGTGGTGGGGTGAGGGAATTTTTAACACGTGAACTAATGAATTAATTACACTGGGGTTTTGTTTCAGAACCCACCGTGGATACCAAAATCAGTGGATGTCCAAGCCCCATTTTATACAATAGGTAATAAAATGTTGTCCCTTGTATAAAATGGCAAAATCAAGGTTTGCTTTTTAGAATTTATATATTTTTGAATGTTTTCAAACCATGGAAGCTTGAATCCATGGATAAAAAAATCCGTGGATAAAGAGGGCCAACTGTATGTGCACAAACACTACTTGCTTGAACATGCCAGATGCTTTTGCTTTTATAAGCATGTTCGTAATGGATATTGTTATTGCACAGGATATACTCCCTTTTCCTATTTATGTGGCAAGATAGATAATTGGCCTTTGATGCTCTCACTGGCTTGTATTTGACTGTGTTTACCTCTCTTGAATATTGGTAGACTCACCCTCTGTAGTGTCTTTCTTTTTTGTTTGCACTATGACTGTATAGATAATGAAAAGCTATGGAATGCACTCAAGGACATGGGGGTGCCCCTATACATTTGATAGTGCTGATGAGAAATCTGTACCAAGGTCAAGAGGCCTTCAGTAAGAATTCAGAGAAACAGTATGAATTCAGAGAGATTCCCAATTGGCAAAGGGGTCAGGCAACAAATATTGCCCTATTTGTTCAACTTTTATTCTGAAAATGTCATAGGAAAAGTAGAGTTAGATTCAGAAGAAGGAAGAGTGATGATAGGGGGAAGGAACATCCACAATTTAGGGAATGTGGATGACCCAATAATACTGGCAGAAGATGTCACAGACTTGGAACAGTTACTGAGGAAGGTCAAAGATTAAAATGCAAAGGCAGAGTTAATGCTGAACATAAAGAAAACAAAAATAATGACCACAGAAGAAATGCATAAATTCAATCTGGACAATGAGGAAATTGAAATAGACAAAGAATTCTCCTATCTAGGATTAAACATTGACCAGAATGGAGACTGCAATCAAGAAATAAGAAGACTAGGAATGGGAAGGGCAGCTATGGAGGAATTAGAAAAGATCCTAAAGAGCAAAAATATACAACAGAGCATATTCCCCATCACCATGTATGGATGCAAGTGCTGGATTGTGAAGGAAACAGACAGAAAGAAAGAAAGTTAATGTATCTGAGATGTGGTGCTGGAGAAGAGTACCCATGGATACCATGGACAGCCAAAAAGTCAAACAAATGGGTCCTTGAAGAGATCAAGGCCAAATTCCCCTTGGAAGCCAAGATTATCAAATTGAGGCTGCTGTACTTTGACCACATAATGAGAAGACATGGATCGCTAGAAAAAACCAATAATGCTTGGAAAGGTAGAGGGGACAAGAAGGAAGTAAAGACTGCAAGCAAGATGGATGGACTCAATCAGAGGAGTCACAAGCATGGGTTGCAGGGACTGATCAGAGCAGTGGAGGACAGAGAATCTTGGAGGTGTCTCATCCACATGGTTGCTATGAGTCAGGGCTGATTCAAGTGCAGTTAACAATAACACACTGGTTAGTTTGGTCTATGGAAACTTAGGGAGTGAGCAGAGCTTTTTTGGACTTTAAACTCATGGGATCCCAGAGACACCAGGGCCATTACTTCAAAATTGTTATAATGGATACTTTATCTTTTCTAATGGGTTGTGATGATCTGCATGGTGTAATTGTTCAGAGCAACTTCCAAGCATTATCTGCCTAACTGGGTACAAGTCCCATTGAACACTTTAAAGGGCTTTCTAGATTTGCAAAAAGAAGTGTGTTCATGGCTGCATGAAACTCTAGCCTTTAGATGAGAAAAAGGGAAAGTGTGCCATGAAAACGCTTTTTTTTTTTTTTTTTTGCATTTTAGGGGAGAAGAAGCGCCTTTAAAAAGGTGCTGGTTTTCCCAGCTTCTTTTTTAAAAACTGCGGAACAGCTCAGCTCCATCTAAAGGCTGCGGTGCAGCTGCTAAGCATTAAGGAAAAGGCAACTTCATGTCACACTTTCCTGTCAATCTAAAAAGCCCTATGAGGACTTACTTCTGGATGGCCTACCCATAAGTTACCTTGAAGGGCCTCATACACTCCCCAAGCTTTCCTGTCTTTTATTCTGTTTGCTAAAAATGTTTCCTCTGACACTGTAAGCAAATCTGTGGGAAAGACCATGGAAAAAATATCACTCCAAGAAGACATAAGAATACTATTGGAGTGTGTGTGTGTGAATAAAAAAATTAAATTTTACTTGCATTTTTTAAAAAATGAATTTGGGTGGGAGGTTTAGACTGTCTAGACTATGTGACTGTCAAAAATGACTGGGGTGGTGATGGTCACCCAGAGGCCACACTTTACCCATGCCTGACTTGTACTGTTAATAATGGTTTTCCATTTTGCAGAGTAGAATTCATATTTTTTGAGTCATTGCAAAAATAGTATAACATTTGAATTGCTTCTCTTGTGGTACTCTGTAATGAGTAGAAGGTCTGTATAAGGTCTGTTAAGCCACCTTTCCTGCAACATATTATAGGTCTGGTGTATTTCATTGGGTTATGAGTGTAGCTTGTCTTATTTGTCCAATATTTTCTATTTGTCTATCTGTAGCACTTCTTAACTTTTAGAATTATTGGAGAGTAATATGTTCCTGAACACACACATACACACACACACACATACACACACACACTACATATAAACTTCACTTAATTGTTAAGTAGGAATCTCCAGGAAGCACTTCAAACTATTTGCCTAGCATTGTAAACACAAACACAAAGCAAAAATAGTAGTAATTAAGGTGACTTCAAGAAGTAATCAAGGTTGCACTTCAAAAGATGGCTCCACATGGAAATGGACTCCAGCTCTCCATTTCTTCATTTATTTGGTTTACAGCCATTTCTTCCTAACATTGAGATGACTTAAACAATAGAGTTTCTCATTTATGTTCTGTTCTGTTTGCTGTGATCCATGAACCCTTATAGAAATGTGTCATGTACATTAAGTACAATTCATGAGAACAGTCCACCAGAGCTCTTAATGAAAGAGCAAGTGGCAATATTTTGGAAAGCGTAAGACATCCAGCCATCTCTGTGGAACTTTGATCCACGGATTTATACTCTGTGCACTTTAAAGCTCATTCTAGCAGCCAAAGTCTAGTTGTTGAGACATCAGAGATTAGAAACAGAGACTCTTCTTTCTCATGTCTCTCCATAATACTTAATGGTTGGCAGGATTCTTGTACCATTGCTCCTTGTTATCTGAATCCACCCAATAGATACAAAGTACAGTGGCTGGAAAAAATAAACTGCAGAGATGGCAGCTGTTTTCCCTCAAGGCTCTCATCCTTCTAATCCATCCTTAAGAGGAAATCAATATAGATTCTCTAAAAGGATTTCACAGCTGTCACCCATATCAACAGATGGAGAACCACAACCTGCTTCAGGAAACCTGAAAAAGAAGCAGCCTCACTAAGGTATATAGGATGATCATGTACAATAGTAATCTGATTTTACAGGATTGATGCTGAAACACGAATACATTGTCAATATCACACTCTACTGTTACAGCGCTATTATTCCACTTTAACTGCTATGACTGCGTCCCGTGGCATTAATTCTGGAGTTTGTAGTTTAGTGAGACTTAAGAGCTCTCTGGCTGAGAATTCTAAATGCCCCTCCCTAAACTGCAAATCCCAGTTAAAGGGGAATAATAGCACTATAACAATGTAGTCTGATAATGTCCTTAGTACTTCATTGTGGTATTTTCAGAATAACAAAAGTGGAGATGTTTAGGGATGGAGTTGGCTTGAAATAGTTCCAGATTCCAGTATTCCAGTATTGCCAGTACAGTTGGCCCACCTTATCCACAGATTCCCCCCCCCCCATGGATTCAAACATCCACAGTTTTAAAATATTCAATAAATATATAAATTCTAAAAAGAAAAGCTTGATTTTGCCATTTTATATAAGTGACACCATTTTACTTGCCATTGTATTTAATGGGATTTGAGCATCCATAGATTTGGGTATCCACAGGGGATCTGGGAACCAAACCCCAGCAGCAGATACCAAGGGCCACTGTATTCCAGTACTTTTCATAAATGCCAGCCTCCCTTATTATGTCAGGAGATGGACAAACTAAACTTGAAAAAAGGGCCAAAGGGCCAATTAACCAAAATAATGGTTTCAATATGAAAAAGGAGAGAAAAGACGATGAAAACATTGTTGGAGTAATTATACAAGTCACTCCCAATTCAAGGAACAAGTAGTTATATGTACTATTCATTTAAGAATGCATCTGAGCTGCAATTCTGAAGCTTTATTTTCCATGCCTTTACATAAAACTGGTTATGATAACCTAGAACTTAAATGAAAAGCATGGTAGTAGTATAGAAAAATTATGGTATATATGTTAGATGATGCATAAAAGACAGTCTTGGGGCTCTGTGGTTTTGTTTTATACCTTTTTAAAACTTGCCCTTGATACCTTACAGATAGCACAGTTCTGTACAAAAAGATGATTAAAATTATATCAAATATGACACAACCATACTCATTCTATTGTTATTCCCCTGTGTCAGATGCTTTTCAGTAACTACATCTGTTTAAATTTAGAATGCATTCCAAAATTATCTAACTGGAGGTTTGGAAGCTCTAATAATGCTGGAGGTCCCTAGTGATACTGAAGACACCAGGGACACAGCTGTTTTCCACACTGCTTTTGTCCTAGTTTCCAGAAGAAGTAAGGCAGATGTAGTAAGGAATAATGTTGTCGCCTCCTTCAGAGTGTCCTAAACCCAACTCAGTTGCAGGGGTTCTAACAAACTTCACTAAATTTAAAGAATTCTCTTTAAAAGGCAGGAGGCAAAAATTCATGTAGCTTTCTTGGCTGGCAACAAGTTGACAAACAAGTAAATGTAATAAGTATTTTTCTAATGCTTGTCAAATGGAATTACACAGATATAATGAATAGAAAAAAGGGGATTGACTGTCTCAGTTGTGTTATCGCTTTGTCTAGTAATATATTTTCTTATTCCATGGAAATTGGCTATTACACATACCAACTAATTTGACAGGATAAAAAGCTCTCTCTTTTTGAGAATGTATAATGGTAATATTGTTTTTTAAAGAACCCTCTACATTATTCACATTAGATGGAAGGCGAAAGAGTTTGGGGAAATAAATATGAGTATATAATTAATATTTACATGCCAAATTTTCATCATTTAATGTTTGGAATACAAAAATCCCCTCTTCTGAAGATGATTGTTTTTGTTAGTTTTTATAAATACCCAGTTCTCCCATTTAAACATCTGTTTTCATCCTGATGGTAACTTGCACTTGGTTTAAATCAAAGTTGAAATCATGTCCCCCACAGGCTTTTCCCAGCCTCCAGCAAGCTCCCAGACTGCCATTAAAAAAATCTGGGCAATCTTTTTTGATCCCAAATAGGTTCATGGCACTTAGCCACATGCTAACCCCTCCTCTCATCTATATCTGGGAAGAAGTCTAAATTTCCTGGAAAGGTAGATGGGCATAAAGTACATACACACATAGTTAAGCTACAGTTACATCATTGAAAAAGCGGACATTCCTGGTACATCCTGGGTAAATGTAATAAAGTGCCTTTTTCTTTCAGAAGAAGTGGGTTGGAGTGAATGATTAAGATACTTCAGGTGATTAAGGTACTTCAACATTAGTTGGAAGGCTGAAATTGCTACAAACAGAATTATTAGCAATGTTAGAAAATTACTCTCTTTTACATCTCTCAAAACCTCCAGAGAATAAAGCAAGTCCTATGGTCATTTCATGAAACGAAAGAATTGCCATTTCCCCTGATTGATAATGGGATACCTGCCCACCTCTGTTATGAGGTCATACCCAATGAACTTTCACAAACAAAGTTAAGCTTTGTAAGATTTCCCCCAGCAAGGTTTTGGGGAAACCATCTAGGTTTTACAATCATTTTAAGTAGTCACAACCCACCTTGCCATCAAGGTTTTGGCAGCAAAGATTTTCTTCCCTAAGGTGGAGTGAAGGAGTTTTGGCAAAATGTCCTTAATTCCCATGGAGCTAAATTAAATCCTTGTTTGTGGAGTTGTTTTGCTGAAGCTTGAATGTATAGAAGTTTCTTTTTTTTTAAAAAAAAAAAAAATACTTTAAAAAATTTGCTGTTCTGGATTATTATCACTATCATTATCATCATTACTATTATTTACATCCCCCCTTCCTCCCAATATAAAGATTCAAGTTGGTTAATAACAAACTTAAAACTGAACAAGTTAAAAACTATAAAAAGCATTAAAATGTAGATATAAAGTTTGAAGAACAATTAATCAATTAAAAATAAATAAAAACACTACACATTAAAATGTATTAATAACTATATAAAAACCTTGACAGCACAGCATTTAAAAAGCCTAATGGCACACATAATTTTTTTTTTTTTACCCACTGCTGAAATCAAAACAGGGATGGGGTCATCCAGGATCAGCCATCAAAAAAGCCCCATCCCTTGTTCCCAGCAAACCAGCCTGAAAGTCTGGTGGACAAAAAGAAGAGCCTCTCTAGACAATCTTAATGCTCTAATGGATCCATAAAGGGAGATATCATCTTTCAAAGGGTTCATAACCTGGACCTAAGCTTTATAGGGCTTTAAAAGTCAGAACCACCACTTTGAATTGTGCCGAGAAATGGACCAGCAGCCAATGGAGCTGTTGCAACAAGGGAGTTGTGTTTTCCCTGTTGCCAGCTCCTGTTAACAACCTGGCTGCAGCTTTTTAGATGAATTGAAGTTTCTGAGCACTTTTGGAAGGCAGTCTTATATGGAGTGCTTTACAGTAATCCAAACAGGATGTAACCCTGCCATGTACCACTGTGACCAGATCTGAATTTCTCCAGGAATCAGCTTACTAGCTTTAACTTTGCAAAAGCATTTGTGATCACTGCAGAAACCTGGGCCTCCAGGTTCAGAGCTGAATCCAAACTGTGAACCTATCTTTTCAGGAAGAATGTAGCCCCAATCTAACAGAGATTGAATGCCTACTCCCATATCTGTCTTTGAAGTGAAGTATTGCTTAGGTGAACAAGATGGCACTAACAATTTGTTACTTACAGGACTAAAATATCTCCTTAAAATCCCCACTTTTAAATCCAAATGAGCTCATGTTTTTCCTCTTCTCTTCTGCCCCCTTTTCTTCTTGACTCTTTTGTTCCAAGGGTTTTGTCTGAGAATGGTGATTTGAAGCATGGTGTGGTGGTGATTACAGGACAGAAAACTTCTTAAAACTTTGCAAGAAACTTAGGATGTACAGCAAGGGAAGATGAGCACTCATTAAAATTAATTACAGTAGTATAATAAATAACACCAACATTGAAGTAGCAGTTCAGTGCTCTGTGTATGTGTGCATTCAAATTACCTATCTACTTAAAGTGAACTCATGAATTTCATATGTTTTTCTTGGGCAAGGAATACTCAGAGGTGGTTTCTGGCTCTGAAACATAGCCAGAACACCTGGTATTCATTGGCAGTCTCCCATCGAAGTATTAATCAGAGCTGACCATACTTATCCTCCAAGATCAAACAGGATCTGGTACACCTTTAGGGTATTTAGGCAAATTCAGTAGGCTGTTATAGAAATCTCATTTATTTCAATTGAGTCCTCACATCGGTAAGGAAGGAGCTAGAGGGTTCCTACAGAGAGATCTAATATCAATTTTGGAGGGAAAAAAATCTAGTTTGCAGCCAAGTATGCTCATTCTCCTGTGGCCAAGTCCTCCAAGCTCTTTTTCAGCTTCAGTTGTGTGCACACTTACCAGAGGTAAGCCCCACTGAAGTCAGTTCTAAGTGTGGGTCAGAGTACAGCTGTCGTTGCATATTAGTATATGTTGGATTTCATTATGATACTTTTGTTGTATTTTATTGTACTCTCTTTCTCTCTGAAAATTACTATGGCCTGATACAAACAGGCCTGAAGAGGTGCCATTGTGGTGCCATTAAGGTCCGGGAGCGTGCATTGTTTACACACTCCCGAACCCTAGTACATAATGGCGCTGCTCCTTTTTAGGTGCGCAACTGCACCACAGCATCTAGCTGCTGCGGCACAGTTACAGAGCTAAAAGAGGTAGGACCAGACCACCCTTTTGGGGTGGTCTGTACCACCCCTATGTGCTTACAAGCATGATTATGAATAGCAGTGTGCCTCTCAGAGATTTACTGCCTGTTTACACCTTTATCAGCTAGAATTATTGGGACCTAGTTGGCACCTAAGGTGTCAAAGGTTGCAAAATCAAACTGGAGTTTTGATAGCAGCAGTCTACTTGTACTACTGATTTTATTGCATCCTTTTATTTATGTATTCTTACACAAAAGGAAACAATATTGTAGTTTAAGGGTACCATGTCAGACTGCTGAGAATACAGAATTTATTTGTTTATTTGATTTGATTTCATTTATTTCCTGCCTTTTCCCCCATATAGAACCCAAAGCAGCTTACAGTATCCAAAGTGGCTTACAATATGAATGTTACTATGACCATTTGTTGAATGCTCTGAAATGCTCCCTGTCTTTGCAGTGCTGGACCTATAATTAAGGAGAGTGAAATATCTGGCTTAGATCACTATGGGGCTCTTCAGACCAGCCATGGGGTGTCATGATGCTGTGTGCCACTCCACACAGTGCACGGTATCACGATGCTCCTCTGGTGCTGAGTCCGGATGATGCAGCGCTGAAGGAGCACCATATAACTGTGGCACCACAGCTATTGTGTCCTTTCCAGGGTGCAAAAAGGAGCTATTTTTTGTGCCCTGGAAAGGCCGGATTGGGGCCGCTAGGAAAGGGGAAGCATCTCACCGTCCCTTAGGGTCTATTTGTACAGCCCCTAATTTAAGGTATTATGAAAGGAAAGCAACATTTTAGATACTTAATTAATGACTTCTGTATTTTTACTCCTGATGGTGGGGTGTGGATTTTCTGCCTCAGGAAGACAGCATTGTATACTAGGAAATTCTCTCAGGCAGCAAAATGTCTTTGGTTGTCTTGTTAGATCACAAAATGGTCCTTTCACAGGTGGTCAGTACACCTGCCATGGAGCTCGTACATGTTGGAATGTTCCAGATGGTTGGATAGCCAAACACATATTCATAATGACCAAGTGCAGATTGTGTGGTGTCAAAAGCATTTTATTCACCTTCACACTAGAATATCTTTCCAGATTAAGACATCCATTATCATGTGTTCTCTGGGAAGAGTGGAAAAAGGGCATTTCACAGATACCACTGGAATCAGAGAGTAATAAGAAATTTGATTATGCAATATCCAAAACAGTTGTCACATAAACAAGACAGAAAATTAATCATATTAATTATTGGGTTCCGTGCCACTCTTGCTGATTAGAGCTGCAATGTATGGAAATGCTAAAAAGCAACTATTTATCAAATATGTAGTAACAACTCATATGAAATTATGAACCCGACATTGTATATCCCCCACCCCCCAGATATGACTTACTGGACTGGTGATTAGCACAAAATGTAGAAGAGGTTGTTTTCATTTTTCTTCGGCATTATCAAAGAGCTAGTCTTCCAACAGCAATTATTAGGCAAAACAGCAATTACTAGGCCCAATGTACTTCTGCAGCAAAATTTTTAAAAATGATAGGTCTAATTTTGTACATTGCCTCATTCAACACAATCTCTAGGAAATAAAGATTATAATGGGGAATATACTGATGAAGCAGAGGACATAATGCATGAAATAATGCACTAGGATATTAAATGTAGCCATTCACATTGTAATACAAAACATTATGATTATAAAAAAACATCTTCAAGTGTGTTATGAACTGCTAAATTCATGGAAAATGTCTTGAAATGTCATTATCTGTGGATTGTAAAGTGATTGTCAAAGTCTAATGAAACATATCAGAAACAAAACTGCAAGGGATAAGCCAATGCTGATATCAACAATTTAGTTACGCCAGATATTAGCAATTATGCCAAAATAAAGTTCATGTTTACCATTGATTTCAGTGGAAGAGGTAAGATCCTGTTTTACTCCCATTTCTTAACATTGGTAGCCCTGAGTCAACTCAGCGATCTTGTACCTTCTTCTTGCCTTAAAACAACAACAACATTCAGTCCAATATATTTTAAATGAAATAAAATCTTGCCTGCTGTCTGCTATATATACAAACTGTTCAGTATTTGCTTATAAGCTGGATAACTACAAATTGATTCATCCATTAACAAAGTACCATTCAGTGACCTTCAAACACAACCTGGCTTATTTTTTCTGCGTACCTCCAAAAAGGAAGGGAACACCAAATTAAAGAATTAACCACCTTAAAGATTTCCACCAAGTGATTACATAGTCATGAACTAAATGCATTAACTAATTTATAATTGAGCTCTAATTACAGTGAGAACCCTCAATCAATTTAATAGCCTAAATGATACTACAAACAAAATCACAGAATTTTAAATATGTCAAAGTTCAACTTTGTAGATAACCTTGGGGAAATCCTATTTAAATTACTTTACTCTTGTTGCATGATCTATATTTTGATCGAAGAATGAGCAGATTTAAACAGCTGGGCACACCACAGTCATTGTCATGCTTCAACAAAATGAAATTAAGTTTGACATTGTGTTCACAATAGTCTAAGAAATCACATCACATCAACAAAATGTTTTAAGAGTGTCATAAATTTATTTTCCCTGAAAATGTATTTGGAGTAGTGGTATGGTAATTTGAATGTTGTTGATTAAACCTCTCAGCTTGCTTAGAAAAACTACAGTCGTCCCTCCACATTTATGGCTTTGACTTTTGCAGATTTAATTATTCATGGATTTTATTAATATGTGCTCTCTAGGAATATCTAGGTCCTCCAGTGTAACTCTATGGTCAACTTGAACCACTGAAGGATCTAGGGCCCAAACAGACAGGTCAAAATAAAACTGCTTCGGGTCACTTTGGAAGTGTGCTGTTTAAATGATGCCTGCGTCCTAAGAGGCTGGTAGCCATGCCAAAGCTGCACTCCTGTCCTAAAGACTGGAGCACAGCTTTGGCAGAGCTACTGGCCTCTTAAGGTGTGTGTGTCATTTAAACAGCATACCTCCAAAGTGACCTGAAGCAGCTTTATCTTGCCCTCTCTGTTTGGGCCCCTAGAGAGAACACTCCACTAGGGATTTGTAGCTCCTCCAGCACAATTCTGTGGTCAATGTCTGGCAGATGCTGACCACAGAGTTGCATTGGAGGGCCTAGAGATTCCTAAAGAGTTGTTCTCTCAGGTAAAACATAGTATTTTGTTATTTGTGGTTTTTCCATACTCATGAGGATCCTGTGCCCCTAACCCTGTGCCCCTAACCCCAGTGAATGTGGAGGGACAAGTGTATTTTCGACTCAGAATTAAAGGGGGGGGGTAACTGAAGTTTGACTATGGCTTGGTCTCTAAACAAAGGCAGGTATCTCCCTCTGCCCCATAAGAAAAGTCAAGATCATGAAAAACAAAACTGTTCATTTCTAACAAAACATTTATATACCACTTCATACTGCCTAAGGAGTGTCTAAGCAGTTTACAACTGTAAGCTACTTGCCCCCAACAATCTGGATATTTATTTTAGTGACCTCGAAAGGATGCAAGCCTGAGTCAAGCTTGAGCCCTTTTGCTGGTCTTGAACTCGCAACCTTATGGTTTTGAGTGAATGGCTGCAGTACAGGCATTTAACCACTGCGCCACCAGGGTTCCATTTCTGGGCCACATTACTAGTGTGGATTATATTTAATGAGTCTTGTTAGTGCAATTCTCCAATCTAATGTTACAAAATCCAAATCCACACTCATAGGTATCTTTACTAGGGAGATAGGCCCTCTAAAGATCTGGTGTGTAGACAGAGTGGGGCCATGGTGACCGCACACTGGCTGACCCAACACTGCCCTTATGCCACCCCCACAACACCTGGCTGACCAGACGGGCTGGCATAATGCCACATCTTCAGCGCAGCATTTACACACACTGCAACAAAGAAGTGGAGAATAGCTGCCACCACCACAGCTACAGTGATCTTTTTGCAGAACAAAAAGGACCTGCTTTTTGCGCCGTGTAGTTGCTGCAGCCCCAATCCGGCAAGGAAAGGGGCAGCTGCAGGCTGCTCCAAAGGGGTGGTCTGTTGAACCCCTAAGGCTCATTAAGTATAAAGAAACAATGTAGTTAAGACTGTAATATTCTCATGCATAGACAGACAGTGAAAGGAAAAATTGAGAGAGAACATAGAAAATACCAGTGTGAGAATATGAAAAGAGCATTGAGGAGACAGAACTTTCCCAACTTCTTCCTGACCCCTGGTCACAATAACAAAAGGATGCCATTCTATACTAGTAGGCTGGGTTTCTGCTCTCCACTAGCAAGTAAAATTATCTATTAACATAGTCTTCATGCTTTTGAAATGACATTGGTGGTACTTCTTTTTATAACACACAGTTGTCTGTAAAATGTGACACTTTGATTGACTTCTATTTCTGCAGTAACTACATGCAGTTCTTTGTTAACATTTTGTTTCCTAGAAACTCTACTGTGGCAGTTTTCTGGCTCTTTTACCAAACTAATCAATGGGGCTTTCTTGTCACTGATTTAATGTTTCATGTTTTGGAAGAGAGATTGTGCTTTATCTAAAGGCAGGTGTGCACAAATCAAATGATGCATTAAGACAGCTCTAAACAGCACCTCGTGATAGTCATTTCCAGCAAAGAACTGTGTACAACTGCTTGCCATGTGGAATGAGGTACTTCATGCATTTCATCACAAACTTTCAAATGCTTGGAATGACAAATAGTAATTCCTTCAACTCATAAGACAAGCCTTTGGATATCAGTGGTTTGTGCAATGGACACAGTTGCCACAAGCTGCTATAGGACATGAATTCCATAAGTGGAGGGTACCGAGTCATTTTTAAATTATGGGAGATTCTTGAGGGATGTATAGGTGAAGCAGTAGGTGTTATGTTCTTGTACAGATTACAGGTAGACATATGTAGCTGTTTCAGGCAATTGCTAAGAAATGCTCTGTGGTAATCTAAACAATGTTAAATGTTTTCCAGAGGCATTACAGTACACCTTCCAAGCATGCGGTTGCAATCCAACTTCAATCGGTCTTGGATGAAACGGATTTTCTAGATCCATTTCAAACCGGTTTTCGAGCGGGCTACGGGGGAAGACTGCCCTGGTCGATGATCTCCGTCTGGGCATCGACAGGGGTAGCGTGTCCCTGTTGGTGCTTTTGGACATCTCAGCGGCTTTCGTTACCATCAACCATGGTATCCTTCTGGAACGCCTGGCAGAGGTGGGGATCGGAGGCACTGCGCTCCAGTGGTTCCGGTCCTACCTCTCCGGGAGGTTCCAGATGGTGCAGCTGGGGGACGTGTGCTCCGATAAGAGGGCCCTCCCCTCTGGGGTCCCTCAAGGAGCCATTCTGTCCCCCATGCTCTTTAACATCTACATGAAACCGCTGGGAGAGATCATCCGGAGGCATGGGGCGCGGGGTTATCAGTACGCTGATGACACCCAAATAGTCTTCTCTATGTCTCCGACTGACGCAGTGACCAGGGATGGCGTCGCTCCTCTCGTGGCCTGTCTGGAATCGGTAATGGACTGGAGGAGGGAAAATAGACTCAGTCTGAATCCAGAGAAAACGGAAGTACTCGTGATAGGTTCTCCCGGCCCTGGGATGGAGGTGGTTCCACCTGTCCTGAACGGGGTCACGCTCCCCGTGAAGGACACCGTACGCAGTCTGGGGGTGCTCCTTGATTCGTCGCTCCATCTTACTTCTCAGGTGGATGCGACGGTCAGGAGCACCTGTTATCAGCTTCGGCTGATACGCCGGCTGTGCCCCTACCTGGACCGGGGGGACCTTGAAAATGTAGTACATGCTCTTGTAACCTCTCGGTTGGATTTCTGCAATGTGCTCTACATGGGGCAGCCTTTGTACCACACTCAGAAGCTACAACTAGTGCAAAATATGGCAGCCCGGGTGGTCACTGGTGCACCCAGGGCCGCCCATATAACACCAATACTGAAAGATCTACATTGGCTCCCTATTCGCTTCCGGGCTCAATACAAAGTGCTGGTTATCACCTATAAAGCCCTAAATGGCTTGGGCCCAGAGTACCTGACGGACCGTCTCTCCCCATACAATCCGCCCCGCACACTTAGATCTGCTGGGCAACATTCATTAAGAGTCCCAGAGGCTAGATTGTCGTTTACAACGAAGAGGGCCTTCTCTGTTTCAGCCCCGATCCTCTGGAACTCGTTGCCAACGGAGCTCCGCTTGGCCACCTCCCTGAACCTGTTCAAAAAAGGATTAAAAACACACCTGTTTGAGCAGGCCTATCCCTGACCCACCCCCTTGATGACTTTTTACCTCTCCATTATTTTTGACTGGATCGGGGCTTTGTTTTGAGATATTACTGTTATTGGACTGATTTTAGATTTATGCTGTTCTATATATGTATGTTTTAACTTGTATGTGAATTTTATCTTGTATTGTTCACCGCCCTGATCGCAGGAAGGGCGGTATACAAATAAACTATTATTATTATTATTATTATTATTATTATTATTATTATCTTGGCGTCTCAATCTTGCTGGAGAGGCGGGGTAGAAATTATTATTATTATTATTATTATTATTATTATTATTATTATGCTATTAAATATGTAATGAGTGGAGGAATCGGCCTAAACTATCCTTTGTAAGAAAACAATAGGACTAGATTATTCTTAGATCTCTTTTTGCAGATGTAAACATATTCCCATGAAGATTCTATATGTGTGTATAATGCCACAACATAAGTGAAGCAGTGTCTGAAGATTTTGCTTTTTAAAAACATGTTTTTTGGAATGTATTTTCAAATATACTTTTGCAAAGAGGGAACAAATTTTATCCCAATCCATACAGTGGCTAATCTAGAGATTAAAGAAAACCTGAGCTATATATTTGCACACACATCAGCTTTTCTGTAGTACTTATCTCATTTGGAGATGCAGAAAAAGCAGTGGAGAGACAGCTGTGTTTATCTGATTTGTGCACATGAATGAAGCACCAAACTTCAAAGAAGGGGAAATTTTGAGCTCTTATCTGCTACACTTTGTCCAGCTGTGTAGGAATTTTACAGCAGGGTTGGAATCTAGGCTATCTAAAGTGGATCTGTAAAATGCTACCACTTTCTCTGTCTAGTATATAGTTGAGTGTTCCACTTTTGATCTGTAATCCACAATACGATGCATGCACATGTGTGCATTTAAACACATTTATCACAGTATTGTTGGACTTCCCTGCTTTGGAACAACAGGAACAACAGCAACAACCATTCATAATAATTCTCATAATATTATTTATTCTATATTAATATTAATATTAGAAAATTTGTCTTAATGAAATCATGACACAACATGATGGAAGTTAATGGAGAAGATTGTGGCGTGGAATTCTTCAGAGTGATTCCTTATCTCCCTTAGTATTTGTTTTTGCAAATGGCATGACAGTAATACCAAAGAAAACAGATCGAGGTGTGAAATAACAAAGCACTCTAGAAAAAGTAAACCAGTTGTTCTATATGGATGATTTAAAATTCTATAGGAAGTCACAATCAGATATTGAATCTTTGTTGAATACTGTAAGCATATTTAGTCAAGTCACCTCAGTCAAATCTAGAATGGACAAATATGCCATATTATGAATTAATAGGAGTAAAAATGTTGAATAATTAGGAATAAAGCTCCCTGATGAAAAAATCTTTAAAAGTATCGAGTGTCTTTAAAAATCTCAAGTCTCTTTAAAAGTAGGACTGGAAGAAGCACAACACTTTTCTTACATTTCTTCCTAAGGATTTGCTTCCTTGTTTGCACCCTTCGCAATGCCCCACTCAGCATTGTTTTTGGCAGTTGGGCTGGAGTGGTGGTGGCATGATGGTAGAATTTAAAGTTATCTCCATATTTTTTTTTTTTGTTTACCTACAAAGGGGGTTGGGGGGTTGAAAGAGAAAGAAACATATTAAGTTTATTCTGCAAAGTGACATACTTTAGCTAGGAACAGATGTGAGAAAAAGAAACTTGTCTGATGTTTAATCAGAGTAATATTTTCTAAGAAAATGCAGTGATGCTCACTTAATTCTTTACTATTGTCTGAATGTCATTTTCCAATGTGCTTGATAGAGTTTTCTGGCACATCCGTGCCCCTGGCTTTGCAAGATGCTCAAGTAGCATCCTTGCCTACAGTGAGATGCTACTTGGGCCACTACTATCATTGCTGCAACTTCTTCTATTTGTTTCCTACGTTCCCTTTCCCAATACACCTCTTTTTAGTGGGGGGGGGGGGCTATTTTGTCCAGAGGGAGGGACATATCCACTTCAGTACTCAAAGATGATGTGCATTTCAGAGCGTAAGCACAAGACTACTCATCCATTGCTTCCCCGCCCCCCCAATATTATTTTTATCATCATGATATATTGATTGTGACACAGGTGACAGAAATCTTTGGAATGGTGATTAGTAAATTGCATGCCTAGTAACCCTGATTTAGCTTCAGATCAGTGCAGTGCTAGCTTAATATATGAAGTAAATACAGTAAAATGGTGGAAAACCTCATAGGCCCTCTTCATCCAATCTGCTTCATCCACCACCAGAGTATCCCTAGGATTTTTTACTTTGGATTGCTACCTCATCTTTTGCATTTAAAATTGAGAGAACATGAGGCCAGCTGCTTCTTTCCAATAGCCTCTGTTGCTGTCTGGAATGTTAAAGTCCTTATTAGAGATTGGATGAAAGCCAAAATGGAGTCTACTTCAAGTTAGGAACAGCCATCTAATAATATTGTGTAACAGTGTGATCCAAAATTGTTCAACAGATTGCACTATGGGATATAGCCCCATACATCTTAGTTACTGTGTCTGTACTTCTGCTGTTATAATGAGTCTGATGACCTAATAAAGTTTAAAGAGGCGGTGGAACACAGTTGCCTGCTGAAGTAAAACAAGAAGAAATGGGTAATTTAAAGTCTGCTCCTTTTATGTGTGTGAAAATAACAGAGACAGAAGAAGATAAGGATTACATATGCAAATGGAAGTTTTCATAAATAAACAAATGCCTAAGTTTTAAAATGCTGCATGGTTACTCTTAATGTGTTGCAAACTGTCTTGAAAATATGGCCACCCCTATCATTAGGCAGAGTAAGACAGTCATATCAGGCAGTAAGTTCTGGATGCCATGAAGGGGTATAAATGGCTAATTATTTAGTTTCTTATTATATTTCTTCTTGCCAGGCACATCAAGAAGTGACTGTGGGCTTTTCTGTCTTAAAAACAAAAGGGCTGACTTTAGTACTATTCCCATTATCTTGAATTGGGGTTACGGCTTTACTGCTCTACCCCAGGCTGTAAAATATCTTAGGCCAGCCCTGACTGAGCTTTACTTCTGCAGTGGAAGGACAGAGCATAGATATTTCTAACACATACTAAATATATGATTGTGGCACTGGTTTGTGCTGTTTGATGCCTTGTTCTCTCTTTGCGGTGGGAGAAGGGCACCATAGGCCAGCAGTTTGTAACATCTAGATTTTTTTTAGTAAGCAAAGGAATATTGTAGCCTCTTTGAGACTAACTGAAAGATAGAAGTTCATAGCATGAGTTTTCATAGCCATGAGTCTACTTCCTCAGATGCATGGCACATAGATTCAAGTCTACAAAAGCTCATGCCACTAACCTCTCTCTTTCAGTTAGTCTAAAAGTAAGTGTTAAAGGTGCTGCAAGATCCCTTTGCCAATTGATTTTCCAGACTAATATGGCTATGTCTTTGAAATCTAGATTTTTAGTAAAGGTAGTTAGGGCAAAAAGGGATGTGGCAGCAGCAATACTCGGGTTAGGGAGTGTGCACCAGCCACATGGTCCCTAACCCTAGTATGTGTGGGGGCTGCCATGATTGTGTGGCCCCACCCACATGTTGTGCGTGTCAGCGATGTCACATGCACGCCTTGTCCAAATGGTGCAGCATGCGCTTGATGTCACCATGCCACCCTGCGGCACTTATGGCATCACAGGTGCCGCACAGAAAGGAGCGGCTTCTCAGCACTCCTTTTATACTGAGCAGCTGCACCACACCATTTGGTTGCTGCAGCAACACTGTGCAACAAACAGGGATGGCTCCAGCCCACCTTTTCCAGGCAGTCTGTCGAGCCCCTATAGCTCAGACAGTATTCAATATCTTTTGGGGCCTTGCAAGTATGATTACTTTAAAAAGTGACTTGACAAGCTTTAATCCTTACTGTACTCTAGTAAATTCCAGAACTTCTATTAAATTTATATGGCAAACGGAACTCTGGTAAAAACAACTGAGACGTACATAGCTGTATGTTTCCATGGAGCAACAAAATACGTTAAAACTGCAATGTGCGTTGGACTTTGTATGGATCAGTCCATTATTTTTGAGGCACAAGGAACAGGGGTACAAGGTCAGCATGCTGAAGTAACAAAAAGTCATAGAATCATAGACTCATAGAGTTGGAAGAGACAACAAGGGCCATTCAATCCAATCCCCTGCCATGCAGGAACTCGCAATCAAATCACCATCCAGCCTCTGTTTAAAAACCTCTAAAGAAGGAGACCCCACCACACTCCGAGGGAGTGTGTTCCACTGTCAAAAAAGCTCTTACTGACAGGAAGTTCTTCCATTATTACATGTTCTCTCTCTCTATCTAGCTATCTCTCTCTCTTTTTAAAGCAGAAGTTAGGGGCTGAAGAGATTTCTTCACTGGACTGCTAAACAGTCTGTATGCTTGGCACCAGAACCATCTTCAAAAAGAAAAGCCAATTCAGAAGGAAAACAATGTTTAAAGCTTCTGGAATAATCAATATGAATGTTCTACAAATCTGTGTATTTAATAACAAGATGAATTATTGTAGTAGAGTTTGCCTAATGGCTTTTATTGCTATTTAGGGCCATAAACTTTATGTTGTACCTCTTGGATAGACATCTTCCTTTATGCCACTACTGCCAGCAGTCAATCAGACCTCAGCAGCACAATAATCTGGTTTCTATTTTGTTCAAATTCCTCAACAATCCATATGAGTTTAATTAGTGTTTTGCAGTGGTGCATTTGTTTGCTGGCTGAAAGGTCCGCAGTATCCAAGCATTGTTAAAAATGGGACAATCATTGTTTTAATGGAATGTAATTTATAGGACTATGCCAGGGTTCTTAATGCAGTCATTTGCAATTTCAAATGGGGAAGAAGACAAATGACATGTGGTTGTTCAGTGGGGGGAAATCACTAAACCCATTGTTGATTGATAGCAGAATTAAATAACCTTTTGTCTTAAGCAAGGTTTCCACGTAATATTTTCACAACTAACTGAACAACAAAACAGAAGAACTGCTGAGTTATCTTAAATAATCTCTACAACTTCATGTTCTCCAATAAGGACCAATTGTTTAATTCTGTGGAGCTGTGGTGCTTGGAATAATTCTATTTTGTCTACTAATCATGAGCTCAGCAGGGAATCATATGTTCTTGGACAGGACAGGGATAAAGTCACAAAGCAGTTGTTCATTTGTAAAGGAGAGAACTGGGCAGATTTCAGGGCATGAAGGGTGACAATCTCTTGCATTAAAGGTGGGTACTTAACTGCTAACAGTTTTATGCAGTGACAATAGTGGTTTTCCTTCTCCTTTTTATATTCATTTTTCCAAAACCCCTTCCTCAGATTATGGAGGAGTGTAAAGGAAAGTAGAGGTGGAATGGGGATGCACCTCCTTGGTGATCGCCAGCTTTGCTGAACATGGAGGTGTGATGGTACAAATGTACCAGGTATTTCGAAGGCTGAACTATTACCGGTCCTAGCATTTATACAGAACTTCATTGTTTGAAATGTTTAACATTGTCTCAGGAATCCATTTATGTAACAACAGGAATAGAAAATCATGCTGGTGTTCCTCCTCCTGCTGAGAAACTGAGAGGGCAGTTGTTTACCTAGCAGGTGAAGCAGACTACCAACTTGGAGCAAGCTCTGGTCGCTCCAGCCCCAGTCATCCCCCGATTGTCCCAGGACCACAATGTCACAAGGAAGATTTTCACACTTGCCTGAATCACTGGTAAACCATTCCCCAAACGTCCTCCAAAGGTGGCTGAAAGAACAAAAAAGCCTCTGTGTGTGAAGGATGGAAGTGCTCCTCAATCGTCATGGGAATGGATCTGGCTGCAGCGTTCGTCAAACACTGAAAGAAAAGCAGGGAAGGAGGCAGATTCCTATTAACGCAAACTTAGCATTAAGAGGGGGGGGGAGAGGAAATCTGCCTCCTTCCCTGCTTTTCTTTCAACATTTGACAGACCTTTTTAAACTTACCCTACAAGAAGAAACATCTAAAAATTCTTGTATGGGAGCATGAAATATGCAAATATTTTCATTGAAGGATAAAATACATTTAAAAAGTATTAGAATTGGAAAATAGCTGATTTGTCCATACTTGAGATGGGTGTTCTCTAATAATTTTGCAAAAAACCTTGTGACTATGAGTAAGATTCATATTTTTTGTAAAAAGAAAATAAAGAAGAAAGAGTTGCATGAAGTACAGCAAATCATAATGATATGACAACTCTGATGGTTTTACATTTAATACTTGTTTATTCCATCGAATTTTTTTATAATATCATTACTACTACTACTATACTACTACTATTTGTATCCCACCTCTCCCTGTATTGGACCGAGGCAGGTAACAACAAGCAAAAGAACAATAAAAATCAAACACAACTAATAGCAAGTAAAAACATAACAAGACATAGCAAATCCTAATTCCCCTATCTCCCTCCTACCCTAATAATAATATTAAAAATCAATTCCCAGTAAAATTCTCAATAAAATCAGTCACAATCACAATCCGGTGGGAACAGCTAAACAATGGAGAGTTAAATTCCGAGAAGGTGTTTGGGAAGGCCTTCCAGAAGAGATCCGTTTTTATTGCCTTCTTACAGGCTTCCAGAAATGTTATATGGCAGATCTCCTCCAGTAGGTCATTCCAGATTTTTGGAATGCATACCAGTATATACCCTTCAATATTCAATAATCCTTGTATCAATGATATTAACAAGTATATACTATACAGGACTCAGCAAATACTGTGATCTACACTAATTATTTCTAAACTAGATTTCTAAACATATACTTCTACATTACTCATAAATACTAGATAAATAAAGCATCATGAAATACAGTCTGCCCTTGGCATATCCATCCTCACGATACGAAGCTTTAAGCTTACGAAGAAGGCGAGTGGCAAGGGACAAAATGGGAATGCACCACCATTTAAATCAATGGGACTCTAGCATACACGAAATTTGCCTTGCACGGGGTGGGGTGGGGGGTTCAGAACGGATCCCCCATGTATGGCAAGAGTAGACTGTAATTACATATTTGCCTTAATTATTTTACAAATATTTACATTACTGACTGTCATCCACTTAGTGTATAAGAATAATATCTCATTTCAACCAAAGTACATAAAGGCCTGAAATACATGGGCCAAAAGAAGCGGCTTCCACTTGCTTTGTGGGCATGGTGTTCAGATGATGCACACCCCTGGCAGGCCATTTGCTTTTCCCCCCAAATCATTACAGTTCCTTCTCTATTCATGTTAGATTTGGGTGTTTCTCTGTTGTCCCTTTGCTCCTTCATAATCAAATCATTGATCTATTTATTTCTGATACAATATACTACTCATTTACCTCATCCCTCCATCTGTTTATTATCTTCTGCAGAACTGTGGTGGCTCCTTGTGTTATTTTTGTTTCTGGCAGATAGTACAAAAGTACTGTTGGTGTAAACACATCTTTCAGATTCAGTATTTCAATCTTGTGTTAGAGAAAGACCCAATTAAACAATCATTTCTTATGTAAGGAAGCTTTGAAGACTAGGGCCAAAATAATTGATATGCTTTGAATAAATGTGTCAAGGGACTGTGGCAATTTAATCTAACAGACAACTCAACACTTAACTGCCATACCAGACTGTAAAAGTTAAATCTTTCCATGCCTTGTATAATTGCACTGGCCTGATACCATATTTGCAGATGAACATGCCAATAAAACAGCTATTTATGGATGCTGAACCTTCTGTTCTGTTATTCCTGCTGCATTTTTGGTGAGCCCGTAATTAAACATCAAGGCAGCATCTTCTTTTTCTCATGATTCCATATAAAATAATTACTGAGTACATTCTTGATTAGTTGCACAGAATATAATTGAATAAATAAAGACAGAGACCTGTACATTTGCTATGATACCAGTACATTAACTTCAAAGTTTCAGAATAGGATGGTAATAAAGTTTGTTGTTTACTTTACTACAGTGATCCTCACAGTTTGTTGTCCTCTAGCTCAGGTGTGGGCAAAGTGTGGCCTGCAGGCTATTTGTATATCCTGGGGGCCCTTCAAGTCTACTCCCCCCATTGTTTAGGGATCCCCTTGGCCTCCCAGAAGTCATTTTTAAAAGACCCAACACACACACAAACACACAGACCTCCTAATCCCCATTATATAACCATGTGATTAAAAATAATAATCATAAGCAGCTCTGAGAGCCTTTAGGGCTGAAGGGTCAGGTATAAATACTGTAAATTATAATATTAAATTTTGCCCCTTTCCTCCTAGGCCAATTTAGACTCAGGATATGCCTTTTTTAAAAACAGGATATGAATGGAAAGTCACTTCCACTAATTTCTTGTTATTAAAAAATAACATTTCTTGACTTAAAATGGCCCATGAAGGCCCCAAGACATAGTGAAAAGGTTATGTGCTCCCTAAGAGGCATTTTGGGGGAAAACATGTAATTTTTTTCAGGTACAGTCATGGGGGAGGGGAGTGCATTCCTCCAAATTTTCCTGGAGGACTAATGTAGGTGATTAGCCTTCCACAAGCTATTGAGACCCAATTATAAACATGAATTTCATTTATGTTTCATATACTCCATATAAACATAGCTTGAAGCTAATTTTATACATAATATTTTAAATAATTTTATGTGTGAAACAAAATTTGTGGACACTGAACTAGCATAAAGAAAAAAAAATGTCTCTGTCTCAGCCAGCCATTTGGACAATTTTGGATTTTGGAATATTTCAGCTTTCAGAATTCTGGATGAGGTACATATATCACCATATCCAGGATATGTTGACGTGCAAATGAACCTTTGATTTCTCAGTCCCCCTCTCATCCCCAAACACAGTATAATAGAGGAGAATATAATATTTTGCAGGCTTGTACTCTACAGTATGTGTGAAAGTAATGATCAGGCAAATGGAAAATGTTTGCATTTTGATCCAAAAGCAGCTTACAGCTAATGACTATAGTTATTTTCAAGAAATGGAAAGTAGAGTTAATTTTAATATTGTAACTATAGCTGCAATTACTTGGGGGCTTGGTACTACAATCATTTGCTCCTTAAAAGTAACTTCCCGTGCTTTGTATCCTTTATCAGTTATCTCCATCTTCCCTGGATCTCTTTATTAGCATAAAATATTACTATACTTCATATGAGTGGTTGTATTAATCTTCTGTAACTAAAGCAAGCGGGGAAAGGCTAACAAATCTATTGTAGCATAAGCTATTGTCAGCCACAGCCAACTTTGTTGAAAAATTCATATACCATTTCATTATTTCTTTGCATTGCAGCTGAAATAGTGAATCTACTGAGATTTTTGAGCTTGAATACCCCTGACAAATATTACAGCCAAGACAAAATTAGCACAGAGAGCTTGTTGCTTCTTTGGGAATGCTTTCAGAATCAATTCTTACTCTGATAAGCAGTTTGGAAGGAAGTATTGAACCACTCAGCAAAACTGCAGTTACAGCTGCTGTTGTACAGATGGGGGAAAAAATCTCTTTATTTTAGTGAAATTGAGTTCATTCCATTCCATAGATAGATAAATAGATGGATGGACAGATAAACTGTCTTTCTGAAGCAATCACACTTCCCTGTCTACTGCTTTGTAACAGTTCAGGACTCACTTAACATGCATTAACACACTATCTAATTCACAAGAACTAAATCCTACCTGTAAAAGCTTTTAGAAAACCGTGTGCTGACATTCAGAGCATTACTTTTTTAATTATCTATTTATTTGTTTGTTATATGGTAGTTGCCATTAGTCCACAGGTGACTTGAAGGCACACACACACATGCATGAAGTATGTATTGTGGTCGAATGGGCTCTTGGTTCGTGTCTCCAGCCAAGACAAACGTTAATCACGGATGAGTTCAACAGGATTCTTTGACTTGCTGGTTAGTAAACACTTTTATTAGTAATATGTTCCATCTGTTTAATGTTCGGCTTCCTCCAGTAGCAGTTGGTAGCAAAGCTGTTGAGGCACTTACTGAGCTTTCGTTGTCATGAAAAAAAATGCAGTGAAAATGTCTTAAGCAGCCTCACATTTAAATAGCTATGTGGGAAGAGTTCCAGATGTCCATAAGACTCCCCAAAGAAGTTATTTCCCCCTCCTCCTTCATTTGGAAACGGATTATCATTCTACAGCCAAAAGATTTGCAATTCAGAAACTTGCCTGAATATTTCAAAATAGGACAACATTTATTTCCTATTGATACATTTTTGTATAAAGCCTGTCATTGGGGTAGCATTGTCAGAATTACTCAGTGCAGAATTACTCAGCACTGAAGTGGACATATGACATTCAAACTAATGTACAAAACAAAAAGAAAGTTTCTTATTCTGCATAAGAATAGAATGTTTCTTAAATGATACTGAAATATAATGAACAAGCTACCATCTTGTTATGAGGAGTAATAAAGACTTGGTGCTCTATTTAGCAATTTGGGAACAGGTGTTTTGTTTTCACTGCATTTCAGCCTGAGAAACTGTTGCATCTCAGAAAAACTAAAGTCATTTCTCAATCCACATCTGAACCCATTTAGGGCACATAAAGCTTCCTAAGTCCTGCATGTGCATGTGGTGAAAGCTAGACAGATCAAACTGACATCTCTGACACAATGGCCCGGTACATACAGCCCAAAAGGGCCATCCCCGGGGCGTGATTAGGGCTGGGGAGTGCACAACATTTGCATGCTCCGCAGCCCTAGCACGTAATGATGTTGGCGTTGTTATGTACCACCATTTATACTGTGTATGTAACAACGGCATCACAACCGCCCAGCTTCTATACAGAGCTGCACAGTTGCAACAGACTGAAGGCACCCAATGGCGCCTTTTCCCTTTAGTGCGTCACAACTGTGACACAAAAAAGGCGCAGGGAAGGGGTGTTTTTTTTTTGTTTTTTTTTTTTTTTTTTTTTTTGCTGTGCACCTTCGCTGCTCCATTTAGCTGCTGCAGCCAAGGTGCATAGCAAAAAAAGTGGTGCCAGACTGCCCTTTTTGGGCAGGCTGGAAAGCCCCTGTGTTGTTATTCAGATTCAATGCTTGAAAAGTATGAAACACAGTGCTACCACCAGGTTTAACCAAATTTGTCAAGGTTCAGACACTGGTATTTTGAGGAGTTGCAATGCATCTGCAAACCTTCAAAGTTGTGCATTTCTTTCTCCTACAACAGAAGAGATGTGGCAAATTGCTTATTCCAATATGCATATCATTTAAGATCTAAGAACTATGCGTGGTTTAATTAAAGCCAGGATGCTTTGCAAAATTTTCATTTCTATCTGTGCCCAGCAGCAGGAGTACTAGAGGATTCCCTTTTTTTGTTGTTGTTGTGTCCAGTGGTAGGTGATGTTTGATGAGATGATGAGAACTTAAAATGGCTTGTCATTAAGAATCATGCATCACAACAACAAAACTGATGCGTGTGTGTCTATGTGTATATAATCTATCTATCTACGGAGAGAGAGAAGTAGGGAGAGAGAGAGTGTGTGTGCACACACATCATTTTAGGAGATGAAGATATCTAAATTTGCGGTCTGCAAATTGAATTCCAACCTTAGCAGAAAGGAGATGAAGAGGGAAATGGTCAACAGTCATTGGAATGACAATTATTAGTAGGACATAGCTATTTATACTGAGAATTTTTGAACTAAATGGGTTGGATTACTGAATGTAATACAGAAATTCTATAAGATTCTATCTGTCTAGCTATCACTTAATTTGGGAGTGGGAAAATGTCATTCATGGGCTCCAGGCCCTTTTTGTACTCCCAAACCCTGCCCTAACCCCACCCTGCAAATGGTTTCAGGTGAAAAGTCATCTGCAAATCACTCAAACTACAGCAAAACCATTTGAGAATATTGTGTTTGGGGTTGTTTGCCTTGAACCATCCTGAAACCTGAAGCACCTTTAAAAAAAGAAGCTATTTTGCATACAAAACACTAGAAGTTACATGTCATCACTTATGATCACTTAGAAAATGCCAGTGTAGCTCACAGGAGTTAAATATGGTCCCTGCTCCCAGGACCACCCTTGGTTTAGAGAGTGGACTGGGCTGAAGCACAGAACAATGAAAACAAGGGGAAGAATCACACAGATTCTAGAGAACTGGCTCCTCAATATTTGGCATTTGCCCATGATTGCTCAAATCATAGGGTAAGAAAGGACAGGAGGTCATATTCTGCTGACAGTGAACACTGAAACCTAAAATAGGGCATCTCCCAAGCATGTGTGCCATTTTGGAACATAGCCTAACATATGCCATTTACATTACTGATGGTAAATATGTTGGATTTATTAGATAAACTTAAAAGCAGCATTATATCTTTTCCCATTTGTCTCCTCTCATTATGTTACATGACTTTAAAATTTGATTCTTTAAAAATTAAACTCTCAATAACATTTTAAATTCCTTGGCACAATTGTGCCAAGTATAAATTTCCAAGAATAGCTGCCTCTTCCTCGGGAATAAAAGTGTTATATTTCAGTGAAAGGGGAATGGGACAGCATTATTTTAATTTGGTTTGGCTTTTTGGAAAGAGAAGCTTTTAGATTTCGATGACATCCTGAAAAAGGAAGAAAGAAAAGTAAAGAAAATAAAAATGAAAAACCAATAAGGGAGGAGAAGGAGGCACCTATCCCTTAAATTATTTATGGATCATTCTTCTGAAAATAGTACCAGTTCTTTAGGGATCATATAGGTTAAGTGATAAATCTGCAAAGTTTCTGAAGAACAGATACAAAATTTGGTATGGAAGTCCTGATATTTGAGAAAGTAAGAGTGATTCATTTCCCTTACTATTTCCCTTAGGGATTTTCAGGGGTACGGGGAAGAGACCATTTCTATGCAAATAGCACAAAGCATAGAGGTTCATTTAGGAAAGAAAGCTGAAATATTAAATGGGGACATACAGAAAGGGCATAGACTTTTAAAACAACATTAAAGGCTTTTAAAATAGCAATGTGTGAAGAATTACTATTGCATAATTCTATCCATTCCTAAACCTGCCTGATTTGTCATACTTCATTTATCATTCCAAACATCAAGGGCAGTGTATCACTTGGAGAACTCCTCATAAAATGTGCCCAAGGATTAGAAGATTGACCTGACAGTGAGAATTAGAAGATAGATGGCAGTCACTCACTCCTGTTTTTTTCCTTCCCTTCCTTTCTCCTCTGATACACCTTGGATATTTTCACAGAAATGTAACCTAAACAGTGTTTTGGGGGATTCTGTCCAGCCTTCTGAGATATCAGTCTTGTACAAACAAGGCTCCCACTATGGTCCAGTTTTAATTCTGCACATTCATATCAAAGCCTTCTTCACCTCAAAACTTGACACACTTTGGACTTTATCCAGATTTGACTCATATCCACAATCAACTTCAACTAGAGCACAGTGGCTGCAATGAATGATTTATTCCTAATGCTGTGATAAAATAACTGATACTCTGATAATAGGCTAAGCCAGTGATGGCAAACCTTTTAGAGACCAGGTGCTCAACCCAATGGCATTCCTGCACTGGCTGTAACCTGGTGCCAACAGGGGACTTCTAGGGGTGGGACTTCCAGGGGTGGGACTTCCAGGGTGGGATTCCCCAGAAGCAGAGACTTCTGGGGTGGGACTTTCCCAGAGATAGCAAAAGGCATGGGAGAGTGGGAGAAGAGGAGGAACTGGAGCGCACCTGTTCTTCTGCTTTGACTGCACTCCTGTACCTTCAACTGTCTCCATGTGCCCTCAGAGATGGCTTTGCATCCAAGAGAGGGCATGCATGCCATAGGTTCACCACCACGGGGCTAAGCATTTTATAGAAAGAACCTATAAGAAAATAAATGAATAATAATAATAATAATAATAATAAGCTTTATTTGTATACCGCCCTTCCTGCGATCAGGGCGGTGCACAGCATAAGATAAAAACATACAAAAGTGAACAAGTATTAAAATTAAATAACATTACAATAAAGAAATCATATTAAAATAGCAATTTTCAGGTCTGGTCGTGTTGGGGGGGGGAGTCATAAAGGGGAAGATATCAGGGATATGCCTGTTCAAATAGATGTGTTTTTAGGCCCTTTTTGAACAGAGTGAGAGAGGTGGCAAGATGGAGCTCAGCGGGCAACGAGTTCCAGAGGCTAGGGGCCGAGATAGAGAATGTTCTCTTCATAGTCGTTGATAGTTTAGCCTCTGGAACTCGGTTGTTGCCCGGTAGATCTAAGTGTGCGGGGCGGATTATATGGGGAGAGGCGGTCCTTTAGGTACTCTGGGCCCAAGCCATTTAGGGCTTTATAGGTGATAACTAGCACTTTGTACTGAGCCCGGAAGCGAATAGGCAGCCAGTGGAGATATAGGTGTTATATGGGCAGCCCTGGGGGCACCGGTGACCAACTATGCTGCCATATTCTGCACTACTTGTCTGTAAAGTCTGTAAAGTTCAAATTTAGCATGAAACCAGATCACGTGTTCCTTAATCACCACTTAATGCTAACAAATCTCCACTTTCTTGTTCAGCTACAGTAGGAAATCTTTCTGGTCACTATTGCATCAATACTCCATTTAATTGTCATCTATTCATAATTTATGCAAGAGAAGTTTTTAGAGATTGTCAGCAGTTTTCCTCAAAATCATTAAGAAGCCAACATGCAGTACTAATATATCTTGGTTTTAATAATATGCAAAAGTTGAAGTCATTTGAAAGCAAAGCAAATGTCTTATTTGAATAGCTTTCCAGAGTAATTTCAAGCTATTCTGGTGAGGAATAGCTGTTCTTTTGTAGTTGCATGCCATTTCACTTAAAGAAATGAGTAACTCCTTGTAAGCAGCCTCCATAAATCTCTGTATTAAGCAAATGCTTGCTTGTTAGTTTTGTAATGGAAGAAAGAGTTGGTTTTTAAATGGAAGAAAGAGAAAATTGGGAAAATATCTAAGTTTAAGGAAAGCAGTGGTTTGTTGTTTGTTTTTGTTTTTTAAAGAGAGGAACAGAATGATTGCATTGGGATTACTGTTAACTGGTGAAAAAAATTCCAAAGATAAGCTAATTTAGGGGCTGTAAAAACAGCCCCTAAGGGGCGGCAGGATGCTGCCCCTTTCCTAGCCAGATCGAAGCCACAGCAACTGCATGCCATGGCCACAATCTAGCCTGTCAAGGACACAAAATTGAGCAGCGGCAGCAGAGCTAATGGCACTCTTTTGGCACTTCATTGTATGAATGCAGCCCTGGAGGAGCACCATGATGCCATTCGCCGTGTGGAGTAGCATGTGGCATCATGGCGCCTGGGGGCGGAGTCAGGGTGTGAGTCATCTGGAGGTGATGCCCCAACTCTGCCCACAGGCCAGCCTTTCAGGCTGGTCTGTACAGGGCCTTAGTCCAACTTTTCACATAGGTTTAATTGATTGTAGCAAATAGGCACAAAACCCAAATTTGAAACAGAATGGGCACAAGGATAGCCTGAGAAGAAAGATTTGAGAAATGCCTTCCCCCTGTAGATTAGCATATGCCCATAATGCTGAAACCATGTATTCAGTTCTTATATGTGTCTTTCTTTCTTAGTCATCACTCAGGGGAGGCCTTTGATATGTGATTGTGGTATTCAAGGTATGATACTACAAAGAAGCTCCCTCACTACTTTAAGAATGGAAATGTATGAATGGGGCAATTTCCCATTATGTCTTAGTGGATTGTATCTACACTTAGCTCTAAGTGTGATTAACACTGAATCCATTTTGGCATGTATGAATCATAGAATCATAGAATCATAGAGTTGGAAGAGACCACAAGGGCCATCCAGTCCAACCCCCTGCCATGCAGGAACTCCAAGTCAAAGCATCCCTGACAGATGGCCATCCAGCCTCTGCTTAAAGACCCCTAAGGAAGGAGACTCCACTACACTCCGAGGGAGTGTGTTCCACTGTCGAACAGCCCTTACTGTCAGGAAGTTCCTCCTAATGTTGAGGTGGAATCTCTTTTCCTGCAGTTTGCATCCATTGTTTCGCGTTCTAGTCTCTGCAGCAGCAGAAAACAAGCTTGCTCCCTCCTCAATATGACATCCCTTCAAATATTTAAACAGGGCTATCATAGCACCTCTTAACCTTCTCTTCTCCAGGCTAATGGCACTCTTTTGGCACTTCATTGTATGAATGCAGCCCTGGAGGAGCACCATGATGCCATTCGCCTTGTGGAGTAGCATGTGGCATCATGGCGCCTGGGGGCAGAGTCAGGGTGTGAGTCATCTGGAGGTGATGCCCCAACTCTGCCCACAGGAATGCACATACTGGGTTCAGTCCTAGTTTTGTGCTCAGAATTTCTGAAGGGTAATATATAGATTTATGTATTTTTCTTATTTTTACTAAAATTGTAGTAAAACATATACACTGAAAATTTTCATTTGTGTCCAGTAAGTTATTAAATACCCTTTAGTGTACTTGATGAAAAGAGGAGAACTGGAAAAACAAACAAACTCTGAAATGAATTTCAGACATTCCAACAGGTAGCATTACTTCTGTGCTTTGCTATTCTGTCCATACAATTTTTCGACAATAGTATTTTTCATTTTAAAGATCAGGTACTAACTCTGTGTTACATAGCTACAGATTTTCTGAGGGAAGGAAATTGGGACAGCATTCCCAATTTATGAGAGGGGGATCAGTGGAGGACACCCACTTTTTTGCACAAACATATACTCACAGAATTCTCTCTTACTTTCTTGTTCATACACACGCATTCAGAAAACTTTTTCACTCCATGTTCATTTGCATGTATGGATACAAACACAGACTCACACTTGGACACTATTCACATTCACACAGAAATACACACACAAAGCATTCATATAAGCCAGTTCATTAGGAATACCATCAAATCTCACCTTCTTCATGGTCATGCAGAAGCAGAGATTTACTGGTATTCCTAATGGCCTGGCTTTTGTTGGATCAAATCAGAAAGATGAGGATTGGGCTGAAGTGTTGCATTGTGGCACTCACAGTCAGTGTCACATTTTTCACACCTAGTGTAAAAGTTAAGAACAAGTAAATCCAATTGAGATACAACCTGAAGATGTGATACAACCAGCATGGTTTGGTGGCTGGAGCACTGGACTATGACTCTGGCAATAATAATAATAATAATAATAATAATAATAATTATTATTAATAATAATAATAATGCTTTATTTATATACCGCTGTAAATTTACACAATGCTGTACATACAATCAATTAAAACAGATAAAATAAAGCCTGTGGCATACATTCTATGAAAATAATCACACAGCAACAATAAAGACACAGAGCAACAATAAAGATACCAGTTAAAGTATTTTCAATTGACACCTCAGTTAGATGAATTGGTCCAAGAGTTGAGAGATAGCTTTGGAACTGCCACTTCAGCATAGTTCTCAAGGCAAACTTAGAGGCTGTAAAGATTGGGAGAAAGGGGCGGCGAAATGTCACCCCTTTCTGCCCCGGATGGAGGCCGCAGCAGACAAATGCCGCAGCCTCTGGGAGCCCTGAAAAGAACCTGCTCCTGGCGTTTGTTTTTTTTTTTTTTTTCATTGTGCATGGGACACCATTGGCATGCTCGTGCGTGATCAAGATGCTTGCATGGCACGGTGCTGTTTTGGTGCTGTGCTGCACGGACATCATCAGCGCACACCTTGTATGGACAAGTGTGCACAATGATGGCATCTGGGTGCTGATAGTAGGGTTGGGCGCATGTGGACACCCAGCCCTACGTAACCCTAATTTTGGCCCCAGGCTGGTGCAAAGCACCAGTCTGTACCAGGCCTTATTTCTTAGAGGAAGTAGGAACTATTTTCTTCAGTGGCTGATAAAAGTTCTTATTATTGCAGTTGCTGAGGGTGAGAGGCATTTGTTATTCCTTAACAAGAGGGAGGCTGTCCTTTATGGGTAATCATATACCTTTGGTTCACGCTGACTTTAGATAAAGCATGTCTGGTTTACTTAACAGTGTCTGTTATCTGTCTTCTGTTACTGTTGTGATTTATGCCTGCATGAGCTTCCTTTATATATGAGTGCATGTCTCTTGTGTTATTATTATACTTATATATTTGGAACAATTCATGTGAAGCTGCCCCATTTGTAAAATGTTTTGTGTGTGTGTGTGTGTGTGTGTGCATTTGGTGATTGGTTGTACCATTTTAGATTTATTCTAGGTTTGTCTGTAATATTTGCCCTAAGAAAATACATAATTTTTATTGATTATTGTTACTGATTATTTTACTCATGTTTCTGGTTTTCTTCTTGCAAGTTTTGAAAAAGGTCTCACATTTTTTTTTGGCTGACCACATTTAGATAGTCATAAAAAGATAGGAAGTCATTGACCATTTATATTGTATTTTTGCTGCTGGAGGGGAGAGAAGTACACCTAGACTTTTCAGCCTCATATCCTAAGATAGGTTGGCTAACTATGAGTGTTGTGGGTGTGTGGAGGTGGTGGTGCAGTTTTTTTGCTGTTTTTCAGGCAAAATATCTTGGTCTGGCTCTGGGGTGTACACATAATTTCAACTTTTACCTAGAGAAATGGAAGAAAATATTCCACTGAAGTTTGTCCTTTCTGTATCAAGGACAAGGTGGAGGATGGGGGTGGACACATCATACAGTCAGCCTGCGCCATACGCAGGCTTCACTTATGCTGAAGCCACGGTATAATTAAATGAATACCCTGTTTCCCTGAAATAAGACATCCTCTGAAAATCAGACCTGGTAGAGGTTTTGCTGAATTGCTAAATATAAGGCTTCCCCTGAAAGTAAGACCTAGCAAAGTTTTTTTTATATATACAGTATATAATAAATGTTCAATTTTTTTTGTTCAACAATAAATGTGAATTCTTTTTCATGGAAAAATAAAGCATCCCCCAAAAATAAGACCTAACACATCTTTGGGAGCAAAAATTAATTTAAGACACTGTCTTATTTTGGGGGAAACACAGTAGCACGTGCACTGCACTGTGTGCATGCACCCCATTGTTTTCAATGAGGCATAAGTGTTAACAGTTTTCCCCTTACACAGGGGTTCCAGAATGGATCCCCCATGTAAGGAAAGAGCTGACTGTACTATGGGTGTTTTCAGTGATGTAGTCAAGTCTTTTGATCCAAGTCTCAAGTCAAATCTCAAGCCTCTATCCCCAAGTCTCAAGTCAAATCTCAAGTCAAGTCTCAGTTATGGAAGCCAATTTTTAACAGGAAAAAAAGGAGACAGGGTGCATTTATTGGAGGGAACAGCAAATATGTTAGACAATGGCCTTGGGGTAGGAGTTGAGATCTGTTTGGCAGCCTGTCCCCACTGCACATCAGAGGAACCTTCTAAAGCTTTTCAAAAGCTTTAGGAGGATCTTCCTGCCTAATGCATTTGCTATACCCTTCCAAGAAATGTGCCCCACATTTTGAGGGCAGGTCTGGCCTATTTTTCAAATTAAACAGCACCAGCAAGTCAGTCACTAAAAATGTACAAGTCTCAAGTCAAGTCAATGTGTCACTTTTGCCAAGTTAAGTCATTTAAGCAACTTGGGTGTAACTTAAATCTGAGTCACTTGACTCAAGTATACATCACTGGATATTTCTATGAGTATTTCCCCTTTGCTTTACTGCTTTTATTCCCTATCCATATAGAATTGGATGCTTTCTAACATTTGAAAATGATGAACAACTAGTATCTCATTTCTTTTCTTCTCTTCCTTGAAAGAATTCAGATCAATGTCCATCTCAGTTCAGCAAACACGTATGAATTGATTTAACCATGACTGTTCAATGGACTTTGTGACAGAGGAGCAGTAAGAACTTTGTTTTCTGAAGTTCAGTTCCAGCTATCTGTCTATCCATTGTGTAAAATAGGGATCAAAGACAAACCCTTCACTGACAGATAAGGAAGGGTCATAATACAGTTGCACTTAGTTACCTGGTACCTCCATTTATAAATGATAGCAGGTGATAGGAAATACCTCCTTCTGAGATACTGTAGAGCAACAGGTAGTCTGAATAGATAAACAAATGATCAGCACTAGTTTACATCAGATGTCCAGCAATTAAAAATATTAAATTAAATGCTGGTCTTAGAAGTATAACAATTTCTTGATGGACTTTTGTTCCTTTTATTTAAGTTTCATTCCTTTTCACTTCAAGCTAAAATCATTTGAGACATATTATATTGCCATTTATTAAACAGTCAAGCAGGTCGAGCTTTTCCTGACAGAACACTAGCTATTAAGACACTTCCATCACATTTCATCCATTAGAAGAATAATATAGTGGCATTTTGCTATTTTCTTATAGCTTGTGCCCTGCCAAATTGAGATTTTGAAAATGAAATTATTGCATTTTTGTCTTTTGATAAATAAATAAAATTATCTAAAGTTATCTGCATTATGCAAGGCAATGCAGGGCAATGCCATACAAATTAATAATTGATAACATATTATAGTATTTCGACTGCGGTGTAATGGTTTGAACATTGGACTATGACTCTGGAGACCAAGGTTCAAATCCCCACAGCCAAGGAAGCCCATGGCATGACTTTGGTCAAGCCACACTTTCTCAGCCTCAGCTATTAAGAGGAATGCAAAGGTAACTCTCCTCTGAGCAAAGCCTATCAAGAAAACTCTGTGATGGCTATGCATTAGGGTTTCAATCAGTCAGAAATAACTTGAAGGCACACAGAACAACACATTACAACAACAACATTATGTTAATACAGTATAATTGAAAGGCAGCAAATAAACCAAGCAGTCTAAATACAATTAGCCCTTTGTATACGCAAGCTATCAGTTAGCCACAGAAACACACCCTAGCACATGGCCAAAAACGTGAGACCTCAAGTCCCATTTATTTTAATGGCTGTGTGCTCCTGCATGCAGTGCAGTGTGTGCAGCATTATTGCAGTTGGTGGGGGTGAGAGGCATTAACAAGAGGGAGGCACGCATCAATTAAACAAATGTGGCTTGCAGTCTGCTTCAGCTTAAATCCATGGATGGCAAGCCTGTGTATCGGGTAGTCGCACTGAACATGGGTCAATTAAATGTGTTGTTTACAGAAAGAATCCAGAATTGAAATAGGCATAGAGATACAGTATATACTATAGCCTGTGGGTTAGTTGTTAGGGCATCAGATATAAACTAGGGGGATGTAGATTCAAACTGAGAACCTCTACAGATCGGTGTCATACCCCGGCATGAGGGCATGGTGCATGCACAGTGGCTGCCCCCTCCCCACTGCCCCCATGTCAGCATCACGCTGCATGCCCAACCGCATGGTGGGGGTGTCACAGTGCTCCATTGCCATAGTGTTTAATTTGGCACGCCAAAGGAGCACTGAAAGCCTGCACCAGTTAGAGTACCTTTTCCACAGTGAGAAAAAAGAGCCACTAATTGCAGCTTCTTTTTGTATCACAGAAATGCCAGATCAGGGCTGAGGCCTGTAGTTGCTGCAGCCCCAATCTGGCAAAGAAAGGGGCAGCTGCAAGTCGTTCCAAAGGGGCGGTTTGTTGATCCCCTGGATGACCCTGTTGTCATATTATGTCACATCTTAACCTGTTCTATGCATTCCTTAGTCAATGACCTTTTTTAATATGAATCATGCATTTTTTTTCCTCACCAATGAATCAGCTGCTATTGTAATTAGAATTTAGAAAAATCCTTTTTAAAATGGCCACATTTTTGGTCATCCCAGTACAATCCCTCACCTAGCATGATTACTAAGAAGCAAACAAGGATATGTGTTAGGGGGAGGGGGAAATCTAATTATGTTAACCTGAAACTAAATGTGATATTGTCAGGGTGCCTTTAAAAAAAGTGAAAATAGCAGAGTCTTGTAGCATCTTAAAAAATAATGTGTTTTCTTTGGTATACCATTTCATGGACAGCAGCTCAGAATATCATCCAGAGCCTGGACAAATTACATTTTTGGACAACAGCTCCCAGAATTGCCAAACTTGGAATGAACTCCTCCCTTCCTACCATATGTTCAGCACTAGTGGTGGGTGGTTTTTTTCTGCAGCCCTGAAACTCCTATCCCAAGGCCCTTATATCTTCACCTGTGGATAAAGCCAGGCTCAGAGAAAACATTCTTACATGGGGCAATGTGTGGGACCAAGCTTCCCAGGAGCTGGCTATATTTCTCCCTGTCCCAAAGTCTAGGTTCTCATGTGTCATGTTCTTACATATGAGAGCAACAACCCACAGTAATTTTATCCTCACCTTCAAAGAATGGTCACATCTATAAACATGATTTTTGCACAAATTGCATAGCTGTACTGTTATCACTATGCATAAAAAATTAGAAGCATCGGATGGGTTGTTTGCAACTTTTGGATGAACCAGTAAGGTTTTCTGTGCTAAAATTTGTGTGCAATGATTTGTTTCACAAAGGGAAAAGAATACCTACAGATTTGGCACAGAGACATTTTGTGCAAATTGCAGGGACTTTGATGGGGAAGGGGAGTATTCATTGTTTTGTTGTGGTGAAAATAAGAAATATCAGGGGAGTTGATCTTGAGAGGTCACCTTGACATGTCAAGACAGCCTGTACAATTGAGAATGAGTAATTTACTAAGATTTCTTCACATTCATATACAGATATAGTCTAAGGTGAAAAACACAGAGTTCATTCCACTGCAGAGCATCATTGTGAGAAGGTTTTTTTCCCCCCTTCTATTTATTTCAAAACATGTTAATCTGATTTTTCTCATACTAAAGTAAATTTGGTAATATGAAGTTTTGCACAGTGATATGGGAGCTGTTCAGTGGTATACATGCTGAGCCTTGTAATCTTTCCATTTAATAGGCAGAGTCCATTTGACAGTGATATTGATGATATAGCAGGCATCTCTCTCTCCTTCCTCTCTACAATGAAGGCATTTACACTTTCAGCACTGAAAGCATTTCCTTTTTTTTTTCATTTAAGATCTTTGCTAGAAATCATAACATTAAGGACTTTATTGGACACAGTTTTCCATCCGTTATGGCCACTGGAAGGGGCTGCTCGGGACTGTAGGAGACTAAGAAAAAAAACGGATATTCCTGCACCTCAAAATGTCATCAAAACAGCGCCATTTTGGCACCCAACATCAGAACATTTCCATTCAGTGCTGAGGCTTGTCCTTTGGCTTGAATGGACATCTTCCATCCAAAGGATGCGCCGTTTTGAGGACATTTCGAGTTGCAGGAAAATCCAGTTTTTCTTGGCCTCGTGCAGCCCCGAGTGTCCCCTTCCAGTGGCTATAACAAATGGAAAACAGTGTCTAATAAAGTCACATGTGACATTAGATTTCCCTACTTTTGCTGCTCCAACATTATTTTCAAGTCTTCCACCTGCCACCTGCATCTGTTTCAGTGTCAAAATGAGAAACAAGGCTCAGTCACGCCAAACTCACCACTGTAGCCCAATTTTCCTCCCCATCAGAGGTGTTTCTTTATGTCAGAAAATATGGGAAATACTGACATTATGACATCATTCCAGATATTTATACCAAGCACCACACAGCTACCTTGAGGATTGCTCCCAGTCCTAGCTAGCATATGTTGCTGCTTTCATTATCTTTCTTTTACCATTGGAACTTGACCAGTTTGAGGAAATGAAGCTCTAGAGACAAGTTAAGGGTGGGACAAAGATGGCACAACAAATAAGATTTTCCCCAAAAGTGTCAACGCAGAAACAGGGTTCCCAAACATTGTGTAGTATAGATGGAGAAATGAGTTATGTTTTGATGGAGGAAATGAAATGATGAATCCCTCTGTTTGGCTCTTTACAAAAGAACAAGTATTTAATTAAACCAATTTTTGATTAGCAGCACAGGTTGTACATAGATATCCGCTTCTTTAATTTAAGATTAATGCTCATAACTAACTCCTTCCATCAATTTCAGTGAGTATGACTAAATCTTGATCCAGTTTACTATAAAAAATAATTACTGTAAAATGAAGCTTGAGAAGGAGACCCTCACCGGTAATCTTGGGCACTCATTGAAAATAAGTTCAAAATTAATCATGGCTAACATAAGCCCCATTTATTTTAGTGAATCTACTTTAAATTTAGTTAAAACTGGATTTAATCTGTTAGAGATTACCCCCAGTACTCTGACTTTTGCATGTGGAGGTCAATTAAAAACTTCTAAGTAAACTATCATCCTTCATAATATTTGCCTATCAAAATCATGCAACATGTAGAAGAAAGGTTCTTCAATGGCAGAAATGTGAGTCACAGTACAGCAATATTATGTAACTTATTCTCAGTAAAAAATAGCTTTGGATGCAGAAAGTGTTTTTGAGTGGAAAATGGGTTGTGAGTATTTTGTAGCCATATATTCTTGATCAAATTAGAAAATATTAGGAAATTAAACATTATTTGCTTTTCTTGGAAACATGGAAACAATGTGCTAACAAATTTTTGGAATTATTTTTTCATCCACTACTTGAATAGGTGCTTTTATAAGCTTACTAATATAAAAACCTGTTGAGCAGGAAACTCAGACTAGAGCTAAAGGATTTATATATCATTTGAAATATGAAAATAACCACTAGAATTTACATTGAGTACACATTACTGGTTCAAATAGTTATAGATATATAGATATAGAAGGATACCTTAGAGATCGATTACAAGCTTTTTCATGTTAGAAATTCAGCTGTTATAATCTTTTAATAAATCTTACAGATAGGGAATTATCAGTAATACACTTCACCCATCCGAATCAGGAAGGTTCAAGGATGAAAGCAGTGAAAGGGAGAGTACCTTCCAACTGTGCAAAAGCCAGACATCTTAGGTTTAATGGTGTAATTCATAGCAGTCAGTAAATCCATTTTGTAGGTATATATAGAAAGCATTGGATATGTTCTAAAATCAGGTACATGTGTATACTGTCAGTGGAAGGATGAAACTTGTACTCAAACATGTCTGGAGGGAACGGGATTAAGAAAAGTTATGCTAGGGGAATTTTAGTAACATGCTGATACTGAAACTTGTTATTAGTGATCATGATGTTGAATTACTGGACCTAATATTCTCTAAGCATGTTTAACACTGAGTTGGATATATAAACCAAGAATTTACATGAGGCTGGAAGAGCACAGCACTCTGCCAGCATGCTTTTATCCCCCCTCTTTCTTTCTGTTTTAGCACAACCAACCTTCTCAGTGCTGAATCACATCCTCACAGCCAATTTGTGGGAAGCGTCCCTGGGTAGCACCTCCCTTCAACTCCAAAACTGAGTGAAGAGAGATGTTATTCCCCCAGAATTACTGGGCATATAGATTGGATGATCTTTTCACAGCTCCAAAACCACAGCCTGAACACTGCCTTGACATCTTCAACCCCTTCCCACCCATCTCTTCTGCCAGCCACAAATTGGCTGTGGAGGCACATTTGAGTACTGAAGAAGTGGTGTGTAGTGTGAAGGGTTGATTACACAAGGAGGTGCCGAATGCTTCCTTTTGCAATGAAATTAAAAACACATACATCTATGTAATGTATTGGAGCCCTGGTGGTGCAGTGGTTAAATGCCTATACTGCAGCCACTCACTCAAAACCATAAGGTTACGAGTTCAAGACCAGCAAAAGGGCTCAAGCTCGACTCAGGCTTGCATCCTTCTGAGGTCGCTAAAATTAGTACCCAGAATGTTCGGGGCAAATTAGCTTACAGTTGTAAACCGCTTAGACACTCCTTAGGCAGTATGAAGCTTTTAATGCCTTTACACAAGGGTAAGTCACCAACAGGATTCTAATCAATGCTTCACTGAGGTGTGACAGTGATAATTGGTAACTATCAATTATAGTTTTTTTATCAAATACAGAAGATTCTGAGATATGCAATATGGGAAAGAGAGATGTCCTTAATATTCTAATTCCAATGGAAGTTCACTCCTGAAATCAGAAGTTCCTGAGTGTTGCGGAAAAGGACAGATAGCATTAATAGAGGCAGAGGAGGGCTGAGGCATAAAAAGTGGTTTAAAGTGAACAGGAGGAACACAGACATCTGCTTTATACCCACTGCCTAGAATCAAAAAGAAAATTCCCCCCAATATACATGTCTTTAGTTTGTCACATAGCCTGGAAAATTCCCTGTGTTTTGGTGCAGCTCCCCATTCCCACACAATAATTCTTTGGCCCCAGAGTTGGTCCCCTCTCTTTCTCATCACCTTCCCATTGGAGCATGGGGACTATTAAATTATTCCCATTATGGCCTGTTTTCTGTCTACTTTGCTGATATAGGAACCTGAAAGAGGGAGGGAGTTGTCTATGATCTCCTAAAAATATATGGCTAATGAGTATCTAATGGCCTATTCTTGCTAACCTGACTAGAATAGGCCAATCAAATCTACTGTTAAATGTTAAATCAGCATTTATATAAATCTACTCTTTTAATGGATGTACTTTATCTGGGCCTGGTAATTGGATGTAGACCTTCATATTAGCCTTAAAGAAGACATGAAATGTTTTCAACTTATATGTTTTGTTAACAGTTTTAAAGATCTGGACAATACAGCTTTACCACTGTAATCTAATCTATCTACAAAATGTTCTAAAGTATATTGGATGGAGACAATGACTTGGTCAAGTCTACTCTATGAATCTCATGACTGAGTAAGCTACCTTTGCAAAATTTCAAGTACTCAACATTAGCAAGCATGATTATTAGTAGACTATATAGCTGCTCACAAGAATATGTTTCTCTTCAAAGTTTCTTTAAAATAGCAATCGTTATAACAATTAGATAAACTAATGACAGCATGGTTTTCCATTCCTGATTTTATGGAAAATGCTGTGCAACCTGAAAAAGGTACAGATACATGTCTTGACAAGTTTCCTGGTGGACATCAGTTTTACTGAATATGATCCCCACCTTTGGTGCACTGCAATGTGGAATCATATTAGAGTAGTCTTGTGCGTCCAACCTGATACGGCTTAACAGGCTTTTATGTTTATCCCACCCCCAGATAATATTTCCAAATCAGACCTTGAAATTTCAAAAAGTTTTTGCATATGCTGTCTCTAGTCCAATTTATTGGATATCTCTGAGTGAGACCAATTCAATTACAGAACTGCCATGCAAACTCACTGTGCAAGTTTGCACATAAGCTGTGAAAATAGAGGTTTACAAAGTTACATGTATTTTACAGAAAAGGATGCTTAAAAGGGTGGGGGTGGGGAAAATGATTCTTTCCTGTTTTGTGATAAATGTAAGGATTACTGAATTGGGTAAGATAATATATAGCAAAACATAGTAAATATATAATGACTCAATTACATACCTGGAAAATGCTATATCTGGAAAAATAGATAGAATAGCATTGGGTTCCAGTTTATATCCTATCCATGATGGCAGCATACACAATCACATTCAGAAAGCCAGAATATGCACAAATTTATTTATTTAATTATTTAGTAGTGCTTTACTATTGCTTGTCAATGAAGACTTGACTATAAGCATGGGGTGGGAAGTAACAGTGTCACTGGCCCTTGGTCATGATCCATATGAATGAAAGTGGGCTGTAGCATGGGGACATGCAGGAATTTAAAAAACATTGCCACCTCTGGTCCACTGTCTTTCACAACTTTCATAGTGTGATCCTGTCCCTTCTGTTTTCTGTTCCTCGGAGCAGGGACAGATAGTTAAAATAGGAGCCAAGTAAGAATGCCTTAATCACCAACTAAACTGGCACTGGACAATTGGAGGGAAAGTTTATTCTATATTTAGTATCCAAAGGGATCTTTTAGCACCTTTGAGACTAACTGAAATAGAGAAGTTGGTAGCATGAGCTTTCATAGGAGATTATTGCACTGTCCCCTCCCCTTCATCCTCAGTGCAGGCTGAAATGTTTGAATTTAAAAAAAGGGTGTTTTTGCACACCTCCATGCCCAGTTCAGAGGTACTGTATACCCAATCTTGGCATCCCATTCCTCATCTGTACTTCTCTGGCACTTTTTGAAAGAACTGGAGTTTCCCGTTCTTTGCAAAGTACATGAAAAGTACAGATCAGGAACGAAAGTCTCAAAGATGCTACAAGATCCCTTTGCATACTGATTTTCCAGAGTAACACAGGAGTTTATCACACAGGAGGAATTTCTCTCAATTTCGAAAGAAATGGAAGTGAGGCCAGTTCGGAATTGAGTAAATTCGCTAGTTCAGCGAATTTACGTGATTGCGTATTGACACTGTGTTGCGTTCAAAACTGCCCAATATTGCCTCCCAGTGCCCAAAATTGCGTGTGATAGTTTCTCACGCCATCACGCAAAACCCCATGATTGCGTTCGGAAGGACTTTCCTTTGCCCGAAAATGTGTGTGATCAGCTTTCACGCAATCACACGAAACCCCATGATCGCATTCAGTTTGCCATTGGATTATACTTCCAGTTCCCTTCGTGTGATAAACTCCACAGTTATGTTTTTTCTGTTCTACATTGTTTACCTGGAAGCATGGTGCTTTCTTCAATTTACCATTTAGAACTGAATGAAGATTTGGTTAGTCTGACTGACAGACTTACAATATTGCAAATAAGATTAACATCAAATGAAGGTGTTGCCAGATGTTGGTCACATGACTTCTGAACCAAAGTGGGGTCAAACTCACCTTGCTTTAAGGCAGGAATGGTACAGGTCAATAAAGGTAAAAGTTTGTCCTTTGGCAAGTTTGGTTAATCATTTTCAACTGTAGGGGACGGTGCTCATCTTCATTACTAAGCTGAAGATCCAGTTTTGTCAAAGTGAACTTTGTGGTCATGTGGCCAGCATGACTGCACAGAATGCTGTACTTTACCACCAAAGTGATACCTATTTATCTACTTGCACTTTTACATGCTTTTGACCTGCTTAGTTGGCAGAAGCTGGCACTGGTGACAGAAACTCCTTCTGTCATGCAGCGCTTGGGTCTCAATTGACAACCTGCTGACCTTGCAGTCATCAGAGTCAGTATTTTAACCACTAGGCGACCGCATCAGTACTTGCAGTATTATTAGCATCTCAAACAATACTGAGATACATTGGAGATCTCCTGTTACTATAATGCAGTCCTAGTTAACTCAATGAAAACTGGTCTCTTAATTCTGGGTATATCACAACAAACTAACAGTGGTATTTCCTGGAGAGGACTGTTCATGCTTTTGTATTCATGGTTCCTTTGTCTCTCCCTCTTTTCAGATTTTGAGAATTTGGAAAGTGTAATGAACTTAAGCATTTTTAATTCTCATTAACTTTACATTCCCAGATGCTGACCTTCATTGTGGGAATCAATATAATATAAAAATCCTTAAAATTGGTGCAGTGCTATTTGTGTTGATCCCTTTGACTAGGATAGATTGTGAATCTTGTTATAACTGTGATATTGCACTGTGTATCTGAAGAGTACTCTACATTATACTTCCAAACAAAATATCTGTAGACTGAGATATCATTTGTGCTGGTATAGCTTTTTCATTATGAGTTTTCCTAAATAGTATTAGATTGATCTGGAAACCTACTGCAAGGTGAAAAAATTGTTTCAAGTTGTTTAAAAGGGTAAATTAAGGCAATTTCCCCCCACTGTCTGAAATACTTAGCTGAATATCTTTCTTCTTGTTCCACCAGCTGTTTGCTGACTGTTTTGATGTCACTTGGCAGATATATACTTTGGCTTATCTTCAGCACAATGCTTTCTTTTTTTAAAAAAAAAATGTGTGTGTGACAGTGTGTGACAGGAAGAGAGAGGGATATATTTTTATGGTTCTTTATAATAAATTTATACGGTGCCCTAAGGGTGCTTGTAACTCTCGTTTATTTTATTTGGAGCGTAGGTGTGTATGCTTTTTCATAAGGAATAACCACTCAGCTTTGTTTTATCGTTCCATTGCCCAATTGCTGATGAAGTATGATAGATTTACCTTTGGGAAAACTCATACGCTCACATAAAGGGATACTTCTTGTGCGCTAACTGAAATGACATTTTCAGTATGTGAGTTCACTAGAAGTGCATGCTTATACAATTCAGTTCCCAGTGATAAAATTCTGGCTGCTTCTTGATGGTCCATAAATAAATGAAATTCCTGGGCATGAATGTAGTAGTTTGCCTCACCCAATCACACAGAGCGGATAGTTCTCTTGCACATGCTGTATCATGATAACAATAGATAAAACTATCATTCAATAGCCATGGCAAGGATTATGGTAGGGCGGGCTTTTAATAATATGTAGGGTTATTTTTAGGGTTTGTAGGTTTTATTTGAATGAATTTTAATAATTTCAAAATTAGCAATCCTTTGCTTTTTAAAAAATTATTATTATTAACCTTTATTTATATAGCACTGTAAATTTACACAGTGCTGTACACACAGTTTTATAAATTTGATGGTTCCCTGCCCTCGGGTTTACAATCTAAGAGAATATTTTATTTATATAGTCAGCCTCAGGGGCAAAAGGGGCTAACTATATTGTTCCCAGAAGGGCACTTTCCTCACTAGGTCTGCATCTACACTGCAGAAATAATCTAGTCTGACACCAATTTAAATGCCATGGAACCAATGTTATGGAGTTCTGAGATTTGTAGTTTGGTGAGACATTTAGCCTTCTCTGTCAGAGAGCTCAGATGCCACAACAAACTACATTTCCCAGATCCCATAGCATTGGGCCAAACTATTTCTGCAGTGCAGATACAGCTTAGGGGGCCCTGATGCTACAGTAAAAAAAAAAAGGGGGGGGGGTTGTCTTAAGGGTTCGGGACTGTACAGCATAGTAGCAATATAAATCTTTCACTATTTTTCTCCCATGCCTTGAGGGTATCACACGTAGTGCTTCGAAATCAAGGGAGGGGGCAGCCAAGTTGGTTACATTTACTTAGATGTTTGCTTCTCTACTTCACTTCTTAACCTGTCAGCAACTGCTGTCTGGCCAGTCCCCATCCAGTGCCCAACAAACTTCCCATTAGTGAAAGGCATCAGTGCTGAGAGTTATGGTTTGTTCTTTGCTGGACTATTCAATAGTGATGGGAATAATGTTCATTATTATTTTTTTCCAGCCAAAAATATGGATTTCCTGTCATTCAGGAAACTCAGTAAGGAAGAATAACACCCAAATGTGAGATTTTGTGCAGTTTTTGTGTACTGCTTTCATATGCTGAAGTGGTTCAGGAAATGATCCTGTGTTACTAGGAAGAGAAGGAATATTTTTTTGGAGAGCACTCACGTGTACTGCTAGATCTGGTACAAAATGATCTGAAGAAACTAGGAGGAAAAGAGTAAGGAAGATAACAATTAGAGAGACCCACACAGTTTACTGTGTGAAATTGCTGTTTCCTTCATGTTTTATATGCATTTAATGTTGTTGTTGTGTGTCTCAGGATCAAAATTCAAAATGACCTGAATAGACTAGAAAGCTGGGCCAAAGCTAACAAAATGAAATTTAACACAGAGAAATGTAAGGTCCTACACGTAGGGCGGAAAAATGAAATGCACAAATATAGGATGGGGGACACCTGGCTGAATGAGACAACATGTGAAAGGGATCTAGGAGTCCAAGTAGACCACAAGTTGAACATGAGTCAACAGTGTGATGCAGCAGCTAAAAAGGCCAATGCAATTTTAGGTTGCATCAATAGAAGTATAGTGTCTAGATCAAGGGAAGTAATAGTGCCACTCTATTCTGCATTGGTCAGGCCCCACCTGGAATACTGTGTCCAGTTCTGGGCACCACAATTCAAAAAGGATGTGGAGAAACTGGAGCGGGTCCAAAGGAGGGCAACTAAAATGGTGAAGGGTCTGGAGACCTTGCCCTATGAAGAACGCCTTAGGGAGCTGGGAATGTTTAGCCTGGAGAAGAGAAGGTTAAGAGGTGATATGATCGCCCTGTTTAAATACTTGAAGGGATGTCACATTGAGGAGGGAGCAAGCTTGTTTTCTGCTGCTCCAGAGAACAGAACTCGGAACAATGGATGCAAACTGCAGGAAAAAAGATTCCACCTCAACATTAGGAGGAACTTCCTGACAGTAAGAGCTGTTCGACAGTGGAACACACTCCCTCGGAGGGTGGTGGAGTCTCCTTCCTTGGAGGTTTTTAAGCAGAGGCTGGATGGCCATCTGTCGGGTATGCTTTGATTGGGAGTTCCTGCACGGCAGGGGGTTGGACTGGATGGCCCTTGTGGTCTCTTCCAACTCTAAATTTCTATGATTCTATGATTCTATGATTCGAGTAGTTTTCAACTTTTGACAACCCTAAGGTAAATCCAGTGCAGCTTTTTCTTGGCAAGATTTGTTGTGACAAAATTTCCTTTTTCCTTTCTGTGAGGCCGAGAGAGTGTAACTTGCCCATGATCAGACAGTGGCTTTCCATAGCTAAGCTGGGATTCAAACCCTGGTCTCCAGAATAAAAATCAACACTCAAACCACTACATCAAGGTGGCTACTTGCCACTGCATTTAGTGAGACCTTCAGTAGAGGTAGTAACATACTGCATAAGAAGGTCAGAAACATATATGTTCAACATTCCTTAACAGGGGGAGATGACAGTTTTTATCTAGTATGACATGTGAAGAGATTAGGAACATAGATGTTTGTTTTTTTGGCCTCCCTACTTTATAATCAACATCTTTTATATTCCATTTGAACAAGGAGAAAAGGTCACCATATTTCCTCCATTCATTCCTTGTTCAGTCTTTGCATTCCTCATATTCTCAACTAGTCTTCAAGTGTGCCACAAAGCAAATTAAAGTGTGAGACAGATGACGGGACCATAGAAAGCAGAAAGGTAGTACTCTCTGCAAACAAACTATGCTCACTTTTCTCTTGCTTCAACAGGATCATTAAGGAATAGTATCCAGTTACATATTTGAACTGAATATTTGTGCCCTGGTGGCACAATGGTCAAATGCCAATACTGCAGCCACTCACATCCACAAGATTTTGAGTTTGATCCCAGGCAGGTCTCCAGGATCCACTTAGTCTTTCAACCTTCCATAGGTTGCTAAAATGAGTACTCATCTTGTTGGGAGCAATTAGCTTACAGATTGTAAACCGCTTAGACATTCCTTAAGGGTATGAAGCAGCATATAAATGAAGTTGTTTGTCTGTTTGTTTGTTTTTGTTAGTTCATTGACAAGTGGCATGGAAATGTACTTGCTATTGATATTCCCCCCCCCCTCTAAATTGTGTTTGAAGAGCATGCCATATTTTACTGGGAACTGACGGAATATATATTTGAGAGCACTCATGTGCTCTGCTAGAATGTACTGCAGAATAAAAACAATTTTGAAGAGTAGACTTTTTAGAAGATGACAATATTATATATAATTGTGTACAAGTCGACCTCATGTTTAAGTCATGGGAAGATTTTAGGGCCAAAATGTTGACATGACCCATGGATAAAGGTAAAATGTAGGAGCATATCTAAAGGGGAAAGCACCACTTCCATCCCTCCTCCTTCTCTGGCCTTCTCCTGACCACCTAATACCACTTTGTAGGTACCGGAGGAGAAGGTTTTAACATGTGGTTGAAAAGGGAAGGAACTGGAGAGAAGCAGGGTGGGGAAAGAAGGTCTTAACATAGGACTGGGAAGGGAAGGAAGGAGTTAAATGGGGTGCATGATGGGGAGAGAGTTTTTTAAAATCCAATTGGGAAGGGAAGGAAGTGGAGTTAAAATGTGTTTGGTGGGGACAGAGATCTAGAAGAGGAGAAGGAAGATGGGGAGAAAAGGTTTTAACATCAGATTGAGATGGGAATCACCTCTTACACACACTTACTCTCAATCCTGCCTGGGCAGCTCTTAGAGAAATCACTTCCCAGGCATATGGGGTGGTGCTTCTTTTAGGAACTTTCTAACCAGTATTACTGTATTGAGCTGTATATAAGTCAATCCAGGATTTTGGAGTCAATTTATGGGCATAATTTTTTTTCAATTTATAGTTGAGTATATATGGTAACTGGAAAAGTCCTTTTTTGTTGTTTGTATTTCAGAAGGTACAGGCAGAGTGAGCATTTTCATGGTTGGTATTTCACACTTGATTTCAAAGCACGTTTTCTATCTATAACAGTGGAAATTCAGCCTGTAATGCCAGTCTCTAGTTTCCACTGTTACTGACTACACTGTGAGAGATAATTATGTGGTGTGAACCTGGTATCAAAATCTTTTATGGTAGCCTGCTTTTTACTGTTTTTGAAGCTGTGATATTGTACAATTAAACATACATACCTACTACCTGCACAGATACTTCTCTCTCTCTCTCTCTTTTTTTTACCTATTTTAAATTACTATAGGAAACACTCCAGATTAGGGATTTGTAGAAAATGTAACTAAATTACTTGCATCTTCAATTCAGAGAAAGCATCATGAGATACAAGGGCCTGAACCATAACTGTGTGGCTGGTTTGGATTTACACATTGGCTTTGGCACTGTAGGATGTGATTTTTCACATATCTGTGTACTCATCTATTTTCCCTGAGATTTGTTTCAGCATTAGCATTAGCTAGCATTCTGGCCGTTCAGCCAGTTTGATCCGACTGCCCTGTGACTGACTCTTGTTTGGAAAACAAGCTCCAGCTTGTACAGTTCCTGATAGGGTGAATACTCAGTGCTTTGTATAGGAATAATTCTGTTCATTCTTTGGGAAACAGGAGTCTCATTTACAAAATAGTTCCTGCCAGTTGGCTAAGAATGTGCATTAACTGCTTGCCCTTTCAGCTGAAGGGTAAGTGCTAAAAATTAGCTGAGCAAAACCAATAGTGCTAATGAAAAGGGCTGGGAAATTTAGGCTTACCACAGGGCTACCCTTGGCCCAATCCATTTATCTCACTTTTGAGGTTTCCAACATTGCGTGTTTGTATCTTTTTCTTTTTTTTTTTTTTTTTTTGCTTATATTTCATTATGGATTTGTGTTGTTTTGTTTTGGATACATAGGCTAAAAGCATAGCAGAACAATGGATGCAGTAAAAACTATTTCAAGACATGCCAAAAAGAACTTTACCCTAAAAGACAATATAAATAATTTCATAAGTAAAATGCCAAACTGTGGGTGGTGGTTTTAGAGAGATAGTCAAAGCAATATCTTGAATATTTCTACAGGAGAAGAATAAAACTACATTACAGAGATGTAGGATAATGTTACAGAGATATACAAGAAATTATGTAAGGCCTGAAACAGATGGGCTAAAAACTCTGCCTTCAGGCCAATCCAAATGATGCATGCCCCCAGATTGGGCTAAAGTTGCAACATGGCCACCTAAGGCAGCCCAAACTCAGCCGCAAAAGGAGCACAAAAAGTGGTCCATTGTATATCGTGGTGGTGGGCTGCCTCAAGACCATGGCATCTGGCCACTACAGTCCTGTAGCACTCAGGACTGGAGCGGCGAGAGGCCACTCCATGCTGCCTGTCTCTTTGAGGCCTAGGTCAGGATTTTAGAGGAAACTAAAATCTGGCAATGTTTTTAATATCTAGTTTAACCTGGAACAGTTTAACCTAGTTTAACTTAGAACATCTAGTGCACCTTGACTTGGTTCCCACATTTAAGACACCTGCAACGAATGAGTTTTGAGTCTTTTAGTGTGCATACAGAGTTTATCAGATGAAGGAATAAGCTGACTTACCTCTTCCACATTCAATTCAGGATCTGGGATGTCCTCGGATGTTATCAGACCTACATCGCTGTCTATCTAGCTACGATGCCACTGCCCGGGTGCATCCCAGGTTGAAGCCTCATTCAGCCAGCCATTTTTTTAAATTAAATTTTATAACAGAATTAAAAGGACAAATACAATTTATACCCAAACATATATACATGAACACAAAAGAACAAATATACAAAAATACAAATAAACACATAAGCTTCTTGTATTATTTACGTTTTTGTTTTACTTCCTTATCTTCAAATCTTCAGCCTTCTTCTTGAATAGAAAATATCTCTCTTATCATTTTCTATTTCTATTTTGTTTACTACTATTATCCAATCAAATAATACTGAATAACCTAGATTTATCTTTACTATATTTTATTAAAATTCCATCCTATATTTCTGAGACTAATATCTTATTCATATAATACCTAAACAAATTTCCAACCTATGTTTCTTCCATATTCTATCAGACATAACCAATCCTTTTCTATCATTTTGGTAGATTCATTTTTCATCATTCTGGTAAGTGTATCCATATCCATGTTTTCTCTAACCTTCAAAAACCATTCTTCCTTAGTTGGTATAATAGGAGATTTCCAATATTGGGCATATAATATTCTTGCTGATGTCACCATATAGAGTATAATTTTTGTATATTTCTTGGCATTAATGTTATCTATTTATTCACCATATTAAGTAAAAATATCTCAGGTATAAGTGGAATTTTAATTTGTAAAAATTATTGACATCAATTCGTGAACCATCTTCCAGTACTCTTTGGCCCTCCGAATCCCATATTGTTTTCTTCAGCCAGCCATTTTTTGAAGTCAGAAACTCTCCAACTTTGAAAAAGTGCTGGCTAAGTGAGGCTTCAACCCAGGATGCATCCAGGCGGCAGCATCACAGCTAGATCAGCGGTGATTTAGGTCTGATAACATCTGGGAGCATCTCAGATCCTGAACTGAATGCAGAAGAGTAAGCTGGTTTATTTCTTCATCTGATAAGCACCTATGTTGAGGTGGGGAATATTTATAGCAGCTAAACAAGTGCCACTTATTAAAAACATAATTTTCTTCTTGTTTTTAAAGCAGATTTGCCACTGTTGAAAGCAAAGACATTGATCCTTTTCTGATCTAGAATTATATCACCTTACGGTGCATTTGAGAAAGGATGCTATAGCATGATGCATAACTGTTTCAGGTGATTATAGGGTCTGAACAGAAGTCATATTGTGTAAACAAGCATTCTTTCTCAGAAGCAGATTTCCGCAGTGGCTTTGGGTTAGAAAAGGATTGCAGTGTCTGTTTTCCAACTGTGACAAAAATTGTTTTAAATAGTTTTTTAAAAAAAGAAGAAAAAATACATATTTTCTGCTAGCCCATTGACTATAATTTTCCTTTATTTAATTATTTGTTTGATTTCTGTTTACCCTTTCTCCCCATAGTGGACCTAAAGCAGCTTACAAAATACATCAAACTAAAACAGATAAAACAATATGTGCTACAAAAGTTTTTTAAAAGCAATAAATTATACATCCATTTTAAAAAAATCAAATACATATGACATATTAAACACCACCACACTCTTCTAGCCCAACTAGTTAAAGGTGTTTGCCTACTACGAAAGGGGAACAGAGGGGCCAGCCAAACTTCTCTTGGAAAGGGGTTCCATAGCCTAGAAGCAGCCACTGAGAAGGCTCCCATCCATGTCCTCACCACATGAGTCTGTGAAGGGGATGTTACGGAGAGAAGGCCCTCTCCCAAAGATGGTAAGATTCAGGCAGACTCTTATGGGGAGATATGGGGTTTCAGATAGTCTAGATATAACCTACATAGGGTTTTATAGGTCATAACCAGCACTTTGAATTGTGTCCAGCAAGTGATTGGTAGTTGTTTCAGTGAGGAAGTTATATATTCCCTATATCCAACCTCAGTCAGCACTCTAGCCACAAAATTTATCTCCAAATAGTCATAATTTGATCACTCCCCTTGGGTTTTCCATGAATGTCCCCAAAAATATCCACTGAGAACCTTTATCGCAGTCTTAAAGTACAGGAAATAAAATACTTCAAGTCTTATTCTGAGAGAACATAAATGTATATCAGTGCAGACTCTGCTGGCTACTTCTGCTCAGAGAGCAGAGGAATGAGACAGTGATTTTTACCACTCTATTAGGAGTTAGGCTTCTTTCAAGATCACTTAAAGGGGGAAAAATCCCATACAATCAAGGCTGAAGAGGGTTTCCTTTTTTCCCCACTACAAGGATCAATGTTGTAAAAGATGCAAAACACACACACACACACACACACACACACACACACATTTTTTATATATAATAAGCTAACTGGACAATAGTACTATAGTTTCACAAGATCCTTCCCTAATACATTGTATGCTAAAACATAATTCCTTCTTGTTATTGTCTGTATAAAGGGGAGACTCATAAATAAAATGATTTGTGTAGTCCTAGTAGGCATATCTAGCAAGCCAAAGGCAGGTGGCAATAGATACAGAAAGAGATGAAGACCAAAGATTCCTTTAATGTTTCATTTAGTGATCAGCTTAGAATTTTGAGGCTGAAAGCAAAGTCTTCAGAGGTTATGATGCTGTGACTGTGAAATGGATGGTTAAGAGGGTCCAGGTGAAGCCCTAAATATGATAACATGACAGAACATAAAAAGTGCAAGGGGGCAGAATCTGCTGATATGAGGATCAGTTATGTGAGGCACAGTGGTTTCACAGCCCTTGCATTAAACAGCAAGCAAAAATGCTATTTAAACAGAATCCTAATAGTCAAATTTATCAAGCTAGGAATGTGTGATAACTATTATATCATGATCCTAGCTTGATAAATTTGACTACAAAACATACTATAAGAAATTCCCAATGCAGCTTTTTCATGTTGCCTGAATCCACTCCCCCCCCCCCCCCGCCCTTGTTTGCCAGTAAAGATGACTTTAGCACAGTGACCTGTATTCAGAAGTGATCACTTTAGTGTACAACTTGCCTTAGGATGTTGTAATGAACTTTAAAAGGACAAAGGTGAGAGAGGCTAAAAGGGATTTGCTGAAAAGGTTCAGCTGTGTGTTTACAAAGCCATTGACAAGAGATTATTTTTCCAGCAAACTACACCATGGGTGCCAGTGCATGACTAATATGGAGCTAGAGCAAGCAAAAGGACTTGTATCAGGGGAAATGTTGCAATACTGAATCTTCTTTCCACTCAAATGCAACATTGCACATATAACATAAGCTTCCACTGGGAAAAAAGCCTCCAAACTTTCCTTCATATGTACAAAGAATTGGTACTATCTTGTGAGAATTTAGATGATGTAGCCAATTTCCAAGTAGGCCCCACAAAGTCACATTTTACTTTAAAAGATAAATGTCCTAAAGCAAACCAAAACCAAAAAGCAAACACACACAACCCAAAACCAAGAAGACAGGATAATTTTTTTAAAAAAAAGAGGAGGATAAAAGGGAAATTAAGAGAGCTGGACCTCTCTGGTCATCTTCAAAATGAAAAACAGGAGGCTTAACTGGAGTGACACCCTGAGCTTGGGAAAATGTGCCTCTCCTATAGTGTGCTTTTGTACTTCTAGATATCTGAGACCAAATACAGTATACTCCAGCTAATACCAAAACACCCTGAAGTCACCAAATCCCATCTGATCTTGGAAACTAAGCAGGGTCAAGTCTGGTTAGTACTCGGAGGAAGAACCATAAGGTGATATAGGCTAAATTTCAAAGAAGGCCAGTGGCAAACCCCTTTTGAGTATTCCTTCCCTAAGAAAACTCTTATGAAATCCGTGGGTCACTATAAATCAATAGCTGATTTGAAAGTACATACAAACACAAAGTATAGCCTTCTCCCCGTTCCAGGCTTATACAAAGGGAATCTTGAAAAGTTCTACATTGCTCCTTAAAACTTGATGTACAATATTATCAAAACTGGATAAAAATATTGTCAATAGTTTTTTTTTTTCCCAGCTCATGAATACTAGTTGCTATTTACAGGATGAAAAAAAATGCTTTCTAAAATAATGTTTAAAACATCTACTTCACTGTGGACAATGCCCAGTAAAACTGGTGGAAATGAGACTATGCCATTCCTGAGCTAGTGTAAAGAAGCGGAAAATCTTTTGAAGCTAATATTTTTTTTTATAAATGAATGAATGAATGAATGAATGAATACCTTTCATTCATTTTTACTATATCAACTTTTTTTAGCTTCATTTTTTGTAGCTTAAATGTTTGTTTTTTCATCAGCCACATGATTGTTTGATCCAAATAATGTAATGTTACTGAATTATCTGATATTGGGCCCTCTTCCTTCTCTGAAGACATCTAGGATTGGAGATACCCTGTGTATAAATATAGACTCTGCACCCAAATTAACTGAAGCACTAGCTGCAGGCTCAAAGTTTGGGCATAAGTAAATATTTTCACCCTCACAGAAGTCTGTGAAGAGAAAATATACTCTGATTATTATTCTGGCAAATTCAGAGGGCAAAATACATCTTCAGTGGGGAATTCTGGGTAAGGCTGATCATCATTCTTTAGTGCTGCTGGACTCACTAAAATATAATCCTTGAAGTAGGTGTTCAGGCAAGTAATTACTTGCTCATGGACCTATGTAGTACAATCGTTTTTTTTTTTTTTTTCATTTTCAAGTGAATGAATGAGGCCCACAGCCATACAAAATCTATGCTCTTCTCTTCATGCTTTGATGATCTTGTTCGTCCTATTATACACTCCTAACAAATGTACATTTTGTACAGTACAGTACAGTAGTATTCCACTCCTTGTTGTCAACCTTTGCAATTTCTCTGTCAACTGTTCAATACAACCTCTCTGCTATCTTGTTCCACTGATGTTGATTCTCTTGTCTAATTTAGGGCCAGACTGTACAATTATGGCATTTCAAATTTCACTTTAACTGCCATTGTGTACAATGACAACATTATGCGACTGAATCAAGCCACCAGATATGCAACAAAATGTACAAATGCACGTGCATACCCATGCACAATGTGCATTCATGCACAGTTCACATCCATGGCATGCACAACTCTGAAATGAATATGCAACTGCTTCACTGGAGGAATATATGCACGTAGACATCACCGACAAGATTCTGGCCCACATCATTGTGGGCCCTTCAGCTTTAAAATCTTCTTTGAAATTAGTTCCTTTCCATTCATAGTTACCTGCTACAAGCCTCTTTTGAAGGTACATACTTGTGTAGTGGGAAATCTTACATGTATAGTGATGGAGGAGGGTACATGAATGCATCCTGTGCTGTACTTGTAATGTGTCATGATGTAAAAGGACAAACCTATGCGCCATATGCAAAGGGGTTTAACATATAGATTTAACAAATATACTTAGGCATACACATAAAAAGCTTTTTAGACTACCTTCTCTAATAATTAGGCATAAGGCAGCCCCCCCTTTTAGCAAAGAAATAGCTACCATAGCTTACTTTTGTAATCTGTGAAATTTGATTGGAATTTTTTTATGAGAAAAAATGTAAATGCCTAGTATTATGTTTGCAAAAATAAACACAACAGTAGCAATGAATTGCCACACAGACTTATGGAAAATGCACCATATATTTACTACCAGAAGTCCCTTTGTTCCTGTTGCTATACATTTCTATATGTTCACTCGTCCTATCTTGCCTGAAAATATTCTTCAGTTGCCAGGCAACCAAGGCAGTACTGGTATGTAACGCATTGCAGGCAAAGTGCCATCCTGCTTTCTTAGCACACATAGAACAGATATTCCTGACACTGAAAGTAAGGTTGTCTTTTTAACTGGAAATCATAACTAAATACTGGATATTCATTTATCAACAATGCACGTACCTGGAATGTCTTCCTTTACTTATTTTTTTTTTCTTAAAAGAATGACAGTCTATTGTAATTGATAAGTCAAGAAATAAAAACCAACAAAAATATACTTAGTTTGTGACACTTGCTTAACTCTAATACAATAGCATTCATTTAAATAGAAAGTTTTTGATGGTAAGTAAAGAGGGATATGTTGGGATAGCATTTACAGATTAAGAAAGCAGAATGTAATTGTCCATATCTGAGGTTTTTTGGCAGTTTCTGATTTCAGAATAGAGATTCTTTTAGAGAAAAGTTAAAGAAATCTATTTAATGGATATGGTTAATCCTGAACTATCATGTCTCCAAGCAATGCATTTAGCTTTTCATTTGCTGTGGACTTGGGAAATGGGTTCCTGATAGATTCTGTAGCATCCCTTTCTCAAATACTTTTCATTCCCAACCCAGTAGTACAAGCTTTTGTCTACAGTCTGATGAGTTGCTAGGCTGCAGGAATTTGGTTATAGGTTGTATGCCTGAATTGGATGAATCCAAAATAAATGCCATAGCTGTTGTTAGTGTAGAGAATAAGATCTGGTCCATAAGATGAGGCCATAATGGATACTTTTTAAAGTATTTGTAGTGGCACTAATTTGGATAGTACCCTTCATTCCAGCACCTGACTTTTTCCTTGTTCCTACACACATATGCACAATGGAAGAGAGGGAGAGTACAAGAGTGCACAAGTTAGTACTTTAACATCCTGTTCCACCATGTAGTCTATGCAACATAAAATGACTTAAGGCAGATGACACACCTCAACAATTCTGGAGGGGTCCACATTGCTCTGGGCCCCTCCAGGAAGCTAGCACTGGGGTTCTCCTCTCTGTGTACGGTTGCATGGAGAGAAATGCAAGTCTCACAATGGCTGCTACGTTTATATTCACTTCTAATGTTCTTGACTAGAATGTACAGAAATCCTCTGCCCTCACCAATTCAGGCCTTCAAACAGCCTTTACTACATAGTCAATTTTATAAACTGGGTTGATGCCTTGCAGTTGTTGTTGTTGTTGTTGCTGTGAGCCTTCGAGTCACTACTGCCTTGTGGTGACCTTAAGGTGAGCCTATCAGAGGCTTTCCTCAGGGGGAGGGTGGCAAAGGGTGGCAAGTTGCCTTTCTCTGAGGCTGAGAGAATATGACTTGCTTAAAAGTCACCCAACAGATTTGCATGGCTGAGTAGGAATTTGAACGTTGGTATCCCAGTGCCCTAGTCCAACACTGGGACCACTACACCACACTGGCTATACATACACATATCTGTACTGGAAGTTGTGTTATGAGGACGGGACTCTAAAGCAGGGCTTTTAAATTTCAAATGATTTGGATTCAAATCCATCATTCTTTACCACTGGCCATGCTGACTGACACTTCTGGAAGTAGAAGTCTAACACATCTGGAGAGCCAAACTCCCCACCCTAAAAAGTGTCTATTCAAGAATGAGAATGAAGGGAGGACAGAGATCAGTGAAATATTACAGTGGTTCTCTGGTTGGAGAACCACATATTTCAATGTTCCTGCGAGACTGACTGTCAGTGATGGCTAAACTAATGGGAGATTTTGTTCTCTTCCACAACTGTGTTGCAAGTACAGTCTGGTTACTTTGCCCTTTGGTGTTTATATACTTGCAAAATGCCGGTTATGATGACTGGGAAGATAAGACATCTATGCAAAGGGGCTGTTTTTATATGCATAAGACTCCCCCCCCCTTAATAATGAATGACAGGCATTCACTCATATTGGAGAAAGTGAAGGGGTGCACTTGACAACAACACCTGGGTGGATGTTAAATCTGTTCTGTTTCCTTGGTGATTCCACCCACTGAAAATTAAGGCTGCTCATGTCTTCATAGCCTCATACCAGGTTATGTTTCATAGTCACGTTACTGAGTGATAAAGTCACCCAAGGCAAGTGGGATGCTTTGCAGCTGTCATTCAAAACCAGAAGGATGATGCTTGTAACCACCATTCCAGCACAAAGAAAACCAGCCCGCAAATGTGGAGCTAGAATCCTGATCTTTGGGGTTCTGTTGCCATGCCCCCAACTCTCCCTTTTGGTATTTGACTTATGAGAGTGAAAGCACACTTCTAGTAGAAATAAAGGTAGAGCTAGGCTTGCAAAATGTAAGCTTTGGTTCCCAATATATTGATGCAGAATTAGAAGAGTTTGTGCTATGAGCCAGGTCCCATAATATTTTTCGATGTGAGGTCTTGTTATAACAATTTCAAAATGTTCATTTGGTGGTAAATATGTGATTGGCTTGATCATGACTTCAGACAGGAAAGGCATAATAGTTAGTGCGATATAGAAATTTTTAGCTTTAGTTCTTCTGTGTGATATAGTAAATATCAGCTGTCACCACATGAGGGTGCCTTCAAACAATGTATTAAGCAAGCAGAGCTGAAAAAAAAAGGCAATATGTCCTTATGGTGACTTTATCCCATTTGAAAGTAACATAATCATCTGATACAAATTGATAGGCTAATCGTGACATGCTAATTATATCCTAAGGCAGAGTGCTTTGAATGTTGAGGTGAGGGCTACAAAGAAAGTTAAATGCAATGTACCTGGCTGCAACTGAACCGTACTCTTCACTTGTAAAAAAGAAAAAGAAAAAGAAATCTCCACGTTCATATAAAGCTTGCAAAACAACATGCCATGAGGCTCATCGAGACTGAACCTACCATGAAAGCAGGTCCTGTATTTGTCGTCGTCCTATTATAATACTATTTCTGAAACTATTGTTTATTGGAACGGAAAGAAGAAAGAGGAAGCCAAGCATACAACATACATCATAAAGCTTTCATTTGAGCACAGGCTTTATAAATAATTGCCAGCACTCTTAAAGAATCATTCTGAGCTGCAATCTTAACTGTGCATTAAAAAAAAAGTACCACTGCACATTCTTAGGAGGAAAAAGGCTTTTCAATACAATCTGCTTCAGGATAATTAAATGGAAGGGGAGTACCCATTTATGCTTTCCGTAAATTTCTGACAAATAGCCTTCTCATTTGGTAAGTGCCAGCTTTTTGCATAGCATTTATTTAAGCTTATAGCACTTAAGTGATCCTTCTGACACAGTCATCTAGGTTTAGGAATCAGAGACCATGTAAATTATGCCTCAGTTCCAGAAAGTGTGATAGTATGCTGATCTTCTTAATGGCAGCTTTCTAATAGTGCAACAATAGACATTATGCTTTTAGTTGGCAGACACCCACACAGTGAGCCACCCACTTGCTGCCAGAAACCAAAGCCCTACAATAGCTCTCAGATTTACATTTTGAGAACTGTAAATTTCTTAAAGGTTTTTTTAATTATTATTATCACTATAAAATGGGGTTTCGAGATCTCCCGCTTTTCCAGAATTGTAAATTAATGCAACTTCCCTAGTTGCAAAGCTTGAGTAGGAATTGGGTATTAATCTTGAATTTACATGTAAATTCAGTATTTAATATCACATTGCCCTCAGTAAAAATCACAGCATTGCTATTGCAGTGGAGGCATTTCACCCTAAGAAAAACATGAAGCAGATTGGCAGTAAAAGGCCACAGCTTTATTACCAGCGAAAAACAAGGTAGGGTTGGCCCAAAAGCATGAGATCTGGATTTGCACATCACCAACACCGAGGCTGGACTAATATGAAGTTGCTTGTATACCAAGCATCGGGATGACTTGAGGCAACGCCATGCCCCTGCGCAATTACGCAATTGCGCAGCTACCAGAGGAAGGCCTCTCGTCACCGGGATATACATACTGCAAAAATAATCCAGTTTGAGACCACTTTAACTGACCTGCCTCAGTGCTAGGGAAAAATAGGAACTGTACTTTATTGTGGCCCCAGAGCTCTCTGACAGAGAAGGCTAAATGTTTTACAAAACTACAGTTCCCAGGATTTACTAGCATTGAGCAGGGCAATTAAAGCAGTTTCAAACTGGATTGTTTCTGCAATGTGTTTTGGACCTAACTGAAAGAAAGAAATTGGCAGCATGAGCTTTCATAGTCTTCAGTCTTCACAATAATAAGAGGTATAGTTTATTTTATACTGTGGACAGCCAGAAGGACAAACAAATGGGTCTTTGAGTGAATCGGGCCAGAAATACCCCTGGACCAAGATGATTAAATTGAGGCTGTCGTACTTGGCCACATCATGAGAAGGCATGACTCATTGGAAAAGACATTAAAGTTGGGAAAGGTTAAGGGTAGAAGGAGAGGTAGATCGCACACCAGATGTCTAGTCTCAATTAGGCATGAAGCTGCAGGAAATGATCAGAGCAGTGGTGGACAGAAACACCTGGAAATGTCTCATCCACAGGGTAACCATGATTCAAAGCCGACTCAAGGGCAGCTGACAACAACAACAAACATCAGGAGCTACATCAGGAGCATTTTGGGACACTAGGCTTAGATTTCACTACCAAGTAATCATACATGTGGGGGAAAAAACATTGCAACTCATTAGTTTTTTTGTGGAGCTTTCGGGCTATGTGGCCATGTTCTGGAAGAGTTCCTTTCTGACGTTTCGCCAGCATCTGTGACTGGCATCTTCTCTGAAGATGCCAGCCACAGATGCTGGTGAAATGTCAGAAAGGAACTCTTCCAGAACGTGGCCACATAGCCCGAAAGCTCCACAAAAAACTATGGATGCCGGCCATGAAAGCCTTCGACTCCACATTGCAACTCATTCTCTCACCACATATGGAGAACATAACTAAGGAGTTTATCACACAGGAGGCAAAGCACCCACATTCTGTGCATAAACGGGGTTTATCCTGGGAAAATCCTGCAAGAGTGGGATTGTTTGCAGACATGTTACACAAATTAAGTATTAATGTGACATTATCCTGTACAAAAAAACGGCCGAATTGTGCCACTTCTTAACTTTGGGATTTTCCCAAAGTTAAAAAGCGTGTGACTTTGCCGCTTTTTGCATGGGTTAATGTCACATTAATGCTTAATTTGAGTGACGTCATCTGAAAACAATCCTGCTCTTGTGGGATTTTCCTAGATTTAAACCCCATTTATACACAGGATTTGGGCGCTTTCCTACTGTGGCCAATTCGAATTCCTGTAAATTCGCTTGCTTAGTAAATTCACAGGAATTCCCATTGCGTTTGGAGTGCGTTCAGAGTAACGTTCCATTTCCCGAAAATGACCCCCCCCTTTGCCCGAAATTACATGCGAAACTTTAATTTGCAATAATGGAAAACCCATGATTGCGTTCGGAATGACTTCCCTTTTGCCCAAAATTGTGTATGAAGCTTTAATTTGCAAAAACGTCAAACCCCATGATTGCGTTCAGATTGCCATTAAATTATACTTCCAGTTTCCGACATCTGAAATGTGATAAACACCAGAGAAAGGCATTTTATAAGACACCAGTATTAATGTGAAATGACAGACTAATCCTTATAATGCCTGAAGAATAGTGGGTAATAAAATTACTACTCTCCGGGCATGAGTAGTGTGAAATGAGTACAATGTCTCGGCCTCATCCATTCCAATCAGGGGCAAGAAATTCCTTTTGAAATTTATTGTTTGGGAAGTTTTATGTTTATTGTCCCATTGCATCAATGCAATAAAACAACAGAGGTGCATTTTCACATTGTAAAAAGTATTAACAAGTGACAAGGAAGCTGCCTTGCCAATGAGCTGCTGAAATTGTGTGTCAAATTTGTCAAAGCTAAAACAGAAAATGTCACATAGGGCAGGAGGAAGGGGAAGGGAAGTAGTTTGGCACAGTTTCTGAGGAAGATAGAATGAAGAAGACAAGCTGGGATCACTTTTGACTACAAGTCCTATAACTGGGAGGCGGATTGTGGGAGCTGTAGTCCAAACCTTTTCCAAGCTCCAGTTCTCTCTCTTTGTCTACACTGCTCTCTTCAGTGCATTACTTAACGAAGAAGAAAACTTGAGTTCTAGCCCAAAGAAGACACACCTAAGAAAAGCAGTCTGGATTTGGAACCACAAAGATAGCTGCATACTAATTACAGCAAACTAAACTATAAGATAAAAGAGAGTTGCAGCCCTCTTTAATTCCCAAATGCATTACAAAACATGTGTGGGCTATTTTTAGATATTAAAACTTCTGTTCTTTCTAGGTTACATAAATACATTTCCTTAGCTCTCTTTATTTTGTTTTATATAATTTCTAGTTTTCCTTGACAAACAGAGTATTGTTGGTGCAGTTGTTTTTCTAAAACCCAAAAAAATCCCTTCTACTATCCAAACCCTTTCCCCTATGCAAAATATTTAAATAGTTTATAGACTACTAGTAGGCATTTTTTAATCTAAATTTAATCTAAACGAGCCTTGGTGGACCAGATCTAAGCCCCCAATACTCTCCGTGCCCACTGACCTTCTCAGACTGAAATACATGAGAGTGTGTGTACGTGTGTGTGCATAGTGACTGTGTAATAGTCCAACTCATTTAGACTCAGACAAAAATTATATCTTGAATAACAACATTTTATGCATGTTACTGCTGTTCAAGGAATTGGGTGGTAAGGGGCGGGGAGTCTTTATTTCCTCCTAGGCTCTTGGATCTGTCATAGTTTCAGTCAGACACATCATGGGGAGCTTTGGTGTGAGGTTCCCCTGTGTTCCCTGTTATGGGAAAGAAGTGGTTCCTGCCAATCTGTTTCTCCCTCTCACTAGCAGCAAGAGAAGCCATGATTCAGAAGCAATATGTCCTGGAATTGTGTCAATCATAAAAAAATAAATTAAAACAAGAGAGAAAATCATGTGATTACCTGAGCACTAAACATGGTTATCTTCCATCCCCACAGTACAATTCTCTTATGATTATTTATTTGTTTATTTATTTTTTAAAAAGAATAAAATTTTGTGTCATTTCAAAGTTGGTTGCAAGGTGAATTTATGAGACAAATAGGACTGTGTATTCTTGGTCTCCCTATATTTAACAGTATGTCACCTTCCTTTTCATCTTCTGAAAAAAAAGCACCAATATTGAAATATGGAACTATATTACTGTGTTTAAATATAATTAATGAATAATTCACATGGAGATAATTAATATGCTATTTTTAAAAATTTCCTTTGTGGACTCCACACAGTCATAATTTCCACGTATTAAACAGTTTGCTGTGATTTGCAAACAATGAGTTCATATGCCGTTCATAATCTAAGCATATTATCAATTAAACTGAGTTTGCAAGGCCTTAAAAAGGGTTGTTAATAACAAGGTCTCTTGGAGGGTGCTCATTTGCATAGTCAAAGCCAGCTTGATGGCATGTAACAACACATGTTTCCAAACATTACCAGAAAGTAGAGGTTTCTTAAACCCATTGATTTCAGTAGCTAAGTATACATAACACTGTATATTGAAAACATTCAGAGGTAGGTAGCTGTGTTGGCCATTTAACAAATACCATCAAATTTCCGTCAGTGATGCCTTCATTGGCCAACCAAAATGCATAATATACTTGTTGCAAGCTTTCGAAGCTCCATGGGCTTCCTGATCGTCAGGCAACATGTTACAAACCAAGCAGGACGAGAAGAAAGAAAAAAAAACAATTGGAGATGTTAGTCAGATGCCTGCATGTTGTTTCAGTCCTTAGTAAAGATGGTACCACGGGGAAGATATCTTTAGCATGCAGGCTCCTCCTCCTCCTGGTCATGTGGCAATAGGCAGATTTTCAAAGTCCAGGAAATTTAAAGTCCATTTGCATCTCTTTTGTAAGCAGAGGGCAATAGATTCCTCATTCTCCATGTTTTTTGTATCAGGAACATTTTGGTGATGGAGAGGTTCTACCTGGCCTACACCCATGCCTTGGCTCCTGGACTTAAGGAGGAGGAGTGGCCCCCCCATTCCTCTTCTTCAACATCTGCCAGTGAGGACCCGGCTGAGAGAGTGTTTGTTTGCCCTCCTTCTACCTGGGCTACACCCGTGCCTCGGCTCCTGGACTTGAGGAGTTTTGTCTCCCCCCCCCTTTTTTCTTTTTCTTTTTTTTTAAGAGTGTGTATAGTTCACATTGTTCTTATGATTGAGATGGGGGTTGAAAATGGGGATTATTTGCTTTTTGCTTTTTTGGTCTGTTAATTGTTATGTATTTTGCTTTGTTAGTTTTATTTTTTGTTATAATTACTATTCATTTTTGTTGTTACTATAACTGCTATATATTTTTACTTTGTTAATTGTTATGTATTTTGCTTTGCTAATTTTACTGTTGTTATAATTACTATGTATTTTTGTAGCTATAATTGTATTGTTGTTTTATTTGCTGTAATCCCGCCTCGATCCATTGGGAGAGGCGGGAAATGTAAATAAAAAATTATTATTATTATATTATTATTATAAAACATGTGAATTCAGTCCAAATTTAAGAAGAAGAAAAAAAAATGTTTTACCTTGGTTGAAGTGCCAGTCCACAGGCCACCATGTTGCAGCTACAATGCATATCACAATATAGAAAACATTCAGGAGTAGCTGCGTTGGCCATTTAACAAATAGAAACAAAAATATGCTGAAATGTAGCATATATTTTCCCAACATTTTCCAGTTTGCCAGTCAGTCTTACCCTTATTTATGTAAGGTGAACATGATTTTATTCTACAACTGTACATGCGTCAAACCATTCCATAAGTTTAGCAACCTGCACTGGTATTACACCTGTCAAATACATCTAATGACTTCTGCATGTGCTGTTCTGTGGATTGAAATACCAATGCTAGTGAACGAATATTGATGCTCACTGTGAGTTTCTGGCTTAAGTTGACTTTTTGGCAGATACTTTTCAATCTAAGTGGAAAAATTCTCTGACTACAAAACTCCAAATTCTGGGACTCATGACTAACGCCCTTTGGTCTATGGGATATTCTAAAGCTAAAACAGCCATTATGCAACGCATAAAGGACGTAGAACTCCAAAACCATAGAACTCAATCCACAAACTATTTTTCCTATTGGGACAGTATAGGATCGCTTACGATAGCAAGCTACATCACGAACCTATCGATCCCCAGATATAGAACAGCTTTCACATTGGCTAGACTAAACATTCTTCCATCAGCACTACTGGAAGGTAAATTTAGTAAGACTCCTGTTCATGAGCGAATGTGCTCCTGTAACTCAGGAGATACAGAAAATGTTGGACACATATTGTTTCACTGCCCTTTTTATGACGATGCTCACAGAGATTTGATTACTCCTATACTTTTGAATGTGCTTTTTATTTAAATTACCTATTGTCACACTGGAATTCACATATAACTTATAAGGTGGCACAATTTTCTGCACTAGCAATCACTTGAAGGAAAAGAACAACTGATCAAAGTTAAACACATAATATTGTATCATGTCTGATACTGCATATCTGGTAAAAATCTGATATCCCTAATCTACCTTGATTATTTTTATCTTAAGGGTGGAAGCCCATAAAGGTTTGTTTTTATTTAATTTATTTTAAATGAAGCTTTTTTTTAATGTAATAGAAACAAATTATTTACATTCTTAGTTGGCAGATTTTTATTTTAAGCAATCTTTTTATGCATTAATTTACTTTTCTATGTTAAATTTTATACTGATGCTGGCCTTTGACCGTAATAAAGAATTTCAATGCTAGTGAACAAAATAGAGTATTCTGAGACAGTTTGTCCTTTTGGACTGCCTCATTAACTTCTCGGGATTTTTTTTTTGGTCAGTTTATTAAGAAATATCTGTCTATTCACAACCTAGACTCTTCTAATTAATTCCAATATTTACTGCAAAAGGAATGGCGATAGTTCTGTTTTACTGTCAGAAAGAAATGCCTGTTGTGTAGCATGATGTTGATATTATTTAATGGTTGCACGTGACTGTGCTGTTACCTTAATTTTCTGGGAACATTTGCCATTTGGGTATCTTTTGGCATTATTTCAATGAGATGGAATTATACTGGGCTGCTCAAACTCTGGATAGAAATTGAAGATGTCTAATGGATACTGACGGGATGCCTGCTCTGTGGGTAATGACCTTATTGACTGACAAAGAATGCAGAATACAAGATAGAAAGGCTCACTCCCCTTGAGAATGCTAAGGTTGCTCAAATAGAATAAAGGCTATTTGAGTGTAACTGATATTTATGAAGTTAAGTGACTTGTTACCCATGAGTTTCAGCTGAAGATGCTTATGCCTTTGATCTCGCCTTAATAACTCCTTCAGCTATTTTTTTCCCTGTACTAATTTTCTCAGGCATGAGAACATGAATTACAAATTAACAAGAAAACACCATGCCTCAAAGGCAGGATATTTTGCCCAAAGGGGTAATACTACAAGAAGCAGGGGAGGTTTGTGGGGTTCCTTATTATTTTTATTTCTCAAAAGGGAAAGCAGGACCCCATATATGGAGCATATGACACATACTTGCACTCCAGAGAGGGGTGTAAAATGAAAGCCTTTGGCAAAATGTACTGCAAGGATTCATAATACAATGGAAACCAGAAAGCTTTTCTGATTGACATATGTTATGCTTGCAGTTAACTGTGCAAAATGTTCTAACACTTTTATGACGAGAAACAGCAGCAGATGGCAGTGAGTTTAATTCTAGATGTCAGTTATTTATTATACAAATAATTTATATGCTAGCTAACTTTTTTGTAGGAGATGTTTCTGTTTGAGATCGTATGTATGGCATCGATAATGAGGGAACTACTTTAAAGACTGTTTTGATATGCCTCAGTCTTTTAGCAATGTTAGTTTGGTTAATGCATGATGTTGTTGAAGACATGGCATAGGAACAGAAAGGCAGGTAACTGGGGAAGACTGTGGGCCAGGATAGCCTGGGCTGCCCCAGGAGTATCTTGGCCAGTGCAAACATATCTATTGCCATGGCTGAACCAAAACCTAGGCCTGCCTAGACATGCTCTTTTGTTAGTGTCACGTCTTAACCAGAGCTTGGAATACTACTGCTGAAAGGTAATTAGGAACGAAGACAAACGAACCCTATAATTATGAAAATAATTAATTACAGCACAACATGTGTGAAAGTATTACTTATTTGTGTTTCAGTCATAATTTAACTTAGCTATGCCTTAGTTCCTGTACAAAATGAATTAAAAACACCTAAATCATTATTTGTAACACATTACTAGCAATCTACGGTCTGAACCAGATGATGTGTAGAGATGATAAATGTTCCCTGCAGAAAACATTGGAAATGCTTTCTGTCATGAACTGTGTTTTCTTTATAACATTGTTTCAGTAAACTGCAAACAATAATGCATAAGTATAGTAGAAGTCCAAAGCTACTATATTACCATACATTTGAAGCAAATAAATTGTGCTTAAAAGCAGTGCTTATATTACAAGAAGACTTTGTCATCATGTCTCTGAAAGTTTAAGCCCCAAAATATATTTTTTTAATTTGCACAGTTTTATATGATTGGATCACATTTCCTAGCAGCATGTAATATCACTGCACATTTGAATCTGCTTTGTATTGGTTCAGACCACTTGTCCACTTAGTCCACTGCTGTAAACTCACTGTTAGTGAGGATCGACTTTTTAAAAGAAGATCTTATGACTGAATCTGTTGTCGTACATATGCAAACCATACGTTGCATTACATAGCTATAACGTCACAAATAGTTGCATAGAAAAATGAGATAGAATGGTACAACATCTCTGTTTCGATGCCATTCTGTTGCACATGCCAACTGTAGCTCTATATAGCCTGCACTTTAGGGGTCGTATTCCTCAAACTGCAGATTTCAGATGGGGCAGTATAGATAAGATCTACTGGTGACAACAATAAATCTCACTTTAAATTAGGTTACTAAAAAGAGAGTGAGAGAGAGAGAGAGAGAAGGAAACCAGGAGTGGTTTTGTATGTGAAAGAACTGAACTACTCAGCTCTTGAAAGGAAAAGATCATCTGGGTAATTAATTCTAAGATTTTCCCTCTTTCTATTTTTTATCCGAATCTGTTTGGTAAATCTGGGAGTTGAAGTATATTAAAAAGCCAAATTAGACACTGTGTGCCTACCTCTTTTTTTTTTTTTTTTTTTTTCTTACAGCAGATTGGGCAAAGTGTGGCTGTGGGCTGCATGCAGCTCTTTGGATCCCCCATGCAAAGAAATCTCCAGATCCCCCTATTTAAAAAATGGGAGCAATTTTTGGGCAATTCTCCCCCCCCCCCAACAATGCAAAACTGCCATTATTGTTGTTGTTGTTGTTGTTATTATTATTATTATTATTATTATTATTTCTTATCTGCCTCTCCCTATGGATTGAAGAGGGGAACAACAACAATTAATAGACACACCACATCAGTTAAAACACAACAAATAAAATACATATTAATTTAAAGGATATACATACAGTTTAAAAGGACAAGATATATGCATATTAAAACAATCCAGATTTAAAAATTAATCATTTAAAATACAGAATTTCAAAATTGTCTGGGTTGGAAAAGCGTTCCAGCTCCACACAACATCAGAAAAGAGAGATAAATCAGTTGAAAATTGGGCAAAATGGTGTCCAGAAGTAGCATCCCATCATTTCAAGTGTGCTGAAACTTCTTGGTGTGGCCCACCAGATGGGTGCAGGGAGGAAAAAGGCTGCTTTCTACTGTTCCATTACTCACCTGTTTTTACAGCAATATAAAACACAGAGATACACAGAAAAAAAACACCTGTAAATTAAGAAGAAAGTTCATGATACATGGACAGCTAAAGACTACATCCAATTGCTAGTCTCAACTTGATCTAAGGGGATTTATATAAGTGTTGACTTACCATTCAGAATTTTATTGAATTGATCTACTTTTGTTAGGACTAACAATTTCTCTAGGATTAAGATTCCTCTTTAAATTCATAAACTTAAATGTCCTTCCTTATCATTACATTGTCATACAATAGTGTAAATCTTGCTGCCTTCATTGAACAACAACAACAACAATTGGGGAGCTGCTCAGTTAAGCACTTCTTTTTACTAGTGTTTGTGATTTACTTAGCATCGTTTGATCTTGCCTGTGAGTGTGGATATTTACTTAATTCTTTTGTAATTTGCAGCTGAAAAAAAAATTACTAACCAAACAAATGCTTTGGGTTATTGTCACTTTTTCTTGTCTAGGTACCTGTGATGCCCTAACTGCCAGCATTGCTTTCATTCATGTGGAAGTAAACATAAAATAGATGTTATAGGGTTATTTCCCCTCTGCCTTTTCTGAAGAAGTCATAATAGATTTCCAAAATAAATTTGAAAGGCTGGAGTGGGAAAAAAAATGTCATATTCCTCCCCAAATTTATTGTGAGAATTCAGACAGCCATGTTTGTTTGGCTTGGATATCAGTATGTAAAAGAATCGTGTAGCACCTTTGAGACTGAGATAGAGAAGCATTGTAGCACAAGCTTTTGTGGACAATAGCCCAAAACAGATGGGCCAAAAGGGGTTGGCTTCTGGCTGCTTCGGGGACGTGGAGGCTTTCTAGACTGGCAAAAAGAAGTGTGTTCATGGCTGCATGAAACTCTAGCCTTTAGATGAGAAAAAGGGAAAGTGTGCCATGAAAATGCTTTTTTTTGCGTTTTAGGGGAGAAGAAGCGCCTTTAAAAAGGTGCTGGTTTTCCCAGCTTCTTTTTTAAAAACTGCGGAACAGCGCAGCTCCATCTAAAGGCTGTGGTGCAGCTGCTAAGCATTAAGGAAAAGGCAACTTCATGTCACACTTTCCTGCCAATCTAGAAAGCCCTATAGTATGCAGATGATGCATGCCCCCGGAGCAGCTGGAAGCTGCTCTGAGGCTGCGTTAGGAAAAGGCAGTAAAAAAAAAAACCTGCTCCTGCTGGCAGCTCATTTGGGGGTTGTGGTGGCTGTTCAGGACCTGATTGTGGTTGCCTCCAGAGGGACAGCTCAGAGTTGGAAAAGCTCGGGGAGGAGAAGGAATGGGCAGAGGCAGCTGTCCCTCCAGAGGCAGCTGGAAGCCAGGAAAGGTCCCTGGGGATGAGGAGGAGGAGTAGGCACGTGCCTGTTCCTCCTCCTCCCCAAGCGTTTCTGATGCCCAGCTGTCCCTCTGGAGGAAACTGGGGGCTGGGAAATGTCCCTGAAGAGGAGCAATGGGCACATGCCAGTCTTTCCTCCCCCCTCCACCCTTTTCCCGGCTCCCAGCTGTCTCTGAGAGACAGCTAAAGGCCAGGAAACTTCCAGGAGGAGGAGCAACGGGCACATACCTGTGGCTCCTTCTCCCCAGTGGCATTTTCCTGGCTTTCAGCTGTCTCATAGAGGCAGCTAGAAGCCAGGAGAAGGCAGGGAGGAGGAGCCAGTGACATGAGCCTGTGGCTTTTTCTCCTCAGCCCATTTTCTGGATTCCAGCTGTCCAAGAGACATCTGAAAACTGGGACATGGCAGGAAGGAGGAGCAATGTGTGCGGCAGTGCTGATTCCTTCTCCTACCTGACATGTGTTGGGCGAAATGGCATTGAGTGCCACCTATGGCATGTGTTCCATAGGCTCACCATCATGGGTCTAGGTTCTCACTGTTGAAAAGATGGATTTGGTATTCATTCTAGATATAACCAGTACATAGGTAACTTAACTTACTTTCCTTTCTTTTCATTCTTTCCTTTTGGGTCTGGTGCCTGTCAGTCTATAGTTGTGACCCAATGTGCTTTTTTTGCTTTCCATTTTCCTTATTCCCTTCTCCGTTTCTTTAGTGTACTGATTTCCACGTGGGATCCCAGCAAAAGTCCTCAAGTTAATTCACTTTCCTAGGAGGAATCAGGTGTAAACAGGAGGCCTACCTGGATTCAAAGAAGTTGTCGTTACTATATGTTAATTTAAAATATGTTAACATTTGAACTTTGGATCATGCTTTAATCATGAATGAAAATGAGATTCCTGTAGCGATTTCAAATTGCAGTGCTTAGAGTTTTGTGATATGATAACGATTATCCCTCAATCCTAACTAAAAGCAAAAGTCAACAGAAGTAGGCTTTGGGTAAACAACTAGCTAGGAAATGTGAAACGTATTTGTTTCTTTGGACTGTCTCTCAGTTAACTGGGAGCCAGTGTCGTGTAGTGGTTTGAATCCCCACTTGGCCATGAAGACCCACTGGTTGACCTTGACCAAGTCAAACTCAGCTTCGGAAGAAGGAACTTCAGTGGTAAGGCCCCATTAGAGTTGCCATAAATTAGAAATTACTTGAAGATACACAACAATAACAACTCCTGTTCAACTGATTAATAACTAATGAGTTTATCACTAAGACTTCTAGAGAAATTCAGTATTGTCTACCTAAATTGGAGCCTGTGGCTTCACAAAGGAAGGAGATGTGCTGGATTCAAAGGAAATATTTTCTTTGAATTGCAAATGGACATTAAACTTCCTTGACTTTGAAAATCTTCCAGTGACCATATGGCCAAAGGGGGAGGTGCCAGCCTGCAGATAGCCCTCCCTACCATCTGAATTAAGACCAGAAACAGAAAATGCAGGCCCATCACTAAGATCTTCAATTTCATTCTCCTGTTTGCCTGATGAAGACACCAGTGTGACTTTGAAAGCTTGCAACATGTAATTGTGCATTTTGGTTGATCCAATAAAGGTATCATTGCTTTGATGTTGTTGGATTTGCTATATGGCCAGCACAGCTACCTCTAAATATTAATTAGTTTATCAGTTAAGTTGAAAATAAATGTTAAGTTTTATTCTATATTAGAACCTTTCTAACTTGACTGATAATTTATTTTCATTAATTGGTTTCTATAACTAATCTTAACATCTAATCTTTCTTTTGAGTCAGTAATCATGTGTTATGGCTTAAAGTGCTGCAAAAGTGAAGAAGGAGTGGGTACCTATTCTGTCAATGGCCAAAATCCAATATCATGCTTCCACTAGCCCCATGGTGCTTCCTTCCCCACCCCTCCTTTCTGCAAATCCTTTGACTGTTTACCAATAATTTCCTGGTCCTTTTGAGAAGATTTTGAGAGTGTAGAGGAGGGAGATGTAGTGGGGTGGGCGATTGTCTTCCACCACCACCACCACCACCACCACCATAGTAGTATAGTAGCCATGAGTCAGCATGGCATAGTGGTTTGAGCATTGGACTAGGACACTGGGAGACCAGGGTTCGAATCCTGGCTCGGGCATAGAAACCCACTCGGTGACCTTGGGCAAGTCACACTCTCTCTGCCTCAGAGGATGGCAAGAGCAAATGCCCTCTGAACAAATCTTGCCAAGAAAACCTTAGAGTTGACTTGAAAGCATGCAACACACACATAAGTATGCTGAACTAATAGAAGATTCTGGCCAATTTCCTTTCCATTAATTTTATCCTGTATTCATCTATCTGTAGTTCTTGGCTACATTGAGATCAGTCTCACATCAGAATTGTGCATATTCACTCAAAACAACATGCATTAATAAAGCATTTTTATGTAGTCCTTAAAATTGTGCCAACCCTCTCCTCTTATGTTTGCCAAAAGTATACGTGCAATTATTCAGAAGGAAAATTTTAGCTTTCTGCCTACAGAATTTATAGCAAACTGGGGTAAGCCTAAATGGAATAAAACAACAGAGTGGTAAGGTTTCTCAAGAGAACAATTTCTTGCAAAGTATGGCAATTTATAAATTACAAATGTGGCGGAAAACCACACGATTATCTGTCAAGGCAGTATTATAGGGTGATTTTAAAATGTGGCTAAAGATTTATTGAATAATTTTAAGTATGGAAATCAATTTTAGGGGTTTCTTATTTACCATTTGAGGAAACTAAAGTGAGTTAAATACTGTGGAAAAGGGCAGATAATTACAAGAAAGAGTTCTAGTTAAAATGTCAGTCTTAAAATGTCAGTCATAAGGGTTTAGTATTTTTTAATTAGCCCACACACATTGTTGTTTACTGCCATCCTTTCACTGATACTGATGAGAGAAAACAATAAATATTCACATCTACCAGGAAACCGTAGACTTGTCACCTTTCATTGTTATGTGCAGAGCATAACATGTCTCCAATCTGAAAGCTAGAGATAATATAGCTTAGTCTTTAATTTAGGATACATTTCAGTGGAAAGATAGATTAGACAGCATGAACAAATTAATTATTGGCAGTCTGTACTCATCTTTTAATACTGCCAAACACTTGCTATGAAGCATGTAAGAACTTAGGAATTCAGCTACTCATGACACTTTTTAAAGAACAGAATTAAATATCCAATTTATTACAAGTAATTGAGATCTTTGTGGATGATCCAACAAGGAAATAAATACATTATATAGAGAACTAAAGAACCACACTTCTAACCATAAAACTGCTTAAAAGAATTACTAACAGGACTAAAATTAATTTTGACACCTTTCTTAGATGGTGAGGTGGGTGAACCTTTTGTACTCAGTCCAGGAAGAAGTTTTTAAAAAAGGATTTATATACATACATACATACATACATATACAAAAAGAGGGTTTGGGTAAATGATGCAATGGAGTAAGATATTTGTAGTTCAGCCTCCTTCTGTTTTTTGACTCAGAACTGGGAAACCATGTGGGGAAAATTGTTGATGGGGCTACATTTTTTAAACCCTTGTGAATAATTTCAGTTGTTGAATTGATCCACATCATGGAGGCATGGAATCAAGGTGGATAAAGGTGTGCATGAACAGTGACACTGTAAGACCTGTAGGCTGAAGCAATCATTTTGGTGCCTGTTCCAAGTGACTGTTTTCTTTTTGGATAAAGGGATGTTTTCTCTAGCTTTTAAGACTAGAACTGAGGTGGATAGACACATGGCTACCAAGTGGCCATGTACTCTAAGGGGTTGCCCAGGTAAAGTGAAGGAGAAAGAAAACTATTTCTTCCTTCAGACGCTCAGGGACCTATGATGAAGGAAGCGATTGAGCTGTATTTTTATTTCTGAAATGTAACTTCCTCATGCCTTACTCATTCCATTTCCCTGTCCACTTTTGAAGCAGTTTTGCAAGGTTAGATTCCTCAGTCCACCAAGGAACATCAGTATTCTATGGGCAGTGGCCCTTATATGCTGGACCTCTTAATATATGTTTATTTATTCATTTATTTCCTGCCTTGCCCCCAATACTAACTCTCAAGGCAGCTTAAAAATTAAAACAAATACAGTTAAAAGAACTAACAAAATTATGAATAAGAATATAAAAAGGTATTATTGATTTTTGTCTCTCTTGGGGGAAACTTTTTATTATGTCTTTTATTTACTTATGTTGCAGTTTTACCTCCAGTCCTGTTATCTTGTGAAAACCTGAAGTCTCTTCTGTCCTATAGCCAAGTGGACAAGGGGGAGTTTGAATTATGGAGTGAAATTTTTGTTTTCTAAGCATCCCCACCCAGAAAAATAGAGTTTCTGATTTTAGTGGGGCTAAACAGACAGGCAAAAAGAGGTGCTTTCATGCTGGCTTAAAGGCGTGATGTTTAGATGATACATGCCTTGAAGCCAGCAGAAAAGTGTCTTTATGCAGAGAAAAGCCATCTCCAGAATGAAAAGCAACCATTGTTGAGCACTCTTTGGGTGCAGCCAGTCAACCAGTTACAAATCCATGTAAGAGTTAGCTTGTCTATCCCACATTTTACAAGCTTGTTTGCAAGAATGTCATGGGGAACCTTGTCAAAGGCCTTACTGAAATCAAGATATACTATGTCCACAGTATTCCCTTCATCTACCAAGCTGGTAATTTTATCAAAAAAAGAGATCGGATTTGTCTGGCATGACTTGTTTCTCTGAAACCCATGTTGAGTTTTTGTGATTATGGCATTGCCTTCTAGATGTTCACAGACTCTCTGTTTAATGATCTGCTCCAGAATCTTTCCTAGAACTGATGTCAGACTAACTGGACGATAATTGTTGGGATCCTCTTTTTTCCCCTTTTTGAAGATGGGGACAACGTTTGCCCTTCGCCAGTCTGCTGGGATCTCTCCTGTTCTCCAGGAGTTTTCAAATATGATTGCCAATGGCTCCGATATTACTTTTGCCAGTTCTTTTAATACCCTTGGATGGAGTTCATCTGGTCCCGGAGACTTAAATTCATTTAGATTAACAAGGTGTTCCTCTACTATCTCTTTACTTATTCTGTGCTGAAATTCCCCTATTCTGTTCTCTGCTCCATTATCCTCAGGTTGAGCACCCTTTGCCTTTTCTGAGAAGACTGAGGCAAAGAAGGTGTTGAGTAATTCTGCCTTTTCTCTATCTCCTGTTAGCATTTTGCCATCTTCTCCACGCAGTGGCCCTACTGTTTCCTTCTTCTTCCTTTTGCTGCGGACATATCCAAAAAAGCCCTTTTTATTGTTCTTAACCTCTCTAGCAAGCCTGAGTTCATTCTGCGCTTTAGCTTTTCTGACTTTACCCCTACACATGCCTGCTATTTCTTTGAATTCCTTTTTCGTGATTTCCCCCTTTTTCCATTTCTTATACATGTTCCGTTTCAAACTTAGCTCAGTTGAAAGTTCCTTAGTCATCCATCCTGGTTTCTTGAGACACCTCCCGTTTTTCTTTCTCACTGGAACTGTTTGAAATTGTGCCTTCAGTATCTCCCTTTTGAGAAAGTCCCATCCATCCTGAACTCCTTTATCTTTTAGTATTTCTGACCATGGAATCGCCCTCAATACTTCTCTAAGTTTACTGAAATCCGCTCTCCTAAAGTCTAGGATGCGTGTCTGACTCTGCCTGGCTTCTCCTTTCCACTGTATTACAAACTCCAGGAGAACATGGTCACTTCCACCTAATGATCCCACCACTTGCACCCCATTAACCAAGTCATTCTTGTTGGTTAGGATCAGATCTAAAATAGCTGACCCCCTTGTTGCCTCTTCCACCTTTTGGACCATGAAATTGTCTTCCAGGCAAGTGAGGAATTTGCTAGACCTTGAGGATTTTGCTGAGTTTGACTTCCAGCAAATATCAGGATAGTTGAAGTCGCCTATCACTACTACATCTCTCTTTTCTGAGTATGTGATTATCTGTTCTAGAAAGGCATCATCCAATTCCTCTGCCTGAGTCGGGGGTCTGTAGTAGACTCCCACAGTAACATCCCTGTTATTTCCCTCTCCTTTAATTTTTATCCAGATGCTCTCCACCTGGCTTCCAGTATTGACTTCCTGCATCTCTTCACTGGTGTCTATCTTGTGAAAACCTGAAGTCTCTTCTGTCCTATAGCCAAGTGGACAAGGGGGAGTTTGAATTATGGAGTGAAATTTTTGTTTTCTAAGCATCCCCACCCAGAAAAATAGAGTTTCTGATTTTAGTGGGGCTAAACAGACAGGCAAAAAGAGGTGCTTTCATGCTGGCTTAAAGGCGTGATGTTTAGATGATACATGCCTTGAAGCCAGCAGAAAAGTGTCTTTATGCAGAGAAAAGCCATCTCCAGAATGAAAAGCAACCATTGTTGAGCACTCTTTGGGTGCAGCCAGTCAACCAGTTACAAATCCATGTAAGAGTTAGCTTGTCTATCCCACATTTTACAAGCTTGTTTGCAAGAATGTCATGGGGAACCTTGTCAAAGGCCTTACTGAAATCAAGATATACTATGTCCACAGTATTCCCTTCATCTACCAAGCTGGTAATTTTATCAAAAAAAGAGATCGGATTTGTCTGGCATGACTTGTTTCTCTGAAACCCATGTTGACTTTTTGTGATTATGACATTGCCTTCTAGATATTCACAGACTCTGTTTAATGAGCTGCTCTAGAATCTTTCCTGATATTGATGTCAGACTAACTGAATGATAATTGTTGGAATCCTCCCCCCCTTTTTTTTCTCTTGAAGATGGGACGTTTGTTTTTTGCTTTCCTTCAGCCTGCTGGGACTTTTCCTGTTCTCTAGGAGTTCTCAAAGATTATTGCTAATGGTTCCAATAGTACATTTGCCAGTTCTTTTAGTATTCTTGGATGCAGTTCATCAGGCCCTGGAGACATATTCATTTAGATTAAACAGGTATTCTTGTACTATCTCTTCACTTATTCTGTTCCAAAATTCCTGTATTCTGTCCTCTGCTCCATTATCCTCAGGTTGAGTACTCTTTGCTTTTTCTGAGAAGACTGAAACAAAGAAGGTGTTGAGTAATTCTGCCTTTTCTCTGTCCCCTGTTAGCACACAGCGGCCCTTCCATTTCCTTCTTCTTCCTTTTGCTGTGGACATACCCCAAAAAGCCCTTGATGACAAGCATATTTCCAACACATCAAGGCACACCAATAAGAAAGTTGTTAATGACTTTGAGATTATTATTTTTTGTGATAATTTTCTTTGCAGGAAAACTACACACACACACAAAAAAACAAACAAACACCCATACTAATTTTTGTCTTCACACATTTCAAAGTAGGCAAATAACAAAACACAAGAATATTTAATTTTTTTAAAAAAAGTCATGGTTGGAGTAGTACCACTAAAAGGAAGGAAAGTTCAATGCCATGCCTGCTTTCCCCTACTAAATAACAACATGCTTAAATTGATTAGACCCTTCTTAACCTTTAACTTTTACCACAAGTAAACACAAGAATTACACTCTGGGCTCTGAATTGCTAAAAAGGAAAATAACTCTTATTTAAAGCCAAGGTTAAAGTTGTGGTTTATATTCCTCCCTGCAGCAATTTTCACACCTAGATATCTTCAATGCTTCAATCTGAACCTACATCCCAAGGGAGGAAAAGGGTGTCTAGTGGAGTACTCTTTGGCAGTGTAGACCTTTACAATTTCATGACAGCCAACTGCCAGTGTTTCAGAAATGAAGGAAATATGTTAGTTATTTTGCAGGTATTATTAAAATGCAATTAAGCAGCCTGTAGAATTAAAAGAATTTAAACGTAATCCATGAGAAATATAAAAATCGACAAAAAGACTTTTAAAGGCACAAGCAGTTAATTCCTAATTCCTGCTGGAATGAGGAAGATTTCACTTGCCAGTGGAAGGAAGATACTGCACTACACTGTTATAGGGCTATTATTCAACTTTAACTGCTGTGCCTGCCTCCTGTGACACTCTGGGTTTAGTAGTTTAGTGAGGCCTGAGAGCCCTCTGATGGAAAATTCTAAATGCCCTTCCTTAAATTGCAAATCCTAGGATTCCACAGGAGATAGCCATAGGAGTTAAAGTGGTATAATAATGCTATAACTGTGTAGTGTAGGATAGAAGCAGATTAAAAGGGACTTTTCACATAGTTCACCTCAACTTCCTTTCTTGCTTTTTGTTTTCCAAAGTCCTTGAATGGACTTGAGGAGCACCCCAGTCTCTCCATTTTTTCCTCCTCTTCACAACCACGCAGTGACTAGCAGGAAGGTGTGAGCCGCTCAGGATTGTTCTTGGTCATTTTTTGACACTTTGTGCATGTCAACAACATCATCTTCCAAGACCCCTAGAGCATGTTGTGCATTGACTACCAGAACGTAGCTGTCAATAGTTCTTGCCTAGAAGAAGATTATTATTTACCCAGCTTTTTCCTGGATGTATATAGCATTAGCAGTGAGTTTATTCACCACCACATGCACATGCGGCCTTTTGATAGGAATGGATTTTGAAAGAGCTGATTCTGCTTTATGTTGTGCGGATTTACACACAACTGTTTGTGTTAACTCCAGATGTGGCAGTTCTTCTTCATGAACACTTTCTGAAATGGTTCCAAAAAGTTTTTTTTTAAAAAAACACAGAAAACAAACACTCACCCATTATTTTAAAGTGATGCACAAATGTTTGATAGATAAACATCCTAGAGATATAAAAGGGAGGGGGAATGAAAAGCATGTTGCCCACTTGAAGAATGGTGTTGCAGATATAGTGAAGGGAAAACAATAAACAGCAGTGAAGAGTTTTTCTCTAGACTATATATATGGCTATTTTCAGGAGTGAAGGCAGCAATGGAAGTGGAGGTCAGACTTCACTCTCCAACCAAAAACCATGTATGTGCTTATCTTCACAGATAACCCAGTACCCCTGCTAAAATAATTGGCTTTGGAAAATGTGGTTTACTTCTTTTCTCTTTCTTTTTTTCTTTTTTCTTTTGTAGCTGTTATGATGACTCGGTGAATAATACACTACTTTATGTCTACTGAATCTGCTCATGTTTGTTTGATAGGATGAAATATGCCTGCAAAATTTTCTACATAGCTACTGCTTTCCTGAGCTGAGGGGCTGACTATTCTGAATAGATTATACAGTTAATCAATATTTCTGAATTCTCTCTGCACTTTTCCTTTTCCATTCTTTTTCATTCCTTTTCTTTTCTTTTTTTTTTTTTTTTAAATACAGACAGGGTGACCAGATGTCTTAACCACAAAGGAGAGCAAGGCACCACAAAGTGTAGGACATTCAAGAAAAATGTAGGACATTACCAAATAAAGTCTGAAAATGCTAATGTAAATTCATGTTTCTTAGTGATGCTCAAAATGGAGGACATTTTGGAATTCCTCCTGGACTGAAGTCTGAAATGTAGGGCATGTCATGGAAAAGGAGGACCTGTGATCACCCTGAATGCAGAAGATTTTAAATTTAGATTCCCTAGGAAATGGAACTGCAGCTCTAGATGGACATTATAATAAGGTACAATTTGAAAAGGCTGTGAATTTTTGGCAATATCAGGTGGAAGAGATTGTTCACCGTATCAGATCCAAAATCTGAAATACTCCAAAATCATCAACATGGGTGGGTGAGAGAGTGCTTTCTGATGATTCAGTGTTCACAATCCCTGATTGATGCAGAAAATTATTTAAAATGTTATGTATGAAATTAACCTTCCAACTATGTGTATAAGGTGTATATGAAACACAAATGAATTTCATGTTTAGACTTGAGTCCCATCTCCAAGATATCTCATTATGTATATACAAATATTCCAAACTCCAAAAATGAATGAATGAATGAATGAGTAAAATTGAAAATCCCAAAGACTTCTGGTCCCAAGCATTTCAGAAAAGAGAGCCTGTATCATTCCACTGAATTTGAAAGACAAAGCACAGAATAATGCACAGTGTGTTAAACTATGAACAAAAAGATGGATCTCTCATACCATAAGGACAGTTGTTCAAATATATCAGTTACAAATAGCATGGAATTCTATTCATACACTGTATTTGTTGTTTTTCCTTTCTTTAACTGGCAATTTCTATTCAGTCATTTTTCCTTTCTTTAACTGGCAATTTCTATTCAGTCACTTGATAAGTATGTATTTATTTTGACATCTTTGTTGCATAAGTTTGGTACCCAATGACTCCTTTTGGATTGTTACAGCTGGTTTCAACAAATAGGAAAAACAACACCAGCTACCACCATACAGCTTGACATATATTTTGTATATGTGATTCACTTGTTTCGTGAGACAAGTGCTATAAGGTGATCAATGACTATTTTGGAAAGATGGCTTCCATTAAATTTTGCCATCATGTTTACTATGTTGACCTTTCTAAAAATCTGTTCCAAAGTATGTTTTCTATGTTATCCAAAGGGGAACTGCAATCAATAATGTCTTTTCTGTGGAAGTCTATTCCAAGGACAGGATTTATCAAGAGAAATAAATTCTTTTCTCTGCATTTTCATTAATCCTGTGAATCTCTCAGAAAATACATTAAGGAGAGATTTTTTTGTGTATAAATTCATGTGTTGACCATGAAGGAGGCTGCATTTATGCCATTTTAGCTTTTTTATTTCTCAAGGCAAATCAGTATATGTATTTTTATGAAATACAAGAGAAGTTTTTTTAAAAAAAAATAGGGGACATAAACATATTTATTTATATTTATTGTACTTATCAGTTCCTAGCAAAGATTTCAGTGCTGTGTACCATGGGTTAAAACAATATCCCGGCAAAGTGAGGAAAGTAGAAATCTTTCAGTGCTATATGCAAAGCTGTTTATTTTCTGCTGTAATATGATAATGTGAATTTGCCAGATGCATGCAGATATTTCAGAGGATTTTCTGTTTAAAACCTTAGAAGTGCCACAGCTCACCCTTAGCTATTCTGAGTTGTTGGGAAGTACAGTAATTGCAATTGGCAATTTAGCAAAGATAATTTGGATGATTTAATGAGTTCATTAAGTTGTTTCGTTGGCCCTGGTGAAAACTTAATGGAGGTAACTCACATTCCAGTTAGAGATCCCTGAGGGAGGGGGAGATAATTTAGGAAATTGAAATAGAGTGATTGAGCTTTGCAAAGACAGCTGATGAACAACCTCTGCTGTAAATCATCATAAATGATGAAGATAAATGGAAAGTACTTTTAATTTTCTTCTGAGAGGTAGAAGGTGTCATCCTATCCATTCAAATCAGTGGTGGATGCTGTTGTTTTCAGTGGCATAAATGATTTACAGTGCAATCCTAATTATGTCTACTCAGAAGCAGGTTCTGTTGAAGTCAGTGGCCTTTACTCTGAGGTGGATGTGCAGAGAATTACAACCTTAATAACAATGCCATGGGCACCGAGAGCATTTTGTTTATGATCTGAATGATCAAATAGGCTTCACACTACTAAATGGTGTTGCTGTGATTATTACCATTATTTGAATATACCAATCGTTCTCAGTACAGTGAATTTGACAAGGGCAACCTGTGATTAAAACCAAACTGAAATCTTCCCTGTTATCGATCTCCCAAGCTCAGTTAAAGAAATACTTATTGAAAACCTTGAATGGCTTGGGGCTAACATGTCTCAGAGGCCTCCTTTTTACTGGCCTTGGATCAAAATCTCAACAGGTTATTTTTTTTAAAATAAAATAAAATAAAAATAAATTAAAAAGTCAATGCTGACTTTTGCTTTGCCCTGTTAATATATGAGGGGACTACCATTTAAAAGAAATCCTGCTAGCTGAGAGGTTGAAGGCATAGCAGTAGTCAATGCTACCTTTTCTTTTGTTTAAATGTAAGATATTTCTTAAATTTAAACAATAAAGAACTTTAATGAGCTGCATTACTGAGTACTGAGAAGTTCTGGTTGGAGGCAAAAGCTTAAAGATCCAATGCCATTTGAACTCCCCTTCAATTGAAAATGGTTGAAAGACATGAAAATGGCTTAGCTAATGAAAATGATTGAAATTTGTCCCATCCAGCAAGATTATTTTCAGCAGAGATATTACAGAAAGTAATTGATTTTAGTTAAACATCCATATGTGTTTATAAAAGTTCAAGAATAGCAGACAATACACTTGTGTTCAAGAGGAGTTGGCCTGAATCAGAAAGTGATAAGTTATTGTTGATCAGGAGAGTATTTGTGAGTGAGATTAATGAGTTCAGCTGTTAATATTCATGCAGTAGGAAGCTCGGAGTAAGTGGTTCCTTTCAGCAGCATTTATAGAATCTTGATGATGTGCATTAGGCTCTATTCTGCCTCCCATGCCTTCCTTCATTTCCTTCACTGAATGAAACATTCAGTGGGCATATATAATAATAAGTCTCTCATGGGAAATATCCTGACATAGAAAATGAAGATCCTGTACTTGTACATAGACCCCCCCCCCATTATTTTAACCTTTGAGCTACAATACATTATTAGAATAACTTTAGAGTGATAGAGTGATAGTTATGTGGGACAATAGGTTTCTAGCACCCAGTAAAAAGTAAATGGTAGATGCTGGGGTTTTGTTTTTTTTTGGGGGGGGGGAATCTTTTGATTATCATTCTAACTGCTTTATCACACTAGGGCAAACAGGATTTAAATGAGAGTTAAACAAGAGTTAAACATGAAATGCCCTATGTTTATTATAGGACCTTTTCTGTTTAACTCTTGTTTAACTCTTGTTTAAATCCTGTTTGCCCCTAGTGTGATAAAGCAGTTACTAATATTGCCGTTGTACCACTCAGTCTTGTTATCTTGTGAAAATCGGAAGTGTGAAATATGTTTAGTTTAGTTTTGTATTTTTGTAGTATGGTGTGTTTACAGGCAAAGTAGTATAATATTTAGATTTCATTAGCTTTGCTGGACATATCATTAATGTGTCAATCATTAGTTTTGCTGAATTCTTCTTTTGAGGAAGACACTTGGATTAGAATGGAAACCATTTAGAGTTGGGAACAGTTAGAGAAGAGTATCAGAAAGAGGATTTATACTTAAGACTAGTCTTACCTGAAAGTTACAGCATGTTTGCAAATAAAATTCTGTATATCTGGCTTACCTGAGACTAAGTCCATTGAGCACAATGAACTTTCCTCCCTGAATGTACAGATCAATTAGAATAGCCTAGTAAAGATGACCTGACTGTGCATAGGGCTATACTGCAAGTCTGCTCTTTGTAAATATTAAAGTTCTCAAAGCTTGTGTTTTGTTTCATGTCTTCCATAGCACTTGTGATATGCTGTGGAGTGGCTAGCAGGATTATTTTGTAGTGTTTATTTGGGACAAAAGATAAGGTACAGGAAGAATCCATCAATGTCCCCACATGTTGAACTAGCATGCAGGTAATCTGTGGTACAGATTTCCATGTATACTAGGTATACAACCAACTATAACTTTTTGATTTGACCCAACATTTTCTCTCTTGTGGAATAGGACATCTGAACAACAATTTATTGTTTTTTTGTTTATTTCTTACCCACCTCTCCCCATAGATCAAGGTCTGGAACAAAAACAAATCAATAATTAACAACATCAATTAAAACAAATTAATTAAAACATGCACTAGTTTAAAAGACAAAAAATATACACATTTTAAACAGTCTTTCTTTAAAATTTCATGCCATAATTCATGATTTAAAATTATCTGGATAAGCCTGCCAAAAGAGACTGGTTTTCAATGTTGTTTTAAATTGGGACAGCGTATTCAGCTGTCAAATCTCTTCTGGTAGCTTGTTCCACACTCTCTGGCTAACAGTTGCCAACCTAATCCTGACTGACTGGAGTAAATGTCTGCCACAAGACTGGAACATACAGGGCAGATTATATGGGAGGAGGTGATCTTGTAGGTAATCTAGACCCAAACCACGTAGAGCTTTAAAGGTAATAATCAATACTTTATACCTTTCCTGGAAACTAATTGCCATCCAGTGGAGTAATTTTAAGATCAGTGTAATATGCTCACTCCTGGATGTCCTAGTAATCAATCTGGCTGGTGTGTTTTGAACCAACAGAAGTTTCTGAACTCGGTACAAAGGTAGCCCAATGTACAATGCATTACAAAAGTCCAACCTTGAGATTACCAGTGTGCACACTACTGTCTTTAGGTCCTCCAGGTTTCAGTAAGGGAGCAGCTGGCATAACAGTAAGGCTGTCATATCTACCGAAGCTGTCATTTTGAGCAATGGATTCAGAAGCACTCCCAGGCTGTGAACACTGTCTTTCAGGGGGAGTGTAACCCCATCCAGGACTGGTTGACAGACTTCCAAACCCAAGTTAGGAACTTTGACTATAAGCACCTCTGCTTTGTCTGGATTGAGATTCAATTTGTGTTTTCTCATCCAGCCCATTACCTCCTCCAGGTATTGATTCAGACAAGACACACTATCCTTAGCTGAGCCTGTATTTGAAGGCATGGAAAAATATATTTGGGTGTCATAAGCATCCTGATAGCAATCCATTACATGCCTCCAAATGATGACTCCCATGGTTTCAGGGAGATGTTGAATGGCATTAGGGATAGGAGGACACGTTGTGGTATGTCATATAACAGCTGTTTCTTTGGAAGAGCAGCGATCCTCAAGCACCACCATCTGGAACCAGCAAGAGATAGGACTGGAACTACTGAAATACAGTGCCTCCAATTCCCAAATTTCCCAGGCATCCCTGAAAGATATCATATTTGATAGTATTGAATGCCACTGAGAGGTCCAAAAGCACCAGCAGGGACACACTCCCTCTGTAAATGCTCAGGTGAAGATCATCTACCAAGGCAACCATAGTAGTCCATATCCGGCTATAAATCTGGTTTGAAATGGGTCTAGATACATTGTAATCCAAGACTGCTGGAGTTGGAAGGCAACTGCTCTTTTGATCACCTTGCCCCCAAAAGGGAGATTTGATACTGGTCTATAGTTGTTTAGGTGCAGCAGATCCAGGGAGCGCTTTTTAAGAACTGGTTGTGCCAACACTTATTTTAAACTAAATGGAACATCTCCCTCCCTGAAAGTTTAGGTTGGTTGTTGGCACATGCAGCCAATATCTACCAATGCGTTTGATATCCGTGCTCTCAAATCCCATGGCTGCAGCCGTGGAGGCTGCTCCTATTTAGAAAGAATGCATACCAAATTTAACCCCCTTTAACCCAAGATTAGCCAAAGCCTTAGCCATCACAGTCCAAAGTTCAAATTTAGTGAGGGGTGAATGGTTGACATACTGAAACAAGGGGCCCAGAGTGGAGTTGAAGGCTTTCATGGATGGCATCCATAATTTTTTGTAGGGCTTTTGGGCTATGTGGCCATGTTCTAGAAGAGTTCCTTTCTGACGTTTCGCCAGCATCTGTGGCTGGGATTTTCAGAGAATGATAGCCTGGAAAAGGATTGGATATATATATATCCTGTGTGACCCTGGGAAGGGAGGAGTAATTTGCAAATGTATTGTTCTGTTGCTAATGGCAGTCCTCAGGGTGGGAGGATATGCAAAAGAGGATTAATGTCTGCTACTTGGTGCTCATTATCTGCTGGGAATCCCCTGACCCCAAGCTGTTTCTTATTTGCATTGGTTGAGTTTTAACCTTGCTGTTCTTCAGGACTGGTAGCCAAGCCTTGTTAACCCTCCGGGTTTCCTCTTTCTTGTTGAAATTGTCCAGGTGTTTATGGATTTCAATGGCTTCTCTGTGCATTCAGACATGGTAGTGGTTGGCATGGTCCAGAATTTCAGTGCTTTCAAACAGCATATTATGCCCAGGATGGTTTATAGCATGTTCTGCTACTGCTGATTTTTCCGGCTGACCCAGTCTGCAGTGTCTTTCATGTTCCTTGATTCTTGTTTGCACACTGCGTTTGGTGGTCCCTATGTAGACTTGTCCGCAGCTGCATGGAATGCGGTAGACTCCTGCGGTTGTGAGACGGTCTCTCTTGTCCTTGGCTGAGCAAAGCATTTGTTGGATTTTCTTTGTCGGTAATGAATTGGATGAGGAAAAACAAATTGAAACTAAATACATCCAGATGAACATACTACCAAGGCTTGAGTCAGATCATAATCTGATTATTCTTCACTTAGAAGTAAGAGTAAAGAGATTTTCTTAGAAAGTAAATGATTCATTACTAAATAATACCAACTTTCTGGAAAAAGCAAAGCTAACATTAAAAAAAATTATTTGTGGAGAATTCTGATGGAGTAATAGAAAGTAAAACTATATGGGAGACAAGCTGTAATGTAGTATGTGTTGATGTAAACAAGCAGATGCACAGGTAAAGCAATCTCCGATGCCTTCGGAACTACCGGCGACCTTGGAGCTGTTAGGCTTTATCAGGAATTCCTCCTGCCCGCTGCTGATGAAACAGACTGGAGCCAAATCTCTCTCCTCAGAGGTATTTATTCTTAAAGTTGCTGTCTTTACAAATATATACACACTCGTCCAACAAAACTCTCCAACCATCTATCCACTCCGACTACCCAACAACCCACACTGCGGTGTGCAGGCTATTTATAGATTTGTGCCATGCGGTCACAAACCCATCCTCTTCTGGTGACTCTTTTTCCTTGTGCCACCAACAATATCGTCCCCTCAGTCAGGAAGACTTTTGATGTTACCCAGCCTACGTGCAATCAAGCACATATCTGACCTTGAACACTGTCTGCTGTTCCAGCCTTCAGCTGCAGACAATTATGCCCATGATTCCTGGTTTCCTTTTGTGCACATCTGTACATTTCATAGTTGGGCCTCAATGCCTAACAGTATGTCCATCTTGATAACTTTGGGGAGGGAAGATTCTGACATCAAAAACATAAAAAGTGTGTCCTTTAGATGATGAATATATTTTCCTCCTTACATCTTGTGACTTCATCTCTTCTTTAATTTCAAAATAGCTCCGTAATATTTCAGAAACTTTCCTAAAAAATCGAGGTTTACCATCCAATGGTGTAGAAAGGACCAATAAAAATAATTTGTGATCTCCAATTAGTATTTCTATACCTAATGTCCATTGTCATCCTTACAAATTTCTGTGCTGAATATTTATTCTGCACACATATTGCAACCCCATCTTCCTACTTTCACTAGCTGCTACAAAAAAATTGTCCTTTTTTAAAAAATAGTTAATATCTTTTTGTTTAATTTTTATCTCTTGAAGACAAATTACATTCAAGTTTTCCTTTGCTTTTAAGAAGCCATATGTTAGAAATATATAAGCTCAACTCTTCCTTAATACTTCCAGTGGAATGTTTTTGTATACTTTAATTGTTGCATCTTTAGTCAACAAATCTTTTAAGTTTATTTATTTTATAAATTTATAAAAGTTTATTTATTTATAAATTATTTGATCCCTCCATTTGGATTTTATAAATGTCACAAGGAAGTTTCTTTTCTTTGACCACAGCCAAGTTTACTCGAAACACACAGTCTATTGCATTTTCCATTTCTTCTCCTGGTATTTCTATATAATTTGCTAAAAGCAATACAATTGTGTCTTGAAGGTCCTATTTTATTGATTCATGTTCTCCTCTCCACTTCAGATATTGTTCGCGGTATTGTGCCTCTTGAAATAAAATTTTATTTTCCTCTTTTTTTCTGAGCTACATATAGTTCTTTTGTAGTACCATCCAATTCTTTCATTTTATCGTTTAGTTTTTTAGTTTTCATTTGTAAATTCTCTATATCTCATGTAATTTTATCTGATGTTTACCAAAGAAATTTAATTCATGATGTATATCTTCTTTTGCTTCCTTTCTAGAGGTTTTCAATTCTTGTTTCATTTCAGCTTGCATCTCTTCCTTAAATTTTTAAAATTCTTCTTAAAAGATTACTGTAGGGTCTAGTGATTTTGACGTTGTGTCCATGGAGCCTCTTCTTTGGGTTCATGATGCTGCCTTTGGTGGTCTTTTAGCTGATGGTGCCATTTTTCCTCCCCCCCCCCATTATATATTTATGAAAAACAGTTATATATACTATTGACTCTTATTTCAATACCAGCATATGACAAGACAATAATTTGTTAAATGAATAATTAATTATTATTCATTATTGTTTAATGAACTTTTACCTTCATTTAATGAATTATTGTTTAATGAATTATTACCTTCGTACTGTCGTATTGATGAGAGGGGGCGTACTGTCCTTATATACTGACTCTGCCCCCATCATGTGCGTCACCTTGGTCCGTAGGACCATGTTGACATTTGAAATTCTGGTCTCATGATGGAGGGTATCAAAGCCCCACCCTCCCTCAATGGCTGTGTCAATCATCCTGGTGTGAATAGTGTGTATCATTGATTACAATGAGAGATAACAAAATATACATTCTTTTGAGATTCATGGGCATAGCAAGCTTTTAATATTCTCTGATCCATACCCAAGAATCTTTCTGCCTTTGTATTCTCTGTCAGAATGAATGCTTCCTTTTGCCTGAAACAGAGTTCTTCATGTTTTCCCAAGGTGAGGGAGACCATGACAGGGAAATGCTAAAAATTTCAGAATGTCTGTAAGACTTGTCATCAAGTGGAAACAGACAATACATATATCTTCATTAAAATGCTTTCAGAAATGCAAGGGAAGCTCCATGCTTGCTATGAATGGAGAGAGAGTAGAGGCAGTGTTGTGGCAACAGCTCTGATTTACACAGATGCATTACTGGATTATGAAATCCTTAGATTTATGAATTGTTTTAACCCAGCTGTCAGCCGACTGACAGCGTGAACAGTAAACACACAGTTTAGTTAAAAATAACATATTTATTTAGAATAAAATAACAAAAGAAGGATGAAAGAAAACATACAAATAGACAATCATAGCAAGATATTCTAAATACTTACAACACTGGTTAAAAAACAAGTGGCTAATGTCCTTGTCTCATGCAGCTGTCTTTTACACAATCACCAAAATAGACCTTGGTCATGAGCTTTGTAAATTTTTACAGCTGTCAGCAAGTAAGCAGACTCTTGTCCTATATAGACCAGAGGCTTTGATTTAGTCTTGATGTAGTCTTCTGAGCTTTATAGCTAAACAGAAGAGAGAAGAGAGAGAGAAGAGGTGGAAAACTGTATCTAAGAGTATCAGTTCACGTTGTAAAGGGGTCAGGCGAGGTAGACAAGAAGGAAGGGCACGTTGGGTCACTCTGTCTAGCTCTATTCTACTGCCCTCTCTGCAGCATTCTTAAGTTTTGTTACACTTCTAACACAAGACACAAAGCTTAATCTTGTCAAACTGGTTTCACTACTGATAGTTTTTTCTTTCTTTCTGTGTGTCCATAGTACGGATGTTCAACCTGTTGTGGCATCAGGGACACAGGAAATATTTCACCATCTGAAGGAAGTGCACTAATAGTTTTCCATCCAGTGATGTCTTGGCTTCAATAATTCATGCTCTTTTAATGTCTTGATTAAAGCATGTTTCTATGTGTTGTAAATGGGGATGGTTTTTAAAACTTTTGGAATAAGATGTTGGTTGAAAATGCCACCACTAGACTACCTACTTGGACCAGTCATACTGGGAATATATCTTCTCATTGCTTAATATATTCCAGTGGTCCATGTTCAAACAAATGCCAGAAAACAAAACCAACACAGCAGCTCCAATTAGTAAAAAGTTGGCTATATCCTGATTTTGTTGTTAATGTGTGGGTGGTACAAGGGTGACTATATAAATCTACATTGTTGTTCAAAGCTGTACAGGACATAGACAACACTTTACTGGTGGAAAAAGGCAGTACCATCATATTAGGGGAGGAGGGTAAACAAGTAGTGGCATGCCAGTTCCTTTAGCTGGTACTGTCAGTAGGAGCAGGCTGGCTGGCAAACAGAAGTGAATGGTGGCAGCAGCATTCAGAGATAGTGAAAGGGGAGGAGGAGAACAAGGATTTAACAGAGGAAATGTATGGAGAATAAAACTGGCAGTGATTGTTGAGAGGTCTTGATATGGCACTTAATTTCAGGCACTTTCTTCCCTTGGGAAAGACATTATTTGGACTTGGATGAAAGTCAACCCTGACAGTCTCTAGGGTTGCAAACCAGGGCTTGGGAACCCTGTGGCCCATGGGCTGTATGGTTCTCACTGTTGCTCTAGACTCTAAAGGAACAGTGCCAGGCTAAAATGGAGTGAATCACATTGCCAAAACTGAACAGTCAACAAAAGCTTCTAAGACTGAAACAAACAAACAAGCAAACAACCTTGCAGTTACCTGTCTAAAACTGGGCTGGGTAATCCCTTCTTTGGGGTCTGCCATCTTTTTGTATTATGTGAAGATGTGTATGGGAGAAAGTTAATGACATTTTTGGTTTCTCAGTTCAAGAAAATAGAGGTAATGCATATTTGGCATTTGGATTTCCGTACTTCTGTTAGGGTGTAGGGTCCAGATTGGAACAGCGTTAGTCTAGATTGATATGGGCTGAATCAGGCCCAGATGCAAATCACTGAACTAGGCTCTGAACCACACTGGAAGGCCAATATACTATTAGCCCTAATAATCAGTACTCATATCAACACTCCTAGACTTATTATGAATTCTGTGAGTGCATGCATATGGCAAGAATGATTACAGACTGAGAATTCTTTTACATTTCACTTGTCAACTTGTGCAGTGCTTACTCAATTCACTTCTTAATTGGGATGATCTGGAGCCAAATGTGCAAAGAGCTTTCTGCCATTGTTATGCCACAAAGAAGTGAGAGATGAAGCCAAATAGCTTGAAAAGCAGCAATTTAAATTTTATTCATGCCCCCAGATTGCAACCTGTTTTGTGTTCCTAGGTGGGGGTGTGCTCTGGTCTTTGTTGCTATGGGAGGAGAAAGAACAGAAACAGCAGAGTTTAATCAGTAATGCTAGGCAGTTATGAATCATCAGGCACAATTTACTGCATGGTTTATCTAAATCAAATCAATGGTATTTTGAGACTGATGATAATTGCTTCTGGTGTGGTTCTCTTGTGCCTCGCTGTGCAGCCCAATCCATGTTCACTTGCAAGTTGCATTGAGCTCAGTAGGTCTTACTTCCAAATAAATGTACTAGACATTTCCTTCCATAATCAGTTTGTTTACTTCCCTTCTATACTCCTCCAGTCTGAAACTGCTTGCTAGCTTATCCGTTGTATGAAGCTGGCCATAGCTTCAGTTTTTTTTTTTTACAAGAGGTCTTTCATTCTTAAAACATTTTCCAACATAAAGTTGGATTGTACTGTGCAAATCAGTAAAAAATGCAATATGAATTGCATTCATATAATTCACATGACAAAATTTAGAAAGCTGGTGGAGACTGCAGAATATAGTTGGTTGGTATCTCATCAATAGTGACTTATTTATTCTCTGAGAGAATGTCAAGTATTAAGATGAGGTTACAAATTGTTTATTGCTTATGTTTCCTGCCAACCAGGGTCCCTAAATTAATGAACAATACAATTGCAGTATAAAAATAGAACAGAACAAAACATTCCTTAAGAACAGACCAAAAATAATTTAAAAGCCAACAACACTCTGACTCTAGCTATGTAATTCTGATATATATAAACAGAAATGATAAAAAATCTTTCAAATCACAGGACTTTTCAACAAACTACAGCCTCAAACTACAGCATAGGTGTTGTCATCATTGAGATCTTGACACCTGAAGGCTAGGGGTCACACTGTCACACACTGCTAGCCACTGACTAATTTGTTTTCTTTCAGTTAAATCAAACTCTTTTTTCAAGCTACCTTTGCAACTCATTTCTTTTTCCTTAGTGTGAGGAGATAAGGTAGATGTCTGAGTGACTTGCAGTAGATTGGCAAACATTTTGGACCTTGTTTATGTTTGTGTGCGATCATTATGGTGATAATTTTGTGATTTAGTGAATTAAAATAAAATAAAATTAAAAAATATTAAAAAAAGAAAGATCACATCAGTTGCCATGTCTGGAGGAGGAGGTGCACAACTTGAGCATTACAAGATAACAAGCAACTGATCTCAGCATTCATGAGACTCCTTGAATATCCTATCCTATGAACCTGCCCATTTCTAGCACAAAATGTGCTTGAATTTCAAAATAACACAGAAAAATCATCAACATTTGGATATTTTGTTAATACTTCAAAACAAGCTTGTAATCAAATGCCCTCTGTCAGGAAGTAGAAAGCATAATTTAACACAGCTTTTGAAAACACATCTGGCTCTTTTGATTCCCATAGATACATGCTCAGTGAGAACTCTCAAGTGCCAAGAGTTGGCCTGCGGAATATCATCAAAGTCAGGGTTTTTTATTGTGATATTGTCCTACATTCCGCTCAGTCATGTGTTCTCCAACAAATTCCAATAGATGATGAACTTAGCTCTTCCTTTTGAAACTTCTTCCTAATACCATATTAAGAAAAGAAAATAAGTTACTTTTGACATCTTAAATACAGCAATATTCATAAGCAATATACTAAATATGGTCAGGAATGACAATCATGCAGCTCTTCAGATGTTTTTGAATTGCAGCTCCCATCAGCCTTATCCACCATAGCCAACATGTCTATTACCACCCCTGAGTTAGCTGGACTGTTTGTGTTACTAACATGAACTGTTAGTGTTCTTTTTGAAAGTTCAGAATGTCTTACATGCATTTTATCCAGACAAATATCAGATCGATCCCAGACAGTTATGCCATGAGCAGGTGCCTGTACACCAATCAGTCACATAATAAATACTTCCAGAATAGAAGTATATTAAAAGTTACATTACCCAGTAATAATCATGCAGTAATAAAGTTGTTGCCTTTCTTCCGTAATGTATTCCAGTGCACCCTTGCTTGGCTCATCCAGAAACTATTATTTTGTAGTTGCTGTCTTCCTAATATCTCTTCTTTGTTATGTGTCTTTTGCTTTGGTTGCTACCTACAAAGAAGACTGTGAGTTTTGGACTCAACAGAGGCAAATTTGAGGCGCTTTCTAGGGGCTATTCCGTGGATGTTTTCAAAATGGATAATCAACTTTATTGTGTTTTACATTCCTAAAAAGTTGACAGTCATTGAGGTTAAATTGAATGGCTTATGAGCCCAATTTAAGGGACTTCAGGACCTTCCTTCTCATTACATCTGAATGCAAAATGCAGAAGAATGTACTAAGATCAAGGTACAAGACACACAACACTTTTCTTTCCTGATTTTTGTAATGTGTTGCCTCATCAAGGAAGCATGAGGCCTTGAAAGTTTTCCAACATTTTTGTGCCTTTTTCATTGACCAAATCAAAAATTATAACCACAACATGAGTTATGGATTTTTTAAAATGATCAACATAGCATTTAGTTCTCTTTATCGCTGGTGTATTAGGATGGAACTGAGGAGGAGAGAGACAGGTAGGGTTGCCAGAGTGAAAACTAAAGAGGAGCTACATGCATAATGGTTATGTAAAAGAAGGAGTTTCAACACATGTTGCTTGTAATCTAAACAGATAACCACTTATAGCAGCTAAAATACCCTCTTCTACACAACTGTTAAAGATAGGGGAGCATTCTCCGGTTTTTACTCTGGAAAACCTAGAGACAGGTGATAAAAGTTTTTGCCTTTTTGATCAGTTTTAATCTGTTCCAGGGTTTTATCATTCTGTGTATCATGCCTATGGACTGTTGCTCCTTGAACACAGTGACACTTACTTCCTGTTAGACATTCATTGGAAAATATTACCCAATTGCCAAACATTTTCTGTGAAGAATAATAGCTTTTTAAAGTCTATATTATTAATTATAAACTGCCATACATTTCAAGTAATTTTGGTTTTGTTGGTGTGCAAGTCTTCTGTTTTGCAGTGGTTCCATTCCTTCCTCTTGGACAGATTCCAGAGGGTGATGCTCAGGGACAGTTGCTCCTCAAATACGGAGCTTAATTGTGGCATTCCGCAGGGTGCCATCCTGTCCCCGATGCTATTCAAGATATATATGAAACCGCTGGGAGAAATCATTCAGAAACATGAGGCTGGGTGTTATCAGCATGCTGATGACACCCAGATATGTTTCTCCATGTCTTGGTCAACAGCTTTGACAACCGATGGCATTTCTCCTCTCAGTGAATGTCTTAAAGCGGTAATGGACTGGATGAGGAAAAACAGACTAAAGCTGAATGCAGACAAAACAAAAGAACTCACAGTAGGGGCTCCTAAACCAGGTATTGGGTTGCAGCCTCCAGTCTTAGAAGGGGTCATGCTCTCCTCAAGGGACTGTGTTCATAGTCTGGGGGTGCTCTTAGACTCATCGCTTCAGATGACAAATCAGGTGAATGCGACACCCAGGATTGCCTGTTATCAGGTTCGGCTGATATGCCAGCTGTGCCCTTTCCTTGAACCGGTGGACCAAGAAACTATGATACATGCACTAGTAACCTCATGACTCAACTTTTGCAATGAGCTCTACATGGGACTATTCTTGTGCCTAGTCCGGAAACTCCAATTAGTACAGAATATGGCAGCCAGGTTGGTCACCAGAAAAACCAGGAGTGACCATATAACACCTATCCTGAAATCACTTCACTGGCTGCCTTTTGGTTTCCGGGCACAGTATAAGGTGTTGGTTATTATGTTTAAAGCTCTACATGGCCTGGGTCCAACCTATATAAGGGATCGCCTCCTTCCATATAATCCACCCTGCACACTCAAGTCGTCTGGGAGGAATTTATTGCAATCTATAAAATCGAGACTGACTGCAATCTCCCAGAGGACCGTTTCCATTGCTGCTCCTATATTGTGGAATACCCTGCTGGAGGAGATCCATCAAATGACCAACTTAGACAGCTTCAAAAAAGCTGTCAAGATGGAGTCTCTTTCAGCAGGCCTTTCCTGAATAGAACCCCTCAACCAAATAAAGGCTAAATGAATCCCCTTCCCATCATGTATAGTGTATCACTCAGCCATTTTTGTTTATTACTGTGATTACTTTTTTTATCTGTTTTTAACTGACTAATTTTATTTGTACTATGTTTAATTCAATTTTAAGGGGGGGATGCGGGGGTATTATATATATAATGTATTGTTTATTGGACAGACTTTTAGATATAAGCTGCTTTGATTGACAACAGAAAAGTGGAATTTAAATAAAGTTTTTATTTATTATTATTACTCCATATACTGATGTTGTTTTGTGCATACAGATAATCTTTTCCCTGTTTCAGCTCTTATACAAATGGTTAATTGAATCTAGATTGATTACGCTTTGGGACTTTTCCCACATCCAATAGATTTAAAAGTTTGAAATAAAATCTAGGATGCATTTTTGTATAGTTTATTTTTCAAGTCACAGGTAATCTGTCTTTCAGTCATTGCTTGCAAAATGTTTCAATGGGAAGGGAAAGGGAATGTACATGTATTTGAAGTCAAGCAAAAATATATTTTGCTTTAACAATGATATCGGCTTATATAAAGTCTAACTCTTGATGCCAAATTACCACTAGTGTGTGACAAATTCAGTTCACTGCAAGGCAATAATATGTAAATGAAAGGATGCACTACATATAGAAAAGCAGAAAATAAATTAAGGGAGCTAGATAGCCTTTCATCTGTCAAGTCTCGCCAAATTACTGGTATTGTATATAGAGTAGAGGCACCTGCTATTTGAATATATATTATGAACATTCCATATGACTAATGTTTGAAGCTGTATACAGGATTATTTTTAGACTGATAGACACATAATAATTCCATGGTCCAAAGCATTTGACACATTTTAAAAATCTTTACAGACTTATGCAGAAATGTAATGATGTCCTATTCAACCACAAAACTAATATATTTACTTTTATCATCTGTTAGATCAGAGCCCCACTCTGATCTAAAACCATGTTAAATTAATTTAAAAGATGATGTTTCCAGTCTTCTGTAAATTTGTCCATGAAAAGGGAAGGAGATACTTAAGCTTTATCATTTTTGCTATTCACAACACCCTTCACACTATCATGTGCATATCATTAACAAATTCAAGTGCTGAGTTACATACTTGCATAGCCAAAACAGTGCTATGAAGTAACAAGATCAAGACATCAGTGCACTCAGTTGGAGCTTCAAGGGTTTGGAGCCTCTCTGAATATATTCAAGAAACTTCTCAATATATCCACCTCTCTCTTTTTCTGTGTGAATTTATTGAGAGCCAATATGTTGTAGTGTTTTTAGCACTGGGCTGTGATTCAGACCACTGTACTTGGCCATGGAAACCCACTTGTTGACCTTGGACAAGTCACACTCTCTCAGTCTTGGAGTAAGGTAAAAATAAAAGCCCTATGAACAAATCTCCCGGGGTTTGCTTTAGGGTCACCATATGTCAGAAATGAGTTGAAGGCACATAAAAACAGTAAGAGAACCAGTCTAGAGAACCTAGCATTGGGCTAGGATTCTGGAGACTAGTGTTGGAATCCCTGCTCAACCATGGAAACTTGCTGGTGGTCTTGGGCAAGTTACACTTTCTCAATCTCAGAAGAACCCTTCTGATAGGTTTGCCGCAGGGTGACCATATGTCAGAAGAGATTTCAAAGCATACAACAAATATATTGATGTGCATGTGAACATATTCATATTGTGGAAAAAATGTAAGGGAGTGTAAAACAGCAGGTAAGGCCTGTCTAAGCTCAGTGACCCTAGGGTGCCTAGTGTCTGAGATAAGGAAAAGAAATTAAATATCCTGAAAAGATTATTGCCTGGCTGGAACCTCAGACAGGAGTGCAGTACTTTGCAATATTGTGAGTTGCATGTGTGATTTCTGTGTCTCAAATTTGCGTGTGTGTGTTTAATAGAGTTGAGACCAATTCATAGATTACTCAGAAAAACTGGAAAGAAATGAATATAAGATGACCAAAGCACTCATAATGTTGGACAGCTAACACCATGTAACATTGGCTAGCATTAGCAAATGCATATCTCAGGGATCTTTTCAAGCACACTCCAATTTCACGACTTATGGAAAGAGAGTCAAAGGTGAGGCCCTCTGTCTGGGAGGATAGAGATGAAGAGGGAAGGAGGAGGTTGGGAAAAGAAGGCAAGCAAATTTATTACCCCCTTTTCTCTCTTTGTCTTCAGGGAATATGATGCAGTTTATATCCTCTTCTGCACTGGCAGGTCAAAAGGACTGAAAACTATCTGGATGGCTTTGTTTTCATTTTCCAACTGTTCTAAACACTTCCCAGGGATACGGATGAATTAGGGCATAATTAACTGCATGTACTAATGACTTGGTGACCTCTCGCACATTTTGCTAAGTTCATGATGAAACAGTCCTCTATTTTAGCACAAAGAATTAATTCAAACGCAGTGATGTGGTATTAATACTGATAGAATATGAAGTAAACTGTTAATCACAAGAGGATGTGTGGATGCCCCAGGAAGACTGGCAGCATAACTCCAGCAAATAGTTCTTAGCATTAGTATGAAGAAATCTTAGGGGGGGGAAAAAGAATTGCAGCAATATAATCTGTTTACCTAATTAAGGAAAATATTCTATCGTAAAAGTACTCCTTATAAATATAAATTAATTTAGAAAGCTTTTATTCAGGCCTTCAAAAATATTTTCCCACCTAAGAGCAGTTCAATGATGTAGCCTAGAATGCTAAACACCAGGATGTATTAGGAAAGTAAATGTATTAAGCAGTCAATGACATGGAATTTTAATCTGAGAAAAAGCATTTTAGAACTACACTGTTAAATAATATTCACAGGCAAAATTATACAGAGACAGCACAAAATATTATATGAAGCATTTTTAAATGAAACATTTTATTTCAAAACTGATCCCCAGTGGTACACTTTTATTTCTAATCCGTTAAGTAATGTTCTCTGTCCGGGAACATTTTCCTATTGTCTGCCTTCATTTAAAACAAAACAAAACAAAAATATCGTCAAGGTCTTTCCAGAAAATAATCTGTGAATTTTGGCACATTCTTACTAAAAAAAGAGCTCAACCAAATTAGCCAGAGATTTAAACATTCATTAAAAAAATCAAGAAAATAGTATTTGTTTTGGTAATCATGATGACACTAAAAAAAAATAATCATGATGACACTAAAAAAAATTTAGTGTCATGATGACACTAAAAAAAATAATCAAAATGGTGGCATTTTGATCAGTTATTATATCAGTTGTATCATTTTGAAAGTCATGGTAAACTGGGGGTGTTTATTCACATTTATTTCATTTGCATATAAAATGTTAAATATTTTCAAAAGTGTTCTCCCACATACAAGCACTTGTGTACATTTTTTTAAAAAAAATTGTTACAATGTTTTTGTTGAAAAATGGTTTGGTGTTTTTTGTTTCTTTATTTAATGTGTGGAGGGGGAATCATGTATGAGTGGACCCCACCTTTTTTTAATGGAATATCTTAGTACCTTGTTCAGAGAAACTCTTTCTCATTTAAGACAATAATATCTGCAAGCTTTCTTTATATCCCTGCCATATGATTCACAGAGAACAGAGGTTGGCAACTGTGAAAGTGTAGAGGGCTTCATTAGTTCCCCCCCCCCCCAAAAAAAATCTTTGGAGGTCTGCACCACCCTACACACACTTGCTGATGCAAAGAACAAAATCTTTTTACCCCAAATATCCTTTTGGAGACAAGGGGAGCATTTTCATCATGCTCATAGGCTCAGGAGAGACATTTTTCTTTTTAACAACCGGGAGTGAGAAGAAACCACTCTTGGCTCAGAGTGGCCCCAACACATGAAGGGCATGCCTAAACTCACTTAAGGGTAATTTATGGCAAAAAGTTGAAAAAATTGAAAAATTCTGTAAAACATCTATTTGTGGCTGAAGTGCCTTGAAGCCTCCAGAGCACTTTTGGAGGAATTGTGGGGGAAAACCCCCAAAAGAATTCAGTCCCTGGCATCTCCAGTATTTAACATTCCCAAACGTCTGCATCTAGCCTTTTCTAGCTAGCAATGCAGGGAAACCTTTAAAAATTGGGTTTCTTTCTTGTTTTAGCTCTTAAATAGTCAACATCAATGTGTCTGGAGATAGCAGAATAGTGCATTTTTTTCAGAGGTTTTAATAAGTTAAGAACCTATTTGTATCTTATACAGTAGAGTCTCGGTTAACCAACCTTTGATTAACGGACCTTCTGGATTATCTGCCATCATGCTTCTTTGTGAGCACGCCTCAAGGGTGGCATGCTCACAAAGCATGGGACCTCAGATAAGCCATTGGGGACAATGGCTTATCCGATGCCTCCCCTCCCCTCCTCCCTCCCTCCTTCTTCCTTTCTCCCTACCTCCCTTCCCTCCTTCCTTCCTTCCTCCCTCTCCCCTCCTCCTCCTCCTTCCTCCCTACCTCCATTCCCTCCTTCCTTCCTCTCCTCCTTGCTGTCCAGCCTTGGCAGTAACCCTGAAGAAAGCTGGAGGACACCTCTTGCCTCTGTCCTTCCCATGGTGGCAGCGGCAGCAGCAGCCGAGGAGAAGGCTGCTGGCCGGGCCTCCTTAGATGTGCTCCATCTGGTGTGCCTTGGTCCTCCAACAACGTCCAGGACAGAGGCATGTCCAGCAAGCCCCAGCAGCCTGGAGGATGGAGGCTGCATCTTGCAGATGAGAGAACTGGGTCGAGGACCCAGGCCTCTTCTTGGTGGCTTCGTGGTTGGCCCAGGCCTCTTCTCGGTGGCTTCGCAGCTGTGGAGGAAAGAACTGGCTGAGGCGAGCCCCAGGCTTCTCCTCAGTAGCTTTGTTAGCTGCCAAGGAGACGCCCCCTGCAACTAGCTACTCTTTCAAACTGGAGGAATTTCTCCCAACTTCAAATGAGCCAATGCGGATTCATGTAAATTCGCTAGTTTAGCGAATTTACATGAACCCCTGCTCCGTTCGGAAGAACCCCTGCTCCGTTCGGAATTACTTCCCATTACCCGAAAATAACCCCCTCCTGCCCGAATTTGCATGCAAAGCTTTAATTCGCAATAACGTAAAACCCATGATTGCATTCGAATTGGCTTCCCTCTTGCCCAAATTTGCATGCGAAGAGTTAATTCGCAAGAACGTAAAACCCATGATTGCATTCGAATTGACCTTAAATTATACTTCCAATTTAGCCTCGTATGAAAGAGTCCCAAGCCAGGAGACAAGCAGGGAAGGAGACGGGGAGGAAACAAGGGAGGGAGGGAGGGAGGGAAGGAAGGAAGGAAGGAAGGAAGGAAGGAAGGAAGGAAGAGGAAAGGAAGAGGGGAGGGGAGTCGATTATCCGACATAAATGGGGCCGGCTGATAGTCGGATCATCTCTCTGGATTTTTGGACATTTTCAGTTATCCGACTATCAGATGATTCCATTTATGTCGGATTATCGAGACTCTTCTTTTTTTCACATGATGCTACTATATGGAGCCAAAGAATGATTACCAATTGGGTAATGAGTGTTAGACAAGGCATATTTTCTCACCATATCTGTAAATAAATGTAGAATACATACAGAATAGAAGACTACACTTAGAGAAAGGAGGAGTGAAACAGGAGAATGAAATGACAGGTTCAGGTGCAGCTGGCAGTATATTGTTAGCAGAAAATAGCAAAGAAAAAATATGCAGAAGCAGGATTGCAGATTAATATTCAGGAGAAAAAGATAATGACTACCAAGGATTTAAATGATTTTAAAGTTGGTAATGAAGACATCAAAATTGTTAAAGACTTTTAATACTTTGGCTCAGTCATTAATCCAAATGGAGACTGTAGTAAAAAAAAAAAAAAGAAGACAATTTGAATTTGAAAGAATAGATATGAAGGATTTAAAAATTATTTTCAAGGGCAATGCTGGACAGCAGAATTAGGATTTTTATGCTATGATATTTCTGGTTTCTATTTGGGGATGTGAAAGCTGGACACTGAAAAAGTGGACTGGAAAAGGATAAATTCATCTAAAATCTGATACTGGAAGAGAGATTTATAAATATTATGTACTACCAATGAAAGAAAGACCAAAAAATCAGGTTTAGAGCAAATCAACCTGAATTTTCACTAGAAGCTGAAATGACTAAATGGGAAAACATGAGTCACTAGAAATATAATACTGGGAAAAGGTGAAGGTAGGAAAAAAAAAAAAGGAAGAGCACACAAAAGATGGATTGATTCAATAAAGGAAGTCATACTCCTGAAGAATGTGGTAAACGGTAAAACCTTCTGAAGTTTACTGATTCATAAGGTTGCTATAGATTTGATAGATAAAGCACATATGAATGTAACATTCAGAAATTTGACACAGAAAATGTAATGCGGGCAATTAACTGCTATTTTAAGCACACTTACCAAAAATATAATTTTATAATGAAAGAATTGTCAAAATACAGTTGAACAATAATTCAGGAACCACAAAAAAGGATCCAACAATATTACTTAAGCTGACTGTATTTGAGACTGTGTTAAAATACAATAATAAAATACAAATAAAGGTTGGCCCTCCTTATCCATGGATTTTTTTTATCCACGGATTTGAGCATACATGGCTTGAAAATATTCCCAAAAACTATGAATTCCAAATAGCAAACCTTCATTTTCCATTTTATATATGGGTCACCTTTTTGCTGTGCCATTATATTTAATGGGACTTGAGCATCTCAGGTGGCCAGACTTCTTCCTCTGTTCCCCTATCTGTTGGAGTTCCTCAGGGTTCTGTTTTGGGTCCCCTCTTGTTCTCTTTATACACACTGTCTCTCGGTAAACTTATCAGTTCTTTTGGTTTTTCTTATCATCTGTACGCCGATGATACTAAGCTGTACCTTTCCACCCCTGACCTTTCTCCAAGGCTTGAGCAGCAAGTTTCATCTTGCCTGACAGCTGTCACCCACTGGATGCGCCATTGGCACTTGAAGCTCTACATGTCCAAGACGGAGCTTCTAGTTTTCCCTCCTAAGCCGACCCTTCAATATTCTTTTTCTATCTCTGTCGACAATATCTCTATTCAGCCGATTCGGGAAGCCCTCAGTCTTGGTTTCATTTTTTACTCCTCCCTGTCATTTATTCCTCAGATCCAGGCCACAGCCAAGGTCTGTAGATTTTTTTTCTATAACATTTCCAAAATCCGTCCATATCTCTCAGCTTCTACTGCAAAGACTTTGGTCCATGCCCTACTGGTCTCACAACTAGATTGCTGTAACCTTCTCTTGGCAGGGCTTCCACTCTCTCACCTTCACCATTAATTTCTGTTCAGCACTCAGCTGCTTGCATCATCTCACTCACTCGCTGGTACGACCATGTCTCTCCCCTATTGTCATCCCTCCATTGGCTTTTCCCTTCCGCATTCAGTATAAGCTTCTCCTGCTCACTTTCAAAGCCCTGCATGGGTTGGCCCCACCCTATCTCTCTGAACGTCTTTCTCCTTACATTCCCACCCATTCCCTCCATTCTGGTAGCCAAGGTCTCCTGTCCCAGCCCAGGATTTCCACTGCCCTTTCCCGGATTCATCCCTTCTCGCTTGATGCCCATGACTGCTGGGATCTCCTCCCCTTACAAGCACAGCTCAACACGTCTCTAACCATTTTAAAACTGAGCTAAGGACCATATTGTTTAGGGAAACATTCCCAGGAAGTTTGTGACTGTGACCTGGTTGTTCTGATGCATGATTAATATTTGATCTCTGCTGTTTTAACTTGTTTCTTATGATGTTTTTATCTTGTTTTAATTTCTAGCTTGTACACCATAGGCAGGCTTTTTACATATTCTTGATTTTATTTGGTTTTTGTACAGTGCCATGTTCACTTACGGTGCTTTAAAAATAAAGCTCATCATCATCATCATCATCATCATCATCATCATCCACGGGTTTTGTTATCCACGGAGGGTCCTAGAACCAAGCCCCAGTGGATAACAAGGGCCCACTATACTGCCTGAGTAAGACTTGTGGTAAGAAAGCAGCATTATCCAAGCACTTGTGAAGTTCTTTTAGTATTGGAAGCATTCCCTACCAAAGATTACATTGCCTGCACTTGGATTTTAAATGCAAACAACTCACCTTGAAATCACAATGCATTTGGACATATTTCACATTGTTGTACATAGCTGAAGCAGAACGTCTTGTAATGTTAACTGTAAATCAAACTATGGGTTTGATTACTTGCTACATAAGGATTCCCCATGCATTATAGAACTCCTACTGGGAAATGTTCAGTGACAATTTTACTTAACACAGAAAAAGTTAACCAATTCATCCTATAAATATTATTTTTATTTGTTTTTTTGTCTAAAACTTGCTATTAGGTTCTATGAACAGAAATACATAACAAAGGTTTCCTAAGCAGTGAAAAACAAATGCTGAAAAAAGTTGGCCAAATTAACATATGTAGAGATTTGTCTAGTTAATATATTGAGGGCAGACTGTAGAATTAATGACACACATTTGTAAGCATCAACAGCAAGTCTGAACTGATACTACTCCAAGTCCATAGTTTGGGTAGAGAAGGCATAGTAAATCTTAAATCGTTTTCTGTAAAGTGTGTGGAACACATGCAACATCAGAACTATCAGTCTGAACAGCTGCTGATAAATTGTTCTGTTCATTCCTCAACAGATTTTTCTGTCAAATTAATGTCCTTTTGTCCCTTTTTCTCTTTGTTCTTCTGTTCCTGTAGTTTCAGGATTATGTTCTTTATTTCTTCTCTTTTTGTTTTCATTTGTGGGTGGGGAAACCAGTCAGTTAAATTCATTGGTAATTCAAAATTTACAATGGGTGTCTCAAAAAAGCTTTCCACATACATAAACCCAGCAATCACTGAAGTTGTTCTGCTGGGGCACTTTAGGGTTTGAGCCTTTCATGACTTTTTTGGAAAAACTTGTTTTGTTACCTTTCCTTACTTCCCACTCCACTTGCAAGTATTCCCTTAATGTTCTGATGACATTTGATCAAGATGCACATCTCAATGAATCCATAAGAAGAATACAAGGCTGTTTACATATAGTGAGCTTCATCACTGCTATTGTCCTGGTTATCTTGATCTTTGGAAAAATCTACTGTCAACTGAGCCTTCACTATAGTTCAGCTTTTCTGTAGACCATCAGTAGCACGGACATGAGTTTTATGTTCCCACTGTATGCCATTTGTCTCTGAAGTCCTATAGTCCTATGGAACATACAGGTTCCATAGTTCTCGATTCTTCTGTGGTGTTGGTTAATTGATTTAGGTTTTTAAAACTACTCTTCAAAGAAGAATTTCTTTTGCAATACAGTGACTCACTCTCCTCAGCTTCAGTACTTGTGTCAGCTAAAGCTGCAATATACTTCTTGCTCAGCGCTTTCTTTGTTACTGCTGTAGGTGAGGACTGGTATAAGAGATCTGAATCACTAGGTAAAGGAGATGAAGTGCTTCCATCTTGATTCCAAGGAGAAAGATTTAACCTGTACAGATGCATTTTTCTGGTAGCATGGATTGGCCTCATATATTAGTTTCTGTAAACCTGGAAAACAGATGACAGTCAAAAAGCAATGTGCCACTTAATTAAGGGGAACAAAAGTAAAATCTTTTCCAAAGATATCAACATGTTGGGTCCATGTTTTCACTTGACCATGCCATTTCTTCTGGATTGTGAGGTTTGACATTTCTTGAGGGTTTCTACTCTCTCTTTAAAATAACTGAACACATGGATCTTATCATGATCTTCTTGTTTCAACTTTTCAAGAACTAGATACTTTATTATGTTGTTTTAAAAATTCCCCTTCATTTAAAAAATGGAGATCTTCATTAGTCACAGAAATACCAGCCTTTCTGGAGGAGGAGGATAAATGGTCAACTTTTCTATAGGACCAATGAAGACTGTATGGGGCTCCCCACTTTTATCATCATCATAAAAAACAAAAAACAAAACCTGGACCTGCAATGTATTTTGCCTTTTATTTTATTTTATTTTATTTTATTTTGGTTTTCTTTTTGACTGATGCCTCCTCTGGAAGTGTCTTCAAAGTTGAAATGCTATAGGTTGAAATCACCTTGACAGTACATAAAATGTACAGAGAGGGTGGGAAAGAGAAAAATATTAGGTTTCTTATTTTCTGTGAACTTGTTTGGAAAGCTGATAATTCTCCTTGATTGTTAGGATGCCACAAAACATCAACAATTTTAGCAGCACTTAATCTGAACCATCCCCAAAATTTATGGCATGATAATAAAGAGATCAGTGCTTCTCATAATGCACATACTACATTTTTGTTACCGTTTATAGTAACTGAAGCCTGGCTCCCAGCACATGAATCTGAAATTAGGTGGATACATGGGCTTTCACCCTCTCTCTCATTACTCAGTATATCACTAGGACACAGAAAAAGCTGAAGCCTCCCTGAGCAATGTTACTGGAGGGGGAATCTTTTAAACTAATCTCTTCAGAAATTGTTGTGGCAAGAAAGGGCATGGGGATGATTTCCTTCACACTACCTCTTTCCTTACTAGGAGTGTGAAGAACATTTGTTAATACAGTCAGCTCTGTGTAGCCAGGCATTCCTTATCCATGATTCAATCATCCATGGCTTGATAATACTGAAAAAATATACATAAATTCCAAACAGCAGACCTTGATTTTGCTATTTTATAATTAGTGAAGTGGTTGAAAACTGTGCAAAACTTTCATTTTCTTGCAGAACAGAGAGGGGGGAAATGATTAAATTATTGCACAGCTCATAAAATAATGATCTAGGTCCTTATGCATAGCATTCCCAATTTGATCTGGACAATGAGTGTGAATTTTATCTCCTACTTCTCTCCATCTCCATTGTTTGTTTGTTTTTCATTTGTTTTTCCAAAAGGAAAGAAAGAGACACAATCTGCTAGGGTCCACCTCTCAGAGAGGGGCATAAGAGATGGCATGAATCAGCACATGCAGTACTCCCCCCGCCACCATTTATGCAAACCACCCATGTCATAATGAATAAAAAATATTTGTACATAGTATGCACTGACAACTTGAAGCATGTGTGGACAAATGTGGTGAACCCAGCAAACAATTTGCAATGCCAGTATACTCCCAAATGCTCATGACCAGAACTTGAAGTAGACAGAAGTCCACTTCTGACTCTGAAAAACAGTTATTATTTGATGTGAGAGAATGCAGAGAGGATGACAACAACAGCCATTTAAAAGATGAGTTGATTTTCCTGGTAGCTTCTTGTCAGAGGCCAGTTAACCAGGTGGATGGGGAGAAAGGGTGATCCAGACTATCCAGAGGAGTGAAGTGCAAAAACAGCTTCAAGAGACCATTGCCTTGAAACCATTATGTAGTACCATGAGCAAAACGTTCAGAGAGGACCTCCAACAATTATGAATGATCAAATAACAAGTGATGCATTGTTACTAAGATCTTGTCAGCTATCTCCTCTGGCCAGATTCAACAGGTGTTTTCCTAGCATAGACCATGATGTACCATGTTCCCAAAGTATCTATTAAAATTCACATGTATTTTAGAAGTGTACTTATGGAGACCAAGGGGAAGGGCAGAGTTGGTTTTCTGTATCTAGATCAAACCTAAGATGCAGCTCTGGGTTAAACTACCTCCATGCGTCAAAACAAAACACTCAAAGACGTTACCTTAGTAGGGCTGCCTTCCTTCCTGCTGCACTTATTCCCTGTGTGGCTTCTAATCCATTTTTAGAGAATAGCTGGGATGAAGGAAACTAAGTTTGTTGTTGTGTGCCTTCAAGTCATTTTTGCTTCATGGCAACCCTAAGGCAAACCCATTATGGTGTTTTCTTAACAGAGCTTGTTCAAAGGCAGTTTACCTTTACTTTCCTCTGAGGCTGAGAGACTGTGAATTGCCCAAGGTCACCCAGTAACAAGGATTCAAACCCTGGTCTCCCAGTGTCCTAGTCCAACCCTCAAATCATTACTGGCTACTTTCTTCCTAAGCTTTTAAAAAGCAAATTATTCTTTAAAGTGCAGCTAGTCATGTTAAGAATGATTTGTCATGAAATTAGTTGTACTATTTTTATGCCACAGTACCAAATGTTCTTTAGATTTAATAGTTTCACTAGAATAATCATTTACAAAAGGAGTGAAGTCAACCTTAACATATGAGAACACAGAATGACTGTGCTGCCTCACTAGAAATAATTGGCATTTAACACGAACAATATAGAAAATTATCCTAATTTCTTTTTATTTTTTCTCCCCCTCCTCTTCTTCTCTCTGGACTTTCCCAGGTGTCTAGACAGGAAAAGCATTGACCAAGCATTGGTTCTTTTGGGTTTTTTGAAAATACAGTATGAATGCTGTATAAGATTAAAAAAAACTGTAGCAATTTTAGTATAGATATATTTTCCTTCCCACATTCATCATGCTCATTGTCTAATACTTATATCACAATATTCCTAACAGTGGCTAACATGCAACCATATAAAATCCATGGGGCTATAGATTAAATGTCTTGGCCAAGTCAGATATGGTGCAACGGACAAGGATTCATCTTGCAGTATTGTCTCTACTGTTCAAAATACTAGCTTCTATTTTTGGGGGGGGGGGGGGGGTGTCTAGCTACTTCACCCTTAATGTGTCTCAAAATGGGATTCCTTCCTCCTGAACCCCCCCCCCCCAAAAAAAAAAACCTCTGGTAATACCTATACTTTATTCCAGGAAGCATTATTTCCAGTTAAGGAGAGACCTTGAAACATTTATCATGGTAAGCCTCCTATTGCCTGGGCTCTTTACAGCAACCTGTCAAAGGTTTAGATGCCAGCAACTGTGTGTTTAGTCCCTTCTGAACTATAAAGCTATAAAGAAGCTGGGTGAATTCAGGCAGTTCAGTATCTCTTCATTTAAACTTCTTCACAAGATTTCTTTGTCCATATATTTGTGTGCATCACCTGAAAAACTATAAAGCATTAAAACAGTTAAAGTCCAAATCTGGTGAAAAATCTATAAAGAAAACAATGCTGTTGCTTTTCCAAAACATGCGCCTTCAAAATCATTATCAGTATAGCCTTACTTGTCAAAGAAAAGACTAACTCCAGGCTTAGCCTAGACTTTTTAGGGATTTTTAAAAATTAAAATTAAGAGTTATAGACAGGGCAAAGGGGAATGTGGACTTTGCACCAATATTCAGGGCTTCTACTGGTTGTAATGGAGGCAGATAGTGCTAATGGTAGTTGTGTGTATAAGTACATACTTTCAAGTTGCCTGTCAGCTTCTGGTGACCCCATGAATTTCATAGGGTTTTCTTAGGCAAGGAGTATCCAGAGGTGGTTTTGCCAGTTCTTTCCTCTGAAATATACAGTAACTGGTAATTGATGATGATCTCCCATCCAGTACTACTTTCAACGTTTCTCTCAGGATTTTTTAAAAAATATTTTCAATCAATCTAAAATCAATGCTAATTTCATCAAAATGTAACATTATGGGTCCCCAGAAAGCTGCAACCATTCTCAAGAAATTGTTTCACAAATTAGTGCAACAAGATAGTAACGACACAGGATGTTCAATAGCAGTCTTTCTGCAGGTGAGTGTCTCAAAGTTCCTTGATGGATCATAGCAGAAAGCTATCACTAGAACAGTTTGGCTTCTTTGTCCATGATTGTTGCTATTACTCAACAGTTGCAGTCAATTGTCCTTGCACTTTAATGCCTATTGCTGTTCCAGTGGACTAAAGATTATGGTATCATCTTGTTAGCAGAATCTTTTCAGACTCAGTGAGCCAGGGCAAGTAAGATAAATCTTTCTTCTCTGTAGAATGATACAAATTAGCAGGTTTAGATGTTGGTATAAGAAAGAAAAATCCTCCCCTGTGTACCAACTGGAAGAAATCCATCCTGGTAAATGTATGTAGTTCTGGCCTCATATTTTCTTCTACTTCTACAGGAATTTGGTATGGGCTTTCTTGAAAAAGAGGATAAAATAGATTTAATTGTCTTGTTACACTAAACTCTCCCTCAGTTCTTGTTATAGAAGGGTGTAAACCTGCAATAAATTTCTGCTGTAACCTACTGAAATTTATCTTAGAGTCTTACTACTACTACTACTACTACTACTAATATTTATTTCTTATCCGCCCCTCTGAGCGAGCAATCGGAGCGGGGTACAACATGTTAAAAACATATACACTAAAAATCTTCCAAACATACCCACCTCCCTCCCCTTAAAACAGAATTAAACTAATCATGATTAAAACAATCAGGATCTAAAATACATGAACTTACAAAATCCAATGTAGGCGGCCAGATAGGGGAGCGGGGAGGGGTCATCAGACAGTGGGAGATTAGTTACTGTCTGGGAAGGCCTGCTGGAAGAGATGCATCTTGGTCACTTTTTTAAAGCCTTCCAAGGCTGCAATAAGACACATCTCATCCGGCAGGTCATTCCACAGCCTGGGAGCATTAGCAGAAAAGGCCCTCTGGGAGGTCTGGGATAACTTAGTTTTTATAGGTTGAAGCAGATTCCTCCCAGAGGACCGAAGTATACAAGGGGGCTCATATGGAAGGAGGCGGTCTCTAAGATAAGTTAGACCCAAGCCAGGGCTTTAATAGTCAAAGTCAGGACCTTGTATTGTGCCCAGAAACTGATCGGCCGTCAGCGGAAGATTTAAGCACTGGTGTTATATGCTCTCTCCTCGATGTTCCAGTGACTAATCTGGCTGCCATGTTTTGGACCAGTTGAAGTTTTAGGGTTAGGCACAAAGGAAGCCCCATGTGGATCATGTTACAGTAATCCAGACGGGAGGTAACCAGCCCATGTAACAGCCTCCAGGTCCTTCATCTCCAGGAAAGGGCGCAGCTGGCGGATCAGGCAAAGCTGATAACAGGCACTTCTGACCACCGCATTCACCTGACACATCATGTGAAGCGATGAGTCTAGAAGTACCCCCAGACTGCGAACAGAGTCCTGTGAAGAGAGTGTGACTCTGTCCAGGACTGGAAGATGTATTCCCAGACCTGGTTTCAGGCCGGTGACTGTCAGTACCTCCATTTTGTCAGGATTTAGCCTCAATCTATTTTCCCTCATCCAATCCATTACCGCTGCGAGACAGTCATTGAGAGGAGAGACGCCAACTGAGGTCTGAGCAGATGATCTGGTCATGGAGAAATATATCTGAGTGTCATCAGCGTACTGATGACACTAGCTCCATGCCTCTGGATGATCTCCGGATAATTATTAAGTGTATTTCAGGACTACTTGTAATTCAGTTTACATGTTCCCACTTTTCTTAGCAAACCTACATATATATATATAGAAGGATTGTGAATAGAACATGGGTCATTAAACTGGGATTTCATTAGTATAACCTCCAGCACCTCCTGAAATTCTTATGTTGTGGGTTAGAGAGCCATTTAAATTGGTATGGCACGTGAATAGGATTGCTGATAGACTTGGGTTGGGGGATGATCCCAGAGTTGGATATATTTTGGTTATCTTGGAATGATTTTGGTTATCTTGGCTGTCTTGGCATCATGGGACCACTTTTTCAGGGGTCTCCAGCCCTCTAGAAAATTCTTGCCTCCTGACCCTAAAGAAGAAGTCAAGGTGTTCCTCCCCCTGCCCCGTATCAGATTTTATGCAATTTTCAGAAAATGTATTTGAGTGACATTCTTCTCCCTTTCTGTAACTAAGCACACACTGCAGGCACAAAATGACAAGCTAATTTATTGAAATACACCAAGAACCCATCCATTCAAACTACTTCCTAAGAACCCATGCAACCGGGGAATATTTACAAGTTGTTTTTTTTTTTTTTAATTTTCAAAAATGCACAAAAACAGCCTAAAAATGTGTTCTGTGTTGCTAGCATATATCTTACCCTTGTATGGTGTGGACTCCCCCGTCCCTTTTAATGGAAGCGCCCTCTCAGGCCTGCTTCCAAAAGGAAGCCCTGGTACACGGAAGATCTCCGGGCAAGGAAGCGGGTCCTGCGACGGCTAGAGCACGCCTGGCGGAAACACCAGCGTTTATCCGACAAGGCTCTCCTAGATCTCCTCTTGGTGGACTATAGAGAGGCGATACAAGCAGCTAAGAACTCGTTCTTCGCTGCTCGTATCGCGTCCGCGGAGTCGCATCCAGCAGAGCTGTTCAGGGTAGTGAGGGAGCTAACTCAGCTCCCTCCTGCCCCGAACCAGATCCTTGAACCAACCAAGGCCTGCTGTGACCAATTTAACAACTTCTTCGCGGATAAAATCTCTCGGATAAACGAAGGTCTGGACGCCAGAATTGAAGCAGAACCCAGAATAGAGGCGTCTAGAGCTTCCGTGGACTCTGTTGTACTGGATCAGTTTGAGTCTGTCGGTACCGAGGATGTGGACAAGATCCTTAGAAGTGTTCGGAAGACAACTTGCTCTCTCGATCCCTGCCCCTCGTGGCTAGTGGCCCAGGGGGGATCGGCGGTAACCTTGCTGTTACGCCAAATTATTAATACATCTCTGAGGGAGGAACAATTTCCTGACCATCTTAAATTGGCCATTGTAAGACCGTTATTGAAAAAGCCCTCCCTCGACCCCCTGGTTCATAATAATTATCGGCCAGTCTCGCTGCTGCCATTTCTGGGGAAGGTGATCGAGAGGGCGGTTGCACTCCAACTTCAATCGATCTTGGATGAAACGGATTTTCTAGATCCATTTCAAACCGGTTTTCGGGCGGGCTATGGGGTTGAGACTGCCATGGTCGCCCTGGTCGATGATCTCCGTCTGGGCATCGACAGGGGTAGCGTGTCCCTGTTGGTGCTCTTGGACATCTCAGCAGCTTTCGATACCATCGACCATGGTATCCTTCTGGAACGCCTGGCAGAGGTGGGAATCGGGGGCACTGTGCTCCAGTGGTTCCGGTCCTACCTCTCTGGGAGGTTCCAGATGGTGCAGCTGGGGGACGTTTGCTCCGATAAGAGGGCCCTTACATCTGGGGTCCCTCAAGGAGCCATTCTGTCCCCCATGCTCTTTAACATTTACATGAAACCGCTGGGAGAGATCATCCGGAGGCATGGGGCGCGGTGTTATCAGTACGCTGATGACACCCAAATAGTCTTCTCTATGTATCCGACTGATGCAGTGACCAGGGATGGTGTCGCTCCTCTCGTGGCCTGTCTGGAATCGGTAATGGACTGGATGAGGGAAAACAGACTCAGCCTGAATCCAGAGAAAACGGAAGTACTGGCGATAGGTTCTCCCGGTCCAGGGATGGAGGTGGTTCCACCTGTCCTGAACGGGGTCACGCTCCCCGTGAAGGACACAGTACGCAGTCTGGGGGTGCTCCTTGACTCGTCGCTCCATCTGACTTCTCAGGTGGACGCGACGGTCAGGAGCACCTGTTATCAGCTTCGGCTGATTCGCCAGCTGCGTCCCTACCTGGACCGGAGGGACCTTGAAACCGTAGTACATGCTCTAGTAACCTCTCGGTTGGACTTCTGCAATGCGCTCTACATGGGGCAGCCTTTGTATCACACTCGGAAGCTACAACTGGTGCAAAATATGGCAGCGCGGGTGGTCACTGGTGCTCCCAGGGCCGCCCATATAACACCAATTCTGAAAGACCTTCACTGGCTGCCGATTCGCTTCCGGGCTCAGTACAAAGTGCTGGTTATTACCTATAAAGCCCTATATGGCTTGGGCCCAGGGTACCTGAAGGACCGTCTCTCCCCATACAATCCGCCCCACACACTTAGGTCCTCTGGTCAGCGGTTACTGAGAGTTCTGGAGACTAGATTGGCGAGTACGACGAAGAGGGCATATTCCATCTCTGCCCCCTGTCTCTGGAACTCTCTACCTATCGATCTCCGCTTGTCCCCCTCCCTTGCTCAATATAAAAAGGACTTAAAGACCTATTTATTTAACCAGGCTTACCACTGAATGGACTTTTATTTATCTGCCTGTTGTAATGCCGCCCACTGTTCTGCTGCTGCATATGCACTAGCACTTATATTGAGAATTGTGATTTTATTGTGATTTTATTGCTTACTGGTTTTACTGTTTTTATTGTTTTATTGTTACCGGTTTGTTTTAATGGTTTTTATATTCTACTGTTTTTTATATGCTGTACACCGCCCTGATCTATGGAAGGGCGGTATAGAAATAAATCATATTATTATTATTATTATTATTATTATTATATAGCATAATGAGAACAAGCCAACCCAGGATTTATAACCCTGCGCAGCAGATGAAGCTATCTAGCCTCAGTATAAATTACAGTTCCCTCACTCACATGTGGTCATAAGGGTCTATTCACTTGTGATCCAAGAGGTAGAAGTCAGTCAATTGACCGAGTCAATTGTCTGCATATAATTTAATTATATTGGAGGGGGAGAGTAGCCTGGAATATAGCAGTATAGTAATCCTATTTCTCTTAGCTTCACCTTCAGAATCTGCAGAGACAGCCAGCTCGGATCAGCGGATTCAGCAGTCACAAATAACTGTGAAGGCAATAGCTACTCTAAATTGCTACAAAACCTAGATGTCACATATTGAGACTGAAAGTTTTTGTTTGTGTTTTTTCATGTCATGGGAGGAATAGATCACACTTTGTCACATGCCATTGTTCTCTGAGCATTTGAAACCCCTCTTCAACATGATCATGATAGTTGTAGTACTAATGTAGTACATGAAGTTCTAGCTAATTCTCTGTGTTTGTCATCATTGGATAGCCCCCTGCAATCTGTCCCCTCCCCCCCCCTTTTTTTTTGGTCACCACTCAGCACAAAAAGTGAATCCCAACATTTTGTGCAGAAAACTGTCTAATTCTTTTATAGTGTACTGCTTTGTCCACAAAATCTTGGGTTTTACAAAGTTTTTTTTCACACAGAAAAAGGGCTTGGTGTGCCAAATATCATTGGAAAACATGCAGAATTCTTGTAATTTTGCTGTGTGTATATGTGTGGAATAAAAGTGCTATACTTGTGTAGTATGAATGGGCCTCAAGTAGCTTTTTAAAAAAGTCAGGGATAGTCGGCATATTGCTGAAGGTGATGGATGATAACAGGGATGATGACAACAGTGGTGATATGCAGAAACTAATTCAAGAATTATCAGTGCTGGGAGATGAAATGGTTTTTCTGAAAATTTACTACCATTGTTCTTTACAGCACACCCTGTCTGTTTATGTGTGTTTTCATACATAAGAGAGAGCATGTGTAACATTTTCCATAGTGCAATATTTTGAGATATCAGTATTTCATTTCAATTTTTTAAAATCTAATGTGAATAATCTGTATAGCACCCATTGGGCAGAGGAGTAAATATATCCTGTAAAATGAATAGCAATAACAGCTTCATTTATATTATTATTATTATATACCACTTCATACAATTGAGTGGTTTACAACTTTTTTTTTAATTTATTGAAATAAAAGAGTTATATGCATAAATATCCTCAAAAGAAAGTTCTTAAGGAAAGTACATTAACCCTCTGTACCTTACCACCCCCTCCCCTAGTTCTTAATGATTCTGTTCTTGGTAGGTCTAAACACGCAATCTCAATATATTCACCATTTATGAATATTTACCCTCCACCTCCATCCCTTAGATTATATAAATTAAGGCTCTCTGTCTACACAGTTTACAATTGTAAGCTAATTGCCCCCAACAAGCTGGGTACTCATTTTAGTGACCTCGAAAGGATGCCAGGCTGAGTCAAGCCTCAGCCCTGGCTGGAACTGAACTCACCACCTTATGGTTTGTGAGTGAGTGGCTGCAGTACAGGCATTTAACCACTGCATCACCAAATAAATCTAGTTCTGAGATGACAGACTTTTCAAAAATATCAGATGGGGGGTCTTTCACCCTTTGTGATTCTGAGTTTTCTTCTTTTGACAGCAATGAGAAACATTATTTATTAAGTGGGGTTAAGAGAAAGAGGCAGGCAGAGATAGGGGCAAAGCAGACAGCCCTGTAGGAGTGACCTCTGGCTGAGATTGTGCCAGGAGCTGCGACCACATGGCCCGCTTCCAACGCAGGGCACCACCACAGTCCCAACCTCACACCGCCAAGAGCTGGAGTATTTCCTCTCCTTAAAGTTCCGGACTTTACCCCCTTAGCATGGGCTTGGGGTGGCCTCTGGCTGCTTTGAGTGGGTCCAAGCTTGGGTCCAAACTATCTCAGTGACTGCCTCCTCCCCTACAATCCTCCCCGCACACTCTGGTCCTCTGGGAGGAACTTGCTGCAGCCTCAAAAATCTAGGCTTTCGGCTACCTCCCAGAGGGCTTTTTCTGTTGTCGTCCCCAAATTGTGGAACGGCTTGCCAGATGAGATCTGTCAATTGACATCTTTAGACAGCTTTAAAAAGGCTGTCAAGATGGTTCTCTTTTGGCAGGCCTTTCCTGGATAGATACCCCAATCTCAGGGACCTCCTCTCAGAGGATTTCCCAATGTCTTCTTGGAAATTAATGTAGAATGTTGCTGCACTATCCTGCCTGTCTGTTTATTGTAATTTGTATTGATTGCTGTGGTTTTAAATTATTGGTTTTAATTTGTAACAGATTTAATATTTTTTTAAAGGAGGGAGGGATGTAGCTTGTTTTATTTGGTGTAATTGTATTTTATTGTTGTTAGCCGCCCCGATTGATCTCAAAGGGGTGGGATATAAATAAATTTTATTATTATTATTATTATTATTATTATTTATATAGTGCTGTAAATTTACACAGTGCTGTACATACAATCTTATAATTAGATGGATCCCTGCCATCAGGTTTACAATCTAAAAGAGACAACACAAAAGGAAAAGGGGAAGGTAGTGGGAAGGGGATGAGGTCTAGTGGTTCTTCCCTCCCCAAGGCAGATGGACTGGAGGGAGGGCTTGGCTTTGTAATACATAGTTAAAAGGAGGCATCCTGGGGCAGATGGCACAATCCTGGGAATGCTTCCCTAAACAATATTGTCTTTAACATAATTTTGAATCTGGTTAGAGAAGTGATGAGGTGCACATGTGGGGGAAGAAGGTTCCAGGAGTGAGGAGCAGCAAGCGAGAAGGGACGAATCTGGGATAGGGCAGTGGAAATCCTCAGCAGGAGACCTTGACTACCAGAATGGAGGGTATGAGAAGGAGTGTGAGGAGAAAGAAGTTCAGACAAGTAAGGAGAAGCCAGTCCATGGAGGGCTTTGAAAGTCAACAACAAAAGCTTGTACTGAATGCGGAAGGGGAAGGGGAGCCAGTGAAGGGAGGACAAGAGAGGAGAAACATGGTTAAAGAGGTGAGCAAATGTGATAATACGTGCAGCTGAGTTCTGGACAGCGATTAAAGGATGGAGGTGTGAAAGAGGAAGCCCTGTCAGAAGAAGGTTACAATAATCTAATCATGAAACCACTAGGGCATGGACCAGAGTCTTGGCAGTGGAGGCTGAGAGGAATGGACAGATTTTAGCAATGTTGTAAAGACAGAATCTACAGGTCTTGGCAGTGGCCTGAATCTGGGGAATAAACAACAGAGAGGAATCAAAAATGAAACTGAGACTGTGGGCTTGCTGAACCAGTTGAATAGAAGTGCCGTCAACAGAAATAGAGAAGGAGTATTGAAGGGTGGGCTTAGGTGGGAAGACGAGAAGCTCTGTCTTAGACATGTTGAGCTTCAAGTGCCACTGAGAGATGGCAGCCAAACAAGAGGAGACATGCTGTTCAAGCGCTGGCGAAAGGTCAGGGGTGGAAAGATACAGCTGAGTGTCATCGGCGTACAGATGATAGGAGAAACCAAAAGAACTGATGAGTTTACCAAGGGACAAAGTGTATAGAGAGAACAAAAGGGTTCCCAATACAGAGCCCTGAGGAACTCCAACAGATAAGGAAACAGAGGAGGAAGTCTGACCACCTGTGACCACTGCAAAAGATCTGCCTGACAAGTAAGATTTAAACCAGTTGAGAACAGAGTCGGAGAACCCGAGGTCAGAAAGTAAGTCAAGCAAGAGACAGTGGTCCACGGTGTTGAAGACCGCAGACAAATCTAGAAGAATGAAAATAGAGTAGAGGCAATTCGCCTTGGCCTGCAAGAGATCATTTGAGATCTTGGTGATGGCCGTCTCTGTAGAGTGCCGTGGGTGGAAACCAGACTGAAAAGGGTCCATCATGGAGTTGGCTTCGAGAAACTCAAGACAGCGAGAATAAACTACCCATTCCAGTACCTTACAGAGGAAAGGAAGAAGAGAGATCAGACGATAGCTAGACAAATAAGAGGGGTCGAGAGAGGGTTTCTTCAGAATTGGGGAAACGAGAGCATGTTTGAAGTCAGAAGGGAAGGAACCTGAAAAGAGAGACAGATTAAAGATATAGAGTAGCAAGGGCAGAAAAGAAGGGGTTATAGAAGAGCATAGGATGAAGAGAACAAGTTTTTGGTTTGGAAGAATTTAGCAGTGTAGAGAATTCATCCAGAGAAAGAGGTGGAAACACAGAGAGTTTATTAGTAGAAGGAACCAGTAGATTAGTGGTAGGGGGCAGATCAGGAGGAACAATTTCGGATCGAATAGTAGTAACTTTTGTTAGGAAGTAGTTGGCGAAGTCAGTGGGGGGAAATAATGAGAAGAGGGAGGAGAGGAAGGTTTTAGCAGTGTATTGAAGCAGGAAAACTAATGCTGTGGCCACCTCTCATTGGCGCAGATCAATGATTTATAGTAATTCTGTTTTGCCCTAGATAGGGCGTGTGAGAAGGATGAAATAACAAATTTGTAATGAATAAAATCGGCCCACTCCCTGGACTTTTTCCAGAGATATAAACACCACACATCCCAAAACAGCCAGAATCCTCTTTATTTGACCCATACATTTCAGCCCATAGAAACAGAGAGAGTGCTCTAATACTGTATGAGAAGAATCTAGATCGCTGAAAAAAATGTATTTGTTTGTCTTGCAGAGGAGGTATTGTACGTAGGAGAATGCAGCTTAGATACAAGTTAACTATTGTGGTTTTCATCTAGTGTCATGTCAGAGTAACCCAGGTAAATAGCACTTTCAGTATTTTTTGGATGCTTCCCAAGAACTCTGGGAAATCAAGACTTATTGTATATATTTTAATGGAATGCTCCATATTTCAAATTGAGACAAAGCATTTTGAAGTCAAGGAAAATAACAGTTCTAAACAGGTCTGTATTCAGCCTTACTTTTTCTGTTGGCACAGGTGGTATAAATGTATTCTGAAAATGCAATAATAGTGACTGAAAAGAAGGGAGAAGTTTGATCATTGTCATTCTTTCTTCCTTTGTAAGAGGTCAAGTATGAAAAATGGAACAATTTTTGGATTTCAAATAAATAAATAAAATGCATTCAAAGATATAGTGCTGTTAGTCTGTAGAATCAATATGTAGAGAGATCTTTGAGACTAACTGAAAGAAAGAAATTGGCAGCACGAACTTTGGTAGACTTCATTCTACTTCCTCAGAAGCATGCATGGATATCTTTACCCTTAATTATCTGAGATCTTGCTTACCTTAAGGAGACTCTCTCCCTATATAATTCTGCCTTTTTTAGTTACATCACTATCAAACTGAAGAAATTCAGACTTCTGAAAACTATAATAAAGCCATCTCAGTGGTTTCATTTTGTCCATGAAATTCTCTTTCCTCTGGAGTTTATGCCAACATAGGTCAGCTTTTCAGTGCCAGGTTAATCTGACTCCAATACGTATTTCTTGGCTTTATAGATAGATGTTCTGTATTGTGTCCAAACCTGGAATTATTTTACAAGGTGAGCAACATTTACATAGATGTTTTATTTAAAAAGTGTGAAATTAGTGGTCCCAAGCTCTGTTTTCATCTTTGAAAACTGACTGCTTCAGCAATAAAACAGAATGGCCACATAGTGTGCTCCACTATCATTTGAAAGCTCTTCTATTAAAAGAGAATTTATTTATCTGTTTATTCCATTTATATACTTCTTTTACCCAATGTGGGACACAAGGCAATTCACAAAGCTGTAACAAGGTCAGATAAAACCTTACAAGAAGAATTTAAACACAACTAAGTATTATAACTTCAAAACCAATAAAAATATAAAAAAAACATCCAAAAGCATAAGTCAAAAACAGCACTGAGTCCTCATAAAACAGATACTCATTAAAAGCCTGTTTGAACAAAAAAATCTTCTGTAAGCAGAGAAGGCGCCAGCATATCTACCTAATAAAGGAATGATCTTTTAAATGTATATTCAGAAATTGGAGCTCAGATAATTTAAATGATTATTGCACTGGGAGGAAGACAGCATTCACTTCTTCATTTCATTGTGGAGATGTTTGTTATAGCAAGAATTTACATTTGTTGAATTCATGTCCCATCTTGACTTTTGTGTGCAGCAGCAGACATTGATTTAGGAGATTATCACACAGCCAGGAGCTCTCTATAGAGCTATAGCCCCATTCGATTGAGCCTACTGATGGAGCTTGGTGAAAAGGCCAAGTCAACAGGGGTCCTTTACATAGGTGTTTAACAGGGGAGGTTTTGAGGGGGTAACCTACAGTCCTGTTTCAATGCTTGCTTAAGACTTCTCAATATGGAATGAAAGCCATTATTGGAATAATATAAACTGTGTAGAATATTTACCTAACTCTTATTTTATAGTATTAGCCTGGGTAGCATTATTTTATAGCATTAGCCTGAGTGAGAGAAGGATATTTTAAACCAACTAAAGTGATAGGATCTCCAACATTATTCCTGCTTACTTTAAGCTTGTGATTGTTAACCACAGAGGAAGACAAGTGCACATACAGTTTAATTTGTCTTTAAATGTGTTTTTTTAAATAAATGTATTGGTGTGGTCTTCATAAAAAAAGGGAAAGATAATGGGAAGATGAGGATGGTGGGGGGAAAACAAAGACAAAAATAGGATAAGGCAGTTGCAAAAATGAATTGAGACTTGCAGTACTAATACAAGGTGGCTTCCAAGAAGCTGAAAACATCATTAATTCTTCATTGAACAGTGCATTTTCATGAGTACTAATATCCCTTATAAAAAAAATTATTATATCAAATAATCAGATTAAAATTTAAACAGCCACCATTTAAATCAGAACTTCTTCAATGTGGGCTAACTTGTAGGAAATGGAGCACATCTCATCCTTCACACACACCCTGTCAAGAAACTGGCAACTGACACAGGGTTTCTATTTCTTGTGAGAGAGCAAAATGATTAGTGCTTAAAACAAACAAACAAGCAAACACAGCGTGTGCACAATTTGTGCAAGATGCTTTGAACAAAACTAGTCTCTTCTTTGCTTTGTAAAGGAAAGGGTGCACACACACACACACAGAGAGAGAAAGCATTTAGGGAGGAGAGTAATTATCAAAAACCACACAAACAATTCAGCCAATGCTCCTCCTTTTTTAAAGTCACTTTTTAAAAACAACCATAATTTGCATTAAAAGAGTCTGCACAGTTTGTGGAGATGGAAATACCTCATTACAAATGTATATTTATAAACCTTCTTCCAGTGGTATATTCAAGTCTTTTACTCCAAGTTTCAAGTCAAGACTCAAGTCTCTACCTTCAAGTCTGGAAGCCAACTTTAATAGGAAAAAAAAAAAAAGAAGTGAGGGGGTGGGTGGGTGAAGGCGGGCTTTCAATAACCAGAAAAACAATAAGGCTTGCACAAAGTTAGGTAAAAAAAAAATAAATCATCATAGACAATTTATAAGGCCTATTCAGTAGCCTGTGCCTTCTCTTTTGTTAAGAGCAGCAGGCAAGACTTGCTCCATAGCACGGGGTGTGTTTCTTAGAGGGGAACAGCAAACACATTATGGAATGGGCTTGAGGCAGGGGTCAACAGGAAGCAGAGGTGTTTTGTACAGCAAAAGTAAAGTACCACTTCCATCACATGAGCAGTAGGCAAAAAAAAAAAAAAAGTAAGATGTTCAAGCCAGGAAAGTTGAAGTGACGAGTGCAACTTAAGTTTGAGTCAATCAACCTGAGTCTACATCACTGCCCTCTTCCTCTCTCATGAGGTGAAGATAGAAGTTTTGAGATGTTTTGTTTTCTTGGACAAGAATGAGATATGCATGGATTTCCATACCAAATCAAGCAGACCTTTCCCAGGAGTTTATCAGATGAAAGGAATTTCTCTCTATTTCAAATGGAGCCAATTTGAATTCACGTAAATTCGCTAGTTTAGCGAATTTACGTGAATTCTAATTGCATTTAGAATGTGTTCAGAATGACTTCCCATTGCCCAAAAATGACTCCTCATTGCCCAAAATTGTGTGAGATACTCTAATACGCAATAAAATAAAACCCACGATTGCGTTCGCAATGATTTCCCTTTTGCCCGAAATTGCATGAGATACAGTCATACGCAATAATGTGAAACCCCATGATTGCGTTCGGATTGCCATTGGATTATACTTCCAATTTCCATCATCTGATAATGTCCCGAGTGTCATGCCAGTTTGTGGGAACTAGCTTTTGGAAACATCCCTTTTTTCAACTGCCATGGCTCTTGTTTGCAACCATTCACCTACCTATTGATATATACCTTATGTTATTCTGCTCCTAATTTGTTGGCCTGAATTTCTCTCCTAATTCCAGTCACATTTAGAATCTACCACACCAGCTGGGTTCAAATAGAAATTGCATAGGAGGAATTTGCACAAATTAGCATGTTGGCTAAAATTGATGATTGTCAGCTTTGAATTTCTTTTCTCCATTGTATATCAAGTTAACCAGTCTTGTAACTAAAAGAGATTAGAAATTAATAGATTATAAATCGAACACCTGTACATATGCTTTATTGTGTAACATGTTTGCTTACTTTTCAGGAATTCTTCTTAATACGTTCTGTCTCATAATTAATCTGCTTGTTCTATAGGTTCCAACAATACATTCAGAACAAATGAAATTCAAAGCACAGCTTATTTAATAAACAATTATCATTATGTAGAGAGCCAGCATGGTGTAGTGGTTTGAGTGTTGAGTGGCCATGGAAACCCACTGGGCTCTGCTCATCCCCTTCTAAGAATATGATATTGAAAAAGATGCAGAAGGCCAGCTGTAACTTGTCTCTGCTCTCTGCTGCTTGATCCACAGACTAGTGGGGAGAATGTGGGTTGGTGCTGGTGGAGGTTAGGTTGGATTGATTGGAGGCAGTAGCATCCCACACTGGGTTTCAGGGCTTCAGGGGGTGAGGCCTGAAAACATCTTTTTTAAGCTTGCAGAGGCATTTAGTGTTTGAAATTGCTGTTTTAATTGGTTTACAATTGGACTTTAGGATTGTTTTTATACTTCTTTTTAGGAGATTTAAAATAGTATTTTAATGTGTTTTTAAAATGCTTTAATCTTTGCATTGTTTTAAATGTTTTTTATTTGTTCATCTCCTTAGGGGCCTTTGTGGACTGAAAAGTGATGCAGAAATACTATAAATAAATATTAAGGAAGAGGGTAAGAGGCAGGATGTACAGAAAGACTGTGTTGTTAGTTGACCGGTACTTCATGGAAAGGCCTTTATAATATGTGGTTGGAAAAATTCGAGAAGCACATGGATTGCAGCTCTCTTGTACAATAGAGTCTAACCTGACTACCTGATGTAGCACAAGTGGGAAGTTACTACTAGAACAACCACTGGGCCCTGGTATGACAGCTCCGTCCACCTCCTATGAACTTATTCTTTCTCATATCTATGTTCATGTCAGTCAATATTTTCAACTATTTGGGGTATTGCATTACTGCACAGCCACATTTTCGGACCACATTGGCTATGAAAAAAAAAAGCTACATATGAGAGCAGTCCTACAGATGTCCCTATCGATTTTAGTATAATTACAGCAAATCTTTCCAAATGAGGTACCAGGGAGCTTAGGGAAAATAAGTAGTCCATAAAGTGATCCTTACAATTAATTGCCATTACTGCTTGGCTTTGAACTTCTTGTGATATCACACATTTGGGGAAAGGAAGCCTTTGATCTTCAGGGTTCTTTTTCCCCATTGTGTTTATCATCTGTTCATAATACAGTTTATTCTGTGACTATATGCAAAGGTGGGAGGGATATTACAAAATGAACCAAAATGCTATCTTTTCCCATCACAGATGTGGCTAAATCCCAACTTGTTTCCCCTTTAATATTCTGTATGAGTTAGTATTTGGCAAAATCCTTACTGCCTAAAAGATAACATTTTGCAATAGATTAACTGTAATTGTAGCTGGATTTAAAGATAAAAATAGCACTGGAACTACTTTTTTTTAGTGCCTCTACAAGAGTTGTTGGTCTCAAGTAGGTACTATCATGATGCAATGAAAACAGGGAAAATGGATGTTTTCCTACCAACACTAATTGTCTTGTTATCTCTTCTCCATTATTAATTCTTTCAAGTCTAGGCTTCAAAATAAGTTGCATCTATATGCATGGAGCAGGAATTTGTTCACTATGCATTTCAATACAAACCTACCTAATTTATTGTTTCTTGAACTAATACATAAACCAAAGTACAGCTGTCCTTTGTTTATCTACTTCTAATATTTTGATGTCAAGCATCTCTTTGAAAGCTTGAAAAGCTTTTGTGAGAACCATCCAAGAAAGATATTTAGTCAAGGAAAATAGAAGGGAAAATAAAAATATATGAAGAAATTAGCAAAATTCTGCAGATATTCTGCAGGCTACTAGTCTTCAATTTTAGAGGGTAGCACTGAGACTTCTTTTCTGGTGAGCCTTTTATCAGAAAGTTACTCTTTGAAAGTTGTTATATAACTTGATACAATATACGAGTACATTCCTTTTCCCACTACCATTACAGTTGTTGTTGTTGTTGTTGTTGTTGTGATATTGCTTTTTCGCCAGTTTGGGATTTACACTGCTTTTCAACAGTTAAAATAGGCATAGTTTAAAATTCACAGTATATGAAATTTGAAAGGCAATTAAACTATGATACAATTAAAACCAGTTAAATGCATAAACCATTTAAGCAACAACAACAACAGTAAAATATCGGCATATTATAGAAAATATTATTTCTCAAAAGCCTGCCAGAATCATCCAGAGAATGATACCCAGAGAAGGCTTTACAGCAATTGTTTATCAAGGCCTCTAGTGTGAAAAGACAACTTTTTCAATTTAAGAATAACATTTTTGGACTATTTGATGCATTTGCACATAAGATCAATATATAATGAACAGACACTGACACATTGTGAGTCAGGTAACAGGTTGTGAATATCCTTGTTGTCATGGGATTTTGGAGACCCTCTAATTTTAAGGATAAACTGGTTCATAAAGACTTTCACAAAAAAGTCTGTCACACATCAATATTGTCAGGGCATTACACATATGGCAGATGCTCCTGTTACCCCCAAAGCATGAATACAAAACAGTTTACTCATCCCATTACTCGAAAGGTTTATAAATTAAGTTCCTTTTCAATTTGTCAGACAAAGGAGCTGAATATATAATAGTTTGTCCCTGCAATAAACTGTATATTGGACAGGCACATAGGGGCTTTCTAGACCGCCCAAAAGGGGTGGTCTGTACTTTCCCCTTTTAGTGGCGGGATTTTACTGCACGGGCAGCCCCAGAGGCCTCATCCCGCTGCTTGTGGAGGCCACGGGGAAGCGGCAAACTTCCGGTTCCCCATGGCCTCCAAGCGGGGTGCAGCAGGAGCTCTGGTGCCCACTGCACCCCACTTCCTTCGGTGGGGCTGAAGGGAGGAGGGGGCCGCCACTGCAGCCCCTTTCTCCCTGGATCTTTGCTGTGGCCATTTAAAGGCCACGGCAAGGATCCACCACAAAAAGGAGCTCCCTTTGGAGCTCCTTTTTTGCACTGCAGGAAGGGCGCGATTGGTGCCCTCCCACGGTGCAAAAGCGTCATTATGTATGCAGCGAATCTAAATGCTGCCCACATGATGACGCTGTCATAATGCATCCGAATGGACGCTGCCATTTAAAAATGGCGGTACCCATACGCTTTAGGGTTAGGGAGGGTGTAGTCGCTGCGCCCTCCCTAATCCTAAAAACGCCCTTTTAAACCCTAGATGCGCCACTTTTGGTGCATCTAGATCAGCCCATAGAAATCAGAAGACAAGATTGAATGAGCATAAGAGTAGAATAAGGACTGAGGCGTATGACACACCATTGTATGAACTATTGTTTGTTTGTTAAGAAACATAATGTGGATAATTTCAAATCTGTGTGACAGACGTACTTCAAATTCCCTGGGGCCTTAATTCAAGTATTGTTCTTTCAAGGAGGGAAGCAATTTCATTTCACAGGTTAGGTTCTACAGTCCCACATGGTCCCAAGGAACAATTAAGTCTCAGCTGTTTTCTGTTCCTCTGATGAGCCATCTCATTTCTTGGGCTATTTAAATTCCTTTCAGTCAAGACACCAAACACAATGTTTCCAGGTTGTCTCTCTGATTGTAAGTGTGCAATCAATTGTTAATGTTTGTTGTTTGTTGTTTTATCAGTTAATGTTAATGTTTGTTGTTTTAATGCTAGGGAACTCTTGGAACGGTAGCTGTGTGAGACATTTAACCTTCTCTGTCACAGCACTCTGGTGCCACAATAAACTACAATTCCCGGGATTCCCTTGCAGCCTCAGACTGGATTATTTCTGCAATGCGTTTTGTGTGTTAGTCCTGGTGCCTTGAGCTGCAGTACAGATTTTTATCCTGCTACTCCTTTTACCACTGAGCAATATTTATTCACCCATATAACCTTCACTCTTGCTATACCATATTGGCATTGACAGTGTGTGAAAGAGGTGGAGACCACCCAAATCCTTGGAGCTTATGCTGCCTTTGCTGTTTCTGAATGAATTATACCTTGTGACCTGATGCCTGAAAATTCATGGTGTGCAAACCAAGCACTTGGGAGGGTACCTGTGCTCTGCTGATAGTTTAGGGACAAGCTCAGATGCTGATTAATGAGTGAATATTTACAGATCCACATTACCCTCCAGAAGCTGATTAGAAGGTCTCTGATTCACCATAAAACCTGCTTGAGAGCAACTTGTATGTAATTGTGACCTATCTAGTGGAGCCAAGATCAGCTAATGAGCCTTAAGATATTATTCATTGGTTGGAGTGCCCAGTTAGAGTTCATTAAAAGCATTTATGCTCTGCCAAAAAATATTGTTATCGTCATAAGCATCCCTTTGCAGAATTATTGCAGTGTCTCTGCAAACGGCATGCAGCTCTTGGGGTCTAATTTTAGCTTTTAATTCATTTTTTTTTAATGTGTGTGTTTTCCCTCCCTTCTTTTTGATATTATTTGACAAAAAGTCTTCAGGCCAAAATGCTTGAAGCAGCACAAGCATATAAACATAAGGAAGTGATAGACTACTGAAAATTGTTCTTGTATCTGGTTTTCTGTAGAACGCTAGGTCAAGGATACGTAGATGGAAGTTAATTGAAAGGAAGAAGTACATCATAACCCCAACCACAATAAATTAACCATCCATTAACTATTCAGCAGAGATGATTCCACAAAAGCACTGCAAGGAGAAATCAAGGGACATTTTGTAATATCTGCATTTGTATGTGTCAGTTATGAGAAAAAGTAATAGAATTTTAAAATGGAATATAAGATGGTACTTGATTACTACTGCAACGTTGTTATTGTTTAGCTTTGTAGATAAAAATGTTATTTAATTTGTTGAATGTATGGAATAAATACGTTGCGCTTGGATATCTAGAAAACACAGTCAACCATATTTAAAAGGCATTTTGAAAGGTCAAAGTTGAAGGACAACATGCAGCCTTGTTATAGTTTCTCCTTTTCCGGCAATGGTGGTGTTTGTTATAAGTATTAGAGCAGCAAGTACTTCTTGTTGCAGTCTTAACTGACCCTCAGAGTGCAAAACAAAAACATACATATAAATAAAAAAAGAATATCATTTATAAGACATACAATAAGGGAGGGACAACTCCCTACCCAGGGAGATCAGAATGGCTCCCTCCTTGTTGGCCTTCCGCAGGCAGATTAAAAACTTCTTATGCAAGCAGGCTTTTTAAAACAATGTCCTTAAAGGACTAGGCTGTTGTATCATTTTAAATGTTTTAAATTTTTATCTTTTTAACTGCATTTTTATTCTTTTAATAATTAATCTATTTTAACATTCTAACAATTTAATGCTCTTTTAAGGTATCACTTTTCTATGTTTTTAATGTTATTGTTTTTAAATGTTGTGAAGCCGCTCTGAGTCCCAGTTCTGGGAAAAGAGCAGGATATAAATATATATAATATAATAATAGCCAAACCCACAGAGACCCATAGAATGCAAAAAAAAAAAAAAAAAAAAAAAAAAATCTGCAAAGGGTATGTTCAGCTGAACATTCAGCAGAACAAAAACAGTTTCCATGATCAGAAACCCTACTTTGTTATGGTTTTCCATCTGTAAGCACAGTCAGAGGGATGCAATTAGGATATTTTTTGGAGACCAACCATGAAATAGTGAGACCAGACACAATTAAATGAGTTAAATAAGGTCCACTTTATTGACGTATCCTCTATTTAATTGAATTTGGACTTGGGGATAAGCAAATCCGAAGAAAGGAGCAATTGATGCAGGTCCTGGCATCAACATGTGACCAGCCTTCCCTTGGGCAAAACACCAGACCTCAGGGGCAATACAAAATCCATTGGTTGCTGCCCAGTCATCTACTGGAAGGCAAACCTAGGGGGCTCCCTCATAAGTAACATGTTTTCAAGAAAGCCAACCCCCAGGTCAGCTCCAAGGGCAAATTCTTTCTCCATCCCTCCCCCCCCCCGCCCCTTCCAGGTCTCCTAACATGTAGAGGCAGTTCTGGCACAAACCCTTCACCAAAACGGTGCCATGATGTACATCAATCTAATAAATTCTCTGCCTCCAAAACATACAGTGAGAATCTGTTTTAGATACCACCCAATTCTCCAAGTCCTGTCAGATACAGTGTGAGGTAGGAAAAAATAAATAAAGGGGGAAAAAATTCCTACCCTGATCCAAAGTAACCAGCTTAGTTCACATTGTACTGATGTTGGGTGGGTGGGTCATAGCAAGAAGAGCAAAGAGGACACAGAAATGGCTGCAGGGCATTAAATATCCTGAATCCGTTCCTTTCACATGACCAATGCTTCATACCAGATGCCAAGCGCAGGGGATTCTGGCCTCTGCTCATGGAGGCCATCAAGCACTCCCCCTCCATGCAACATCTTTAGCCGCACGGCCAGGGGCGCTCATAATAGACATATGCATGGAGATGTTATGGGGAGAGTTTTCATGCAGGCCATATGCCTCCCCATGGGCAGGTAGAAGCTTGCACAGGGCTACACGTCTGGAGTGCTAGCTTTAGTACTGGAGGAATGCCACTGAATGCCTTAATGTCAGGATTCATTTTGTTGTATGTCTTCCTTTGGCAGGGTAGCCTTACAGTGACATTGGTATTCTATTTTATAATATATATTATGGTTGTGTGATATGTGGAGGAGGCAACCAGGCACAGTTGGGGCCAGGAAAATGCACACACAAGGAAAAGGATGAAAGGGCAAAGCAACTACATTAGCGGCGATTATACTTCAACTTTAAAGTGATAACTTTGCCTGATTTCAACCTAAAAATACTGTCAGATGTCTTATTCAAATCCTTCAAAGCCTGATTCATCTCAGTGGTCCTGTGAGAGAAAGTACCAGATAGTTGCCACTGCCACCATATCATCCAGGCATTCAAAAGGGAAGAAGCAGTGCTGTGGTGGAGAAGGAGTTGGTGCTTCTTTCAGGTACTCTTAGGGCAAAATAAGCTTTTGCTTTCTGTTAACTCTACTCAGAGGAAGGCTGGTTCCTTTTTCTTATAAGAGTTAAAGCACAGTATTTACTTTGACACATGGATATGTCAATCTGCATTTTGGGGTGTGTGTGTTAATTTTTTGACTAAAACTTTTAGACTTTTACATGAGAATATACAGTAACAACTGTGTCAGTCTGCTAAACTATTGAACTACAAAGTTCAAAGCATCCAATCATGTACAGCAAAACACAAGCATAATAAACTACTTTTGCTTCTTTCCTGGGACCACAGACACAGGGTTTCTAGAAAGTCAGAATAAATAGCATGACAGCTTGTTATGTTGGCGTGGTCTAGCAATATAGTCAATATCTTCATTACCATCCATAGTATATATCAAAGTTTTAACCCCCACCCTACCCACAAAAATATCCCTGGAATCATGGGCCTGATCATGTGGTACTTATGATATTGTTAATAGCACTGGAACAAGAAATCAATGGTTGTTGGTCATAAGTGAATGTTATCTCAAAATATTCTAAGAGGAATAAATCAGTCCCCTGCATTCATAATACTATATTTTAATTTTGCTTTAGAACCATTAATATAGTGTGGTATAGCATTTAATTTAACCTTTCCACATTGATAGAGAGGTAACAAAGATCATAATGAGTGCTTGAAAGTATGTGGATATGAGTTTCCATTCTTTTTAATGATCTGGTCACAATAGGTATTTTAAGCCAGATGTAAAACATCTCAAAAACACTCATTTAAATTGACTGGATGCTTGTGTGTGTGCAGTACAGGTTGCTACTGGACTCTTTCAGGCATTGTATCTTTCTAACAGACAATAAAATATATTGGATAGAATCAATCCTTTTTCTGCCCTTAAGATTTCAAGTTTTGCATAGTAGGAAAAATCTATATCAGCTGTTAGAACAAAATGGCCACAATAGTTGTAATGGTGTTATTTCAGAAGCTTAAACAAAAATCAATTTTCCCTCTGTCACACATGCAAGCCAGGTGTATAATTCACCTTCCTATATAACTATTACTATTCTAAAGTGATGTATGATAATATGCACAAAATTTAACCCACTACTCCATTCTGTTCTCTAATAGCTTCGCTTTGGCCTTGTTCACTCTTTGAGATTCTTTCTTCTAAGGCCAAGGGTCTTAGAATTGTATTTCCTGCTCCACAGGTTGCACAGATGAATTCTTTCCTCATTGTGAAAATTAATGTTCTGCTATCTGATCCTAAAAGATGCATCTAGTCAGCACAGTGTTGTACAACATAAATAAATATATCCAAGAAATGGTTGGTGCTGTATAGTAGAAAATACAGTGGCCCTTTGGTGTCCACTGGGGTTGTGTTCCAGTATTCTCAGTGGATACCAAAATCCATGGATACTCAAGTAAAATGAAGTCCTTTATATAAAATGGCAAAACCAGATTTGCTTTTGGAATTTATATATTTTTGAATATTTTCAAGTCATGGATGGTTGAATCCATCGATTAAGAATCTGTGGATACAGAGGGCCAACTGTAGTCCAGTCATACCACATAGAGGAGGGGGGTACACCACATACATTAACCCCAAATCATATGGGTTGTATCTAACAAGATATTGAATACAATATATAGTCCAGTGATGTACCCAAGTCAGGGCTATCAAGGTTGAAGCCCTAGGGCTTTAATTAGCAGGGATAATGATATAATGTTCCATCTACTTCACACCCTGGATTTTCTGTTCCATCTGATTTTAGCTGTAATCTTCACAGTAGCTAGTAGGGCAAATGGATACTCCAAGCCTCAGCATACTGTTATAAACTACAATTGGCCCTCCATATTTGTGGCTTTCACTTTTGCAGATTTGATAATTTGCTCTTTTGATTAATATGTTCTCTCTAGGAATCTCTAGGTCCCCTAGTGCACCTCTGCCAGACATTGACCATAGAGTTCTGCTGGAGAACCTAGACGTTCCTAGAGGAAATACTTTGCTAGGCATTTGTAGCTCCTCCAGCATGATTCTGGCAGATGTTGACCACAGAGCTGCATTTTAGGACCTGGACATTCCTATAGAGCTGTTCTCTCAGGTAAAAAGAGTAGTATTTATTTATTTATTTATTTGCAGTTTCCCCACATTCATGGGGGTCCTTTACCTCTATGCACAGGGAATGTGGAGGGTGATTGTATCTTTGTTGTAATCCTGTGTCTGGAAAAGTAAGTGGCCTGGATTTTAATGGGAAGGAAAAGGCACTGAGACTGAGAGTTGAGACTCTCCTTTGATGGTGTATTAAGAGATCTTAACATGAATGCCTGCATTTTTTTAAAAAAAAAAATCTTCATATATTGCCATAGGGACTGTCACAATGAGGGCCAAGACTTCAAAAATTTCCACTATACAGGTTGTGTGGAATCGTATTTTCATGCCTCAGTCGCTGCCATTATATTAGGTCTGTCTATGGCAAGCTAGCTGTATTCCTGTAGCTTCATTGAAAATAGTCATAGATTTTTAATGTTGCCAAATAGGTGAATAACCAAAGTTCTAGGGTTAAGCAGAAGCTGGATTGTTTTTTGTGGATTTTTCAGGCTATGTGGCCATGTTCTAGAAGAGTTTATTCCTGATGTTTCACCAGCATCTGTGGCTGGCATCTTCAGAGAATGCTGGCATGGAAGAGAGTGTTGGATTTTGATGGGCATGGAAACGAAGCTGGATTATCTCAAACCCTATATGGTCCAAGACACTATTCACCCATGGGCAAAACAAGTAGAGGCTCATAAATAAGACACACATACAAATGCCCATATGTCCTGCCTGGTAATTGGCACACAGAAACACACTGCCAGTTTTACGTGAAGGAATATATATTGACCACAATAAATTAATTTTCCATGAATTTATCCAACCCCCTTTAAAGTCATTCAAGTCACTTCATCTTCTGTTTGTGAATTCCACGCTTTAGCTATGTCCTGTATGAAGAAATTCTTTCTGTTATCTTGAATCTCTAACCATTCAGCTTCAGTAGATGACACCAGGTTCAATATTATAAGAAAATCTACTTTTTTCACAGTATGTATAACTTTATTCGTTTTTACAATGTCTCCCCTTATTCACCTTTTTTATATACCCAAACAGTTGAAAACATTGAAATATTTCCTTATCTTAGGGCTATTCTAAACTCTGTTTTTGTTACAGTGTTTCCCCCAGAATAAGACAGTGTTTTATATTAATTTTTGCTCCCAAAGAAGCGCTAGGTCTTATTTTAGGGAATGTCTTATTTTTTCATGAAGAAGAATTCACATTTATTGTTGAACAAAAAAATGAACATTTATTATATACTGTATGTATATTTATATACAAAAAACTTTGCTAAGTCTTACTTTCAGGGGAGGCCTTATATTTAGCAATTCAGCCAAACTTCTACTAGGTCTTATTTTATGGGAAACAGGGTAAGTACTTCAATTCATTTCCAAGTCTGAGCAAACAGTAATCTTGCTGCAGTTACCATGCATCAACGGAGTAATCCATATTTATTATACAGTTCTCTATCCAAAATACCCATCAAAAACATTTCTACCTTTAAATATTTTTGAATTAACATATAAATTTTCAGTCACAATTCTGTTGTGACTAGAGATACTTTGGAAGCTCTTCACAATACAACCCCATAACTAAACCCACCTCAGCAGTCACCCCATTGCCATGTCATCAGTGAACAGGTGAAACTTAATATGTCTTCCTTCTCCCTCTTTGGAGATAGAGTTAATGGAGAGCAGATCTCCATGTGCAGCCTGTCTGTTAACAAGCATGAGGCTTCAAGCACAAGCACCGGAGACCAGAAATAATATGTTCCTTTTCAAACAACAAGAAGTCTATATGTCCATGAGTCTTTTAATAAACTGGCTTTAGATTTCATAAAGATTCCATTAACTACAAAGTGGGGATAAAGTGAAACTATGCATTGTAAAGACCGCATGTATTGGCAATATAACAATGCAAATGAGAGTGAGCTTTCCATCTTATGTTTTGATCTTATTCTTCATATTTTGATATAATTCCCAGATTTTACAGTTAAAAACCATTAGCGTGCTTTTAATTACTATTGTACTTTTTATATGCATGCAAAAGAAATGTTAAGACAACTAAGTTAATCTGAGCTAAAATACATTGTTTAGAGAAAGAAGTATTTTTTTAAAAAATTGTTGTTACATTTGTATAATTAATGATGAATATTTCTATTCAGCTTTAAAAGGTTATGATTACAGGCTTGTGCAGTTAAGCTTATTGTACACAGTGGGAAAGAGGATGTAGTCAACTGAGAGCATTAGTGAGCTGATCAGAGCTTTAGATGATCATTAGGGCTATGCTAGGGAGAAGGCTACTGGCACATTTCCAACCCCCCCCCAAAATATCATGCAGTTTCATACAGTGGATTAAATCATCCTCACAATTAGTTCTGTGATCTCCCATAAACTTTGAACTTTCTTTTCTTGAGCATCTCTCTCCATGACTTCTAGAAATTTTCATTTCAAGCAGTCAGGTGGATCCAACTGGGGACATAAATGTTCCTTCCATCTGTGGAAATCATTTAATTGAACAGATGAAATAGTGGAAGAAGAGGAGATAATTTTGCTGATTCTTTTCTTCCCCTGCAGCTCAACTTTTGAAACTGTTCTGGAGGGCCCCAATTACAGGGTTTTAAAGGGTACAAGAGCAGTCATAGGGATGGGTAAGCAGCAAAAGTTGCCTTCTCATTTCCACCAACAGGAATGTCCTTTAAGCATAATCCCACTAAGTGCAGGTTTCCACTGGTGACAGCAAAGTCTAGACCCAAACTATTTGTCTTCAAAGAAAAATTTTTGATAGGGCATGACAGCTTGCTGTTCGAAAATGGCAAGAAAAAAAAAACTGGTTTCCCAAACCCTTTCAGGTGTTTAAAGGCACTATTTGGATGCTGTTGTGGTATGTCATTTATTTATTTTCATTGCCTGCAGCAGTTTTATATAACAGTGCATACCAATTTTTGCCGGAGTTGCTACATTGTGTGTTAGACATCAAAATAACCCGAGGCCATGTAATGTTCAGAAAATACTTAGTTTCAAACACTGAGTTCCAACTTCAGTTTCAGCATTCATATTTATAGTTTTGTTTATTACATTGTCTGTGACAATGAGTTGTTTGGGAGAGATACAGAGAAAGTATTCCATCCAGCTGTGCATTACAGTTTGGGGCAACAGCGCTGTTAACAGTTCTGGTTAAATGTGCATATCCTTACCACTATTTAATCAAGAGGCAGGATGAATATGTATTCTCCTCATGTGTTTTCTGGCTGGTTGTTTATAACTGCCTGTGTTCTACTTCTCCATGTGAAATAGAGATGGAAAAATATTTGGTTTTGGTTTTGATTTTCAGGAAACACTCAAAAGAAGAGTCTTGGCCTGGCAAGAATTTTGACAGTTTGGGACTTAGTGTGTACAACATTTCAACTTTTTTTTTTTCAAAAACATAATTTTCTGCACCTAAAATTATATTTCTGTTACTTTCTGCAAAGAAAATGATGGTTCCTAGGCATGTTAGTGATATCTGCACCAAAGCAAAAAAAAAGGGCAAATTTTGAACAAAATGTTGCATACTAAACTATGACTAGTGTTTGGAACATACAATTTTCACTAACTTTCTCACATAGGGGAAAATGCTAAAATTGCTCATTGCTTCCTTTGAGAATGAAATTACTGAAGAATTACATCCTTAGTGTGGCAGCAAAAGTGTTATAGCCTTTGGTACAATTAGTTCAAACTGAGATTTAAGTCTGTATGACTGAGAATTCTCCTTCATTACAAATAAATATATTAAAAACTCCAGTCCTTGCCCAATAGAAATATGTCAGGAAAATTATTTTCCATCTAGGAACTAGCTTTCTATGTAGAGATGAAACTTTCAATGGAAGAATTTTAAATCATTTGTGCCAAGCTATAGTTTGGATTGACCAGGCACTGGTTTAGTAGCACTGTGAGAAATAGTTTTCCAAGTATAGTCCAGAATTACTATATAGTATTGCTTTTCTAATTAATGTAGCTACCAAAAAAGATCAAACAGCCCTCCATGTTTATTTATAAAAACATAAAGCTTCAGTAAGCATCACGCTCATAGATGTACACCTATAGCTATCAGCTCAGGTAAGAATTATCCTTATTTTTGGTTTGTTTGTTATTTAGCAGCATACAGTCAATTTCAGCAAGATAGATTTAATACAAAGTTCCAGGTATGATTGATTTTTCATCAGGGGAAGGGGGAACACAGTGTTGAGTAATCTTCTTACTGTGAATTTGAGATAGACTGAAATAAATATTTCAGCTTTGTTCTTTAGGGGACTGTTCTGTTACATCTGATCTTCCTGGCTAAATAAATGTTGGCTGTGGTCCCACAATTAACCATGAAATGCTCCGTAGTCAGATCCTTGTGGCTTTTCTATGGCTTGTTCCATATTTGATAGCCTTTAAAATGAATCCTCAGTAATTTCAGTGGGAGAATTTAACACAAGACTAAGCATAGTTACTCAGAGATAACCTCATGGAGTTCAGAAGAGTTTACCTATATTGAAGAGTGTAGCTCTGGAAGTTCAGCTAAAGGAACGGTCTATTTATCTAAACCTTATGTATTAAATTTACTGGATAAATCCATCCATCATCAGACACTTCAGAATTTCATTTATTCATTAGTGGATACTAAAGGCCACAAAACCTAAATACATTTCCAGTGTACAGTGCAAGTCTCAATGAATTGAAAGGACCTAGTGCTGAGCAAAAATGCTTAAGCTTAAGGCACAAGTTTGACTCTGTTGTATGATCCCTGTTTCCCCAAATCCCCAAAGCAACTGTTTTTAGAAACAGTTTAAAAAGAATGGGCTGCCTCTTGAGTGCAAATGAGAACTTCTGCAATTTACTTGATGTTTCTTTATAAAAAGAAATAGTTGAAATATAGGACCAGCTGTTAAGCAGCTACTGAATGAACTTGTTAACATCAAGTAAAACTGGAGGATTTCTTTTTCTAATTGGGTGAAAGAATTAACACAATTTTGAGGGCAGAGATGATTAAAAATTGATTTGTAATTATGAGATTTCTAATGAGTAAGCAGTGATGAATTGCTTCCCAGGGATAGATGCTGAGGATCCCCCCCCCCCAATAAAATGTTGTTTGTTTCCTTGTCTGCAGTAGAATAAGTACAAATATGAAGCATTTTTTTTTAAAAAAAAAAGGTTCCTCATTTTTGTTTTTGCTGAAAAAGCAGATATATTTCCACTCCTGCTTAAAAGAAGTCATTTGGTGGAAGTTTAACGGTCACAGCTCTGTTTTAATGCACAGACATATTTCTGAAATGAAATATAGGAATGCATTTTTATAGTCCATTACAAAACATTACTTCAGATACAATTGCTTGTATGTAAATAGTCTTAACATTTTAGCTGCTTAAAGAATTGTCCTTTCTGTATACTCTTTTTATATTTGAAGTTACAACACTGATCTGGGAATTATTTTTATTTGTTCTTTGCGAACCATCTGTCTATTTTTAAGTGTTAAAAGAGACATCAGTAACAATAATGGGGGAAAATGTTACTTCCTTGGCCCATTTCATCATTGCTTTTTGAACTCCCTACAGTTTTCCATTGCTGACTGTAGATGCAGAGATGGTACATAGTCAGCCACTTCTCTACTGTTTCTCTTAGTTTTATTCCTTTCTGTACTCTCAAAAAATGTTCTGTAGATAAAAGGGAACTGGAGTATAGAGGTTTACAAAATAAAAAAGCTTCCTCTCCTTCACTCTCCACAAACAATGCTGTATATGGTGACGTAGTACGGTTCCAAAGGACACTGTACAGGGCCATGAGAAACCCACCTTTTTCCATATAATGTCCCTATGAATGACTCTAGCCCTTGTCTGTTTAACTGGACTGAATATTATTAACCATAATATGAAGTGACATGTCTATGGTGTTATCATTTTTGTAAACCGCTTTGATCCTTTGGAAAGGCGGTATATAAATAAATTATTATTATTATTATTATTATTATTATTATTATCATCATCATGATTGTTCAGGACATAAACTAGTAAAAATGACTGCAGAATGGATACCACTTCTCTGCGATGCAAAATATATGTCCTTTGGTGAGGCAAATGGTGGGACAATTTAGCTCAAATGTACTAACAGAAGCAAATTTCCAGGGTACTCAAATATACTAACAGAAGCAACTTGCCTATGCTACCAGGAGAACCAAGAATGCTTAAAACTCTGGTCATTTACTCTGAATAATGGAGTGCCCCCATGAGAAAGGAATAATTTTGTTTTATAATATTAAATAATTATGATATACTCCAGTAAAGACGAAATAAGGAAAGAAAATAGTGAAGATGAGGTGAGTTATGTGATGACCACGTATGCTTTTGGCTTTAAAATATGAGGTGGAAAGGAGAAAGTAACAGCAAAAATAAGGAAAAGGTAAAAAAATACAGGTTTAAGCAAGGTGATGATTACCTATCATATTACCTATTACCGATACACATTCAGGCATTGATTGGGAGTGCTAAACATAAGTTAGAAAACTAATAGGAGGCTAGTGAGGGACAGTGGACATTCTTGAGGCTTAGGAAGGGAAGGAGAAGCTTTCAGCTGAAAGATGAATTCAGGGAAATTATGCTAGGGAAGGAACAGACACTGGATAAGAAGAGATAGTGTAGCAGTTGTTGTTTTTTGCCTGTTGTGCAGTTTAAATGCAGCTTTCTGGAACCACCAGTTTGTTTCCCAAACTACTTGCGCCAAGTGTAATTTAACTAACAAGCCTATTTCAGCCATGCTTCTTCTTGGGTTTTCAGGAGCGGTTTACAGTGCTTTGTGTACTGTATATTTTCCTTTCAAGGATTCTAGCCAGTTGGTAGATAATAGTGATGCTTGATTACGCATTAGGGCTGCCAGGTGTCCTACATTATATTGGTTGTCTCTTATTTGAATTTTGGAAAGCATTCCCTTGTAAGAATGGCAGGTGTCCCTTATTATAAAAATGCCCCTGTCTGAAGGTTGGAAAGCTTTTCTTTTTATATATGAACAGGATGTCCAAAAATAAAAATAAAATCCTTTGTTTCCTTGTTTGTTTGGGGCTTCCCTAAAGACTGAAATATGTGCATTATATAATTTATTATGGTGAACAATATGCTGGTTTTACAGAGAAGTACATGCCTAAGTTAACTGAATTTAATACTTCCATTTGGTATTTTGGTAGGAAAACAAATTTGGTATCAGCTGCTCCCTGAGCGTCAGTCCTGCATGTCATAAATTTTGACAGTCCCATTGAGTATTCCTTGATTAAGAAAATCCTATGAAAGAAATTCATGGGATTGCCATAAGTTTACAGGTGACTTGAAGGCACATATAGGGTAAAGACAGATGCAGCTATTTAGAAAATCTGGAAATGCTATTAGGTAGAGATGCACACAGGGCATTTATGAACTCCAGAGGTCCTGTACCATGCTATCTGGGAGGAGACCATGTTAGGCATTGAGGCTCAACTATGAAATGTACAGATGTGCACAAAAGGAAACCAGGAATCATGGGCATAATTGTCTGCAGCTGAAGGCTGGAACAGCAGACAGTGTTCAAGGTCAGATATGTGCTTGGTTGCACGTAAGCCTGGGTAACATCAAAAGTCTTCCTGAGTGAAGGGACAACATTGTTGGTGGCACAAGGAAAGAGTCACCAAAAGAGGAGGGGTTTGTGACCGCATGGCACAGATCTATAAATAGCCTGCACACTGCAGTGTGGGTTGTTGGGTAGTTGGAGTGGATAGATGGTTGGAGAGTTTTGTTGGACGGGCGTGTATATATTTGTAAATACAGCAACTTTAAGAATAAATACCTCTGAGGAGAGATTTGGCTCCAGTCTGTTTCATCCGCAGCGGGCAGGAGGAATTCCTGATAAAGCCGAACAGCTCCAAGGTCGCCGGTAGTTCCAAAGGCATCGGAGATTGCTTTACCTGTGCATCTGCTTGTTTACATCAACAAGGGTTACGGGCCCAGCACGTTATCTGATAAGGCATCTCCGTTTGTGCTGAAGAGTTCAACTGGCTGTGTGAGAGAGGTACTTTGTTGCTGTGATGTGCTGTCAGTGCCGGAAGGCTGGATGGTAAGATTTTTGGACTGTTGTCTGTGTCTTATCACAATTGACAGTAGAAGCTGGGAAAACTGCCAGGACTCTATCTTTACACTGCTTAATGATGGAGGCAGCTAAATTTCCCAAACTAGACGAAACTAATTATGCAGCTTGGAGTTCCTATTGTGAGGCTTTGCTGGTCAGAGAAGGACTGTGGGATGTTGTTGAGAGAGGACCCACAGCAGATACTCTTGACCGAGATAAGAGAGCAAGAGCTACAATTTTGCTTACAATCACGCCGTCGCAGATCAACCATGTCCGGGAGAAAAGAACCTCAAAGGCAGTTTGGGATGCTTTGAGGGAGATTCACCAATCTAAAACAGCTCTGTCAAGAATGATTTGGTGTAGGAGACTGTATGCCTGCAAAATGCAGAAAGGACAATCGCCAGAGAAGCATCTGGAGATCATGGCTGATTTGTTCAGCCAGGTGCAGATGTTCAGCCAGGTTCAGCCAGGTGTCGTCCTTGCATCTGAGCAGAAAGCATACATCCTGCTTGGGAGTCTTTCTGATGATTTTGAGAATATTCTGTGGAGTCTTCAGTGTTTTGATGAATCACAGATTACTGCGGAGCTGGTGGCTGCACGTGTCTTGGAAGAGAGCCAACGTCGGCAGTACGAGGCAGGGCTCCAGAAGCAGCATGCAGTACCAAGACAAACACACCCAACCGAGGCTTTCAAGGAGCTGCAACTGGAGAAGGCAGCTGTGTCCAGGGAGAGAAAGTGTTTCCACTGTGGGAAGCCAGGCCATCTCAAGAAGGACTGTAGAAAGCTGGCAGCAGCAAGGAAACAACAGCCTAAAGATCCTGTGAGCAGGAAAGGTGTTGTTGCTGTGGTAAAGAACAATGACTATAAAGCCCATCAGGCTGTAGACCCCATTTGGTTGTTAGATTCCAGAGCATCGTCGCATATGATTAATTGTGATAGGCTCCTGAAAGATAAGGTGCCATCTAATGTACATTCAGTTGCTTTGGCTGATGGTGCATCAAGGGAGGCAAAAGTGATGGGAACTGTGTTCATCCCAAGTTTTGGAAAGGACTTTTCAAATGTTTTGTGTGTTCCTAAGTTGCAAAACTGTTTGGTTAGTGTGTCTGAATTAACCACCAGTGGGTATGCATTGAGTTTCAAAGGGGATGATTGTACTATTAGCATAAATGACCAAGTTTGTGCTAAAGCAATCAAAAGAGACAAAATGTACTATATGGTTGACAAGGCAGAATGTTCAGTAGTCAACAATGTGCCTTTGCACTTAGACTGTGCTCATTACTACCATAGAGTCATGGGACATACAAGCTTCACAAGTTTGGGGAAGCTGGGGGAAGTGTGTCCAGAATTTAAAATGTCCACTTGTTCAAACCACCTGGATTGTTCAGTTTGCAGCAGGATAAAGCTGAAGGCTTTTCCTGTGGCCAAACGCAGCAAATGCACCACACAAAGACCTTTTCAGGTTGTGCATGCTGATTTGGCTGGTCCTTTGGTCAAAACTATGGGCAAAAATCAGTACTTCATGGTCATTGTGGATCGTCACACACGGTTTTCGTATGTGATGCTCATGAAGGAAAAGAGTGAAGCTGCCGAACACATCAAAAATTGGGTCAATATGATTGAAAGGGAGTTTGAATACAAAGTAGGATCTTTGGTTACAGATAGAGGTGGAGAATTCCTATCTAATAACCTGAAAAATTGGTTGAGGAGGAAAGGGATCCGCCACAACACGACGAACGCGGCCGTTCCCCAGGAGAATGGCTTAGCGGAGAGACACATTGGAGTCTTAAAGCAAATAAAAGATTGCATGATGCTCGATGCAGAAGCACCAAAGCAGCTTTGGGGGGAAGCAATTTTGACAGCAAACCATGTTGCCAATCGCACTTGGAATTCTTTTGTAAAGAAAACTCCATATCACATGCTGTATGGGAGACCACCAAATCTCAAATACCTGAGAGTTTTTGGGCAGTATGCAAATGTGTATGTGCCTGCAAACTTCAGGAAAAAGGGGGATCCTAAATGGAGAAGGTTGATGTTTGTGGGGTATTCTGGGAACAGCTATAGATTTTATGTAGGTCATGGGGAAATCTTGCTGTCCAGAAGTGCCAACTTTGAAAAACATTCAGGTTGGGAAAAGCTCCATGCCAACAAAGAGGTTTTTCTCAAGCTGGGGCAGAGTGACATAGGTACTGGAAATGGAGGGGTGCTAAAACAAGAAGTATCTACTGAAAGTGAACCCAGTACTTCTGCACACCATCACACACAAACACATCCAACTTTGCACTCACCAGTCACTACACAAAAGTTTGAAAAGGTGTCCATGAAAGACACAGAGGTGCAAACTAGTTCTGAGAGTGAGGATGAAAAAGGCAGAACAAAAGTGATTGTGCCAAGGAGAACTCAGAGGGTGAGGAGACCTCCAGATAGATTCGTAGTGCAGGGTGCAAGAGCTTGTTCAGTGATGGCAGATGAGCCAGAGAGTTTTGAGGAATTGCAGTCATATCCTAAGGAGGAGCAGGAGAAATGGTTTTCTGCCATGGATCAGGAGTACTTGTCTTTACTAGATAAGGAAGTGTTTGAGATTGTGGAGAGGCCTAAGAACCACAAGGTTGTAGGTTGCAAATGGGTTTTCAAGAGGAAGGAAATGCCGGATGGAACCCATAGATACAAGGCAAGACTGGTTGCAAAAGGTTTTTCGCAGCAGAGGTTTGAAAATTTTGACAAAACTTTTTCACCTACTGCAAAGCCAGAAAGTTTAAGGCTGGTATTAGCTTTAGCAGCTAGGAAGAATCAAGTAGTGAGACACTTTGATTTTGAAACTGCATATTTGAATGCTCATCTTAATGAGGAGGTTTTTATGGAACAACCTTTAGGTTTTGACAAGGACAGGGATGGAAAGGTTTACAAGTTGAAAAAGGCATTGTATGGCTTGAAACAGAGTGCACGTTGCTGGAACCTTTGCATTCATGAAGAGTTGGTCAAATTGGGATACAAACGCAGCATTGCGGATGCGTGCGTGTATACAAAAGGTGATGTGACCGTAGTGATTTACGTTGATGACTTGTGTGTCGCAGCGAAGTCAGAGAGGGAAATTACATCAGTTCAGAAAGAGTTGTCTAAGAGGTTTAAGCTCAAGGATTTGGGAAATCTCAAGACTTACTTAGGGATTGAAGTTCAGTGGACTGAGGATGGCAGGTGTTTGTTGAGCCAACAGAAAAAGATTGAAAGACTGATTGAAAAATGTGGCTTGCAGAATGCAAAAGTTGTAAAGAGTCCAATGACTTCTGGAACTTCTAGTGCAGAATCATCAAAGGAATTTGAGAATCCAGAATTGTTCAGAAGTGTAGTAGGTAGCTTGATGTTTATTGCAAACAACACTAGGCCAGACATTTCGTTTGCTGTTGGAGTACTTAGCAGAAAAGTAAGTGTTCCAAAAGTAGAAGACTGGACTAGAGTGAAACATGTGCTGAGATACTTGAAAGGAACCAAAGAAAGAAAGTTGGTGATACAGGGCAGTGAACAACAGCTGGATTGTTATGTGGACAGTTCATTCGCATCAGAATTGCACGACAGAAAATCAGTGTCAGGTTTGCTTGTAAGATTTGCTAGTAGTCCAATAATTTGGCGCAGCAGGAAGCAAAACTGTGTGGCTTTAAGTACTACAGAAGCAGAATTTGCAGCATTGTCTGAAATTGCAGGAGAGATCCAGTGGATAAGGCAATTGCTTGTGGATTTGGGAGAAAAGTGTGAAGAGCCTACTGTAGTCCATGAGGATTCACAATCATGTATTGCAATGTCTGAAGCTGAGAAATTGAAGTGTAGGACAAAGTACATTGGTGTGAGGTATCAGAATGTGAGAGAGATGGTTCAAAACAGAATCATAAATCTGGAGTACATTGACACCAGGGACAACATTGCTGATGTTCTCACAAAAGCTTTGCCAATTGAAAGGCATGAACAACTATCATGTTTGATAGGCATGGCACAATAAACACAGAGTTTGGCTGTTCAACAAATGTAAACATCGGAAGATGGCAAACACATATGTGGCAAAAAGATACACATCTGTACATTTTGGAGGGGCATGTTAGGCATTGAGGCTCAACTATGAAATGTACAGATGTGCACAAAAGGAAACCAGGAATCATGGGCATAATTGTCTGCAGCTGAAGGCTGGAACAGCAGACAGTGTTCAAGGTCAGATATGTGCTTGATTGCACGTAAGCCTGGGTAACATCAAAAGTCTTCCTGAGTGAAGGGACAACATTGTTGGTGGCACAAGGAAAGAGTCACCAGAAGAGGAGGGGTTTGTGACCGCATGGCACAGATCTATAAATAGCCTGCACACTGCAGTGTGGGTTGTTGGGTAGTTGGAGTGGATAGATGGTTGGAGAGTTTTGTTGGACGGGCGTGTATATATTTGTAAATACAGCAACTTTAAGAATAAATACCTCTGAGGAGAGATTTGGCTCCAGTCTGTTTCATCCGCAGCGGGCAGGAGGAATTCCTGATAAAGCCGAACAGCTCCAACGTCGCCGGTAGTTCCAAAGGCATCGGAGATTGCTTTACCTGTGCATCTGCTTGTTTACATCAACAGACCACTCCTGCATCATATCAATAAGAGGGATTTTAGTGAAAATGAATGTTTGGTCACCCAAACCACATGTTATAATGCCTTGTCCAGGCAAGACAGAGTGGAAAAATGAGCCAAAATATGCTATCAAAGAACACAATAACAAGATGACAGGTTTTGCTTTTCTGTCAATAATGGGGGTTTTGGGGGAAAATTATGGTTGCCCTCTTTCAGGCTTTTGTCATTACTCAAGCACAGCACTTGTGTAAGTATAAGTTCTCCAAAGAGAGATTACTTCAAAGAACATCTACTTCATTGAGTTTTATGTTTGCTTGTATTTCCCAAATCCCTGCAAGTGTTTAGGGGGTGGGTGGGTGGCTGCTCAGTCTGTGTTTTTTGAACTCCAGAAAGGCAAATGAGCATAAAAAGGGATAAAATGAAACTTTTTAAAAGTGACTTCCAAACGTTGTCAGTTTAGAAATGCCATGACTAGGAAAATAACATCCAAATTCATAATAATTGTCTATTTCCATGAAAGAATAACCATGGTAGCATATTTGCACCTATAATTAGTGTTCCCTGCCATGGTAACATAGATTTACTAAGAAAGACAATTAAGGATAAGATAAAACAAAATGGAAATATTTCAACACTCTTAAGAATGATGTTGCTAATAACAGACAGACTGAATGAAGTGAATGAAGTGGCAGGCTCTAACCCCAAATTACTCTCAAATTTGGACAAAATACTCTCCATGTTGAACAAAAAGATGATGGGGTGGGGGAGATAATCGCTTAGGATACATAACAGGCTGCCTTTTAAATGACAATTCAAGGTGAAAGACTCATGTATTAGTGAACTCAGAAGATGTGGAATTTATAAAAGAGGTAGAGAAGGAACTTGATCATTGTAATCATAAGGCGGTAGAGATATAGCCAGTTGCCACAGTGAGTTGTAACAAGCAAAGGGGACCAGAACTGTGTAGCAACACATGACGTCTACAGTAGCTTTACTAAGCATTCTGAAATAATTTTCTAAGAATTGAAAGAAAGGAAGATGAAAGAGAATGTGTAGATGACATGCTATTTTTAAGGGATGAATAACCAAGCCAAAGCTCTGGTCTTAAAATATCATGTACTGTAATTGCTATACTAGTCAGCTAATTTGCTGACCATGGCAGCAAGCTGTCACTCCTTCTCCTTCTCCTTCTCCTTCTCCTTGCCCTCTTCCTCCTTTTAGGTCCACCTTCAAATCTTGTTTTAGAAGCACTGTTGACTTACAATAAGTACAAATCTTAACAATGGGAGCCATGTAACTTTAAAACTCTGCTGTGGCATTCTACTGCTGTACACTGTGTAAAAAAGCTGAGCCTGTTAGATGAGGTGTGAGAGACAGCATGACATAGTGTACTGTGATCATGTAACCTGAATGAATGCTGACATTTTACAGTCTCATTATAGTTTTATGCTGAGCTTGTTTATGCCCCCTATGCAGTCTCTCCGAAGCATCTGTTTTGCTTTCACTGAGGTACTGGAGTGTTTCCATCTGAAGAACAATACTTGTTAGTTCTTATACAGAACTTTACTGTGAAAAAGAAACTTATTGAAATTCAGAAGAATTCTTTCTGGGCCCTGTGGGTGGGGAGAGAACTCTTTTCCGTGGAGAATTATGCTTCAGTACTTCATGAAACCAAATCTTGGTTGAAATAAGCATAAAATCCCCCCTCCCCAATTAGGAATAGTTCTTGGATTTACCTATGGGTTGTACAGAGAAAAGCTTGTGAAAGCCACCAAAAGGGAAAGAGTGCTGAAATGACTGTGGCTTTTGTGGCTAATAGCAGTGCCAGTGCATTCTGCCATCCGTTCCTGATATTGTAGGGTGGGTTTTTGTTTGTTTCACTAACTGTTCAGAGTACTTGTAGCTTGAGATACACCAAGCCACGAGTTATTGTTTTTTGCATGCCTTCCAGATGTTTCTCACTTAGGACAACCCTAAGATGAACTTATTCAAAGGGTTTTCTTGGAAGCATTTACTCTGAGGAAGTGTACTTTCACTTTCCTCTTGCATTCAGAGAATGTGACATGCCCAGGCTCAATGTGTGGGTTTCTATGGCCAAGTAGGAGGTCAAACCCTGGTGTCCCAAAGTCCTAGTCCAACACTCAGACCACTACATCATTCTGGTTCTCACATAGGATGTATAGAGAGTGAACTCTTAACCCACATGGTTTGCTATTCCAGGCAACAATACAACTGGCTGGGTCATACGCTGTGTTGGTATGCTGTAGGACAAGATGCTGATAATGTCTTCACAATTAACAGTTTAGAATATGACTGTAACAGCTCTTAATGCTTGGTGTGTGTTATGATTCAAAGGTTACTTTTTTAGAAGTTAATTTGCAACTCCGAATGTTAAATAGCCCTCTGCAACTCTAATTGCAGTTCAGTGGAAAATTTTGGCCTTCTGGGAGGAACATTTTGGCCCTCAGAATGAACTGAAAAGACTAAAATAGGGCCAGCCATTTACAAAGAATACATGCAACAGTTGTGCATCTAGAGGCTAAGCATGTGGATGTGGAAGGAGAAATAATAAAAAAAAATGAGATAATTTAAGGGTAGGGTGAAATGATTACAATTATTAATTACAAATACACAGAATTTGACATGGTACAGAGCACTGATCATATTACTAGCTTGCCATCTGCTAATTCTCCCAGCCCACCAGCAACACAAGGTGTATTGTAAGCAAGTTCAGTGTGAACTCCTGTGTAGAATCCCCACCCTAGTATGTCAGCTTTTTGAGCTGTACACACCAAGCCATATTCATTTCTTTGGGGAGCAAGATGCCGCATCCACTTCCAAAGGGAGTCTACGTAAAGGACCTTACACACCAGGTCATTTATGTGGACCCCCTTTAGAATACTGCATTTAGGATACTGCATTTTTGCTCCCAAATAAAATGAATGCGGCCTGGTACCAACAACACAGCCTGCATTAATATTGTGGAAACATAGAACAGGATATTTCTCATGACAAAAACATTGACCCCAATCCTCCTCCCAGGTAAAATTCATCCTCTGTTCCATTAATTAAAACTGTCCATGTCAAGGACAACCTAATGAGAGAGGGGTTGACATTACTGCCTTCTCAGGCTATGAATATGTGACTGGCCTATGATCACTGAGTGGGTTTCTGTGGCTGAGAGGCAATTCAAACCCTGGTCTCCAGAGTCATAATCCAATGTTCAAACCACTAAAGGTCTAAACCTCTGAGGAGTGAGGGATGTGAGTGTACACATAAACCTAAACATTGCCATGCACCTGGAAGTGTGCTAAAACTTCATGCATTGAATGTGAAGGTCTCAAGAGGGTTCTCATCTACTATCATTGTAGGTCAGTTCTGAATGGGGGTGGGATTCATATTCATATTCCTTTCTTCAGTGATGCTCATAATTACTGAGCCAGCTCCAAACTGAGGAGAATTTCTCATAAGTAATGCGGATTTACTAAATATGTGTAATGACTGCTCCAAACTTTTCCCAGACTAACAACACTATGCAATATTTACAGCTAACTCACCCTTTTGTTTTACATCACTTAAGATAGAATCTAAAGTCAATGTGTCCACAAAAGATTTAAAAAACAAACAAACCCTAAAACCCCACGGAAATAGACAAATATGTTCTGTAGACACTGCTCCAAATGAACACTAAAGTAACATTTCAGATAATATTGCAAGTTACTTCCAAGCTCTGATTTTAATAAAAGCAAACAATCCTTGAAATTAGTCGAAGTTGTATGAAAAGTAAAGCTGCGGACATAGGGGGCAAAATATTCTGCATAAAAATATGTGCATTTCATGGAGATGTTCTATAGACATAAGAAAGTCATAATGAGAAACATCATGAAAACAACTGCCTTTTAAAACTTTGATTTGAAAGTTTTCTTTTTTGTAATTTATTTTAAAGCATTCAAAACAGGTTTTTGGAATAACCTCTTTTGCCTTGAATTGATTTTCCTTAATTAGCAGAGGAAAGTTTTATATTGAAAAGCTTCTGCAGTTTCTGTGACAAACTCCAACCTTTCTTATCATGTTTTGCAAAATTTAAATTGGGCCTTCCAATATTGATAAGAAAAGAAATGACATGAACTGTGTATTGCACCTAGTGTAGCATAAAGAAGGACTTGAACTTGAATGACAATGAAAATAAGGTTCAGTTAATTCATGCTATGTAAATCATTTACCAAGGTAAATAATAATTGGGCACTGGGAAATGAAAAAGCAGAAGATAAGGAGCAGCAATGGATTGAGGACCTACAGATATATTGGTATTTCCACATTTTTTCTCTGAATATCAGAGCAACAGCTGCATACAATTTTGAATAATGATGTGCACAGTATTGACAGTATACTTCATCCCTCAGAGAAAATATTAACCCCCCCATTTTATTTTGATAAGCCTATTAAAATACTATACTGTGTAAAGAGAAACGTTAAATTTTAGGAGAGACGTAGCAGAAAGAATCAGTAAAATAATATATTATTGAAGTTATTTTTTCTCAAAGTCATTGCTTTTAACTTAAGTTGCCATAAAGTGTTTGAGACCATTATCATCTTATAATCTCTTAACCATAATCTTTCAGTGCCATCATTCATAGATTGTGAATTTCATTTCTACTGAAATGCAGAGAAAATAATGTTTAGACAGTAAAGGCTACTCTTACGGCATGATAGTGTAGACCTTTGCAACATCTCCACCTTCTTCTGAGTCTATTAGTTTGACAATTTTTTTTTCAAAGAAGTAAAACATTTAGATCATTTTCTTGCATGTGTTTACTTGCTTAAGACCAGTGTAGCATCTGACATACAATTCTTGCATTGGCATTGGATATTCAACCCACTATCCTTTTAAAATATGTCAAATAATCACATTGAATATTAAAATATATGCCTCATGCAAAAAACAAACACCTATTCAAGTGCCAGTTCTGATTTTAATTCAACCCAGAACATTCCAATAACTTGTTTAAATGCATTCTATCATATATGTAGCTTCTTTACTGAGATCATTTCCTGATTTGATAGCATTGATACCTGTCAGAAGGCCAGGCACTCTCAGCCAGCTCTCTAACAAAGTGACAACTCCAAATTGACAATAAATGTCTGATCGTCCCTCATAGAGAGTGGAAAATTTGTTTCAATTTAGTCTCGGGAATCATCTGTGCTGCTTTCTCGCTATGCATTAATCTCAATTTGACATCAATTTAATATTCATCAAATATCCAGTTTTTTTGATACAAAGTTGGAAATAGATGTTGCTTCTAATTATCCCAAAACTGAAAAGGGATCATAGTCTAGAGTTTGACATTTAGTGCAACAAAATGGATCAGACTCTAAATCTTCTGCTATTCCTGAAAATTGGGATATCTGTCATTATGCAGTGGGGGCAATATGGTGCTGGTTGCATATGGAGATTGCAATCAATCTCTTTGTTTATAATCTGTCCTGGTTTGTATGCAACTCTGTCTAAAATTCAGCTGTTGAAATCCCAGTAACTTCATTGGGATTTATACACCTGTTGTACAACATACTAGATTGCAACCTTTGGCTCTAGTTTGATTGTTACTATTTCACATTCGTTAATTTCTGAACCATTTTTAAAGGTTGGATCTAGACATCCATCATTTGAGGGTATGACTTTATCAGTTTTTAAACATCCTGAAACGTAAGCACAGAGAATGAAATGTGCAGGAAAAAATAGATAACAGAAGGAAAATGTAAGCAAACACTGCATGTATTTTAACAAAATCCTGCAAAATATGTGATCAGAGTCCAGTGTTTTTCCAACCCTAACCTAAAAGTTAGGTAATATTGAATAATAATTGAAGATAGGTTTACCTTATAGAAGTTGGAAGGCACACAACAACAACATGTTCTCTTTATTTTGGCAAGACTGCCAATTTCCACAGGAATCTTTTCTTTTCTCTATTAACAGCATTTAGCCAGCTTCAATGACCTCTTGGATCTTGTGTTACTTTTCCTGATATGTGGCCTAGCTGAGTCTTTTATTGTTCTTTTCAGTAGCCCACAACTTATACTTGGATCTGATTGCTTTTTCTTTTTTGCCTTTCTTTTTGTTCTGTTTGGAGAAGTTTCTAAATTATGTGATCCTGACTATTTTGCAAATGTTTCCACTTGTATATGAAATAAATTTGATAGTATTGTGATCACTGTTTTGAAGTACTTTTACCCTTTATCAGTCATGCAATGGGCTCATGGCATGAGCACTAAGGGAATTCTAGAAAAGTTGGGGGGGGGATATATGATTTCTGATTAACACTGTGGATCTTTCTCATATTCTTAAATTTGATTCAAGTTTGCTTGTATGCCAAATGAATTAGGCCATGAGTTTAAATTCAGTCCCTATTTTGTAAGAACTAACATTCACTAGTTTCTTCATGTTTGCCATGTGTTATACTTTTAGCCTGTATTTAAGAAAAAAAATAAATGTGAGAGAAACTAAGAAATGATAAATTCACCCCATCTAGGTGCATGGTTAACTGTTCAGAGGTTAATTGTTTTAAAAATGTTCTCCTAGTTATTGTATATTCAACATGTTAGTGATGAATTAGGATTGATATACTGAGAGGGTCCTTGTCTTTAACCTCTATATGGCAGGTAGGAAGAACATGGTCCTCTTTATCATATGGATAGCTGCAACTGTTGAATTGGAATGATGGAAATCAATGGACAACAATTTCAGTTAAATTTATTTTTGAAAGATTTACCCAAAACGGCAAATTTATTAATATTTGGGATGAAAAGAAGACAACATTTTCTTAAAACAAAACAAAATGACCCCCCCCCCCCAAAAAAAAAACCCTGAATACAAAGAAAACAGATATAGTAGTTCCCAGTTATTTCTAGGTTTTGGTTTGATGCTTTACTAATGTTCATTCCCATACGCACACTGAAAACAGGTCTTTGTTTTCTCTAGTTACTGTTCTCTGACATCTTACTAACTTGTTGCTAAGCAACCACAACAACATAAGTGATAATTTCATAATAGCTTACATCCATTTTATTTCACATACTTTGAAACAGTTAGTCAACAATAATGTTACAAGTATTATCCCTATGTGCATCATGTTAATTGTAACATGATTTGTATTTATAATTTGGCATGGGGTAGCATACCTCCTAATACTTTAAAGATGCAAATACTATTTTGTACTTTTGACATTTAATATCAAATGAAGGATTTCTGCCAGAAGTGATCCAGACTAAAGATTCATGAAGCTACTCCTTCCATTGTCATGTTATTTTGCAATTGTTGTTGTGTACCTTCAGTTGTTTCCAACTTATGGTAACACTAAGATGAACCTATCATAGGATTTTGGGGCAACATTTGTTCAGTGGGAGGTTTGTCTTTACCTTCTTCTGTGGCTGAAAGGATGTGACTTGCCTTAGGGGGGTTTCGAGACCTGAGTGGGGATTCGATCTGGTATATTGGCTTGTGAAGGAGATGTCTTAGTAGAGTTGGCCATTGCCTGGCTCTATAATCTTCACTATTGACTGATGCTTTATACCATTATTCACAATCAGCAAGTTCATCAAGTATATTATATGTAGCTCTATGTTTTGGTTCTTAATCACAGGCCTGCAGCAGAATCTCCCGTAACATTTAATGTTTTAATTATTTTAAATTGGTTAAATTGATTTTGTTGGATTCTTTTTTGAGATCCTATGGTACAAACATTTTAATAAACATAAAATAAAAATAAGTTGTTAGCTATCTTTAAGTCAATTTTAACTTACGGCAACTCTTTGACTGAGAGACCTCCCAAGTCATCCTATCTTCAACTGCCCTCCTCCCATCTTGCAGACAAAGGAACGTGACTTCCTTGATTGAATCTATCCACCTGGAATTCATCCTTCCTCTTTTCCAACTGCTGTCTATCTTCCCAAGAATCATAATCTTTTCTAGTGTGTCTTCCCTTCTCAGGACATGGCCAAAGTACAACCGTTTTAGTTTAGACATCTGGACAAATTTAAATAGTTTAATTCCACTATACTGGAAATCATAAGCTACTTGTGCTAGTCTCCTGGTATTCTTCTGGATAGTACAGCCATGGAGCATGTAAGGTTTCATTACAAATGGGCTAGAATCCAAATGTACCTAAGTAAAGTAATTGATTGGCAAATGAGAAAAAGGCAAGATCCAGTGATGCATAGTTAATCTCAATATATTTATAGCTTTTTTTTTAAAGTACAGTGCTGAAAAGTTGGAAACCTTTGATAATACTTAAATCTTCTTGTTGTTTGGGGGCAGAAAAATATCAACCATTTCTGTCCAACAGAAGTAGTTTGAATTTCTCAGAAAGACTGGCTGATGCTACTGTTTAAAAGATGAACAAATGGGTACAACAGCAAATCAGATCTGAAGTTTTGCTAGAACCTAAGGTAACTAAGGAGTGAAACAGATGTCCCCTTTGCAGCCCCTTCCTGCATGCACACCCCCCAAGTCGGCAAGAAGCCGCTGTGAAGCCGCCTGTCTTAACACACTTCAGGCAGCTTTGCAGTGCTCCAGCAGCATGGGGTTTATATGCAGCCTGCTGTAGGAGCACTGCAAAGCCATGGCAAAAGTGGAAAAGCCAGCTTTTTGCCTGTTCAAAAATGGAACGGCTTTCTGCCACTTCTTTTGGACCAACAAAAAACTGGATTGGGGTTGCAGCGTGTGATTGCTGCAGTCCTGATCTGGCAATCAAAGGGGTGGTGTCAAGCCATCTGTTTTGGCTCTAAATTGAGGCTGTCATACTATGACCACATCATGAGAAGACATGACTCATTAGAAAAGACAATAGTGCTTGGAAAGATAAAGAGCAGTAGAAAGAGAGGAAGACCACACACCAGATGGATAGACTCAAACAAAGAGGATGTGGCCCTAAGCCTGCAAGACCTGAACTGGTCCCTTGAGAAACAGGGTATCTTGGAGATGCCTCTTTGTCAAAGTCTCCAGAAGTTGAAGTCAGCTTGAGAGCACTTAACAACAACAGAAGATATTTTCATGCTGTAGTATTGCACTCTCTGATAGGTGGTTATTCTGGCTGGAAAATTCTGGGAGTTCAATTTTTAGACAGTAACTTTTCTAAATTTTCTTCCAATATAATATTATTGGGGAAAATATATCAAGTGATTGCTTAATATCTACAGCCACCACATTAGTCTAAATGCTGATCCAGCTGCCAGGAAGGTTACTGAAGTCTTTTCAACATTTAAAATCCACAACCTGATGTTTAGCCTCCGGATGTTTTCATTGATTATGTTCATTAATCACAAAAGCTGGCACATTCAGAGACTCAGATAAAGTGCTTTGAAAGTCAAGTTATGTCATTTTGCAAGGTTATTTTGTGACACCATAAAAATCGGTCTGAAAAAAAAGACAACAGGCACTCAAGGTCTTAGATATTTGATGTAGTAAGAAAAATTTTATTCTACCTATTCTGAAAAACAGGTGTACACCATTTTGACTCCAGAACTAACCTGTGAAGTGGAATGAGCTGAAAGGTAGAGAATAAGCCAAGGTCACCTAGTGAGTATTAGAGTTGCTGAAGATTTGTCCTTGTGTCTATCTTTTATAAGTCCATTCCTGTCATCTATGGAGTTTATTGTATGCAAAAATAAAGTAACTTACCCTTGCCAGGAGCTTCCCATTTTTGCAAATTGGCTGACAACATGTGGGAGCTGGGATGCAGCTGCCTGGTGGCATCGGTGGCATTTTTAGTATGTTAAATCCCGATTGAGTCCCATAAGCAGCTATATCCCAGCAGGTGTAAGTTGCTTTATTTTTGCATGCAATAATCTCTTTGTTGTTGTCACACTGACTGTAGGACTTGGGCAGAAGTTGGGATCACAGCTTGATAGAAGTTCCCCAAAAGCAGATCTGTCTGAGCCCAATAAACCAGTAATGACTGTTTATGTACTCGCATGTTAGTCACATAAGATAATGAAATAATGAAAATTCATATTTCATTAAATAATGAAAATTCATATTCTTGTGACCCTGTGACAACCTTGCTGGCACTCTGGATCTGTTTTGGGGACACAAATAATTTTAAGTTCTGATGTGTAGGATTCCATTTTATTTTTTAAAATTTTCCTTTTTCTCCCTATAAATTGCTTTTGAAATTCCCCTTAGTTGATTTTTTTTTAAATGCAATTCACTTATAATATTTTTATACTGATTTCTCTCTTTGGAACTAGTAATATGACTTCTGAATATAGTCCATCTCCCAGACATTAACTGCATTACCATACAGGATTGAAAAAATTAACATAAACAAAATGTTTTGGCCTCCACTTTATTCAGCTGTTAAAGTGCTGTTGCTTTCCTTTTTAATCACCCCCTTCTATATATATGTATATATATCAAGCACACAGCAGAGTACTACACAACATCCTACATAATTTTGATTTGTAGGAGGAATAAACTCACAAGTAGTTGACCAGTTGATGGACCATTTTAGTTTACCAAATGAATGAGGTTTTAAGCCATCAGCCTTGGAATTCTGTCCACATATCATGCTGTCCGCATCCATTTTCTTTTATGCAGGTGGGTCTAGATGGTTGAATACATTAGCCACCTCAGCCATAGCATGTCATACAAAATTCATTTAATAGGTCATTGGTAAAAAGATATAAATGCATATAAAATCTTAAGATTAGGGGATGTTAAATGATTAATTAAAAAATATTTATAAAGAAGTGAATATTTAAAACACGAAACTGCACAAAACTGGGAAAAAATTTTTATAGAATCGTGGATCTCACCTTTATTATCCCTGGATTTTTCTGCAGCCATTGTAGTGTTGCAAGGTTCTCTTTTGTAACTTTAATGAATGAATGCTTGAATAACAAGTTTATAATTACATATTCTTTTCAAAAGCACATTAATGTATAATTGATGTAACTTCATAATATGTCCATTAAGTGAGCATAATATTTAATGAGGCCTTAATTATTCTGGTTGTTTTTTGTAGAAATTTCTGCTATTCATTAACACTATTCCATTGACACAATGCCTACAACTATATTGTCAGTTCCATATTACACTCATTTAGGTTTCAACCTTCCAAGAGTCATTCATGATCAATTTTTCAAAAGCTTATTTGTAAGACGAAGGTTTTCTTTGTTTAAAGGAGAAAGGGGAGATGTATGTTACAAAGCAAAGGCATAGAAATTGTGGCCAATGCCGAAGTGGGGGGGGGGGAACCACAACCTTTCTTCCATTTGTACCCCAAGAAAGCGTTTTTCAAGCCTTAGTGCAACATAAGGAGCATTTCCAGAGGTCTCCTCTGTGGATATCTCCCTCATGCTAGTATAGCCTGGGGGGGGGGGGGGAATCTAGCATTCTCCCTATCTCTCTGCATGAATTTGTGTAGATGCCTTGAATCCCATTATGGGATCCCAAGATGGAATATAAATGCAAATAAATAAATAAATATGAAAGTGTGTAGGTGGCATTTTAGATTTGGTAGCATTCATCTTTTCTTTTTTCTTTTTCTTTTTTTAAAAGTACTCTTGTCTACTTTCTGTGGCAGTCTTTACCCAATATATCCTACCATGTTTCCCCCAAAATGAGACAGTGTCTTATATTAATTTTTGCTCCCAAAGATGCACTAGGTCTTATTTTCAGGGGATGTCTTATTTTTCCATGGAAAAGAATTCACATTTATTGTTGAACACAAAAATTGAACATTTATTACATACTGTATATATATTTATATACAAAAAGATTGCTAGGTCTTACTTTTGGCAGAAGTCTTATATTTAGCAATTCAGCAAAAACTCTTCTAGGTCTCATTTTCCGGGAATGTCTTATTTTCGGGGAAACAGGGTATTGACAGCCAAGGGCGATGAGGCCCTTCAAAAATATTTGTATCTCAGATTGTAAGAGCCCTGGTGGTGCAGCAGTTAAATTCCTGTATTGCAGCCACTCACTCACAAGTTATAAGGTTATGAGTTCAATACCAACAAGGGCTCAGGCTCGACTCGGCCTGGCATCCTTCTGATATCAGTAAAATGAGTACCCAGCTTGTTTGAGGCAATTAGCTTACACTTTGTAAACCACTTAGGGAGTGTTCAAGTGAACTGATAAGCGATATAGAAATGTACTTGCTATTGCTATAAACTGTTGTTGTTTTGTGCTTTCAAGCCATTTCCACTTTCTGGTGACCCTAAGCCTAACCTATCACAAGGAAATGACATTCCTATAGAATGATACTGTTAATTCTCTAGTTTTAATATGCTATAGAAATGTCCTTGTAGTGTTTGGACTGGGATGGTTGTTTTGCAACTAGAGAATGTGTGGGGTGATTCACCACCTTTCCTCACTGAAAAAAAAATCAGATTTTTTTTTCAAGTGTGCTATTATTATTATTACTGTCCCACAATAACTGTGGGCTAAAGCTAAAGCAGCATAAGCACCATTTTCATTTCCTCTTTTCATCCAGCTACTTGTGGCTTTCAGGCTGTATGTGAATTTTGTCAGACATCCATTCTCCCTCAAAAGTTTGTGTTAAATAACGGAGGAGTTTTATTGTATGCATTTTTCAACCTGATCCAGGCATGGAATGGGATTGGGCTGGGATGGGAGAAAACAAATTTTATTGTACATGAAATTGCTGCTGCACTGCTGCTTGACCATCATCTGTCCACCAGCTATGCTTCTCCCATTGATTTTGGTATCACGGAAGCTTTCTGTAGTACCAAAATTGGCCAGCACAGCATGCAGCAGCAATTTTGTGTGCTATAAAATCCATTTTCCTCTATTCCAGCCTGATCCTGTCTTGTGCATGGATTGGGCTGAAAAGTGCATGTGATAAACTCCTGATTTGGGGCACCTTAGGTGGTTTTGCTATGTCCAATAATGCATCATCTGTCCATTCCATTCAATTTAATAACCTGTGAATAACCTGTTTTTGAAATGTCCTTCAGTTTCAAAAGCAGATTTTATGTGGCATGATGCCCTTGTTCAAGACAGCACAAGAGGTGAAAGCAGGGAGGGAGGGAGGGAGGGAGAACATATGATAAATAGGGGAGTGGTAGATAAATGGGTACCATAATCTGATACATAGGCAATGAAATGAATACAGAAGTTCTTAACCTGTGGTCTATGGAGTAGTATGTGGAACATGGGTGGGTTTTAAAGAATCTGGGAACTGGGTGCAAAAAGGAAAGAAAAAAAAAACACCTTAATTCCCCATGGTGAAGTGATTTGCATGCTGGAGTATAATTCTGGGGATCAGGGTGTGAATTCCAGCTCAGCTAGTAAATCCCCCAACTGACTGTGGACGTGTCACACTTTCTAAGGCTCAGGAGAAGGCAAAGACAAACCCTCTTTGAACAAATCTTGGCAAGAAAACCCCATGATAGGCTCACCTTAGGGTTGCCACAAATTATAAGGAACTTAAAGGCACGCAAGAACAAAACTTTCAAAAATGTGTTTAACACCATATATCCAAAACATTAAAACTTTAATTGCCAAAGGGGTCAGTGACCCAAAGAGGTTAAAAGCCATCTAAAGTATTATTCTGTTCATCCATATCTCTAAAAGATGCAAAGTTTCAGAGGTAAAGCATTTTTCAAAGTTATATTTCTTTTTGATGAAGCTGTCGGGAGGTTCTTGGCATTCCTTTAGTTCATTTGCAGTGGGCTGATCACTGCAACTGTCAGCCAATTTCACTGCATTTCTGCAGAGACAAGCAGTCAGCATCCTCAAAATGCAATAAGCTTTCTGAATCCATACACATCCTTCTCACAGATTAAGCAGAACTGTCTTTGCCAAACCAATAAAGTTGTGGGGGTATGAGCCAATAATATATATGGCAATCAGCAACAGTATATAGGTTGCTGATTGCCATTTCAGAAACTTTATATTTTGGGAGGGGAGTTGTAAAGAAAAAAGGAAGGCCAATAATCACATAATAAGCACACATATATGTACACTTTCATCTTACAAATAGCCAAGCAGAGAAGCATACTTGGGGGTGGGGGCAGGATTTTCCACCATGATCTAACTCTTTGCTTTTTTGCATTCATTGGACTTGCAGCCGTTATGGGAACAGTGCTTTTGTAGGCAAGGATAAGCTGACTCTGCTGTTAGAATACCGTTCTTCATTATGCAGCAAGAAGGAAGCATTCATAAAATGAAGCTTCCCATTGCCAGCTGAGTGTTCTCTTCCCCTGCTTCAAGCTATGTTTAACAGGATATAAATACATTTTAGGAACTACTTAATTTGTAAAAGGCATTACATTTAGAAAAAGAAATGTGGCAGTGTCTGCATTATAATGGCTTGGTTTGAACAACTGGCAGATATGCTAGGAAATCCTTCTCACTTTAAAGGCCTACTGAATTCCCACAGCTTTAATATCTATTCATTAGAGTTGCTGATTTAAATTTAGTAGAAAATTGTTACTTATTAGTCCTTAGTTTTAACCTGCAAATCCCTTTTTATTAAATCCTTTATGTTAAGATTTAGAAACTCCCAGAAGCATTTGACAGTATTTCAGTACAAGATACAGTCTCAGAAACCTATTCATAGCGAGTTGAGGTTTTATAAATGTAGCCTGAAATAATTTTTGTTTTGCATATAACAGCAAGTGTTGGGATTATATTTGTGCCTAAACTGCATGTGAGATTCCAAGCATTTATACACAAAGTCTTTTTTTTCTACCCCTGAACAACTTTTCTCAACGTAGACATTTTATTCATTACAAAACAGATTGATTTTAAGCCTCGGTGTAATTCTAAGCTTTGCCATATCTGTGTTTGTGGGATTAATGAGCTCAGCAAGATGGATAGAAAAACTGTTTGCTGTAAATCAAGGCCACTAGCTGAGAGGCTGCCTGTTAATAAGCTACATGCCCTTGCATGGTTCTGTAGGATATACTCTACAAACTGGGAGCCCAGTCATGCTGTGCTGAGTATTAGAATGCAGTCACGACTAGAAGTAGGAGAAAATGAATCTTTTATTGACTGTCTAAATTAGAGACCATACATATTCTGTAGTCCTATATCAGTGCTTTTTTCATCCTAAAAAATTCAACATGCTTTGCATTGCCCAGAGAAGTGAAGTCCCATGCTTACATATCAGTTTTAAAAAGGTATTTCTGAGCTATATTTAAATATGTATTCAAAGAGTTCAGGGCAATGATCATGTGATATGTTAGACCGAGGACATGCTCCTGACCGAAGTTCACCTATTGAGCATAATGGCTGAGTAAGATTTGGTTCATGTCCCAGTTCATGCTCATTATTCTGTCCACTAAAGCACTATGGCACAGTATGAGACATTTGAATATACTATCAAACATTTTAGTACCTGAGCTGAAATGTGAAGTTGAGCAATTAAGATTTTACTGAAGTCACAGCATGGGGTGTAGCTATTCCAAGAACAACATACTCAGCATTAGCAATATTAATGTGATCACACTAAGCACCATTACTTATTACCGCTGGCTGTTACTGCATGAGAAGCCATTGCACTAAAGAAGCAGGAAAGAGAGGATACATCAATGTTTAGGATTTAATATTTGTCAGAACTCTGCAGGGCTCTGTCCCCGGTGCCACCCCATGTATTTTAAATGCTGTGTTTCAATATTCATCATGTGGGGGTGGGAAATAGGGTTTATTACATTCATTACATGCTTTCACTAGTATGAACCTTTTGGATTAGGAGTTTCATGATGATAAATAGAAATTCCATATGTAAAGATTATATTTTGTTTGGTCTCAAAGATACAAACATAGTTATAATTAAAGCTACATTTAAGATAAATATCTTTTAAGATCTCTCCTACTTGTTCCTATGGAGTAAGTGTAGTTTGCCATATTATCTAGAATGCTGAGTTTTAAGTATTTTAAGTATTTGAACATCTTTTTTGTGTCTTCAGTGATATAACAATGCAACAAGTATTAGAAGTGAGACATATTTTTCTAATGGATTTTCTTTCTTATCTTCTTTTTCAGGTCAGAACTGTGGAGGCTTAGTGCAGGGTCCAAATGGTACAATAGAAAGCCCAGGATTTCCTCACGGCTATCCAAATTATGCCAATTGCACATGGATCATTATCACAGGAGAGCGAAACAGGATACAATTATCATTTCATACTTTTGCCCTTGAAGAAGATTTTGATATTTTGTCTGTTTATGATGGACAGCCTCAACAAGGAAACCTAAAAGTGAGGTAAAGTAATTTCTACATATACTTCTACTTTGTATAAGACTTCCATTTTGTGATATAATATTGGTGCACTAAAAAAAATAAAAAATCACATTCACTATTCTGTTTGACAGCTTCTCAGTTTAAATCACATACATGTAAAGGAAGCTGCCTTCTTTTGATAGTAGCAAAGATATACTTGTTTTAATCAAATGATTTCTTTCTTTAGAATGTCAGCCTTTCTTCAATGTCTTAAACCAAGTATTCTGCTCTATAAATCAGAATACCTGTTTGTTGTAATCTTGCTATTTTCTGTTCTTCAGAGAGAGCTGTCAAGTGACAAGGGAAGAAAGGATTGTTCAGTTAATGTCTGATTTCTCATAGTTATGCAGAAGAGCTTATTGTATTGTTAAAATAAATTTAGCAATGCCAGCAGTATTTGAAGTGGCAAGTGTAGTGAGCAGCTCATTCAGTTGTTCAGATCAAGCATATTTGTAAAAGAGAAATGTAGAGTAGCTACATAGACTTTGCAGTAAGATGGCATTGGTTTTGAGCTTGGTACATGAAGTTTGTCCAGTATTTCTTTCACCTTTCATGAAGCTCTCCTCTGCAAATAACTATGCACAGAGTCATCTCTGTGGCTGAACCATTTGTTTGCGGTAGTTACCATGTAGGATTCTGCAAAAATTCTAACTTTCTATCCTCTCATATCTCTTCCATGATTCTTTGAGCAGATTTGGGGTTGGGACAAGGAGGCCCAGAGGGAAAGGAAAATAAGTGAAAGTTAAAAACCCACTAAAACTTTTCTGATGGATCAGGGGGTCAGTCTGTTAGTGGAGGGGATGGATGCAGTGTAAGCTGTTTTGATAAGCGCTCAAATGTGTACTATGTGTTTTATATATTTTAACGAAGAGACATTGGGAGACTGAAGCATACATTCATCAGTAAGTGGGCAATACACAAAGATGTTTATTATGGAAGGTGGGTTGTATTTTATTTTACAAGCTATGAGGTTGATTGTGATCCATCACCCATATGAGCTGTCTTGTAAATAAGTTACTTGTTTATAATGTTATGTAGTTCTAAGCAGGTGCCAAAAAGAGTTTACCATATTCCAACATATGTTTGATTGTTTCCTTTGACTATTTGTGCTGTAATCTGTATTCTGCCATACATAATTTAAAATTTATTATCTGAAGAAACTAATCTATGGTAGGAACAATAAATAAATATGTGACACTCTTGATCTCCTCCCACTGATACAACTTAGTGTTTATGTTCTTACAAGTTAATACTATACAAGTCCTGTTCTTTGTGTTATCCCAGAAGACTAAGCAAAACATGACCCCCCCCCCCAGCCTTTATATATACAGAATTGAGAATTCTTAGACTTCTGTCAGTATGTACTGATTCCTTGTCATCTATGGGATGATAAGTGTTTTCATTCTATATTTAGATTTCTGCTGTGTTATGCATGTTATTTTTCATAGTCATTTAAAAACATGGAACAACTGTTATGTATATTCAAATATGGAAACTCTTTGGTGCTTCTTTCAGTGAATCCTGTGACCAATGAACTGAAAAGACAACACCTCGCCCCCCCCCATCAACTCATCAAAAACTCTTGCTTATAGCATTAAGAAAAATATAAAACACAATACATTTTACAACTAATAAGCTTGAACTGATGGTTAGAGACAAGATAAACATCATGGAGAATGGTGGGCATGTTTGTTTCATCATATCTCCTCAAAAACCAAATGAAGTCTAAACCGGTAATTTGGGTGTCCCCCCCCCCCCTAAGAAAGTGTGAGTGTAATTCAGGAGAAAGTAAGTTTCCCCGTACCCCTGCTGCCACCTCTATTCTGCTCAGCCCAGCTTCATTTCAGGTATCATGTACCTTCCAGCATTTTAAGAGGAACATAGGGAAACATGTGACCAGGAGACATGAGAATGCATTCAATATGGTAAAGCATATTAATGTGGAAGAACAAACTAGGAGATAATATAGGAATTTAGTTTTCCTAAATCTACTGGGAAGGGCAAGGTTCTGCCCATGCTTTCCTGTCCTTTCTGCTGAATTAATTGTATGCAAACTACCTTTGCACTTTGAACTCAGTTTGGGGCAATTGAAATAAGCTGAGAAAAAAAAAAGTGGGAAAAGTGAGAAATAAACTGGCACATTTTAATAGCAACTAAGAAAGTAGGAGGACAGAAGATTAATCCAGACTATGTCTTCCAAATCAGGACAGTTGGATATCAGGACAAAGAGAAGTGTGTATATAGGAGTGAGAGAGGAGATGGAGGCAGAAAAGAACTCATCTCATTTTATTCATGTGATCTTCTTGTTATAAAACATAGATCCCATCTCTTTTGTTGTTAGTAGGGCAGGGACTTGAAAAACTAATGTTGCTGTTCAATTCTGTTAGTTCATTTAACTCTGGCTTTTGAAAAATGCATGCTGTTACCTATACCATTCAGTGATGCAACATGAATGCTTGGCTTCTAGATATTAAATCATGGGAATCTTTTGGAAGAGTGATATGTAGGTCATTATTTTAAAGCACCATGAAAATGTATTTTGATCTGTGACTCAGTGATGTCTACTGCAAAATTCATTCTAATGAGGAAAATACTGATAATGAGAGCTATTGCTAAAATAGCAAGTTATAATTAAACTAGAACAAAAAGCTCTAAGGATATACTCTTCACATTTTATACTTTGAACAGTTTATTTTAACACTTATGGCACTGCTGAGATACAATAATGAAGTCACGAATGATAATGAAAATTCTGTGGCTTTCTAAAAATGCATTGCTTATTGGTTACTTTTTCTTATAGATGAACAGATACACAGCATAATAAAGAACAAACAACCTAAAGCAATTGAGTAATTAGACTTTGTTTCCCTTATGGAGTGTTTGGTTTCCCTCATAGAGCAGAGTTAAAATGTCACACTGTCTATTGCTTTGATAACTAAAAAGTGCCATATTATTGCTGTACAACATGATGTAGCCTTGCCAAAAATAACATTGCAGTTATAGAAGCCTTTGGAAAAGTAGTAAAATCCACTTGGAATTGACTACCAGAAAAGGCTAAGGCATTACTAAATGCAATGTTCCAATAAAGTCCTGCAAATGGTTGTATCAGTGGCAAATATCAGCCCTTAAAACAGACACTTATCGTGGTTTTACAATTCACATGACATTTAAGACCCTTGGTAATATTTAACTTCCACTTGGGGAAAAATATACTGGAAATTCTACAGCTCATGTTTATCCCCTTCCCACATGCAGTCTTTCAGATGCATATTTTATTTTTTAAGTAAAGTTTTGAAACTTGTTTTGAGCCATGCTATCCATAAAATAGAATTATTTGAAAAGCAAAACTAACTAGCACACTGGAAGCTTAAATAATCAACTCATTTCCTGTCCATAATATTTTGCTGCCATGTGAAAAGCCGTTAAACTTGTTTTACTCCCAACTAATAGTGAAAATAGCCATTTCAGTTTCTTCTCTGTCTGTATATTGTAGATGTCAGGTACTCTTAGTTCCCAATAAGAAATTTGTAGATACAAGTACATTCTTGAAAAAAGTGCCTGAAATTATCTCCCATTTAGTGCATTTAATTTGGTAGTTGCAACCTTTTCTATTAGGATCTTGTGATGGCACCCTGTCACATAGGATTTTTTTACAAGTGGGTTTTTAACTGCAATTTTAGCAAAAGAAAACAGCATCTTTGGCAATAACTATCACATGACATTGGCTCCAAATCTTTTGTTGCTGTGCCTGCGAAGCATTGTTGGAGGGTATCTTTTCATTGAAGGAACGACCCATCAATAAATGGCCAGGTGCACCACCACTTCATTATTCCATATGTGTAAGTTGCTAACACAGGAGTTCCAATATTGGGCAGTCATGCTAATCTCCTCCTGTCCTCTCTCTCTTCCCCATCTTTGTCCTTAAAGCAGCCTGTTTTATCCCCCCCATGTTTTTTTAACTTTCTCTTCTTCTTTTATTTTTTAAAACAAAATCACATTCCCATAACTTCAGAATTGTGTTACAAATAAAAATGATTTTTTTTTAAAAAATGAAAGGCATGATGGTAGGTCATGAGGCAGGAAGATGAAGTTAAGAGGGAATGTAGAAGAGAGTGCATGGGACAGTCAATATCTCCCATTGTGCTATGGAAGTCACATATGACAATAAAATCTCCCAAACTGGTATGTTTTCTGTTCTTTTAAAGACCAGAAGATCAGGCTCATGTGGTAAAGTCCATAGTTACCTAAGATGATGAGTCTGTTTCCCATCCCCACACACCCCCAACACAGTGAAAAGCATAATCCAGCATAGGTGAATACACAAAGATTCAAACCCATATTGAGTATTGTCTTCTGCATTGTATCTACATGTGGAATATAAGTGGACAGGGTTCAAGTCTGTCAGTTTGTTTTGTTTCTTTTTAGAATGTCAGAATCCAACAAAAGAATCTAAATCCAGTACAAAAAGCAATTAGCTTTAAGGAACAGGCTAGGCAAAATCTCAAACAATCTGATTGAAGAAGAAAAATGGGAAACATCTGAAAAAGTCAATGTGGCTACAAGCAAAATCAAGGAGAAAGAGAAAAGAACAAGGATTATGTATAAAGAATAGAAGAACGGCTTAAATCATCAAGGAAGAGTATACAGTGGGCCCTTCTATATGCAGGGGATCCATCCCAGACACCATGACCCCACGTAAGGGAAAAAATGCATATGCTTAAGCCCCATTGAAAATAACGAGTGCATGTTCCCACACACAGCATGGTCCACGCAGCATGAGCACACATACCATTTTGTCCCACTGGGTTTGCTGTACATCTTTGCTTAAAGCAGTGTATGGCAAACCCATGCATGGCACAGGCAGACTATAGTTTCCAGGAGTGCTATAAGGAAAGCTAAAGTTGAGTCTGTCTAGGCAAGCAAGAAGTAACAAAAAGGGGGCGTTCAGATACATTTGAGGATGGAGAATGACCAAGGAGACAGTGGGGCCACTAATAAATAAGAATAGAAATACTAATAGAAATAGAAATACTAACAAATCACAATAAAAAGACAAGAGTACTAAATACCTGTTTTGCTTTTTACCAGAAAAAAAGGAGAGCACCATATTTCCATGAGCCGTAGAGACCTTTGCAATGGATCTAGATTGCAAGTCAAGATTTATAGGGATATAGGAATCATCTAGCTAAATTAAATAAATTCAAGTTTGTAGGGCCAGATGAACTGCTTCCAGAATACTGAAGGCACTTGCTGATGTACACCTTGCCATTATTTTTGTGAATTCTCAGAGAACAGGTGAAAAGGGAAAACATTGCCTTTCTCTTCAAAAAAGGCAAAAAAGAAGATTCAGGAAACTACAGATCAGTCAGCCTGACCTCAATAATAGGAAAAATGTTTAGAGTGGGTTATACAGGAGATTGTCTGAAATTATTTTGGTGACAATGCAGTGTCAGTAAGAGCCACCCTGGGTTTGTCAAGAACAAATCCCATCAAACTAATTATCAAGTCATTAGTTTAGTAAACAGTGAGGGTGCTCTGGATCTCATTTATTTGGATTTCAGCAAAGCATTTAATAAGGTTCCCTATAATGTTTTGATTAGCAAACTGATTAAATATGGAATAATAGGAACACTGTCAGATGGGCCCATAATTGGTTGGAAAACTGTGCTCAAAACAGTCTCCATCAATGACTGCACTTCAGACTGGAAGGAGCTGTTCAGTGGAGTAGTTCAGATTTCTATTCTAGAGCCATTATTCTTTAACATTTTTTCAATGACTTAGGTGACAGGCTTCAGGGAATCTTTATCAAAACTGGGAGGGGTGGCTAACACATTAGAAAACTGGAACAGAATTTAAAAGGACCAAGATAAACTAGAAAACTGGGCAGAAATTAATAAAATGAAATTAAATAGAGACAAATGCAAAATTCTCAATTTAAGTCACTAAAACCAAATACACAAGTATGGTATGGGGGATACATGCCTCGTCAGAATGACATGCAAAAAAGGACCTTGGGATTATTGTTGATCATAAATAGATGCCTGAGCCAGCATTTTGGTGCTGCTGCAAAAAAGGCAACTGCTATTTAAGACTACATTAATAGAAGCATTGTTTCAACATCTAGGGAGAAAAAGAAAAAGGGGAGAAAGGTCAATCCTACTAATTATAAACCAATTAGACTTCTCAACACAAATAGCAAATTTTTCAAAAGACATCTACAGTGGAAGTTTAAGGCCTGGCTGGAACAAGAAAATATACTTCTAGAAGAGCAAGCCAGCTTTACGGAAGGTTGATCCACTATTGATCAGTACTTAGTACTTCACCATCTTATTGAAAAATAATCCTCTTGCTACGCAACCTCACATTATACTTTCTAGAATATGTATTGGCCTCCAAAGAACACTGGAAGAATTAATGCAGTATTGCAAGGAGGGCTAGTTAAAACCTAACTATCAGAAAACTGAAATTAAGGCATTTGGCAAAAGACCCAAGAGTTACTCCTGGAGTATAGATGGCCATAAGATTCAGCAGGCCTCCTGTTTCAAATGCCTGGGGATTGTCTTCCATTCTAGTGGGAGCAGAAAAAAAATGGGTCTATGTTGCTGATAATGCACAGATGAGCACAACAGGTGTTCTTAAATGCAACAATCTACAACAATCAGATTTAGTTTCTTGGGCTAACCTATGACATATTTAACTAATCTAGAAGTACTCAAACATTGGAGGGCCTTTACTCTAGTACAATGCCGTGCTTCCCCCTCTGTTGTTGTTATTATTATTATTAACCTTTATTTATATAGCGCTGTAAATTTACACAGTGCTGTAATACAATCTTAAATTAGACGGATCCCTGCTCTCAGGCTTACTATTTGAAGGCAAATATAGGAAGATCCCTTCCTTGAAGAGACAATGCCCCTGTGAGTCTGGTTATATAGAAAAAAAATATGGCGTGTGTTATTCCAATGCCTCATTGCACCCATATTGTATAAATATCCAGGATGGACAGGACAATTTTATACTTTTCTGTTGCTTTCAGACACTAATCCTGAGTCAACAATACAATGTTGCTTACTTCTGTGCAGCTGCACTGAAAATTTGTCAGATGATGACCAATGCCAGAGACCAAACCTAATTAATATTGCTCTGTAGGACACTGTACATACTACTTTAAAGATTTTAGTAATATTGTTTAATAATAATAATAATAATATTTAATATTTAATGTATTAATAATATAAAATTATTTTAACAACTATATTTTCAGAGTATTTTAATATTTTTCTATATCTATTTCATGTTTAAACAGATGTATATTTTATTGTTACGTTATTAATCAAATGTACCCCAATCCCTTGTGCTGGGCTATGACCATAATAAAGATTTATTCAAATTATTATTCAAGTCAAAGGAAGTAATATTACCACTGTATTCTGTGCTGGTCAGGACTTATCTGGAGTAATGCATTCATTTCTGGATGCCTTTAGATTTGATATGATTTTCAAGTCGGAGCAGGTTCAGAGAAGGTATGAAGGATAAAACATGTGGTATGAATAATTCTATATTCCATGACTTTTAGATTGTGTGCCATAGGCAGCATATATTTTGTTTTGATGATTTATGTAAAGTGCCATGTAAATTTATGGCAAATAATAATAATTAATAATAATAATAATATTTCAAACCTCGACATTATTTTTTGCTGCCATTAAAAACCTGAGTTTCCTCTTCCTCAAAAATATGTTACTGATTTTTTCAAGATTTCTCCATTTTGGTAATCCATATTTGATGAGGAAAAAATCATATGTCCTGGCACTTTTTACCCTGTTGTAAATCAGAAAACCTTGCCAACTAGTGCAGTTAATCTTGGCCTATCCCTATGTAAGAAAGAATTTTTTTATTCAATTATCTTACATTAAGTTAATTATCTTACATTAAATAGCTTGAAGGCTTTTTGTTGGTTACCTGGCAACCCACAATAGCACACAATGCAGTTCATTAGTTGTTGTCACTCTTTATTGACTTCAGCCCCATGCAGATGTTTGAAGTGTGGGCAGATGAAAATATATAAATAGGCCTGGGACCCTTTCCCTAACTTCCTCATATTAAAGTCCTTGTCTGTGCAATGGCGTATATGCATGCATTTTGTGCAATTTGTAGTTTTCCTTTCAATGTGGCAAATAAGCTCCTTCCTATCCTGTTGTCCATAGCATGAAATGGTAAAGTAATATCTTTTCTTTGGATAACTGCCACAGCAACTGCTAGGTGGTTGCTTACTAGTCATCTTGTTCTAAGGGCACTAGAAAAGCACAATCTGTCCTTTTCATTGGTTCTAACCACCCAATAGACAGGAAAGGAAGAATCAGGAAAGAGAGACAGTTTCTGCCATGCGGTGTGGAGGGAAGCTGTCCATCTTCTCACCCTGAAATATTTTGGATGTTTCAAATGAGTCTCTCAGGAAATGGATAGTGATTGTGAAAATTTTTAAAGTTACCAGGTGAAGTCTGCCTCCATGGTTCCCTGTTATTTTCATGATTTTGTTACATGTAAGAGCTACTTAAGTTGCTAGGAAGGTTAGCAGTCACCACACTTAGCACATAAAAAGCAAAAAGAAAATGGATTGAGAAACATCCCTGGGCAAAATTGCATGCTGAAATAATGTTGTTTACCAGGACAGTACATTGGGGGGAGGAGGGGGAATAGCTGCCATGATAGATCCATGTGACTAGAAACAATGTGGTGCCATAAGATACTGATGTTCTCTGAGACACCCCCAGACCCATTTCAAACTTTATGCTGGGAGCCAGGCATCCTTGCTATTTGCAGCACTATTCTATTTTAACCAACCCCTTAACAGAACTTTAAAAAATTCACATGCAAAAGAAGATCTCTGGCCACATTATCGAGTTCTATGTACATGATACTATATAGGGATGTGGTGGCTTAGTGGTTAAGATGCGGATTGATGATTGCAAGGTCAGCAGGTTGAGAGCTAAGCACCGTGTGATGGAGGGAGCTCCCATCACTAGTCGCTTCTGCCAATTTGGAAAAGTACAAATAGGTACCACTTAGATGAGAAGGTAACAGTGTTCTGTGTGCCTTGGTATCTGCTTTGGGTTTTTTTCCAGGATCCCCCATAGAAGTAGTAAAATGGTGTCTCTTATATAAAATGGCAAAATCAAAGTTTGCTTTTTGGAATGTATATTCCTTGGAATATTTTTCAAACCATGGATAGTTGAACCCATGGGTAAACAATCTGTGGATATGGAGTGCCAACTGTATTCAATTGTGCATATTTTCAGAACAGAATATGTTCTGTATGTGTTACAGTTTTTCCTGGCACCCTGTTTTTTTTTGGGGGGGGGGGAATGAACTGTATGCATTGGGAAGGGGGAATACAAATAATGCATAAAAGTTTCCATGCAGGAGAAAAGACAAGTCTTTCCACCTTTTATACAAAAAAGTGAAATGAGACCAGAAGTAGAATTTAGAGAAATACAATGGAATTGAGAGTCAGTCTTTTTAAATCTCTATTCAGAGCTTACCTTGAATGGAAATATGTTTTCACATTCATTACTTTCACATCCATTTATAGCCAGTATGTCGTATCAACGTTTCACAAGTGAAGATAGGGCAGTCCAATATATGAGAGGTTAGTATTATGAGTAGTATCTGAAATTACAGTAGTGCTTCCTTCTTGTTAAAGCAGCGGTGGGGCCAAAATATGCCAATACAGATGTGCCACACAAAAAAAAAACAGTATATGACATTATATACTTTCAACTGTACTGCATTTATGTCAGTTAAAAAACATTACAGATGAGAAGCACTGAAGCACAAAAAAGTGTCTATCCCCAAATCAGTCAATGAATTTATTATCAGAAATTTGAAGCAAAAGTAAAAGTTACAAAAATGATATTTCTAAAAAATAAAAAGTTTAGAGGTTGCTCTAAAAATATGAAGCAGTAGAAACAAGGTGAGAATTATACTTGGGAAGGAGCCATTTTAGATGAGTCTATAAGCTTGGCACAAAGGGTTTTTCTAAATAGTTATTAGCTGTAAGGACTGAATACAAGAACCAGTTCACTAACATCATTACACATTATTACATGAAATTGGTTTTGAAAGTAATATAAAAGAAGATTCCACTCTGAATTGGTGAAATGTGCACATTATTGATCCCATGGTACATGAATCAAAATCTATACTTCAAGCATATAATGTTCCCCCTTTAGATTACTGACCAAAGCTTTAAAAGTAATTTTAATCAGTGGAAATGGTCTGTACGTTTAGCCCCAATAAAACAGAGCACCAGTTAACTTTTTTTTTTTTTAAAAAAAAAACATTTTAGAGAATGAACACTGAAGTCAGAACAATCTTGTGACTTTTGTCCTGTTTCAGATTGTTTTCTGAAGGCCAGAACTATTATGCCATATGCAGCAAAGTAATTTTTTAGCCTGTAGATCAAACTGTCATGTTTGACCAAACAACTAAGCAAAAAGACTTTTTGCAGGGAAGAAAGCCAAAAGGTGTTTGGTATTTCTGAGACATAGTGAGCTCATATATTCTTTCTAGTGGGCTTTATTTAAGTTGAGTTTGACTCTGTATTTTCAAGATGGAGATATTAGATGCAAGCTGCCACCTGTCTGTACAATGGGCAGTGCCACTAAATACATATATTTTTCAATACAATTCAGTGCTTTTGCTATTACAGGTTCTTAAATATAAAGGGCCCAATTCAATTCTCTGTGTCATGCAAGGAACATCTAACTTGGCCTTGCCATGAGTGCATAAAATATCAGAACATTTGTTTTCCATGTTTTCATATGATATCCACATTTTCATAATTTCTTTATCAAACTGATCACTGTAAGCTAAGATAAAATGCATGCTAAATGGAAGAGTCTTCCCCTCTAATAATGTATTCATTGTACAACCCAAGGCAGATGTTTCTTACTTTTAACTTCTTTATATTGTTCTAGTTAAAACATTGCTCTTTGTGATTTTCCTTAACCAGGCCTTATAAAAAAGGTAAAATTGATTCAGCACACTGTTAGTAGTGATCCAAGTGCCTGTGTCCATTTTACACAATTATTTTATCTTATAGAAATACAATACAAAGTGTGAGCCATCTGAAGCCAAGCAGCTCCATACTTTGCTGAGATACAGTTACATGTATCAGCATATTTAACCAGTTAACCCATTCTATCTAAAACACAGTAACAGAACAATCTTATACATAGCCAATGAATGTGATATGGCTTAATGCCAAGAAAGTGGGATCAGTCTAAATTTGTGTTAAATACATTTGCTGTTCTCATGTGCCATCAAATAATCAGATTTAAGACATCTCTGAGGTGAACCTATTACAGTGGTCCCCCGGTTTACGAATCCCCCGGGGTACGAAACCGGCGGGACCGCTAACATATCCCCTGGGATCCGAAAGATCCCCTGGGATACGAAAAAAACCCGCGCGGCCCCTTTAAATCGGCCGCACGGTCCGTTCAAAATAGCGGTCCCCCGGGAAACGAATGCTTCCGGATTACGAAAGGTAATCCGGAACGGATTACCTTCGTAACCTGGGGGACCACTGTATGGTGTTTTCTTGGCAATGGCCTTCCTCTGAGGCTGAATGACTTGCCCAAGATCACCTAGTGGGTTTCCATGGCCAGATAGGGATTTGAAATCTGGTCTCCTAGAGCCCTAGTTCAACATGCAAACTGCTACAAGCAAAAATATTATGGTCATAGACCAGACTCTAACATTACAAAAATATGGATTTTGGTGTGTGGTGTCATGTGTGAATAGCTTGCTCAGGACAGCCTTAATTCACTGGAGATCATCATGACTCAGGCATTTCCCACAGACCACAGCGTACCACAGTTTTGGCCTTCTGCAATTGGCTAGGTCTCGGGAAGAGATGTACATGTTGGTGAGACTATTGCATCAGATATTATTTAATTAAAAAGTTGCCTTTGGGTTGTTTGCCATAAATTATACCATAAATATCTACAGCTTTCTATTCAAGTTCATGGGGGGAAATGTAATGCACATATATCAAGAGAAATGAAAATCATCTTGATTATTTCTGTATGTTACTTTTAAAAGCATTTCAGTTGTCTGGCAATGGCTAGAGCAGGTCTGTGTTCAGAAAGTACATTTTTACCTCTTATGTATCCATGCCAACAACAAGGGAGGAACATAAGTACAAGAATTTCAAAAGCACATTCTGGGTGCAGTGTTAGCACACCCTGTATACCCACAATGGATTTGGTGTCCTCATATTTCCTACTTCATATCTGGACACAGTATGATATTGAGAAATCATGATGGCCTTTAGAAACACTACTGTAGGTTAGGTTCCTGGGAGAAAAGGAGCAAGACCCAAGGCATGTATATGATCCATGTAATAATACAATCAAAGCTGCCAATGGCTCCTTTCATCCCTCTAATCATCTGCATTTCCTTTTGCACCTTGAGACAAAGGAGTTCCTTGCACCCAAAGCAGTAAGCCAACCTCTCTGCCTGCCTTTGCCATGTTCCCAGCCACCTCATCCTATCTAGGCACCCTGAGTTGTCCTGATTCAATAGCTGTCTTTGTCACATTAAAGTCATGAATGAGTTTGGAATTCCATTGGTGATCCTGGAAAAGGACATCTAGACTTTGCTACCTTAGAATAGCACATTCCTAGAGGCTAGTTTTCAGGTATAAATATTGGTTTCAAAAGCTTAGTCTCTTGATGCCAGTATATATACAGTTGTCATAGACCACCACATCCCTTCTGAGCAATTGCAGCTTTCTGTGGTCTACTCTTTGAACAGATAATTTTCACCCCCTTTTGAACCTCTCAGACTCTGCTATCCATTTATTATATTTCCATTTCAGCTAACTCTGAATGCTGTGTCTGTGTGAATTGCTATTGTATGTGTGATTGCACTCTCCATTTTTCTAAATAAAACAGTCTTTACTTCACCCAAACCTGGAATTCTTCTCAGTTATTACTGGTATGTTACATGCAAATAGTCTTAAAGATTACCTAGTCAATTTCCCCAACATTTGAAGTAAGTTAACTGGTGCCACTGCCGATCCTCCACTTTTCTTTGGGCAACAACAAGTAGAGCACTTATAGAGCATACTATGACATTTCCCTTCAGGAAAAAAAAAATCACATAAAATCTCCTTCAGAATAATTAATACCACCTATGACCTACCTAACTGAATAATTGATCTTTGCTACATTATTCAGCCAGTGGTGATTATCCATTTGTTGTGTACTACATGCCACAGTCTTACTGGTTCAGTCATGGTTAAAAGGAAATGGAAAGGTCTGGGATCATGGAGGTACAAGACTGTTGACTGGAATTAACATAGCATATTGTCTTCTGTATATTTGTCTTGCTGTGTTACCTGCTTGCAGATTCAATGGAAATTTTATTAAATTTAATGCATCTTCATGGTGATCTTATTTTCACAAATGAAGATTTACTTTGAAATCTGATTATTGAGCTGTTCAAAAAAGAGAGACAGCACTTTGCAGTTTCCTCTTGTATAATAATATGCTGGAATAATATGACTCTTATCTAGAAATTTGTTCTTCATACAATAATTTCAAGGAATGTCCTGACACCTCAACTCCTAATAGATCAGTTTGGAGAGAGGGAAAGAACCATAAACATTCCTTATAATTAAATAAGTGTTTTAGCAAGATGTGTCAATTAAAGCTCTTTTTTGCCATTTTGTAATTGTTGGTCATCTATACTCAGTGTGTTGATGCCGGCATCCATCCAGTTCTCTGAGGGAGGGAAAAATGCCCCAGCAAGTGTCATAGATTGGCAGAATTTTCTGACAGGTTGGGGACTATGAGAATAGGGATGAATGTCATTTAGGCAAAGATTACTTCTGTGCCTTCAGCCATTGGGGGATAATGGTGAGAGACTATGAAACTTTATTTCAGTTGCTCTCACCTTATGCAAAGAACTACTTCTGTCACTTTATGCACCCACATATGTGTTTCACAAACACTACTAAACCTACTTTATTCTTTAAAATTCCAATGAGATGTCATTATAATGGGGAAAATATAACTTGGGGCTTTCTCACGTTTGTTCAAAGGAACTCCTGAATCTGCTTGTAAGTGCTGGTTGTTGTACAAGGAATTAGTACAATGTTTTCATGTACATAACTTTTTTGTTGAAGAAAGCAAAGAGCTTTCAAAACATAATTACAATTCAGGACTTAATTTTGCAGAAAGGTCACATGTGTTTGTTTTGCATAAAAAGCATTTTCTTTGCTTTTAGATGCAGAAATATTACATTCTGCCTAGAAAGTGCTGTTTTCGTGCAAATCAATCATGTCCAAATTTGGTGTGGAATTATCTAAGTGAAACATTTTCTGCACAGACAGTAATATTTATGAGGGAAAATGTTATTTTCCTGCAAAGAAAATGTGATTTCCTATGCAGACCACAGTCAACGACATATGAATTTTGTACAGAGTAAGGATATTGTTGCACTAATTGTAAAATGACTTCTCCCTGATGGGATAAAGTTGTGTTTAAATTTAAAAGCAGGTTTTATCAAACTCAGCTGCAGCTGGGTGAGTATAACCCCTCTGCAACCCAGACCCCAGCCACACTTATCCAACAGCTTTTCAAAAATGGCAAGCTCCACTGAATAAGCACAGCTGGGGTCTGGACTGCAGACGAATTGCACTCACCTGGCTGCAGCTGAGTGCAATAACCCACTTTTAAATTTAAACACAACTTTATCTGGGTTATATTGCTTTAAAATTAATGTGATAATCTCCAAAGTATCAAATTGCAAATATTCTAATCAGTCCAAGATTTTTCATAATACTTTAAAAACATGTTATTATATCATTATTAATATTTTCAAATATTCTTTCCATGCCTAGGCATGAATCAGTGCAACAAACACCCTGCAATAGCAGAGAGAGGTGTTTTGATTTTGATTTTGATTTTTTGGCTTTTTTGCACCAGCCATGAAATGCCTCTGGGCAATGTGGTTGCTCAAGACGTTAAGATGCTGATTTTGTTGACTGCAAGATCAGCAGGTTGGCAGTTTGAGGCCCTGGTGCACATAATCGGGTGAGCTCCCATCACTAGTCCCAGCTTCTGCCAACCTAGTTTGAAAGCATGGAAATGCAGGTAGATAAATAGGTACCACTCTGGTGGTGATGAAAGCAGTGTTCTGTGCAATCATGCTGGCTACATGATCACAGAGTAGACTCTGACAACACTGGCTCTTTGGCTTAGTGACTGAGATGAGCACAGCCTGCTATGGTCGGACCCAACTTGACGCTCTTGTCAATGGAGAATACCTTTACCTTTAGCATATATGACCTACCCCAAGTCAACCGTAGGGTTTTTGTTACACTGAGCTGGAATAGCAAGGCCAGGCATGGGTGTTGAAGTGAAATCTCATAATGGCAACTCCCATCGGGATACTTTTGTGTGATCTGGCACAATTATTGCAGCAGATCATAAAATAAAGTCTCAGGAGATTGGAAATCTCACAATACTTCAAATGAGATTTACCAGGCTTTATGTTGGCATGGCCATGAGGTTTCAGGGAATTGTTGTAGCATCCCTCAGCCATGGCATGCCATGGCCGTGGGGGAATAGAGGTTGAGACAGCGCTTCCTTATTTTTATTATTATTATTGGCTAGGTGAACAGCTGGTTAGGTGGGCATGAGGGGTTGTCTATGCCCCCTCTCTGTCTTTTCTTTCCTTCCTCTCTGTACATCTCTTGTTAGGGTGTGGTGTATATGAAGATGGGGGGGGGGGGGACAATGGTTGGATGGAGTTGCACCCGACTTTGGCTCAGTGGATCAGCCTCAGTGGCTGCAGGTGGCTGCTTGTATCTGTGGACAGGGTTGCTGTGAGTGGCTTAGAGTGGGCAGACAGGTGAGATGCAGTAGCAGCAACTGTGATGGCAACTGTGGTGGGGTGGAGAGTGAGAGTTGGGGGTGGGAGGGTCAAAGCAGCTGCAATGTGGTGCTAACAGCACATTCAATGCAACCCATATGGGGAAGTGCCTTGTCCCTGGGGGGGGGGGGTCACCTTCTTCCAACCATCAAGGAGGAGAGGGGGATGACTTTTCCCCCTGCATTTCTGCAAACTTGAACCCAGGTTTTTGGTAAAGGATGGGGTGCATTTGAACCTCCCCAGGTAACTGGAGCAGTTCATACATCCCAACCTTGAGAGGAACATGATCGAGGTGGTGTTTGAGAGGCAATAGTATAGGTGTTCTGCACTAGTTAATTACCAGGACATCATACTTGGGGCCTGCACTGGTTCCAAGGGCTCAGCATGGCTGCAGTATAATGAGCAATTTCATAAGGTCTGCTCATGTTTTTATATCATTTTTTGAATATTTTCACATACTTTCCCCATCCTTTAGATATGAATCAGGGCAACAAACTCAAAAGAAGAGAGAAGTGTACAGAATTTTATTAGGTTTTGGGCTTCTCTCTCCTCTCTCTCTCTCTCATGGAGTGGCCACTGTTATAATTTTGAAGTTTTGTTTTACCTTTGTCCAGTTTTATATCTCATGGTTGTATAAAGGTGGGATATAAATTAAATAACTAGATAGATAAATAAATCTTTCTCTAAAATTTTATAATGCATCTGCATTTAAGGGAAAAACCCCAAGAGGCACTTTATATCTTACTTACTGAATGTTTTCCATTTTTCTCCATTTAGCTCCATATAGAAAGTCATAAGAAAAAACTATTTAAAAATTCTGTTAGACTTTCACTTCTGTTCTATTTGTAGCAGGCACTGTGAACAATGTCACAGAAGAGAAAAAAATAGCTGATGGTAAATTTAGTAAATTTAGCTGTCAGAGCAGTTGGTGCTATCTTTTTGGGTTTTCTGCATACTTTAATATCCAGGAAAAAAACCTTCTGTAATTTTTAGGAAGTGTTAAGAAATGCTGTCATGCCAAAGGTACTGGTATAACCTTTGAATGTGTCAAATTCTCCACCTTGGTTTCTCAAAATTCTTTACCCCCCACCCTCCAAAACTGAGGGACTTTATCCTAGCTTACTTTTTCAAGAGTGGAATTTTGATATAATGGACAAAAACACAAGTAACTGCTTGGTGATTATTTCATTTTTGTTAATGTTCAGGAAGGGAAAAAGTAGTCTGTGTTTTTCATTTCACGTTTGAAGAATGGGCTTTCTGACAAAGTGTATTGGGAAATTATTTTATCCAAAAATATACTTTTTAAAATACAAATATAATGTACTATGGTGTTTGTTTTTAAAGATCAAAGCTATGTGCAAAACCCTTTCTATAGAAATCCATGTGGGTTGTTTGGTTTTGGACAAACATGCACTGCTAGTAATTGTTTATTTTCCATGGAAAACATTATTTTTGCACCAAACATATGAAAACTATGCAGAAATGTATATTTTCTCTTGTACCAGGCAGAAAACCACAGAAATTACTTCTTCTTTAGTGCAAGAACAAAACAGTCAAAGATGTTTATCTCTACTAGTGTGCTGGGGGGCGGGGGTTCTAAAAACCTCACATCACTCTCTGTTGCAGCTTCATGGGATACCTAAAATGAGGATATTGCTCCTTTGGGATATGCTCCCAAGAACCACACCCTTTCCAAGCTAGGAAATTTTGCAACAGTTTGCATTTGCCTGGACTTGTTGGGAAGGGCAAGACTCTGCCTACTTTTGTTCTACTTTCCCATGCTGTTGAGTATAAACAAATTTTGCACTTTGATCTCAGTATGCAGCAAGTGAATTAAGATGAGGGGAAAAAAGTAGGGAAAGAGGGAGGAAGAAGGAAAGAAACTGGGACATTTTAAAAGCAACTTAAGAAATTGGATGCCAGAGGATTCATCAAGAGTGTCCCTGCCAAATGGGGCAGTTAGAGTGTATGAAAAACTTTTAACTCTGCAGGAAAATGGAAGACCAGAAGGTGGTAATTCTTAATGTTGAAACAGTAAATATTTTCTCATTCTACAGACAATATTGCAAAGAAGGCATATCTGGTTCTAGCTTTCAGAGTCTGCCATTCATGTCTGTGTTGCTATTAATGTACTTTGTGTAGGCTGTGTGACAGATTTATCTTAGCATGTGATCCACGGGTTTCAGTAAGAAATTAAGCCCTAGCCAACCGATAACGTAAGAGATAAAATTGTTCTGCACAGAGGACAAAGAGAGGCAAAATGAATATGTAACAGTTTTACAAAAATCAGTGGTCTCATTTTGAAGACAGTTTTGTCTATAACATACTGGGGAAAAGGTTAAGAAAAGGCCAGCATAATCAATTTACGACTTCCATGTACAAAGACAGAGAAAGGAGAAGGAGGCGAATTTTCATTTTCATGACAGAAGAACACGAGATAATATAAAACAAATATACCTAATTCAAAAATGTTATGTGACTGATAAACAGCTCTCAGGAAAGAAAGAAAACAAAGCATCTTTGGGGAAGCAAATGAAGGCTGTAGACAATAATTTTTTTGAAGAAAACTTCAACACCTCAGCCCAGTTGGAGAGTTAAAGAACTACAAGCCCAATTGTCTTGACAGTAAGAAATCCCCACTGATGCTATAATGTGGTTGACTGAGCAACAGTACTGCATTGTTGATGTAAAGGTACAACCTTCCCCTCCCTCTCCCTCAGTTCCGGCACCGATAGAGCAGCAACAGCAATTGACAGCACCTATGTGTGCCAGTATCTCCTACTACTAACACATTCCTATACTTGTATAAACTAAAGCAGCTTTAGGTGTGCTTTCTGTGCTCCTGTGCACCATCTTGGTTTGCTCTATATCTGTAAGGTACAAATAATATAGGCATATATGATAGATTGTTTACCCAGGTTATCCTGTCAGTTTGGCCCTATCTAGATTGGCCAAAGTATGTACAGTGGTCCCCCAGGTTACAAATCCAACGGGGTACGAAAACCCCGGGGTACGAAAGAGCCGGGGACGGAAAAATGGCCCCGGGTTACGAAAAAAACCCGGGTTCTGAAAAAAAAGCGGCGCGAAATTCAAAAGGTAAAAAGTTTTTTCCTATACTTACAGTGGTCCCCCGGTTTGCGAATTTTTTTGGCTTATGAAAGTGGTGCTGGAACGGATTACTTTCGTAAACCGGGGGACCACTGTATATATGACACATCCCCTGTCCATGTTTTCTCCCATATGCCTTGCCTTACATTTTTTCTACCCAGGATTTCCCTGTTCACCTCTTCACAATAAATATGTATGCATGCATTTTACAACCTGCCTTTCTCTAAAAGGGGTTGTCTGCATGCCCCCCCCCCCAGCCTCATAACCTCCTGTTCATATGACATAGGCCCTGGCAGACCAGATGCTGATTCTGTGGATCCAACCCAATCCCAGGGTAAACAGAGTTTCCTGGAAACTCCATGGCAAATGCCAGCTGTATACCTTTTGCCTGATTTTGCTGTGCCATCACTGATATGGGGAACACTGGTGCAGCATCTGACCCAGAAATGGCACCTGGTCAAATGAGTGCCACATTTCCAGATCAGACGGGGCTTCCCAGTACCAGTAATGGCTCGACAAAGTAGGGAGCATACACTAGTAGTGGATCATGGATCAACACAGGGCTGGGTGAACTGGGGATCAATCCAGGTGAGCACTGGGGTCAGGATGGCATGGGCTCAGGCCATGCTATCCTGGTCCATCAGTTCGGTCCCAATATGAAATCCGTGATGGGCACAATAGAGGTTAAAACAAAATATGAGTAAAAATCTATCAAAATATTACTGACACCTATCATCATAATAAAAACATTCTTTAAAACTCTTCTATTAATTCCAAACATATAATGATAGGATAATATCACCCATAATTGTAGTCCCCCCCCTTAAAAATGTTACTGCATAGCCAGTTACTTCATTATCTTCTTTTTGTGGGGAGGGCTTTTACTGTATTTCTTAAATGTATGTTGCTCTTTATACTTGACTTCACTGAATGTCATCCTATTGCCATCTGCTTAATTTTGTAATTTATGGAATTAACTTAGGTGAACAGGCTCTGTTTCAGAATGGTTTCATTTCATACAAATTTTGTATTTCCTACATATTTCACAATGGTTTAATTTCTTACTTTATTCACAATCCTAAATAAGTGTCAGAGCAGCTGTGAATCTAATTGAGCTCTCTATAATAATTTTAATTGTTTCAATTTGTTTACTGATCAGTTAATAGTCAGACCAGAGAATGTCCTGGGTAAGGTTGATTAGTTGAAACTGAGATGCATGCGGATGGTAAACAACTTAGGAACCCTATGTATGCCAAGGCAATACTAGATATGATGTTAAATATATCATTTTAAATAGCAGACATATTTTATAATTATTGATTATACAGTTATTGTGGCATAGCAGGTATGGGGATGGTGATTTAATGCTTTTCTACTCTAATTTGTTCATGACAAACTCGTTTGAAGCTAGTACTTTCATTGGAACACCCTCCCTACGTTATCTCTGTCTCTAGATAGATATAAATAAATAAGACAGATATGAATGGTTGGGGGATGTATTTCAGCTGTTTTTCTACTGGAAGAATAATATCTTATAGTCTTAGTAAATTCTAATGGGGAATTTTGTGCACTATCCCACTCCATTTTTTTAAAAGGCTTTTTTTCAAAAAAATTATTGAAAATAAAAATATAAAATACATAAGCATAACAGCATTTAAACACAAGGTTTACTGCCTCTCCGTTACAACTTGAGAGAAAAACAAGTAGCTCTGCATAATGTATTCCTTCTTTCCCCCCTGTTTCTTTCATGCATCTTCACATACAATTCTCCTTCTTTTTTCTCTTAGCACTCTTTCTATATCCCTTCTTTTTCTTCTCCTCTCCTACCTCTTACTCTCCAACCTTCCTTTTGTTCTCTTTCCCTTCTCTAATGTACTTTCTCTCCCTCTTTCACAGGTTTAAACCTTTTATCTAAATTCCAAAAACCATCTTCTCCTTTTTCTTCATACAGTTATCAGAGCTTGTATTATTTATTCATTTTCCAGTTACCATCAATTGGCACCTTTACCTAAAGAGGGAACAGTTTTAGCTAGATCAAAATATAACACCAGACATGACTAAATTACACTTAATACACAAATTACACATATTATAGTATAAAATCACTTCCTGTTCTTATCGATGGTGGATTGTAGGTACATCTTTATAATCCTATTTACTAGTTTCCAAAATTATATCTGTTTCCTGATAACTATTTTCTATTTCCTACTTATTCTTATTACCTCTTACAACTATATTTTCACGATACACTTTTAAACTCCAGAAAACAACTGTTTCATTTCTTGGTATTAAGTTATCACGTTTCGCCTTGGTCCCATCCTTTCTTTCCTTTCTTCTAAACTGTTACTCCTTCTTACTTGGTATTATACTACTATTTCTTACTTGTCCTCTTTTAATATAAATATTAAATTTATTTAATAAAAAATTATTTAATAAAAATAATATTAATATTAATAATCTTTAAAGCTTAACACTGCTAACATACATCTCCATTTTTAAAAACAGTTCCACTGACTCACCTCTAATCAAAATGGTATTCTTATCAATTTTTACCATTTCTGTTAACATAAAAACCCATTCATCAATTGTGGGGATTTCTTTAACTTTCCACTTCTTAGCAAGTATTATCCTGGCTGTTGTGACCATATATAATATTACTTTCCCATGTTTCTTTTCTGTTTCCTTGTTTAAGGAGTCGATATATTCAACATATACAACTGTGGAATCTATATCTTTTAAGGAACTCCTTTGTTTTGTATATGGAGTTTAACATACAACTTGTTTGCTTGTACATGAACGATACTCCTTAATTTTTCTCCCATCTATGTCCTATCCCTCTTCTTTTCAGAAAATGTGTAAAGAAGGCATATTCTCTCCTACTTTTTAGAATGTGAGAAGGCACATCTTTAAATATTTTCACTCTTCTTCCTTCTATGACCAATTTTCCTTTGTAACTTTGCTCCAGATTAAGATCTTTAAGTCTTTCCCTCACAAAATAAATTACAATGTCCCTTGGCAGCTTCTTATTTTTAGCTACCCTTGAGTCCACATGAAACTATTTGTTGATTTCCCAGTCCAGTTGTTCAGGTTGCCACCCAATAAATTGCGCTAACAAGGGAGTTATTCCAAGAAGCAGATTCTATTCCTTTCATTCTTCCAGTCCTCTAATTTTAATACATCTGTTTCTGTACCTTATTTCTGTCAGTCTTTGGTCCTAGGGATAGGGAAAAAATTAACTGAGGTTATTTTTTAAAAAAAATATTTTATTGAATTATCCCATTTGTAGTTTGAGACCCTGTTAAGAAAAGTGTATACATATCTTTCATTTTTTAGTCACTGGTATGATGTATACTAGATTATTTTCTTCTGTTGGAAATGCATCATCTAGTTTGGCCCTTAATCCCATTCAGTGGGATTTACTAATGGCAAATTTGCACTAGACCAGGTTCTGCCCTCTGTGACACTGGAAGAGTGCCATCCCAAGGTCTCAGTTTTGGCCCTGAAATTTCAGGGACTGGGATATTCCTGACCCGGCAACTCTAAAGCCAAACCAACAACCTGGCATGCAAGTCATGGCTGCAACAAATTGTTCCATGAAAATTAAACCTCTATCACATAGGCCAATCTTGTGAATAGACAAAAATTATTCCCAGTCCAGTCAGCTGACAGCCAACATATAGAATCATAGATTTATTGAATTGGAAGGGACCACAAGTGCTATCTAGTCCAACACACCTCCAACTGAGAGACTGGTGTCCAAACTCTGATGGAAGATTTCCAAGGAAGGAGAATTCACCACCCTATAACAAGACTAAACCACTGTCAAACATCTCTTAGAATAATAAAAGTTCTTCCTAATGTTTAGCTGGTCCATTTTCTAGTCTCTGAAGCAGCAGAAAGCAAGTTTACTGTTTTACATGACATATCTTTAGATATTGGATGATATTTAAAGATGGCTATTATTGTCACCTCTCAGTCTCTGAGCTCATATCCAGCTCCCTAAATCACTCCTCATAGGATTTGTTTTCTAGACCATATTGGATGCCTGCCTCTAGAATGCATTGTGGATTGTCATTATCCATCTTGGCTGGGACCTAGAACTGGACCAAGTATTGTAGGTAAGATCTGACTAAAGCTGAATAGAGTGACACTACTACATCCCTTGATCTAGAAACTATTCTCTGTTGATGAAGCCTGGAATTGCATTGACTTTCTTTTCTTTTTCTTTTTAGCTGCCTTGTCACACTGTTAACTCCTATTTTGCTTGTGGTCTATAAAGACCCCTAGTTCCTTTTCACTTGTATTGCCTTCAAGCCTGGTGTCACCCAACCATATTTGGGTATTTCATTTTTCCTTCCTAGATGTCCATTACCTTAGATTTATCAGTGTGAAATTCATTTTGCTAGTCAAGCTGTTTTGAATTCTAACTTTGTCCTCTGGGATGTTAGCTACCACTCCTAAATTAGTATCATCTACAAATTTGATAAGCCTTCTATTCCACCATCTAATTCATTTATTTTTTTTAAATTGTTAAGCAACACCACACTTGTCACATCTCTCCAGGATGAAGAGGAATAATTAGTAAGCACTCTTTGAGTTCAGTATCAGTCAATAACAGATGTTGTTAACATTTACACCTAAAAGTATCTCTGTCTATTGTGCAGTTCACAGACTTGCCTGCAAAAATATCATTGAGGAACCTTGTAAAAAGCTTTATTGAAAGATGCAGAGAGGCTGAAAAAATAGAAAGCTGACAAAAGGCAAGGTTGAATTAGCAGGAAGGGGATGAACAAGAAGGAAGACATTTTCCCTAGCCTGTTCTCCCACTAGCTTACTTCCAAGGACAGTCAACACAACTTGGAGACAGTCCAACACAAGGACAGTCCTTGTTGGCTACCTGGAATGAAGCTACATGCCACCAGACATCCTACAAAATTGAAATAGCTCCCACCTCTCAGGGGCAATCACCATGCCAGAATAGTAAATTTGGAAACAGAGAGTGCCTGGAGTTAATACAATGAGCCCTTGGTATGCACTGGGTTTGGGCTACATGCCCCTTTGTGAATACCAAAATCTGTGGATGTTCAAGACCTATTATATGCAATGGTATAGTAAAATGGTATTCATGATTTAGAATAGCAAAATCAAGGTTTTTTGTAATTTGTGTGCAAGTGTGTTTTCAAGCCATAGATAGCTGAATCTGTAGATGCAAAATTTGTGGATACTGAGGATTAACTGCATATATCTATCCTGTTTTAAAACTGGACTAGACTGCATATAGCTCCCTATCTTTCTTGCTTTAGCAGTTCAGTCACACAATCTTCTTTCCTCTTTTCAGTAAAGAACTTCCCTAGGAAGAGAAGAAATAAAAATGTCAGTGATCCCAAATCTGAGACACAATGAAGGAGAGGATTGGCTTTTTTATTTTTTTAAAGACAGTATTCTCAAACCTGTCTTCCTGATACTTTTTTCCTCCTTCTGTTTGAGATCTTGCTAAGGAAGATGAAGCAATTTCTTCTCTGAGCCAATCTGAATAAATCTTCACAAGATCGAAATCACAAGGAAAAGGTGATGACATCTTCATCTTGAGAGAGGCTTAACACATCCTTGGCTTTAAGGCTTTAGGGTTTCACACTTGCTGCTATTGTTGACTTAATTTTCAATGCTGAGAGACACTCCTCATGTGTCAGGAGACAAGACCCCATAATACATGCTGCATATGCTTTCTGTCAGAATAAAACAAGGACTTTTTTTGTTCTGGGAGAATAATGTCTTAGAAAGCATTTTCTGGAAGCACTTTTAAAAAAACTTTAAAATAGGCTGTTTCCCCTCAAATGTCATATCCAAAAGCATTTGATGTAATAATGTGCAAAATATTTGTTTTTCTAATGATAAATTATTGAGGTAAATATACTTAGAACAGAACTATGCATAATACTGGCAACAGCACATGTTTCTTATATTTATATCTGCTATTTTGCATGATTGTATGAATGAATCACAAGCAAAAAAGGAGTGTTTGATTTTATATAGAAAAGCAAGAAATGTTTCATTTTATCTATAATTAATAGGGATGGGAAAGCCCTCCCTTTTTCCACCTTGAAGATGAAAAAATTGCAGATTTGGGTGAATTCTTTTTAAAATAAACCCTCTAAAATGGCCTCTCCTGAACACACACATACTGTACTTATACGCTATGTGTACTAGCCAGGTTGAATGGGTACAGCTGACCACAACGTGCAGAGGATTTTGTTGTACTGGATACTATGTAGCTGCTAAAGAAAAGGAGTTTCCCATTATAAAATGGTGGCAGCCCTAACTCACTATTCACCTATATGGTTTAAGGTAAAAGAATTCAAAACTTAGAGTTTTAAATATTCACAGTCCTGGGCTTGGATGGATGAATTTGACTTTTCAGGTTTCTCCCATGTTTAACCTTTTTTTAAAAAATGTCACTTACCCACCCACCCCCATGCTATACTGGAAGATTTTTAAAAGAACAGGTAAATCCTCATTAGAAATGACTCAAAATGAAATTTTCCTTCTGGTCTTGCAGCCCAGCACAAGAAAAGCATTTTAAAAACTGGTTGGTACAGGGAGATTCAATGAAAACCAGGTGCTGTTGCTGAGTGACTTCAAGTCATTTCTGACTTATTGCAGCCCTAAGGCAAATTTATCAAAGGATTTCCTTGAATAAGTTCAGAGGATGTTTGCCTTTGCCTTCCTCTGTGAGAATGCAACTTGCACAAGGGCACCCAGTGGGTTTCCATGGCTGATCAGGAATTCAAACTGTGGTCTTCTGGTTCTCACACCACGCTGGCTTTCATGTTGTCTGTATATTAGACTGAAAATGAGTTCCTAATCTAGTTAGGCCTCTCCTTGCTTCTAATTTTTGTAGGATAGTTTTGGAAATTTATATTTTAACGTAGCCTAGAAAGGACAGCCTTCCACTATATTTATATGATTTGATTTTTCTAAACAATTTGGAATATGGGACAATAGATGGGATTGCTGAATTACATAACACTGACTGCACTGGCTACTCACTAACTATTCAGGCTACTGGGAAATATAAATTTGAAAACAAGTGCAATGTTCACCTGTATGACATGATTCCTGGATTTACATCCCCATTCAAGTTGGATTTCCACAGTGGAACTTACAGTAGGTTGTGGTTTTGGAAAATTGACAAGGAGCATAGTTACTGGTTGCAATGCTGTACTTTCTCTAGAAGCCAAAATAACGAGTATGGAGTAGAAACTGTCACACTTTGGACATACCATGAGATGCTGAGATTCACTGGAAATAACAATAATGCTCTGTAAAGTGGAAGGCAGTAGGAAAAGGGGGAGTCCATGTTACAGGTAGATTGATTCAATCTAGGAGGTCATGGATCTAAGCTTGCAAGACTTGAATGGGTTATTTGATGGCTGAGGTTTTTGAAGGTCTCTCATTCATAGGGTCATCATAAGTCAAAGTCAATGGGATGGCAAATAAGTTATTACTCTTCAATGTTAGATACTATTTTTATGGTATGTAGTCATTTATATATAGCTTAGCTTGTTTTAAAGCCTAGATATGCTAGCATCACAGACCTATGTTACTCTGCTCAAGATTCATATAACCTTAAGGAAGCCTCAGATTAATCCACCATGATGGCCTTACCTAAATACTGTGCATCTGATATCAGGCCATATTAACTTTAATGTTGATAGGAAGACCTCTCCCTAAGAACAGGAATCATTCAGACCTAGACATCACTGTGGAAGATTATATGCCTGTTAAGCTCTATATCCATCTTTGGGTGTATTTCTTTGTCCTGATCTAAGAAAAGGGGACACTGTCTCTGTGTCTGAGTCTTGTGATGGCTAGTAGAGATAAGTAGTTATCTTGTGCTCATTCGGAGACCATATCTGCATAAGGCTGTGTCAGTACTTGGCTGAAGAGAAGTAACATTATTTTCTACACCTTTTATTTCTGCTACTGCATCCCTATATTTGTAATGAATAGTCACTGGCTTTGTTATACTTCATTGTACCCTTTGAACTTAGTTTGGGCAGGACATAAATGGATCAAGCCCTCCAGAGTTTTACAAGTTGATAGCCCAAATTTCTCTGGTGTTCTTGTGAACATTAAGCTTACTATACAAGGTGTTGAACCCGATCCTCAAAATAGCTTCAGCGCCTTGGGGAGTTCCTAAGAAGTTTAGATGGTAACCTACATCAGATTCACTGAAGCAGAACCATAGATGCTGAAAACACTAGCTCCAACATGTTCCTTAGCCTAGATGGCAGCAGTACTACACAAATTTTAGTCTGCTAAACAGAAAGTGTCCTGACCAGCCATGTATCTGCACACCACTTAGGTCTCAATAAAACAGCTTTTCTACCTGTCGTAAACTGTAAGAATAGGGGTTTCAAAGCACCTGCACAGCAGCTAGTGGCCTTGATGCTTAGCGAACAATGGCCAGCAGCCAGACATGCAGGCCTATATAGGCCTGCCAGTTTTCACAGCATATCTCATAGGATCTCAAAGTCCCACAAGATTGGAGGAAGATTTGAAGTGGAATTTCACATCTCACATGAGATCTTGTGATGGTTGCTCCTTGGAGTAGACACAGGATCCCCTTGGAAACCCCCTGGAGTTCTAGTGTAAGTGCACACCTCCAGCAGGCATCGGGGTGAGCTCTGGTGGCACAATGGTTAAATACTGGTACTGCAGCCACAATGTTGTAAGTTTGATCCTAGAGGAGGGCACCAAGGTCCACTCAATCTTACATCTGTTCGTAGGTTGGTAAAATAAGTACCCAGCTTCTTGGGGACAATTGGCTTACACATTGTGCTAGCTCACTGATAAGTAATATAGAAATGTGCTTGCTATTGCTATTGCTATATTCTGCGTGTTGTGAACTGTTAAAAACAGGCATTTCAAAGAACTTGCCCAGAAGCTAGTGGCCTTGATGCATTACAAACAGAATAAGGCTGAAGTACAAGAATAACAACAATATATTGCAAGAAAAACACCTCCCACTTTTTATGGTTACATCTTACATTTTTTAATTCTCAGTGTGATAATTGTATACATCCTGTAGCAATATATGATGTTAGTTGAATTGGTTATTCTTTTAAGTGAACAATAGTGCAAACAAACAAACAAAAAAACCCAAAATAGATTGCTGGATGGCATTTGCTTCAAATCGTGTCATTTATCTCTATGAGCTTCCAGGCTGACTGCTCTACTCTTTGTTTGGCTCTTTCCACAGGTCCTGAAGAAAGGTTAATTGGCATTAAAATGCTTTTGGTTTTTTTTCCCATCCTCCAAGCTCACATGGCATTTCTCTTTTCTTTTCTTTTTCTTTTTGGAGCATTAAGAGTTTTGAAGAACTATTTCTAGAGGTACTTCTACACAGAGACAGTGGATTCTGATTCATCTGTGTCTTTTTAAAACACAGCATAGTTTGTGTATTATTCCAATTTAAACAGAGGTGTCTGTCTGCATTTATGTTTCTTCTTACATGTCAACCAGCTTGCACGCATCAAGATCAGGTATGTGAATATGCTTTGTCTGTGCATCTCTCTTTTCCCCCAGAAAGATTCCCCACATAACAACCTTGCCCAACATTAGAAACCTCATGAGTTCTCATCTTTCAAGTCTAAAATCCTTATTCTTTTGTTTTGTAAATTCTGTCTCTAAAAGGCTGTTCTTACTTTACCCAAAATTTAAAAAATCCCAGTTGTGTGTGTATTTGTGACCAGCCAAAGGTCATCACAATTCATATAATAACTTTTTATAGACTTTAGTAGTATAGTGACATAGCCTAAAAAAACCACAAAGAACTAAAATCCTTGAAGAGGAAAAGGGTTTTTTTTTTATTTATTGTGTGTTTTGTTTGTTTTTAACTTTTGTATGACTTTTGAATGATTTTGTGGTGTTTAATATGGGGATTTAAAAAAATGAAATAAAAATTTTTGAAACATTTTTAAATTACTGTTTTTGGAGGCCATAAGTAAGTAAAGAGGTGAGGTGTCTCACTTTTCTTAATGGCCCCCTCCCCAGAATTAAATTGTGAATGCCCTCTACATGTACAAGAATGAGCAATCTTGACTGCCAATTGACACACAAAGCACACATACACACCAATTTCTATTTGCTAAGGAGAAGCTACCATGGGGATTTCTTGGCATGATTTGTGTGCCTTTGCCTTCCTTTGAGATAGAGAGAATGTGGATTGCGCAAGATCACTAAATGGATTTCCATGGTTGAGCAGGGATTCGAACCCTGGAAAGCTGGTTTTCGGAGTCAATAGCCCAACACTCAAACCACTGCATTACGCTGGCAGTCATGCAGTTCTTATTACCTCCTTTAAAAAGTATTCAAATCATGTAGGTTTTCTGAGGACAGGATTTGTCATTCTTTTTTCCCATGTGTTTTTCAGAGTTATAATTTTCAACATTTATAATCAAAGCCAAGTTGGAAACCAGCAATTTCTTTGATGTAAGAACTTTTCAGCACTTGAAAAGATGTAAGGAAACTACACTCTATAACTTCAATAAGCCAAAAACCAACCTTCATTTGACTGTAGGATTGGGTTGAAATCTGAATGGTACTTAGTTTTTAAATGCCAAAGGAGATTCCCTCCCCCTTTATTCCAAAGATACGGCACAATTTAGGTGCATGTCAAAGGGCCACACATGTGCACATGCACACACAATTTTCTGCTATCGGTATGCTAATTGGCAAATTGATTTTGTACTGGGGAAATTTTCCATATAGTTTGAAGAATTTTTCGAAAAAAGAAAGTCAAGCATACCACTGGACATGCCCTGCCTTTGGGTATGGATAAAATAAATATTTTACTCTCAGTCACGGCCAGAAGGAGGATTGGAAAGCAGTATTACTTTCCCCCTGAAAATGAAGAATCCTGAACAAATTCATCTCTTTATCTCTCTAAAAGCCACACACCTTACAAATTTGAGTGAAATGACATTCCTCGTGCGCATTGATAAAACAATACCAAAGGAAACACATGAATGATCAGTAAAATTAGCTGTATAAAGTATCTGCATCTTGGTTTTTAATTATCAAAAGAAACATTGGCCTGATCTAGATTGGCAAAAAGAAGTGTGTTCATGGCTGCATGAAAGTCTAGCCTTTAGAAGAGAGAAAGGGAAAGTGTGCCATGAAAACGCCTTTTTTTGTTTGTTTGTTTTTGCGTTTTAGGGGAGAACAAGCGCCTTTAAAAAGGTGCTGGTTTTCCCAGTTTCTTTGTTAAAAACTGCGGAACAGCGCAGGTCCATCTAAAGGCTGCAAGCCTTTAAGGAAAAGGCAACTTCCTGTCACACTTTCCTGCCAATCTAGAAAGCCCCAATATCACCAAAGTGCTAGGGACATTCAGCAACAGTTTATGCTAATACAATGTAAATATGTTCATCAATTCAAATAGGTGTATTTGAATTTTGCATTCTTAAGAATATTTTATTCTTAAGACTTTACGTCTATTGGAGATTATAATATTTATAATATTTATCTCCCCAAAATTACCTACTCAGTTTAAGAATTTAAACTTTTCTTACAAATTAACATATATTCCTTTTAGAGGGAAATCAGTAACATTGTAATACCTGAGTTTTCTGGTTTAATCTGATAAACCCTGTCTAAGGAAGAGTATTTTGTTAACTGCCATAAAATTTGACTTCTCAAGACCCTCTGAATGAGAGACGTCCTTTCATCAATAGTCCTGGTAAGGTCTTGCAGACTTAAGACTGTAGCTTTCTCGGTTGAATCTATCCATCTGGAATGTGATCTCCTTTTCCTGCACCCGTCTATCTTGCTAAGCACTATTGTCTTTTCTAGTTACTCATGATTTCTCAAGACATGACTTCTTGAGATAAGATAGTCTCAGTCATCTTGGCTTGTAGGGAGAGTTCAAGCTTGATTTACTTTAGGACCACTTTAACATTAAAACAAACACACAAACAAAACTGGAGGATGAAGAAGTGAAGTCTCAATCTGGGATTTCAGTGTCACTCATTCTGAGCCGACAAAGAATTATGTTGTGATTTAAAGACTAGCAGGCTTAATTGCCACAAGCTTTTGTGGCCTGCAGCCCAGCTCACCAAATAAATAGAGTGTTGCCTCCACTGGCAGCCATACCCTCACGTTTGGGTAGTTGGTTATGTGCAGATTCATAGTCACAAACATTACATTATCTTATCTATCTGGTAATTAAACACAAAGCAATTGGGTGATAACAAAGAGATCCTAGCACAGATAAGCATATTAGCATTTAAATTTTTATTAAAACCCTTTGCCCTATCCAAGGGCCTTCACAAACTGGCCTGAAAGGCCATTCTGGGGGCAGAGTCAGGATGAAGCATCCTGATGAAACACACCTGACTCTGTCTCCCCAGGGCACTCTTATGCCATGTGCTGCTCCAGATGACACACAGCATCATGACACACCTCTGGTACTGCATCCAGATGATGCAATGCCAAAGGGGTGGCATATAGCTGCACCGCCACAGCTATGGTGCCTTTCCAAGGGTGCAAGAAGGAGCTTCTTTTTGTGGCTCCTTTTTGTGACCTCGAAAGGCTGGATCAGGGCTGCCACATGGGGTTGGTGCGGCCCTGATTCGGCATGAAAAGGGGCGGCTGCAGGCCGCACCTCTAGAGCAGTCTGTAGAGCTCCTAAATTGCAAAACAGATTTAATTTATTCTGGTGGGTAGGGATTCTAATCAATGAGTCCAGAGGAAACAGAAATGTAAAAAAGTAAAAACCGAACACAATTCCAAAGAGCTGTACAATGAAATCCTTAGAGGCTATCAAGATGTTCCAGGGCATACATTTCTTGCACAAAATTACTCAAATGGATGGGAATGGGATCTTTTCCTTCCTGAACCTGTGCCACTGTCCATCCTGCCCCCATTTCTGCTGTGAACTAGTCTGAAATTGATGTCTTCAACCTACTTTCCTCTTCTGAGTATAAGCTCTGTGGGTTGTTAATACAATTATTTGAGTATCAGCAACAAGTCTTTAGCAAAATGAGAAAGGTTGCTTTAATCTTTTATTTGCATGTGTCCCCATTTGAACTGAACCTTTGCCATCTTCAGAAAACAATCCTTTATGTAAGGTTTTAATACCTTCATTATTCACAGCAGGTAAAATAGGCACATCTTATTTTCCTACCTTTGCTATTATATAATAGATAAATCAGTCAGGATTTTTAAAATGTCATTATTCATTAAAATTTGCTATTTGTCTAGTAGCACAGGTGATGCTGGGCAGGTTCTTTTTAAAAAATTAAATATATTATTACAATAGCAATTCATTTTGTATGATGGGTAGACAAATGGCAGGTAGACAGACGGTTTATTTAAAACTTGCTTCTAAACACCTCAAAATAGTTCAAAATTCAGACATTGATGGCAGTAACTTCAGAAACTACCCAAGCAAAGGCTGGCTTCTGATGTTGTTTAAAACAGGCTTCACCAATCTACTTGCTTCTGAATTTGTTAGACTAAATTCCTATAATCTCTTTGGAGAATTTTGGAGACACAAGATGGTGTCTTCGCCATTTCAGACCATTACCCAGAGAACATATTTACACATCCTTCCTTTTTCTCCAAGTGAATCAAAGAAATCCAAAATGAATCTTGCTCTTTGGAAGGATTTTTATCTTCTTATAAAAGCCTTCAGGAGGCTTTTGGAAGACTTTTATAAGGCATTTCTGTACAGACAGGAATTTTGGCTATTAACATAGTTTTGTGCATGAGTGATACATAATTAAAAAATGTTGGCATATAATAAAGAAAGGCTGCAGATCTTTGAAAATGAGCCAGACTTGTGTGCAATATATAAGCCAGAACACTGAATTTTGAAATAAATAGAAAATACAGTGGAATTTGAATACAAATCTTAACTGCAGTCTCTAACTCCAAAGTACATCAATAAGTTGACCATAATTGTCTCAGGAAAACTTACGTATGCTATGACATTGGCATCTAAACATGAAGGAATGGATACGGAAAAGTATAGAAAATCCTGGAAACATATTTGCAAGTTGACAGTGTGTAGTAATTTCCAGAAAACACATATTCAATTCAATTATATCTAATTTTAAGTGATTTTACTGCATTTTATAATGTTGTTTAATTTTAAGGGAGGAGTTAAGGGGATTATGTAATGTTATTTATGTGTGTGTCTATTCATTTCATTTATGCACTTTATTGTTGTTACCCACTTTGATCCCTTTGGAAAGGTGGGATATAAATAAAACTTTGTTGTTGTTGTTGTTGTTGTTGTTATTTAATGTCATGTTGGTGTTCATGCACCATATGCTCTCAAAAGTTTAAATGGTTGTGCGATAGATAGAATTATACCTCAAATGCACAGAGACACACACATTCTGTTTAGGCCTTGAGTCCCCTTGCTCCTGAAGTAGCCCGTTTCTAATTGGGGGGGGGGGGGGAACTAGGCCAGTTTTAGTCTTTGACTTGATAGTACATGATTCTTATTAATTCTCATTGGATTTGCCTGTTCCCTAAAAGGAAGGAGGGAAGGGAAGGGTCTCTCTTTGTGTAATGAGATGGCGGATACCTCTTATTTCTTGGCAGAAATGAATCAATATGCAGATGTTGTAGTCTCTTAGGGGGGAAATCTGTAGCCTTCATTTTTTGTACAAGAGTAAGCTTTCCATTTTGTAGACACCCCGAACAGACACATATATTCCTTGTAGACTATTGCTGTGAAATTACTGCCAATATAAAGGTGGACCACATTATTTACAATTATAGGAACATGTTGAAATCTGAAATACTTTATTATTTTGTGCATCTGTGAGCAGATACTCATTTACCATATGGTTTCACTTTGCGGTTTATTTCTGACAATCAAACTATAGCATTTACTGATTTTATTATTAACATTTGGAGAATGGGGTCTGTTGCAAGCCAGTCTTCAAATATGGAAAGAGAAATCCTGTGGTTTCTGGTAGCATTCAATGGAGGCACTACTCATTTCTGGGGAAGGGAATGTCAAATCTACTTCAGCTGATATTTTCCCTGGAAAGGTCCTTGTCTAAATAGCACTGTAACATTATTTAAATCATTTTTAATGAACCGAAAGAAGAAACATTTTCAAATTATTCATGTTCAAGAAGGAAACACATGATTTCTCTATTAAATTAAGTAAGTAATATTGTTGTGCAAATGTTCCAGAGCAGTTGTTGTAAAGGGCTGTGGGAAGGATACTGAATCCTCCTGGAATATATTTACTTATGGAGAAACATGTTAAATTTACTGAATAATTTAAATTTTAATATAAGATCTAACATTATATTAGATCTTTGAGTCTATTTGATTTGTTTGTTTCAATGTGTTTTACAGAAACAATTCCACTGGTCTCACCAAGATACCTAGGTGATAATTAGTTTTCATAAACAAGAGACAGAAATCCGTATTGAAATTATGTTTGTTGTGAATTCTCAGTTATTATTTTTGAGACCAGTTCTTTCAAACCTTTTCTTGCATTGCTTTTCAAGATTAAACAGACTCCAGAATTAAGAATGAGATGTGACTATTTTTAATGTAATAAAAATTATGATGGTTAGCTATCCACAACAACTAACACATATCAGATTTAGGAACAGTACCTTGTGCTAGTCACATGGCATACAAGAAATCAGGAGACAATGGTTGCAGTGCTACAAACAGTTGTTAAGTTCAACTTTGACTTATAGTGACACAATAAATTAGATCTCTAAGCCACCCTATCATCAACCACCATTTTTAGGTCTTGCAGACTTGGGCTCTAGCTGCCTTAATCCCTGCCCATATACACACACAGCCCAAACTCCTATTGTATTACACGTGGGGGGATTGCATTTTATTAGCTATAGAATGCGGAGTATTTTACTCATTTAGACAAGCCCCAGGACGATGTGAGACTTATTTATTTCTGCAAAAGCCTTTTTATCTTCTCTCTGCTGATGGGTTGTTTTCCTGAGCGTGATATGGAACAGCCCATCTTTAGTGATCAATGCCTGTTTGTTCCAAAGAGTTGAGGAAAGCTCCAGCAGATCAGAAGGGGGAATATGGGACTTAAGGGAAGAGGGGGAAGTAACTGAAAAAGATTCCATCACTGGAGGAAACTAACTGAAATATTTCATAGAGATATAGATGGATAGATCAATATCTGCTTGGTTTTTAGGCAAAACAACCGAGAACTTTCACAACACAAAGAAATAAAATCATCCATAACAACTCGGTATACAGTCATCCCTCATTATCCACAGATTCTTTAACTATGGAGTCAAACATCCACGACTTGAAAATATATAAATTCCCAAAAGCAAACCTTGATTTTTCCATTTTATATAAGGGACACCAATTTATGATACCACTGCGTATAATGGGATTTGAGCATCCATGGATTTTGGTCTCCATGGGGGATCCTTGGAACCAAACCCCAGCAGATACCAAGGACCCTCTGTATTTTGTATTTTATTTATCTGCTTAATTTATATCCTGTTTTTCTCACAAATGAAATGAAGTAGTTAATCCTATCAAAATGAAAATATTTACTTGCTAGCCAACCCTTTGCTTTCTCTGTATCTTCAGATCCCCATCCTCTGCACACTCAGATTCTCTTCTCTTGCCATTTCTGAGCCAGTGTGGTATAGTGGTTTGAGCATTGGACCATGACTCTGGAGATCAAGGTTTTATTCCCTCCTTGGCCATAGAAACCAAGTAACCTGGGTGACTTTTTAGATTGTAAGCCTGAGGGCAGGGAACCATCTAATTATAAGTTTGTATGTACAGCACTGTGTAAACTTACAGCGCTATATAAACAAAGGATGATAATAATAATAATAATAATAATAATAATAATAATAATAAAATACCTTGGGCAAGTCACACAGTCTCCATCAAAGGGCATGATAAGCCTTAGGGTTGTCATTAGTCAGAAATTGCTTGGAAGCACACAATAACAATAAATATGGAGATCCACACCATGATATATTCCTGGTTCACAATGAGTTGCATGCTGATTGCACCTTCACCTATCAGTTTGCCTCCTGTGCAAGATCAATGTAGGATGGCAATGATATGCCATATCTTTAAAACAAATCAATTTTTACCTTAGATCTCAAATACAGTGGATTGTAGTAAGTGTTCAAAATAGAAACCTTCTTCCTTCCAGCAAAGGCATTACTCATTAAAAATATTTCATTTCCTTTTATCTGTAAGATTTCTTGTTGGATAAAATATATCCAAATACCTCCTATGATAAATAGTTTCTGTAGCACAGATTTGAACATACGTAAATACTTAACTGAACATATTTTGTAAATTCTGTCCAAACCTTTCAGGATTTTTAAAAGAAACTTTAATTAGTGCTGGTGATGGTGGGAACCTCTATAAACTGTCTCAAATGTGGCCATAAAATGTGTCCCATTGCTAAAAGTGTCAGTAACATTTTTATGTAGTCTTGAGGCCAGGGAATATAAATCCTTGGAAACTGAAGGAACCTATAATTTATGTAGAAAGCTTTTTAAAATAAAAATGCTCTTATTAATCTGTAAGATCGTAACAGATGCAGTTTGGGCTACATTTCACTTAGGAATGGAAGGCAGTCACTTTTTTTAAAAGTTCTCAAACATATGGAAATTTGTTTTCACTCCACCCCAGTTAAAACCCATTCTACCCATTTGCACTATTGTTGTGTTAAAGAGGTTTTATATAATACAAATAATCATGCAGCTGGTGGACATATAGGCTAAATTACAAGTTCAAGATATATAGCCACAGCTTCCGTGATTTGTCACAAATAAAGCATTCGTGTTGGGCATAAAATAAGAACAGCAGGAGCAGTCACCTTTAATGTTAAATGAGGATCACTCAGTGTTCTAAATTACATGAAAAGGATCCAAAATATTTTCCCCTATGTATTGTTCTAGGGAGGGGAAGCACTTACAATAATTAAAAAGATGCCTACAAGAAAATTCATTAGGCAATCTTTTCTCACAACAGCAAGAGCAGAAAGTCAGTGGTGCACAATGTTTAATTAATCTGTTATGTAGAAGTTTAAAATAAGGATATTAATACAATGATGATCATAAAAATCATATTAACATTCAGACTCCTGCAGAGATTCCATTAACCTTGCCTTGGAGCGGTATAAGCATATGTCAAGTTGTTCCAACCTCTTTAGTACAAATAGACAGAATATTTCTTAATCTATAAACTAACAACACTAGGATATATATATATATACCTCCATGTCTAAAATCTCTGTGAGATCACTAACATATTTCACATGTTAAATAAAAGGTGAACATACGTAATACCCTAGTTGTATTAATTAGCTTTACATGGGTTGGAACAGCCCTTGCAGTAAAATATACAAAAACCTTTAAGAAATATGTGGACCATTCATAATTGGACACGTTAGCTCTGCCAAATGTGAATGAAGCCATGGAGTATGAGAACTGCAGGCGTATACACTAGTGACACTAAGGGGATTATCACACCACTGAAAAATACGTCTTACTGTTGCTGAATTGAAGCTTTATTTGGGCTGGTGTTATTACACAGCTTTTCTCCCCAAAACCACCATCCGGTTACAGCCCAGCTCCAATGCAAGTCCCTGAACTCTCTTCAGCAGCCATTTTTCAAAGTCGGGAACAAAAATTTGGTCTAGTTGAACCTGGCGAAGATTGGAACATATCTCTGGAGGGTCTGCTTTCAACCTGATTGTGTGCCAATGGGAGCCTTTCTCTTCTTTCTCTCTAACCTTTCTCCTCATATACCCTGGTTCTCCTTCAGACTTTCTCCTTATTTGCCTCCTTCATCCTATTTGATGAAGTATATCCCATTATATACTTCTGGGAATATTCTAGGGTTAATATCTAATCCATCAAGTTTCAGACAAATAACCCTTTAGTCAGGGACAGTTCAAAGATCCTCTAGGACTACGTCTGCACTGCAGCAATAATCTGGTTTGACATCACTTTAAGTGCCATGGCTTAATGGTATAGAATTCTGGGAATTGTAGTTTGTGGGTGTACCACAAGAAAGCTCTGATGCCTCAAGAAACTACAGTTCCCAGCATTCCATAACACTGAGGTGTGACACTTAAAGTGGTGTCAAACCAGATTATTTCTACAGTGCAGATGCAGTTTAGGTGACAGCTGCTAACCTAGTCCTGACTGCCTGGAGTAAACGTCTCTATGCTCAGAAACAGAGTGGTAGTCAGTGAAGATGTTGAGGAAGAGAATTATATCCTCCTTATAACAAGTTCAGAGCAGCAATCTAGCCACAGTATTTTGAATCTCCTCAAATTTCCAAACTTTTTCCAAAGAAAGCCTCACATGAAATTCACCACAGTACTCCAGCTGGTATGGAATAAAAACCTGTAATACCATGGCTAGGTCTGGTTTATCAAGAAATGAGTGCAGCTGACACATTAGTTTTAACTGTGCAAAAGTGCTCCTGGCCACTGCCAAAACCTGAGCATTTGGGATTTGGGCATTTGGGAAATTAGTATCACTCCATCATGTTTTATTTTTGAATATGTGACACATTATCATTTTATACTATAAGTGCGGCTTTTACCGTTTTAACACACACATACACACACTTCATATTTTCATATTGTCAGTACCAACCTGGGAATATAGTTCAAGATTTTAAATAGTTAAATTTAAAAATTTTAAAATAAAGATTATTTACAAATAAATCCATACTATTTGAAATTGTGCAACAACATTGAAATAATCTTACTTACTGTTAATGTTAAAAACTTTCATCACTGTCTTTTCAATGAAATATCATCAATACGCTCCCTTTCTAATTCACTTCTTATAAATGGGACAGCCAATTTCAGATAGGGGAAGATTTTGTAGTATCCTAATTAAAAATGGTGTATTTGCTTGAGTGTTGGACTAGGACTCCAGAGACCAGGATTCAAATTCCTGCCCAGCCATGGAAACCCACTGAGTGACCTTGGGTAAGACATTTAAGTTTATGACATGGGCATGGGCCCTGAGGAATGGAAATGGGGCAGAATGTAAGGGAGTGAAAATGGGATGGAACAGGCAAATCATGCAGATTACTGCATGGGAGAACACGGCAGTTGCTGCTGGGAGTCCCCAACCCGTTCCACATACATACATCAGCAGTCGATTTCCAAGAACTAACCAAAGAAAACATCATCAAGGTCTAGGGATGTAAAATGTTGAGTATTCATCCTAGCACATGAGCTTGGAAAATTTTTGCCATTTTATTTCCTTTCCTTGCTGCTGGAGGAAAAAAAAAAGAATATTTCTGAACACTTTTGGGGGCTGGTAGTCAACGTTACCAAAGTGTTTCAGTCAATTATTCTGCACAGAAATACACTATTTATTTAGGCTTTTGTTGTTGTGGCTGTTGCAAAATTTTGAACTTTGTGTAATTGCGAAACAGATAACACCCAATATTCTTTCCATCACTAGGCTTGTGCATTTGTTTAAAATTTTTCACTTTTTTTGTATCCAAAAGTTAAGCACCCTCGTAATGTTTTCAAAGAATGTCCTTACCTTTTAGACATTGCCTAGAATATTCAGCTTTTAAAGGTTTCCTCATGTCCAAAAGAGGATTATTGCCATGCAGTATTGCAAGTATTACAAGCAGTGCAAAGTTTCCTTACCCAGTTTTTAAGCTTCAGATACACAGTATAGAATACACAATATATTTGTCTTATTGTCTATCTCCAAACTGTATAATCATGACCCTCAGATATGTGCAGAGTCCTTATACATCTGTACTGACACAGCATACTCCAGTATTAATCAGATGCAAACTGGGACATGTGTGGCCAAGCAACATCAGAGTATGATTAAGATGGCAAAAAGTATCAATGAGAAAGAATACCCATGCTAGGAGAAGCTGCAGCAGTTTGCTTTTGCCTGAGCTTACTGGAAAGGGCAAGATTCAGCCCCTTCTTCTCCACACAGCTGAGCTAATTTAATGCAAATGACTTTTGTACTTTGAAGTCAGTTTTCAGCAATTGAAATAAGCTGAGGACAAAGAGGGAAATTGGTAGGAGGAGAAAGTAACTGGGATTTTTTAAAAGCAACAGAAAAAGTGGAATGACACAGTATTAATCAGGATTGTTCTTGCCAATTAGAGGCAGTTGGAGGCTATGGCATAGGATCCCCATTTCAGATGTCATATCAGTGTGATGATGTTTGGGGAGCGAAAGTGGGAGAAGAATTCCAGCAAAGAGTCAATATTTTGATGCCAATACAGTCAAGAGTATGTGAGGAGAAGGAAAGACGACAAGGTATGAGAGAGCACATTACACCAGTGCTTAAATCTCTCCACTGGCTGCCAATTAGTTTCCAGGCACAGCACAAGGTGTTGGTTTTAACCTTTAAAGCCCTACATGGCTTGGGTCCATCCTATCTTAGGAACCGCCTCTTCCCGTATGAACCCCCACACACACTTCGGTCCTCTGGGAGAAATCTGCTGCAGCCCATGAAGACCAGGCTGGTGCAGACCTCCCAGAGGGCCTTTTCAGCTTTGGCCCCAAGCTGTGGAATGGCCTTCCGGATGAGATGTGTCTTATGACATCCCTTGATTGCTTTAAAAAAGCTTTAAAGACACATCTCTTCTTCCCAGAATCTTCCTAACTTCCCGGCTCCAAAACTAGAAATCCTGCTGACTGGGTCTTCCCTTCCCTAACATTATGTCCTCAAGCCTTGGCCATGATGTTCAAGGAATTGTTTTTTAATGATATATTGTATTGTATAACTTTCATCTTTTTGCTGGTTTTAACTATTGCTTAGTTTAATTCTGTTTTAAGGGGTGGGAGATTGGCTAGCGGGTGACTGGATTGTTTTTAGTTTGTGTATTTTATTCCTGTTGTACCCCGCTCTGATTGTTGAAACAGAGGTGTGGGTTGTTGTTGTTGTTGTTATTATTATTATTATTATTATTATTATTATTATCATCAAAGCCTGATAACTTCAGCAATTCATTTGTCTGGCTGCTGTCCATTCACTACCCATGATGCAGCTCTATTGAGATTTCCACATGACATCTTCACCCTCAGTAAGTTATTTTCAGCAGTCTAGACACAAGAGCACATTCCCCCTTCCCCATTTAGGTGTGCTCAAGGACTCAGCGACAGCTCTGCTCCTGAATCTTCTACAGAAGTCTCCTTAGAAATCCCCAGGAAGGAGCAATGCTAGGACTGCTCTAGCAAGGCCATGTCAGTTCCAGCAATCACACCTCCAGCAGTCTACATGATCAAGGGGCAGGTTCAGCAAACATAGCCATGCTACACTGCTTGCAAGAAAACATTTGAAAGGGAAATGCCTTTTGCTGTAAGACGTACACACAATTGACAGAAATAAACCAGACTTTTGTCTGTCTGTTTAGTGAATCAGTTCCCACATGATACAACCTTGATCTGAAATTGCCTGCAGCATCCATCTCTAAGAAGATAGCAGTCTTAGAGCATCTTCCATTGAAAATTACACAATGGTATATTAAAATGCTCAGAGTTATCACTGTATGACCTATAGCTAATTATTTCCTCTATGCTTCACGTAGGTCACTAATTTACACCATCAGGCTGATAATTGTCAGGGCTTTCAAATTGATTATGATGCTTTATTATGCATGGCTTTCCCCCCGAAGTCATGAAAAGTTAATCTGTACATATGCTGAGACTATTTGTACTAAGTATGTAGAGGTATGTGATATATATATATATATATATATATATATATATTCAGCTGTATTACTGTATAGTGTTCCAAAAATTGAGTGATATGAAGCTAGTTTTAATAATCTCTTCTCAATTACAATTGTAGGCTATCCCAGATATTCTTTTCTAATGGAAGCACAACAAAGCCCATAAATCAAAATGGATATAACTGCTTGCTCCCCCTAACTTCATAGTCCCATCCTTGGTTCTGGTCATGCTAAAATGTTACAAATTGTCTTTTATGCATTGAAGCATAAAATCAGCTGTTAGCCCCAACTAGACTGGACCCATTGAACTAATGGGAAGTTGGTGAATTAACAGTTTTGCAGGTTGCATTGATTCAACAGCCAATTCCAAGTAACTGTCACATGTCCCAGTAACTGTCACATGCCCTATGGAGCTCAATTTATTATACAAAACACTCCTAAAAGCTCCCTCAGATCTGGGTGTGCTGTGATACTATTTCATGTAATGTTGTGATTTCTTTTCTTCCCAGGATCACATTTATTAGGAATTCTTGCACTCTGTAATTGTGCAGAGTGAAAGAATTCCTAATAAATGTGATCCTGGAAAGAAAAGAAATCACAAAATTACATGAAATTACAGCAGTATGATTCCACTTTAGCTGCCATAGATGGATCCTGTAGAATTTTAGGTTTTGGAGTTTAATGAGGAACCAGAGCTCTCTGGATGGGTATTTGGAACATCTCTCCTTAAACTGCAAATCCCAAGATTCCACAGGGCGGAACCATGACAGTTAAAGTAGAATCATAGAGCTATAATTGAATAGTGTGAAAGGACCCCAGGTCCTTTTGATTTTACACCAGGATAAATTTGAGCCTGGAGAAGAGAAGGTTAAGAGGTGATATGATAGCCCTGTTTAAATACTTGAAGGGATGTCACATTGAGGAGGGAGCAAGCTTGTTTTCTGTTGGTCCAGAGAACAGGACCTGGAACAATGGATGCAAGCTCCAGGAAAAGAGATTCCACCTCAACATTAGGAGGAACTTCCTGACAGTAAGGGCTGTTCGACAGTGGAACACACTCCCTCGGAGTGTAGTGGAGTCTCCATCCTTGGAAGTCTTTAAGCAGAGGCTGGATGGCCATCTGTCGGGGATGCTTTGATGGAGAGTTCCTGCATGGCAGGGAGTTGGACTGGATGGCCCTTGTGGTCTCTTCCAACTCTGTAATTCTATGATTCTAAGGCTTGCATCTTATCACCCTACCTGTTCAACCTATGTGCAGAACATATTGTAAAGGAAAGAAGGCTTGGACACAGAAGAAGGAAAAGTGAAAATAGGAGGAAGGAAGATCAACAATATAAGATATGCAGGCAACTTCATAATACTAGCAGAAAATCTCAGAACTACTAAGAAGATCAAGGAAGAAAGTACAAAGGCAGGCTTCCTGTTGAACATAAAGAGAACAAAACTAATGACCACAAAGAAACTAAACCTAGACAATGAAGAAATAGAAATAGTAAAAGAATTATCATACCTTGGATCAAAATTGATAGGGATGGGGATTGCACCCAGGAAATCAGAAAATTATTAAGAATGGGGAAGGTGGCTATGAAAGAAAATATGCTAATATGCAAAGATATACTACTGAGCACAAAAGTTAGAATGATACAAGCCATTGTATTCCCTGTTACCATGTGTGGATGTCAGAGCTGGAGAATTAAGAAAGAAGAGTGCTGAGAAGCCTGTGGACAGCCAAAAATACAAAGGAGTTTATTGCATTCATTTTGCTCCTGCAATAGACACGGGATGTAACTTTCAGAACAGGGATCTTATAATGTGTCTCCATCACGAGGCAGTATGAAAAGATAAAGGAGAAACCTGGGTTGCATACAGGCTATGTAATGCCTGGCGAAGGGGAAATGTGATAAAATCCACCTTTTTAAACTACATCCTGTGTCTATCATGGGATCAAAGGCAATGCGATAAACGCCAAACAAATGGGTCCTAGAGAAGATCAAACCAGAAATCTCCCTGGAAGCCAAAATGATAGAACTAAGGTTGTCATACTTCACACACATCATCAGAAGGGAGGACTCATTGGACAAAAAAATAATAATGGTGGGAAAGATGGGTGGAAGTAGAAAGAGAAGAAGGCCATACGTTGGACAGATGGACTCTATTAAGGTCATGGGTATGAGTTTACAGGAGCTAAGCAGAAAAGTGGAGGACAGGGAGTCTTGGAGATGTCTCATTTACTGGGGCAACTCAAGTGTTGTTAACAACAACAAATTCTAAAAATGCATGCCTAAACAAGCATGTCATCGCCATAATGTAATGCTATGAAAAACAATGCCAAACTAGCTTCTCAACACAAGAATTTTAAGTTTGGCTGTGGCCTCTGAGGAAGTTTTCTCTTGTCCTCATCCATCACATCTCCATCATGGATAAAGCAGAGAGAAAGGGGCCTTGCTGACTTATGTGACATACCCTCCAACTGTTCTTATTTTCCAGGGACAGTGCTTTGATTGTGTCTTCCAGCATGGCAGGGGGTTGGACTAGATGGTCCTTGAGGTCTCTTTCAACTCTAGGATTCTATGATTTTTTCCCCAACTCTAAAGTTCTGTCATCCTAAAACTTTAAGGTCACAGCATCTATCTTGCCAGGTAGTAAAGCTAATGATGGATTTTGTGCCAAGTGTAAAACACAACTATTGTTATTGTGTGGCCCTCAAGTCATTTCTGGCTGATGGCAACTGTAAAGCAAAGGTGTTTTGTTTGTTTGTTTGTTTGGCTGTTGTTTTGTTTTTGTTTTGTTCAGTGGGTTTTTGATATTGCTCTCCTCTCTGGCTGAGGCAGTATGACTTGAGAGAGTTTGTTACTCAGTGGGTTTCCATGGCCAAGTTATAACTCTTGGTCTCTTGGAGTCCTAGTATAGCACTCAAGTTACCACACCAAATTGTCTCACTGTAAAACACAGCACCTGAATGAAATTCTGTATTTTCTTTTCAATATTTGGGGGAGGATGATATTCTGAGAAAGTTTTGATATTTTTTTTGTTCATATTAAATATTAAATGGCAAATATCCATGCACATTTCAAACTCATTTTAAAAAGGAGTTTATGGGTGACTCCATCACTGGAGAATAATTTTCTATTAACACTGCTGAATTACATTCCAAAGCACTTTCTGTTGACTAGATAGCATCCTCCTCAGCTACATAAAGCCATACAATTTATTTGAATGTTTGAATGGGCTTCTTTCCCTTGAAGTCTTGCACTCTCTGTATGCTAACCATCTTCAGGAGGCGGATGGCACAACATTTTGATAGCCACCAGGCTGGAGGGTGGAGACTGCTTTATTCATGACACAATTTAGAAACTGACTGCCATGTGGGTTCTTTATAAGGCCATTAAAAAAATCTAATAAATAAAATTGTCACTCAAGAGGTGACTAGTAAAACTAACACTGATGAATGACAGATTCAGTCAAAGAAATTAAGAAGTCAATCTGTTTGTAAACCCTCTTCAAAGAAATTGTACTGCAATAAAGCATGGGCTATCACATTTCTCCAAAAGAGTGTTAATGGCAGATGTGTGGAGGGAAATGTCCTCACTGCAGAGTTTCATGTTAAACATTCACCATAAGTGAAACCAACCCTTCCAAGTTATTATCTCTCAGATCATATCCAGAAGCAGAAGAGAGAGAGAAAGAGCGTGCACCTAAGTATTTTTGCCTTCTATAGAACTGTGCTTCATCTTGCTACACTGAAAACCTAAGCTCTTAGAACACAATTCAGTTTTCATGTTGTTTTTTTCCATTTCCTTTTGCCCTATACGAACACTTGAACAATGAATGCAACACTCTTATACAAACCGTTGCATGGTTACAGATTGTGTTCTGCTATTAGAACCTTATGTGTTGCAGAACTTGTACAAATGCTGCCCACATCTCCCTTACTGTTTATTACCATAGTTAATCAAATACTCTTGATTGTAATAGAAAAAAAAAACCCCAGAAATATTTTATCAAACCAACTTCTTACTTTTTTTTTTCTAATGGGGAGAGTCTTTGCTGCTTTGTTTGTTATTGTTGTTGTTTACAATTCTCTTCTCTCATTCATTTGGATTTTAGTAGCCAGTTTCTTATAAAGAGGTGGAGGTAGGGGAGAGGAATAGCCTAACAAATTAGTACTGGGGTTGCAGAAATACTCTAACATACCCAACCATGGGCAATTAAGACAGCATCAATTCCATTAATGGAATCGTCTTCGCAATGCAAGGCATTTTCAGTGTTACTGAAAGTACGGAGGAATTGACAGCTATAATTACATCTAACCATATGATTCAAATGAATAAAGCCCCATGACTGCAGTACAAGGTGTCTCATAAAGAGTGCAGTTGTTAAAAACAAATTGGCCTGCCAGCAAGAGTAATTGAATTTAGATCTTTTTTTTTCTTACTAATACAGAATAGCTAATGAGAAAATGAGTATTCCAGATCCAAGGTGATGAGTTCTACCCATTTGAAAGCTCTGTCTGTCTGTTTGGGAGGGAGAGGAGGAGGAGGCCTTTCTGATTACAAATAAATAAGAATTTTAATGCAATGAAACAGACAAGAAATGAAGTTGGGTCTGCATGTGCAGACGCATTGCAAGCTGGGGAAAAATATGCCCAATAGCTGGCCGTAAGAATCATTTTGTTCCTTGGAACAAAACTGGTGCCTTCTGAAATTTAAGCTGCTATGAGAAATAAAGAGGTTGGGATTTTCCATGTTGCCTCCCAGCAGTAATACACAATACATGTTTTCTATAGTATTTGTAGCTTATGTTCCAGCCTTGGCCCTTCTAAAAAACCTAGCCACTAAAAAGGCAAGCAAATGAGAGGCAAGTTAACAGCAAATACACCATTGAACACCACTTTCCTCCTTCCCCTCCAGCTATGTGTGGCTCCCAAAGCAACTCCCTCCAAGCTTGGGCCAAGATATATAAGGGAGAGAAACTAATTCTTTTACTCATGCTTTTTAAATTATTATTATTAGCAGTTTGTGACCAGCATGGTGTAGTGGTTTGTGTGCTGGACTATGGCTATTCAAATCCCTGCTCAGCCATAGAAACCCACCTGTTGACCTTGGTCAAGTCACAGTTTCTTCCATTTCTGACCCATCATTTTAATGGTCTATAGAGGGGCTGAGTTAGCTTTTTAGGAAAATATGCAGAGTTTTTCTTCCTCCATTGTTTCTATTTTTGCACATTTTGCATGAGTCTCATTGCACATAATCTGCACCTGAGTATTTCTACCAACAAAAGTCAAACAACATTTAAATGAGATAATTACATTTTAAGGGATTTCTTAACAGTAGTTGCTACTTTCTTGAATCAATTTGCTAGTTGCTATTTAATGTTAATGTAAATGTTAATAGACCATTTATTTTAATCAGATAGATAGATAGATAGATAGAGATTAAAATGAAAGATTGGCATGATACAGTTTACAATGTAAAATGAACAAATGCACTTGTAAAGGGAGGAGATAGAAACTCCATTTCCCAAGGCATTTTAGCTGGAACTGAAGTGTCTTTGCCCTCTGTTATAATAGAGGTGGCAGTGTTATATTCTGAGGTCTATCATTCATTTTGTCAGCTGAGCAATCCCAGTGCATTGTTCTTTGTAACTCAGCTTCTTTCCTAAAACACAGATGCTTTTTTTAGTATGTGTGTTTTTTTCCTCCCCAAAGGAGTATTTTTACTACTGAATGCTTTTTCTTTGTCGAGATAGGAGTCTGGCACTGATTGGAAGTAACTTTTACACTTTCTACAAACATCATCATTTTGTAAAGGTTATGGATTATTTAATTTTTTTTTTACAACGTCCGCCTTTTACAAAATCCTTTTCATCTCCTGTTATCATCTGCAGTGAAGCATTTTTTAATTGTATATTCAGTGGGGGGGGGGGTTGTTACAATTTTCAAATGTAACTTGAAGTGAAAGAGTCCTTTACTTCCAAAAATTTCAGTTTCACTTTTTTCTGTTACAAAAAAGCAAGGGTTTTTTTTATTATTATTCCTGGTATATTGGGAAATTCATGGTTGTGGGGCATGTATAAGCTTTGCCCAGAGGCAGCCCTAGCACATGACGAGGGTGCCCCTTAGTGCCCATCTGTTTTGGACCATTATTATTATTTCTTAAATAAATAAAAAAGTACAGATAAACAATGAACTACCAAAAATACAGTTGGACCTCCGTATCAACAGGATTGCCATTCATAGATCTGAGTATCCATAGACAGCAAGTCCCATTGTCCTCAATGGCCACAAGGCCCACATTTTTGTATCCATGAGGAGGTAAAGAATAGATCCCCCACAGACAAAGAATAGATCCCCCACTGTAATAATGCCCAACTTATATTGTGTATCCTTGTTTTTTGTTATATGTCTTCAGGCTATTAATTCATTATTGACTTGACTTCCTCATGGATGGCTTTCTTCATGCATTTTTTTTAAAAAATATTTTTATTGATATTATATCCATGGGCACATATAACATTTACTGACAGAAGCACATTCACAGACATTTCAAACCTTTAATGTATATCTTTTCACAAACATTAACAGACTTTACACATCATACAATAACACCTCATACAATTTAAAAAGACTTAACCAATGGATTTGTTTCTTATTGGCTATCTTCTTGTTTAATATTTAAATATTTTCTTTCTTCCCATTACCTTCTGTATTTCAATCCAATTTTCTCTCATTCTTCTTCACTCTATTATTTCGTTCTTTAACCTTCCTGCATTGTTTAAGTGACTGTCTAACTCCAACAATAAGTCCAAACTAAAGTAGACCTAGTGAATCAATGGGGATTTGGTAAGTCAACACAAATGTCAATTTCATTTATTCAATTTGTGTATTTTAGTTAGGACTTGACATTACATTTAGGCCCATGTTTATATATTGTTTGCATGCTTTCAAGCTACTCCCACCAGGGCTTTTTTGGGCAGAAAGAGATATCCATTTCAAAATAAAATAGCTCCCATGAATCCATTAGGATAATATTAATCTCTCACTCTCTTTCTCTTTCTCTATATATTCTGTTATCAGAATATATTTATACTCTTATATTTTTAAATAGATTACAGTGTGTGCTCTTTTTTGCTAATAAAGTTTACCAGTATCTTATTCATGTTTCTTCTTTCTCTTTTTAGCTGTTAATAATGTAATAATAATTAGTATAGAACTGCTTTTAGGGACACTCCTCTGTACTGCAGTCAATCCCCTAGTTTGCAGATTGGATAGCCAGTTGCAGCATTATTCTGTTCCTTTATAGCACTCAATGCTGCTATTTTATGTCTAAGGGAGTGAGAAATGAAAACGACAGATTTATGACAACATGATGCATTGACTCTACCCACATGAATATCATTAGTGTCATATTCTATCTTCTTGTCTTGTGGCAAGTTATATTTTTTAGCAAAAAACATCCAAAACCTAATTCCAATTTTTTTTCTGCTTTATGCTACATGGTGTCATTTTAGATCCTTAAATTCCAGTGAAACATACTATATATGAAAAGAATGAGAAATACTGCATTTGTCTGTTTATGAAATAAACAGAAAGGGGTCTTTAATATATGCTTATTATAAATATTATATAATTATAGGTTAGCACAATCTCTATTCTTATAATATTACTGATGTTTGAAAGCCAAGCCAATGGTTATTTTCAAACGTCATCCAGAGGTAGATGTAACAAGCCTTCCTTCCTTTATTGTCTGAACATTTCTACAGGACCTCTGTCTTGACCAAAAGAAGGACACTTGTGTCTGCTGTTGTTATACTGTTGCTATATTGCTGGCAGGCAAAGAGCTGTTTGTAGACAGGCTTTTGGATATCAGCTGGTGGTTTTTCTAATGGGCTATTTCATAGCAAACTGTAGTTAGTGAGGTCCGTTGTCAGAAGACAACACACTCAGGTTCCAGTCAAAGACTGATGTCCCATACCACCAGTAGGGCACCCATTTGCCTCAAATGGAATTGTTAGCATCAACTGATATTTTTATTTTTTTATTGTTTGTTTTTTTTTTTTTTTTTTTTAATTTTTTTTGTATTTTTTTTTATTTTTTTTTTTTTTTTTTTTTTTATTTTTTTAGCCCCCTGAAATGCAATCTACAACATCAGCATCACATATTGCATATATAGGATCTAATATGGAAGCTGCCTTCATTGGAAAAGAGCCATGAAGGTGTGTCCCATCTGAAGTAGAAAATAAACAGATTTGATGGGAGATGTAAATAATCATAGCTTGTTAAATAAATATATCCACTAGAAAGGGTGAGTGAATGGCAGTAGCAAGAAGCAGCACCACTTGGTGGGACTTCTGGTGGTAGTGGAGACAGTGCAGGTTGCTTTCAAGTGTGCTCTGTTGATGGGAATTCACCAAAGGCACACTTGGGCCACAGCCACATGGGCCAGAATACCCTGGCACAGGAAAGTTGTTCACATGCCCACAGAATCTCTCTTTCTGAGACTGACAATGGCACCCAACATCAATAGCAATAGCAATATCAGCTACATTTCTATACCTCTTCATACTGCACTAAGCAGTTTCTAACCGCTTTACAATGTATAAGATAATTGCCCCCAACAAGCTGCATACTCATTTTAGCAACCTCAGAAAGATGCCAGGCTGAGTCGACCCTGGAACCCCTGGCTGGAATCAAACTCACAACCTTGTGGCTGTGAGTGAGTGGCTGCAGTACCAGCATTTAACCACTATGCCACCAGGGCTCCCTACATGGCTTGGTCTCTCATTCTGATCTCAGATGGACTGCCTTGTGGAAGCAGCAACAGCAGCAAGTAGCACAGCAGGACACATATGTGGACAGCTGCCTGGCATTGCTCTGAAGGGCTTCAGGTTTTCTGGAGGGGAATTTTAAAAATCCTATATGGGTAGTATAAAATGGTGCCATATATTATCAGTGCCATATATTATCAGGACAGTTTGCACCACAATCAGGGATTGGGCCCTATGTTGGCTGGATTGATCACCATGAGGACTGGAGCGAGGAGCAATCATGTTATTTGGCCCATACAAACATGGATTTTGTGTCTGGCCAAGTTAATAACCCCTAGATTATTTAGTACAGTTGTTTGCATTCACTCTGTAGCATCTTGTATTGAAATAGTATGGAATTATTGTACTCAGATACAAACAGTAGGAATGTTGGCTGAATGCTATTTAAATATGTGGTTTTATGAAGAACTTGAATGAAAGGTTGTTACATAAGGACAGCATCTTTCTCATGATATGTTTTTAAAATAATGTCTCATATCCCTTTGGCTTTTAGTATATAAGTAAAATGAATGTTTTACATGTAATTTTTAAATTTATATTTATGTGAATTAGATGTCCTGTTTCGGGCAAAAATATATTCTGTAATCTAAAAGTTTTTCCTCATGACTTGATATGTCCTTCCCATAAAGCTGTACTAGATGTTTCTTGCCAAAGCCTTTTCTTTTTTGGAATTGCTGGGCAAATCAGAATAGTTGGAGGGTATGTAAGATGAGCCCTTCACTGTGCCTTAAACATGGTAGAAGTATGATTTATGAGGACAAGAGAAAGGATGTTGTCACAGACTACAGCTAACCTTAAAAATATTGTTCTGAAAATTTAGGTTGGCACTCTTTTTGATAGCATTTTACATTGTGGTGATGCCATGCTTGTTTAGGCATAAATTTTTAAAATAAAATTTCTTCGGTGTACTTTGGAGTTTCACAATTCTTTTTTTTAAAACTACTCTCATTAGTGACGTAAACCCAAGTTGAATGGGATATACAGTATTATCTAAAATAAATGATTAAATCTTAAAGAGTGGCAAGTTTATTATGGCCTAAACTTTAAAGACTCTGGGGCCCTTTCACACTATACACTATACTATACAATTATTCAACTTTACCTGGTGTGGTTCCATCCTATGGAATGCTGGGGTTTGCAGTTAGAAAGCAGCATCTACAATTTTCATCAGGAAAAGCTTTCATCTTGCACCTCACCAGACTACAACCCCCAGGATCCCACAGGATGCAACTATGTCAATTAAAGTGGAATCATAGTGCTATAAATGTGTACTGTGAAAGAGTCTTTAAGGAAACCTGATGATGTTGACTGTAGTGTAAGAGCTCATTCCATAAGAAATGTGATAACCTTTAATACAGCATAAGTCTCTCTGCATATTTGTGTTGCAACAGTCTAAGATGATTTCCCCCGGGAATATTTACTTACTTACTTATTTCATAATATTATATGTCACCCTTCTCATATTTCGACACTACTTGGAACAATGAACGGTAGTATTAATAATAATAAACACAATTAAATGCAATTAAATTACAGAACACTATAATAATTGCTGATAAAAAATGTGTTATGGAAATGCATGCTTGAAAAGTAAGGTTTTTACAATATAGTGAACAACAATTGGAGGGGGTGCCTAATTGCTCAATTAATTGTTTCAATATACAGCCATTGTGCTGGGGCATGTCTCAAAGCCATTTCACTAGAAGAACTTATAAAATTATTATTTCAAAAGTTTCCTTTCTCTAACCTCACAGTAAGGCTCACTGCATAATATGAACTTTGCTGTAAATGTTTGGTTCTCATAAAAGCAGAATGACAACATCCTAGGAATGTCCTTATAACACCTAGGTTTTGGAAATGTTAGCATTAATCAAGCAGTGCCTTAGACAGCAGAAACACAAGACACTCGGAGTACTTTAAAAAAAATAACAATAGTGCTAAGAATAGATGTTCATAACAAAAGGTATTTTGAAATACAATGAGAAACATTTTCTTCAGCAGTATTCCCTTTTCTGTAGGAACAATGAGCCTGTTAGTGTTTGGTTCTGTATATTAGAAAAAAAGGGATAAACATCCCTGTGCCTGGTAAAAATTTTGGAGATGACTGTTCATTTAACCCGTTTCCAGCAGACATGAGATTTTAGCATGCCATGGTTGTATTTTGTTGTAGAACCAGCTGTACAAATTTTCAGAACAGTGTTCCTGAGTTTGAGCCACTTTTCTCCCAGACAGAAAATAGCTAGAACAAGCATTGTCCCAAGAAATTTGTCAAATTTTAATAGATATTTCCTTATGTACACATGCACACATACATTATAATGTACTTGGAAGGGGGGAATATCTTATGCCACTTTGTGTTTGAAACATGATGCAAAGACAAAAGGGCCACCTGACTTACCAAGCTGGCCCAATTGCTGGGGGGGGGGGATGCATTGAGCCTGTTGCGATGTCATCACCTGGCCTGGGCCCCAGTCTTGTCCTGGCAGGCATCAGGGGACTCCTTGACGGGCCTTGGGGAGGTGGGCCTTCCAGCTGTGGCTGAAGACTACATGTCCCAGTGGGCTGTGCAGTCAGATGTACCTCTCCTTTGGGAACCACTGATTGGTTGGGAAGCTGGGGGAGGCAATACTTCTGCCCACCTTTGCTTCTCATTGGAAGACGGGCCTATTTAAGGCCACATGGCTAGGAAAATCGGTGCAATTCCACCCTGGTTCTCCCCACCCTCCCGCTCCTATTATTCTGGTATCAGGGGTCATGGTGTGCTGTCACAACTTTCAAGGGGTGGTAGCATGGGCCTTGATCTGGTGGGCATGGCTTCCAGTGCTGTGGAGCATTGGATCAGGAATCCCACAGGGACTGGGGGGGGGTGCTGGGAGCATTGAGGTGTTGGCATTGTGGGGGCAACTCCTGGTCAGCGGGATCAAAGAGCCAAAGATGCAAACATATGATCAGTTGGTTACCCCTTCTGTCATCCCGAGGCCTGGTCGTGACCGGGCATTGTGGTTCATCGAGCAACAGGTGGGTTGGTCAGTGCCAGATCCAGACCCATAAGTTTGGGACCAACTCTACCTGTCAATTGTATTCAATAAAGTTGTGGCCTTTTCCCTTCCAATTGTGTGCCTTGGCGAGTCCATATTGTGATGTCTTCCCCTTCCCCTGCAAGTGAGAATGTGGAGATGAGAAACAATCCCAACCCACCCACTGAAAAATGGGAGGGCAGCACATACACACTCATTTGAACCTGTCTAGGAAGGTGTAAGGGGGCATGAGAAGTGGGGTTGGCATGAGAAGTGGGGATGGAAGGACTTGGTGCAAACATGCACAGACACTGCATCATAGAGCAGCAAAAGACAATACTCACAAATGCCCAAGACTAAAAAAGGATGCAGGCAACAAAACAATGACTGCAACCTTTGAACTGCTGCTCACAGCAAGTATTCTTTATACCATAGTGTGTGAAACCTATAAATAAAGGCTAATAATAATAATAATAATAATAATGTATATTGTGTATTCAGGGCACAGAAAAAGAGGATCCCAACTAAAAGCAAAAATAACCCATTTTCTTCACTTATCTGAAGGTATATATTGCATTTTCATGTAGCCTTGAAGGAATGGTGGTCTGAAGGGTGCATGAGTGCTCATAAGGTACTGTGGTCCATCAACAAGATGCAGGTGGTCAAATCTTCAGGCATGTGGATTAAATTGTTGAGCAACTTTGAATATGTACACTTGAGGGATGGATCTAACCATTGATGGACACCTAGTTGAGTTCAGAGGTGAATACTCATCTTGAAAACTACTCATAGCAGCACTAATGTTAGTTCTTACTGCAAATAAATAAAAACAAATGTTTTCTTTTGGAGTATGTGTTTATTTCTAAGTTCTGGGAGTTCAAGAGAGTTTCTTGGGTTTTTGTTTGTTTGTTTTCACTTGAGAGTAACATAAAAGGAGCTACTCTATAAATACTTCTTTTCATGTGAATATTTATTCCTAGTTCTGAGTGTTCTGGTATTATGGAATGAAATATCCACAAACACTCCTGTGGACAAGGGACATTTTTATCCTCTAAAAGATATTGGAATTCCTACAAAATGCAACAGAAGTTGGTCAGTGCAAGTGTATGCATTCATCTGGTTATGGGTTAATGATAGCCATGGACAAAGAATAAATTCTGGATGCAGTTTTTGAATTAGGTAAAATGTCAAGTATTGCTAAACCATTTAGTGCTGGCCTGTCATGAGCAAACTGGGGCTACTGTGTGGTGAAGCTTTCATTTGCATGTTGTTGTTGTTGTTGTTGTTGTTGTTAACTACCCTTGAGTTGAACCTAGATCATGGTGACCCTATGGATGAGACATCTCCAATCTCCCCACCCCACTGCTCTGCTCTGGTTCTATAAATTTAGACCCATGACCTCCCTAATGGAGTCTGTCCATCTGGCATGCAGTCTTCTCTTTTTATTTCCCTACACTTTTCCTGACATTATAGTCTTTTATAGTGAGTCATGCCTTCTGATGATTGGCCAAAATACTATAGCTTCAATTTGATCATCTTGGCTTTTGGGGTTGTTTAGGCTTAATTCTTGTTTGTCTTTTTGGCTATGCACATATCCTCAGCACCATGCATTAGCCTCTTTTTCATTCTCCTGCTGGAAGCAGTTGCATCAAATGAACCAACCTACTGGACTGATTGGGAGGCCGGGAGAGGCAAGACCTCTGCCCACCCCTGCTTCTCATTGGCAGACAGGCCTATTTGAGGCTACATGGATGGGGAAATTGGTGCAAATCCTTCTATAGTCTTGTGACAAGCCTCAGAATATAGGGTCTGTTTTTTGTCTGCTACATGGGAAGCAATATCACAAATGCTCAAAATACTGGGAAGTTCTTGATACCATAAACTGAAGTCTTGGAAGCACATGGGGCACAGGTTGGGAATACTACTAAAGTATAGAAACATGGAAGTTATGTGGTCTCCAGGTATGTTTTACTTTGCTCAAGCTATATAAAAGAACTTTGCCTAATATGTAGGCCAGGCAGCGGAAACAACTTCCCTTTCCTCAGATGAGCTCAGGGACTGTCCTCTCTCTTCCTTTCAAGGGTCTGATGATTTCCTGAGCATTACATTGCTATTTAGAAACCTAACCCTTGGGAATGACTCTATAGTGTTGTCTGAGCTTCCTTTTCACTTCTGTAAAAAAGTAGGGAGAAAAGTATCAATTCTGATGTAACTTGCCTAGCTTTTTCATTTCACTGTTTTAACAAAATGTTCACACACACACACACCACTAAACATGAAAACTTTAATAAAAATAATATAATAAATTTTATTTCTAGCCTGCCCCTCTGAACAAGCAATCAGGGTGGGTTACAGCAAAAGTTAAAACAGTGTCAGTTAAAATATCCCGTCCCTTCCCTCACCACCCCCCTTAAGAAGAAAATTAAATCACAGTAGAGTTAAAAACATGGAGTAAAACAAAACATGACAATAAAAAGCAGCAACAGGGAAATGGGCCTGAAGAACCTAGGTTGTATAGGGGGGTGGAAAAACACAGGAAAGGAAGGCTGGAAGACACTAGGGCCTAGGTTTGGAGCCGGGAAGTGTTCCCATTCTCTGGGAAGGCCTCCCCGAAGAAATGCATCTTTAGGGCTTTTTTGAAGTCTATTAAAGATGGAATAAGACGCATCTCATCCGATAGGAAAAGAGAAGTGAAATTTTGGTCCTACTCTGCTTTACAGTTTTCAGCTTATGAATAGGGTATTAACTTCTTAAAGAAAAGTGTATATAGTACTTTTTAATTTTAGTCACTCATTATAAATAAAATGATGATAATCTCAAGGTGGGAGTGATTAGATTGGTCCCCATTTGGTGTTCTTCACCTCTTCAATGCAGGTTTAAGAGTCAAGTAAATAATTCTTTGTAATGATTGTGAGTCACTTTTTTCCTATAGTAAAATTCAAAGGTTATTTCAATCCAGGATAAATATCTTACAAATCATGAGTGGAGAGTGGAGAAGGGGAGGGGGGAGACTTGATAAGAAAAGTAAAATTTGTCAGTGGATTTCACATAGCATTATTTGTCCTTACAGAAGGCCAACAGTATAAAAAGTTAAAAACTTATGACATTACTTTATACCTTACTGCCTTAAACATTCATGAATTTTCAGAACACTTAATTAAATTTAATTTTAAAAACTATGCCATGCATAAGAAAACCAGTCTTCCCAGTCCAGTTTCACATGTGTTCAGACTAAGATCTGTTCTGTACTTGAATGCAATTCTTACTGACAAAGAAAACTCGGGGGCCAGATAAGAAGAAGTAGGATTCAATTTTGCTAAATCCAAACTTCTCCCACCCTAGGGATGTTGGAAATTATTTAAAACAACCTTCACTGTTTACCAGAGGTGGTTTTGGATCTTGTATATTTTAATTTTAATGTGTATTTAAATCCCCTTCTCTGCCCTCATTTTAAGTACTTCTGCCAACAGATCTTGGCCATCAGAAGAGTATTCTGGCAGAAGAAAGGCCTTGGCCTTGTGCCTAATCCCAATCCCTACATCCAGCACATTTTGATGTAGGATTGCTCTATAAATCTGAAAATTTAAGAAATAATCTTTAGAAAAATAAAATTTAAATGTGCACTTTCTCAATACAATAATCCCAAATACAATTTGAAAATTAACATTAAAAATAAATCTGCCCCTCCATATCATGGAATTTTTTAATCCATGGATTCAAGCATCTACATCTTGAAAATATTCAAAAAATATAAATTTTAAAAAGCAAACCTTAATTTTGCCATTTTATATAAGGGAATACCATTTTACTATGCCACTGTACGTAATGGGACTTGAGTATCATTGGATTTTGGTATCCATAGGGGGTTCTGGAACCAAACCCTATTTAAAAACACGTTTTGCTGCTGGTTTTGTTTGTTTGTTTGTTGTTTTTGTACTTATGAGAGAACTGCAATGAAATAATGAAAACACTTTTGCATTCTGATTCTAGGGTAAAGGTGGGATATAAAAAGAGTTCAGAACATTAGATCTGAAAATTAATTTGATAATGCTAAATGTTGGAAATGAAAAATTAATTCACTGGCATGAGTACATTTAATTAGAAAACATTTAATTAATTATGTAATTGACTTGATTTAAAAGTTAGGTTGGGAAGACCATAGAATTTACATAGAATGGCATGAGAGTTGTCATTGTTGATGTTGACCTAACAAAAACATATTTTGTTTTTGGCTCCTTCAAAAGGACTCTTCAACTGTCATGGCTTTTCAACTGTCATGATTTGTTGCTGGTTTTTCGTGGGATAAATCCTCTGTAATCGTCTGAAAATCTTCACTGCGATCTCATCACTTCGCCAGAAAAATGCCTTTTTAATCCTGGATTTTCCCAGCAACCTCCCCTTGTGATTAAGTCTAAAGTCAATTAACAACAACAATAAAAGCCAATGGAGGACTAGGCTCCAATCAACCCAGAGTCACAATTGTAGTAACCAAAAGACACCTTGCTGCTACACACATCAGAGCATGCACAGGGCATACCACTGAATCTTAACAAACTTGAATGATTATAAAAAGTTGACAATACTTTTAGGTAGACTTCCAGTACAAAAAGTTTGCTTTTCATACAATGAGAAGTCAAGTTGTCCAAAAGTGCCTCCCGTTCCATAAGGAGTAAGCAGAATTGTTTCAGCAGTCCTGGAGATAACATGAGACTACTTTTAGATCTGAGCAGGAATATTGTGTTGACCTTTGTTCCATATAAAATAGCCTTAATGTTGTGCTGGAATATTTTGCAAATGAAATATTCCTAGACAGATTACCCAGCATTCTCTAGCAATGATCACAGAAGTGTCCTATATAATAAACAGCTCTAGATCAACAACTATATATTAGAAACATTTATGAAAAGCAAATATTCTTTGTCTCATCCATAATCAACACATTTGTTAAGATATCACACTCATGTCATATCCATATTACTATCATACATCACTTTGCCTAAAGCAATACCTAGGCCCCACTCCCACTATGTTTTGATTCAAAGTGTGACGCGGGCTATATGACCCTCGTTCACACTTGAATCGACTTCCGATCCTCATCGGATCAATTAGTGGAGGAAAAGACCGGGTTAAAAGCAAATAGCCCGGGCTTTCCTGACACTACTTTTAAAGTGGTCTTTTTCGGAAAACACAATTCTGAAGCATTTCCAGTAAGTGGGAACGCTGGTCAGAATTGTGTTTGTTCTTTTGTTTGTTTTTTTTTTGGGCGGGGGATATTGATCGCAAAATCAATATTTTGCATTTGGGATCTTGTGCATTTGGGATCTTGTGCATTTGGGATCTTGTGCATTTGCAATCTTGTGCGTTTGCGATCAGTATAATGAAGAAAAAGAAACACTCACACACACACACACACTTGCTCCTGGGGGGTCCTTCGTTCATTCGTTCCTTTATTCCTTCCCCCTTCCTTCCCCCCTTCCTTCCTTTTTTCTCTTTTTCTTCATTATACTGATCACAAATGCACAAGATCACAAATGCACAAGATTGCAAATGCACAAGATTGATTTTGTGATCAATACCCCCCCCAATAAAAAAAAAATTCCGCTGCGGGAAGGGGATGGGGTGTTAAGGGCTGTCACCTTACATGGCAGCTCCAGTGGGAACAACAAGCGTTCCCGGCTAAGAAAGCGGTTCCAAACAAGGTCCCTTTTCATAGTGTGAATGAGAGGACTTTTGGAATCACTTTCATAAGCGGAGCACAGTGCGGTTCCAATGCGGGTTTTGCCGCAAGTGGGAATGGGCCCCTAGTCTCTTCAGAAGAGTTTTTAAATATGTCAAGTAATTGCTACTAAGACAGGAAACCAAAACTGAAAATGTATTCAAAAAATGAACGCTTTTATGAGTGCACTGCTTATACACATGATTTGCTTTTGTGGGCAACATAATTCACCTCCTTCTCTACTGCACTAGTTTTACATAGTTACATATTACATAATAGTTCTGTGGTTTGTGCTGCATACTCCAAGGTCATGCAAAGATCAAGCAGTGGTTTCTTTCACTGTGACAAGTTCTAAGATTAGACCTCAAGATAATATATTATCTCCATTTTCAGACTAAGAGTTCATACAGTAGTTCAGCAGTGCAAACATTTCAATTGTAAATATACAAAATAGAATTAATTATTTAATTGAGACAATGAGGGTAGTAAAATTTCTAATAGAGAGGGTTTGAGCCTGATTTAGTCATGGTTAGAGCTCATGATCTTATAGGGAAAAGAATGTTCTATCTTTATTGAAGTATCAGCTCTGACTTACTGATGTCTGGAGTAGACTCACTGGAATCACTGGAATTTAAATGGCCCATTGTTACTAAACTATATTCAATTGATTTATACATATGATTAAGTCTAGATCCAACCTATTATGATTATTTGTGATGGTATTCTGATTTGTCCATTAATCTAATTTAAAGAAGGAATACAATCAAAAAGGGAATTGGGATAATTTAATCACAACTTGAAGGCACACAACAACAATAACAACATTTAAATATTATTTTGGTGTAGAAACCACAACAACATTATAGTATCTTACTTTTATTAGAACTTACTCTTCCAATAAGTTTCAAGGGGGCAGAGTTCAAGCTGCTATAATTCATCAACCATGTTGTTAAAACAGCCAGGCCAAATACATCCAGAAATCATTCATATGGGATACTTAATTTGTTTGGTTGCCTTTAATATTTATCTGGACATATTAAACACAACAACTTCATTCTATGCATGTAGACACACAGCAATTTACTTTTGTAATGCCACCAAGTTTCACCAAATTGTTTGTATATTAGCTATATTCTATTTTTAAAAATATTAAAATTATTATTTTTTCATTCTGCCATGCCCCACATCTTGCCAGCTTTCTTCGACAATTATAGAGAATTTAATCAGAAGCTTTATTTTATTTGGACCCATTTTAGTAAGATGATCATTTCTCATGTTGTGGACACGCTCTTAAATTGTAATTACCCATCTTGACCTGTAAGAAAGGAATCGACTAAAACATAAAACATCAATAAATGATTGACTTATGTGGGAAATATGCCTCTCTGCCTTCTTAGTTACTAGTCTATTTTTTCTTATAAAGTCTCAAGCAATCAGTCAGCATGTATTGCATTGTAAACTGGAAGTCATAAATTCTGCTCACAGGGTATGTTGATTAAATTATTCTTTGGATGTGGTCCACCCACCCACCCCCTGTTCCCTCTATGCCTGATAAAAAAGTACATGAAATATACTTTTATCTGTCTTTTTATGTATCTAGACTGCATCACTTCAGGCAACAGGTAAGGATTCAAAGGACTGAAAAGCTCCTGCCTATGAAAGGTATCCATGCATACAGAAAATGAGATTGTTAATGGCAAGCTACTTTTCTATGCATAGAAGTTCTTTCTCATGTACAGCCCTGCCTGAAATCTACAGAGTCATACTACTTGATGTTTCTGAGAAGTTAATCTGTGTGACACATTCTCTTTCTCTCTTAGAAATATAAAAACATGTTAGATAAATTTTCATTGTATTTTTCAGGATCCCCAAAATATAAGTCCCGTATCAGCTTACAAGACTCCCCTCTCTTCCCATACTATAAAATGGATGTATATTTCCACTGTATGCATTTTAATGCATTTCTCCCCCTTGAGCAAAAGTATGTGTATACAGTTTTCAAATATGTATGAGCCTTTCTAATCCTGTACATGTGTGTGCCTTCATCAATAGTCTTGCAGACTGTGAGCAGTTAAAGTGAATCCATTTTCCATCCCACCAGCATGCTTGCCCTTTCTCCTTCCTCCCGCTGTTTTTAGACTCAATACAAAACTGGCATCACAATAAAGGTGGCAGTTAAGTTTTTAGTTTTCATTCCGAAAGGCAATGTGCAATTGCATTTGTTGACATTCACAATTTGTCTCTCCCTCTTTTTCTGCTCTCCTCTCTATTAAATGATGTAGAAGGAAAGAGTAATTCCCACTCTAGTATTTTGGCAGGGGGTGGTCTGCAGCTAGCATTATGGAAGTGCACACTTGCTGAGTGGATAATTATCCCTGTTTCAATCTGTACGTTGGTTGAAACAACTATCATTTAGCCATTTTCCTCCTGCAACCTAGTTTGTTCAGTTACTTGATCTAGTTCGCCCTTTGCTAGCTTCTGTTACTCTCTTCATATGTTTGTTACTCATTCAGTGCTCCTCCTATTCTGTATTCTGTTCCTGTGTAAATCCAAACTAGAAGCTACAGCAATGTCTACATTTGAATTGTAATGCATGGCAAACACAGCAATGGGATTTGAAGAATAAATATTGATAAGTGGTGATAGCTCTAGCCTGACTAAAATCCTTAGCCAGATTGCTCTTAGGCCTCATTGAACTACAAACCTCAGAATGCAACAGGAGGTAGCCAGAGCAGTAAAAGTGGAATAGCAGCACTATAAAGAGTGTAGTGCGGTAACAGTCTGTATTACCTGGAAAAGATTCTACATTTCCAGACAGCAACATTTAAAGCCACACAACCTGTGTTGCTTCTGTAACCCTTGAGAGTTGTAGAGAGATCTTGTAGCACTTTTGAGACTAACTGAAAGAAAGAAATTGGCAGCATGAGCCTTCGTAGACTTCGATCTATTTCCTCAGAGTTGTGTGAGGCTGATGAAAACCATAAGCCGATAAAGAAGACTATACCAAAGGCCCATTGATGACTTGAATTCTTTTCTCTCTGTGGCCAACTAGAATCCTACAACCAGGACATTAATAATAGCACCCTTCGCCTTGTGTTCTAAAGGTAATACTGTACTTAGCCACCCTCAAAGGCAGCCATTGATAGAATTATGTTCCATAAATATCACTACTTCATTTCAAAGCCATTACATCTTCTGATATCAAGTTTCATCTTTCAGCTAAGTGCTATATGCGGTATGTCTGTCCTGAATCTCCCACTGTTCATCATCACTGGATAGCTCTGGAGTCTAGCAACAGCAGACCATGAAATCACTCGTAATGATATGTCCTTCTTTCACATCCCTTGATTTTTTTCCCCAAAACCAAAGGGTGCTTGAAACTGCTCCTTATGGGGCACTTGCCCTTGACCAGCCCTGTCTTCCTCCTTTTCTAGCTCTACAGTATTGTCTCTTAAGGGCTGGTGATGAATATACAGTACTTCAAAGTGTGGTAGCACCCAAAATGTGAGTCATGAAGATGTTCCTTTACTTCACTGGCAAATTAATGGGATTGCTTTAGTATTCAGCTACTATTTTAATACACACCATCTCCACATTTACTTCCATAGAGAGAACTCCATATGTAGATTTCTTCATATGCATGAACTTTGTCTTTGATGAAGAGAGAAAGTACAATGGAAAAGGAGCTTTCTGTGTGGATTGGAACCTTTGCCTCCCCAAGCAATAGTTAAAATTGGGTGACAATATTTAATGAGAATAGTAAATTTTTGTTCTTATAGTTAAATTTGACACTGTTCTAACAATATTTGTTTGTCTCGACCTGGTTCTCAGCGAACCTAATGTTTTGTAGCTATACAAGTGACAAAGACAATTGTCCATTAATATAGAATATGACTTTTTGTGATCTCTTGTTTTGTTGGCGATCAGTGACTTGCCTTGGAAATGTGAATATTAATTTGTTTTTGTCATGTAATTATAATTAAGGCATTCAGGTTTAAAATTGCATTGTTCAGTCCATTTATTTTTTTTTTCCTGTAAAGCTATATTTAACTGAATTATTAGTATTAATATCTTTTTGTACTCAGTGCCAATATCTTGCTAAACAGAGCAGGTTAAATAGACCAAAGTAATGATCATAAATTCATATGGGGCAGCATTCTCTTAATAATGTCTTTAGAGATACAATTAATACTGTATTATGTTTTCCATTACCTAAGATTACAACATTCGATACAACAACCCAGCCAAAAAATAGAGGATGTGATACATTATTTTACTTAATAAACCAACCTGAGCATCAGACTATATTTTTCTCATGCAAATTTACTGCATAAGATAAATTGAAGAGAAAAATATCTTATGCTGAGATTTAGTTGGTTTGCTATATTAGAAAAATATAGATTAGAACCAAGATTGAAGTAGGTGAGACTGCAATGTGGTAACACTTAACTGTATGTTGTTGTTGTTGCTGCTGCTGCTGCTGTGTGCCTTCAAGTCATTTCCAATTTGTGGTGACCCAAAGGCAAACCTATCACAGGGTTTCTTTGGCAAAATTTGTATTACAGCCCTAGTAAATTCAATCTAGCTAGAGAAAGCTTGCATATGACCACACTGTGATATATTAACTGTAGACAGGCTTTGCCTATTGAAGTGCTTCTGAGTTCATTCAGACTGGAAGAAATTAAAGATGTGTATATTTTTAAAAAGACGAAATTAAATTTACATGTATTTTTTTAAAAAACAAACAAACAAACAACAACAACAACCCAAGAACCCTACAATACAAGAAATGGTATTCCTCCATCTCTTCTTCTTTCTGCACCTTGGAGAACTTGAGAATACAAGATCTAAGAATACTAAAAGCAAACAAAGTAGTATCAGCAAAGCTGCTTTCATGGTAGCAGAGCCTGCAACCTTTTTCCTTCAGCCATCACTGCCTACATGAACATAGTTGTACAAACAGGCTTGTGGCCTAGAATTACCTTCCCAAATAAGTTTTTTGTTGTTGAGCCAAACAAAGATTAAACTGCTACTCTTGTTTTTATTTGCTTTGTTTTATCTTGTGCTGATTTTGTTATCATGTTGTTATTGTGATTTTATTGCTATGCTCTGAATGCAGTTCAGAACACAATAGCAAAGCTGCATTTAGTTACTGAGAACAGGGAAGGTACCTTATTGTTGTATGCTTTCATTTCTAATTTAAGGCAACTGTAAGGTGAGCATATCATTGGAATATATTGTTCAGAGGGGTTTTTGCCATTGTTTTGATATTGGCTAAATGTCTCACAAAACTACAGTTCCCAGAAATTCCTAGCATTGAACCAGGGCAGTTAAAGTGGTCTCAGACTGGATTGTTTCTGCATTTTGGAAATAACTGGGAATTCCTGGAGTCCTGGTCCACTACATCATTTTGGCTCTTTGCCAGAAGTGTAAAAAATTGGTACCTATAACAGGTCGACTCTCCCTTATTGGAAATACTTGGGACTGGAAGAGTTTTGGATTTTGAATTCCCCGCCCCCCCCTCCCCCCGATTTTGGAATATTTTCATATACATAATGTTGTATGTGGGAAATGGTAGCCAAGTGTAAATATGAAATTCATTTGTGTTTCATACACATATAAAATGCAAATGTTATACATATACCCTGAAGGTAATTTCATACATAACATAATATAATATATGGGATGTGGTGTCTCACTGGTTAAGATACTGACTCTGATGACTGCGAGATTGGCCAGTTGGCAGTTTGAGGCCCAAGTGCTGTGTGATGGAATGAGCTCCCATCACTAGTCCCAGCTTCTGCCAATCTACCAATTTGAAAGCATGTGAAAGTGCAAGTTGTTTCCACTTCAGTGGGAATGTAACAGCATTCTGTGCAGTCATGCTGGCCACATGGTCACAGAATCGTCTTTGACAATGCTGGGTCTTTGGCTTAATAATGGAGAAGAGCACCGCCCTCTACAGTTGGACACAACTTGACAACCTTGTCAAAGGGGAAACTTTTACCTTTAATATAGTGTATATAATATTTTTAATAAATTTGTACATGAAACAAAGTTTGTGTACACTGAACTATCAGAAAGCAAAGATGTCACTATGGAGATTATCACACCCAGAAATCTTGCTGGGATAGATGTGGGATTTAAAAGTAAAAAACAAACAAACAAACAAACAAAAACGGGTGTTATTGCACTTACCCATTCCCAGGCTGTATGCAGCCCATACCCATCCTGGCCAGCTCATTTGCAACCCAGACTTTTGCTGCAGCTGGAATTTTTCTGTTCCTGAAAAAGGTCCAGGTTGCAGATGGGCTGACGATGATGGGGACGGGCCTCATACAGCATGAGAATGTCTAAATGTGATAACACCCATTTTTTACTTTTAAATCCTGCATCTATGCCAGTGGGATTTCTGGGTGTGTTACTCTCTTATCTCAGTCACCCAGGTGGAGAATTTTGGATCTCAGGGTATTTCAGATTTCAGAATTCCAGATAAAGGATATCCAATCTGTAGTTGTTTCCAATTCCAAGTGCCATTTTTATTAGGTCTTCAAATCAGTTAACATTGCGGGTCCAGCCTGAAAATCCAGATTTTTACTGAAGATTCTGCTCACAGTGCTGTCACCTACTGAATTTGAGTGAGAGGTAAGCACAATGATAGATTTTGTTGTTGCTGTTCTGGCATCTCATCTTTAGAACTTATTTCCCTAGTTTATCTACCTGCAAAGCCCAATTTGATGAAATCAATATATTTGGAGAAAAAAAATCACACAAAAAATATGCCCAACTTTCCATGTAAGGGAAATGTGCTGATCTCTTAGAACATGATACAGAAATGTCACGGAATTAGAATGCCCATAGAAAATTTTAAAGCTTGGTGAGAACAAGACAGACAAATTTTCATTTCATAGATTTCCCACTCAGAATGAAATGACAGATGGAGCTTCATCTACTTCCTGGCCAACGAATAATTCATTATATATAAATATACTCATTTACAATTTGGCAAATAACAAAAATATAAATAAAAATAAATCCATGGTCCCTTCCTATATAGCATACCATACAGTATAAAGCCATGGATATTTTTATATCCTTATACTTTGTATCTAAGATTTTAAAAAATGTACAGATGGATTAAGCAACTTGGTGTCCTCTAGATGTCTTGAACTACGGGTCTCTTAAATCCCACCCAGCATGGTGTTCAGGGACTGTAGAAGCCGCAGTCAAAAAAATCTGCAATGTATAACTTTGCCTAATGCTGATGTACAGAATAGAGTTTGAAATGCTGTGAAAAGCTATTAACCCGGAATATAACTAACATGGGAAAGGATTTATACAAGCAACATGATGGAAGCTACAACGTAGTTAATCATTTCAGTACCAACTATAACATTCTACAGAAAGTCAATGGAGTCAATAAGTAGCCAAAACAAAATTGACAGAATGCTGCCCTTGCTATTTCCTTTCATTACTTACCCCTTAACTGGCCATATTCTTATTTTCAAATAATTAACAGATAACAGTGGCCATAATTTTCTAGGAATGAATAACTTTTAATTTTGTCACATTTCTCTTCTTATCTCCAGAGTTGAACACTTTCCTCTGCCTAAGGTTTCCTATGATGCCTCCTATAGGAAATGGGCAACAATGTATTTGATTTCCCGTGTTCATTTTTCATAGGACATCCATAACGACATTCATTCTATGTTCTGGCTACTTCCATGGCAATCTGTGTAGCTCCATGTTAGTGTGCTTTTTCTATACTCTGCAGCTGTTGTGAAACAGGATGATCGGTTAAAAGTGGACTTCTGTCTCAATGTGTATGATGTTAATGTATCCAAACCAAAACTACAAGACATTTCTTTTGCATTGATGCCAAATGTATTCCTTTTTTAAAAAACCACTTCTAGTGATAAATATGGGTTTCTTTACTTCTCTATCATATGAGAACTGACAACTGTAGGTCTGATCATCTCTATAAAGTACACCCTAGCAATTTTAACACTAATGTTAAAGCTTCTCTTTACTTATGGAAAGGTTCCTGACATTTCAGGCTCCATACTATTTTGTCAGGCTTTGTCTTCTATGTAAACTTATGCAAGTTAGTTGCTGTATTCCTAAATCATGAAAAATATATATGCAAAAATAACAAACCATTCCCGGGGGGGGGGGGGGGGGCTTAATTCCTTTCCTCATGGCAGGTTCAACCCAGGAATTGCTTTCATCCTATCCTATAGGGGTACAATTTTTTCAATCTTGTTTCTTGACTCCAATGTACCACCTTTGGCTTTTGGACAGTTTGATGGTGATTTCCACTGTTTGAATGGCATCTAAGATCTAAAATGATACTCATTAAACATTTAATCTCAATACTGTCACTGACAATTGGCTCTGTCATCTCTACATCCAGCTTCTTAGGATTCCCACCCATTTAATCAGCCTTTAGAAGGAAGCAAACATTTACATAATGGTGGATATAAGATTAGCAGCTCTGAGAATATGGATGAGGGCTCATTCTGAGCATTGGAAGTGCATCAGGTTTTGTAAAACATTTGTTCAATATTCAGCATCTTTTAATCCACACGGACACCACATGAAGACACTGGCTTCATAGTAATCTGCACTAACTCTGCTAACATTATTCCTCCCCCTCCCACCAGTTATATACAAAGTTTCTCAGTTATTTTAAAGCACACACATCATTTTGTTTACACTTTATTTATTAGAAATGCCCTGCAAATGAATACACAAGGCAAAGATTTCATTTTCTTGCAGCAAGTCTAAGAAGGAATTAAAATGATACCTTTGCTGATTTTGTTAAATTGAATGAAATTTGTTCCCCTTCAATCTGTCAGGGAACTAAGGACTTGTTTACACCAGCCAGTATACTCTGGGCTGCAGGCTCCAGAATATTTTGGCCCCGGAGCTGGCCTGAATTCCCCTTTTATCTCCATACTTCGTAGTGACATTGGGCGACTGTCTGCATACATGCCCCACTCTGTTGTCTAGTGCTACCACTGCTGGTATGACTCATTGCCTCTGGTGTCAGAAACAAGATACCCAGTGTTGATCACAGTTTTCCTGAAAAACCTAGAGCAAAATGTGAGTTATTTTAAAATGATTTAAAACTGATATGACAGAGATTTGGTGTGGAACTGGCTTTACATTGTAAATTGGCACTTGAATAAGGCATTTTGTCCTACATTGTGTCGGTTCCATGAGGAGGGACTTCTGGCAAGGGATGGACTGCATCTCACGCCAGTTGGCAAAAACATTTTTGCCAACAGTCTGAAGAATCTGATCAGGAGGGCTTTAAACTGAGTTATGTGGGGGAGGGAGACATTATACTGGAAGGCAAAAGGGATGGAGAGAATAGTCCAAGTGGCATAGAGGGAACAAGGCAAACAGTGCAAGGACCCAACAGTAGGAGGCAAAAAAATGTGCAAAAGCAGCAAGTAAAGAGGACACATGGTCTTAAATGCCTCTCCACTAATGCACAGAGTATGGGAAATAAGCAGGATGAACTTGAACTCCTAGCACAACAAGGGAAATATGATATAATAGGCATCACTGAAACCTGGTGGGATGAGTCTCATGATTGGAATGTAGAAATAGAGGGGTATAACCTTTTTAAGAGAAACAGGCCAAGCAGGAAAGGAGGAGAAATAGCATTATATGTCAGGGATATTTACACCAGTGAAGAGATGCAGGAAGTCAATACTGGAAGCCAGGTGGAGAGCATCTGGATAAAAATTAAAGGAGAGGGAAATAACAGGGATGTTACTGTGGGAGTCTACTACAGACCCCCGACTCAGGCAGAGGAATTGGATGATGCCTTTCTAGAACAGATAATCACATACTCAGAAAAGAGAGATGTAGTAGTGATGGGTGACTTCAACTATCCTGATATTTACTGGAAGTCAAACTCAGCCAAATCCTCAAAGTCTAGCAAATTCCTCACTTGCCTGGAAGACAATTTCATTGTCCAAAAGGTGGAAGAGGCAACAAGGGGATCAGCCATTTTAGATCTGATCTTAACCAACAGGGAAGACCTAGTTGATGGGGTGCAAGTGGTTGGATCCTTAGGTGGAAGTGACCATGTTCTCCTGGAGTTTGTAATACAGTGGAAGGGAGAAGCTAGGCATAGTCAGACACGCACTCTAGACTTTAGGAGAGCTAATTTCAATAAACTTAGAGAAATACTGGGAGTGATCCCATGGTCAGGAATACTAAAAGAAAAGGGAGTTCAAGACGGATGGGAGTTTCTCAAAAGGGAGATATTGAAGGCACAATTTCAAACAGTTCCAATGAGGAAGAAAAATGGAAGATGTCTCAAGAAGCCAGGATGGATGACTAAGGAACTTTCAAATGAGCTAAGTTTTAAACGGAACATGTATAAGAAATGGAAAAATGGAGAAATCACGAAAGCGGAATTCAAACAAATAGCCAGCACATGTAGGGGTAAAGTCAGAAAAGCTAAAGTGCAGAATGAAATCAGGCTTGCTAGAGAGGTTAAGAACAATAAAAAGGGCTTTTTTGGATATGTCCGCAGCAAAAGGAAGAAGAAGGAAACAGTGGGGCCACTGCGTGCAGAAGATGGCAAAATGCTAACAGGGGACAGAGAAAAGGCAGAATTACTCAACACCTTCTTTGCTTCAGTCTTCTCAGAAAAGGCAAAGGGTGCTCAACCTAAGGATAATGGAGACAGAATAGAGGAAATTCAGCACAGAATAAGTAAAGAGGTAGTACAGGAATACCTGGTTAACCTAAATGAATATAAATCTCCAGGACCAGATGAACTACATCCTAGAGTATTAAAAGAACTGGCAAATGTAATATCAGAGCCATTGGCAATAATCTTTGAGAACTCCTGGAGAACAGGAGAAGTCCCAGCAGACTGGAGAAGGGCAAACGTTGTCCCCATCTTCAAAAAGGGAAAAAAAGAGGATCCCAACAATTATCGTCCAGTTAGTCTGACATCAATTCCAGGAAAGGTTCTAGAGCAGATCATTAAGCAGAGAGTCTGTGAACACTTAGAGGCCAATGCCATAATCACAAAAAGCCAACATGGGTTTCAGAGAAACAAGTCATGCCAAACGAACCTGATCTCTTTTTTTGATAAAATTACCAGCTTGGTAGATGAAGGGAATGCTGTGGATATAGTATACCTCGATTTCAGTAAGGCCTTTGACAAGGTTCCCCATGACATTCTTGCAAACAAGCTTGCAAAATGTGGGATAGACAAGTTAACTGTTACATGGATTTGTAATTGGTTGACTGGCCGAACTCAAAGGGTGCTCAACAATGGCTCCTTTTCATCCTGGAGAGAAGTGACCAGTGGGGTCCCACAGGGCTCTGTCCTGGGCCCAGTGCTATTCAACATCTTTATTAACGATTTGGATGACAGAATTGGGGGCATACTTATCAAATTTGCAGATGACACTAAACTGGGAGGAGTAGCTAATACCCCAGAGGACAGGATCAAAATTCAAAATGACCTGAATAGACTAGAAAGCTGGGCCAGTGCTAACAAAATGAAATTCAATGCGGAGAAATGTAACGTTCTGCACTTAGGGCGGAAAAATGAAATGCACAGATATAGGATGGGGGACACCTGGCTGAATGAGACCACATGTGAAAGGGATCTAGGAGTCCAAGTAGACCATAAGCTGAACATGAGTCAACAGTGTGATGCGGCAGCTAAAAAAGCCAATGCAATTTTAGGCTGCATCAATAGAAGTATAGTTTCTAGATCAAGGGAAGTTATAGTGCCACTCTATTCTGCTTTGGTCAGGCCCCACCTGGAATACTGTGTCCAGTTCTGGGCACCACAATTCAAAAAAGATGTGGAGAAACTGGAGCATGTCCAAAGGAGGGCAACTAAGATGGTGAAGGGTCTGGAAACCTTGCCCTATGAAGAACGCCTTAGGGAGCTGGGGATGTTTAGCCTGGAGAAGAGAAGGTTAAGAGGTGATATGATAGCCCTGTTTAAATATTTGAAGGGATGTCATATTGAGGAGGGAGCAAGCTTGTTTTCTGCTGCTGCAGAGACTAGAACGCGAAACAATGGATGCAAACTGCAGGAAAAGAGATTCCACCTCAACATTAGGAGGAACTTCCTGACAGTAAGGGCTGTTCGACAGTGGAACACACTCCCTCGGAGTGTAGTGGAGTCTCCTTCCTTAGGGGTCTTTAAGCAGAGGCTGGATGGCCATCTGTCAGGGATGCTTTGACTTGGAGTTCCTGCATGGCAGGGGGTTGGACTGGATGGCCCTTGTGGTCTCTTCCAACTCTATGATTCTATGATTCTATGATTCTATGTGTAGACAGGTCAGCGTGAGCATGGGAGAGGGATCCCTTCATTTGGCCCATGTAGACATTCTTTGGAGGTTTTTCAACAGAGGCTGGATGAACATCTCTCTGGGGTGCTTTGATTCTGTGTTCCTGCATGGTAGGAGGTTGGACTGGATGGCTCTTTGCGATTCTATGATATGCCCTAAGAAGTAGATGATGAGGATTTTAACCAAAAAGTAATGTTTAATTGCAGTTCAGAATACAGGTATCTGAGATAAATATTCTTAAACATACTAACCGTATGCACAAATGGGTTTAAAAAGCAAATGGATGTGTTGTGATCTGAAAAGATTTAAATCAGTGTTTATTTTGCCAAAAAATGTGTGTAGGTGTAACATCTGCTATGGACAACTGACATGGTTAAATCTCTTAGTATGTTCTGATGTTTATGTTATTTGTTTAATTGCTAATAGTATTGAAAACTTTATTAAACAAAAATGTTTTTAAAAGTCTCTTGGAAAATAAATGTGGAGCTTTTGTTAATTATTATAATTTGTAAAGAGAAAAAATATCTTTATTGAGGCCGATCTGTAGGTGGATGATGACAGTTAGTTTAACAAGGTTGCCTTATAGCAAGGATATTCAATTTCAGCTGCCATAATATCATATTTGAGAGAAAATTGGTAGCAATTAATGTGAGCTGTAGAAATCAACCAACTATTAGTCAAATACGTAATTATGAATGTTTCAGTCACAAGTTCTTTCTACCATGGTAAAATGTGAGCTCAATCTGAGTAGTCTTTCATAACCTCTTTTGGTCTATAAATTGTCTATAAAAGGGTGTGGAATTAAGTCTTGGGATTATTTGAAAGTTCAGTTACTTCATGAAAGCAAATCAGACACATAAAAATAAAAATAATTTCAAGAAATAGAACATTCACAATCCTCCCCTCGCCAACATGAGAGCTCCCCAGACAAGGATCATCTGTGTACCTCACTCAAGTGTGGTGTTGGTGGAGAGATGTGAAAGTTCTGTTTCAAATGAGAACAGAGAAGCACAGGTGGGCAGAACCATTAGAAACTTACACTTCCCGTAACTCCACTTCTTCTAGTGTTCTCAGTAACAGCTCTTTTCAACCAATGATTTACATGCAATCACCACAATTTTTGTATCTCTACTTGTTATATCCATTTGTGTGTCCACGGGCCATACCACTGCACACAAATACACACCACACATAGATTGGAGGTTAGTAAAGGCCACAGCTATTTTTTTATTACAGCTGCAGTAAGTTAGCCCATGCATGGGATGGGATCCGATCATTGGACAGCCCACCTGCTAGCCGATGATGCCCAAATCACCAGCCTCCACCGATGAAAGGAAGTGGAGTTCTGGGACTCTCCTGTCAAGGTTCCCCAGTGCCTCCACCTGTGTGAAGAGTGCCGGAAATGGCACCAGACTCCACCTGGTCTGCCCATTTTTGGCTATACACCCCTCCCCAGGTCCCATAAGGGGACCTCCCCCAGCTCAAGAGTGTGTGACAACACGACCAGGACTGCTGCCCCAATGGCTGTAAGGGGCAGAGCCACAGCTCGACCTGCCCCACTGGAAGGAGCCTTTGGGTGTCCCCTGCTACTCCCACAAACCTGCCTCTGCTCTGCTGGCAGCCAGGGGGCACTGACCCCTTTTTGGCCCTGGCCTTTGCATGGCCCCTGCCTGGAGCAAGCTCTGCCCATGACCTGGTGGGGCAGCCTGCCTGGCCCCTGGTGCAAGGCAGGGTGTCTGCTACTGAATGGCCCTTGCTGGTGGATGCGTTCTTGGAGCCATGCTCTAGGAGCCCAGGAATAGCTGAGGGATCCCTGACCTGGCAAATCTTTGATAAGAATAAACAATTAGCCCACACCCACCAGAGAGGGTGACCCAGGAGAGGATGAGGATGAAAGCCTTCAGTTAGGGGTTCCTCCTGCTACCACCAGAGGGAAGAGGGGGGACCCACTGGGGAGCATCCTGGGGGGAGAAAGTGACCATGCTCTAGGTAGTCCTGAAAAGAGCTGTTGTTTTATCTCTTGTGTTGGCGACGCTTCCCGCTGCACCACCATTTCTGTCACTGCTAACTTCTGCCACTGCTGCTTTGCCACTGCTGCCTCATCTTCACTACTGCTGCTTCTCTGCCACCACTGCCAACTTCGACCGCCACTGCTTCACCTCCACCACCACTTTGCCTTCCACTTATTCTGCTGCCAGTGCAGAAGAGCAACTGGTTGGGGAGGCCCATCACATAGCAATATATGCTGCTCCAGAAGACCTGCATGAAGACTACAAGTTGCAGTCTTTAATCAGGTTCTCCAGTTGAGCAGCCAATCAAGAGAGGACAAAGCTTTGCCTCTGATTGGCTGTTGCCCTGGATGTCCTACCCAGCAGGCAGTGCAAAGCCTTTTGGGAAGGAGAAGCCCCCACCCACCCAGAGGCAACATGCTGGCCACAATGTGCTCTGGTGGTGCAGTGGTTAAATGCCTGTACTGCAGCCACTCACTCAAAACCATAAGATTGTGAGTTCAATACCAGCAGAAGGGCCCAAGCTCGACTCAGGCTTGCATCCTTCCGAGGTCGCTAAAATGAGTACCCAGATTGTTGGGGGCAAATTAGCTTACAGTTGTAAACCGCTTAGACACTGCTTAGGCGGTATGAAGTAGTATATAAATGAAGCTGTTTGTTTGTTTTGTTTTGCTCCAGACCAACATGGCTGTGGATTAGTGTCCACAGCCCCATTTACCACCACCCCCCACGGCACATGAATGTGAGCTGATATGATGTTTGTGGGTTGATATTATGTTTCAAAATCAAATTGCCAAAGCAGTTCATCATTAGTTTTGTGTGCCCAGGGGAGGAGTGCTACCTATCAAAACATATCTTTTCATAGCATATTGCAAACTTGTTTGGAAGCTGATGAGAAATTTTCCAAAGAAGTTTGAGTATGAAATAGTGACATCTCAGTGAAATTACTTTAAAAGAAACACCTGAAAAATCCATCCAGCATGACTTCAAGCTATTGTGTATGTCAAGCTTGGCCAACTGTGGAGTCATCTAGTTGAGTGAGGTGTTACAGTTAAACCCTCTTTCGGCAACAAAAAAGTGAAAAACCACACAATACTTTACTGTTTTCCCCCTTAAACGTAGAAGATGAGAAAATTTGTGAATATTCTTTAATCCATGCTGAACACACTATGGGGTGAATAACTTGCACTGCTGAGCTGGAAGGGAACAGCAACCCTTCTCCTGAGTAGTACAGGGCTTTTACTCTGAAAGGTTCCTCCATTCTTTCCTATTTCCATATTGCATTTCTCCATGATTGCAAGGCCAGCTTGTTGCATGTAGCCGTGTGTGTGTGTGTGCGCGCGCACATGCACACACACACACAATTTTAAGACAACACTGAAATTTCTTTTATTACTTCATTCTCCACATGAAGACTAATTTGAGTTATTACTTGTATAGTCAGATTTCATTCATTCAACTCATTTAACTACTCACATTCATAGTCCCCTGGTTTTTTTGACTCGGTATCAAAGATAATCTAGCTAGAGTCAGTATGGTGGAGAGGTGTGAATGTTGAACTAGGACTCTGGGAAACCCTGCTCACCCATGGAAATCTGCTGGTTCACTCTGGACAAGTCACATTCTCTCAGCCTAAGAGGAGAGCAGTGGCAAACCACACCTGAATAAATCTGACCAAGAAAACTCTAGCATAGAGTCACTACAGTTTGAAGGGACTTAATAGCAGCAGCAGCAGTGACAACAAGAGCAAAAGAATTACATTTAATAGCCCCAACTGGTGACTTCTACCACCCCAACACTACTCCAGAATGTCTTGGACATTTTCATGCCCTGAAATGTTCTGTGGGGGGAAATACCATTTTGAAAGTAATGGGGAAGTGGCTTTTCTCCCACAAATGCCCTAGAAAAAGAGAACATCTGAGGCATTCTTGTGAGGGTGAGGGTTGTCTCGCTGCCATCAGATGTTGTCACTACTAGAAATAGATAAGACTACCAGAGACAGATTTGAGGGTTTTTGCTGGTTATGCTGAAATAGAATATTACACACATCGAAGCAACACCATGGACTATTGTTAGCCTGGGAAAAAACTTACTGAATTAGTGAGATTTGCCATGTATTAATTCAATATACAACAATTGATTCAATGGGTCAGCTCTAGCTGGGTCATATCAAAGGATTCACGGCCATGGGTTCCACTGTGTGAAATCTGTGACAATTCACAAAAATGATTCTTGGCTTTGCTGAGCTTTGATTTCTTTAGTGAAAGAGGTAAAGATGTTCTTATTCTTTTCCATACATTTATAAACACTTTATTGTTTTACAAATGAAAATTATTTACCCAGTAAACCAAAACAACAGCTCTGAAGGACCATTGCATTTTTAAAAATCTATATGTAAACATATTTTCCCATCAAAATAAATTAATGGCTGCTTCAAATTTAATGGCTGCTTTGGAGCTATTACAGAAACCTTTTATATGAATTTCTGCAAGTTGTTATATCAGTCACCCCTGCACAGTTACTATGAGGTTTGTGATAAACACTGTAACAAGTAAGGCAAGCGTGCTGCATGGGTTTCCCATTTTGAAAGCTCATTGTTAAAGGGGAAAACCATGGGAAGAAATTGTTGCCGAGGGAGAACAAAGACCAAACATTGTTTGCCTTGAAATAATGAAGGAAATGCAATCACAGAGTGTAAAATGTTAAGAAAGACCATAAAATGGGTAGCTGGTACAAATGAATGCAGTTGCTTAACCCAAGTCAATATAAAGCACATGCATTCATCTGCTTGAAAACTTGATATATTGACTATGTTTGTATGGATGTTAAATCACAGCTGATCGTGATAAAACATTGTTAATCATTGCAGGAGTGACCCTAGTTTCCTCTCATTTTCCATTTTCCCACTCGCCTCTTTTAATGCATTGTATTAGTACAAAAACGCTGACCACCATAAGGATTTCAACAGCCCTATTGAAAACATTCTTTTCCTGCATCATAGCTACATGGATGGGAGCGGCAGGTAATTCAAACCCTAATAGCACTGAAAAGTAGAGGTATACTCCTCCTCTCTCTGTGTCCAGCATTTTTTAATGAGAATTTCCCCCCTCCATTAACTTAAGAAAAGTCAGAAATGTAGCTGCATGCTATATACTGTTTACTTGAAGAATGCCTGCTTTGGCCCTTAGCATATTACACAACAGGATACAATACATCATATTGTTGCAAGAATATGTGTATATCAGTATGAATGACAAGAGCGACTAAGTACCTTTAACCAAACAATGTCCCTCAGTGCATGTTTTCTTTATGCCCTGGAAATGTAATGCAACTATCTCAAAGCAAAGAGGAGATGCAAAGAAACAATACAGAAATAGGACTGGGTGGAAAGAGTGTTCAAAGAGACGCAGCTGAAGCTATTAATTTAAAGATGTTGGAAGGGAACCAACAGTGATTCCTTCCAGCCTGCAAATCCATAGATAAAAATTTCCCTTGAAGGAAACTCCACAGTCCTCAAGACAAATAGCTGTTATAATCAGGAAATGCTTCCTAATGTTCAGTTAGAATCTCCTTTCTTTAATGAAATCCACTGGTTTGGGTTCTGTCTTCTGGAGCTGCAGAAAACAAGTTCATTCAATTTTCACATGCTAACCCTTTAGATATTGAAAGCTGGCTGTCATATTACTTTTCTTAGTCACCTCTTCCTCAGGGGAAAAAATTACACACTTGGTGACCTCAAATAGGGAACCAAGCCAAATATAATGCTTGCTTCCCTTCTAAAAGCAGAATGGTACTCTTTCTTTTATAAATTTGAATGTAATAGTTTTGTTGATGCAGCCTAGACTTGTGTTGACGCTTTTGCAGCTGTGTCACACTGTTGACTTGTGTTTGGCATATAGTATCCCGGATCCACACCACACATACTGCTTTTAAAGTGTCACCCATCCTATATTTGCGTAGAACTTTAAATGTGTTGAACTTTAAATTTGTCCCTCTTGAAATTATTTTTGTGTTGGTTCAGTTCTCCAATCTGTTATGGCCATCTTGAATCCTTATTCTGTCTTCTAAGGTATTAGTTACTCCATCTTCTATTCAGTTTTATCTAAAATTAGATGGCCATGATCTCTCTGTTATGGCCATCTTAAATCCTTATTCTGTCTTCTAAGGTATTAGTTTCCTCGTCTTCTATTCGGTTTTATCTACAAATTAGATGGCCATGATCTCTCCTTCTTCACAAAGTCATTTCTAAAAGTTTGAAGAACACTGTGCCCAGGACATAACCCTGAAGAATCCTCCTTGTCATTTCTCTCTGGGAGGGAGAAAGAGCCATTGGTAAGCACTTGAAGGGTTTGGTCCATCAGCAAGCTACAAATCCATCCAACAACAGCATAGTCTAGCCCATATTTTACCAGCTTCTCCAGAAGACCTTGTCCAAAGCCTTACTGAAATCAATATAAGCAACATCCACATCATTTTCTCAACCTGCCAAGAGTGCAGTTTTGCATGAAAAGATCTGCAAACCTGATTCTGGCACTGATCACAAGTTTCTCCTGAACAGACCTGGATAATTTCTTAATTTTAGTTAATATCTTCCCTTCTGAGCCATTATTATATTGCACCTTGCTTACATTTGTATGCTACCATTCTAGTACAAAAACAAACCACTTAATGTCTGTATTCCTCAGTTTTAGGCTATGTTTTATGGGTCTTTTTTATTGAGATTTTGGACTCCATTCCCCTTAATATCTGGTTGGTCACTGCTGGAAGCAGGTTTTAATCGGATCTGGCCAATGAACCATTTCTTTTCTTTTAGTTAAGAGGGAGAAGGGATGGTAGACTCAATCTGTAATTATGACATTTAATCACATTTTAAATTTTTTTGTAAACACCTAGAATAGTCTTAAAGCATTGTATTGTGTTTAATGACAACCCAGTTGATTATTTTTACACTATACTGCCTAATATAGCTTTTCCAAATGGCTTTATGTAAATCATTGTTTGTGTTATGATACAATTTGTTTCGACACACTAGATTGCAACCTAATTTCATTTTCATTTTTATTTTCGTTCTATTTTTGGACATGAAAGAGGGAACTAGATTGGGTTTTCAAATGATCCAAATTTTAGTTCTTTATTATTAACAGAAATGGATTACCTCAATAATCAGCCATGCCCTCTGCTAATGTTAAGTCAAAGATTTCTAAAAATGAATTCATAATATTGTTTCATAATTAATAACTGTTTTTAAAGCAGACGTATGGAACCTTTGATGAGCTATTATTTAATCTTAAAATAGAGTGCATTTTACTGAATTCAGTTGATTACATCTAAGTCAACATGCTTAGGTGTTTGCAACCCTTACTTTTCCAACTATATTGGTTGGAAGGATTCTAGGAGTTTGTTTGTTTGTTTGTTTGTTTCTTTAAATAAGATTTCCTAGCTCAGTATAAGGTCAGGCTGCAGGTTTTGTTTTGTTATACCAAAAGAACATGAGCATACTTAATGTACAGCTGTCCATTCCATTTTATGTTTTATAGCATTTTATCATTTTTGTTTTGTTTTGTTTGACCTTATAACACATTAGGCACGATTATTGCTTCTTTTCATTTTGTTTCACTGTTCAACTCATAAGGCTGTCACACTGTGGCATTGCTTCCAGAGATACTGAAGCTTAGAAAATCTCAATGCACCTTGACATTGCCCCAGAGCACCATGGCAAGTTTCACTGATGCAATTTGCTGTGACACTCAGCTCCTGTGTATCATGTCAGTGGCTGGTATGATGACATTAGAAAGGAGCTCTAACACAGGATACCATGTCACCATCTACCCTGACACAATGCAGCCCTCAACACAACACAATGAACCTTGCTAAAGAAACCCTTTTCTTTTCTGTGTCACTAAGATAAGATGCTATTGCACTATAAATCTTAATATATCAAATCTGGGTGGATCTCAATGTGTGCATGTTTCTCACTGCATTTAATTATCAAGAATAGAAGCAATTGTTATTTGTAGCTGAAATCTGTGGCTTTAATCCTAGAAATTGTGGTCAAAACCTTGACTGAAATCTTCTTTTCCTTCCCATACCGTTGTTGTTGTTGTTGTTGTTGTTGTTGTTGTTGTTGTTGTGTGCCTTTCAGCCATTTCTAGCATATGGCAATCATAAAGGGAATAACAGGGCAAGATTTTGCAGGGGCTGAAAAATCCTCTTAGGCTGAGCGAGTGTGAGTTTCCCAAGTCACAATTTCCATGGCTGAACAGAGATTCAAATGCTGGTCTCCAGAGTTATAGTCCAGTGCTCAAACCATTGCACTATGGTGGATCCTCTCTCACACAGTTACATTCTCAGAAATTATCTCCAGTGCATAAAGGGACATTGTGAACAACATAGAATGACCATGAAAATACTAAGCTAGAATCCTTCTTTGTGCCACCTCCTCTTCTATATCAATGGCCCTCTCCCTCCACACACATGTCCAATATGTATAAGTATTCCAGGTCAGCTACAAAAAGAAGTGTGGTTGTTCAGATGGCATCACAGAATCACTCATTCTTGAAAGTTCCTATCTTGTCTCCTACCTGGAGATTCTTGCCTGCATTTGGAGTGTGACCAAGTACATGGCATCTTACGCTGTACATGTGGAGATTGTAATATGAAAGGTGAAATTCCCATGTAAATAATATATGGAGGGATAATTATGTTGTAAAGAATAAAATTTTCTGTAGCTACTTAAAGACTTCAGTATTAGAATGGCACAATGGAACAGACCATAGTTCATAAACATTTATACATTAGTCCCTAAGATGCAACAAGGCACTGTGTTAATAATGCAAATATTTATGTGTAAACATGCATTCAGGCACACACAGACGGACACACACATTCACCTCAGCTTTCCACTGGTATTATAATATATTAAACCAAATTGTACATGTCCAAAGAAGGATTATGACATTTGCATTTATGTTGTACAAAAATGAAATCAAAAAGGTTGTTTGAATTGCCAATTATGTGTTTGTTGTTGCAAATGCTTATATATAATGCTAATGATATTTAAATTGCAAAATATATTCAAAGAAAATTATCCCCTTGGGATGTTTGAATGGAAAATTAGGCTTCATTTCTTTGGTTCAAATTCCAAAATAAACTTTGTGATTTGTGATTTCCTCCCTGCAGGGACCTATCATTATGTTGGCAATGTAAATGTTAATCTTGTATTAGTAATATTTTATTAATAAGGTGAGTGTACTCTAGAGCTTTACATTCCTAATTAGTTATTTTTCCTAAGGGTTGTGCACATATAAGTTCCCTTCAGCATCATGCTATGTTCAGTAGGAAATGTCTGAAACACTTTTGTGCTATGGTGTCATCAATGTAGCTGGGAGAGAAACTGATTAAAACGAAAAACCTAATGACATGATCTGATAAAAATTAGTTATAAAAGGCAAAGGCCATGATTGTGAACAGCTTTGGAATTGTTTTCATATTAACAAAATAACAGTTACAAAATAAACTTATTATTCACAAGTGCTGAATGCAAGTAAGTGCAGCAAGAAATAACTCTGATATAAAGAATTAATGTGCAGTGCCTTATGTATAGTATTGAATCCTAAGCATTTTTTTACCAACACAGGTATTAGGAATGCTGCATATGAGACATGAAACACTTCATGGTATTACGGATCCAAAAACATAAAATGTGTATATATCTTATCAATTTTTAATTGTATATGCATTATTGAATCACATCCTCCCCGAACTCTTGCAACACACACACAGACACAAACAAAACTCAATGTATTTTCCCTATACAAACTGTTTTGTATTTTGGCATCTATCTAAATCCTAACCATCTCATACAAGCTGCTTCTCAGAATAATATTGGTCAGAAAGTACAAAATGCACATACAATGATTTCAGAGTGGATTTTGCTTTCTGGTGACCAAGCCCACACTAAGACAAAAGGTGGTTGGTATGGCATTTTTCTCCAGACAGCACTGGACATTTTAAATACTATGGAGCAGCTGTTCCTCTGCTCTAAAAAAATCACTACATTTTGAAAATATGAAAACTGCATATAAAAGCACAAAATGCTCTTATATGTTCCTATTCCCATCTCTTTTGCCCACAGACAGAGGCCTTGTTTGTTTTCTTTAGGGTAATTTTTCTCATTTAAAATTCAGGATTCTGTAAGTGTACACAAATTTTATGCTTATGACTGTTATAAAAAGTTTGTAATATACTCTAGGTGTCATTAAATAGAAGAAGTTAAAATAAAGTACCTTCTGTCCACCTCATTTGTTTCATATTTGCTTACATTATAAAACTATATTTATGTCCTGAACATGAGTCAGCAAGGGCCTGAGGAAGCAGGTGGTTGGTGTGTTAACAGCTGTCAGGTAGTCAGTCCAGTCCAGGTCAGTCACGGATTATCTGAGCAAGATGAAGGCAGAAGTCTGGGGGTTGTCATCAGCCTGTCCAGAAACTGTTATAGCAGATCAGAAGTCCAGATACATGAGCTAGCAAGGAGCAAAGAAAGTAGTTTAAAATCTGTCCAGTCCAAGGTCATGAAAACAGCAACACTGGGCAATACTATCAGTCAACCAGATAAGACAGTTGTTTGCACTAAGGCTGAGAGAGAAATGCTAGGATAGTTAGGGGCAGCTTGTTCAAGGCCACAGATTTCTAATTAGTGCCTAATTTCTAATTAGTGTCTAATCAAGTCAGCATCGATTACTTAACAAGCTCTGGATTGGCATATCTCTCTCCATTGCTGAACAAAGGATAGGTATATTTCATCTTCAGCATCCAAAACAACTCCTGCTAGGGACCATGGTCTTCTACTGTCCCACCCTCCATCTGCTTGGACTCAGAGAGAGTTTTATGGCTGTAGTTTTCTGGAAATCTGCCTCCTCCTCTTCCTTATCTAAATCATCCAGGGGGTGAGATACAACACCACTCCTCTCCCCATGGTCATCTCCCTGGGTGTGGGGAATCCAGGCTTAGTAGGATACTGCTGGTGGTACAAGTGCACCCATACAGAACCATAGACAGCCAATACATCTTCCCAAGTGCACTCTTCTGGTCTTTATCATGTCCAATCAAGGAGGTACTGCAGTGGACCATGGCACATGAAGGGGTCTATCACCTGAGCTGTTTCATATTCTTCCTCCCCTCCCACTAGCACTTGAGGAAGTAGAGGTATTGACCCTGTGCCAGGAAAGATGTCCATTATAGGGACCAGGAGAGAGTGATTTAGCATGGTGGACATTGGCAACTGCAAGTAGAAGGCCACAGGATTTGCATGTTCCATGATGGGAAAGGCACCAATGAAGTGGATATCCAGTTTCTGACACAGACAGTGATAAGAAAGATGATGAATGGAGAACCAGATCCAATCCCTCACAAATGGAGAGCCAGACTGGATCCCCCACTGTCTCCTAGTATCTACAAAGCTCTTGTACACCCACTAGGCAAAGTCCAGTTGCTTACTCAGGAGTGATTGTGTGACTTGCAACTCTTGCAGCCATTAATCTGCTGCAGGTGTTAAAAGAATGGGAGGGACACAACTGGAAAAATTTGTGGGTGAAAACAAAGTGTGGGTGAAGTGAAAACAAAGAAGAGAGTTTGCTGGGCTGAAGTGTGGAGGGACTTATTGTAGGCAAACTCCACCAATGCCAACAGCTCAACCCAATTGTTTGCTGATAGAGTAACAATGGAGATACTACTCCAGTGTGGCATGGTTTTTCTTTGTCTAGCCATCTGACTGTGGGCAAGGAGGCATGAGGCTTAATATTGAGCTGCTGGAGCAGATTCCACCAGAACTTGGATGTATACTGGGGACCTGAATTGCGGAGTTCTTAAAGGAGGAAGGTGTGCTTAATGAACAGGCAGGCAGTTATAGGGAACATTAGAATAGGGGATAAAATGTGCCATCTTGGTCAACAAATCCACTGCCACCAGAATGGTAGTATGACCATCTGCCAATAGTAGGTCCATAATAAAATCCACAGAGATTGCCCTCCAAGGCACAGGAAGAGTAGACAGGGTTTTCAGTAAGCTGGTGGGACTTCCTGGGTGATCCTAAGCATGATGGCATGGTGATCCTAAGCATGGTGGGACATGTCTTCACATAGTGCTCCATTACCCCCTCCCCCCCCCCCGACATGAGGCCACCAAATTTCCCTTGTAAGGAGGTGCAGAATCTTATATAACCCAAAGCACCACTATGGTGGCACAAATAGAGGACTTCCTCCTGACATGATCCTGGCAAAATGTACTAACACAGTGGTACAAGAGCCCATTCTGGACAGAAAAGGGTCATGGTTCTTAGTATCATGAATGAGTGTTTGTGAACATATGCCAGCCTTGCTACTCCTGGATTTGGTCCAGCGAGGTTGGAGGAAATGTGTAGCTGTAAAATGTTGTGGCAGGAGAACAATAGGTCTCACCCTTCAAACAGGTGTCCTTTATAAATGACCCTTCAATTCAGGTTTTCAGGATATGATGTCTGCTTGCTGGTTCTGAGACCAAGGAATATATGGGAGTTTAAACTTTGCACCTTTGAGACTAAGGGCTAAAACAGATGGCCCTTTAAAGATGCTGCCCGGGCAGCCTGGGAGTGTGGCATTTATACAAACAAATAAACAACTTCATTTATATACCGCTTCATACCGCCTAAGGAGTGTCTAAGTGGTTTACAACCGTAAGCTACTTGCCCCCAACAATCTGGGTACTCATTTTAGCGACCTTGGAAGGATGCAAGCCTGAGTCGAGCTTGAGCCCTTTTTCTGGTTTTGAACTCGCCACCTTATGGTTTTGAGTGAGTGGCTGCAGTACAGGAATTTAACCACTGCGCCACCAGGGCTCAGTGCTGCATTCTCCCACACCACCTGGAAGTCAGGCGGCCACCCTGACATGGGTAGCTTCAAGGACCTCCAGCAGTGCTGCATACCACCAAAGCAGCTTGAAGCCACCATGGGGCTGTAGGAGGCAGGAAAAACCACCTTTTCCCCAGCCAAAAAAGGAGTGGATCTTTGCCTTTTCTTTTTTTGGCTGGGGAAAAGGCAGAATGGGGCACAGTGTGTGTTTGCCATGGCCCCAAACCATCTTTAGAAGGGGTGGCTTCTAGACACCCTTCTGCCCATCTGTTTCACCCCTAATTGAAAGAAAGAAGTTGGTAACATGAGCTTTCATGGACTTGAACCTACGTCCTGAGATGGGTGACCAAGGAGGTTCACAGCAAGAAGGTCAAATGCACATTTCTCAAGATGGGCATACAGTTGGTACTCCCTCAGCCATGTAAAATGGCTCTTATATGGGCATTGTGGCCTGTCTGGTTAGGCGACTATATCAGAAAATAATCCAAATAAATGATGCCAAGCCAATCAAGGTATCCTGGAAACTGTTGTTCATAAAGTGTAGAAAGACAGCAGAAGCATTGCATAGTCCAAAAGGCATTACTGCATTAGTGTCCATATTGGGTCTGCAGTGCTGTCTTCCACTGATCAACAGCTTGGATCCAGACAAGAATGTAGGATCCCTTGAGGTCTAGCTTTGTGTAGATCTTTGCAATATGCAGTTGCACCAATGTACCAAGATCAGAGGCAGAGCGTACAAGTTCCAGATGTAATTCAGTTGAGGTGCCTGTGATCATATCAGATATAATGTTCTCCACATTTTTTTCTTTACAAGCAGGACTGGGGAGGGGGGATGCTGAAGAGGCTGAGAGTCAAATGAAGCCATACTGTAGTGCCAAAAAGCCCTGCAGAGTGGCCAGTTCCAGCTTTGCTACTGAAAAAAAATGTGCCCTGCTAGAATGGAGGCTCTAGGGACCAAATGAATTAGACAGTCATATAGTCCTATTATTTGATGGGCAACATTGCAAAGCAACATCAAAGTGTGGTCAAGCTGGCAAAAGTTATTAATGAGGAAGAACAGATAAACTAGGAGAGGTTGTTGAAGTTTGCTTTTGCCTGAGCCTACCGGGAAGTGCAAGGCTTTGCACCCCACTTATCTCCCTCTACTGAGTTTATTGAACATAAATTGCTTTTGCACTTTGAACTCAGTTGGTAGGAGTTGAAGTAAACTGTTCCTGAAAGAGGACAGTGGGAGGAGGAGGGAGAAACTGGGATGTGCTGGCTTGGTGTCATTGATATACTGATGAAACCAAACCCTAAATCTCTGAAAGGTATCTGCATGTTCTGCAGTTATCTAGAGATGAGTAATCTGAGAACAAAATATTAAGAGGTATATAAAAGCCCTTTGTTTGTTTGTTTGTTTTTAAATAGTCAAAATATGTAGCACTAGAAAATATGCCATCAGTGCACTCATGCACTTGAATTCACCAGGGCAAGTATGTAATATTTGAAACATCTTCAGTCCAAAATGGGAATAAAATCATCTTGACAGGTACAGCAGTGACCCTATTATTACACTATCACACTGCTCCTATAATTTGTCCACTGTGACTTCAGTATGTAATCTTTGCTTGATGATAGCTGAAAAGACTTGGGAAGCTCAAGAGCATTAAACAGTAATTCATCTCCATTTTAAAAAATCCAGCTGAACTTAATACTATTTTACTTAGACTATGTAAGCTGGCCTCTTTTCACCGAGAACATGACATGACTATGGAAATAAGACTGGGTAAATTCATGTGAAGAAGGAATCTATGCCTCTCTTCCACAAGAATGTTTGGATCTCTGTGTTTGCGTATTCGTTTTCAGATGCATTTACAGCTCACATATTGGTACTGCCATTCAGACTGGTGACAGTGAAATGGTTTGTGTCCCAGAGTAGGAGTAGGATTCATAGCTTATCTTCATTATGTGTTAGCTGACTTTAAGCCAGAGTCTCCTGATTCAGATGTAACAGTGAAGCTGGCATGGTTTACCTAGAAAGGCATAATTATCCAAATTCATCTAGGATCATGATAATAGTTGTATGCACAATATAGCTGAGCTTCAGTAATTCAGATTTTTTTCATACAACTCTTTTTTTCTGAACATGTACTAGTAGGTATCAGATACATGCTTTTTCAGTCAGACAGCTATTAGTCTTAGAATATCAATATAATTTAGAAGGATCTTATACTAAATGCAGAAATTGTTGAAAATGCTTAAGAAGCTTATTTAGAAATCTGCAACATGACCAGAACCTAAAATGTGCATAAGGACTAAATGTCCTAATTCAAATTTGCTGAACTGAGGAGATTGCTCTATTAATTCTAATGGGCTAAAAAGTACTTGCTGCAGCACATTTGCAGCATGGGTCCATTGCAGACTTGCAGACAATAAGCATTTCATATGTCTAAACAGTATTCAAGGCCATGCATGATGAAAACAAATGACAAAGAAGTCATTCCCATTTTCATTTTCTGCTATCATAAGGACTAAATGTGTTTATGGATAGGCTTCATTTCTTATTGTTAGCAATTTTAACCATGCACATCCTTCAGTAATTAATCCAAATAGTCTCTCGATTAAAGTCAGAGAGAAGAGAGATTTTGATGAAATGCTGCAACGTTTATATATATACCAAAAAGATCTTAAATGTAAAGGCTATTTATTATCAGTGTATGCTGATTTATCTCCCACATTTCATTTAAGTTAGCTTCATTAAGAATACAGGTTAAGTCTCACTTATCTGAAATGCTTGGGATTAGAAGTGTTTTGGATGTTGAAGTTTTTCAGGCCTTGGAATATTTACATATATATATATATATATATATATATATAGTTTTTGAAGATGAGACCCAAGTTTAAACATGAAATTCATTTATGTTTTGTAAGCACTTTATATATAGCCTTAAGGTAATTGTATAGACAATATTTTTCATATCTTTGTGCATGAAGCAAAGTTTGTTTACACTAAAACATCAGAAAGCAAAAGGTCTCACTATATCAGCCACCCATGTGGATAATTTTGGGTTTTGGAATATTTTAGATTTCAGAATTCCAGATAAGTAAGACTCAACCTGTAATATTCAATCCACCACACATTTCTCCTTCAGTGTACAGCCCCCTACATATAATCAAACGGCACTATTATTGTTATCTTCTTCCTGCAATGCTCCCCTCTTAATTGCACAAAATCTTTTGTTACAACATTTCTGGGACATTCAAATCACTGGTTTCCAAGTACATTTAGAAACTGATGTTGTCTGCATGCTTACGAAGAAATCTAACTGAAGTGCAATGAGTGTCTTTACACATCAACAGCAGTTAACTGTGACATGGTTCCTTGTGTCTTCTTGATGCTAAAAGTTCAGTTCAGAATCTATAAAGCACATTAGAAGTAGAGGTTCCATTACACTCATGGAATTACTTTTTTACAAGAATGATTTCACATTCTTTGCAGATGCAAACATGAGTTTACCATCAAGTATATTCTCATCAGGGAGCCAACAATTTCTTCCTAGCATGTGTACATGTGTGATACATATCCTGTTAGTGTATGCCGTTAGCAGTGTTTAGTGGTGTAATGTGATGACAGGTCTGTTAATTGTATTTATTTCTTTTTATTTCTTTTCATGCTTGCATACTAATTGTAACATTTAGGACTTCAGTTTCTATTTATCCATAGAGTTTCCTCTGCTTTCCCTTCATAATGTATTTCACCTTCGGCTTGGATGGAATTTACTAGTAATGGCACACTGGCATACTCAGAATTCTTATTTATTGTTTTCATTTTTGGAATTCTGCTTTGGAAAATACAGCAGTTAAGTGATGAATCTGGCTTTTAAGCACAGTTAAAGAATGTACTTTGACCCTTTTTAAATTGCAATTCAGCCTCTGCCCTGAGAAAAAAGTGTCCTTCTTGGGCTAGGGAGTAAACTCCATTGAGCACATTGGGACCAAAACCTTGTACTACTAGTTTTATGTATTTATTGAATTATTTATATCTTGCCCTTTATCCATTGCTCTCAGGGAGCTCAAAAAATTACTAGCTGTAGATCTGCTGAGGGATCACAAAAGAACGAACATAGCACCAAGTAGCTATTTTCCCCAATGACAGTGGTATTGCTACCACCAAGGTTGTTTCCTGGAATATTTTAACTCAGTTGGCAAACATATACAGATATATTATTCAAATCCCTTGAAGTCCAATTTCTCTCAGTATTCATTTGAAGGGAGGAAAAATTCCTGGATGGCCCCCAAATGTAACCAGCTTAAGTCTGTGCTAACCACCAGGAAGGGTGGAAGATGACTGAAATACCCCATAGCTCTGCTTCCCCTCCCAACACTTTTATAGCATTATGATGTTAGTTATTCTCTATTTCCTTTTAGTAGAGCAAATGGCATTCTCATCCACAGACACCATTGCAGGGGGCAAGGAAGTAAGGGACAATTTGGTATTTGTGGGTTTAAAAAACAAACTAATATCAAGAACAAGTGACTATTATCACTGTCATCACAATCACCACCACCACCACCATCATCCCCCTCCTCAGCAAACCATGGGACTTCAGAAATGACCCAGGGCAGAAAGATGGCCCCCATATTAGTCATAGTTGCCTACTCTAGCATGAAACCACAGAATTCATTTTCTCAAGAAACAGAGCTGTCAACAAATCTAGCTGAGTTCACAAGACAGGCATATAAGATCCAGCATTTTTGCACTTGTTCCTTTGGAATGCGTATCATCCTAACAGGCTTCTGTGTTGCATCAAAACTGGCCATAAACATTTGAAGCAATCTCAAGTATTGTTTTTGTGTGCCTTCAAGTCATTTCTGATTTACAGTGACTCTTAGGGAACCTATCATGGGGTTTTCATGGAAGAATTTTTTCAGAGGGAGTTTGCCCTTGCTTACCTCTGAGGTGGAGAGTGTGTGAGTTGTCCAAGATCACCCAGTGGCTTTCCATGGCTGAACTAGGATTCAAACCCTGAGCTCTCAATGTCCACTCAAGTCACTATAACATGCAGTCTCTCTTAATCTCAAGTAAAGGTTAAAAATAAAACCTAACACAACAACAAATGTGTACGGGGAAGGGAGTGGGTCATTTTTAGATGTGGTTTAGCAGAAGTATAGATTACACTTTGGTTCCTATTATTGCAGTTATATAGTTGATTACATTTTTATTTCTATGATCATGGTGAACAACTGACAGGAGATTGGAGTTTGCCTTGGCCCTCTGATAGAAAACATCTTGGATTTTTAGATATATTTAGAATAAACTCAAAACACTGCTCCACGCACGTTCTTTGAAGTCATTTCCCCCCTATATTTGTGGATCCCCCCTGGCAGCCTTGCAATACTGACATCTGCCTAAGCCGAAATAGCATTTTGTGTACGTTTACATTGTAAAAAGTGTGATGAGACAACTGTGGTGGTTCTGCCAAAATGTATAATGCATGAATGTTGCTGGCAGTGTCTTTGATGCTGGAATATGTTCGTCTCCTAAAAGAACAAGCCACGAGGTGTTGATGGTATTGCTCTGACCTTGTCATAGATGCATGTGGCATTTGACTTCTTCATGTATTCCAGGAATAGAACATTGCCAATTTCTCTGCACTTAGCAACACACAGGCAGAGCTTAGAAAAGTTACTTTTTTGAACTACAGTTTTCAGAGTTCTCCCCACTCTGACTATATAACCATAGCTTGCTAGCTAGGAGATTCTGAAACTGGAGTGAAAAAAACTTTTCATGCCTTGTATGTAGGCTACAGAGGTGTGCACACACTTTATTAACTGAATGAGCAGCACTCAATAAGCATTACTACTACTACTACTACTACTACTACTATTATCCTGCTCTTTTCCCAGAACTGGGACTCAGGGCAGCTTCACAATATTAAAAAAAAACAAAAAAAACAAGCAAGCAAACAAAAACAATACAAATAAAACATAGAAAAGTTAGAAATATTAAAACAGAATTGCAATATTAACATAGATTACTTATTAAAAGAATGAAAATACATTTAAAATGATAATAATTTTAAAACACTTAAAATGATATAACACCCTAGCTGGTCTTTTAAGAACATTCTGTTTTAAAAAGCCTGCCTGCATAAGATGATTTTAACCTGCTCGCAGAAGTCCAATAAGGAGGAGTCCATTCTGATCTCCCTGGGCAGGGAGTTCCAAAGTGTAGGGACAGCCACCGAGAAGGTCTTCTCTTGCATTCCCACCAACTGTGCTTGTGATGGTGGTGGGACAGAGGGAAGGACCTCTGCAGAGGATGCAGGGCTTGGGCCAGTTCATACAAGGAGATACAGTTTGCCAGATATCGTGGACCTGAGCATACAGGGCTTCATAGGTCATAACCAGCACTCTGAATTGTGCCTGGAAACAAACTGGCAGCCAATGGAGCTGTTTCAACAGGTGTGTTGTGTGATCTCTATTATTATTATTATTATTATTATTATTATTAAACTTTATTTCTAAAGCGCTGTAAATATACTCAGCGCTGTACAAAATTGGTAAAACTTAAGAAATATATAAAAGCCTGCCAAAGGCGTACACTCTAAAATAATAGCAAATAGATAAAATTACAAAGGGGGAAGACAAGTTAAAACATCGGACATAAAAGCAAATCACAACAAGCAATATCAGACAGCCAGATGGTAATCACAAGTTCACTGAGAACGCTTCCCTAAACAATAAGGTTTTCAGCTCTACCTTAAAGCTAGTTAGGGAAGTGATGAGCCGAGCATGCAGAGGGAGAAGGTTCCAGGAATGAGGGGCAGCAAGAGAAAAGGGACGGATCCGGGAGGGGGCAGAAGACAACCTGGGTTGAGAGAGGAGACCTTGGTCACCAGAGCGGAGGGTACGGGTAGGAACATAGGGGGAGAGAAGATCAGCTAGGTAAGGAGGGGCCAGTCCATGCAGGGCTTTGAAGGTGAGTAACAAAAGTTTGTACCTGATGCAAAAGGGAAGAGGGAGCCAGTGAAGGGAGGACAACAGAGGGGAGACATGATCATAACGGCGAGCAAGTGAAATAATGCGTGCAGCTGAATGCTGAACAGAAATTAATGGGTGGAGATGAGAGAGAGGAAGCCCAGCCAAGAGGAGGTTACAGTAGTCTAGTCGTGAGACCACTAGGGCGTGGACCAGTGTTTTTGCGGTAGAAAATGAGAGATATGGACGGATTTTGGCAATGTTATAGAGAAAGAATCTGCAGACCTTGGCTGTGGTCTGGATCTGGGGGATAAATGACAAGGAGGAATCGAAGATGAAACCAAGACTGCGGGCTTCCTGGACCGGCTGAATAGAGATGTTGTTGACAGAAATGGAAAAGGAGTAGTGAAGGGTGGGCTTGGGCGGGAAAACCAGAAGCTAGGTCTTGGACATATTGAGCTTCAGACGCCGATGGTGCATCCAGTGGGAGACAGCTGTTAAACAGGATGACGTTAGCTTTTCTAAATCCGGTGAAAGATTGGGAGTAGAAAGGTACAGCTGGGTGTCATCAGCGTACAGATGGTAGGAGAAACCAAAGGAACTGATTAATTTGCCAAGGGAGAGTGTGTACAGAGAAAACAATAGGGGACCCAAAACAGAGCCCTGAGGAACTCCAACAGATAAGGGGACAGAGGACGAGGTCTGACCACCCGAGACCACTGAGAAAAATCTATTTGACAAGTAAGATGTGAACCAATCGAGAACAAGGCCCGAGAAACCAATGTCAGAGAGTAAGTCTATCAGGAGACAGTGGTCTACGGTGTCGAAGGCCGCAGACAAATCGAGAAGAATGAGGATAGAATAATGGCCATTCGCCTTGGCCCGCAAAAGATCGTTCGAGATTTTAGTGAGGGCTGTCTCTGTGGAGTGCCGTGGGCGAAAACCAGATTGGAAAGGATCCAGAATGGAGTTGGTTTCGAGAAACTCAAGACAGCGCGAGTAAACAACTCGTTCCAACACCTTAGAAAGGAAAGGAAGAAGAGAGATTGGACGATAGCTAGCCAGGGAAGAAGGGTCAAGAGAGGGTTTTTTTAGAATAGGGGAGACTAAGGCGTGTTTAAAGACGGAAGGAAAGGAACCCGAAGAGAGGGAAAGATTAAAGATATGGAGGAGGGAGGGTAGCAAAGAGGGGGCAATAGAGATTAGAAGACGAGAAGGGATTGGGTCAAGAGGACAGGTGGTAGGTTTGGATGAGTTCAGAAGGGAAGAGAGTTCTTCCAGGGAAACTGGAGAAAAGACGGAGAATTTGTTGATAGAAGGAGTGAGAAGATTGACGGTAGGAGCCAAATCGGGAGGAGTTAGCTCAGAACGAATAGAGGTGATTTTTGTAATGAAAAAATTAGCAAAGTCGGAGGGTGAAAATAATGGAGAGACAGAGGGAAGAGAGGGTTTTAATAGTGTGTTGAAACAGGAGAAGAGGCGCTGCGGGCGCCTCTCGTTAGCACAGATTAATGATTTAAAGTAATATTCTTTTGCCATCGATAGAGCGCGTGAAAAAGATAAAAGAATGAACTTATAATGGATAAAGTCAGCCCACTCCCCGAAACTTCTCCAAAGACGTTCGGCTGCACGAGAGCAGGACCGGAGAAATCTAACAGTAGGAGTGATCCAGGGCTGAGGCCTAGTCGTCGAGGAAGACACGCGCGTAGAAATAGGGGCGAGGCTGTCGAGAGTTGAGGAAAGGGTGGAGTTCAATAAGGACATAGCTGAGTCAGCGGAGTCCCCAAGATTAAGAAAAGCAAGGGATGAATCCAGGGTCTGAGTGAGATGGTTAAGGTTGAGAGAATGAAGATTGCGGAACTGGCGGGAGACGGTGTGACGGGGAGGAGGGATATAGGTAAGAGTAAAGGAAAGTAGGTGATGGTCAGATAGAGGAAAGTCGGAGGCCAAGTAGTCGGACACGACACACTTGGAAGGGAGAACTAGATCGAGGCAGTGACCGAGGGAATGGGTTGGAGAGTTGGAGTGTGGCTGGAGGCCAAAAGAATCTAAAAGAGAGATGAAGCGAGAGGTTGAGGTATTCTTGGGATCGTCGAGGTGGATGTTAAAGTCGCCTAAGATCAGGGAGGGGACTGTGTCTGAGAGAAAGAATGTTAACCAAGATTCAAAATCTGTAAAAAACTGAGAAGCTGAACCAGGAGGACGGTAGATGATGGCGACCCGGAGTTGCAGAGGAAAAAAGAGTCTAATGGAGTGCAATTCAAATGAGGAGAACGAATAGCTGGGAGGAGAGGGGAGAACCTGAAACTGGCAAAACTTAGATAATAAGATGCCGACCCCTCCTCCGCGACCCTCAAGGCGGCCAGTATGGGTGAAAGAAAGACCACCAAAAGAAAGGGCAGCAGAGGTAACAGTATCATGGGTCGGAAGCCAGGTTTCTGTGAGGGCGAGGAGGTTAAAAGAATGTGACAGAAAAAGATCATGGATTGCTGCAGCTTTTGGGGCAGCGGAGCGGCAGTTCCATAAAGCGCAAGAGAATGGGAGTTGGGAGATAGGGAGGGGGCGAATAGGGATGAGATAGGGAGAAAGAGAGGTCCGAGGAGCCATGGGGGAGGGAGGGTTGGGTGAAAGACAGATAGCAGAAGGAAATGTGGAAAGAAGAAAAACCTGCCCCAGTTAACAGCCTAGATGCAGCTCTTTAAACCAGCTGAAGTTCCAACACTCTTCAAAGGCAGCCCCACATAGAGCCCATTACAGTAGTCCAAATGGGATGAAACCAAGCCATATACCACTGAGGCCACCTCTGTCATCTCAAGGAATGGGCGCAACTGGTGCACAATATCATTTGCATTGTATTGACCTTTTTGAATTTTATGTCATCAAATCCTTCAGCAAGTTGTTCATTCTCATGTTTTCACTGAATAACTAAAAACCAATCTAGTTAACTGCTAGCTGTATGAATCTATTTTGATTATGAATATAGTCCAAGAGGGCCAAAGTACATTGATTGTTTGACTGAAAATCCCAGCATTCCTCACATTTGATATACTGACTAGTCATAGAATCATAGGATCATAGAATTGGAAGATACCACAAGGGCCATCCAGTCCAACCCCTCTGCCATGCAGGAAATCACAATCAAAGCATACCTGACAGATGGCTAACCAGACTCTTTTTAAAGACCTCTAAGGAAGGAGACTCCACCACACTGAGGGAGTGTGTTACACTGCCAAACAGCTCTTACTGTCATGAAGTTCCTCCTAATGTTGAGGTGGAATCTCTTTTCCTGTAGCTTGCATCCATTGTTCCGTGTTCTAGTCTCTGGAGCAGCAGAAAACAGGTTTGCCCCATCCTCAATGGAGCAGAGGGATTGGCAGAGGGATTCTAGTTCATTTGGAGCAGTTTTATGCTCAACATATTTTTTCAGTGTATTCAGAAAGACATGTGTGGATTTTGGAAAACTCTTGCTAAAACACACTAACTTCTCAGCCATTTGCATTGGCCAAATTCTAGAGGTACCACTCATCCCAGCACAGGAAGCACCATGTCAAGGAAAAAGAAGAAAGAGACAGATACAGAGCAAGGAAAGGGAATACGAGAGAGAGGGAGGGAGGATAACCTAATTGAGCAACTCAGACCTGATTGAATACCCAGGTATTCAAAGACAGGCTTGGAAGTACTCAAAACTCTCTGCCTTGGTGAGTGATCTGTCAGTTTCTGTGTTTTATTTCCCCGCAGAATTCCCAAGTTCTTTCTATTGAATTTATGAAGAAATTTGCATACTTGAAAATTTCTTGCAACAACAAAAAAATGTTCTCACCCATCCGTTGTTTTGACACATCTATTCCATTCAGAGACATTTTTCTTCAGGGTAAAGAAAATGTGTTTGAACTCCCCTCCCCCCCCCAGCTCCAGATAAAATATGTAGCTGTCTTCACCTTAAGGTAGCTACAGATGTTGAATGAGTGTGTCAGTTGCATTATGGCAACTGAAAGCAGCAAGTTCAATCTGTCCTTGCTTGGCCCATTTTCTTTCTTCTCTATGTCAGTGTTAAAGCAGATGAGTCAGAGATGCAGATCAATGTTTGGTCTTAGGATATTTTGGAGTAGCCTCCAAGAAGATTGTGCTGCAGTACATAGCAACTAGGGAGGGAACTACTGGTTGGTTGGTAATAGGTGAGATAGAATAAAATGTGATTATGGTTATGTGTTATGCTTATAGAGCAGTTAGTAAAGTTGTGACCATGTTCCTCCAGCCAGTTGTCTGCCTTTTATTCAGCGCCCATCCTGCGCAGCAAAGGAGATTTCAGCTAACAGCAAGAATAGCAGAAGAGTAAAGATGGAAGCTGTCTTCATGGCATCACATAGTTTGTGCTTTCTAACCATGAATTGGGCCTTGAGTTGCCCTTCGTCAAAGAGAACTGTAGTCCAAGGAAATGGGGGGAATTTTTGCCTCTTCACAGGTCCAACTGCCCACATCATATCTGAAAATACCTAATTCCATGTATCTGAACTGTTGCTGATTGTGATTCTTTTAGATTGACAATGGCTGTTTGTTTATATTCTTAGCATATGTGTAACCACATTAGTATTTTTTAAAAAGTCTAATGGGTGTAAAGGTTTTCTTGAAGTTTTGCTTTTCCACAAGGGGATGGGAGTTCAATTCTTCAGGTGCTCCTGTGATCACAGCAATATGGACTTGTTTTCCAGACAAATCATCTTCCATCTCAGAAGTCCTCTGAGAGTTTTTCAATGTATATTTCCTCTCTCTTACATTGGATCCCGGCATAATATTATTCCAGTGCAGTATACAGAGATAAGCACCTTAAAGAGAGCATCAAGAGGTTATGGAAAGTCTCCTGTGGATTAGAACCCTGCAAAGTTATATTGCATATGAGAGGAGGTAGTTTTATAATCAGATTTTTTTTTAAAAAAAAAAAAAAGTCTGAAGGGAATGTCAGCTATGTGTATTTAAATTCTAGAATCATGCATCATTAATAAGCCAACCAATTAACCTCAGGGAGACTGAAATGTTGTTGCTTTGTTGACAAAACAAACATGAATGAGGTGCATTTTAAAAATATTTGTATTTAAACAAGAGATAATTGTTCCCTAGAGAAAACTATTTTATTCTCAATCAAATTGTTGAGTCATTAATGGGTTTAATTTGTTCAAAACATCATACTTTTGAAATTGATTTTGCTTTGATATTGCACTGATGTTTGGCAACATTGCTTACTATACTTAAAGTGTTGCCTATATGTGCCAAACTAAAACTGTGAACACTTTGGTGTTCCATTACTGATGCACAAAAATGGCTGAAGAATTCTGAAGCTGAAGTCAAGAAATGTAACTTTTTCCATCTGTGCTAATGAAACAAGATTCACCAAGGCACAAAAATCAAGTGCCTGAAATAATTTATGGTTAAAGATTTAGCCACAATTCTCTGAAATGATAGAAAAACTGCATTAAGTATCACTGCCTATTATTTCAAAATATTTTTTCCCCAATTAAACCAAGATACTAGTGATGCCCTATAAACTGATTGCCTACTCCAAAAGTAAGCTATACTGAGTTTGGTATGATTTCTCCTTAGGTGTACATAGGATTGTAACTGTCCAGTACAATTGTCTGGATGCCTACTCTGAAATAAATCCCAGTAAGTTCAGTAGGACTGAAGCCTTAGTGTCCTAAGTTCTATCAGTCAGTCAAATATTTAGCTATAGATACAGATATGCGTTTAAAAAGTGTCTAGCGCTATGTGCTAATATTGTAGCCAAGAGAAAGAATAGTGGTTTGGAATATGTGATCTTCCAGTTGTTGCTGGACAGCCCATTGGTAGGGCAGCCCTTCCCAAATTTGCCATTCCCATATGCAAATGGAAACTAGCAACAAAATGTTGTTGGATTAATAGGCCATAAATGCCACATTTTTTCTTTACCTTACTTCACTTTTCCTGCATGCCAGTCATCTTCCGTACTCCCTGCTGACTCCTTCATTTTGCACCTCCCTATTCTTTTCTTCCTTTCTACTCTCTCAGTTGTCATCTCCACAGGGAGCCCCAGGGGAAAAGATTTTGGTGCAAAGCCTCTCCTTGAAGTCAGACTTCTGGGAGCCTGAGGGCCTGTGGATGTGCACGTGGAAAGGGTTATTCTGGAGACAGGCCTTCTGATAAGAGTTGCAAGGAGAGCAGCCTTTTATCTCCTTGTCTTCCCTGGATGATAAATAAAAATTCTGTTTTCACAAACTGGATTGCTGCCATCTCTAAGGACTGATCTGCCTTGCTGAGCTACTGAAATGACCTGCAAAGCTACATAACAGTGTTTTCTTAGACATGAAACCTGTGAAAATGCAATATGCTGTGGTTTAAAGCTGTAGCAAAACTTTCAGTAAGCCCTCCAAGGAATGGACGGTACAGCAGATGCTTGCCAGGAGAGTAAACCCCATTGAATGCACTGGGCCAAATAAAAGTGCAGGGAATAGCATTGTAAATTTGATTTGAAGTTTCTTTCACAGCCAGGTTATCTCCTTCCCATGCTGCACGGACACGCCAACATGGGAAAGTCTATATTTGTACTTGAAAAGAAAGTATAGCATGCTATTCGAAGGTCCACAATACTTGCTACTTCATCTTGCATTCACTGCTACCATGTAGAAAGGCGACAGATGTCCATGGTTTTTCAGGAAGGTATATGGAGTGAGTAGGGCTTGCAGGGTTTGGATGCATTCAGTCAATGATTCTAGTCCTTAAGAAAGCTCCACATGGTTAAGCATTTCTTTCTAGAAACTGTAGTAAAGAGACTTAATTACAAAGATAGGGTTGTTTGAATATTGATTGTTTATTCAGTGTTTGTACTACATGCCATGAGCCAGCATGGCATAGTGGTTTGAGTATTGGACTAGGACTCTGGAGACCAGGGTTCAAATCCTAGCTTGACCATGAAAGCTACTGGGGTGACCTTGGACAAGTCCCATGCTCTCAGCCTCAGGAGAAGGCAATGGCAAACCTCCTCTGAACTACTCTGCCAGCCCCATGATAAGTTCACCCAGTGGTATTACTAGGGGGGTGCGGTCTGCACCAAGTGACACCCTAAGAGGGGTCGACACCACTGCTCCTCCTGTCTTCAAACATCTGCCTTTGAGCAGAAGCAGGCTGTAGCATTCACCTGTGTCCCATTCAAATGCTGAAGAGATGGGGTGAGCGGGAAGAGGCTCAGTAGGAGGGGAAAGGAGAGTCCTCAGGATTTTATTTTTTAATTCAAATTTAAAAAAAATAATAAGTAATTTTTAAAAAAATAGTTTAAAAACATACATTTTACCAAGTTTTGACTTTAAGCACACTAAACTATGTTTATGTTAATGCATTTAGGCGGTACATGTGCTAGTTGTATATAAATGACGCTGTTTGTTTGTTTGTTTATGTCACAAGTATTGTCATTACATTCAGTGATAAGGGTATTACAATTTAGGAATAACATTAGTGCAAAAAACATGACTATGGTGTTGTATGGGAGGAGATCAAGGGGAAGGAGACACTATGAATTACCACACTGGCTGACACCAACCCTAGGTATGTCACTAGGTTTGCCTGAATGTTGCCATAAGTTGAAAATGACTTGAAGCCACACAACAACAACAACTCCTATCCTATCCAGCCCTTCAAAAATGCCTCCTCATCACTATACACAATACAAATAGCCAACAAAAATACAATTATATTTAAAACAGATAACTGAAGAACAAAACCAAAACCAGAATTTTAAAAATAGTAACAAATCAGACTGATAGCAAAAGCAGTTCAAAACCTTGCATTTTTTTTTTAAAAAGGTTTTTGACTGTTGCAAAAATCATAGATCTATAGATTCAAAGTGAGCTTTCTTGGGAAGAGCATTCCATAAGCCTAGTACCACTCCGGAGAAGGATCTCAAAATAACTGCCAATAATTTGATGTATGAGTCTGAGTATTGCCTCAAAAAAGAAAATGGATATGTTTAATTCAATGATCTACGTAGCTGATGCTAATCTGAAGATGATTCAGTGGCATTTTCAATTTTTTGATATCGATAATGGACAATAATGGGGAAGGGGGAAAAAGCAGTAGTAGGCAGAAGGGGAAAAAAACCCTTTCAACCTCTGTGTGCCATTTGTAGGTTGAACTTTGGTGTAAGTACTAAATCCAGAGACAGATGTTCTGGATAACTATAACTAATTATAGATTTCTAGATATTTCCAGAGTATAGAACATGTTCTCCACCTGTCCATGGGAAGTCATGCTAGTAGTTGGAAGGATCTGATTCTTCCTGTTAAAAGACAAAGTTGAACAGGTGCAAAGGTGGACTGATTCATGCAGAATCATGGGAATAGAATCTCATGTTCCCTTGGATGCTTTCACAAGCCTCTGAATTCTGGGCTGCAGAAGCCCATGTGAAATCAAGCTCCTCTCCCTCAATTCTTCTTTCAGGACAGATGGGATAGAAATTCTGGCCTATATTTTTATGCATGATTTGTGTACATGTGAAATCCATGCAGACTGTTGGAATCATTCCCCACTCTCTACCATACTAGTGTATTTTACATGTTCTAACTCAGTAGCGAAACATGTTTTGCATGCAAAAATCCCAGGGAGGGAATGACTGACTTCTACTGAAACCCTGGACTGGCACCTAACAAGTGTAGACAATAATGTGTTCCCTAACTGGGCAAGTCCTATACAAATCCCACTGCTATTTCCTTCCTGCATAGAATTTGCCAGAAGTTGTTAATAACAGCCTACTTTACAAGTTATATACTTGTTAATGTGCCTTACATTTTCTTGTCTTGGTTTACTTGAAATTTCTATACTGGATCTTCCCGCTGCCTTTTTGCTGCAGCAGTAATGCTGAATTCATTAATCTAAAATGTTTGAAAGCAAGCAAGATAAAACTCATTTTCTAAGTCATAAAAGCATATGCTCAAATCATTTGTCTGGTCAAAATGCATGAATCATATGTTTTATATTGCTAACTAATATGAGAAATTTTATATCCTTCACCTCTGCTGATATTTGACTTTAGAGAAGCGTATGTTGCTGCTTAGCTGTCTGATGTGCATTGAGCATATACTGATATGTTAACTCATTTCTTTTATAGTTACTGTACTGTCATTTACCAGTATTGCCCTGCCATACCATTTCATTTTGCACATATCATGTCGCTGCTAGGGATGCTTAAGACATATTAAATGATGAGCTTGATTGATAACTCAGTGTTTTGCAATAAGTTACCTTGATATAAATCCTCCCCGCCCCCCATTTCTTATCCCCTTCACAAAGATAAGTACGTAAGGCAGAAAGACTTGAAGTGCATGTGAAATACCAACAGCTAATTTTTAGGTGTATTTTCAACCTGTTGTAAGATTTCAAAATCTAGTGGCACAATAGTTAGCTTATTTTTTCCTGTTTTGCCAGTATTAATGGAAAGTGTGCAAACATGTATATTTGTAAATCAAGATGCTATTGCCCCAAAACCCATGACTCCTTCATATTTTTTGTGTCATCTAAGAGCTTTGTGACTCCCTTTTGAAGAAACACCCTCTTTCCAATTCACAATTGTATATATTTCTAAGTATCTTCATTGTAGTCTGGTTAATTATGGTCAAAAAGGGGGCATATTGCACACTCACTGAACCAATGATTATCTTTGGGTGATGGAAGAAACAGGCATATATATATATATATTTCCATTGCACATTTAAAGCATTTAGAGTTGATATTTAGTAATTTCCTCATGCCTCCAGAGGAATAAATAAGAGGATAGAACAAAAATAGTTATAATTAGTGCTGTGTAGTTTAAATTAACATTAACTATAATCTGCAAAGAGAAGGAAATTCCATTCTAAATAGACAAGAACAAGTCGAAGAAACAACCTTGTGATTCTACCCAAAGAAAAGGGAAAGATAGCTGCTTGCCTCCACACCAGGCCCACACTGAAGCCAATGAAAGGAGATCTTTGTTACCACTGCTCTGGAACTCCAAATGGATGAGGAATGTTGATTCCAAATTCCTTCAGTCATCTGGTCTTGCAACACCAGTAATTTTAATGGTCCTTGGTAGTGCTCACACGAAACCCTTAAAATTCCTGCACACTTCTGCCAAATCAGCCTAATTAGTACTTACTTTTAAACATAATGTAAATCAGATATGATCAAATTATAAATCAATATAATAAATCAATATAAATCAGATACGACCAAATCTTGGCGTTGAAAGACACCTCAAAGGTCATTCAGTCCAATCCTCTGCCATGCAGGAATACACAATCAAAGCACTCCTGACAGATTGTCATCTAGCCTGTTTTCAAAACCTCCAAAGAAGGAGACTCCACCATTTAACCAAAGATGAAGTCAATTAAGACTACATCAACCTAATAAACAGAGCCAACCCTCACCCAATAATTTTTTTGCATCCCTCTATATTCCATAAGGGAAAAGACCTCCACGGAATGAATAAAGGCACAAAATTCCTTTTCCTTTCCCAAGCAACCAGCAAAACCTGTCTGGGAGTAGGTTGGAGAAAGTGGGTGCCAGAGATCCAAAATAGTGAAGGATGAATTATGCAAATTTATAAAACCTTGCCCATCCCATCCTTTTGTTCCATAAAGGAGCATGCATGCATCATCCTATGCATCTATTTCCTCTCTTTTCCCTGTGTGCAATGTTCCAGCACCAGCTGAAGTTCTCACCAGTTGATCACTGTTCTCTTAGTAGACATGATCATGTACAACATTTTCTCCTGGCGTGTTAGGAAAAGATAAAATAAGTGGCATCCAGTGTCACTGCTTTTTATGATAGAAATTTTCTAGTAATTTCAAATGTAAGAAACCTTGCCTTAAAAGTAAGCATGGCATAAACAACTTTTCCATAGCAGCGTTTCCATTATTTCTCTTCCCCATTCACTCCGCAATGTCATTATGAATATAGACTATATATGTTCTGATTTCATAGTCTGAAAATCCTCTTTGGCATTATAATTGTTGCCAGAATTCTTATAAAATGAAAAAAGGTAAAATAATGAACACATTTGTGGCAGAGGGATAAACATTCAGCACCTAACCTTTCTCCTGACATTGCATTATCATGCTGTTACTCTGCTCTGGAGGTGAAGATAAATGAGCAATTTGCATCAGAAGCAAAAGGAGCTCACTTTTAAAGTGCATCCTGGTTCTTATGCCACTGTAAATACCAGCTCAAGTCTTCATTCCTTACCTAGATAGCAATCCACCTATAGTCCCAAGCACCATTGCTGATATTGTCAGGAGAGATATTCAGGGAAAGGTGAATGTGGAGTAAAAGCAAAACAAAGGCTGCTGCCACTCTGCAGAATTAATGCACTTGACACTGCTTTCACGCTCACAACTCTGTCTTCAGATTTGATGTTTGTTGTAGCACCAGAGTTTTCTAATTTATAAGGCTAAATATCTCATAAAACTACAAATCCCAGAATGCCATAGCATTGAGCCATCACAGTTAAAGTAGTGTTAAACTGCATTAAATCTGCCGTATAGATGCAGACCTATTTGAGCAATAGCACTAAGAGCAAGTTTTCATGGGGAGAAATCAAATTTAATATCTTAGGAAAAAGCTATTACTTTCTTTAACTTTGTTTTTTTTTTTAAAAATAACTGCGTACTTGAGACTATCTAGTTTTTGGCACTGGTGCAAGAGTGTGAGGCGAAGGAGTGTGAGAAACTTTAAATTTTGAAAGCTTTAAAAGAGTTAGTATGTCTTTTGACAAAGTCCACCATTATACTCTTCCAGTCAAGCTAGTGAACTGTGAAGTAGGCAACAGTTAAGTGTATATGTAATTGGGTGACTGACCAGACCTAGAGGGTGCTCACCAATGGTTCCTCTTCCATCCTAGAGAGAAGTGACTAGGGCTGTGTTTAAGGGTCCAGTACCTAGGTCTGGTGTTGTTGAACATATTTGAAGTATTCTTAGCTCATGGAATGCAAGGCATGCTTATCAAATTTGCAAAAGGGAAGGGGCTGTGGCAAATACTCCAGAGGACAGGATCAGAATTCAAAAAGACTTTGACAGTTTGAAGAACTGAACCAGAACTAACAAAATGAATTTCAAAAGGGATAAATGAAAGAGACTTCATTGAGGTAGGAAGAACAAAGTGTACAAATATAGGATGAGTAAAACTTCACCAGAAAGCAGTAATGTGAAGAGGATATAGGGGTTTTTGTAGAGCAGAAACTAAACATGAGGCAACAGTGTAATGTGTCAGCCATCTCCCGAGGCTTATTAGGTGGGAACGAGTAAGAGGACCTTCTTGGTGGCTGTTCCCAGACTTTGGAACTCCCTCCCTGGAAAGACCAAGGTGGCACCATCCTTGCTTTCCTTCCGGCAGCCTATCAAAACATGTTTCTTTCATCAGGCTTTTACAAACTGACTATGGTTGAACTTTCTGTGCTTTATAAGGTAAAAACCTTATAAAGAATTTATTTTTACAATCTTTATTTATGTTTTTATTAATGTTTTAGTATTGTTTATATTTTTTATTGTTTTAACTACATTGTTAACCACCTTGAGTCTTATAATTGGTGGGAAGGTGAGATTTAAAGGAATAAAATAAATAAAATTTAAAAAAATAAAATAAAAAGCCTAGGCTGTTTCAACATTCTAAGCTGCTTCAACAGTTGGCCCTCCTTATAGGCAGGCTTGCCTTCCATGGCTTTGAGCTTATGTGGAAGGCAAGCCCTCACAGAAATAATGGGGTGCATACTCATGCTGCACACCCCATGCGCCGCTGCAAGAACGCACCCCATTATTTTATATGGGGCTGGAGCATAAGCTCTTTTCTCCATATAAGGATGTGTGTGTGTTCAGAATGGATCCTCCACATATGGGGAGGGTTGACTGTATAATGGCCAGATCAAGGAAAATAGTAGCACCCTCTATTAATTTTTAGTTGGACATCACTAGTAATACTGTCTCCAGTTCTGAGTTCCACACCTCAAGAAGGATATCAACAAACTGGAACAGTCCTAGAGAGGGGCTACCTAGATAATCAAAGTTCTGGAAACCAAAACTTATGAGGAACAAGGTAGGGAGTTTGATATGCAAAGATAACTGTCTTTAAATACCTGAACTTATATCATGCAAAAGTTGGAGAGTGCTTGTTTTCTGCTACACTAGAGAGTAGAACGTAGACCAGTGAATTGAAAGTATAAGAAAGGAAAGTCCACCTAAACATTAGGAAGAACTTCTATTACTGAAAGAACTGTTCATCAGTTAAATAGACTACATGTGGGAAGAAGTCTCTATTTTTAAAGGTGTTTAAAAGGAGGTTGGAGGGAGTGTTGTAATTATGTATTTCTCCACGGCAGAGGAAAAGATTACATGGTCCTTCTGACTCCTTCAATTTCTGAGATTCTGTGCTCTAATGTAGAGCACCCACTCTCCAAATTATTGTCATAGATATGTATTACTTTTAGACACAAATGGTAGTGAATTAGGGGCCATTATTAATTCTACTTTAGCAGTTAAACACCCCAAATGTTTTTGTGTGCTGCAAGCAAACAAAAAAGTTATTTTCTGTAAAGAGGTTGTGGAAACTCTAAACAACTCTTGCTTTTCAAAGGATTTTATATTCTCTTGTAATAAAAGCTTAGGCTGCATTCAGCAATCCATTTATTCCAGATTAATCCATAAAGATATTATCACTTTTAAATTAAGTGGATTGTGCATTACAATAAAATTCTTTCCCGAGAAACTGTGGGCAAGCCAATCAGCGTGTGTATAGGACTATCATTTAAAGCACTGTTTATTTTCTTTTACCTAGGAATCAGCTCTTTGAGCCGTCAAACCATAGACAAATTTTCAATACAATTCTAACAGAATGAAAAGATTGTCCATGGTTTTCAGAAGAAAGGTTTTCATATTTTTGTAGTGCAAAAGATGAGAGAAATCACTTCATTCAAAAAGGAGACAGTTGGAAGGACACACATCTTTGAAATTGGGGGTCATGAGATGTCCAACAGATACATGGTGAAGTACATGTGAATTGGAAAAAAAAAATGAAGTGGTAGAGAGAAATGGCCCTGCACTGGAGTCACTTCCTAACATGGAGAGTTATGGGGAAAATTACTATATCTCTGTGTGGAGGATGCTCTAAGTGTTATGTTCCAAGAGAGAAGATCCCACAAGAGGCACATAGTATCATCAGTACTACTGCACACATGAGCTCAGCAGGACACACTAAGTATAATCTGTATTCCATATCCCAGTCCACAAATGCAAAGGAAAGCACAGGATGCCCTGTGAAGTCAGTCAGATTGCTTTCAGCACTCTGGACAGATCATAGAGAGTTCACTCAACTGCAGCCAAGCTCTTACACAATCTTAGCATAACCTGAAAAAAATATCTTTCTCAAGTTCCTTATCTCCTTCCTAGATAAGGATAACCTGGCATTGAAACTAAACATTAAGTTGCCTCCCTGTTCATCATCAGTGAAAGATTTTTAACATCTTTGCCTGATAAAGAAGCCAGTAAAGCTTTGAAAGCTTGCATGATGCATTTTCTTCATTTTCATTGGCTAATAAAGTTATTGAAGTGGATGTGTTGTATGAAAACTGTTCAATTGCAACCACCTATCCCTTTTTCTATTAAACAACAGAAATGGCCTTTGCTGAAGAACAGATCACTAAATTAAAATAAGTAACTTGGGCATAACTGAGTGGTCAAAAACATATACTTGCAGAGGGTACCATTCTGAAAGGGAAGCATCTTTCATTTAAAGTCTTTCTGCTGCAGGTCTTAGTATACAGTACTGGGCTAGCTAAGTGCTTGAAGCAGCTATTATGAAAGGCAGTGTATAAATGCCTTAAATCAGGGATTCCCAACCTTTTTGAATCTTTAGAATCACTTTCTATGGCAGAACCCTTAAGAGGCCTATCCTATGTCTTACAAGTTAATGGTGTTTAGGAGTAGTGTTTCTTTTTGTTTCTTATTTTTTAATTTCATTGAAATTTTATTTCTTCCATTATCCTGGAACAGCCGCGGAGCCACGGAGCCCTTGGGAAGTATACATGGGTTACTCACTGAGTGGAACCCCTACCTTAAATAATAAAATAAATAACAAGTGAACAAATAGTCTGACCTGGGAGAAGATGGTTCCCTATATTCCTTACAGGGTTAGTTTCCTACAGTAGAGTGTGTCATTTTATTTTTAGATGACAACCCCCAGAATTTTCCAACCAACATGGCCACTGGTTATGCTAGCTGGGGGATTCTGGGAGATGTAAAGTAACTTTTCCAAGCTCTGTTCAGAAAGACAGAATATGGTAAGGTGTCAGAATAGAGACCAAAACAAGGATATTACTAGAGGGAGGTCAGGAAACTAAAACAAAAACAAAACAAAACAAAAAAATCACCATCCTTCTTCTTGCATCATATCATATTTTTCAGTTTATTTAAGCAATATGAAATTACTGTGATTGTACAAAGATAAAATTCAACCCACGTTTCATTCCCCATATTAATTTTCACTGAATACAGATAGGTGAACCTTGAATATTGCTTTGTTCCTCAGTACCTGTTTTTGAAAGTAAGGGAATGGCAGTATTTCAAGCTTTGCCTTAGGCAATGTGAGTTTATCTAATTATCAGGGATCTAAAAAGCAGAAGCACACCGACTGTCAGGGGATTTGAACAGATTTTGTCTTCTTGACACTTGCTTTACTTAACATTCTAGGTTTAATTGTTGAGGAACTTCCTCACATTCTTTTAAAGTTGGCAAATGTGATAATCTGCATGCTAAAAATCCAAAAACCCTCAAAGGCACCAATGTGCACAAAGTAAGCACCAAATCCCTAAGTGATGTGTTTGGCATGTAAACAAATTTAATTTGGGACATGGCTTTATATCTCAACGGAAAAATGTGCAATGATCACTTGGGAGCCCCTGCTAATAAAGAGTAATGTAGTAAATTTACTAGCTCTTTTTTACTTTGTAAAATATTTTTCAAGTGTTCCATATCTAATCAAGTAACTTTCAAGTATCTACAGGGAACATCAATGGGCTGAGAATCGTATGGGAAGGGGAAATAGAAACAACTGCACACTACTTTCTTTGGCAGAAAAACATTATGAAATATGTATTTGTTCCAGTTAGGGAAAATACTTTGAAAATATTGAACCAGCCATTCTGTGCCCATATTCAGTATCAGCCAACATTCAAACCATCATTCTTTGGTATTGCCGCACTTGTGGTTAGGTGTTTTGTGTGTAATTCCAAAGGAGATTGCTGTTTACCTTCAATCTGCTATTACAAATTTGTCTCACTTCTCCAGCATGGTACCTTTAAAGTCACAATGGTCACTTGCATTGGCATTTGTGTGTGTGTGTGTGTGTGCAAATAAATCTGATTCTGTATGCACTGGGATCTTGTAGCGCCTTAGAGATTGACTGAAAGAGAAAAGTTGGTAGTATGAGCTTTCATATACTTGAGCTTACTTCCTCAGATATATGGGGTGAAGTAGGTTTAAGTCTATGAAAGCTCATGCTAACACAGGCCCTATACAGGGCAATTTTAGGCGCCCTGGTGATGTGCTAGGGTTTGCCCGGGGCAGAGTGATTAGATACTCTAAAACCCTAGCACGTGGCCAGGGCATCATCACTCTGCAGCACCATAAAGATAGTGCATGGAGCAATGACATTGCAGGTGTGCAACAACCAAATGGTGCTGCGCACCTGCAACATCATAGATGTGTCCTATGGCGCTTTTTGCATCGCAGGTGTGACACAAAAGGGAGCCGTTTTTTTTGGGGGGGGGGTTCTTTTTTCACCAACACCTTCTCTGCTCTGTTTGGTTGCTGTGGCAACAATGCGGACAAAAAAGAGGTGGCTTCAGACCACCCTTTTTGGGCAGTCTGTAAAGCCCCACAGATAAGTATTTGAATTCTGATTCTATATGGAAGTTTCAAGGCATGCTAAAGCCAACCTCAGAACTGTTGAGGAATGTTTTGATAAGCTTCAGTTCTCTTCTGTATCTTGGATTTTCACCTGGAATTGGTGGAAATGGTGGTGGTAAGGGTAGAAAGGTGCTCCTACAGCAAGCACTAAGCACTTGGTTGAAAAGACAAGGCCCTATAGGTCTCTTCATGGCTTCATACACTCCATTTATTTAGTCTTGCTGTGTAACAGGGATGGACAATTGTAAAAAATTTGTGGGAGACAACAATTTGCCCTGGAGGCTTCTGGGGCTCTCACAGATTGCTATTTTTTTTTTAAAAAAAATAAAATTAAGAAATCCTGTATTTTGAGAAAATAATATTTGCGAAGTTAAACAGTGCTGGGATTGGATGGGAAGCTACTATCTGAAAAGTAATTCCTGACTTCTGAAAGCATTCAGAATCTTTTTCTCTAGGTCTGAGCAAATAAAGGGTGGTTGTTGTTCCTGGAAGTCTAATGGGATCGAGGAATGCAAAAAGGAAATACAAGGGATCATATAAGGCCTCAGAATCAAAGCTTTACAGCCCATGACCTTTAGCAAAATACATCTGTCGTGGGGGCCATGGCTGCTCCAAGGGGGGGGGGGGTTTCCAGTGACCTCCATGTGGTTTTACAGACACATCGCCCAACAAGTGTATGCTCACAACAAAACTTTATTCTCAACAAGTATACCCATTCCAGTTTCCTCCCAAGGCAGTCTTGTTACTTCACAAGGCTCACCCTTGCTCCCAGTTAGTCTCTAGGGGTTTCTGGCCTTTGGCCTGGTACTGCCCAACCTTGAGCACCAAGCCCTGACCCCACGGGCCAACAGTGGCCTCGGATATCCCAACACAACCGGGCCCCGGGCCCAATAACCAGGTGAATTGGACAGGGACCTTCTTTTGCTTGGAACATCACGGGGTCTATGTGGTCAGCGAGGAAGCCTTTCACTTGCAGATCTCTGATGTGTCAGGTCCCCTGCTAACCCTCCAGCCTCGCAGGTGTTGCTGAGCAATCACAGTGGTCCATGCCTTCCGGGCTCTCCTGGACCCCCCATCGGCATCCTCATCCTGCCCTGCACCTAGCTCCTCCTCCCCTCTCTACCCCACTTTCCCTTCTCATCCGTCTTCCCTCCCCATTGCCCTTCCTCTCTTCTCAACTCACAGCTGTGGCCCATGTTCCAGCTGCTTCTTTAGGGTGGGTGGCTTCTCCAGGGTCGTGCTGTCCTCTGTCTTCCTGAGCAGGACCCCAACCCGATTCTTCCTCATCGTCCACCCTCTGACAACATCTGCAGAGACCAAAAAAAAAAAAAAAAAGATGGAAAAAAGATGTAGGAGCAAATTGGAAAGTGTGAGAGAGGAGATGAACTTAGCACAAGATAAGATCTTGTCCCCTCCCTTTACTTCTGATTTCATTGGAGGTGTTCTTTCCTCCTGACTGAGGCTTGAAAGTGTGTGTCAGATATGTGTTAGGGCTGATCGCAAAATGGAGGTCAGCTTCAACAATCCTCCAAACAAGTCAGATCTCTGTGTTTATATTAGTTAAATTCATATTCAGTTTCTATAATAAAAATGTGGCCAAAATAGATAACAATAGGGATTAAGGAAAAGCACATTTTTTCACCTTCAGTAAGAATGGATGCCTCATCACAGCAAGACACTCCTATCAAAAAAAGAAAAAGAAAGAAAGAAAAAGAATGATGTTAATCATTGTGAGATATATATGTTTGTGTTTCAGAACTTTTTGCAAAGTCTTGAACCTTTTTGCAAAGATGCAGGATTTTGTGCAAGAAGAATTTTCACAAATTCCAATGTTTTCTTTGCATTTTTTGAAGGAAAAGAGAGAGAGAGAGATTTCTACACCAATGCAATATTTGCAAAAAATACTCAAATGTGTAAAATCTCATATTGACTGACTATTATTGTGATGGTGTTTTTCCACATGTGAATACTTGTCAGAAATTTGCACAGTCTCTCATATTCTCACAGCAGGCAGAAAACATCTTTGTTCTTGCATGCAAGAACAAAATAAAGGAATACACAGCTGAAACATAAAAGCTAATTGGTAAAACATACACACACAAATAAAATGATTAATAGCACCCAAACCCTCTTTCCATTCCAGAAAGAAAACTTCCTTCCATAACAACCCAGCTTAAATGCCAAAAGTTTGTCTGAATAAGAACATTCCAATTAGGAGACCTAAAAAGTACAGAAAGGGGCAAATTTCCAGAGCGTCCTTTCTACCACTATCTGATTTTATTCCTACATAGTTACAGTGCCATTATAATTAAAAGATGTACCAGCTGTAGGAAGTGAGGAATGGACACAAGCCTCTTGTGCCAGTTAATCTAGCTTTTTACCTGGTAAACTATCATTATGGTGACATACAGTAATTGCTTTCTGGGGTTTGATATTAGAGACCAGCCAGTGGAGGGGTGTGCTGACTTGCACAACTGCTCTGCCAACTGACAATAGCCAGTGGAGGAGTCAACAAAGGAGGGTGGAAGGAGCTGAGGTGCCAGATGCAAACCTCCAGTGATGCAAACTGGAGTCACTTGACTCGGACTTGACTTAGACTTGACTTTCAGTGACTTGGCTTAGACTTGACTTTGCCACTAATGAAACACCACCTGACTCTACTCGAGACTTGCATATTTTTAGCTACCAACTTGCTGATCTTGGAGGAGGAAGAGTCTTCTATCTAAATCATTTCTAAGCAGCAGGGAAAGCTCACCCCCAAAACACAGAAAGTGTTCCTCTGAGGGAAACAAGTTTGGCAACATCCAGAAAAGCTTTTTCTAAGCAGCAGGCAAGATTATTCCCCCAGAGTGTGGGAAACTTTCTCACAGGTTGCCAAGCAGACCTCAGCCCACCCTGAAGCTCGGCCTCTAGTTTAGTTTTCCCATTTGCTTCCATATCCCTCTTGCTTCTTCCCCAACCCAAATGAAAAACATTAACTGCTGTATTTTTTTATGAGCCTGCTATCCTCCTTTAACAGCCTGGATGCCTCCTTTCTCTCCCACACTTCTGTCAGAAACACACAAAGCAACCAATCAATTGTGCTGCTCAAGTTAGTGTCTCTCTTGAAATTGTGTCTACTCTTCCTTGCCCTTTCCTTTCTCTTAGGGATGCTTTGGCAGCTCCGTCCTGGATTTCCACAATCCCCCCCCCCCAATAATCATCAGATTTTTCAGTCCATTGCCTAATGCACCCATAGCACAGGAGGAGAACAGCAGTCTATAAATGTGTTTGAGAATAGAGCTTCCTATGATACGTAATTTAATTTTCTTTACCTAAATTTGTGCACATCTTCTGATTTTATAATTATTGAAATTCCATCCCCACACACATACCTACCCGTCTCCTTTTTTTCTGTTAAAGTTGGGTCCCAGACTTGAAACTTGAAGAGATACTACTTCAAAGCTTCTTGCAAAGGTGGGGACTTGAGACTTGACTTGAGACTTGGAATAAAAGACTTGAATACATCACTGAAACCTCCTTTGACCCAGGAACCCAAGAAAGTTGTGAATAACTCCCAGCATACCTTGGCTGGATTCACCACTGCTTCAGCTGGCCTTGAGCTGGATCAACTAGTCTTCAGCCATCATTGTGATTTAGGATTGTTTTCTTTTCCCCCTAAACCCATGGGGGGTGAGCTATAGAAACACCACAGATTTGCTTTGAGTAGGGGGGGGGAATGACTAAGGGGACTTGAGGATCCTGACTATCTATAGTTCTACAAAGATTTGCTAGTTCTACAATGACTTGCTAGTTTTACAATATTCAAGAAGTATTAAAATGGAAAATAAGCAAAATTATTGAAAAAATATGCTAGAGTATTTGAAAGTGAAAAATAACCTCAGCATGTGTATCATCTTTATATTTTCATGGGATATATGGAAGGAGGAGATGAAAGGGGGAAGAAAAGAGGGAGGATGAAAAACTAATTCCTTTTAACGAGACTTTTAGGGAATGGGGGCTTAGTTTTTAAGCAGTTATATATGCCATCAAATGTTTTCTTCATCTGTTTAAAATCTAAGGCTGCTGCTGGTATTGGAAACATGAATGACTGTTTAACACTATAGGGAAAACAAAGAGATGGATTAAACAAAGGATGAAGCCTCTAACTTTGATACTGCCTTTGTCAGCTAAAAATGTAAATATTCTCACCTTGAAAAAGGCATCTATACTTTTGTAGCTCTCCTCTATATTGTGCAAAAAGAGCATTTTGCTTTTGTAGTGTGAGAATACTGCCCCTTCCTCAGAGCATCCCTCGCTTTAAACTGAACATAAGCAACCTGGTGTTTGGAGATGTCTATATAGTTTGCCTGATAGTTTTCTATTACAGATTAATAATAATAATAATAATAATAATAATATTTATTTATTTATTTATTTATATCACGCTCTTCAGCTAAAAGGCATGGGATAAAGGACTGCTTAGACCAGGAAAATAGCAAACGTGAAGAGGGCAAACACACCACCTACTTTTAACTTCTACAATCCAGGTTGTTGAATACCATTGTTTCATTTAGTTCAATGAAAAGAAGGACAGCTCCAAAGATAGCAAGCAAAAACATTTTTATCCCAGTAATCTTTTAAAAATCATGCAGGCCTGGTTTTATTTTTTTTGGGGGGGGGTTAAAATGTTTTAAATTTTTTATGTTTAAATTTTTTAGCTTTCTACTGTTTTAATTAGGCTGTTTCAAATATTTTTTAAAAAATGTTTTAATGTGTTTTTTTAATTGTGAGCCACTTTGGGTCCCTTTTTGGGAGAAAAGCAGAATAAACATAAAATAAATAAATAAATTATAAATATATAATACATACATAATATTAACATGTTAACACTCATGTTAATATTTCATGTACTTCCTGCCCCCCATCCTCCAATACATACATTACAGATGTCCACATTAGCAAGTGAATGAATGATGGTGGGGGGGGGAGGTTTGAAGGAAGGGGAAAGAACAAAAGCAGCAAAGGTGCTACAGTTTGATCCCTCACCATTAATCTCATACCTGTACATTGTCACACATAAAATAGGAATTAAATGCAATTTTGTTTTGTTTTTCTCCCATCTTGTTTGTGTGTGTATACGTGTATACACTTGAAATTCCCTCGCTCACATAGGAAAGGCAAAAAGGGAAAGGGGACTGGATAGAGAGCAACAAATCAGAGGGGCCCAATAGACTGACAGTGAAACCATAAGAGCTATTGGCTGATAGGTTGATGCATGCTGGGAGAGGGAGCAAATTCACCAAGGAAGAATTTGTAGCTGATTGTGCCGGTCTTGCTTCAAAGTGCTTTGCATGTGTGGACTTAATGGAGTCACTGAAGAATCTCTGCAGACCAGAGAAATCTGAGGTGAAGCCAACTTTTCTTTCATCAGTATAGATGTGCCCATAGCCAGTTCTTCGTTTTTAGCAGGATATTAGGGGGAGCAAGTTTTTAAAAATAATACTTGAAAAAGCAATGTAATACCTAAGATTTTTAGATCTGACTACATAAATTTGTGTTAATTTTATTACCTAACTTTAAATAATTACATCTATTGTACTGGTCCATTAAAGGTAAAGGTAAAGGTTTCCCCTTTGACAAGGTTGTCAAGTCATGGTCAACTGTTGGGGGCAGTGTTCATCTCCGTTACTAAGCCAAAGAGCCAGCCTTGTCAAATACAGCTCCATAATAATGTGGCCAACATGACTGCACAAAACTCTGTTACCTTCCCACCAAAGTGGTACCTTATTTATCTACTTGCACTTTTACATGTTTTTGAACTGCTGGGTTGACAGAAGATGGCACTAGTGACAGGAGTTTACCCCATCATGTGGCACTTTGTCCTCAAACTGCCAACCTAACTTGTACACCGAATGGACCATTAGGTGTTCAAATATTGCTGGATGGGTTGGGCTTCATTGGGAACAGTATAAAATTCACATGCAATTAATAAGCAATCAATACTATTCTTAGTACATACTGTGACTTGTTTGAGCATTTATTTAAAGAGGAGTATACTTGAAATATCCACACATTTTGCATTTACTTGCCATAGATCCAAGAAGTTCCAAACAGAAAAGAAAAAAAAAATAGCCTGTGTCAGAATAACTTTCAGTAAAATGTATTGCCTCAAATGTAATCCTGTAGCAAATCAAATGCAGAACAGCAGTCATTTATCAATAATCTTGGTCCCAATAGGAAGACATCCCAAAGCTGGAAAGATTTACTAAGGCAATATGAGATCAAGATACATCCACAAGAACATTACATAAATATATCTTGAAATTCAGCATTTGATGTGTTTATGATTTGTGTATATGAAGTATATCAAACAAATATGAAAACATGATAAGATTAGAGCTTTTTTTAGTATTAGCCAGCTGCTACCTCATCATACAGCATTATCAAGTTATCTACTTAGGGAAAACGCTATGCTAGTTTGAGAACATGTTGTCATGTTATTGATAATGGATGTTGAGGCCAACATATTGTTCAAGTAGACCCTGTTTTTACAAATATCTGTTTTAAACATCATAATTCATTTTTCAAATCCTATCCATCTATAAAAGTTGTTATAGGATCATAGGGTTGTAAAGGGGTTCATGTACATTGAGTCCAACCTCCTGTTCAATGTAGTAGCCACAGCTGAAGCATCCCCAGCAGGTAGCTCTCCTTGTGAGAGATGAGGCTTCATTTGGGAAGGTGGCATTCAACCTGTGAGAAATAAATGACACTGAACATATGTACACAAAACAACAACAACACATTATTATTAAGGATTCTGTATTGTCTGGTATAAAGGGAGGTCCGTGGGAATGACATCATGAGTTATTGCAGTGGGTGACACCAAGCCTTGTGCTGACACTGGTTTCTTGAATTTTTTTTTTTTTTTTGGCCTTTTTTGGGGGGGGAAGAAAAGAACAACCGTTCTCCAGTCCTCTGTCACCCCACCTGCTCCTCACAATTTCTCAAAAATGATGGCAAATGGCTTGGAGAATACATCAGCAAGTTCTTTCATTACTCTGGGATGTACAGCTGTGCAGCACCAAGGGGTTGAACTAGATGGATCTTGATGTTCCTTTCTGCTCTAAAATTCTATGTTTTTATATTCTATATTCTATCAACCTGATAGAACTGAAATCTGCCCAATGACTTTATGATTTTTAACATTCAATGTGACTACTTATTTCACTATAAATTTGTGTTCTTGCTCTGCATTTTTTTTAAAAAAAGGTTTTTGTACTCAGGTTCCCTTATTCTAATTTAATTTATTATGGTAATTTTTACAATTTTTACACTAGGAAATATTTATAGTGGCTATGAGGCAGCAGGGCTCTAGGGATGTAATTCTTCAGATTTTCTTCTCAGAAGTAGCAACAAATAATTTTAGCAATTTTCTTCCATGCAGTTCTCTCTCTCTCTCTCTCTTCATGTACAGAAAATGTTGTAATCGGGATTTTTTTTTTCTGAGAAAAATTCACACATGATTGTTTTGCACAGAAAGCAGCATTTTCTGTGTGGAAAATAATATTTCAACACAAAAATATCAATTTCTGTGCAGAAAATGATTTTTAATGCAAATCAATCATGAATGAATTTTATACAGAACAAATCATCAGTAACAGCTTTTTCTGCACAGAAAATAACATTGCACCAATTAATATTTCTGCATTGAAATATTATCTTCCATGCAGACAACGCTGTTTTCTGTGGAAAACAACCATGTACAAATTTTGTATTTATTACTAACATTTTGCCTGCATCTGTGTCTGGCATCTTTAAAAGAATCTCTGAAGATGCCAGCCACAGATGCAGGCAAACCACCGGGAATATTTTTTTTTTTTTTCAGAACATGGCCACATAGCTCAAAAAACCCACAAAAAACTATGGATGCTGGCTGTGAAAGCCTTCAGCTTCACATTAGACACACATAAGTGAGTCTGTGAGTCACATCTGTGAGTCACAAGGGGCGGAGCTAGCAGACTAGCTTTATATACCACCTTCCAGAGCCTTCCAGAACAGTCCGGCCAGAGAGAGGAGAAGGAGAGGAGCTGCTTGGCAGCCATTTTGGGACCGTGTGCTTGAGACCGTGTGCTCGTGGCTGAAGGGGAGGAGCTTCTGTGAGTCACATCTGTGAGTCACAAGGGGGCGGAGCTAGCAGACTAGCTTTATATACCACCTTCCACTGAACAACTCTGCTCAAGTGGCATTAGACTTTGCAGTATGGACAACGAGGGATCTGCCGCGGTCACCTGCAACTCTTGTGGGATGTTTCTCTTCTTGCCCACAGAAGTGGAGAACTTCACATGCACCAAGTGCAAGTTGGTGGCACTCTTGGAGGAGAAAGTGCAGCAGCTGGAGTCCAGAGTAGCTACACTTCAGCAGATTAGGGAACAAGAGGATTTCCTGGACACAATAGAACTAACCATCTTGGATGAGTACCATGCAGAGGAAGATGCTAGGGTGGAAGAGGTCACTTGCCAAACAGAGGAGGCAGACAGCTGGAGGAATGTCACAAAGAGAAGTAAACCAAGAAGGAATTGTTCGGGGAGCTTGCAGCTAGAGAATCGATTCGAAGCGCTTTCCCTTATCAAGGAGGATGAAGAAGAGCAGCATGGACAGACTTCAGGGACGGAGCAGGGGAGCCTGAGAGTCCCACCCGAGGGAACAGTCACTGCTAAGCCTCGGAGGAGGCGTGTGGTCGTAGTGGGGGACTCCTTGCTGAGGGGTACAGAAGCAGTGATTTGTAGGCCTGACAAGATGTCTCGAGAGGTGTGTTGTCTTCCAGGTGCAAAGATCCGGGATGTGACAGAGAGGCTGACAAGACTGGTCAAGCCTACTGACCAATACCCCTTCCTTTTGGTCCACGTGGGAACTAATGATACTGCAAGACACAGCATTCAGAACATCAAAAGGGATTACGAGGCGCTTGGTAGGAAGCTGAAAGGAATGGATGTACAGGTTGTCATCTCGTCTCTTCTGCCAGTTGAAGGGCATGGTCCAGGAAGGGAGAGGAAAATAGCAGATGTGAATAACTGGCTTCGCAGATGGTGCCGCCGAGAGGGATTTGGATTCTTGGATCATGGGCTGCGGTTCCATGAGGAGGGACTTCTTGCAACAGACGGGTTGCATCTCACGCCAGTTGGAAGAAATGTTTTTGCCAACAGTCTCAAGAACTTGATCAGGAGAGCTTTAAACTGAGTTCCGAGGGGAAGGGAGACAATATTAAGGAACGCAAAAGGGATGGCGTAAATAGTCAAACTGACATAGAGGAAACAAGGCAAACAATGCAAGGACCCAACAGTGGGAGGCAAAAAAACTTGCACAGGCAGCAAGTAGAAGGGAACCATGGTCTGCGATGTCTCTACACTAATGCACAGAGCATGGGAAATAAGCAAGATGAACTCGAACTCCTAGTACAACAAAGCAAATATGATATAATAGGCATCACTGAAACCTGGTGGGATGAGTCTCATGATTGGAATGTGGAAATAGAGGGGTATAACCTTATTAAGAGAAATAGGCCAAACAGGAAAGGAGGAGGAATAGCACTATATGTCAGAGATATTTACACCAGTGAAGAGATCCTGGACATCAATCATGGAAGCCAGGTGGAGAGCATCTGGATAAGAATCAAAGGGGAGGGAAACAACAAGGGTGTTACGGTGGGAGTCTACTACAGACCCCCAAGTCAGACTGAGGAATTGGATGATATCTTTCTAGAACAGATGACCACACAGTCAGAAAAGAGAGATGTAGTAGTGATAGGCGACTTCAACTATCCTGATATTTGCTGGAAGTCAAACTCAGCAAAATCCTCAAGGTCTAGCAAATTCCTCACTTGCCTGGAAGACAATTTCATGGTCCAAAAGGTGGAAGAGGCAACAAGGGGGTCAGCTATTTTAGATCTGATCCTAACCAACAAGAATGACTTGGTTAATGGGGTGCAAGTGGTGGGATCATTAGGTGGAAGTGACCATGTTCTCCTGGAGTTTGTAATACAGTGGAAAGGAGAAGCCAGGCAGAGTCAGACACGCATCCTAGACTTTAGGAGAGCGGATTTCAGTAAACTTAGAGAAGTATTGAGGGCGATTCCATGGTCAGAAATACTAAAAGATAAAGGAGTTCAGGATGGATGGGACTTTCTCAAAAGGGAGATACTGAAGGCACAATTTCAAACAGTTCCAGTGAGAAAGAAAAACGGGAGGTGTCTCAAGAAACCAGGATGGATGACTAAGGAACTTTCAACTGAGCTAAGTTTGAAACGGAACATGTATAAGAAATGGAAAAAGGGGGAAATCACGAAAAAGGAATTCAAAGAAATAGCAGGCATGTGTAGGGGTAAAGTCAGAAAAGCTAAAGCGCAGAATGAACTCAGGCTTGCTAGAGAGGTTAAGAACAATAAAAAGGGCTTTTTTGGATATGTCCGCAGCAAAAGGAAGAAGAAGGAAACAGTAGGGCCACTGCGTGGAGAAGATGGCAAAATGCTAACAGGAGATAGAGAAAAGGCAGAATTACTCAACACCTTCTTTGCCTCAGTCTTCTCAGAAAAGGCAAAGGGTGCTCAACCTGAGGATAATGGAGCAGAGAACAGAATAGGGGAATTTCAGCACAGAATAAGTAAAGAGATAGTAGAGGAACACCTTGTTAATCTAAATGAATTTAAGTCTCCGGGACCAGATGAACTCCATCCAAGGGTATTAAAAGAACTGGCAAAAGTAATATCGGAGCCATTGGCAATCATATTTGAAAACTCCTGGAGAACAGGAGAGATCCCAGCAGACTGGCGAAGGGCAAACGTTGTCCCCATCTTCAAAAAGGGGAAAAAAGAGGATCCCAACAATTATCGTCCAGTTAGTCTGACATCAGTTCTAGGAAAGATTCTGGAGCAGATCATTAAACAGAGAGTCTGTGAACATCTAGAAGGCAATGCCATAATCACAAAAACTCAACATGGGTTTCAGAGAAACAAGTCATGCCAGACAAATCTAATCTCTTTCTTTGATAAAATTACCAGTTTGGTAGATGAAGGGAATGCTGTGGATATAGTATATCTTGATTTCAGTAAGGCCTTTGACAAGGTTTCCCATGACATTCTTGCAAACAAGCTTGTAAAATGTGGGCTAGACAAAGGAACTGTTAAATGGATCTGTAATTGGTTGACTGGCCGAACCCAAAGGGTGCTCAACAATGGCTCCTTTTCATCCTGGAGAGAAGTGACCAGTGGGGTCCCACAGGGCTCTGTCCTGGGCCCAGTGCTATTCAACATCTTTATCAATGACCTGGATGACAGAATTAGGAGCATACTAATCAAATTTGCAGATGACACCAAATTAGGGGGAATAGCTAATACCCCAGAGGACAGGATCAAGATTCAAAATGACCTGAATAGACTAGAAAGCTGGGCCAAAGCTAACAAAATGAAATTCAACACAGAGAAATGTAAGGTATTGCACTTAGGGCGGAAAAATAAAATGCACAGATATAGGATGGGTGACACCTGGCTGAATGAAACTACATGTGAAAGGGATCTAGGAGTCCAAGTAGACCACAAGTTGAACATGAGTGAACAGTGTGATGCGGCAGCTAAAAAGGCCAATGCTATTTTGGGCTGCATTAATAGAAGTATAGTGTCTAGATCAAGAGAAGTAATAGTGCCACTGTATTCTGCTTTGGTCAGGCCCCACCTAGAATATTGTGTCCAGTTCTGGGCGCCACAATTCAGAAAGGACATTGAGAAACTGGAGCGTGTCCAAAGGAGGGCGACAAAAATGGTGAAGGGTCTGGAAACCATGCCCTATGAGGAACGACTTAGGGAGCTGGGGATGTTTAGCCTGGAGAAAAGAAGGTTAAGAGGTGATATGATAGCCCTGTTTAAATATTTGAAAGGATGTCATATTGAGGAGGGAGCAAGCTTGTTTTCTGCTGCTCCAGAGAACAGGACCCGGAACAATGGATGCAAGATACAGGAAAAGAGATTCCACCTCAACATTAGGAAGAATTTCCTGACAGTAAGGGCTGTTCGACAGTGGAACGCACTTCCTCGGAAGGTGATAGAGTCTCCTTCCTTGGAGGTCTTTAAGCAGAGGCTGGATGGCCATCTGTCGGGGATGCTTTGATTTGGATTTCCTGCATGGCAGGGGGTTGGACTGGATGGCCCTAGTGGTCTCTTCCAACTCTACGATTCTATGATTCTATGATTCTATGATTCTAAGTTTTTCAATCATTTAAAAATATTTTTGAATATTTTTCCATCCCTACAGAACGCCTACATTTTTAGTAGCTGTGCAGAACAAAGTTGGGCATTGAAATTTCCTCTTTAATTAATGGTGCAGGAGCTGTGTTTTCCTTTCCATCTTGTCATTCTGCAACTACAGTCAGCCCTCCTTTCCATAGATTTTTTTATTCATGGATTCAAGCATCCATGGCTTGAAATTATTCATGAAAAAAATAAATAAATTCCAAATAGCAAACCTTGATTTTCCATTTTATATAAGGGACACCATTTTGCTATGCCATTATATTTAATGGGATTTGATCATCCACACATTTTGGTATCTTTTTTGGTCCTTGAACCAAATTCCAGCAGATAACAAGGACTCACTATACTACAAATAGTGAATGGTTTGTATTTATCAGCATGTACAGATATGTTGAAAGATTTGGCGAGGTGGTGTTGGCCTCCCTTTGAAATCAGTGCCAAATGCCAATATATTTGATCGTCCTGATGAGAAACCTTTACTAAGAACAAGAATCTATTGTTTGAACAGATTATGAAGAAACAGAATGGTTCCTAATTCGCAAAGGTGTCAGGCAAGGCTGCAATCTGTCAACTTGTTTGTTCAACTTCCATGCAGAAAACATCATATGAATATGAGGTTTAGACTCAAAAGAAGGAGGAGTGAGGATTGGAGGAAGAAGCATCTACGATATGCAGATGGCACCATACTACTTGCAGAAAACAGTAAAGACGTGGAACCATTACTTAGGAAAGTTAAAGAAAACACAAAGGCAGGGTTAATGACCATGGAAAATTTATAAAAATTCAGTCTAGAAAACAAAGTAATAGAAATAGTCAAAGATTTCTCATACCTTGGACACATTATTGATCAAAACAGAGATTGCAATCAAAAAATCAGAAACAAGATTAGGATTGGGAAGGGCAGCTATGGAAGAAGTCGACAAAGTATGAAAGTGCAAAGTCATAAAACTAACACTAAAGTAACATTAAAGTCCATTGTTTATCCATCACATAGAAATGTGAAAGCTGGATCATGAAGATAGCAGATAGAATAAAATTCAACTCATTTGAGCCGTGGCATTAGAGAAGAGTGCTGAGAATACTATGGATAATGACAAAGTAAAATAAATGGGTACTAGTGCAGATCAGGCCTGAGTTCTCCATTGAAGCCAAGCTGACAAAGCCTGTCATACTTTGACCACTATTATTATTATTATTATTATTATTATTAACCTTTATTTATATAGCACTGTAAATTTACACAGTGCTGTAATAAATTAGACGGTTCCCTGCCCTCAGGCTTACAATCTTAAGAAAGACAACACAAAAAGAGAAGGGAGATGTGGTGGGAAAGGGGATCAGGTCCAGTGGTTCTTCTCTCCCTCTGGAGCCTGGAACAAGGCAGGTGACTGCAGGGAGGGCTAGAGAAGACATCATGAGAAGACACAGCTCAGTGGAAAAGACAATAATACTAGGAAAGGTGGGGGATAGACAAAGGCTGCATATTAAATGAATAGATTCAATCAAGGAGGTCACAGTCCTGAGCCAGCAGGACCTGAGTTGAGGACAGGAGGGCTTGGAGGTGTCTCACTCATGGGGTCACCTTGAGGGCATTTAACAACAAATACTGATTTCAAAGTCAACTTCAGGGCATTTAACAACAAATACTGATTTTTAAGATATTCACCATGTTTTGGGGCATCTGGATTGGTACTACCCTATACATAAAAAAAGAACTGGGGAAAGGGGAAATTTATGTAACCTTTATTGCATGTGGCCATCAGGATAGGTGCATTACCTGCAGACTCTGTTTTGAGAAGCATGCTGTTGAAAATACTCAGAAATGTAATTGAATTTTTAAAAATATAATATTAAATTAATTTGTATCAAAGGTGAGATACAATTCAAGACAGCAGCATAATAGTTTATACATTCCTATTAGAATTTTGTTGCTATTATTACTTGTAATTATTACTATAATGATAACATAGGTTGAAATGTCTTTTAATCTCACTATTTCTATTTGGTTTTTATATACTGCAGGCTTTCTGGCTTTCAGCTGCCATCATCTATAGTGAGCACAGGTTCTATACTCACTCTCTGCTTCACTACTGACTTTGCTGTGAGTGCCCAGGGGTTCAAGGCTATATACGAAGGTAGGATACTGCATCTTTGTTTTTCATATATGCTTAATATCTATTGCAAAATTTGTGAAAGAAAGCCATGAATGTTTATATATGAACATTTCTGTAATGGAATTTGTGAGTATTTTCCTTTCCATGGATTCATTGGACTAAAAACAAACTTATAGAAAGTCATGCTACGTGAGTTTGCCGCTTTGGTAATACATATTCAAATACATGGGAATAGTATGTTCAAATTCATTGTTTGCAGAGTTTGGACTAGAATTTTTGAGATCCTTGTAAGTTGATTTTGGAATTTTTCTTCACATATCTTTCTCTTTGATTATATTTGTACAGAATACTATTTTAAAATGCTTGACAATTTGGCATGGATATGCATTCTGATTTCTTTTCTGGGTACTAAGAAAGGTAGGGTGCATACTTCCATCAGTTAGTACAATTTTCGCCCCTTTTGGAAGATTATCCTTTCAATTTCTAGTCTTATAGATCTTAAGATCATATGATTTTATTTTATTTTATTTTCAGCTTTTGAAAGATTGTGGCTTTTATGGATCTTTGCCATTTAATGAAAGTTTCCAAATGGATTTTCTGAAGAAACAGTACCTCATATTTCTCTATTGTTTTCCAATTGATTTGAAAAGCTGTCATCTCTTTTAATTGTATATATTAATTATTACGAGAGTCTATTAATAGCATGAATAAATTGTTGACATTTTTTGTGTTTCTGGAAATGTTGGCATGTTGAGGAGTCAAAAAATTCTTTCCCTCCTTCCACATTGTTTCCCTGAACTAGTTATTTGAGAAAGAAAACCTCCTCCCCTTTATTGATGAAGTGAGGCTAACGTTCCTTTGTATCAGGATACACATTGAAATGTTCATCCTGTTGAAATCAGCTGTAAAAGAATGATCTCTAGTGGAAAATGGTACAGTGCAGGGGAACAACCCCTCTTCTTTGTAATATATTCACATTCTTACCCAAAGGTGCATGTATTCATTCTGTACTGCATGGCATTCAATGGAATATGAATTTGCATGAGCTTCCTAAAATAAGGAAATTCTATTAGTCTCATGGATATAAAAATTCATGGAACATTGATGTACAACTTTTTAGGACATAACCTTATTCCTAAATAAAAATAGAGAATCAATGGCAGTCATCAGTGTGGTACCCCAAGACTATAATTCTTTATAACTTTACCTGATAACAAATCCGATTGAACTTAATGAAACTTAAAAACATTCAGGGGTAACTGTGTTGGCCATTTAACAAATACAAAAAATATATATATATATCCATCACTGATACCTTTATTGGCCAAATGAAATGCACAACATACTTGTTGCAAGCTTTCGAAGCTCCATGGTCATCTTCGTCAGGCAAGATGTTACAAACCAAACAGGAGATGTACATAGGACTGAACTGTTACATTGGAAGAGATTCCCAAGGGCCATCTCATCCAACCCCCTTCTACCATGAAGGAATATGTAGAATTCTAGGGTTGGACTTGGAGGTTGAGAGCATGTGACTTGCCCAAGGTCACCCAGTGAGTTTCTATTGTGCAGTGAGAGGCTAGAGCTAATCCCAACTTAGCCATGTAAATCCACAGGTTGACCATGGGTAAGTCACACTCTCTCAGACTCAGGGACATTTTTAACTCCCCTTGCCAAAAGGGGGAAAAAACATGATAGGTTTGCCTTAGGATCACCATGAGAGAGTGAGTGGGAAGAGCTAGGTTTGTCATGCCATGCCTCTGAGGCTGAGGATTCTAGATATTCCTTCAAGGTAGAAGGGTTGGACTAGATGACCTCTGGGATCTTTTCTAATACTAGGATTTATCCACGGCAGAATTCCTGCTTGGAAGAAGAGTGTTGCCATTTGCCACCAACCCCTCCCCCTTCTTCTCTTCTGTGAGGGTCACACTCTCTCAGCCTTAGGGGCAGCCCATGCCAAAACTCTTTATGCCCAGAAAACCCTGTGATAGGGTTTCCTTAGGATCACATCCTCCACTGCCATCCTGATGCTGAACAGGGGGTCAGACTGTATGTCCACTAGGAGCCTATGTATTCCTATGTATTCCATAGCAGAAGGGGGTTGAACTGGATGCCCCCAACACTACCATATTTTCTTGGGGCTGCAACCAGTTTATTTGTTGAGATGGGTGTGTGTGTGTGTGTGTGTGTGTGCCTTCAAGTTTTTTCAAGCAGAGAAATGTTCTTTAAACCTCTGCCAAAGTTCCTTTTGACATGTTAATTGAGTTTGAAATGCAAATTAAATTAGCACCAACACACGTAATTAGCGTAAATGTTCGCCCTGTCTTTTATTGTCATTCGGGAAATCTGTGAAAAATACTTCTCTCACTTCTGCCTGGAAAAGACAAAATAACCTTTTGAAGGTAGGACTTTTTGAAACTAATAGATAGATAGATAGATAGATAGATAGAATCACATCAGGTTCTCAATGGACAAGAAGAAAAAAAAAATTGGTTTGTCACAGCACTAAATTCTTAGAGTCCTTTCTAACATATACAGTTGCCGCTCCTTATCCACAGATTTTTTATCCATGGATTTGCACATACACGGCTTGAAAATATTCCCAAAAAGTATAACTTCCATATAGCAAACCTTGATTTTCCACTTTATACATGGGACACTATTTTGTTGTGCCATTATATTTAATGGGATTTGAGCATCCGTTGATTTTGTTATCCATGGAGGGTCCTGGAACCAAACACCAGCAAATAACAAGGGCCCATTGTATGTGCAGCAAGGCTTTTTTTAGGGGAGCAAGATTCAGTTACATTGGCTTGCTTGTCCCACTTAAAGTGCATCCTTAAAAGCATTTACTGAATGGTGTTTCAACACTTATGCACATCTCATTTATTCAATTGATCTACTTCAGAGTAACAGATTTATTGAATAATCTTAACCATCCACTGTCTGAAGTTGTATGGTGCAGAAACAATTATCTATACCAGTTGCCTATGGAGGTTTTAAATGTGAGCCATGTGAGATCATTAAACTGCTGTGATTGTCCTTCTCAAAGCACAGAATGTAGAACTTGCCTGGTTGTTAACTAAAGCAACTCTAGACTACTTCAGTGTTTTGTTTCTGTGTGTCAGAAAATCTTAAGTAGCTGAGCTGAATTTCTGCAAATTTTGTGGAAAATAGGCATGTTGAGATCCTGCAAATAATATGTTTTGTAAGGCTACAGAGATTGACTAAGAAGTTTTGCTGAGAAATTTTATTTGATGGTAAAGTGAATGGAAAATGTAGTGAATGATATTGAAAACATTACATTCTTTTTTAAAAAATTTTGTTTTATTGTATATAAAAACACATACACAACATACATAGACAAAACATAACCCTGTAAACCCCCCCCCCCCTGTCCCACATGTATCTAAACACTCTGCTACCTAAAAGAGACTTCCTTATTGGGTGAATAACATTGTAAATCCTTGACTTATATTATAACTTCTTAACATTTACTTAAAATACCCTTGTTCTACATAGTCATTAATTACAATACCTTAATTGAACTTTGGCATTTATCTTTTCCTTCTACCATACACTTATAACATTTTCAATTTTTTATTTTTCAAACTAGACAGTCTTCCCATTTTTGGTTTTCTTTATTTTTCAAATATTGAACTATAGGATGCCAGTCCTTTTAAAATTTTTCTGTTGATCTTTACTGTAGCATCTGACTTAATTTGTCTATTTCCATAAAGTTTATCATCTTTTTTAACCAGTCTTTTATCTCCGGTATCTTTTTCTCTTTCCATTTGGCTGCATATAACAATCTTGCAGCAGACAACAATCTTCCACGGTTTTTTTTTCTATTTCTTTTTCTCAATTTATACTTAACAGATATCGCTTAGGATCTTTACATAGTTCTATCTGTAGTATTTCTTCTACTTTCTCGTGTATTTTACTCCAGAAAGTTCTTGCATATTTACATTCCCACCACAGATGATAATATGTTCCCACTTTTTCAGAACATTTCCAACATATATTACTGTAATTATGCATTTTCACAAGTTTATATGGTGTTAAATGCCATCTGTATTGCATTTTGTAATACTTCTCCTTCAAGCTATAACTCAATGTATATTTCATTCTTTTAACCCATGTTTCCTGCCCATGTTATCATCTGTGGTTTGATTAATTCATCCTCCGTTTCTTGTTTTAAAATTGCCTTACACTATTTACTTATTCTAGGTTCGTTATCTCCTTTTATAATGTTTTCCAAGTCTGAGTCTATTTTCCCAAAATCGTTGGTTTTCATGTCTATCATATATCTCTGTTTGATCTGATAAGTAAACCAAGTACAATTAAGTCCATCATTAATTAGTTGCTCTTGTGTCTTTAAAACATATACATCATTCTTTTTCTCTAATATGTCTTCATATGTGACCCACTTGTCTTCCCTGAATTTTACTCTATTGAAAAAGACTTCATTAATTGATACCCATGTTGGTAATCCTCTACACCACTTAGATTTTAATTTGGTCCATACCTTTAACAAAGAGTTTCTAATAAAATGATCATTGAAATCCTTATTAACTTTTACTTTATCAGAAAACGTAACATTCTGACTTAGGGAGGGAAATGTTACTTAGAGTTCTAGCTACCAGCTGGGCAAATAATTGATGCCTGTTATTTAATATCTTTTATCACTGAAAATGCAGTAGACTTAATTTAATAGATTGTATATTAGGAACAACTAAAAAAATGTGTGAATGTGCACTTTCCAGTAACAAAGTCTGTAATTTTTGAATCTTTGCAGAACACTGCTTATGTAGGATACTCAAAAATACATTCAGAAAGTGATTTTTTTAATTTCAAGTATGTTGTTGCTCATCACTATAAAATGAAATGACATTTTATCATAGGTTGTTCCATGCTGCTTTGTGCATAAAATATGCCAGAAAAAAAGGAAGAGTTTGTGATTGAATTCAGATTCCAAATATATTTTCCACATAGAACAATACTTTCAATAACAACAAAATTAACAAGCTGTGAGTGGATTATATAGTGGCATGTTCTCTTCACATCTATATTTCTGGACAATATTTTTTCACTAACAGGGTAGGTTTTTGTAATTTTCATTCTACCTTCCATAGCCCTCAGGGCAAACTTTACATATATTTCTTTAAGCTCTCAGAGCTACGTACTTGCATATTGTGTCAACATTTATGAAAGGAGTCACCTCATTGTATCTTGCCTATGCTTCCCTGGAATGTTTTTTTGGAGTCCCTTTTAGCAACCACATTTGTAAGTATGGTCCTACATTTTCATGGTAATACTATGAAACTCCCCATTCTTGCATCACAAATACTCACTTAGGAGGTATATTTGTATATTTGATTGGGGATTTTTTTTAAAAAAAAATATTTCTACAGATTTGTGGTTGAACAGGAAACTCATTGGTTGCTAAGAACCAATTATCTTTAGGGTACTACTACTACTACTACTACTACTACTACTACTTTTATTTCTAGCATATTTCCCTCTGAACAAGCAATCGGGGCAGGTTACAGCAGGTTAATATGTGCAGGACATCTTCAAACAAATATGCAATGAGCACTATGTGACCCTAGATGTACTTTTTGGGGGGGGGGCACATCTGTTGCAGAGAGAGAACATTTTCCTCAAGGTTTATTTATTTTCCTAAATATTTATCCCCCGAGGGATTCAATTCCCCCCACTATTTTTATTAACCGTTTTGTACATTGCATAGAGTTTAAAACAGAGCTTCAGAACTTACTTCTGTATAACAAGCTTAGGACTGTAGTGCAGGAAGATTAATTTTTCCCTTGTTTCTCATGATGGCACCCATCATATTGTTTGCCATCTATGAATCTCTACTATAACCTTTGCTATTCCTCAGTTCAGCCATTCTGTATATTTTGATTCTCCCATGTACAATAAAATTCCCCTTTCAGTAGATCAGTGCGGATGTTGGTTTCTGAGTCTAATCTGGCTAAGACAAACCATTCCTGCAATTAAAAATACATATTTCACAGTGAGAACATGTGTGAGTTCATTTACATGTTTGGCTGGAAACACTCTTGACCATTGACCATGGTTGCTGGGACCAATGTGAGCTCTAGTACAAAATAGGTTGGAAAATGGTAGCCTTGTGAATAAGCTTCAGTTTGGAGCTGTTGTGCTAAATGTATGTGAGTAAAATGATAAGCAGTTTTCTTGAGCAATCTCCACTGGGCATCTTATATTTGCTTGCTCGCTTGCTTAAAGTAGATATGTATCACTTCCCACAATGGCTTCTGAGGTGATACACAACAAATAAAAACATTTAATACAGTACAAAGATGAAAATGTTAAAAACACATTCAAATTCTATTTTAAAAATCTATAACATGATCTGAAAACAATCCTCAGACATAATTTTATAACAAAAAATTAAAACACAGCAGTTTCAAACTTCAAAGACTACAGAGAACAACAATGTTTTAGCTGTTGGCCAGAAGCTCTAAACAGTAAGGACAGAAAGAAATATTAAAATATTTTGAAAATGGCTGGCAACATATTTTGAGTATCAAAAAGCCCTGGCAAGAAAAATCGTTGACTGAAATGAATCTTCACAATTCAGGACTTACTGTGCACAAAATTATTGCATGGTGGTTTGGAACAGAAGACAGCAGTTTCTGTGCAGAAATTAATGTGCATGTACAAAAACATCACCCTCTGTACAGAAAATGTACAATATTAGTGTGTAGAAATATTATTTCTGTGCATTCCAGAAGCATTGCTAGGCCCAAGATCACCCACCAAGCAGCAAATCTGATGTTTCAGAAGAAGTAAAACAGGTGGTAATCCCAACCCCAAACTGGCTTTCCTACTGACCAATAGTGATTCTTTTTATCTGGACTGAGCAACAACCTATTTGTCCATATCTAGTTCTTTGGTGGATCTAGACAATGATTTAGACTTCCACCATTTTCTAAGCATTCACTGGAAAAGACAGAGAGAGCTAGTAATGATCAGCATACCTCCCAGAGTGGCTTTAGTGTAATCCCTAATAATCAGAAAGCTGAACACAATCCCCCAGCAATACTGTTTCATTGAAGAATGTCTGGTGTTGCGCTGCCACCACTTGCTTGAAGACCTTACTTTAATAGGGAACCTTAGGGACTGGCTGATAGTTGTCTAGGGAAGTGGGGCCCAATAAATGTGTCTTGAACAAAGGTCTTTTCCATAATTTCATTTTTTGGGATTGCTTTAGATTGGTGAAGCATTATTTGACCATGGTTGTTGCATTGTTAGTGGAAAGGGATGTGATGCTTCAAGATCACTTTTATTCATTCCGACCTTTAATATGTGGACCCTTTTTTGGAGAAACATTTGGCCACTCACAGAGCTATAGAAAACAACCATATACAGTAGATGTTGCAGTGTTCACCTTGTATGGAAGAGACCCAGCTGTAGAGGTCTAACTGGTGCCAGTGTTGGTTTCGTTCTTGAGCCAAGTTGAGATGTGACTTTTTATTAAACCTCCTTGGGGGTTAATTTACTTGTAAATATGCATGTACATTATTATTATTATTATTATTATTATTATTGACTTCTGAATTGTTTAAATGTTTTTACCCTGTTTAAAATATTTTATTATTTTAATCTGAAATAATTTTGAATTGTTTATTGTTTTATCTGTTTACTATCCTGCAATCCTTTGGTAGAGTGCAAGGATATAAATATTTAATTTTTAAAAAATTAATACACCCTCTTACATGCTCTGAAAAGGACTTTTTCTTAGCAACCACATGTAAGCAAATAACATTCTTATTATTTATTAGTTTATTTAATATCCAGCGTTTCTCTCAGCATGAAACTCAAAATGCTAAAACAGGAAAATGCAAAAGACAAATACAATAACTTGATAATTAAAAAAATTAAATACAATTAAATAAATTATAATATTAAAATGTCATTAAATTTAAAAATGAAAGATGATTTAAAAACAAAACAATGACATTATAAAAATATAACAATAAAGTCTAAAGCAAATCTATCCTAGATCCCCTGATTAGACAAAATTACAGGCCTGTTTCTTTACTACCATTTTTGGGCAAGGTGATCGAGAGGGCAGTTGCTTTCCAACTCCAAGCGGCCTTGGATTAAGCAGATTATCTAGACCCATTTCAAACTGGCTTCAGGAGGGGATACGGAGTTGAGACGGCCCTGGTCGCCCTGGTCGATGATCTCCATCTGGGCATTGACAGGGGAAGTGTGACCCTGTTGGTGCTCTTGGACATCTCAGCAGCCTTCGATACCGTAGACCACGGTATCCTTCTGGAACACCTGAAGGGGATAGGAATCGGAGGCACTGTACTTCAGTGGTTCCGTTCCTACCTCTAGGGCAGATTTCAGATGGTGAAGCTGGGGGACAGTTGCTCTCGTAAAAGAGAGTTGACATCTGGCGTTCTGCAGGGCGCCATCCCGTCCCCCTTGCTATTTAACATTTACATGAAGCCGCTGGGAGAGATCATCTGGAGACATGGGGCGCTGTGCCATCAGTAAGCTGATGACACTCAAATATATCTCTCTATGTCTCCAGCTGTTGCAGCGACCAAGGATGGCATCTCTCCTCTAAATACCTGCTTGGAGTCGGTAATGGGCTGGATGAGGGAAAACAAACTCAGACTGAATCCAGAGAAAACGGAGGTACTTGTGATAGGTCCATCTCACCCAGGGATGGAGATTTGTCAACCTGTCCTGGATGGGGTCACACTTCCCCTAAAGGACAACATTTGCAGTCTGGGCGTGCTTCTGGATTCGTTGCTCCAGCTGACTGCTCAGGTGGAAGCGACAGCCAAGAGTGCGTGGTATCAGTTCCGACTGATATGCCAGCTGCGTCCCTACCTGGGCAGAGAGGACCTTGAAACATTGATACATTCACTGGTAACCCCTCGATTAGACTTCTGCAATGCGCTTTACATGGGGCTACTTTGTTCCAAGTTCAGAAGCTTCAACTAATCCAGAATGTGGCAGCCAGATTATTAACAGGGGCATCAAGATCTAAACACATTACCCCCATACTAAAATCTTTACATTGGCTGCCAATTAGCTTCCGGGCCCAATACAAAGTGTTGGTTATTACCTTTAAAGCCCTATATGGCTTGGGCCCGAGCTACCTGAAGGAATGCCTTCTCCTGTACAATCCGCCCCGCACCCTCAGAACATCGGGTAAAAATCTTCTGGAAACCAGTCTGAATACCAGATTGATGTCAACCTCCAATAGATCCTTTTCTGTTGTGGCTCCGAAATTATGGAACGATCTCCCAGAAGAGATCCATCTTATTACCAACTTAGATGCCTTTAAAAAAGCACTAAAGGTGGATCTCTTCCGGCGAGCCTTTCCACCTGATTTGCTTTGAATACCCAACAATGGAACCGTTGACAGACAGCAGAATAGTAATAACGTTGACTATGATTTAATGTGTTTTAATTGCTGTATTGAATTTGTAACTGCATTTTAAATTTTTAGACTGTAGGTTTTATTCATGCTGGAATCCCACCTCGATCCATGGGGAGAGGCGGGAAATACAAATAAAATTTATTATTATAATATTATTATTATTAGATATTTGTAGGGATATAAATCCTTTTGTCTGGTTCATGTGGGCAATGATGAGAACCCACAAATTATTTTCTTCTAGCCAATGACATGCCAAGAACTATATACGCAGGTCTTGCGAGAATGTTTATACTTGTGAGAACAAATATGGGCAAATTGCATAGCTTAATTGATGGTAGTTTATTGCCTTGTTGCACAGACTTTTTAAAAATTAGAATCATCAGATGGGTTGTTTGCAACATTTAGACCAAGCAGTCAATCCTTTTGAACGTGTGTGTGTGTGTGTGCCCACACACATGTGTGCATGCACTTGCTTTGCTTTACAACGGAGAAAGGCACCAGTTTAGCACAGAGACATTTTGAGTAAATTGCAAAGAACTTGACAAAAATTGTCTTGTTCTCACATTAGAGGTGAGAAATGTTGTGCTGGTTACAACCTCTCCACAGGCTGTCTTGAAGTGTCAAGACTGAGTAACTTGCAGGAATTCTTCATATCCCCTGTCTTCTGCAATCAGCAAAGAAAGCCCTCTTGTTCTCATTGATCCTTTAAGAAAAATCTTCATGCTGTTTGTCTGTCCATTCTCAGCTACAAAAATTCTAGAGAGCCTCTATTTTTGAGTTTTGTCTTGGCAAGTTTGTTATATTGACTCTGTTCACATTATATCACAGTATGTGTTCCCTTTACCTAGCCATAGCTTCCCACTCTGTGTCAGTGTTTATCTGCATGTAACATTACCCTTTGTATTTTGAAAGACTGCTAGAAGAAATTATTGCCCTTGAGCTCAGTCCCTTATTCAGTGTCCAACCTGATTTATGTTTTCCACAACAGTGATCACCTAATCTGAACCTGAATTCCGTCTTGCAAAATGAAGCTGGGCTGGAAAAAAAAACCTTGGGTCACAATCTGTGAAGGGGGGGGGGAGACATTTTAAGAGAAAGAAAAAAGTAAACCTAGTTCCAGTCAGAATTCTTTAATCCTTTCCATTAGCAGCTTTAGTCCCTTTGTTATCTTGATTGCTACTGGGGCTTTTTAAGTAGCCCTCTCTTTTAAACACCTTCAGGAATTATTTACCAGAGTCAAACAAAAGATCAAAGTAAAAACAGCTTCTCCTTAAAAATAATTATATTTTTTTCCTGCAGTATGGAATTATTATCAATCTTTGTAAAAGTAAAAGAGCTGCTGCAAAAAAGTCAGGCTGTTTCCAAATCCCCTAATGTGATTTGGGGTCGTGTTGGGCATACTGATTCCTTAGTTCAAAAATCTCTCTCATCTACAGTTGGATCTCTCTTCAGTTTCTGAAGCTGTCCAAATTTCTACCATTTTCTTCTTTCCCCCTATGATTTCACATTAATCATAGCAATAACAAGACCACCTCACAATCATAAATGATATACAAGCCTGGATTCAGTTTATGCTGGGTTGGTTTTGATTGAAACCATTTCATCATGTCAATGAGGCAAAGAAGAAATGTAGAGGTATCCAGGAGACTTCATATAAAGTGGGCTCTTGGTATCCACTGGGGTTTGGTTCTAGGACCCACCATGGATACTAAAATTAATGGATACTGAAAGTTCCACTAAACCACAGCATAGCAAAATGGTGTCCGTATGGAAAAAGCAAGGTTTGCTTTTTAAAATTTATATTTAAAAAAATATTTTCAGACTGTGGATGCTTGAATCGATAACAAAATCTATAGATATGGAGGGCCTAACTGTATTTTGGTCCTCTTAAAAACATATGGAATTAACAGTATTTCACTCAATCTCTAAAATGGGGTTGGAAAATATATGCATATGCACACAGATGCACACAGTGGCTGGACATGCTAATTATAGACTCTGACTTTATCTGTGAGGTTAGCAAAAGTTATTGTCAAGTTCCCTTATGATCTGTCTGGAAAGAGAAAATCATTTATAACTATTTTTGTAACACATTCAGCCCTCTTCCTCTCTGATTGATGCGGTCAATATTGTATTGTCTCATATTGCCTTGACAAGGTCCATTTTCTTTGTGGGTTACAAACTAGCAGCCTTTCAATAAAGACCACTCGTTGTGCATGTTAGGCTCCATCAGTCTACATTCTCACGTGTTAATTTTCTTATTGTTGTGTGCCTTCAGGTTATTTCTGACTTATGGCGACCCTGTAGCAAACCTGTCACAGTGTTTTCTTGGCAAGATTGTTTCTGCCTTTGCTTCTCTCTGAAGCTGAAAGAGATGTCACTTGCTCAAGGTAGCCCCGTGATTTCCATGGCTGAGCAGGATTCAAACCTTGGTCTCCAGAGTTGTAGTACAATGCTTAAGCCATTATAACACACTTGCTCTCTTATGTGAGAATAACTTCTAAGAACAATGCAGACCATTTTGTATTTCATCTGTACATTACAAGAAATTTATCTCATTCCAAAATCCAGAAAAAAACCAACATTGTCAACACATATTTTCTTTCCATGATGCAGGTAACTATGGGGTCTGGCATAATTTTTAGCAGTCAGCAACATGGGTTGTCTGAAAAATCAAACCACAGACCAAGTAAATTTATTGATAATATCGTGTTCTCTCCCCACTATGAAAATGTTTAATGTTTTGCCTTACTGTATTTCCTCTCATGTACACAGGAAAGAAATGCAGCAGCTTTTGACTAAAACAATGCCAGGTTACTCCTGTCACTACTGGGAAGGGGGGGGGTAGTGATCACAATAAGAGGAAATAGAGAGAGAGAGCATGCATGACATGTGCATCACGTTTTTGCACGGTGGATCCATTGTGTGCGAGAGAGAAATGGTGCCATGTGCAACCCTGGAAACATTCTACCCCATCCCTAAGGCAATAAAAGCTCCCCATAGATCTCACTATCTGTTGATTCCCTGTGGGCAGTATGGAGAGGAAAAGCTTTTAAAATCATTACTTTAATTTGGTTGGCATGGGTTGAGAAAAAATAGAGAAAAGAGAGGAGGCAACTTTACTTTAGTGCCCGTATGGAGACCTGTGGAGAAACATCTAGGACAAACCATGCGAATTTGTCTCTGCTGTGATAGTAAATAACCTAAGAACACGGCTGCATGCACCCTGCTGTCTTCTCACACCCCACTGCTAGTTTTTATTTTTATTTTTTTAACAACTGGCTCTGCAGAATGTATGACATTTCTAGTTGCAGTTTCTTCTTGTTAAAAATATGCTTCCCTTCTAAGTACAGGCCAGATCCTTAGAGGCAAACAAGAAAAAGAGGTGGGAGAGTGGACAGCTGCTGTGTGTAGGTTGTTATACTTCTTTTTGATGCTGGCATGCTAGCTCTGCCGTAGGAGTGTAGCAAATGGTGGCATCGTTGAGGTAAAAACATGTGCCAAGCACAGTTTCAGATTTAGACATATGACCAGGCTTTATGCTGGCAATTTAAAAAAATTCTCCTACAGTTCCCATGGTTTGTTTGTTGCTTTTTCAGCCCTCCGAAGGCACTGATCCAGCTCATGCAGTCTTGTTGTTGTCATACTTAACAAACACAATTGGGTGGTGGGGAGGAAGAGTTACTTGTTTATCAGCATGCTTTTTTATTGGAAAAAAATCCCTGAAAGCTCAAATGGACCAGAGTTTAGATATCATGATTGCGGTGTCCCCTCCAATAGAAGAATAAATCAGTGAAGTTTAAGTTCATTATCTGAATGCTGTGTTTTAAATTATGTAACCTATTTCTCTGTCTGTCTCTTTGTTTATTTTATTTATTTTTTAAAAAATCTTAATTCAGGTGGGGAAGAAATGGTAGCAGTATGCTTTTGTACTGCGGCATGCTGTACAGGCTGTGCTGCTGAATTAAATATCATTGTCACCTTTTCAAAGGGTATAGTAGCAGTGCTTTATATAACAGTTTGATTATACTCAACTCCAGCATTTCAAAACCAGCCTGTTGTTTTCGACTACCTTATCTTCTTTTCTCCTTCATTCATTTTAAAAAACTTCACTCTTTTCTAAAATTGTTTTGATCTTAACAATGTCTTAGGAAAGGAAAGATTTTCTAGTTTTAAGAAATGTGAAGTAAGCTGTTTGTATGTCAGAACTGAATTGTATTCCCAGGTCATATTATTTGTATGATGATAAATGAGAGTAAAACCATTATTTATCTCTTAACTGGTGAACCTCTCTGCTGTACTGGTTGCAATTGTGAACCAGAAAATCTATGAGTAAATGGGGGCTCCACTTGAATGGGAATTTCTCCATTCAACTTGATGCTTCTATCAAATGGATGTTCCACATATGAAACATGGATGCTCTAAACATTAAATTGGATGTATGAAGAGCTGCCTCTGCATACACATAATTTAGTGTGTGGAGCATCCATGTTTTATATGTGGAGCATCCAGTTGAAGAGGTACACTTCATACACTTGCCATTTTTTGTGTAGAACATCCTCTGAAACTAAAGTAGCTGATAAATTATATATATACAAATAGCGGTAAGTATTATATGTGTACTTATATGGTTAAAAGAAATAGCTGACAGTTCTGTTTGGACATGGTTCCCAGGAAAAACCAGTCGGGGGGGGGGGGGGGATAAAATTGACAGATTCACTTGATAGGTGGAGATGTAGAATCAGGAGATATTGTGGTATTAACCCTATTGGTTGGAGAGTGTTGACAATCCTGTTGCAGTAGCAGTTGAGATAAAAGGAAGGAAGTGTGGCAGCCATGTACCATATTTCCTGTTTAACAAACTGCTCTAACATCTCTTCTGTGCCATGAGGCAATAGCTCAAAACTCCTGAACTTCTAGAATAGTAAATAGTATTAATATCTCCGTGTTTTCATTATGTGATACTAAAGCAAGTGTATAAATAGAATTAGATATACACTCTAGGGCATGAGTGGTAGCTTTAGGGGATATGTTCTTATAACTGCTAGAGGTGGAAATCTTTGTATGCATTTCATTATCTGAAGATGCCAGCCACAGATGCTGGCAAAATGTCAGAAAGAAACTCTTCTAGAACATGGCCACATAGCACAAGAAACCCACAAAAAACTATGGATGCCAGCCACAAAAGCCTTCAACTTCATACCAATATGACTATTTCTACCTAAAGGGGCAGAATCTGTCAAAAAATTTTTTAATGATAACAAATATGGGAAACAAAATGATGGTTCACATATTGGAAAAATTACATACACATCTCAAATAAAGAAGACACTAAGGATTGTAGTAAGATGTGACTTAAGATATCTAATAGCAAAACAAAGGTTTTGACCATAGTTCTTATTGCTGATTTTCATGTTTTCTGGATTTTTATTTGAAGTGCATTGCTAGTGATTTCAGAAGTTCCCCTTTCAGCAAGTACTTTTACAGAGAGCCAGTGTGTTTTGAGCATTGGAGTACAATTTTGCAAAGCAGGGCTTAAATCCCCACTCAACCCTGCTACTGGACAACCTTGGACACGTCACACTCCCTCACATTCAGAGGAAGGTAATGGTAAACCTCTTCTGAACAAAGCTTGCCAAGCACATTCTGTGAAAGGTTCACCCTAATGTTGCCATAAGCTGAAAACAATCTAAAGGCACACAACAACAACAACAAGTACACTTACAAATGTCAAAAACAGGGAAAATGTAGCCTTTGTAATTCATGAATTCCTGCATAGCTTAGCATGGTAGAATGGCATAAACAGGCAAATCAATTACAAATAGGGAAAAGCTATAAAAATACTCTATGCATTATGTAGTATGAGAAAATAATATACTATGAAGGTTCAGTTAACAGGCTTTGTCTCATATTTTATTTATTCCTATCATATTGTTTTGCCTGTGGCAAGAGCCCCTTGAGCCATAATCTTATTAAATCTTGTAGGGTCAGATCTACTTATTACTTGAAAATATATGAAACGGTGCTCTCACTGAAATGTGTAGGGAAACATTCAGTTGTGATTAGAAACCACTAATTCTCAATGTGATTTTGCTCCAACAATATGCAAGCTAAAGCAACAATGCACAATACTGGACCATTTCTGATGATAGTCAAATACACATACAAATACATATACAGTCTTATGTCTGGGTATGTAGGTATGTCTTCCAAAACACAAGATTTCTTACTTTATGTACATAGGGTTTCTAGGTCAGGAGCACCTAGCCCCTGAAATTTCAGGGCGAAGGAAAGAAAGAAAGAAAGAAAGAAAGAAAGACATAAGACATCACTGAAAGGAAGAAGAGCCTTCCCTCCATCCACCATTGTGAGGGAGAAAAAGGCAAGCCAGCTCCAATAGGCCTTGCCTGAAAGCAAGAAGAGCCCTCCCTCCATCCACCATCTTGAGGAAGAGAAAAGCAAGCCAGCTCCAACCAGCCTTGCCTAAAAAGAAGAAGAGCCCTCCCTCCAGTCCATCTGCCTTGGTTCAGGCCTCCGAGGGAGAGAAGATCTGCTGGATCTTTCCTCCTTCCCTGTCACCTCTCCCTTCTCCTTTTGTGTTGTGTCTTTTTAGACTGTAAGCCTAAAGGCAGGGAAATGTCTAATTCACAAATTGTAAAGCTGCTCTGATAGCCTTGGCTGAAGAGTGGGATAAAAACATCATCATTGTCGTTGTTGTTGTCGTCGTTGTCATCGTCGTCATCCCCATGTGACACTGTTACACACTAAGGTCAATTCCAGAACCATCCCACAATTATCCAATTACCATCGCAAAATTATCCCATTGTCAATAATGGAATATTCATTGCCAATAATGGGATAATTGTGGGATGGTTCTGGAATTCACCCTAGTGTAATAATCTCATTTTCAGAGAATGTGATTCAAATAAAAAAACCACACTTTTTAACAAATAGAAAATATTTCTGAGGTTGGAAATTATTTATTACTGAGTTTAATTAATTAAAATAATTAATTAAATTCTCTTAGCCCTGCATTGAACAGCACAGATTTTAACAACACATAGGAGCTGCTGTCCAACCAATTTTGAATAGAAAAACATAAAGGTGTCCTAGTTTTTTTCTTAAACACTTTTGTAAGTATTGATTTTAATGCAAAGGACCAAGAAACTAACATACTCTATATAAATGAATATTTACCAAATTTTGTTTTTAAAGGGTTGCTCCTAATAACTAGCATCCTTTCTGGCCTCTCCCTTCAAAAACTCAAGTTCTGAAATGATTTCCAAAGTAATAATCATGCCAATTATAATGATACTACTAATAAGTAAATGTTTGAAGGAGAGAGATATGATTGATCAACAAGACAATTCCATCTGTGGATGTCTACCCAGAAGCAATCTGTATTGAATTTCAGGGACTTAACAGTTTTAATATCCTGGTAATCTCACGTATCCCATCCTGGTTTCAGTTTTCTTGTGATGGGAAGAATGAGAAATTGGGGACAGAGACTGAAAGTGGAAACAAGTAGGAAAGTTTATGAAAATGGTGGAAATTGAGAAGGCAGGAGAAGATTTATTTAGCTAGGATAATTTATTTAGCCAGGATAATTTATTTAGCCAGGATAATTGGGGATGGTGGGTTGGGGTATCTGGTATCTGGTAAGAAGAGAGATGGTGTAAAGAACTAGAAGATTTGGGGAGGAGGAGGAGAAGGGAGGGAGGGAGGGAGGGAGTGAAGACATGTCACCAGAGAGGTGACAGGAAAATAAGATAAAAATGAGAGAAGTTATGAGGGAACGAGAAAAAAGAGTGTGGTGTGGGAAAAGAAAAAGAGAAAAAGGATCAATAATAGAAAAGGGGGAAAATTGAGATGAAAAAGCAAAAGGCATCAAGTTTTAAGAATTGCATACACTGAAGCAGCTAAAGAGGGCTACTGTATTATCCATTAGTATTTATTTATTTATCATTCATTCATTCATTCATTCATTGCATGTCTTTATAACTAGATTTTGATTAATTTATCTAGTATTTGGGTGTTTGAGGAAATGTCAGCCTTCTTTTTGAGTCTTCTTCTTTGGAGTCTTATAACCTGAGCATAAAGGGCACATACAGAGCTCCCATTGGGAATGACACTTACTCCTTTAAATTGCTGTTTTTCTCAGCAAGGATCACAGAAATGGAAGCCACAACTCTTTCCATATGCTCTGTTGAATGGAACAGCAATGGCAATGTGTAGGTTGATTTCATTGCAATCTAACATGAGAAGTATGCATACCTATACTGGAATCCAAAATCTAAACTGGCATTACATATACACATGAGTGATACTATAATTAACACATTGTCTTGTAAGCAATATAAAAGCCAGGTTAATGAATGCTATAGACTCAGTAATCATTTTCCCCACACTCAAGATCACCATCATTCAGAAGTACTAAGATCACACCTGCTAGCCTTCAAAAGGCATTATAGGCATTTTCAGAAGGACTAGATTATAAAGAATAGCAGCTACACTCTTGTTACAACTGATGATAAGAAAAATATTCAGAACATTGTAAAGCAATGATGTATGAAGTGTCAGTCTAAAAATTCTCAGACAGAAACTCTAGCAATGATTAACAGTTGCAGTATGTCATGAAGTAACTAAAACATTAGAACAAATACATATTTGGGGAGGAAGAGATTCCAATTTAAAGTTATAAAATATTGGATGTGGTCAAATCTTTTTAAGGAAAAATAATTACTTTTTCTATGAAGTTGTGGGTTTGTTTGTTTTTTAAAAAAAACACACACACACCTAAAGTTAAAATTTGGGTTTATAAGGAAGGCGCAGATCTGGGAATTGCTTTGGATGGCACCTGGAACTTTTGATTGTACAGTGTGCCTACATCATATGTGGGCACGCCATACACAGCTTTCAGCTTATGCTGAAAGGTGCATGCCGGAAAAGGCAATGGCACATATGTTGTTCCCCGCGTGCAACACCATTTGCATGACCCCATTGTTTTCAATGGGGCTTGAACATTCATGGAATTTCCCTTATGTGGAGGGGTCTGGAACAGATCCCCCACATAAGGGAAAGGTGCGCTGTATTCTATTTACTATGCAGAAAAGGCAATGATGCATGATTTAAAAATAGTTGAGTTTTTGAGCTTAGTTCTCTAGATTTTTCTAGAATATCTTCAATAATTTCTTCATTAATTTCTTCTGCTCCAGCTCTCAAGTTCCATACACACACAGAGTCAGGGATAAAGAAAATGATCTATCAAAATGAATAAATAAATTAGGGGGGGGGGTAGGTCTTTCAGAGAGGGTGATCAAAATAGCCAGATTCTCTCTTTCTCTGTGCACGTCTTCTTGAAGACTTGCTTGCTGTATTGCAGGGATAAAAAAGAAGAAGAAGAAAAAAAAAACTTCATTTTTTTCCTGACTGAATAATGAGTTTATGAATGCTCAGGAAACCAAATCAGAATGAATCATAAAGACAATAAATTTGCAGTTTTTATCAGTAATCATACATTCTGAAGTATTTCAAAGAATTATTGTACACAGAATGTAAGTGGGTTGCATGAATGCTTACATGTGTGTTGGGGGAGGGAGTTACATGGGGGGAAAACTAGTCTTGGTGCAAAATTAGTGTTTTTGCACACTTCCCAGTAGTTTTGAATGCAAAGAGCCATGTCTGATGTCCAGGCCAAGGGTCTTCTTTGTCCGATGAATCTGAGAGAGCCTTTCACAAGCCTGAGTTTTCTCTCTGCTTCCTTTTCTCTCTGCTTCCATGTATTACAGTTGTGGCTTCCACTAATTCTTTTGATCTAGGAAAAGGGATTGGTGAACCAGGACTGCATTAAGGTTTTTGTAGCCCCTAAGCACTCTTGTATTTGATTTCCCACCTATTAATCATTTTTTAAAAAATGATATTAATAATTTTTTTAAAAAACAACCCAAAAAACAGACATCAATTGCAGCTAGGCAAAGAGGCGGGTCCCAGGGTAGTAGTGAAGGCTGTGGTGCCAAGGCCCAGGCACCTGATACACATTCTTCCAGCTTTGGCTGCTGCACTGACTCCTCTTTACCTCAAAAGGTGGGAGTTGTGGTGGCATGCTCCCATCAGGAAGCAGGAAGAAGGCACACCTGGAAGAGGAGATGCAAGGGAGATATCTACCCTTCCTTTCAGGCTAGTGCTTGCTCAGGGTCCCTACTGTTCTTCTATTAGACACTTGGTCAGCTACTCAAAGGAGAGAATCCTGACATTGCCCTACCATTCCCATCCCTTCCTATTTCTGCTGTCTTCTAAAATGTACAGAAAAAAATTGGAGAAACTCATCTGTGCTGCATATTCTAGATAGGGCACAGTTGATCAAATAAGTCTTTATACCTCTTTAAAATACTCTAAAAATTAGTAGGCAGACAGGATGTGTAATTTCTAAGACTGACATCAAGAAGGCGTTTTTATTTTTCCAAACCATTTTGATTGATTACCCACCATGGTTTTTCTTTTTTTTGTTTGGCTTTTTGGCTGTTATGCTTCTCAAAAAAAATTAAGTTATGCATTATTAGTTGATTCAATTGTGTTTTTAAATGTAGCTTGTTGCTTTGGTGCTCTTTGGGGTGATTAACAGAATACATGTTTTAAAATGAATTAGAATTTGATTGTGCCATCTGTGGGCAACTTTTACTTCTTTTTTACTCACATTGAGAGAAGGTTTACAATCTAAAGTGAATGCTTATGTTTTGAAGATAAGACAGACAGACACACACACACACCACCACTACAACCACCATTTTATATTCTATTTAAAAGAATGAGGCTTGAATATGGTGCAATATGTACCTAGCCATAATGGATTTTATTATGTTTGAAACCACTTAATTTTAGTGACCCTGGCCTTCGTTCACAGAAATTGAATGTGGAGAACTTTAAGTGATGGATATGAGTTGTACATTGATAAGAGAATCACATTGAAGGTTCAGAAGTTTTTATCAGGTTTTTGATTGCATACTTTAGATAACAAAACATAACATAATTGAGCACTTAGGCCAATATTGACAGCAATTATGGCATACTTCTATAACAAATACATTAAACAGCAGATTATCTCTTCTCCAAGAGGAAATATTGGAGATAGAACATCAGTATTACAGGAAATTTCATTGTTTCATCTTCAAACCACACAGTGACTAACTTTGCTATTGTACTTCCCTGAATTACTGTCACTATTCATATCATTTCATGTGATGTGACTAGGAATGTTCCCATTCCCCCCCCCCCCCCAATCTTAAAATACTGGCCTTTGAAGAAGCTTTAAAGAAAACCCTAAGATTTGCCTCTGGTTTGCCATAAGTCAGAAATGACTTGAAGGCACACAACAACAGCAAAGTGCAGCCTGCCTGTGGCTTCCCAGGGACTCCAATGTAGCCTCCGCAACTCTACAAACACCTTCCTTATGGCTGAAAACAGTGTGTTTAAGACAGTACACTATGTCCCTGGAGGCCTCTAGGAGATACAAATAGGATTTTAAACACCAACTCCCTACCTGGGACCAGTTTTAGAAGTGATCAGTTACAGGGCAATGTTCATGCTAATATCCACCCACCACAGCGGAAAGTCATGGAGATACTTTAAAGATGGTGGGTTGCTGAGCAGAGGAAAATGACCTCAAACCTGTGGAAGCTATTTCTTTCTGATTTACATGGAAGTTTGTATATTAGTCTCACATAGAGCCGGAACAAACATTAATGTATATTCACAATTTTCAAATTTTATCTGGTTCAAATCATCATCATCATCATCATCATCATCATCATCATCATCACCATCATTTGTATCCCATTCTTTTCCAGAACTGGGGCTCAGAGTGGCTCAAAACACTCAAAACACAATGGCACAAACCTTATTGTGCCATTTTTGACACATGATTGCCTGAGCTCTGCTTTAGCTCTGCTTCACTCCAATAAAACTAACCTGCAAACAAGCCATCCTGAAATTAAAAGGAGTAGACTTTGGCTAGACATGTACAGGAATGCACTGGACATTTGGTTATTATTATTATTATTATTTTAAAAAATGGCTAATTTCAAGTAGATACTTTCAGAAATGTGAACTATCATACAGTAGTTACAACTATCAAATATTATCAAGTATAAAATGTTATTAAAGTGTATGCTATGCAGCATTCAATACTATGTCAGTGAGAAATGTTGTAAAATATTATGTACTGCTAGTTTCCAAAGGGACCCCAGCTTCTGTTTTATTTTGCTTCTCAATGTCCACCAGGGATCCTCAATAAGAAGAACAATTGAAGAGTGTTTGTTCACAACTACAAATCTTGCTTTTATGGTGCAAAACCACAGAAAAATATAGGACACATTCTGAGACATTTTTTCACAGATTCACACATCTGCAATGTACAGGAATTCAGTAGGAGCCACATGGATGTCCCATGACATCCACTGATAAGGAAAATCTCGAAAATTTTAGGACAACCCATTCATGTGCACTTTGGCCTCTCAGGTAACAATTATTATTGGGTAACATCCCCATGCCTCAATTAAAAATGGATTTATAAAACACACACACGCAAAAATGACTAGGTTTTCATTAATTAGAGGAACTGATTAACTTCATCTTAATAGACTTAATAGTCTGTTCTTCAATTGTTCTGCTTAGTGAGGATAGCTGGTGAACATTCAGTAGGTTAGTGCACAAGGCCTTGAATGCCAGGACCAAAAGCTTTTAATGAGCATGAGTGGTAAGCATGAGTGAGTAACTGTTTTAAGCACTAGAAAGTAGGAATGTGAACAAGGCATATATGCTAATTCTTCATTGTTATTTTTTGCTGAGAAAAAAGTTCTGGTCTACAAGTTGAAAAGACCTTTCATTGGCAGTAAGAGTGGATTCTTGGCATATTTTCTCTATCTATGTGGGCAGTTACTTTGCTGTTGCTGTAATTGTGTACTTTCAAGTCATTTCTAACTTAAGGCGACCCTAAGGTGAATCTATGATTGGGTTCCCTTGACAAGATTAGTTTAGAGGATATTTGCCATTGCCTTCCTCTGAGCCTGAGAGTATGTGACATGCCCAAGGTCACCCAGCGGGTTTCATGGCTGAGCCCAGATATGAACCCTGGTCTCTAAAGTTGAAGTTGAACATTCAAACCACTATGGACTCTTTCAGACGTGGGAAATTGGAAGTATAATCCAAGGGCAATCCAAATGCAATCCTGTGGTTTCACGTTATTGCGAATTAATTCTTTTCACGCAAATTCGGGCAAAAGGGAAGTCACTCCGAATGCAATCATGGGTTTAACGTTATTGCGAATTTAAGCTTCTTGGGCAAGGGGAGTTATTTTCGGGTAATGGGAAGTAATTCTGAATGCCTTCTGAACGGAGCAGGGGTTTACATAAATCCGCATTGGCTCCATTCGGAATTGGGAGAAATTCCTCCCATTTGAAAGAGTCCTATGACTGTTACATATTTTGGCTGCAGTGTCTCTGGAAGGAACAATATTTTTGCTTCATATCATGCCATTGTCATTCACTCAAATAAGTTTTGCATAGACATAATGCCTTTTATAGGGGGGATTTTATGAAGGTATATTAACGAGAGATATTGTATTTGGTTGTTGCTTTTATATTTAAAATCACAACTTGTCTCAGTTTATACATCTAATGATTTTTGTGTCTTTAGTAATATGTAGCCTTTAAATAATGTAAATTATTCATGAGTGATACTGCATTCCGTTCAAAAGAAATGTGAGTTTTTTTAAATCCCACTATTGGCTTTTTTAAAAATCCCACTGCTTTTGCAGAAATCAAGAAGATAGTTAAAGTGGTAAAGATGCTTACTACACATATTTGTAAAATATTGGTCAAAGCAAGTATTTAAGTGCATTACCACAACTCCTCAGGATTACTCTAACAGAAAATTACATTTACAATGACAAGAAGAACAAAAACCAACAAAAACTTTAAAACAGTAGGCCTGCTGGAAAAGTCAATCTCTCTGCAAAGGTCTTATTTTGTAGTTGCCACCATTGTTAGTATGCTGATGGCTGCAGTCTTGGATCCTCTGTCTCCAACTCATGAGAAGAACTTCACTTTCAGTAAGCTCCTTGGCTCTAATCTCAAAAAGATGGTATTCATTTTGATGCCTCCCTCCCCCCAAAAAACTGCCAGCAGGGGAAAAATAACATTCAACAGTTCAAATAATGTTCTCCAAACTGACGGAATCCTCTAAGGCTTTTAAGGAACATTTAGAGCAACTAATCACAATTTATAGTCTGCCTGTTGCAGATTACTTCTTCTTAAACCTACTACCATGTAAACAACTCCCTCAATTACTTAGGGACACTGAAGTTGACAACCAGCCTCAGCCACAATCAACACCTGAACCAGCAGGGACTGTTTTATCCCAGTGGCAAAAGGCCTTTTTGACAGCCAAAGAAAATTGTTCTGGTGAAACAGGACTAGCAAAAGTGAGATGGTGTAAACAATATGGAAACGAGGATTCCAGGAATCGATGATGGGATGCTATCAGGGATAGTATATTTATGGACCCAGATGATGAGAGTTTAGAGTCCCTCTTGGTCACAATGTTAGTTGAACAAGTGCAAAAGCCTTTGCAAGCAAAATTCAAACAAACCCTAGGGGGATCCGCCCATCCATTGCTTTATTTATATCATATGTCTTCTTCCACATTCCTTGTGAGGGATTTGGTATAGAGGTACCTCCCACACAGATCTTAAAGCTCAGAGAGACTCATATGGTCCTTCAAATAATGGAATGGCAAAACAAATTCATTAAGGGCTTGCCAGTTTATTCTTAGGTCCATGATCAGATGCAGACAGAAAAGCAGAAATTTTGTTTGTCAGATTTATATCCTACCTTTCTTCCAGTGAGCTCAAGATAGCACATGCAGCTCTCATCTTCCACACTATTATCCTCCTAACAACAATGTAAGGTAAGTCAAGCTGAGAATGATTGTTTGGCCCAAGGTGACCCATTAAGTTTCATGCCTCATGAATGGACTAGAACCTGGATCTCCCAGGTCTTAGTCCAACACTCTAACCATTGTGCTTTGAAATTTGTTTCAAAGTGCCTAATTTCATATTTTATAACAGAAATTAAAATATCTCAAGATAATGTTTTATTGATGGCTCAGTCATTCCATATGTCTAGAAATGACTAGCCAGTCTAAATATTTTGGTTAGCTGAATTCTTCATTTCCACATGATTGAAAAAGACTCAATTCACATACAGTCAGAGCAACATGGGAACTGCTGTCCGGCTTTGAAATCCTATAAGGCTTTAGACCACATACAAGGAATATGGCCAGACAGGCTGGCTGGAAGTTCTGGGTCTTACCCACTTCACTAGCAACCTATGAGAAGGAGAAACTCCACTGTGTGAGAAAGACCTTTGTACCTGACTCTGCCAGTGTAGCTGTTGCACTTACAAGCAAGGTATAGCTTCATGGATGACACTTTAGTAGCACTTTCTAAGTCACTGGAACTTTTATCTGAAGAGGATATCTGTTTGCACTAAGAATGTTCTCAGACATTGTTTGGGGGAATCAATGAAGTGTACCGAAGCATTCACTCAATTCTCACTGATACGGAGGTCCAAAACCTGCTGCAGAAATAATCCAGTTTGAGACTGCTTTAAGTACCCTGGCTCAGTTCTAGGGAATTCTGGGAAAATTTAGCCTGCTCTGTCAGGGACCAAAATAAACTACAGTTCCAGGATTCCCTAGCACTGAGCCAGGGCAGTTAAAGCGGTATCAAACTGGATTATTTCTGCAGTGTGGTTTGGACCATAGATGATAAAAAATGAAATCTTGCATTACATAAATACTGAAAAATAGCTTACCCAGATCCAGAAAAAAGTTGCTTGTTTCGTCGTCTCTTTTCAATGACAGTGCATATTTGGCAGGACCTTTCCTCAGATCTTCTAAATTCCTGAATATCAGTGCCACAGCTTTTTCTGTTCAGAATGCCATTTTCCCCATTTTTTCTCTACAAATTCACTAGCAACTAAAACTTATCCCAGTAAACAAATATAATCATGTAAAAAATAACTCATTAAAACAACTGATTCAGAGATGTAGCTATTGCATAGCTTTACTGTTTTGGCAGAATTATAGCGGGGGCATAAACAAGCCAGTTTTAAGAACATGTTAGGAATGCATGACAGCGTAATTGCTAGGTACCATATTTCTACAATTAGCTGTGAAATCCATGTTTGAATGTTATTAGTGCCTTAATTAAAGAGGATAAACAAAAACATTTATCTTTAACACCTACATGATAAACACACTTTTAGCCTCCTAGTCTCTTCCTGTTTTAATATAGGATTGAAATATTGTAACATCACTTTCTCTGTTTAGAATAATGTCCCAGTTGCAACCTCTATTTCCTTATGTTATTGTGCAGTTTTTCAACAAGAATAAAATGTTTAAATCCCTGTGATTCAAACCCTAATTGGTTGCTTTATTAGTTTATTATTATTACTAGTAACAGTACTACTTTGGGTGTAATCACATTCATTATTGTTATGGAGTGTCCTCATGAGATAATAACAAATTTCTGCACAGTTTCTAAGGTTAATAATAATAATAATAATAATAATAATAATTTTTATTTCTTACCCGCCCCTCTGTCAAAACAATCGGAACGGGGTACAACAGATTCAAAACAATTACAGTTAAAATGTCCCAAGAATCCCATCCCCAGGCACCCACCCACCTCTTAAAATAGAATTAAACTAACAAGAATTAAAATCAAGTTACTATTAAATAAAAATAAAAATAAAACAGCATATCACACATATTAAAACCCATAGTGCTGGCCACAGCATAGGGTAACCTCAGAATGTGAGGAACCAGGGAATTGGCTGGAAGATTTTTGGAGCCGGGAAGATTATAGGGTTGCTGGGAAGGCCTGCCGGAAGAGATGTGTCTTTAGAGCTGTTTTGAATCAGTCTAATGATGTAATTAGACGGATCTCGTCCAGCAGGCCATTCGATAGCCTGGGAGAAGAAGCTGAGAAGGTCCTCTGGGAGGTCTGTGCCAGCCTGGTCTTTATAGGCTGTAGCAGGTTCCTCCCAGAGGACCGAAGTGTGTGTGGGGGGGCTCATATGGGGAGAGGCAGTTCATAAGAAAAGATGGACCCAAGCCATGTAGTACTTTAAAGGTTAAAACCAACACCTTGCACTGTGCCCGGAAGCTGATCGGCAGCCAGTGGAGAGCTTTAAGCACAGGTGTAATGTGCTCTCTCCTAGTTGTTCTGCTAACAAGCCTGGCTGCCATATTTTGGACAAGTTGTTCTGGGTTAGGCACAAAGGTAGCCCCATGTAGAGATTGTTACAGAAATCCAAACATGAGGTTACCAAAGCATGTACCACTGTTTCCAGGTCCTTCAGATCCAGGTAGGGGCACAGCTGGAGTATCAGCCAGAGCTGATAACAGGCAATCTTGACCGCCGCATTCACCTGACTTGTCATGTGAAGTGACAAATCGAGAAGTACCCCCAGACTGCAAACAGAGTCCTTCGAGGAGAGCGTGACTCCATCTAGGATTGGGAGCTGTATTCCCGAGCCTGGTTTCAGGCCTGTAACTGCAAGTACATCCGTTTTGTCTGGATTGAGTTTCAACCTGTTTTTCCTCATCCAATCCATTACCGCCGCAAGACAGGCAATGAGAGGAGAGATGCCATCTGACGTCTGAGCCAACGATCTGGTCATGGAAAGATATATCTGAGTGTCATCAGCATACTGAAGACACTGAGCTCCATGCCTCCGGATGATCTCACCCAGCAGCTTCATGTAGCTATTAAATAGCATTGGGGACAGGATGGCACACTGTGGGATGCCACAATTAAGCTCAGACTTGGAAGAGCAACTGTCCCTGAGCCTCATCATTTGGGATCTACTAGAGAGAAAGGACCGGAACCACTAGAGCACGGCGCTTCCAGTCTCCAACTCCCTCAGCCGATCCAAAAGGTTGGAATGATCTACAGTGTCAAAAGCCGCAGAGAGATCCAAGACCACAAACAAGGTCACACTACCACTGTCGAAGCTCAAGCGGAGGTCGTCGGTCAGAATGACCATGGCAGTCTCAACTCCATGTCCTGTCCTGAAGATGGTTTGAAATGGATTGAGATAATTGGTATCATCCAAGACAACCTGGAGTTGGGAGGCGACTGCTCTATTGATCACCTTGCTCAAAAATGGGAGCAAGGACACTGGTCTGTAGTTGTTTCTACAAGAACTACAAAAGTCAGTTACTGACATGAATGATAGTGGTGATGATGTTGATGATGGAGATAATGATAATGACAATGATAATAAAATGTATTTATTTCCCTCCTCTCCTTAAGGCTCAATTAAAAACATATTAACCCCCAGTTAAAATACAATACTATAAAACTGTTAAAATATGCCATTAGAGTGTATATAGAATTTTTTAAAAAATAATGATTTAAAATTGATTGGTCAGGCCTGCTGGAACAGTCTTTAATGCTGTTTTAAATGCAATTAGCAATTTCAACATTTGCATCTCCTCCGGCAGGTCATTACACAGTGTGGGGACAGCAGATGGAAAAGTCCTCTGTAAAACTGTTGCCAGTCTAGTCCTGGCCAGTTGGAGCAAATATTTCCCAGAGGAAATGAGTGTACAGGATTGATTGTATGAGAGGAGGCGGTCCTGTAATTAACCTGGACCTCAACCATGCAGTGCTTTAAAGACAATAACTAACATTTTGTACTCTGCACAGAAACCTATTGGCAGACAGTGGAGTGATTTTAAGATGGGTGCAATGTGATCACTTCTGGATTTACCTGTAATCAGTCTGGCTGCCGTATTATGAACAAGAATATTCTGCCATATTCTGAACCAGTAGTCTTGTAGCTGTGTTGCTAGCCTTGGCCAGAAAACGATCTGTCCATGACAACTTGGAAGTATTAATCATGTCTTCCCATAGATCCCTAGGTTTGGAGGTGAAAACCACATCAAGAGTTTGACCTGTGTAACTAAGGGTACTGTCACTACATCTTCCACTTTCATTCCATGAAGATTCAAGAAGACCTCTTTTTGACCAGGAGGAAAAATGAGTGAATGAAGGAAGGAATGATGATGAAATAACAACAAGAAGTGAGTTGTAACATATGTCTGGCACTTACTTCCTCATATGTTTTTGAATTACCTTGAACACTGTCTGTAGAAGATACAGATGGACTTACGTGAGCTGCTGCCTGTTCCATTCATTTATCTATGTTCCATAAAGGTTACCTACAACCTTTGCTTTTGAATTTCCAAAGTGTCACAGCAAGATGGGAGCAGGGGGATCTGTTTACACCGTCACTCTTTTCTGCCTAATTCTTCATAACAGCTGAGCAGAGGGGTTGTCCAGTGGTCAATCTTTAAATCAATACTGCTGCAAACACACACACACACACACTCCTCTTCTTCTGATTCTTGGCTGAAATTTGCTTTGAAGAAAATTGCTTCTTTCTAATGTCTGCCAGGGATCATAGCCTCCATATCTAAAACAATTTCATGTCTGAAAGGATTCAGAAAGGAAATATGAATCATTGTCTCAGGCAGTCACTTAGAAAGAAGGGTTTGCCATATATATATATATATATATATATATATCTTCATTTCATTCATAAAGGGAAGACTTGGGCAAGCCTACTTCTTGTTACTTACTCAGGTTGAAAAGAAATAGTTTAGCCCAGCAATTTGTGACACATAATTACTTGCTTCACTACACTACTTTGATTTGCTGAGCAATTATCTCAATTAGGGCTACTTGCACTGCTAGGGCAAGTATCACTTGAGACGATTTGTATCTGATACTACCGTTTGTCCCAGATAGCATAGTAGAGGGGGGAAAGTTTGAATTCACAGTTTTGCTGCTAATCCTATTTGAAAAAGAAATACCAGGAGCAGAAATAATGCCTGTGCATTGGTGAAAGGCAATCTTTCTATTTGAGAAATTCATTTGAAGTTGTCAGTGGTGGGACTTGTATGGATTAGAATAATAATTCCCTGCTTTCATTCTCACAGAAGTGCTAAAATCCTGGAATGAAAGAGCTCCTGAGCCTCCCCCTCAAAGTCATAATGTGCATTATTTGCCTTTTTTTATACACATTAAGTGATGTTATCCTAACTAAGCTTTGTACTTCTGTGCACATACGGAGAGAACTAGAGAGACTCAGACTTTAGATCCAGACTTCCCCTTTCCTATGAGTGGAAGGGAGTGAAATCCAGTAGATGGTTCTACTGGAAGAATGGGAATCACATTTTTTAAAAAGGAAAAAAAAAACCCTTTATGTGCAGCCTCTTGTGCCAGTTGTTATGTGGTTCCAGAGAATTCCTTAAATCTCTAGAGCAGTTTTTCAAGGGGGAGACCAAGCTGCAAGAAGAGGTACTGTTAAAAACAAAGGTCTAACTGCTTACCCTTTCCCCCCATTGTTACCTTACCAGAACACATGTTGTTTATTTTTTCAGACTTCCATCTCATGCTTATTTGAAAAGAGCCCAGCGTTGAAGGAGCCCAACATATACAGTGGGGCAAAAAACTTTTTAGTCAGCCACCAATTGTGCAGTTTCTCCCACTTAAAAAGATGAGAGCCCTGTAATCAACATCAAAGGTAGACCTCAACTAGGAGAGACAAAGCTCACTGTGCCCTTGGCCCTCAAAGCCCACCAGACTGACAAATTGGTTCTTGCAATATACCCCAGAAAGAAGGAACAAAAATGTTGCAACAGAACTGTTGCCCAATGGTAACTATATATAGCAGTCCCATATTGAAAAAATAAATAAATACATACATCTGGTAGTATGTGAGAGGAAAGATCTTTGTCCAGAATTGCTGACCATCAGAATTTGCATTACTGGGTTAGATGGAAACACTGGAATGATCTGTACAATGCGACAAGCCAGGGACTCTGGGTGTTTCAGAAAATGTGAGGAAATATCAGACACTTTAAAGGAGGTCTATCCTATGCATATGCAAAGTCTGGACTTCCTTTATTCTAGATTTATATTTTATTACTCTTTAAATATAGCTGGTGTTGCTTAGTTGCAGTGTGTTTTGTGGTACACCTGCTATAAGGAATGCTAAAGAAAATGTAATGATTTGTTTTCCAGACCTCTGAGAAATACTTAGGTTCATGGGGTTTGTGTGGGCTGAATTTATTTTATTAAGCTTTATTAGTTTTGTTTTTGTTTGTGTGGGTTGAATCAACAGAGATTTCTCCATCCATTATCATCTCTCCATGCTATCTCACACATAAAAAAAAAAAAATGGTTGCTACTTTCATTCCAAGTAATGTAAGATACAAAGTAAGCCAAATAATGTCATCATTTTTGTTGGATCAACTCATGTTGAAGGAAAACTATATAAACTTCTCTGATGCACTTTTTTTTTTCAAGATTTGAAATTACTTTCAGGAGCAGACAGCAGGGGGGTTGTGGTGCAGGTCACATCTTTTACATGGCCTTTCAACAGCCAGGAGATTCTAGAACAAAGACACAAAAATTCTTAAGTTTCAGTGAACTACTTTTGTTTGGGTTTTTTGTGGGGTTTTGGGGCTATGTGGCTGTGTTATGGAAGAATTTATTCCTGATGTTTTGCCAGGATCTGTGGCTGGCATCTTCAGTGAATGCTGGCATGGAAGAAAGTGGGGTGTATATATACAATGTGACACTGGGTTGAGAGGAGGTGATTTACATGTTAATCTCTGTGTTAATCTGTTGTTGAGTGGGAAGGCCACAGGGTATCTATTTAATTAATGGTTAATTGTCTGCTGTGAAATCACCTGACCCTGGGTGGTTTTTATTTGCATGGGCTGGGTCTTGATTTTGGTGTTTTTCAGGACTGATAACAAAACTTTGTTTACTTTTCAAAAACAGACCAGTACAGAGATTAACATGAAAATCACTTTCTCTCTGCCAAAGGTCACACAGTATATATACCACACTCATTTCCATGCCAGCATTCCCTGAAGATGCCAGCCACAGATACAGGTGAAACATCAGGAATAAACTCTTCTAGAAGGTGGCCACATAGCCCACAATAAACTAGGGATGTCATTCATGAAACCCTTTGACTTCACATTGTAATCATTTTTATCACACACCCCTGTTCTGAACCCATGTCTTCACAATATTGTTGAGATTAAGTACTGCTAAATATTAAGCTCTTGTCTCCACAACCTCCCTCCAATAATTTGCAGTGCTGTAACTTAGGTCTATTTAGGCAGAGTTACGTATGCTTAAAGAAATCAGTCTAATTACACTTAGAGAAAAGAATTAGGCTGCAATACAGAAGATGCTTCTGATTTATCTTTTGATTTCATTCTCATAGGATGGAAGACCTGTTCTGCAAACTCTTCTGAATTCAGAAAACAATAGGGTTTATCAGTGATGAATGTTACCAACTGGTAGTTTCTTTCTGAAGCCTGATCCCACAGCAGGGTCTAATCCACAGTTAGGAGATACTCAGAATGCCTCTGTGAACAGTAAACAAAATACAACAAAAACCCACATTGTGGCAGACATACTGAATGTTGTTTACTACCGTTCGTATTCTGAACATGAAATTGGATCTAGGGATCCCAGGAGAGAATCATAAACCTGAATCCTCAAGGATTAAAAAACAAAAACAAAAAACAAAAACAAAACAAAAAAACAGTCTTCCTTCATTTCATCATAGCTTTCAGTGCTCTGGGGATGAGGGGACCAAAACCAAAAACCTACTCCAGAAAGTTGGTGTATCCTCCAGAACAACATTGCTTTTGTCACAAAAGACTGCAGAAAGGCAGAGAAACTGGAACAATCAGACCTCATCTGGCTTCCGCAGTGGCATCACTACAGTTGGTTCACCCAGTGACTCATGGTGTCTCTACTATGGACCTCTTCCTATAACAGACCATACAGAACCCTCAGTAATGTTATTTTGAGTTAGGAAGGCAAAAAGGAACTCTGCATAGGTTCAGAATTGTTTCTTTCTTTCTCACAGGGTGGGTATGAATACCAGCCTCCTAAATGAAGACCCACTTCCCATAAGGATGACAACTGTGTCTTTCTCTCTCTCTCTCTGTGTTGTGTGTATGTGTGTAAAAGGGGTTGCTGTTGAGGTTACTTCTCCCTCCCTGCACATCCCTGAAGAGCTTTGGCTGCTATTTCCACCCTCTCTCCTCCCTCTTTCTGCACATCACTCACACTTTCTCTCACTTAGGACTGAAAAGTATGTTCTTTAGAAGGTTCAAAAAGCAAATTAGTGTAGAACTTAAGTCTTGTAGGTATATTGATCCAGTACATGTAAGCTGGACTTTAAAAAGTCTTTGTTATAAGTCTTAAGTCTTATTTGTTATATAACAAGAAAGGTACTGTATGACATGTTTATAGACATAATATTTATAGACAATCATTTCAGTGTCACCCCCTCTCTGATGGTGTCACTCTGTGCAGTCCGCAACCCCATACCACCCCTCCATGATGGCAGTGTGTTTCTGTCAGTATTCTGAATCATCACTCCATCTCCAAGCAGATGGAGAACTTCCATTCATGGAATGCATTTTTTGGATCCAAGCCATGGTCTATAGTAAATTTTTGCCTAGATTCACTTCCATCATTATTATGTGTCTGCAAGGACTTATTACTGTGGTAAGCCAGCATAACAAATCTTTTGCACAGCAAACAGACACATAAAATCAGATGGCATCAGTAACCCTCTTTTAAAAAACAAAAACTTTAGGATATTCTTTCATTTTTGATTTAGCAACATTGATTGTCTGGTGGAGTGGCATAAATGTGGCAAAAGAGACACATTATTAAAATTATTCAAAATGCATCATCACCTAAGTTTGCATTTCCCTTTCCATTTAAATCCAATAACTGTCTCTAATGTAGAAGTCCTTGAATATCTACATCACTTCCAGATCCATTTCATGACTAGGATCCCCCCTCCCAATCAAATAGCTGTGCAATTTCCATCCCATTGTGGTTGGGTAGGTAGGGAGATGATGCAAAGTTAGAAGTATATATGACAGTGGTTTGCAACCTCTTTAGGGATAACATTTTCGAACATAGTACAGTACAGTATATCCAAACTGGCATGTAAGGGAAATAGAAAACTCTAATCAAGGCTTAACAAAAATACCTCTGCTGGATGCCAATTAACATCACAAAATAATCACAAATAACTGAAACAGAAATCAGTTATAATGAGCATGTATTCAGATACATTTTTAGATACTGATGAAGGAATGCCTGAGGACTTGTATCACATCTGCTCCACAAGCAGCAGCAACAGTAAATGGTTACATGCAGAGATCACGGTCATCAGTCAGCAATGTGGGTGATGAGGATTCAGTCCAAAAAGACAAAAACAAAAAAACTGAAATCCAATTCCCATCCCTGTAGGTATTAACACACACACATTTTACCCCCAGTCGTTTGGAGCTCAGCAAACCTGGGTGAGAATCAGTTAGTCTTTTATGTGTCTTGGAGAAAACAAGACAAAAAATAATGTTTAACTCTCAAATGCAGTTGGAGGAACCTCCAAACAGTTCCCTTGGAAAGAACCAGGGCCATTCTGTTTATCTTGTCAGAGAATGAAAGGACGAGTAAGAGAAGGAGACGGGGGACAGGACCTAGAAAAGTTATTCTTTAGTGGGACTGTGAGGAGTATTTGCAAAATCTCACTCTCAATGGTGGAGGCTGCCTGGACACATAGAGACAACTTTCCAAGAATTGCCAGGTCAGTTAGAGGTCTTAATTCCAGGGTGATAAAGACACACAGAGAGAGAGATCAGTACGACTGGTCGGTGGTTCAAAATGACAAGGAACAATTTTGATGGTTCTAAACTTGTGCAGCCCACAAAATATGGCTTTAATGTATGCTATTTGGTCAGTTTGCACAAGAGGGCTTTCTGTTTTCAGAATGACACAAAGCTTCTTGCCCATCTCGCACACACGCAAAAGCGGGGGGGGGGATGCAGTTTCTCATAAATGCATACAAACAAACAAACAAACAAACAACAAAGCAAGGATTTAGGGCAGTGTATTCACAATAATTAACTTTTAAAGCTTTTGAAAAAAAATAGTTAATAGATGAATGTAGCCATAACCATGTGTAAAAGAATGTCATGCGTGGCACTTATATTAGCATTTATACTACAGAATGAATAGGCAGTCTGGGATATGACTCTGCGGCACTGTTTCTTGTGAGGATGCTGCTTCTAGTGTGCAATGTTCTGGAGGGCCTCCTTACTGTAATGTGATTTCCTGCATGTGAACGGGAGATCCCTGGATGTGCTCTTTTCCCCCTTGTACAGTGGGGAGAGGGCCATGAAGTAGGAGGCATACTTTTCTGCATTGCATCCTATCTGTTTTTTTTTAAGTGGCTAATTAGGATAAAGATTGTTTAAATTAATTGTTCCAAAAATGAAAGCTGAGGTTTTGCACTTTCATTTTGTCCCTGGAAACCTCCCCCCCCCCAATATTTTTTTATAACTATAAAAATGAAGGGGTTTCAAATTACCATTAAACCATGGGTTTTGATGATACTGCTTTTCTCTATTTTAAAATCTGGGTTAAAAGAGTTATGGATATTAAAATTCACTCTAAAAGTATGTGATGGAATGCAGATGGCATTACTGTATAATTGCTGTGTGTGAAATTACCTATTGCATGTCAAATGTGACTGTAGTCTAAAAAACAATCATGTTAAAAGTTTCTTTTTGCATGGATATGCAGTCCGGTTCTCTTTATTAGATAGAGGAAACTGTTTATTCCTTTTTAACATTCCTGGCAGATATGTTGCAGTTATTACAGTGAGAAATTCAATCTGTTTTATACAAATTCAAAAGAATGGCTCATTTCCAAGCACAGTGTCCATCGAATTATGCTACACAGAGTTTCAATTGACTACTGTAAAACAGACTGTAATAAGATCCCTAGGACAACAAAATAATTCCTCCCACCCTGTGCGTGCAGGGCATTGCAGAAACACAGGAAAGTACAATATTATATCCTTGTATCTTAAAAGATTTTCCGATTATTTTATTTATTGATATGTTGTCAAATTAGTGGATGACTAATTGTTTTATGTGACAATACACTGCCACATTTTAAGGACTGGATTCAGACTTGCATAGCTGGAAAAATACTTTATCTGAATTGCACAGAATTTATGGCTATGCTCCCAAATTACAGTCTATCAGTATTCTGCATGAGACTGACAGATTCTAAGGGTTTTATTGTTCAGAATAATAATAAAAAAGTTTGTTTGTTTGTTTTTTTACAGAGAAGTATCTTACATTTACCTGTTATATTGAACTCATAAGTATTTAAGGGTAAAGAGAGGAAAACCCAAGCATTCAAAAGTGTTAATATTTCCAAAAGGTCCCAACCAATGCAATCCTTATTATGCAATCACATATGAGATATTTCCAAGAGATCAAGAAAAAAGTAAACTAGTCACCTGGGGTGACAATTCTCCAGCTAATTTCATACAACTGGACAGATTGTATTGCCTGTTCCTTGAAATGCTGGATCTGGCCTTGGTGGTGCATGCCTTGGTTTCATCCCATTTGGACTACTGTAATGGGCTCTATGTGGGGCTGCCTTTGAAGAGTGTTTAGAAACTTCAACTGGTTTGAAGAGCTGCTGCCAGGCTGTTAACTAATGCAGGTAACAGACACCACACAGTGCTGTTGTTGAAAGAGCTCCAGTGGCTGCCAGTTTGTTTCCAGGCACAATTCAAAGTGCTGGTTATGACCTATAAAGTCCTATAGGTCTCAGGTCCAGGCTATTTTGGCAGACAGCATCTCCATCTATGAGCTGGCCCAGGCTCTGAGGTCTTCAGGAGAGGTCCTTTTCTCAGTCCCCCCATCATCACAAGCTGTCCTGGACTGCGGCCAACACACACCAACACAAGTTGATAAGGCAGTTCCACAAACCTAAAATCTTGTTCACAGGAATCGTCCAAAAGCCAGAGCCAAGGTCAGGGTTGAAGTCAAAGAAATCAGTTCTGTCCAAGGTCAGGGCAAGGAGAAAGCAGCAGAAGTCTAAGTCATTCCAAGGTCAAGGCAAACCAGAGTTCAAGATACACGAAGCCAGCACACAGTCACACCAAGAGACTTGCAATAAGTTCTGGCCAAGGGATGGCGTCCCACAGATGATTAAGTAGGAGACACTCTCCCTGTTGTCAGCTGTGCCTTGTTAACAGCTTGCTTTTCTGCAAGTCTGCAGGACTGACCTGCGCAAGCACTCTCAGCCCTCCTTTCCTTAAAAGAGGGAACCTCCAAGCTGGATTCTTCCTTTGAAACCATACTCAGCTGCTGAGCCTCTGAAGGGAGCTCCATAGTACTAAAGCCTGGCCCAGCTTCCACTCCTGGGGCTGAAATGTCAGGGCTGAGGTCTGGCAAAGCAGAACTGTGACCTGGTCTAGCCTCCAACTCCTCTTGCTCCTGAGGAGCCAAGTCCTCCTCCTCATCCTTCGACTCCATCTCTTGGCTGGCCATGACACAAGCACAGTCGGTGGGGTCATGAGAGAAGGCCTTTCCTGTGGCTGCCCCTGCCTAGACTTCCCAGGGAGGCCAGAATGACTTAAGACCTTCCTGTTCAGACAGACATTTAAAACAGAAAGTTTTTTAAAGATGGGATGGAGTGTTGTATTGTTTTAAAGTATTTTAAACATTTTTATGTTTTTACCCATATTTTATTCTTTTAATATGTAATTTTGTTTCAATATTGCAATAACTTAGTTCTGTTTTAATTTACCATTTTTGTATGCTTTTAATTGTACTGCTTTTTAATGTCGTGAGCCACCTTGAGTCCTGGTTTTGGGTAAAGGACAGCATGATGATAATGATGATGATGATGATGATGATGATGATGATATAAAATGTCAGAATCTGTTTATAGAAGTGGATACTTACTTATTTCACTTAGGCACAGGTAGCACAACTCCCTCGTTTATACTTCCTAAAAATCTGTCATATTGCAGTTTAAGATTAGTGTCTTGTAAGAAAATAATACCTTCTTTATTTCTACGTACATGAGAAAAAAAAGGCTGTAACACAGTTCCTTGGGAATAAGGCTCATTATACAGATGTGTGTTTCTATGCGAGGAGTCATGGACAGAATAGAAGGGTACATTAGAAAAACCAGAAAAACTCTAGAGTGTTTGACATGAGTTACTAGATTGACATGAATCAGATCTATGCAGTGTTCCATGAAAAATAAGATAACAAAATCACTTTCTTCACACTCTTTCTTCCCCCCTTTTTCTGTTCTATTCTTTCTTTGTATTTTAAATATCTGATGTAAAAATGGCTACATCTTATCATCTGCAGACAAGAACAGTATCAAGGTTGGTTGTATACAAAATTCAGGTTCTTCCATGTGCTGATAAAGCCCAGTCTGTTGTCAGGAAGTAGCTTGCTATTTGACTGATCAAATAGCAAGGCAGAAACTGAACAATAACTAGTCCTATGATCCCTCACAGGGTCTAGCAGAAAAAGCAGCAAGGTTAGGGCTCATTCAGATTGGCCATAAGTTCCAGTAAATGTCAGGCTACTCTATACTTGGAGATGCATGACTCATTATGGTTGTTTCCACCCTGCATTCAATTGTGCCTAAAATACAATGGTGTGCACTGTGTACATGATTTCTTCCCCTTCTTGGGTGCATACAGAAGGAAGGCAAGAAAAAACACACCGATCTATGTTGTCAGCGATGGGGACCACTCATTTTTTTTTACCATCTTTCAAATATTTTATATTCTTTGTATCCCTATCCTGCACATGCAAATACATATTACTAACAAATGGAAGCATTGTCCCAATCCCCTGCACCTTTTGTTGCTTTGAAAAACTCACTCAGAGGCCCCCAATTCATCTTGAATTGTACCTTTGAGTCATATTTCAGTAACAACTCTAGTTATCATTAATGTTTGCTAGCATTCTAAAATAAAACTTCATACTTCAAATGATAAGAAGAACCAGGTGTTGCCAAAATTATTCTAATTCTTGCAGATTATCCGGAGAAACTGATTTTATATAATTGTTTTGAATTCTGGAATAATGACAAAAATTATATATGCAGGGTTAATAGATAATGCTCATTTAAAGTGTAAAATAGCTTTAATCACAGTTTACTACTGAAGCAAAAACAGCCCAAAAGAGGGGAATGCTAGGTAAGCTTTGGTCCCAAATTAACTAGCAGAGTTCCATTGATTTCTTGAACGATTTCTGCTGATCAACCCGTTGTTGTCATTTTTGTGAGTTCTCAAGCTGTCTCTAAAGGTGATCTTCTCAAGAAGTTTTCTTGGCAAGATTTGTTCAGTGGGGTTTGTTGTTGCCTTCATTTGAGGCAGTGAGAGTGTGACTTGCCCAAGGTCACTCAGTGGGTTTCCATGACAGACCAGGGATTCAAACATTGGTCTCCAGGACTGTAGTCTAATGCTCAAACCACTATTCCACACAAGCTGTAGTGATCAAATATAGAGTTTATACCTTATGATCCTTACGTAAGGAGGATACTGTGATCCATCACTATTTCTCAAGTAGAAGACCTAAGCATAAACCAAGATCTTCACCAGTGATTTCATGTCAGTGCACACAATGATTAACATTCAATCATGTATTCTGACTGTTGGAACTCCCCTCTCATTCTGGCAGCCTCTTAAATGTCCAAAAAGCTGCATTTGAAGGTTATCATCTGCTAACTATAGAGTAAAAGGCTGGGTGAAGAGACCTTGTGCATGTCTGGAAGCATTTTACATGGGTGTAAGAGGCTTTTTGGAGCCTGGCCAATAAATTGCAATGTTAGTTAGCTTGAACAGGATCTTGTACTTAAAAAAAAATATTGCTGTAGGAAATGTTCACTTATATGTACCTCCTTGATTCAAGCAGTTAAGTGCTCTCATTCAAACCAACAATAGCCAATGTCTATGATGTCCTATGTGTCCTAGATCTCCACCTGTGACCAGGGCAGCAAAAGCTAATTGTATGTGCTTTGGAGCAACTTCTGACTCCAGTGCAACTTGGGTGAGCAAAGGACCAAAAAATTCAGTCCAGATCCTGATTTGGTGATAAAGCAAAGAGCTAGACTTGGCTCACACAGCTTTGGAGGTCATTTGTTTCATCTCGAACTCTGATGCCACCTATTGCTTTCTTCCAACATGAGTTTTAGTTTTGTTTTGGTCAGTTATTATATCCCTAAATATGTTGAAGAAAGAGGAGTACAGAGGTTAGGGGTTACAGTTAATAAACAGTTGATTTTGAGTTTTTAGTTTTTTCCTTTCTGACCAAATGACAGCACCAAGGTCACAGTAACAGCAGGTGTTTCATCATGGATTAAGTTGATGAGTGAAAGCAATAACAGGTGAATGTTTATACTATAGCACTTCTACAGACTATATGGTGGAACAGACTCTGAACTTTGGGGTATGTTATTTTTAAAGAAAGAAACTACGAGCCTCCCCATTTTTTGTCACTTTTTGTTCTGTGATTGTTTTACACACAGACACACACACATATAGTATGATGCACCACAACACCTTCCTCTCTTTGCCATCATTGAACTTAATATTGTACAATGGGAGAGGAGGGACAAGTAATGTGATTTTCCCCCTGTCCATGCCCATATCCCTCTAGTAAAGGTATAGGCAACTGTAGCTGGTTAAGGGGCCCTCCAGCACTATGAACTATGAGAAAATAATTTTAAAATGGCCAGAAGTTCACCTTTGCTGTGGATAAAGATGTTGTGGTGGTGGTGGTGATTGAATGTTAAACAGCATAGGGAGGCATTAAATCCTAAAAAATAAATGGCTGGCTTGGAGCAGTAAGTCACCTTTTGTTTGACCAGAAAAAGATTGCTGTGGAGATTCTGAGTGTCAAGGGCCACAAAAGCATGGGAAGAGGGCTTACTGCAACCCCAAGGACAGCCTTGCCAACCCACTGCTCTCTTATTATAAGCTATTATAAATTGCTGACAGGCAACCCCTTCAGCAGGAAGGTGACACCCTGACATAGAGAGATGGGTAATAAATGTGTTCGGTTCATGTGGACAGGCCCATTTTGCAGCTACCAGTGGAACGGGGCATACCTTACCTCTACATTGCTACCAAGACTTGTAATGTGTGTGCTTTTATTAGTGGGGGGATGCACTCACAGATTGATCTGCACGTTTGTAAACATGTGTCATTAAAATATGTGTAATTCAAAGATCTACATGAATATGGTAGGGTAAAATTCATATAATACATACATAGAAAATATGTGAATTTTTTTTTTTTTTGAAAAAAATCTGTTTTCCTTGTGGGGAAAAGGTTTCACAGCGGTGTGGAATGAAGTTATAAATTCAATTATAATTAGATCAGTGAATTTCTACATCACTACCCCAAAGACCAACAGGGAATGTATTAAGGGAGCTAGACTCTAGTTGTATCCCTATGAAATGCCACACACTTGTTTGGGCATTTTTGCACCTCACTAAACGGGTAGGGATGGCTCCAGGTCTTTTCCAGTTATTGACAGCTCTCAAAAACAAAAAACAAAAAAACTATTTATCAGATTGCTGGTTATTGATAATGCCACAGACACAAACAGCCATGATAGGTAGTGCAAACACAGGAACCACCACTGATGATCCCTTCCAAATGTTCTACATTTGGAAATCAAAAGGAGCACTTTGACTAAGTTATCCTGGAGATCTGGGGGGGGGGGGGGAGCTGGTGCTATCAGTCACAAAATGTCACACACACACACACACACAGAGAGAGAGAGAGAGAGAGAGAGAGCCCTTTTCCTTGCTCTGGTGTTTTCTTTAAATGGAGACCATACAGGAGAATATATCAGTTTTTTGGAGTCACATTCATAAAACTGAGTCTCACAATCTATCCCTAACCTTACAGAAGTATTTCAAACAGTTATGTCATCTCATTAAAGATACAACCATCACAAGAGCTATTATTATCTTTCTTAGCCCCCATGTTTAAATATAGTTTCCAAAAACTACTGTGTGAAGGTATGTTTAAATTAACCGTGTCAACGTAATATTGGCGTGATTCATGGGTAAATCAGGTTTCTCAAGAAAGATGGAAAAGAAACTTTACTGTTAAAAAAAAACTGACTATAGTTTTTAGAATAATCACTTAATGGAGGGAAAAAAACTGGGAGGGGAGGAATCTCATTAGCTTATATAATAGGATTTAATATATTTAAATATTTGTGAAGCGGAAGTTGTCTAATCATCCTCATGAAAAGCATGAGCCATTTAGGAACTGAATGAAAAGCTATTTTATAGTAAGTGAGGGTTTTTTTAAGCTATCTGAAAGGCATTTAAAAGTTCTTTTCAGGATAATTCAGCACTCTCTCACATATTTGTGCATTTTGTTCTTTTGGAGTAATACAATGTTCAGGCTTTATTCTACAGCCTGGAAAGAGCAGAGCCCTGGTATTTTCCATCATTGTACATACTGGCTGGAGCTGCTGGACTTGCAATCCAACCACATCTAGATGGTTGCCTGATTTTCTCCTTCACGGACCAATGCAACTCTGTTTTTGTTTTATCTCCCTGGAAAGGAAAAGTTTAAGGCAGGAGAAAAGGTCCTGTCCATAAGGTTGCATCTGTACTGCAGAAATAATCCATTTTGATATCATTTTACCTGTTATGACTCAATGCTGTAGTTTTGAGAGACATTTAGCCTTTTCTGTCAGATAGCTCTTGTGCCATAATAAACTACTCTTCTCAGGATTCCCTAACATTGACCCAGGGCAGTTAAAGTGGTCTCAAAGTGGATTACTTCTGCAGTGCAGATGCGGCCTAAGTCCCGAGAGGGTAAGTCCTCAGAGGTTAATGTTATAGTCCAGATCCTTCTAGCAATACAAAATGTATATTTAAATATGTGTGTCTGGAGAGAGAGAGGATGATTTTTTTTTTTAAATACAGCAAATTAATTTGGAAACAGGATGGAATGGAAAGCCATCTGGAAGTGATGCAGACTGAAGCTACTCTTAAACTGATTTGTTTGCTCATTCATTCAGTCCCACCTTTCTCCCAGTGCAGATCTCATTCAGGGTTGTTCCTTCTCAGTTAAGTCTGGAAATGGCTGATAGTCAGAAAGCATCTTGGCTCTTTCACATAGAGAATCAGGTGAAAGAGACAGCCATTACCAAAAAGCCTGTGAATCCTTGATCCATGAAAATATAAATTATCCCTTCAGGACAGAAAAAGAGACTGACTGGACATATTACATAAAAGAATACATCCTGGGTCTGAAGACTTCACTGATTGCCAGTGCAGCTTGTTCAAATTCAAATTTCAGCTACCTCAGTACTTTGAGATAGAATTCAGAATCCCACCACAGTTGCTTTATTTTTGTTTTAAAGGAAATATTGGTGGGAGCATTTCTTGCTCTCTTCTGGTCTGCATTAAGCACAGAATACAGCAGTGAAGTCACTCATCAGTACACCCTTTGTTTCGTGCCCACAAGTTGCAAAAGACAAGTGAGGAGAACAGAGAAGACTCTGAAGCTGACTTTCCTGCTGTCTCCCTGGAAACAGCAGGCTGTGAATTTCTGCCCACTACATTTTAAGTTCTATAAAATCTCCAGCATCTGAGTTTAGCATTGCATCGGACATTTGCACATGGCCCCACATGCAAATGATCGACTCTCTCTTTTAATCATTCTTCGGTTTCCTTTTCTCTGGAGTTGTTTTTCTGTTTTTGCATTGTCTGGGAAATGAAACTACTCTATTACACTTTGCTCAGTGGCTTTGGGCATGCCACATAAGGCTATACTTACCTGCCCACTGATTTACAGATGCTCAGGCACCTGCTTCTCACTAAGATTTCATGATCCATGTAGTCATAAATTATTTGTTATAAACACAAATGGCACATTTGTGCTCTTTGCCTTTTGACTTATTTGATGTGGCTGCTGCTATGTACACAGTGGGGATTTGCTTACAGAAATCTGACATCGGAAAACAACACAAATGCATCATTGGTTTGTTTGTCTCTGTAACAGATATTATTCTTTAGTGTATGACAGTTGCCAAAAAGTGTTGGCTTCATCATCAGGTTCTACTGTGTTTCTGGCAGGATGCATTATGCAGATTTCAGAGAATCTCCACAAGAATAAAGGCAGATGTGTTCTAGATCTACTTTTCTCTTTGGACTGAGCCAGTGTGAAAGAGAGAGGAAGAACTGTCATAATTGGATGTAGTGTGATTCCTATCAAGGAAGCCCTTAGATCTGCATTTAGTCAGCCAATGTCCTAATGCATCCTGGATTTTGATTACAGTAGAGTCTCAATTATCCAACATAAACTGGACCGGCTGATAGTTGGATAACTGAAAATGTTGGATAATCCAGAAGATCCAAGAAAAGCCTTGAAATCACTGGGGCTTTTTAGATTGGCAGGAAAGTGTGACATGAAGTTGCCTTTTTCTTAATGCTTAGCAGCTAGACTGCAAGCCCCAGGTGTGCATTGAAAAGGTACAGGGCTGCTAGACTGAGGGGTTTGGGAACGACTTATCTGAGGTCTTTTCTCTGGCTCAGCAGCTACATGGGAAGCTGTCAGGATGCTACAAACACAGGCAGAGCAGCTACATGGGCGGCAATGAATGCGGCTTTTAGCCGCACTTTAATTTTTTTCCTTGCCGGCTGCGAATTGCGCAATTGCGCAATTGCACAATTGCGCAGGCACACAGCACAGCACATTATCATTGCCTGCTGGGAACTGCACAATTGCGCAATTGTGCAATTGCGCAATTCACAGCCAGCAAGGAAAAAAAATTAAAAGTTCAGCAGTTTATCACTGCGGTTCCTCTCCCTTTTTAAACTGTGCCGTTGCACTGGTGCAGCATGAATGAACCCCCTTATTTTGTGAATGAATTGACATGTTATCCACAGTAGAATAACAGTAACGGCATCCCAGAGTCCCTACTGCGCATGTCTAGGGTTCCGATTAGGGGTGGAGCTAGGGTTTGGGAGCTTTAAAAAACTGCACGGTTAAACCCCATCTTTTACACCTACAGGGCATTGAGCGTTTTAATTAGAAGTGAACTCCACACCACGCATGCTCCCAACCCACGATCCATTATAATCCACTGCCTTTAAGCGTCTTAAAGAGACAGAGCCCCATTTAACTGCGCAACTACACCTTAGCCTTTAGATGCACTTGCGCTATAGCGCTCTTTTTAAAAAAAGAGTAGGGAAATCCAGCACCTTTTAAAAGGTGCTTCTTCTCCCTTAAAGCGCCAAAATGGCGTTTTCATGGCACACTTTCCCTTTTTCTCATCTAAAGGCTGGGCTTTCATGCAGCCTTCATCACACCTCTTTTTGCCAATGTAAAATGGGCCACTATGAATTGCAAATGTATTGAAGTTTTATTGCAATAACAGTAAAAGTAAATGTAAAGAAATCACTGGTCAACATTGTGATGTACAGTATAAACAGTTCAGTCCTCCGAAAACTCAAAGAAATCACAGAAAACGTAAAGAAATCACAGCAGCCATGATGTTGGATAATCTGGAATGTTGGATAACCGAAGGTAGGATAATCGAGACTCTACTGTACTTTTTTGTTGGATTAAACAGATCACTATGAATTCTAAACCATCAATTGATATGTTTTAGAAAGAATTTTCCTGAATCATCTGAAAGGCCTGTTTGCCTTCTGAAGCACAACTTTAAGACTAAATTATATTTCACACTCTAGTTTGTTGCTCTTAGCAGTAGTAGGCAAATACCATCTATACTTATGTATAAGTCAACCTCATCTTTAAGTCAAGAACAAGTTGGGGGCAAAAAGGATGGATTTTGATATGACACTCGGATAGGTCAAGGGTAAAACTTAGGGGCATGTAACAAAGGATGTAAGGGGTGAAGCAAAAGGGAACAATGCCAAAGAACTTACAAAATTCCCACAGGCATAACTATTTGTGCTCACCCTAAAGGCTGGATGAATGAGGAGGGAACTACAATTAATGGTGGCTGTGGTGTGTTTGTGTGTGTGTGAGTGTGTGTGTGGGGGGGGGGAGATGACCAGGTGTGGGCAGGGCTAGGAAAACATGTATATGTCAAAAAGGATGTAAAGGCTAGAATACTGTATTAACTTATATGTGTGTGTATGTGTACACACACACACACACACACACACACGGAACCATTCCCTTCTCTGAATAGAGTGGCAAAAGGCAAGAGCTTAGCCCACCCTGGAAAAACTAGCCTCTCTACTCTTTTGGCACTCCTTTGAAGGGAAGCAACAATGAACTGCTCTTCCCACAATTTCCTCACCCAGGTATTCAAAAAGGACAGAAGTGGTGCCACATCAGAAAGAACAGAGAGATCAGTGAATCTTTTAGGTGCTCCTGGGATGGACTAAGCTCTCACCTTTTGACATTCTACTTAGGGAAGGAGATGGTTCATTGGGGAGGGGGGGTAGGATTTAAGGTATGGTGCTTATATTGACTTGTGGATAAGTCGTCCCAGGTTTTTTGGGTTGTTTTTTTATGTCTAACAGTATACACAAGCATCTGTTTCACTTCAGTTGAAATATGAGAATTACATATACACAATTCTCTTATTCTGCCCATGGTGGTTAATCCACATATGTTGTGCAGTTAATTTTTTTTATTTCATTTTTAAACATTACTAACATAGCATAGTTTAGCACCCTGCCAATGTGCCTGCCCAAATAACATTGTAAAAATGCTGAAGTGGGCTGGGGGAGGCCATTCCATTTTTGAGAACTCTCAGTCTAATAGGAATGGAAATGATAGTAACAAGGTAAATTTTGCAAGCTTTAACACTGCAAAAGCTCATGGACTGCTACTTTGCAATGCAGTCCTGTGCATCGTTACTTATAGATATGCCCCTTGCAGTTCAGTAGGACGTACTTCTAAATAAATAAATAAATATAGCTTTGTAGTCCAAGATTAAAATCCTATATACACACAGCTGATAATAAATTCCAGACAACTCAGTGGTGCTTATTTATGAGTAGGTACATATAGGATTGCAGTCTTGGTGAGCTGATTCCTACAGGAGGCAGAACAGGAGAAATGGCAGCACATTGGAGAAAGGGCCTTCAGCAGAGGTGACTTGTACCGATAATTAGCTTTGTTTAATGTTACAGATAATTGCTAATAATCCAAAAGTTACTAATGAATGTTCTCAGCAGTAGCCCAGGTGGTAGTGGAGAAGGGCAATATATCATCAGATCGAGCTGCTGAAATTCCCTAATATACCCAATATAAGTATTGCCTAGAAACAGCTTGCTGAACATGCCCCTTTCCTCCCAATGGTGCGGCTGTAAAGCAGATGAGCCATAATTAAACGGAGTGCACAAAGGAGAGAAACAGTGGATTTAATCATCTTGCCATTTATATTACTCTAAATAAGTAAATCATGTGCCATGCAAAGGGCAAGCCTTCCAGCCTCTTCAAATCTGTACAAAATGATTGCACAGAATGAATATGTGCTGCTTTTCCTGGATTGAAGGTATCATTTGCAAGAGTACAAATTATTTTTTTTTAAAAGGAAGCAACTGCAAGGATGGTGTTTGATTCCTTCCCCTATTTTCTACCTTGGCATTATTCATTTGTATTACACAAGGAGGCTGTTAGGTTTCCTGCTTTGAACATCTGTTGAGACCAAATCCATTATGTTGCAATGCTTCTACATATAATGTCTGATGGGTTACTGTAGTGGCCCTTTGCACTTTATCTGAATCAGTTAACAGGGCTTACAGTGGCACCGCATGAAGAGTAATTTCATTAAAAGATCCTGATAGGAAATTTGTATTCTGTCATTACAGAGCCATCTCAACATTGTGTGCATGTGTGTGCATGTGCAGCTATGCATGTAAGAGTGTGAGCATGTGTATATACACTGCCCGCAATGCATTCATGTTCATTTGTTTTTATGAATGGGAAATAGAAATTACAGCCATTATCAAGTGGAAGCCAAAACATTGGTACAGTCCTGCTCTGCCATCTGATCTATAAGATATCTTTCTCTTTCCTTTGGTTCAAAAAACACACACTAATTCTTTTGGAGCTCAGTATGTGCATTTTAGATTATATGAGCCTCTGGATGAAGGTGAATATATAATTTGTGTTGATATTCTCTAAATACGGGTTTCCCAGGGCTTATTATTTTGTGATTATGACTAGTACTGTGTCTGATCTTTTTAAAAAAATGACTTTAAGCAGCAGAAAATTACTCACTCTTGTGTTTTGCATTATCCACCTATTAATGGGAGTCTTATTTTTATTAAAATTTGAAGCACTGTTTTCATTTTATGTGAATTAAACATATTGCACAACTCAAAAATATAGCTAAATAAAGTAGATGTATATTTAGTGTTCAGTGAACAACTGCATGTAAAGATGAATTTTATATTCAACAGTGCTGAATGAGATCATAAATCATGGATGAGCATTTCTGCTTGTGTTCCAGGCAATCCAATCTCTGAAGCACTAAACTATATTCACCGTGCACAGCTAAACTTCAGACATTTCCCACATCTTTTTTTCTTGTTATGTTTCAGTTCTCAGTAAGGTTAAGTCCCAGCACCTTCCCAATTGCCATTTGATACTAATGGGGAAATAATGACCCCATGTGAACAATTCATTATTTAATTGCATGAATAACATGAAATATGATAGGGAAAAAAAATTAAAGACTGCTGTTTTCATGGCTCAAAACACTCTCTCTTTAATAAAAAGGCTTCTGATTTGGCAGAATTATGGGGAGAAGCTAATGTCTGTCAGTTTTCTTTTCTCAAAACAGTATCTTATCCCCTGCCCTATATGCATTTAAGGGTAAGGGAACCCTCCAGGAATAACGTGGGAAGCAATGGGGGGTATTGCAGTGGGAAATGTGGAAATGTTGCCTCCCTCCCTTCTACCAGCAGGAGAGTTTTTAGCAGAAATCTGCCCAGGGGATATTACTACCAACAGAAGCTAAATTTAGATGCAAATATTAATGGTTAGTTAAAAACATATGTTAAAATTTGCAGCATAGAAATAAGTAATTACACTATAAAAAAATTAAAACCAGTTAGAGATATAAACTATTAAAAAGAAAAAAAAAAGAAGGGAGAGAGAATCTGGCACATTATACAACCCCTGTTTCTTTTAAACAGTCAGTTGCTGACCAACTTGGAAATAACGAGACCAGCCACAGAACCTGGGTTGTAATATAGGCCACTTAATTTAAATTATCCTATTTATGTCCTTTTTCTTGAGATTTGCAACATGTGGAGAGGAACCTGGTGAGGGAGCAGCTCTGGCATGCACCTGGAATGCCAATCTGAGATTTCCTCACTCAACTCACAGGACTCAAGTGAGGGTTTGTATCCCAGGTCAGCTGCAAGGAAAGTCTCTTTGCCTACTCCTTTAATCATATGACATTAAGAGTCAATTCCAGAGCCCTAATCTTTGCCCAAAGAGTGTGTCATAGCTGTTGACCTAACTATTAAATCCCACCCCCCATCAACAGCTAAGTAACCACCTATTTGTGACTATACTTACCAAGGATCATTAGATGTATGGCGTTCTGGACAGATGGCTACCTAGGCATCAGCTTAAACTGACTAAAGAAGGCTATACCTTCCTGGCATAGATGAGAAATAATTGGATTAAAGCTATATTGTTAATTACATTTAAAAAAAAACAGCCATTTTACAATTATTTTAACTGTTAAATACAAGTACTGTAACTATTTTTGAGTAAAAGTTAATTTTACATTACCCCAATTTGTTACTAGTCATTTTAATGATTTAAAATGATGTAGTAATTCAACCGTGTAACATTTTAATTAAAGAATAAATAAAAAATAAAGTATTATATTTTATTATTGTTTAGATGCTGTCAAAACAATTTTTGAGTTAACAATTTAACACTAACAATTCAGCACTAATACTAAGGTTTCGGATGTTTGCTTCCAAGACATCTCATAAAGCCAAGAAGTTCTTTACAGTGTGCAGCTGATCTTTTTCTTGCAGCTGAAGTGTGATCTGGAAAAAAAAAGGTCGCCACTCTGTTAGATACAAAAATCTAATGTGTGTTGCTCAGGAACCAAATAAGTAATGTAATCATTCAAATTAGATGTCCTAATCTTTCAATGACTCAACAAGGGCTAAAGATCTATACTTGTGGGATATCTCTTGGCTAGCCTCACTCTTTTAATCACAGATAAACAATATAAGTGATTTGGTATTGATTGTTGCTCATATTTGAAAAGGAAAAGTCATTTAATTACATTTGCATTCATTAATTCATTATCCATATGAAGGACACATCCACATGGATCTTGAATAGATGTGAACTACACAGACACACACACATACACACACATACAGATGCCAAACAGAACAAAACAACTATGACACAAGAAGTCTATGACTTTCATAGATGTTATTAGCAGTAACTTTTTCTTCTCAATTCTGATTCATACTTGCTGATGTACATGAGTTCCAGAGGTCATCTGGCATGAATTAAATTAATGTCGGCTTTGCTGAAAGAGTTACAGAGTATAAATATATTTAGTTCAGGGATGAACTAATCATGAAGGCCCCAGATATTTCCCCAACCATCTGGAATTTCCCCTGGGCCTTGTCTGCGTTGGTGAAAAGCCTATTCGTACCCCAAGGCCAGTGCTGCCTGTTTGCACAACAAATGATGGTGGAATACTGCAAGTCTTTCCCATTAACCTAACCTTTCCCCAGAGTTGGCAAAGTTGTGGGAAAAATTGGCGTTTCCCAAAATCCCAGTCTTAGTGTGGGTTTTTGTGGCACACAAATAGCTAGATTGGGCTCAAATTGGGCTGGCCCACTCATGCCAGATGCTACACCGCCTTCCCTATGCTGAGCAAACTACTTTATTTCTGTGGTGTGGATACACCATAGAACTGTAGAACCAAGTTTAATTTCTGCTCATGTTATTTCAGCCTCTGAGAAAGGAAGAAAACTCACCTCTAAATAAGAGCTTGTCTACATTTACCAGAATATACCAAGCTTCCCCCCAGAGTATTATGGCCCCAAATTCCCGATATATTCCCTCCTTGCCTGCTCCAGCAAAACATGGCATGCAGTCCCTTCTAGTTGGCCACTATGGGTGTGAATCACTCTGCGTTCAGAATGAGGCACTCAGTCCCATTCTGACCTCAGAGTGACTACCACATTATGAGCAACTCAGCAGGGATGCTTTCAGGGCCCATGTGAGAAGGTAGCTCCCTGATATCACTACATTTTGCTCCAGAATTTCTGGAAAACGCAGAGCAAAAGATAATTTATTGCAGTCACAGAAGACCAGATTGGCTGCAGCTTCCCAGAGGACTTTCTTTTCTGCCACTCCGAAACTGTCGAATGACCTACCAGAATAAATCCATTTTATCACCACCTTAAACACCTTCAAAAAAGGCTGTCAAGATGGATCTCTTCCAGTGGGCCTTCCCAGACTGACCTCCCAAAGAAAGATAGCCCCATCCTCCTTCAACCTGCCCACTCCATCCTGCTTATTTTAAGCTATGCTATTGATGAAGTTATTTTAACTGTTATTTAATTTTATTATTTGTAATGCTGGTGGTGGGGAGGTTGGGGGTTAATATATATTTTATGACATTTTTATACTTTTTGTATTTTTATCTTATGTTGCAATCCTGCCTCAATCCGCAGGGAGAGGCGGAAAATATAAATACATCTTATTATTATTATTATTAAGTCTTTTTAATGTGGGACAAAGGGTGGGAACCCCACATGTGTAAACAGCATGCACCCAACCCAGGGATGGTAATTTGGAATAAATATAGGTAATGTGGACAAACCCCAAATCTCATAAAGAAAACCCTGTGATTGGTTTGCCTTAATTCATTTATTTTATTTATTCAAAGGATTTATATCCTGCCTTTCTCCCACAGTGTGATTTACTGGTAATCGTAAGTCAGAACTAACTTGAAGGCACATGACAATGGGGCTTTCTAGATTGGCAGGAAAGTGTGATATGAAGTTGCCTTTTCCTTAATGCTTAGCAGCTGCACCACAGCCTTTAGATGGAGCTGCACTGTTCCGCAGTTTTTAAAAAAGAAGCTGGGAAAACCAGCACCTTTTTAAAGGTGCTTCTTCTCCCCTAAAACGTAAAAATAGCATTTTCATGGCACACTTTCCCTTTTTCTCACCTAAAGGCTAGAGTTTCATGCAGCCATGAACACACTTCTTTTTGCCAATCTAGAAAGCCCCAATAACAGTTATAGGAATCTAATGCCACTCAACCACAAGTGTGGGACCCCAGAATAAATCAGTGATGCGATCATGTGTCTCTTAATCCATTCCCATACACAAAACATTTTAAGCTTGAACATTTTTTTTTTAAATGAAGTTGACACGGACTTGTCTGTGATTAAACTGTTCCTGGTTTTGCACATTTTCTGTAATATACTGTAATGCAGGGAAATAGTGGGCACCACATGTTGATTTCTTAAGAAAAATCAAAATGAGTGCTTCCTTCAGATGAAACTAAAACAACCTCCAACTTCTTGTTGCCTAATCTTAACTGTTGCTTAATCTATTTGTTATTTATTATTGCTTATTTACAATCTAATCAGTAACACACCCCAGAAACCAATTGCATGGTCTCACACCATGTCACTAATGTATTTCATGTCAGTAATGTATTATTCCTAGCTTTGTTTCTTCTCTCACTCACAAATCACAAAACTGATTTTTTATCAAGAATGGAAGCAAGCAAAGTTACTTGGATTTACACCAGTCTACTTCCAATTACTCCCTTCAAACGTAAGATGAATTCAAGGAATATGTTGAATATACATACATTCTTTTCTGGAATACATTTTGCTTATTAGTTCCTTGTTTCAAAGTAACAACAGTAAACAACTCAAATTAAAATGTTTAAGTACCAAATTGTGGTTTGAAATTTTATTTACACCCAAAGACATTTATGTTTAATCCCAATTGTTAATTCCCAATTAGAGCAGACTGACTAAATATATAAAATATAAGTGTTGACTCAATAGCTACAATATCACACTGAACTGTTATAGTGCTATTATTTGACTTTAACTCCTATGGCTGCCTCCTGTGTAATTCTGTATTCCAGTATTATCTTAGCACCAATGTTTAAGGTTACCATAACTTAACAATACCATTTCTACTACATACCCCATCACTCCTACCTCCCAATACATTATGTCAAGCAAATTGCCTATGCAAATCCTGCTACCTAAGAGTTGTCTGGCTGAGAACCCCTAAACTGCAAATACGGGAGGCAGGCATAGTAGTTAAAGTAATAATAATAATAATAATAATAATAATATAGCACTATAACAGTGTAATGTGATATTGTTATTGGTTTCTATTGATTTTATCAGTGTATTCTGGTTAGGACTAACAACTGGATGCACATCTTATTTTCCCACACAGTGGTATTGCTGCTGCAAGCCCTTTCACACTACACAGTGATAGCACTATATTTTCTTTTGACTGCCTTGACAATGTCCTGTGGAATCCTGGGGTTTATAGTTTGTGGATGTGCTAAAAGATCTCTTGGGTGAACTACAAATCCCAGGATTCCATAGGATGTTGCCATGGCAATAAAAGTACTATCATAACACATTATTGTACAGTGGAAAGGACCCTCAGTTTTGGTCAGATGTGACAAGGGAAACTGTAGGCTGCAAACTCTGATCTTCATTGATTTTAGAAGCACTATCTCAGTCTCATTTCGAGAAATCTTTCAATTGATTTTTCAGGGGTTTGAGCAATTTATTACATGTTAATGAAAGGAAACAAAAAATTCAACCTTCCAAATCAATCTGACAGCATGAGTTTAAAATTTAACTGATCCAGCCTTTATTAAAATCTCTTTAACGCCTCATTGACTCATATCAAAATGGTTGATATATTAGAATGGGACACTATTATGCAGAATGGCTTACAAAAGCTTTCATACAAATCAAGTCAAGCTTTAAAAATCAAGCTTTAAATTAGAATTCACTGTAAAACTGAACCTGCATGGAAGACAGAAGAATTCAATAATTAACACTAGGTGATGAGTGCATCTATTCTGTAAAAATAATGCTGTTTGACACCACTTTAAGTGCTGTAGCTCCACCCTATGGAATCCTGGGATTTGTAGTTTTACAGAGTTTTTAGCTTTCTCTACCAAGTTTGCCTCACCAAAATACAAATCTCAGTATTTTATAGGATGGAGCCATAGCTTTTAAAGTGGTACCAAACTGCATTATTTCTATGGTGTAGATTCAGCAAGAGCCAACATGATATAGTGACGTTATCGCTGGATTAGGATTCTGGAAGTAGGGAGTTCAAATCCCTGCTCATTCTGAGTAGGTTACCTAAGGTTAGATAGGCCCAATATGCTTAATATTTCTGGAACAGGCAAAACCTTATAAAATATAGTGTATGATCTAAGCCCATTCCTAGAAAGATGTCAAATCCAGTAAAAACAGGGTTTCTTCTTCATGTGACCTTCTGCTATCTCTCTACCATCACTCTAAAGCTGTAAGAATACTGTCTCTTTAAATTTACTTTTTGGTGAAAATTTGTCTCTCCTCTTTAAAACCTTAAAATATCTTACATGGAGTTTTTTGTTCTTCCTGATGCCCCATGGGGAATATTAGACCGACGTGTCCAAGCCTGCCTAAAAGTTTTACAGCTAACTGCAAATATGAATCTTCACACAAACCCAGAATTCTAACCATTATACTAAATCGTCTCTCACACAATAAGGGCAGTGGGATAGAAATATTTTAAATAATTAAGAAAGAAATCAAGAAAGATACACTGGGGAAATAGGAGGTGACAAAAGACTGGTATACTTTAGCTCATATTAGCAGTTTAGCCAGTTTGGATCTCATTTACATTACAGAATCACAGCACTATTATTCCACTTTAATTGTCATGTGGAATCCTGGGATTGGCAGTTTAGGGAGGGGTATTTAGAAGGCCAAATATTTTCTCTAATAGCTCATGAAACTGCAAATCCCTAGACTCCATAGGAAGTACCAGTGACAGTTAAAGTGGAACCATAGGGCTATAACTGTACATGGGCCTGTAGTCGTACTATTTTCCTATATTGAGCATGATATGCATGCTCCTTGTATTACTTGAACTAGCTTGAGGTAATTGAACTACCTTGTTTTATTTACTGATATTTCCCTTCTTTCCATTATGGCTTCCTCTTTTCTTCCTCAGCTATGAATATTCTCAGAAGATATGACAAAGTACTAACTGGTAGCAGAGATTAATATTCAGATCTAAAAATCAAAACCAACAGTTTTGACATTTTAATTGCTTTTTGTCTTTTGTAACACTAGACAGATAAATATTGAATTTGGTAAGTGCACCTGAGCTCCTGTGTTACCTTTATTTTGTTTTTCCAGACAGTTTTTACTCACTACTCCCTACCCAAAGCCAAACAATGTTTAGTTCTCCCAGCTCCCCAAGTGATGGATGCACCTGGTAAGTGTGGAAGTTACTGGAAATTACAGTATCTTTTTACACGCCTATGAGAAACTGAGAGACGATATGGGCTGAAATACTATTGGCAGTCCCACCTAGAGTAGGCCTGTGGAATCACTGAGATTTACATAATAAGATTCAGGACTTAGCAAGGAGAGAGAGAATGGATTTCATGAAATTATCCTCCCTGCGGTTTTCATCGTTTCCTCTCTCCCACTTTTGTAGCTGAAGCTTGGGTGCTTGTAAAATAGGACTTTGCAAACTTTCAAAACCAAGCTACCTAGTCAGCACACCTTTCTTCTAATTAACAGCCAGGGAATGTGAATAATGAAGAAGATGACTGACAGTTGTATTGATCTCAGCAACATAATACTCCCACTTTTCATGCATTAACCATCATCAGCTTTATTAATTGTTTATTCTGTAATCTTACTGTCAGCATACATATCTCAGAAGTGGCTATTTTTTTCTTGCATGCAATTTTGCTTTACATTGATTGACGGCACAATCCTATCCACGGCTACCCCAAAGTAAACTCCACACAGTTCAGTAGCACATATCAGGTAACTGTGTATGACAGGAATGCCAAACTTCTTCAGGTCTAGGAGCCCAAATGCAATCCAGACTCATCTGTGGCTGCCTCTAGGTGCCCTCTCCACCATCCTGTGGAAAATAGAAATTAGCCTTCTCCTATTTATTTGTACTGCACCTGTCTTTGCAATGCATTTTCCCTTTTTTGGCAGCTTAATGTTTACCTAAGCCTCCCAGAAATGTTATTTTACTGGAAGCAAAGTTTGTACACAGCATGCACTTTGTTCATCAATTTATTAGTGCATACATCTGAGAGGGTTTCAGGAGCATGGTTAGAATTCAAAGCATAGTCATGTCAGTCTGGAAAATCAGTATGCAAAGGGATCTTGTAGCACCTTTGAGACTAACTGAAAGAAAGAACCTGGTAGCATGCACTTTCATAGACTTGCATGGGGATCCGGATGCATTATTAGTGTCTGAGAGAAGGCATCTATTTTGCATGTTATTCTTGTTGCTGTTGTTGTTTTCAGTGAAAGTAAGAGGGAAAAATTTTGTCCCTGCCATCATAGAGAATTTGGTTACAGACAAGGTCAGGTTTGCTCTTTGTGGTGAACTTGGGCACTGCAGAAGAGCGTAGGGGGCTGTACACGGACCGCATATTCTCATGCCCAAAGAACAAGAAATAGCAAACGTGTGTGAGGGAGACAGTGAAATATTTTCTGCCAGTATTAACAAGAGTTCTTAAGACTATTTTTGTACATACTGTGCAAAACTGCTGCCATGCTGAATAGACTCTGCAGATTAGAAATATCAGAGAAGTTGTTTGCGTCATTTTCATCAATCCGGCAGGCAGTCTTTCTGTGTTTGTCCTTTGTGTGTTCATTCTTTCCTTCACAAGAGTGAAAGAAGAGCTTTGCACAGACTTTCTGCTCCAATTATAGAAATCTAGATTTATCTTGTCTTGTTTTCATACTGCAAGCTATAAGAGAAACCAGCAGTTTCTCAACAGGTTTCCTTAATTTATTGAAACAACCTCTCTGATTGTGAATGAAAAATTTCTGGCTATTCCTCACTTCCCTAGAAGCCTACCCTTGGTGTATAACAGGTGTGTGTAATGTATGTGTGTGTGTAAAAATTATCAAACTAAAACTGGAATAAATGGAAGGATACCTGTTCTACAATGTGTGCCTGTTTTTTCACTATTGATCTGAATTCCCACAATTGCCCAGATTGAGATATACTCCATCCTGGAGCATCACAGGCAGCATCAGAATGGATTGATGCTGACCCCTGCTGCTATGATCTTTGTGATGTTATATATCCTATGTTTGTATCAACTAATCTGGAATACGTTTGCAGGGATCTTGCAGTCAAGAGTATCCACTTCAGAGGATGTTGTAAATCAACATTTCTCTCTGTGTTTGTGTATACTACCAGTTCCTCTATTGGCACTTCAGTCTTCTCTGCTTTTGTATCAATTAAGTATAATTATGTTTTGGTGCAATTTAGATGCTACTTTAATCTTCTTGAAAGAAAATTTCAGATAATTACACTTCAATAAAAAGATACGAGGTCTCTGAGTTTAAAAAGTAGCTTTGGATTATTTATACATATCTAGTTTTCTATAAGAGAGAAAAAGAAAAGTCGCTCTGATACTCACAACTCATTCACGAGCTGAACAAGTTCTTATGATAAGATCCACATGTATGCATAAATTGGATCAACTCTAAAGTCATCCAAGTTCAATTTAGTTGATGGATTTAATCGTGTGAAAATAACCAATAAACTGAATTACCACATGATCATAATTCTGTCTTCTCTGTTTAGGAACATTGCCTATAATAGGCAAAAATATAATTATTAATGAAATTCATCTACATTATTTATTTTTACACAGCTAATTCATAATCATTGAAACCTCAATAGACAACATTTTTATGTTGATGTGAAATCATAGAAGTCTTTTTTTTTTTTTGAGTTTACTAAATACTAAAATACTAAAACAATCAGTATTTCCTTGATCAGTACAATTTATCAACTTTGCCATGAATTTCATTCAGAGATGTTCAAGGCAGTGTTACCATCTATAAATATTAATCCATATTTATCTTGCCAGCTACAGAAATTTCCTGTTTAAACAATATGGCGATGGGAGCCATAGTCACAACAAGCTCCTTCTTATACTACTCGTTTTACCCCACCTACATGGCAAATGGCTGGATTGTGAATAACCTATATTTTAAAATGTGAATTGCTTGAAAGGTCCATAATGCATTGTTTGTATCTGTCCCAATCTAAAATGATTGTTTCCTGAGCAAAGATAAACAGGTTCAAAGGTTTTCAAGCCACTTAAATTCTTTCAGATGTGCAAATCTCATAATGCACATGCTTGTATGCTTTAATGGTAAAAATTACAGTTGACCCTCCTTATGCACGGATTTTTTATCTATGGATTTGAGCATCCATGGCTTGAAAATATTCAGAAAAAGCATACATTCCAAATCACAAGCCTTGATTTTACATTTTATATAAGGAACACCATTTTATTATGCCATTGGATTGAATGGGACTTGAGCATCCACGGATTTTGTTACACCAGCCCCCAGCGGATAACAAGGGGCCACTGTATATGCAACAAAAATGAAACATGTAATTGATTTTGTGCTAAACCAGAGGTTCATAGAAACATATTTGTAACCTGCTCACGTTTTCTGATTAAATAGGTGCAATAAACCCATTTGCTTTATGATGTGACAGGTAACAAGATGGTGTGAATAAGCAAAGAGTAATGAGGGTAAAAGGAGAAGCTCATTCTCTCTGATTTGCTCCTTCAGCTTCTTGGGTTATCAGCTCTTGAAGTAAAAAACACTGGAACCTGGGTAAGGTTTCATACTGTATCCTGGAACAGGAATTTTTGACATATTTTAGAAGTAAGCTTAGTGATTTGGGGCAAATTCAGGTGTAGAGCCCAGGAGAAACATTGCCTATTAAATATGGATGGGAGGTGAAGGAGAAGGAAAAGGACATCTGCTCTTTGCTTTCCTAGCAGCAGTCCTAGAAGGAGTTGGAGAACCTTATCAGGCCAGATTTTCTTGTTTAAGTAGTTGATAGGCAACCCCATTGATCTTGCACCCTTGACTGCAGTAAGGTGATGCTTTCTGCAATTTATATGGCAGGAGTAGAATGTTGAGTAGCTCTGAGGTTCAGAGATGAGAGGAGTTTACTTTGTAATGGTCAAGGCAACTTTTTTTCACCTTCACTTTCCTTTCATGAAGGCATCTTTTGATGATAAAAAGAAGAGAACAAAGACCCTGGAATGGTTTCGCTTGAAGATGCAATCAATAATTATCTTTAGAATGATATGTTCAGATTCCTCAAGATTACCGTAGTTATTTGAAGACAAACAATCTGTGGCTGATTTTTTCTTTATTCTAATATTATTTGCACTTGTGTACTATCTAGGAATCTGGTTCATACTTGTGTTTATACTACCCTGAGGTTCATATTCTCAGACCAACCAACTTTTCACAGATGAAAACTGGGACATGTGAGGCAAAGCAACAACAGTGTGTGGTCATGATGGCAAAAGTTATTAATGAGTAAATTCATATAAGCTAGGAGAGGCTGCAGCAGTTTGGTTTAGCTTGAGTGTAGTTGTTGTTGTTATTATTATTTTATTTATATAGTGCTGTAAATTTACACAGTGCTGTACATACAATCTTATAATTAGACGGATCCCTGCCCTAAGGCTTACAATCTAAAAAAGACAGCACAAAAGGAAAAGGGGAAGGTGATGGGAAGGGGATAAGGTCCAGTGGTTCTTCTCTCCCTCTGGGGCCTGGACCAAGGCAGATGGACTGGAGGGAATAGTTTGCCCTCTCCTTTTCTCTTCCCCATGCTTAGTTAACTGAGTGCAAACTACTTTTTCACATTGAACTCAGTTTGCAGCAGTGAAAATTAGCTAAGGACAAAGGGGGAAAATGAGAGGAGAGAGAGAAAGTAGGACATTGTAGATGTATCTGAAAAATTGCAATGATAGCGGATTAATTGGTACTGTCTGCCAAAGTGGGACAGTTGAATATTGACTCTGTGCCAACATTGTAGAACACCAGACTATACATGAGTTGAAAGGTGGTATAATTTAAACAGCCTTAAACAAGGTTCTAATCACAGGTTTATATAAAAACAATTCCAATCTAAATTGGTGGCATTGTGCATCATCAAAGAAATGGTGCCTCCCGCCCTCAGTGTGCGGGCACAGTTGCTGTGGGGCATGAAGCCTCTGGATGGCCATGGTTGTTTTCCCACCAGTGGGAAGCCAGAAATGCCACTGGCTTCCCGCCGGCAGGAAAAAGTTGCAGGCGTGTGCTCTCCACGTGTGTTTGCCCGGCTCCCGGGTTCCCTGGCAGGCCGGGCGCCATGGCAATTGGTGGCCTTTCCCACCTCCTCCTCCCATTGGCTGGGTGGCCAGGGGAGGAGGGACTTGCACTAGGCCTCCTAGGAGGGAGGCCTATTTAAAGGCTGGTGCAGCGGCGCACCATGCCTTTTGCATTTTGCTCGGCTCACCACCCTCCCTCCCTGGGATTGGTGTTGCTTGTCACAACTTTTTGGGGTGGCAGCACAGGTTCTGGATCTGGTGGACTGGTTTCCACGGCTAGGTAGCACTGGATCGGGAGTCCTTTGGACCCGAGAAACATCAGGTGCGATGTGACCAACTGTGGGTCACATTGAGTATATCTCGGTGACGAAAGGCCTTCCTATGGTAGCTGCATAATTGTAGAATTGCGCAAGGGTGTTACGTTGCCTCAAGTCATCCCAATGATTGGTGTACAAGCAACCTCACATCAGTCCAACCTCAGTGTTGGTGATGTTCAGATCCAGACCTCCTGCTTGTGGGCCAACCCTACCTTTGTTTTGCTGTTAATGAAGTTGTGGCCTTTTCATTGCCAATCTGTGTCCTGTCTTTCTTTGGACAGAAGGGCCTCCACTGCAACTATCCTTCACAGTCTTTCTGAAATTATTTTAATATGATCTTTACTATAATTTTCATAATTTAGAAATAAATAGTAAGCTTTTCTTTTTTAGACTCAGGAGAACAGAAAGGCTTATCCAGAGCTACTGAGCTGCTCAGGTAAATATGCAATTAGACAAAGGAATAGATGTGTATTTACTCAAAAGACAGTCATATGAGTCTCTCAGGTAAATAGTGTATGCAGTTAGGCTGTGTTTGCAAAAGTGTAATTAAGGAAATATATACAAGAATTCACTATAAAAACCAAGAAGCATATCTCTGGATAATTCATAATTAGTCAGACTGCCCTGCTTAAAAATTAACCCTTTGAGGGCTAAACCTCATATTGAAGTAATCACAAATGGTCTGTTTCAAGGAACTGTAAGTGTTTCTTATAGATCATTGCTGAAGAAAGTGATTAAGGGACAAATAATTCATATTGGTACCCATCATACAACTATGGTTGCATTTTGGGGATGATCTGGATATTGGGATGGATATGGACATACAGAAATTATTTTGGGAGGTGTATCTGCAACAGTCCATCAACATGTGGATTATACTGCACAGCATTTTATGTATTATAGATATGATTCCATCAGTTGTTGACCAACCATGAAATAACAAGACCAGATTATTCCCTATCATGTTGTTAAACCCTGGCCTCTATTCACAGAAGCCAACAAAGGCCACTTCCCCTGTAGCAGCTCTGCTCGACATTTAAGGGACACAGAAGTGAGATAGATACTGATAAGTATATGCATTAGGAAAGTGGTGAGATACATTAAGTGTCACATGGCCTTTGCTTTATCACAGAACACAAGTGCATATCAGCATTGTTTAAACACACACACACACACACACACACACATTTCTGATGCACTTCTCTATAGCACTACAGCAAGGTGGCTTGGGAGAGGGGAAAACGAATGTTGCTTCCCTCCATGTCTTCACACATTAATATAAGGATCTGAGAGGACAATAATGAATGTAAAGAAGCAAAGGGTGTATGCATGTAAACAGTTCTCGGTAGAGAATTTCATTTTAGAAGACACAGAACAACAAGAGTCCTTTGTTCATGTGGCCCTTTCTTTTACTAAGCAATTCTGATCAATAATCCAGAATTACTGAATTATGTTCATTCAGTATTGAATTATTATTATCTACACAGAATAGAAACTCTTGGGAGATACTGGGGAATCCCTGTGTTCATCTTTGAATGGGAGAATCATCAATGTTTGAAGAAAAATACATGTACCAGCTTAGTAGAGAACACACACAGTATGTGTGCTCCCACCCCAATTTTTTTAAATTGATTTTTAGAAGAGACAGGAGCATTCATTCATTGTGAACACAAAACAGGAGTTTTGAGACCATATGCACTAGCCACATGCCCCAATGACAAAATCATCAAATACATTTCTGCATGGAGTGAAAAGATGTAACAAAGAACAGGATTCATGAGAATAAAATTAGAATTACCTGCCAACCAGAAAACCTGGTTATCAGAATTCTCAGTTGCAGGGAGCATTCTGTTCATGTCCAGTTCAGTATATTTGGAATATCCCTTCAGTCTGCCCCATGCAATCTCATGTGGTGGGGGAATGTCATGTTCAGGAATCTTGAGACAGGGCCAGTCCCCATTCCCACTTGGTATGCTGCTTGCCTCTGGTCCTGTCCAGACACATAAAGAAGGCTGTGAGTTGACTGAAGACCAGAGACCGCTGAGTGTCTCACTGCATGGGATCTCATATGCGGTAGTGAATTAGCTGTTCTGCAGAAATGCTTGCTGAGATGCTTTGCTTGTATAGTTATAAATGTAATGGATGTGATATGAAAATTATTGTGTCAAATGCTTCCTTATCTAAATGAATCAGGACAGGATTGTGCTACCGACAGGATTTCTCTTCATTTTAGGAAGTAGAGAGGACACCTCCACTGTGAAATTCATATGGTAAAATTGAAAGCTCCACTAGAAACACAACCATCAGAATGAAATTATCATTATCCTTCTAACATATCCTGTTAAGGACAGCATGAAACATATGTGTTGTCTGCATCTTCTCCTGCATTAAAAAGAAGAGTCTACTCCACCCCCTAAAAAAAAACAGAGTTATAAGCAGAATTATGCATATAATTACACATAGTCACCTTGCAAAATGCTGATTATTGACAACAAGAGATGACAGGTTTGAAGCACTGCAGCTGTCAAAACAGGTGAAGAATATCCTAATAAACAGTAGGAGGAGTGGTTTTTCTTTCTTTTCAAAAAGGCCTGCTGGGAAGAATGGGAAACACAAAGTGTTGTTGACATATCAAGGTTTAATTATCTATTCTTGAGAACTAACAACCCAGTGCTAAGTCTTGGTCCTGCCAACAAATAAATTGTTAGGGTGAGGCATGCTGACTGCTATTATCAGTGTTGCATCTGACAGCACTGAGTACAAAGACACATTTAAGGACACTAGAATGGGGACAGCTATTCCAGCAAAAATCTTCAGGGTAGGTAGGTTGATACAATAACATGTTGATTGTACGTGAGCCGAAGTTACATGTGCTGAGTAGACATGAGGTGCAGCAATCAGAGGAAACGCAGAGGTCACGGGAAACATTATCCATTTGGAATCCATTAGAATAACATTGTTAAGCTAAGAATAGTTTGGTTGGTTAAGCTAAGAACAGCTACCTTCTTTACGATATGCAAACTACTGTTTGGTCACACCATCAGCAGTGATCATATAGAAATGGCCTGCCCTATAAATGCATAACCTCAAATAGGTCAAAAGCTTGTGGTTGATTTCCATATTTCTTGAATCGACGGTATGTGGAAGAAGGGACAGAAGCACATGATTGGTCAGATATGGGGATGGAAAGAATATCCGAAACTGGTTGAAAATGGGCTTCTTGAGTACTAGGCAACTGCGAAGAGGAGAATCCCAGACTGAGGAGTACCTTCACATTTCAGGGTTTATTCTGTGTGAAAAAAGCACGTAGATTTTTATTTTATCTTTTGAGAGAGAAAACAAGTCTGTTTCTGAAAGCAACATTTTCTGCATAGATAACATCTCTATGCAGAAAATGTGCTTTTCTTCAACGAGAAATGTTATTATCTGTGCTGCAAAGGCTGTATTCTGCACAGGACACCACATGCACATTTTTTTTTGCACAGTATAACTCCCAGTTACCCTCACTCCCTCTTCCCTTATGTTCTTCGCTCTCCCCTGATCATGCATTAGAAACTGGTTTTCACCCATTTCTACTGAATCATCTTTATTATTATTCAGGCATTACAAGCAAAGTGCTATAGTGCTTTAGCAATATTTGAGTAGATCAACATTAAGAACATTGTATTTTTACTTTCCTCTTTCCCTCACTTTGGTTTGTACAGAAATGAAACATGAGACTTTTAGATACTTTTTTCCTCATTTGGACTGTATTATCTTTACATGTTGCCTGTGCATCTCATCCCCAGGTGTTTATATTATGAATGCAAGATTAAATTGTTCTGTTCATCCAATTAATCAATTAAAACTTTTACTGTTTAATAATAATAATAATAATAATAATAATAATAATAAATTTATATCCCGCCCAATCACAGAGAATCTGGGCGGCTTACAGCAATGGGAATAATAAACAATAATAAGCAATAACAATAAACAGTAGCAATAAACATATAAATAATAAACAAATGTAACACAGCAATACATAACAAAAACATAATAATAATAATAATAATAATAATAATAATTTTACAGTTCAATGACAATGGCCTAACAGAGAAGATTTCATTCAAATCAATAATTATCAAAAAGAAATCCCCCATTTCCAAACCCTCATTCATAAAAATAACAAAACAGATGCCAATAAACAATGAAAATAAAACAAATGCAGCATAACAAATTACTAAATTATAGGTAGATAGTTACAGTAAAATATTACAATCAACATCCAGAAAAAGGGGAGACTGTATCCTGGCAGGGGTAAGTCATTTTATTTATTTATTTATTTATTTTTTGACCATGCGATAATTTCCTAACTCAGCCAACCAAGAAATAAATTTTGGATTTTGGAGCATTTTGGTTTTCAGAATTCCAGATAAGGGAAAGTCAACCTGTAACAGGTTTTTTCCTCTGAATTGTTTATATGTTTTGTTATCTTCCAAATGTCAAAAAGATACCAGATGTATTTTTGTAAAATAGCCCTAAATCATATTGATGAGTCCACCCTAGAGTAGAGCCATTGAATCAATTGCTGAATGGTAAATCCACACTCTAGTAAATCCAATTGATTTTGGTGGATCTGCTTAGTCAGATTAGCAAATAGATGTAGGCTAAACGTGATGATTAACCAGTTAACTAATTATCCAATTAAAATCAAATGATGTACGAGCCTGATCATAGCGAATATTGTGAATGACTTCAGGTGGTGATTTTCAGTTTTCACCCAATGACAAAGTGTCCTGTACAATTTTAGCATTGCCTAAATGTTTGCCAGTATAGATAACACTGGACTGCACAGTTGTGCAGACAATTCTCCAATGAGCCCAAGTCTTTTTGCTTACCCACTGTGCATGGCTGATTAATTCCCTAAATCAAAACAGAGGGTTATGGGTGTGCTGGCAAAAAGATCAGCTGCACTAGGGAATGCACTTACACAACCTCTACAATGTTTCATGATTTGTATGCTACCATGATGGCCGAGAGAATTCCAACAAAATATCTAGCTGCTGTCTTTTGCAACAGTGCTTTTATATCTCTGTGTGGAATTATGTGAGATCTCCCTGGATTAAATGTGATCCTTAAATTTAGCTGCTAGTATCGAGAGAGACTGAAAAAAGATTGTAATTTCACATATATTTACATATTCATTCATTCATATGTCACCTTTCCCCAAAGTGGGACTCAGGCTGGTGCACACACACACAAAATTGAAACCTAACTATAAATGTTTTAAAAATCAATTAAAAATAATCACAGTAAAATAATAAAAAATCATTTAAAAGCAAAAGTTTTGTTTTTAATTATGCACCCTGCCAATAAGAAACTTCTCTATGAGTAATTATATGTTAAAAGCTTGCTTAAACAAAACGGTGTTGGGTGAAAAACACTGTGTTTTTTCACATTTATTTGAATAGGGCACAAAGGCCATCACTGCCAGTAAGTGATCTGATGGGGAAAACGTAGAAGAGTACAGTTCTGGACAGGCAGCTGTTTGGTTTGCTGACATTGTGCAAAACTAGTATAAACACTGAAAGCTATACATGCATGTTGGAAGAATGCCAGAGAGCTGTGGAGCGAATTATGCCAAGAGAAAGACTAGGACAGTATGTTACTTTTATTTTGATCTGTCCTTTCCCCAAGAGATACTTTGACTGGAAATACTGATTTGTCATCATTACTATTGTACAAATGAGACTTGCAATAAAACACTGTGGTGTGTCTCCAGTCCCTAAGTGGAGTGGTCCTCCTGTTCAAGGGTCTTCACAGCAGGGTGGAACTGAAACCTTGGAAATGTGGCAATTCAGGCCTCTCAGAAAAGGGTGAGTTCCAAAAATGGTGAATTAATGAATTATATTCTCCCTCACCTTCTCTCACTTGCTTCAGTGTGCGCACACACCATGGACAGGACATTCTGTGTTATATATTAATTATATAGTGTGGTTATAGATTTGTTTTAGATTCTGTGTTATTCTACTGGTGGTTAAAAGTGTCACATCTTAAAAGAGATTATAGCATATCTTTAGACTGTCTCAATTTGGGAGGGATGGTCACTATTAATCTTCTATCACTGCATCTTTTCAGCTGCTTTTAAAATGTCCCAGGTTCTCTCTACACCTCCCACTTTCTCCTTTTAGTTCAACTGTTTGGTTCAACTGTTGCAAACTGAATTGAAATTGCAAAAGTAGTTTCCAGTCAATTAAATCAGCAGGGAGGAGAGGAGGTGAAAGGAGGGGGCAGGCATCTTGCCCTTACTAGTTTGCTGTTTTTGTTAACTTCTGTCAAGTGGACTTCCAGCCCTATGAATGAGAGTCCTTCAAGTCACTCTGTTATCAGCAGCCCCCTACTCAGCCTTCCATTTGTTACTGTAGTGCAAAACTCATCAATAAGTCCTTAGTCTCGCTGCAGTTCCATTGCTTCATTGTGGTAGGGTCCCTTCTGCTGAAGTTCTGCTTCTCAGGCATTCATATAATGTAAGTTGGTGTGATTCTGTCTTCTTCCTCCTCCCTCCCACAGTGATTGTGGCTGACACTGTCTTCCTGAAGCAGGCTGCTGTGTGCACATTCATCTGTGCTCATTAGTTTTCTATTATTAATGTCCAACTGTAACCCTGCTTTTGCACTTTTTTCCTTTACTTTTTCCAACAATTGTTCCAAATCTTGGCTGTTTTCTGTTCATAGCATGTTGTCATCTGCATTTAACCCCTTAACAGTTGATGTTCCTTCTTCGATTTTTCATGCCTCCTTCCTCTGAGTCTAATCCATCTTTGTGTATGATATGTTCAATATACAAGTTCTACAGATGGGTGAACAGATATAGCCTTGTCTGATCCCTTTCCCAACTGGAAACCATTATGTTATTCTGCATTCTGTTCTAAAAGTGGCCTCTTGTTTTAAGTACAGACTATGCATCTGCAAAATCAAATGTTGTGAGATGCCAGTTTCATTAAGAGCAATCTGTAGTTTTTCATGATCTGCAAAATTAAAAGTGTTGCTATAATTTATATTATATTTTCTTCTGAAATTCTTTGGTCTGTTCCACTATCCAACATACGTTTCTAATAAGGTCTCTAGTTCCTCTTCCTGTTCTGACACCAGTTTAGACATCTGACATTTGTTGCTCCCTATATGGTAAAAAGTCTTTGTTGTAGAATTTTGAAGAAATTTTACATGATCAGGTTGTACTTTGGCACTATGATTGATTTAGCTTTACTTTAATTGTTGATATCAGAAGTTCTATACCACAATCCACTCCTGATCTTCTTTCTGCAGAAAGAACTGAGCTTTCCTCATTTTCTACTTCCATTTTTGTTGTCTGACTGATTTCTATATTGACCATCTTGGCCAATCTTAGGTTGCCTGAAGAATTTTTACAGAGAACAAGCAGTTTCACAAAATTCAATCAGTTATTTTTCTGCTTCGTTTTTTGATCCTTTGCCAAATTCTCCTACAAAGTTTGGTTCTCCACTGTTTCCTGCTTTTGCATTCCAATCACCTATGATTACCAACATGACCTGTTTTGGTGTCTGATCAATTTCCTCCCGGACTCCAGCACACATAATCTTTCAGTTTCTTCTTCTGCCTCTGTAGTTGGAACATAAACTTGAAATATAGTTATATTGATGGGTTTTCCCTGAAGTCTTATTGATATTGTTCATTCAGATTTGCATTATATCCCCTTACTGGTTTTACTACATCTCTCCTCACTATTAATGCCAAGCAATGTATTCTTAATTTTTTATTTCCTGAGCAAAACACTGTGTTGTCATCTGTCTGAAAATATCCCATTCCGGTCCAAGTATTGCAATGTGTTCTTTTTCTTGTTTTACAATGTCTGACTTTGTCTGATTCATGCTCCTCATATTCCATGTTCTTATAATATCTGTTATGCAACTTCTAAATTTCCTTTCACCTCAGCAACTGAATTTCCTTTCAGCTTGAATAAAGTTGCATCATTAGCCACAGTGTTATTCTTACTTGTCCCCTCTTCTTCCCCAGTAGCTTGTTGAGTGCCTTCCATTTCTGAAACTATCTCTTACTTCACTTTGAACTATCTCATCATGAGATTTACAAAGTAGAAGGCTTCATAAGTAGTTTAACATTGACCTCTTCTGCATAATAACAATAAGCATAAACTATGGTGCCACTGTCATTGTCTCTGCAAGTGTCAACCCCCCCCCCCCTTACTGCTGCGAACTAGGCATGTCTGACATGGGAGGCCCTACCAGGAGCATACAGTCCCCCCCGCCATGGTGTCAGTAAGCTCAGACCAGTATGCTCAGACAAAAGCAACACTGCTGCAGACATTCCTAGTTTGTAACTTTTGCCCTCTTGATCACACTCTGATGTTGCTTGGCCATAAGCTTCTAGTGTGAAATGCTGGAGGATATGATATTACCATCTTAAAATAGTTGGGCAGTTTTTAGGGAATTAGTTTTTTAAGTATCTAGATGGTACTCTTAATAATAACAATAGTAACTATCACTTGAAAATTAAAAGCCAACCCAATGTAATTTAATTTTATATTTTCTATTATAAAAGAATCACACAGCACAGCTGAACGCATTTGCATTGTGACTTGGCAAGGCAACATGCCTTTGGATTTTGTGTCTGTAGTAGGTTTCCCTTCCAAAAATGTTAATGATGACTGATAAGAGCCATAAGTAAAATAGCTTCTGTTTTGTGTGGTCTGCTTTTAAAAAAAATCCTTGTCTTTATTTTGTAGTTTAACTCCGTATAAAAAAAAACTGTTTGTTGAGAGCTAATCACTATTAAACCCAAATTAGTCTGTTTAAATGCTTGTACACATAAATTCTTACAGAGGATGGCCTTTGCTGGAGCTGACCAAATCCACATACTCACTCCTTATCTGCAGATATCTCAACAGGAATCACGGGGTGTCCACCAGAAACTGGCTAGTAATCTACTTGTGGAACATGGTCTGCCAGCCCAGGTGTCATGTGGGAACTGTAGAAATTAGCACATTTCTAGAAGTGTATTAAAATAACATATATCCTTTTTTGTAGTTTTGTTTTTAAAGGAAAAATTAACCAACAAAAAAACCTCTCACCAAATGTGCTAATTTTGGTAGGTTAGAAAGAAGATGTAGTAGTCTGGCTGTGAAATGTATCATTTGATAGCTTTATACTTTGAGTTTGAATATAATAATGGCATCCTTTGATGCGCTTGCACCTATGTACTTTTTCATGATTTGTGTCTTTGACTAATAAAAAATTTATAGGGCTCAAGCTGTTGACGCAGTTGGCACCTGTTTCAGATTCATTTTTACTGACAGCAAGCTGCTGCTGGCAACCACTCAGCCTTTTTATCATAAAAAATATACACACTGGTACTCCTGGCACTGCACTTTAGTCTACATTAACAGACACCCCCCCCCCAATTGCACACAGTGCAAATGCTACATTAAAATCAGCAATAGATTGTATGGTATGAACACTGAAATTCCTTAACTAGAATTGCTGAGCTATGCTAGAATTTATGGGAGATTCCTTACAACAAATGTAGTGACTCCTTCACATGTCTGCTATGGTTTTCAAGGGCCTTCACCCACATTTTCTTACAGTCTTTAAAACAAATGTATGGGACATGATGCTTTTACTATTGCCATTGCAGATGGGAGAGTTGCTTACATGTGGCTCATAGTATTGGTAGGAATGAATCGGGGGGCTTCCTGACTAGTATCTCTGCCTCATAGACATTACTCTACATCAGATCCAAAGTACATATATGCTTATAAATAAATGCCAACAAATACCACAAAATAAATGGGACTAAAATATTTCATGTGAGTCCTTAACTTTAATCTTCAAAAAACGATCTAAAATTTCCAGGGAAGCTTTCTCTGGAGATGATGTCATGGAGAATTTTTTATTTTATTTTATTTTTATTTACAACCTGTCTTTTTACCAAAATAGGACCCAAAACAAACAAGATTGCAAACATATATTAAAACAGGATGTGGCTTAACAGCATGCATAATGCTAAAATTAATTTTAAAATTACTAGTATAATAATATATACTTTAGTAATTACTAATTGTTGTTGTTGTTTGTCTTCAAGTTGTTTCTGACTTACGGTGACCTTAAGGTGAACCTATCATGGGGTTTTCTTAGCAAATTTCTTTGCTAAGAAACTTTTCAAGGTTTGCCCTTGCCATCCTCTGAGGCTGAGAGAGTGTGACTTTTCCAGGTGAGGTTCCATAGCTGGGTCAGGATTCAAACCCTGTTCCCTAGAGTCCTAGTCTAACGCTCAAACCACTACACCACACTGGCTCTCTAATTAGTATTTCTGCCTTAATAATTATTAATATAAAAGTGTCTACGTGTTTCAGGACGTGTCAGTATGGATCAGTGAGGTTAAAGTGTAACACACACACACACACACACACTTCAATAATAATAATAATAATTTATTTCTATGCCTCCCAATCACAAGGAATCCAGGCGGCTCACAACAAAAGGGAAAATACAAATACAAAGCATTAACAATGTAAAGAAATACAATACAACTTTAAGAGATTACAATACACTACCTATCAGGAGAGAATACCACAGATAACAAACACTTGCACATATCCTCAACTAACATGCCTGTCACACTGTGCTGAGAGAAAATCTTCTCTGGGAATCTCTAAGCTCAAGTAGGGCCACGTGTACTAAAGAAAAGACTATGTTAAGTATAAGCAGAAATAAGTGACTCCCTAAAAAGATGTTGGTGGCATCAAGAATGGATCTGTCCAAAATATCATGTTGATTGGAGAATCAAGAATAGGTTCTGCGATATGCATCATGCACAGTGGCACGATGCCAAAGTCAGCTGTTCTTCTCTAGCCACACTACAAAATTTACAACGAACTAAGGAGTCAGGAACAACACTGAACCCTTGTCTGTGTAAGCCCTTAAGCATGGAAGACAGCTAAGCTCAGCCTGATGATGTTTGTGGATTGATTTAATCCTTGCTTCATGATCTGAGATCTCTACCATGGTGAATGGGTGGTTGTGACAAACACCAACCCTTTGATGCCTCAAGGCATGGTCTGCAAAGGCCATAATTTAGTGCTTTTTTAAAAAAAAATACTATGCTGTCTTCTACCATATGTATAAAAATTGACTAGTGGAGTAATATACATTTTCAAATTTAATTGCAACCTTTAAAAAAAAACACTGAGCAAGGATTAACCAAAATCCTATGATTGTCTGCCTTCAGTGGGTTTTTTGACAATTAAATGTTTTCAGCTTCATTGCCGGCTTACTTCAGCCTTGTCGAACAGACAAAATGGAGAGGCTCTTGGAGCATTCCTTCCATAACAGTCATATCACTTGTTACTTGTAAAAAATATCTCTGTTAACTTATCATATTTGCATAATTTCATTAGCACGTCTCTTTAGAATGCAGTCACAGATTTGTCTGAAGCAAAGGCAGCCACAAGTGAACATAGGTAGAAATCCCTTCTGCTCAGAACTGATAGCTATTTCAGCAGTAATGTGGTAGCATCTCTTCTATGTATGGAACAAACAGAAAAAGTAAATAATGCTTAGCATTTATACAATGTGTTTTGAGAATCCAGAGCACTTCACATAATAAGCTTTGCAACCACCTGCAAAGTTTACAGTGTTGTGCCAGCAGTGGAGATGGGGGTGAGGCTGCAATAACCATCTTGGCTTGCAGAAAACACTTTTAGAATTTAGCAATTGGAAGTTGTAAGTGGTGCCCCAAAGCACCACTTACAAATCTACAGAACCAAAGTTCTGCAGAGTTGCTGGTGAGAGGAAAAAAAATCTATTGAGTCAGGGATGTGGCTTGATACTGTTTACAGCTAGCTGGGCATCTGTGTCCAGTTTACCACCCTTTCCTATGATAAAACTTATCTCCTTGATTCCCTTTTTCTGCTCTTGTGCTATACAGTCCAATCACAGGGAATGCAAGGACTCTCTGAGGAGAGAGAGAGAGCAGAAGGTGAGCTATGTTTTGGGGGTTATCATTGACTCTTTGACTGTTTTCTTTTTAAGGCCTGTGTGGAGTGCTTTGTGTGGAGTGTTGGCCCTGTGTTTCCCCCTCAGTACATGGTCTAAGGGGGCATGGCTTCTGCTGATCCACTGACCTGCTTGGGGATCAAGCCAGCAGCCACTAGATCTATAGAAATTCTGACTCAGGACTTTATCACATGCACTTGTAAAACCATTTTGGGGATGGGAATGGGACTCGCGGGGGCACATGTGAACACATTTTACCACACACACAAGCATCCACAAAGAGGCCCCATTCCGGCACCCGTCCCTGTCGCGTGCCGAGAAGCATTAAATCTTCTACTCGGATGACTTCCATCCAGACAAAATGGTGCCCGCCGGCACTGAACAGGAATGGCTTGGGTACAGGTGCCAGAACGGGGCCTCTTTGTGGACACTTTGTGGACACCCCCGCGAGTCCCGGCCCCTCTCCAAAACAGTTTCACAAGTGCATGCAATAAAGTTCTCAGTCTTTGGACTTCAGTCTCTTATGAGAGAGCAGAAGGTATTTTGAAGGGTTATGTGTAGGATTTTGTTTGTTTTGGTGGTGTGCTCTCCCTAAGCACATGGTCTAAAGGGACATGTCTTCTGCTCAGTCACTGATTTGCTTGGGGGCAGAGCTAGCAGCCACCAGCTCTTTCTAAATTCTGATTCAATCACTGGAGGTTATGAAGGCCAGTGGTACATGCCTTGTGGTGCATGCAGTCATATCAGTAAGTGTTATTGCAGCCTGAAAGGGGTAAAAAAAAGTAACTGCAGAGATGGAGTAAGAAGGACCTGTCATTTTCTGATGCAGGGTGTGTGTGTGTGCAATGTTGGTCTTCTTGCTAGAAAACCTCCCTGACTGCATTTCTAGCAAGTGTAAACTGGTGGCTCTCTTGAAAGAGAGGGTCAGTGTATGTTGAGACTTTTCAGTGCATCAGAGAACATGAGGACTTGCTGGAAAGAACAGGGGAAAATTGATCTTATAGAACCATGATGAAGAAACTGTATGAAAACTAAGAGAGCTGTAACACAGAGGGAGCACCATGGAGGACATTCACCATCAGGAGCAGAGCATGCACAAAGGATTCAGAACAGCTCCAAGTAAGCAATTACTTCCTATATCTTCCTGAGAATAATGGTGGTCAAGAGGCACAAATGGGAGACCAGCAGGAGACAATGCATGCCAAAGAAGGAGCCAACATGTCCACCAACTACAGCAAGAAGAAAAGAAAGGTGGTGAAGGAGGAGGGATTCATTACTCAGGAGAATGGAGGGAACTGTCTGCCAGTCTCATAATATTAATCAGGAAGTGTGATGTCTTCCTGGTGTGTATATCCTGGATGTCACTGACAAGTTGCTGAACACAGAGCAGTATCCCTTTTTTTTCTGATCCATATGGGCCCCTATGACACTCCTGGGAGACTAGAGAGATTCAGTTAGTCTCAAAGCTGTTACAAGATCTCTCTACACCTTGTGAAAGGGTTGCCTTAGGTCATCATAGATCAGAAATTACTTGAAAGCACACTACAATAATGAACTCAATACCTATTTTGCTTTAGTTGTTTCCCAAGAAGAGGATTGTGTGCTTCCATGCATCATCAGAGGCCTTGGCAAGGTATCTGAATTACAAATCAAGATTGATAAGGAGTTAGTCAGTGATCACCTAATTAACCTAAATGACTTCAAATCTGCAAGACTAGATGAACTGCATCCCAGAATGTTGGTGACATACTTATACTTGCTGACATACCTACACTTGTCATAAGTTTGGAGAAATCTTGGAGAAATGGTGAAGTGCCAGAGGACCGAAACATGGACATATTGGGGCTTCCTAGATTGGCAGGAAAGTGTGACATGAAGTTGCCTTTTCCTTAATGCTTAGCAGCTACACTGCAGCCTTTAGATGCAGCTGCGCTGTTTCGCCGTTTTTAAAAAAGAAGCTGGGGAAAGAAGCACCTTTTTAAAGGTGCTTCTTCTTCCCTAAAATGCCAAAAAAAAAAAAAAAAAGAAAAAGAAAAAGAAAAAGAGCATTTTCATGGCACACTTTCCCTTTTTCTCATCTAAAGGCTACACTTTCATGCAGCCATGAACACACCTCTTTTTGCCAATCTAGAAAGCCCCATTGTCCCTCTTTTCAAAAAAGAAAACACAGAAGATTCAGGGAACTACAAACCAGTAAGCCTCACCTAAATGTGAAGAAAAATAATGAACAGATTATACAGGAGTCCATCTACAGTGGTCCCCCAGGATACGAATCCCCTGGGTTAAGAAAACCCCGGGATCCGAAACCGGCGGGACAGCGATTGGATCCCCCGGGATCCGAAGGATCCCCCGGGATCCGAAAAAACCCGATCCGCCAGATCGGGCTCTCCTTTTCCCTCAGCCGGCATCGAGGAGGCCAGCTGAGAGAAAAGGAGAGCCCGATCCACGGGATCGGGCTCTCCTTTTCCCTCAGCCGGCCTCCTCTGGGAGAAAAGGAGAGCCCGATCCGCTGGATCGGGCTCCCCTTTTCCCTCAGCCGCCCTCCTCTGGGAGAAAAGGAGAGCCCGATCCGCGGGATCGGGCTCTCCTTTTCCCACAGCCGGCCTCCTCTGGGAGAAAAGGAGAGCCCGATCCGCTGGACCGGGCTCCCCTTTTCCCTCAGCCGCCCTCCTCTGGGAGAAAAGGAGAGCCCGATCCGCGGGATCGGGCTCCCCTTTTCCCTCAGCCAGCCTCCTCTGGGAGAAAAGGAGAGCCCGATCCGCGGGATCGGGCTCCCCTTTTCCCTCAGCCGGCCTCCTCTGGGAGAAAAGGAGAGCCCGATCCGCGGGATCGGGCTCTCCTTTTCCCACAGCCGGCCTCCTCTGGGAGAAAAGGAGAGCCCGATTCCCTCAGCCGACCTCCTCTGGGAGAAAAGGAGAGCCCGATCCGCCGGATCGGGCTCCCCTTTTCCCTCAGCCGGCCTCCTCCGAATCGGGCTGTCCCTTTCTCTCTGAGGAGGTCCCCGCCCTCTTTCCCCTGGGTTACGAAAATTTTCGGGTTACGAAAGGTAATCCGGAACGGATTACTTTCGTAACCCGGGGGACCACTGTACAAGTATTTTGATGACAATGCAGTGATCATAAGTATAACAAATCCTGCCAAACTAAGCATATATCTTTTTTTAAAAAAATCATGTTAGTAGTTTAGAAAATGGTGGGCATGCTGTGGATGTCATTTATTTGAATTTCAGCAAAACACTTGATAGTCTCCCATAGTATTTTGATTAACAAACTGACTAAATATGGAATAGATAGAAAAATCACCAGATGGATCCATAATTGGATGGAAGATGGTGCTTAAATAGTTATCAGTGGCTGTGCTTCAAATTGAATGTCTCAAGTGGAGTGACACAGGGTTCTGTCCTGAAGCTGACACTCCAGTATTTTTATCAGTTATTTACATGATGGGAAAGAAGCAATCCTTATTAAATTTGCTAATGATATAAAACTGAGAGGGGTGGCTAACACATTTGAAGATAGGAAAAGGATTCATAAGGACCAAGATAAACTAGAAAACTGGGCTGAAATATTAAAATGACATTCAAAAGAGTCAAATGCAAGAAATTCCAGAAGGCCAGAAATTCTATAATTGGGCCAAAATTACTCAAATGACATTAGAAAGAGTGAAATGCAACATTTTTTAATTAGGCCAGGAAAAAAAAGCAAATCCACAGGACTTGGCTCAGCAGGACTACATGTGAAATGGACCTTGATATTATTTTCAGTCAATAAATTGAACATGAGCCAACAGTGTGATTTTGCAGCAAAGAATCCAAATGCTGTCTTAGCTCCCATTAATGTTAGCATAGTTTCCAAGGCTAAGGAAATAAAAATCTCACTATAATCTTTGCTGGTAAGGTCTCATCTGGAGTTCTAAATTCAGTCTGGACACCTCATTTTAAAAAGGATATGGACAAGCTGGAACAGGTTCAGAAAAGGGCAATGAGGAAGATGGATATGGAAAACAAAACATATGAACAGGGGCTGGCATGTTCAGCTTGGTGTAGAGAAGAATGTGGGGTGGCATGATCACATTATTCAAAAACCTCAAGGCTGGTATCTGATGCCTCAGAGGGTAGAACCAAGTCTAATGGTTTTAAGTTAAAGGAAGATAGATTTTGAGTGAATATTAGCAGGATCTTGACAAAGAGATAGGTTCAGCAATGGAATCATTTTCCTGGAGAGGTAGTGTGGTCTCCTTCTCTGGATGTCTTGCAGATGCTAGTCCAGCTGGAGATCCTGTATTGAGCAAGGCATTGACCTGATGACCTATAGGGCCGCTTCCAGCTCTATGATTTTGTGATTCTATTATTATATCAGTATCTAGCTGAGAGCGTCCAAGGAGGAGAAAACAGGATGGAACATAGGGCCATAAAGGCCAGCCTGGGGGCAGAGTTGGGGCATGGTGTCCACATGACACATGCTCCGACTTCATCCTCAGGATGGCGTGAAACTGCACATTATTCCACACAGTGAGCAGCAGTGCAGCGTTCATCTGATACTGTGTCCACACAATGCAGAGCTAAGGGAGTGCCGTAAAGCCATGGCGCTATGGCTATCACACCTGGAAAGGCCAGATCGGGGACACGGTGTACGGTTGCTGTGGATCTAAAAGGGTTGACCTGCACAGCCCCATAGAAGTGAGCTCCTAATGATGGTAAGATGATATTCTGTTTCTCCATAAAGAACTTTAACGCCTTCTGTTTTCTTTCTCTGGTGTGTGCTTGGTGTATGAAGGGTATGGGATGAGTGTGTACACATATCTATGGCTTGTGTTGGGTGTCTGTGTGTGTTGGTGTAAGCAGATGGATGGATACAAGTGTACAGGCTTTCACCCTGCCTCCTTTGGAAATTATCCCACTTGGTATACACCTCTGAACTACTTCCTGCCAAAGAAATCCTTGTAGAAACCTCCCCTGCCCTCTGTTTACATTTTTAAATAGATGTTTTTATTTTTGCTCTCTCCAGTCCCACTGATTTCTAATGGTATTTTGAACATGTTACAATTCACATAATGAAATATTAATTTCATTATACCAGCTCCTATTAAGATCTCTGCTTTATTATAATATATTTGTGATCTTTCAAAACTTTTCTTTTTATCATTTTTGTCAGTTATCCTAAAGAGGGTGTAGGTAGATAAACATTTGTTTAGTGTGTCTGTGTGTGTGTGTGGGCATTCAATTTCATATACATGCCTAGTACTATCTCTCACATCTTGCTTGTGGAAGAAATGTGTTGTGGACCTAAATAGCAACGCATTTGAAGTTGCTGCCTCTTCCATGTTTTTCCCCATTAACTTTGATGACAGAGTGACTGCCAGCTGCAAGTTGTCCAACTGCATTTGGGAAATATCTGACAGCATGGAGCTTGAGTCTTGTAAGGCAATTGTGACCTTACAAAGAAAAATAATTGGCTTGCAAGGTGGAAAATGCCATAGCAAACAGCTCTTTTCTCTCTGCTTAGCACTTGAAACTAGCTGTATTTTCCCCTAGATCCAAACATGAAAAAGGCTGGCTTTACCTCATCTTTCTGCTTGACTAGGGGCAATTTGGAACAATACCACAGATATTTGCTCCCATTTTCTTCACAACAATGGGCAGAGAAAGGGATAGTGCTTAAAGTGTGTTAGCAGAATGGGTCAGGTATTGAGATATGCATTCCCATTTCCAGGGAGCAAGCCATTTATGTATCATCAGCATCTCCATCAATGGAGCCATCAACTTTTATCTAGAAAGTCAGCTGATCTCAGGCCCTTTCCATTTAATCTATCTATACTCTTAAGTGAGCAAATCCACTAATCCAATTTTAGCTCTATAATAATTCACATGCTTTTTTGTTTCTATTTGTGCATTTTCTGTTCCCCACTATTCATCATCCCTCATGGGACATTTGCTGTGTCTATAGCTTTGTGGAACTGATAGGTCAAGTAACATCTCTAAATCTCAGAAAGTTCAATGAAAATAAGGTTACAATATTGTAAAATGCCAACTGAACTGAAATCATTATATGCCGTGCTTGTCTATTCCAGCAAAAACAACCAAGACTGTTGCATTACATTGAATACTAATGGACCTATTGACCCTTCATGGCTAACAATCCACTTTCTCATGTACAAAAATGCACAGGATTCTATGAGTTAAAGTTGACTTCAAATGCAAAAGAGAGCTAATTAAAAAAACCAACATTTATTTATAAAAAATATTTAAGGTGATAACAACAACAACAACAAAAAAGCCAAGGCTCAACTCTACCCCACAAAGTAACTGCACAAAAATTAAATTAAACTAGAATAAAACCAGAATAGATAAACTAGAATGACCCTGATGTGTTTTAGTCCAGTAGATACTTAGGAGCTTTCATGGAGGGGATACAAAATAAAATAGGTGATACACCAAAGTAACCACATAAAATAATTTTAAAAAGGCACAAAAATATAGATTAAATGTAATTTTCTCACAAGGTGTAGATTGTACTTACTGAACATTAAAAAAAAAGTCTACAGAAATCTCTTAACAGTATGACTGCCATGTGATGACTTGGAAGAATAGCCAGAATTTTCACATTGCAACACAGTTGCCCTGCAAAAGATTATAGTTTAAGGAGTGCACACACCTCCAGATAAACAAGACATGGATTGGGCTTTGAAACTAACATTTAAATTGTGCCTTAAACCAACTGATACCTAATTCATTTCCTTGATGCCCTATGAAAGAAAGTTGCATTAAGAAACCTGGCCTCCAAATTCTGGTTCAGTTTCAGTTTCCAAACACATTTTAAGGTCAACCACATTGACTACTTTAATGTGTAATCTCACCTAGATTTTACCAGGCTTGAGTGCTGTGAAGGCATGATCTGTGAATCAACACCCACACACTACTTGTTCGGCAGGTAAAAGTGCATGTTGGGGAGGAAGGTCCTGGCCAGAACAATCTTCTGAAATACATGAAGCTCAGCAATACTGTACCCTTGAACTGCAGATTTCATGTTTGCGGGAAACATTTCCCATTTAGAGTTGGCCATTCTTTTTTTTCCCCCTCTCTGAACAAAACACAGGCCCACCAGCAGCAAAAACATCTCAATTTCTCATGGCTGAGTTTAGCTTTAAAAGCCACATCTATGCATGCATTAAGTATAAAACCTGAAAATTTCATCCAGTGTCATATGCAGCATAAAATATAAGTATCTGCATTAAATCACATTTTAGTATTGAAAACGAAGCAGACTATTATAAACCAACCCAAATAGAATTTGTACGTGGATTAGAGAGCCACTTTACACCAACACCAACATCCCCCCCCTCAATACCTGCATCTTAGAATACAATATTATTTCCTCTTAAATATCTGTAAAGTACAGAACCTTTCAGTAATTAGACCCCTTGGGCTTTTTCTTCATCCTTATTATGATGCTGAAATGCAATGGAAATAGCTTACAACTTGGAACAAATGTTCACTTTTCAGTGATACCCAGTAGGGAGATGTAATTGCTCGGGTGTATAAAAGGGCAGAGATATAAAAGAGCAAAGATGAAGATTACTACATATAAATTGTTTTACTAGCCTTTTCCGTCTTCAGCCATTGCTCTAGCTGTTGTGCTATTTGATAACAATCAGTACTGATTACTGTAGAAGGCCATTTGGCTCACATCTATGGCCTGTTTAAGGTGTTAATTTGTGCAAATCCCAAATTTGCTCCTATGGCTATTGGTAGTTCACCCCAATCAAAAAGGGGGCAAACTCTTGCACCATGATTATAAACTTCCTGTGGCCATGTCAGTCTTCTTCTTGATGCTGTTCTGTATATTAGAATTAGCACTGACATTTCATCTTCTGTGAAATTCAAAGGGCATTGGAGGGATCTGTATCAAATGAACAATCTGAAGAACTCCAAGGGAAGCCAAATTAATTTTCATTAACACTAAGTGATCTTAGTAGTATCAAATTGTGCAATAAAACTTGTTTAATGAGGAGGCTGCTAGCACTGTTGCATAGTTATATGTCTTGCCTCTCCACCATTCTGTTTCAACCTTTAAAATAGTTTGCAGACATCATATTGAAAATCATTCTGGAAGCAGCATTGTGAGTAGCAGTACCAGGGAAGTGATGATAGAGGGAAGGACAGAAGGAATATTCAAAAATATGTGGGAAATAGTTGTAAACTGTTTCTTGCATGTGGTGAGATGCCTGTGGGGGTCTGATGATAATATTCTCAGTTCAAGACTTCTTCTCTGACAAATTTGCATGTCCTTTTTGTGAAGAAGGGAGGTGTTTATAGGAAGTTAAAATCAGGCTGTGGATCAGACTTGGTTACAAAAAGCATGTAACACTTGTGTTACATCAGCCCAATTCAAAACACTGGTCATGCTTGTGATTGAGAAAGGCCTGTATGACTTGGGACCCGTATATGTTTCATACAAGTCTAGAAAGGGCCCATTTACACTGAAATATGAACTAGTTTACAAACCAATATAAACTGGTGAAGTTCACACTTGTGCTGTTTTTTCCCGAGGGAAGTTTACATTTGCACTGGGTTTATCTGACCCGAATGGGGGGGGGATGCAAATCCCCCTTAACCCAGGGTATTTTAAAATGGGGAAATCAGAGGTTCTTTTTAAAACAACCGTTTTTGTTTGTTTGTTTGTTTTTGTTTTGTAGGAGCTGTCAATGGGAACATGCAAATCGATCCTATTCAGAGCCCCTCTTCCTCCCTTCCTGGCACCCCATGGCATCCTTCTCCTCTTCCTCCCTCCTCTGATCGCATCCATCTCTTCTTCCTCCCTCCTTGGCACCCCATGGCATCCTTCTCCTCTTCCTCCCTTGTTGGCACCTCCCATCAGTGGATCAGCCCTCCTCTGCTTTCTCTCTTCCTCCTCTTCCTCCTCCTCATCTGCACCCGCTGCAGTGACTTCCAGGATCAAATCTATCCATGGCATTTTCATGTGGGTGTGAATGATAATCCAGGATAAAATGCCATGGAGAGATTCAATCGTGGCAAATCAAATACCATGGAGGGTTTCGATCCTGGCAAATCCATCAGATAATGTAGGTTATTTCTTTAGTGTGAATAAGCCCAAAGTTTCAAGATCACCAGGATAGGTCCTGTTCTCAGGCTTGCCAAAATCAGTATTTCTCTGTGCCTGCCAGTTTGGTCTGATATCAGAAAGGCTGTGATGGAAACCTGAGAGTTTATCGCACAGGCCCCTGGAATGGGTCTGGAGCATTACAAAAGGGGGTGGGACGGGAACGGGAGGAGGCATAGAACACAGATTACTGCACAGCAGAATGCTGCCACCGCTGCCAGAAGTTCCCATTCTGTTCCGGATGCATCCCCAGGAGGCAATTTTCAGAAATGCTTCTAAACAGTTCCTGAAAAATCGCCTCCTGGGGGATCACATCCAGAATGGAATGAAAAACTTCAGTGGCAGCAGCGCTCTCCTGGGTGGTAAACTGGGTCCTATGCCACCTTCCATTCCCATCCTGCCCCTTTCACATTTAAGCTGGGGAATGGTTCAAAGAGAGGGAGTTCACTGGTTGAATATAGCTATTTATTTTTATTGTTGTGTTCTAATTGTAGTTTAATACATTTTTGAACACTTTAGCTGAGATTATACTTGCATTTGCATTTAATTATTGTTATCTGCCTTATGAACCATTTTTGAGAGAAAAAGGAGGCATACATGAAATAAACAAGCAAACATTTCCCTTGTTACCTCTCTGGTTCCTGAGCTTTCTGGAAATGTTTTTGTATTAAACTCACCCCAGTGGTATCACTGGGGGTGCTGGAGCTGTGACCCACACTGGGTGACACCCTAGAAAAGGGGTGACACCAAGCCAGGCCCTTCTGGATCACTGTATTTGGTATTTGCTATGGATGGCTAAACAAAAATAACTCTGTTTCATCTCAACTGAATTTTTTAAAAAAAGTTTTGTTGTAACTTTTGCTGGAATAATAGTATCAACAAAATCACCTTCTCTCTCTCTCTCTCTCTCTCTCTCTCTCTCTCACACACACACACACACATAAATACACACAAAAACATAAATACACACACACAGCTATATAAATTTGTACAAATTTCAAATAAACTTCTATATATATTTACTAATCTACATTTCCATAGTAACATTAGCCATAATAATACTCATAATCATGCTGATCAGATTGTTAAATGAACATAATGATCATCATAATAACAGTTACTCTAATAATAAACTAAGTATAATATCGTAAAATATTTTAAGAACAGCTCATGTAAGAACTCTCAGCAGAATAATGTATAAGAGTAATACCCTAACTCAGTTTATAGCACAAAATCATCTAGTTCCTAATCTATTCTGATTGGGTGTAAGTACTCCAATACTACTGATTTGTCTAGTACTATTACTAAAATGTTAAATTAATAAATAATCTTCCATCAACTTACTATTTTCTGCAGATGATAAAAGATACCTTTAACATTCCCACACTTCCAACATTTATCAAGCATACTACTTTTCATTTTCATTAATTATCTGGTATCAGATACCAGCTGTACAGCTCCTTGAAATAATTTTCCTTTACATTATAGCTTCTTGTAAATGTCAAATTTTTGTTCCACAATTTTCCCCAATAGTCTAGTTGTATGGCAAATTCAATATTTTGGGCCCCAAAATGCATATTATCTTTAATTCTGTCCTGTTCTATATCAAGTTTTAACATAAATTTATAAAGTCTGGCTGTTAAATTTTTGTTTCCCTTTTGTATAATTGTCTCTAAATCTGTCATTTTCACTTCCAAACCTTCTAATTTCACACCTTGCTTAAATGTCTCATGTGATTGTCAGTAAAGGAACCAATGACATTTGATATTTTATAATGCTAATTTCTCTCTTGATTTCATTTCATATTTTCCCTCTTGAATTTTTACTATTTCTTTATATATTAACCAGTCACCACTAAGTAGATTCTGTATCTTATGGAATGCTTTATGTATCAAAATCCATAGAGGGATTTTAGATAAAATTTATTTTTGTACTGTAACCAAACTCTCAAAAGAGATCTTCTGACAAAATGGTTATTAAACTATTTATTTACTGTTGCTTTATGGTACCAAATACAAGTATGTAAACCAAAGGCCAGTATGGAACATTCTAATATTAGTATTCTTTAATATTATCCATTCAATCATCCCATGAATACATGTAGTGTGAAAAGCTAGAGCTCCTCTGTCCCTTGTCTCCTGTAAGGTCTTTCATCTGACCCTTAATTTCTTCTTGGATCAGATATTTCAAAAGATTCCACTGTTTAAATGGAAAATCATTGATCAATATTGGGACAATCTGAAAAAGATACATCATCTTGGGTAAAACAGTCATTTTCATCAACAGCTGATATCCGCTCAATTAGAGAGGTGTTCAGTTTGTTCCAGCGTGTAAGATCTTAAACTTTGTTCCAGCTTTTCATATAATTGTTGGTGAATAAATCTGTATTTTTTTATATTTTAATTCTCAAATATTTTAGTTTTTTCTCTGCTTTGAAGTTAGCTTTCTTAACCAGCTCCCACTTCTCATTATCTGACATATTCTTTGTAATCATTATAAACTTTTCATTATTAATTCTAAAGACAGCTAGGTCCCCAAACTCTTAAAATAGTCCCAGTAGTCTTCTTGTGATAATTATTGGATCTTCAAGAAAAATTGCAAGGTATTAGTGAAGGCTTTCAATTTATACTTCTTTCATATTTTTCATATTTTGGATACAAAAAGAATATTTACATAGTAAATTAAAACACACCTGCCAAGAACTGATAATTTAGTTCTGATTTACCCAGTGTGATTTTCTTTGCCCCATTGGACTGTCACACAAAAATTACAAATTTTTTTGGAAAAATTCAAAGGTAGCTTTTCCTGCAGCAGAGTTTCAGAGGTTTATACAGAGTAAATACCCCTATTTCAAAGTATGCTTAAAGTTTTTTTTTTTTTTTCATGTAGCAGCCTTTAGCATCCTCTTCCTTATTTTCAACCAAAGATACAAGATGGAGATATTTTGACTCTGGGATTACATAGCAAGGTGTGTCAAAAAGCTAACAAGGCTATGAGCATCATTACCTGTATATACAACTAAATATATTATTCTATACTGAGTGCCTAGCGCCAGGTTGCATTTCAGTTTCACTGTTTCAATAATACTTACCTTTTTCTGATTTCAAGGGATAACAGATTTTTGTTTTCTGTAGTTCTTTCAAGATTGACCATTCAGGGTAACAGATAATCATACCATCCTATTTAAAGAGAAATATTTTTTTTCTGAGAGAAAACTCCTGTAGTGCAATCTTATGTGTATTTACTAGATGTGTGTCCCTTTGGATCTCATGCAACTTACTTCCCAGCTAAGTATGGGGGAGGCAATTTCCTCTGAATGCAAAGTTTCCATTCATAGGAAATTACCTCTTCTCGAACGATTCAGGGACACTTGAGGGGAGCCGACAATTCCTTCACATTTAGGAAGCATGTCAGGCTTTCACACATGTGCACTTCCTAAACATTTTAGTGGTGATTTACCAGTGCTTACCCCACGGTAAGCGCTAGTCTCAAAATGTTCTATAAGTTAAGCCTTAATTACATAACTATTTGATATTGTCAGAATAAAATTGTATCAAAAGAAACAGTAAATTGAAAATATAAATAAGAAAACTGTAATTTACCTTTATATGCCAAAGAAAAAAAGGCCACTGTGCTCCTGCCTCACTTGGAGTGGTTTTAAACATGACCAGTGTGGTCATACCAATGCAAAGGTAGCATCTCCCAGCCTTAATTTTCCCTTTGCAATCTCCTGTTGTGGGCATGTCTTTAAGCAGAGCAGATATAAGGCTTTACAAAAAAAGACAGAACATTTAGACTAAAGAAATGAATTGTGGCAGATCATGTTGTGTAAGATAAACAATTCTCTTATGAACTGATGGCAAAAAAAAAAAAAAAAAAAAAAAAACCACCAGGTAGGGCTATTTATATCATTATTGGTGTTAGAAATAAAAGACTAGTCTTTGGGGCTGAAACCTAGAAATTTTTACTGAGAAATTCTTCCTGAATGCCAGTCTGTGTACGAGATTTATTGTGCACATGAATTATCACCTTTTAATTATGATAAGCACAAAGTTTGCTTTTGCAATTCTTCTACAAACAAATATAGTTAAAGGAGAGGAGAGAGGATCAAATGAGGGGGAACTGATTTTATTATGAGGTATTCAGGTGACAACGAGAGCCAGTGTGGTGTAGTGGTTTGAGCCTGTGGTGTCACTAGGCAACTGCCCTTTTGGCCTAGCCCCCACAAGCCCACCTCCCCACATTAGGTGACACCCAGGGCAGGGATGCCATTAGTTTGCGTATTGGATTATGATGCTGGAGACCATAGTTCAAATCCAGGCTCAGCCATGGAAACCCACTGGGTGACCCTGGGCAACTCACATTCTGTCAACCTCGGAGGATGGCAATGACAAACCCCCTCCAAACAAATCCTGCCATGAAAACTCTGTATCACCACAAGTGGGAAATGGATTGAAGGGACACAGCAACAACAAATTCAGGTGATGTATTCATGAAAATGTGGTGCAGAGTTTGAACAGAAAAAAAAACCAACATCTGGCTACACCAGAGATCTGGCTTGATAAATCACTGATCTAATGGTACATCAGGGATGTACTTATGATGAAAAAGAGCTGGTAAGCATTTCACTTGGTCCAGCAGTCTCAATGCATGTATCCTTCTTGCACTTCCTGAGACTCATGAGAGGAAACACAGCTTGACTTGGGGATTTACACATTTGTAAAGAATATAGACCATTCTGGGGAATAGTATGGACACAAAGCAATATTCTCATTTTAATATGTGAAGAACTAACAATGTATATACTGTATTTGAAAATATATATGCAATTGGAAATATGTACAGTTGTACGCTGCATACTTTATTAAGTGGGGGAAGCTGTATTTTAAGTATATATAAATATATTTAAGTATTAAGTATATATAAATAAATATGTGCATTAAGAAAATCATATAGAATTGCAGACAAGAAAAGACAAGAAAAAGCAAATTCTTACAACCTGCTACAAAATAAGGACAAGAAGTAAGATTGGAAGAAATGCCTTGATATAACTCAGAGATAATTTCACATTATTATTATTATTATTATTATTATTAGGCTTTATTTATTTAGCGCTGTAAATTTACACAGCGCTGTACGTACATCTGTTTTCTCATGTTTTTCCCCTCATGTTTCTGTTGGATATATGAGGTCCCAGCTGTAGTTAAATAAATTTAGGCTTCAAATATTTTCTGCTTTCTTACTAATAACTTTGTATACTATACATAGGGATCTTGTAGCACCTTAGAGACTAACTGGGGAAAAAAGAAGAAGCTGCTAGAATGAGCTTTCATAGACTTCAGCTCATTTCCTCAGATGCATGTTTTATGAGAGAAGAATCCAGAAACAGACCTATATAAGCCATTTGTGTGAGAGAATGTAAATTCAAATTCAAAGCCTTGTGAGTATGAAAATGAGGTGTCAAGTTCAGTTTTAATAATGGTCACTGGGGGACAAAGGCAGGAGGAAGGCTGCTATATAAAGCCAAGGAGAGTAGATAACCATATAAATGAATATTGGGATGCAGTATGGGAGACATAGATGGTGTGTGTGTGTGTGTGTGTGTGTGCAATGTTAAGCTTTTTATTGACAAACAAATGATCCATGCAGACCATCACAAATTATTGTTCATTTTATTGTCTCATAAAGATGTGAATGCATCGCATGCACCTACAAATCATTAGTTCCATTGAATATCAAATAAGGAACTGTTCATTGGTAATACCTGACAGGTCTGTAGACAGGTAGTTTAACTTCCAATCCTAAATGAGAATGGCCTTAAACATTTAAAACAAAAACAAAAATTGTGGAAAAGAATAGATTTAAGAGCACATCAGTTTCCCTTTCCACTATTTTCCCCATCATCATGCTGTTCTCCCCATTCATCATCTCTTTCACTGATGTCTCCACCACTGCTATTAATTCTCAGGAAACTTAAGTAAAGTCAGATATGAGAGAAGGAGAGAGCAATAGACAGGGATCCCAATTTCTTGTCCTTGCAGCAGATTCCTGAGTTTCTGAGTAACTTTAGAGCATCTCTGCTCTTCATGTAGGCCCAATGTCAGTTCAAGAAGCAGAAGTGGAACACTGAAATCTAGAGCCATTAATGGACACCTGGACATACCAATGTCAGATGCAGGCCTTGCTTAAAAGATTCCTGATTTTTCCCTAGCATTTTCTCAAGATCCTTTCCACCCAGCATAATTTAAGTAGAGTCTGTTTTTGTGTGGCTGTTTAAAAATCTGTCTGTCAAAGTAACAGAAATCAAAATCATTGGAATACAGGTGCTCATGTATTAACTATAACATGTTGAAAGGAGTGCTTTAACACCTGTAATATACTGAGTCATAGAAAGGTGTAAAGGCTAATAAACAAAGAAGAGTTTTTAGAAGCAGCAAGACTTCCCAAGGCTACTGGAAAAGATGAAATCTAAACAAATGTGTGTTTTTGCCATCTGTACGGCCAAGCTCAATTTGTCTTCATCTGCATTCATGATGCATTTCTATTCTCGCTTTAATCTGAGTAAGTTCTTTACAAAATGAAACACACACACACAAAACACATTACACTCTTGATGCTTCTGGGAAGAGTTACTAACTTGACCATGGAAAGATTAAACAAAACATCAAGCATTAAATTTAAGAAAGATGACCCAATATAAAAGGAGCTAAAACTGAAATACTGGTAGGAGATTTTGATTTAAAGAAATGGGAGTGGGGAGGGTCATGAGAGAATAATTCTCAAGGCTGGTGGGGAATACAGAAAACATGGCTGGATGGAGAGAGTAAGGGAGTAAGTGTGTACACTTCAAGTCACCTGTTTGACTTATGGGGACACCATAAACACTGTACCACAATTTAGTATTTAAAATCACACACACACCTTCAATAATATTTCATTAGCTTTTACAACATAATGTAAGTAATGAGAAGTGCTGAATTTAATCTACATGACTGACTTTAAGCAAAAACAAGGATAAATATAGACATTATAATTTTGTAAACACAGGAATGTCTCAATTCTATTTTAAAAATTAGTCTTTTCAGTACTTAGAGCATAGCCTTCAAGAAGATACCTAGAAGTGATAAAATAGAAGCATGCTGCTAGAAATTCTCTTAGTGGATGCTAGTGATGGTAACTGTAGATTTTCCCATTCCTAGGAGATGTTAGTCAAAAGCAGTACATTTTCTTCCCGTAGTATCAAAACACTCAGGAACATTTCCCCTTGCAATTATAAATATTAATTAACTTCCTCAAAAGCAGCATAATTTTTCAGAAAGCTGTGCATCTGTCTCATAAAAGCTATGGAGCTTTCAAAAAAGACAAAATGGCATTGCAGAACTTTAAAGCTGTACAACTTTAAATGTTGCACTGTTTTAAAAGCTTCCCCCCTCTTCCTAAAGGTGGAGAAAAAAGGCATAAAATGGAATGATGTGTAGCTTTAAATGTTACACAGCCTGGAAGGGTGGAAAGCACAAAACAAAATGATGTGCAACATGTAAAAACAGAGGTTTTCCAAAAAGAGGCAAAAGAAAAGAGGACAAAATGGAATGTTGCACAACTTGAAAAACTGCAGAGCTTTAAGAAAGGGATAGGAACTACAGCCCCCAAAGGACAAGAAACAGGCAAACATCAGAGACTACAATTTGTTGTTGTTTTTTTTTAATTGCAGTTTTCCCAAATGCACATATGGAGAAAAATAATTTCTCAAAATGCACAGTTCACAAAGTGTATCGGAGAACTCATAGTCAGAGATAGGGATGTAATTCTTCACTGTGTTTCTTCTTAATGATAGGAATGAGTAAGTTCAGCAATTTCCTTTCCACTGTGAGAATGTCTTTGAAAATCAAACAATTTTTTAAGGCTAATCGCAACCCAGGACTTATTCTATGCAAAATTTACCATGGTTGTTTTGTGCAAAAACCAGCATTTCCTGAACAAGAAACAACATTTTCTGTGCGGAAAATACTATATTCATTTATATTTATATTATAAATATAATGTAAACATATAATGTATAATGTTGTCCATGTAAACTCACTGGGTGACCTTGGCATGTCGCACTTTCTCAGCCTCAGAAGCTCTGTCAATGCACAAACCTGGGCCTCCAGGTTCAAAGCTGAGTCTATGAGTGCACCAAACTGCCAACCTGTCTTCAGGGGGAAGAAACCCCTACAAAATTTATAGGGTGCTCTCTCTCCCTCTCTCTCTCTCTCTCTCTCTCTCTCACACACACACACACAGAGTTTTGTTCAGCATAAAGTTTAATTAACATGAAACACCTAACACAGCCATAAATGCTTCCTAGGACTTTTGTATTGATGTGTTGTTGGTACTTTTTTTAAAATGTTCCTAGGAAATTTGGGGGAAGGGTGGAGAGACTATTTCAGTGCAGCATTTCAGAACCACCTGCTATCCTTAGTATGAACCACCCTCCTTCTACCCAGTTGCTAAAATTATACTTGCCATTAGTAGTGATTTAAAGAGCTATCACTGTCTAATCAATGCAGTCTGCAACATTTGGCTGAAGGAAGACATCTCAGGGAAATGCTTAGCAGTGATTAAGACTGTATTGTGTGAGAGCCATCAATGCAGGGAGAGGAGAGTACATCCTGTAAATAGTGACATAGCACTGGCTTTTTCCATGCATCCTTGTGTGGTTCTTTGAATTGAACCATTTGCTAAAGGAGAAGGAAATTTACAACCCAAAGCAGAGCAGATATTAATCTGGCCTAGTAGCTTTTGCTCTCATTTGTTGCTATTATTTGGAAGGTTGTTAAATGGAGTGTGCCGAGAGAACACATCTGCTTCAATTGTTGATCTCTTTATAAATTCTTAATAATAAGCTCAATATCCATTTGACTTTTTTTCAAAAGGTGGGAGACATACTTCCTCTGCAATTTTGATTATGCATTCATTGATCCATTCCTTTAAAATTATCTCCAGCCAAAGAAAAAAGAAGCTCAATGCCTCTTTAACCCATCAAAAATAGATTTAATACAGTGACCTTTTGATGACCAACCCAAGAGACCACACACACAACATGGGAAAATGCAACAAAAGGGAGGGAGCAACCTAATGCAGGATTAGCTCTGGCAATTGGTCTCTCCTAGACATCCTCCACAGCTTTCCTTGGGTAAAACACCTGAGTGCCAAGAAGAATCCAAAATCTGGGTTGCTCCCTGGCTGGCCAACTGTTGGAGGACCTACCAGAGCATCCAACCTCCAAGCTGCACAACTTCTGTGGAGGGCAAGATCTCCCTGCCAGCCTCCTTCTTCACCCCCCTAGCAACCTGGCCTGTGCAGAGATATCCTTCACCAAAAAAGTTTCCATAGGTGATGGCTGAACTCTTCCTTTAACACCCCCCCCCCCCCCGCTTTTAAGGCATATCCCCATATTGGGGATGGTGTCAGTACAGTTCAAAGTAGGCTATGCTACTGAATGACAAGTTGCTGAATGATCCCTTGCTGTATGATAAGGAAAAATGTTCATGACAGTGACAAATGGTCAAGGTTCAGACTATGGAGTTTATCGCGCAGGCCCTGGAACAGGCCTGTTGCATTACAAAAGGGGGTGTGATGGGAATGGAAGGTGGCATAGAATGCAGTTTACCACACAGGAGAATGCTGCCACCGCCGGAAGTTATAATTGTGTTCCGGATGCATCCCAGAGGAGGCAGTTTTCAGGAATAGGAGATCACCAAGGAACATCAGGTACTAGCATCAGAGGATGACAATGGCAAACCACCTGTGAGTAATCTTGATGTAAGAAAATCTTATGGAATCGATGGGGCTGTCATCATCCAACAGGCAACTTGAAAGCACATAGGCACAACATATATACAGTATGTACAAGTTGATACAAGGTTTTGCACACAGCAAATTAAAGCCTTCATGGAATTTATTCAGCTTCCTTGACCTCATAAAGGTTCCTACCCTGCTATTCATCTGGAATATATAGGTTTCATTTTCTTCATAGCATAATTTGAACTTGCTTAGAAAAATTGTTTCTGTGATCTCTGTTTGTAATATGTGTAATGCACCCCACCATATCCCTTCATATGCCTTAGGTTGTAGGGTAGTGATATACCATATATATGAAGAAGAAACACATGGGAAGTTTTTGGCAAATGCCAGCTCCAAATGTTGAAATATTAAATACTTTCTCCACAGAGAAATGTATTTGAAGGAGGAGTAAGGTCTGGCATATGTGACTATTTTAGCTGTGGAATGATTGTCTTGGGACATACATTATATTTATTATCTCATTTAGTTGTTTTCTGAGAAACAAAATAAAACAGTACTACTTGCACACTGATCCCAAGGAAGTAACAGAAAAACATGCCTTCTCAATTTCCATTGGAGTAGCTTCATATAGAACTGATCTTGAACACAAGTGCTACCCCAAAATCTACCTTCCAGTGTCCTAAAAGACAGATGTTTCTTTCAAGGCACCATAAGATTTGTTCTGAATTTCTTTGAACAATATTTTTGAGCTCGCCTTATCATTTTTTCTCCATTAATGATGTCTCCATCAATCGGCAGCTATGTTGACCACCCATACTTCCTGATCTAACAAAGTTCCATGGGAGAATTGGCTCTATCACTTTTTCCCCTGGACTTTAACTGATGTATAGGGAATGTGAGGAGGCTGCTGAACACCAGAGAAAAGTTTGGCCCCTGAAATGAAAGTTACAAGTACAAATCCCTTAATCACCTTGTAATTAAGTTAAGCCTAAGAGCTCAGCGTTCCCGACTTGAATTTTTTCTCCTTGGCAATTTATTGAAAGCAATTTCTTTACTATCAAATTGAATTAGAATGGTTAAGGAAAACTACAGCAGAATATACTGGCACATTAATACACCATTACTTGACATCCTTATCTCTTGTTCATTTTTACCTGGATGGTTGAACTCTTTCCATCCAAGGTAAGAATGTTTGAAGTAATGTCAGATTATATTAAACATCTATATGGTACAAGATCTGTGATGGCTATTTCACATAGCCATATAATCTCATAATGGTAGTTATTCTTTGAATGCAAGCCAAGTCATTACAGAATAACTAGTTTCTTTGAGAACTGTGAGCAGTACCCAAAAGGCCTTTCCCATCTCAGCAAATAATGTACATTTAAAAAATTATGCTAACCGCATTAATGTAGCTAACAGCTATTTATAATTAAAGGAAATGAAATAATCTGAAATCTTTTTGGGTAATGTAACATTAATTTGTAGCTAAAAGCTGTCCACATGCTTACTTTGTATGTTATTCAAATTTAATGATGGTGAGAGTCATTAGAGCTATGAAATTGCAAGATATTTCATTTACACCTATCGGAAAAGCTAATATTTATTATTGTAAATGCTTTATTTTGCCTTTCTTATTGGTCTGGTAATGAGCCCCAACCATTTGCAAATGAAGAATAAATCAGCAGAGCCACAGAACTGTGAAAATGGTGAGAGAATCAGACCAAATAATTTATTGTGTAGTTGAAGTACTGAATTAACAGTGACTCTGTGTGTATAATTTATAGGAACACCTGACAAAGGCCTAACAGATAAACAGTCTGATAGTACATCATGGTAGGGATTTGTCTTCTCCTATGGCTGACTCTCTTGATGATCTTTCTGACAGCTGCTTGGCACAAACAGCCTGCCACTTTAAGCACTGTGGGAATGGCAGTTAGAAGTGGCAAAATGCATCCCATTTTCATGGCAACTCAGGCAAGCATATTTTCATGTATTTTGTTTTACAGTTCAGGTTATAGCTTGGTCACAGTGAAGAGGTGTATAATTCATCAGCTCTTTTGAAATCTGGAAGTATGCTATCTTCCCTGTGTTATGTATTTTAACTTTGGTATAGGGTTGTGTTTTGAGGAACATGAAGTGTCTTGAGCAATCTGAAGTGTCTCAGTTCCTAAGACTTCACATTTTCCAATGATGAAGCTACAAAAAGCAATTGGTTTGGTAAGACAAATAGGTCACAACCAACAACAACAGAATAGAACCTTTACTTCACTTTAACATCTTATTTTGTTTTCTTCTCCCTATCATCTTCCTCTTTTTAACTTTAGAGTGTTTGTTAACTATGACTTTGCCCCATTCCACCATCTTTTTAGAACCTTTGGAAAGTTAAGCCACATTTAAAACAAATTCTAACTTGGCAACTTCAGTGTTACTTTCTCTACAGTAGATCTATAATACATCTAGGAATGTAAATCCTCACATGCCTCATTCATCTGTGCAAGAACGAGAAGCTATGTGTTTGTTTTTTCTCCTCACCTAAAACTGGCAAAATACATCTCATTTTTGGAAATGAAAAACATGAGAGTTTTTCACAGTTGTGAGAAAAATTTCTGTGCAAATTGTGAAAAACTACAGTAGCTATGTAAGACTGTGGTGCTTATTGCACAGCTTGGGGCGGTTTGTATTTTTTAAAATCAGCCAGCTAGTCCTTCTGTGCTTTCTGTGTGTGCATGTGCTTAGCTTCACAAAAGGCAAAGGCAGTTGTTTTGCGTGGAGATATTTTTCAGCAAATTAAGAAAACTGCAATGAAATGCAAAACACTTGCTGAAAAGGAAAACACTGCTGTGAGATCTCTCATGGTGACTGGCAATTCCTTGGTATAAGGCAGCTTCATAAATTAGTGTTTACAAAGCAACTGCTGAGGATTGCAGCCTCAGTTGCAATTAGCATGTGAAGAATTATTTACAAAATTCTTTATCTGAGAATAAGAATTTTGTGAATATTCTTTATAACACATCCTTTCTTGTAACAGAGGTTGCAGTCCTCAGCACATGTTTTGTAAATACATATAAAGCTGCTTTCTACTAAGAGCAATAAATGCATATAAAATTGGTTTTTATTAAGTGAGAATAGTGGTTCATCATACCCAGTGTTTGCCTTAGGGTTGCCATAAGTCAGAAATGACTTGAAGGCACACAAAAACAAGAAATTGTAAAGTACAAAAACAGGGTGGGAGAAAGGAAAAAGAAAAAGAAAAAAAGTGTTCCAATATAAAGTTTCATCTTAACAGATACAAACTTTGCTCTTATTGGCATTCCTACACAGTGTGGCTTCCATTCATTTTCTGGGGACTGTGCCATCTGTTCTCCAAATTCTCTGTTCTGATCACTCATGTTTGAATATACAATGAATGTTCAAGTCATTTGTGTGCAAGTGGAGTGAAGTGAAGGGTGTTACTTGGAATGGAATGAATGAACATTGCCAATGGAAAGATTTCAGTTTAGCTGTTTAAATTATATGCCACATAGTGTCTCTTTGGTAGGTATATTATAAAGTGCACATATATTGGTGCATGTTTTTATTGAGAGAAAATGTGAGTTACAAGAAAAGTTGGAATTGCCGGAGTCATGCAGATAGATTTTGTTGGCCATAATACGTGTCACACAGAGTACTCACTTTTCCTACAAGTTGATTTGGCAGTCCTAATGCTGGCTCTGAATAGAGCCGCTGGCCCATTCTTTTTGGCACAGTTAAGATGTCACAATGGAAGATGCCAGAGTAAAGCAACAATGTCTGATTAAATATTAATGTTCAACATGCACATTTATAATTCTCCTATTAAATGTCTTAGCCCCACAAGGACCTGATATTTGAATGTTGTAAATATGACTTCAGAATATAATTTTCGACCTTCTACACTTCACACACAGACAATGCAAATGAGATGGTAGTACACCATCAGATATTTGAAAACACAAATTTAAAATTGGCCTGTATTTAAATTGGTTCTTGGATTTTATTGTAGATGAGAATGTAACTGATATGAGCACTGCATATAACAATAGAGATTTAAAGGTAGAATCTATTCCTATAGCTTAATCAATATTTATTATAGACTTTTTTGCACATATACTGAGTACAGTCAATCACTGAATTACCACAGGAAGGGAAGACCTAAGGGGAAAGGGGAGACACTGCTAAGGCAACTTGAGTGGAACTTTACAATGCATGTCCCAGTTCAAGTTCTCAGCCAGAAAGTACATAGAAATGTTTGTGACTGATAATAAACTTAGCTTTCCATTTCGGAGCCAAGAATCAGTTTGCCTAGGAGACATCGCCATATCCAACTTTTGTTTCTTTAGATGCACAGATGGCGCTCTATATGCTGAGTGACTTAGAGTCTAGGAAATCTTTGTAGCATTTGTATGGATACAGTCTTCAGCAAATGGCCCAGAAACTTCAAACTCTGTTGGTTTGACATTCGGATGGAATTACCTCCAAGTAATCTGTCTTGAGAGGAGGAAATTTGTCCTAGTCTTTGCTTGTTAGGCCAGTGTTTAAGGAACTGTTGACACCCATTTATCATGAACTTTCACACACAGAGTTTCACTATGAGCAAAATCTTCTCAGTGTGATGCAGTGAGGCATCCCATCTTAAATGCACATCCATGATGAATGGAGGGTGCTATGCCCAGACAAGATACTGTGTCTGTCTAGTGTTATACTTAACCAAGAATGTTGCTCAGAAAGTAATGCTTTTGGCTTTACAAAACTGCCCAATGCAGATTTTCATCTAGAAACAATGTAATAGTGATAAGAGATGTTGAATACAATGTTCATGATTGTTCTATGTTCACTAATTTTACAGAAATGGGCTTAAACTATTTTTATTTTAACCCCCCCCATCTATATCTATATCTATTTCTATCTACATGATCAGTTTACCTGACAATAGAATGGGGGATAATGAGTGAAGAAGAAGTATGCCCCTTGATTTAATTATTTGTGTCTATTTCCATTTCTTTGGAAAGTTGATTATTTTGCCATACCTGTCTGTCCGGGAGAAGGAATATGTGGGAAAGACCCAGCACAGGGTGGCAGGGATGTTGATGTTTTCAGAAAATTAATCCAGTAATGTGTAAGATTCCACTGACTCTATCTTTTAGAAAGCAAGTTTGTGGAACTATTTAATATATTTTTAAAATATATATTTTTTCCAGGGAGATATGGTACATTGTAGTGATACCAGAAGCCAAATAAAAGCAATTTGGATTCTTTGAAGAATGCTCAGTCATTCAAAAAATTAAAGAATCATGAATGCTATATAATATGTTATGCAGTGAGCCAGTAGATGCATTTTAGCATTGTGCAAAATATATTATAAAGCATTAGCATACTCATAGAAAATTCTGTGGGCACAAAGAGAAACACACACATTTCCATTTTGCTGTGATGGGTGAGGGTAATAAAGCTGATGTGCTTCTCAGACTTCTCCAATTTCTTTAGACTGCTGCTAAGATGAAGTTTTGCTTTTCCAGTGTAGATTCTTGGCTAGTTTTGTTTTAGTTTTCTGCTGTTCTTTTTAAAATAAATTTCAGGTGTCTAAAAACATACTTATTGAAGTGTGTATGTTGTATGAAAGTGAAACCATGCATAAATAGAAACTGATTGTTGCATGGGCCAAAGGGAGTTTATAGCTAGAATTCTATGTACATTTGTTGTTGCTGCTGCTACCGTTGCATACCTTCAGGTCATTGCTGACTTATGGTAACTCTACAATAAACCTACCATGGAGTTTTCTTGGCAGGTTTCTTCAGAGGGAGTTTGCCATTGCCACCCTCTGAGCCTGAGAGAATATGATTTGCTAAAGTTCACCCAGTAATTTTATATGGCCGAGCTGTGACTTGAACCCTTCTCTCTCGAGAGTCACAGTCCAAGGCAAAATCCACTACATCATGCTGGCCCTTACCTTTTGCCATTTAGTTTTGAGTAGGCATACATAGGATTACATGCTACCGGTTTTGAGTAGAAATGCATAGGATTACACTGCCCAGTATAATATTACACACACTGGTGTGGCAGTTAACACATCAGAATTTACTTCAGAGTAAATATGCTTAGGGTGGCTCTATAAATTCCTGCTTTCCCCAGCAGCATTCTGCTACATATTTGAAACTAAGAAGATAGATAAAGGCAAAGGGCAAAATGAAACTCTACTAGGTCCTTCTAAAGAATGAATTTTAATCTTGACCTGGATCTTTTATTTTGGAGTGGAGGAGAGAAATGCCATTCAGTTTTGTATAAATGCATTCAGTTTCAAAAACAAAACAAAACAAAATAAAAATAGCAATCAGTATGTATCTCAATATTTTTGTTCAGTTTTGGTTCCAGTGAGTAAAAATCTTCCTCTGTTTTGCTGCAGTGGAACAACTCATGAGACCACCATAGGTCAAAAGGCAACTTGACGACACAAACACACAGTCACAAATACACCATCTAAACCCCATATCCCTCACTCTATTACAAACCTTGTAGATGTCAAAGTTCCTTTGCCTTGTCAAGTTTTCTTAAGGGTCTCACCTGATGCACACAGTATTTGCTTCATCGCTGTGTATTTATGCACCATTACCTAGCCCAGATTTCCATTTTGCTGTGATTTTTTAAAGCCTTCAATTATTGTCAAACCAGTGGCACATGAATGGGAGGAAGCATACCCATTTTGAAACAAAAGACTGAAATAAGACAAGAGTTCAGTGTCTTTATGATACAATTTTTATTTCATACAAAATAATGTTTGCAAATATTATTATTTTTTTTTTAAAAAAAAATACTTGCTCTTCTAATAAAATGAAGTTCATACTCTTTTTATACCTGTATAAGTGGGGTGATTCCATAGCTGACACAGCATGAGTTATGTCAGCTCTGCAAAAGCTCCCCAAAAGCCTATAGTTTTTGGAAGATAAAGTTGAGATTAGTGTGTGAGAAGCCCACAGTGTGGTCCTGCTTTGTTATCTAGTTTCCTGATGTCTTGTTTTTAATTTTAAAGGGGAAAATAATTTGTGTGTGATAGAGAAACATTGGAGCGAAACAGATGGGCAGAAAAAAGTGGCTTGAAGTGGCCTTTTCTAAAGCCACATTGAAACCCCACCAACCCCACTGCTGGCTTCCAAGGCAGCTGGAGTGTTCCTTGTCATGACCACATAACATGGCTTCAAGACAGGAAGAAGCAGAAAAAGGTTGCTTCTTTTTGAAATGTCTTTTCTCTGCATAAGGCGCCTAGAAGGCAGTTTTCTTCTGGCTTCAAGGCATGTGTCATCTAAATGCCATGCCTTCAAGCCAGCCTGAAAGCACCTTTGTTTGCCTGTCTGTTTAGCCCCCATGTGGTGTAGTGGTTTAAGTGTTGCACCAGGACTCTAGGAAACCAGGGTTTGATTCCCACTTGGCCATGCAAATCCACTGGGTGATTTTGGTCACATCACACTCTCCCAGCCTTAGAAGAAAACAATTCCAAACCTCCTTAGAATAAATGTGACCAACAAATCCTAGGATAGAGTGATCACAAATCAGACTTGACTCATAATAACATCACCTTCATATCAGTAATGCAGTGCTAAGCTGGGGATGAGTGATAATTAATTCAATTCTCACCCAAAGTCGACTTGTGGGTGGTGGCAAACTGTAAGAATAACCTAAAGGAAAACTATTTATCAACCCTATGCCAAATTCATGTTTCTGCATTATGGTCTGTAGTGCTCTCCTCAACATTCATCCTGAAATGGTTATGCATATTTGAATGTCATGGTTATTACACAGTGCATTAAAATGCTATACATTTTATTTATATCTATTTCTCTGTTTGTTTGATTCATATCTTGTCTTTTTCACAAGATATTTGATCTGGTGATTATAGGGGCTTTCTAGATTGGCAGGAAAGTGTGACATGAAGTTGCCTTTTCCTTAATGCTTAGCAGCTGCACCACAGCCTTTAGATGGAGCTGCGCTGTTCCGCAGTTTTTAAAAAAGAAGCTGGGAAAACCAGCACCTTTTTAAAGGCGCTTCTTCTCCCCTAAAATGCAAAAAAAGCGTTTTCATGGCACACTTTCCCTTTATCTCATCTAAAGGCTAGAGTTTCATGCAGCCATGAACACACTTCTTTTTGCCAATCTAGAATAGGCCATAGTCCTCTCCACCATGTTTAGTCTCATATTTATTTCCCACACACACAAACACCTTTTGACTTGTGAGGAAGGTCAGGTGGCTTTCAAGTAAGTTACCACTAAGTATCAGGGTAATAGGAAGCAAAGAACTTCTTTTAAGCATGGATGCATTCAGCTGCTAACACTCCCAGTCATGACTGTTCTATCTCTGTACTGTTGTTTTGAGTCTTTTTCTTACAAGTGTTTTCTCAATCTGTGTCTTCCATCTGGCTTACTAGGTTTCTCTTCCGACCTCGGGTCCTAACCTCTTTACATAATTCTGCACACATTGGTATAAAGTATAAGAGCCATTGCTGGCCCAAGTCACCCAGTGAGTTTCATGGCTGAGACCATGTCTGCCCCTTGGTCTTATGAGTACTCTGGACACAAAACTACTACTATATCACACCCACTCACCTTCTTTCAATGACTGGCTTGGTTTTCAAGCTAAAGTACTTCTTACCATCCATCTCCCTTTTTCAATGAGGCAGACCTCAAATTGCAGCAAAAGGCAGTTTGATTCAATTGCTCTCTTTCAGATGGCTCAAATCCAACATTAGAGACACATGAAACAGCCTCAAGCTCTACTGATGTGCTTGCAGGCCTATGCACATTATATTTTTGTTCAATGGACCATCATTTGATCATACCAAGTTAATGTTTAAGATGACTTTACTGTCATCTTGTTAACATGTGCAATCTGATCAAAGCAGTACTGAGTAGTACTATTACTTCCCTTGGTTTGGATACTATACTCTTATTGATGTAGCTGTAAAATACAGTGACATTTGGGGGCTGCTTAATCATACTATTTACTCATGTTTGAGTGATGTTCTATTAAAACCAGTAGATCAGTTTCACATATACTTTTGTCAATCCAGGTGTCACCCATCCTATATTTTGGGCAATAATTTTTCATACCTAAATGTAGTAACATACATTTATTCCGATTGAAATGCATGTTTTTTGGGTGGTGGTGGTGGTGGTTTTTGTTTGTTTGTTGTTGTTGTTGTTGTTTGGTTTATTAGCTTACCAATCTGTCCAGGTCATTTTGAATCCTTCTCATATCAGGCATTAGGTACCCTTCCTATGAGGACATCTACAGATTTGATAAGCAAGCCTTGTATTCCTTCATCCCATTGTTTTTAAAGATATTGAACACCATGAGAGGAGGGAACCCTGAAGATCTTTGCTAGAAATTTACCTCTTTTGGTTCAGTCTATCAACCAGGTGAAAAGACACCCAAGAGTAGCATTGTTTGACCCACATTTTACCAGATTTTCTGCAAAAATATCCTGGCTGATGTTGTCAAAAGGCTTACTGAAATCAAGGTATACTATATCACAGTACTCCCTTGATCTACCAGGCTTATAACTCTCTCAGAAGTTACTCTATCAAAATTTGGCATGATTTGCTTTTGAAAGTTAGTTTTAGTGGCCAAAGCATTCCTTTTTAAGTGTTCGCAGATTTACTGTTAAAGACTTGTGCTATAACATTTTCCTGTATTGGCATCAAGCTGACTGGTTGGTAATTATTTGGTTCCTCTTTTCTTGTCCTTTTTGAAGATGCGGAATAACATCCACCTTCCTCTAGTCCACTGGGATGTCTCCTGTTCTCCAATTATTTTCAAAGATTATTGACAGTGGCTCTGAGATTACATCTTCAAGTCCCTTTAGTACACTTGGATGCAGTTCATCTGGCCTTGGAGACATTTTGAGTAATGATTTCCATTATTACCGCTTTACCTATTCTGGCTGCAGTTCTATTACTGCACTATTTGCTCTGCCATCACCAGTTATATCACTGTTTTCCTTTTGAGAGTAAGAAAGTGCTGAGTGGTTCTGTTTCCCCTCTGTCCCCTATTAAAACGTTACCATCTTCTCTATGCAGTGGCCCTACCTTTTCCTAATTCTTCCTCTTGCTCCAACCATAGTCGATCCTCCCTTTATTATTTTAACCTAACAAGCCTAAGCCCAACAAGAGCTTTAATTTTTCAGACTTTTTTCCTTTAAAATATTAGTTGTTTGTATTCTTCTTCCATTCCTCATTTCTTTAGATACCTCCCATTTTTTCTTCTCATGGAACTGTTTGCAGTTGTACCACTGATGTAAAATATCAGGCAATAGAAACAGGGACAAGCCTGATTTTAGCTCAACTGAAAGGCCTTCCACAAAGTCTGATCCTGGTGGGAGCCAAGGGAGAGAAATAAAGAAGTTCATTCATAAAATAAAGTGGTTCATTCATGGTGCACTGGTGCAACTGCACAGTTAAAAAAGGGAAGCAAAACAGCAATGGTAATTTGACAGATCTTCATAACTGTACAGTTCATGTGTGATGTACCTGCGCAACTGTGCAGTTCGCAGCCGGCAATACAATTGTCTGTTGGATGTACCAGTGCAACTGTGCAGTTCACAGCTGGCAACAAAGCAAGCAAGCAAGCAAACAAATAAATAATAAAAAAAAATAAAAAGCCCCGTCCATTGCTGCCTGTGCAGCTGCTCCACCTGTATTTCTAGCGTCCTGATAGCTTCCAATGTAGTGGCTGAGCAAGAGACAAGACTTCAGATAAGTTGTCCCCACACCCCCCTCAGTGTAGCTGTCCTATACCTTTTAAATACACCCCTGGGACCTGCAGTGTAGCTGCTAAGCACTTGGGAAAATGCAACTTCATGTCGCCCTCTCCTGGCAGTCTGAAAAGCCCCTAAATCTACAGGACATCACCACTCTTCTTTCAGCACCATACACTGAACTCCAATCTTGGAGCATAAGAATTGTCTGGCTGCCACTGGGTGTCATTTATCTTCTCCATTCCAATGGACATCACCAAGGAGAGTAGAAGATGAGATATCTGATCTACTTAAATTTTACATCTCTCAGGGATCCAGGTTCTATTTGTAAACAGCATTGTTTAGTTGTATTTTTCTCCCATCTATAACACACACACACACACACACACACACACACACATACACACACTTTCAGAGATGAAATCCTTCATGGAGGAGATGTAGCTTGAAATTTGGCCAATGGAAGCACACCATCATGTCTCCTGTCTCATGTCTTCTATCCCACAGGGCTCACCTTTCTCCCACAGAGCTCCCTCCCCAACAACTATGCAGTAGCCAGAGATATGTGAGAAAAGTCAGATGCACAACAATAACACATCTTCCAGGATTTCTGGACAAATCTCAGAAACTCCCAGAGAATCCCTTCCTCATTGTGCATCTGAGTAAAGGCACATAGTAAAATATTTCTCAGCCACCTCTGCTCTCATGATAATATCAGGAGGGTAGGAGCAACATGAAAAAGGAATGTCAGAGTGCCTACACATTTGTGTACCCACACAAATGTGAAAACTCACTTTTTCAATTGCAGCAGAATTTCTGGTTTTTTTAGAAGGTAATCTAAAGTTTGGTCGAAGGCTTTCATGGCTGGCATCCACAGTTTTTTTGTGGGTTTTTCAGTCTATAAGGCCATATTTTAGAAGCTACAGCTGCTGGCGAAATATCAAAATCAAACTCTTCTAGAACATGGCTTCATACTCTTTAAAACTCACAAAAAAAACTATAGTAATCTAAAAGTGTTTGTTATTTCATACATATATTTAAAGCACCCCTTGAATTATATGAGAACTATACACATTGTACTAGCAAGAACATACATGGGTAGAGTTTGGAAACAGAACCTACCATTAGGGAGAACAGTCAGCCAAGTGAAATTAATTCTGGATAACTATGACTGGATACTTTTCTACAGTCCTGAAAATCATTGTTTACACAACTGTAATATTTTGGTGCATAATTGCATTGTTAGAGTACATACACATCAATAATCTGTTAAACTGCCAAAATTTCCTAATTTTGTTAACTCATTTCTATGGAAATTGGGATTGTAGGTAATTTTTTTGTTGAGAAAGGATAATAGATGTAATCTCAGGTTTGATTGAGTCACCTTAAAGCCAGATACCTTGCCATAATCATCTGTAACCTCCTACACAGACAATAAAAATAATGCAGATGAAGCTGAATATAAGGTCTAACGGGTGAACATGAGAGAGGCTTTGTTATTTATTTATTCAAATGAATTTATTCAAGATAAATAAATAGTTTTTTTAAAAGGAGTTTATTAACTGAATGGAGCTTGCAATTTATTTTCATACATATTACATAATGAGATATCTTGGTGATGGGACCCAAGTCTAAACATGCACACATTTCTGTTTGATATACTCCTTATACACATGGTGTGAAGATATGTTTATACACAATATTTTAAATAATTTTGTGCATGAAACAAAGTTTGTGTACACTGAACCATCAGAAAGGAATAGTGTGACTAAGCCATCCATGAAAAAAGTTTTAGTTTTTTGGAGTATTTTGGATTTCAGAATTCTGGATAAGGGAGACTCAACATGTAGTAAGAAAGTCACCCAAATACAGAACATAGAATAAAAATGTGAAGAGTACATATGACAAAATACGCTCACTTCATTTTTACAATTCCCCCCCCCCCCTTTGTGGCAGAGCCCTTGGGGGAAGAGGTATGCTTCACTGGCCTCCTGGGAAGAAAGGCCAGCAAATGCAAATGTTTGCCACAACAACCATGTCATGGCAAGAGGAGTCGGGGCAGGGCCAGTGGCCAATTATGACTCTGCTACCCTCTGATTCTTTCACATTTGCTTTGGCAGCTGACCCACCCTCCCATCACACATGGTAAAAAGCATTAAAGAAGAGTATTGTTACCATCATTATTGTGCAATCAAGAGAAAGATTTTCACACGACATCCTCCTCCTATGTTTCTTGTAACATCATGGAATCGTGGTGGTAGTGGAATAACTCCTTGATGATTTTTAAAAAGTCAGTGGCTTGCCGATTGCGATTCATTAGTGCTACTGCAAACATGTGAAAGGCAATCACATTTCAATAGCACTATTGAGAATTCATCATGACATTAAACTTTTGGGAGAGTAGATTATCCCACTACATTCATTAGAGCTCTCTGGCTGAATATTCGAAATGCCCCTTCCTAAACTACAAGCCTCAGAATGCAACAGGAGGGTAATCTCCTAAATTGATCCCCCAGTCTCCTAACGTGCCTGGGAATCATTTCTTGTGTCACACTTGTGAGGAGAGTCCCCCAGCAGCAAGTGAAGATCCATTTTTCTCTCTGCTAACATCTGCTGACATGTGGAATGTAAAAGTGCTTTTCTAGTGCTTGTGAATTGGTACTGCCCCATTATCGTGACCAGGGTGAAAGTAAGTGCTTCAGTATCACCATTGTATCATTCTTGCTTAATAACATTAGAATAGTGCTATTAAACTGTACATAGCCCTTGTGAGACATGAGGTTTCATGGTTGCTTCAGAACCAGGTAGGATTCCCCCCCCTCTTTTTTTTCATGGGCTTTTTCACCTACCCCATACTGTTGCAGTTGCATATGAATAATTGGGGGGGTGGTATCTAAACAGGTCATCATATGGCAGGAATGGGGGGGGGGAGATTTTGAATCCGGTGAGTACCTTGGAGACCATTTTTGATGAAAAGAAGGTCTCTGGGACAGCCTCTTTAGGTCTTGTGACCTGGCAGATGGGGAAAGGGACTTACCTTAGGGATGGCCTGAAGGATAAAGACTATCTTTAACTCTTGTGGCTTGATTCCAGTTACCATATATACTCGACTTTAAGCTGACCTCATATAGAAGTTTTTGGGGCCAAAATTGTGGATTTTGATACAGCCCGTGGATAAGCCGAGGGTAAAACTTAGGCTCATGTAACAAACGATGTCAAGGACAAAGTAAAGGAAAACAATGCCAAAGAACTTATAAAATCTCATCAGGCATAAGTATCTGTGCTCATACTAAAGGCTGGAGGGATGAGAGAGTAGTAGGGGGCCAGTGCATCCAGGTCAGATTAAATTCTTGCCTTTCACCATATATATATATATATATGCTGTATTTTAATGTGCATGTGTGTGTGGTTAAGTCAACTCAGGTTTTATGGGTCAATTTTTTAACCTAAATTTCTAGACTTATACACGAGTATATACACTAGTCTTCCTGATGTGGGCTGGCTGGGAAGTAACCTCCTGTGCAGCTTCCTCAGCCCCAAGGAAAGTCCAATTTATGGACTCTCCTTGGGGCTGGGAAAGCTGCACAGGAGGTCCAGAGGAAAGACCACATGCTTCACATGCTCCCACATTTGGCCACTCCCCCATTAGTTGCAGGTTTCCCAAATAAACTATAAATAAAAGGGATTGCACAAAATGGGCAGGCTCAGTCTGATGAGTCTGTGAAGTAAGATAGTCTTAGAGTTTTCACTTCTGGCACGTCCGTAGACAGTACTTGGTTCTCATTTTATTTTTAAAAGGGAAGGGTTTTGCCAACATTTTCAGCAGTTAGCACTCTGTAGCAAATATTATCTGGTCAATTGCAATTTGAGCCATAGAGGTCATGCCAATCCATATTTGAAAATTGATAAGGAACCATTTTTAACAAAGGCATGAACCAACAATGGGATTGTTACCTTAAATCAGATAATTGGTGTTGGTGATGAGTTTTGGCCTTTTTCAATTTTGCAAGAGCACTTTAAACTACCTCTGTCAGCTAAATGGCAGTATCTACAACTGAAACATTTGTTATAATCCAGTTTGCCTCAGCAACTTTAAGTGCATCTGAGGTTCTCATCATATTTCAGACCAACCAAATATCCAAACCAACCATATATATATATATATATATATATAAAAATTTCTGTTCCCTCTAAATAAATATGACATGCAAGGTTTACAGCAAGAATGGAATAGACAATTGGAATATCCAATTAAATCCCAAATTCTAAAAAGTGAAGTGGAATCTGCAATAAGGAAATGAGGAAAAAAATCACCAGGAACAGATGATGATGATGGTGATGATGATAATAATAATGGGGCTTTCTAGATTGGCATGAAAGTGTGACATGAAGTTGCCTTTTCCTTAATGCTTAGCAGCTGCACCGCAACCTTTAGATGGAGCTGCGCTGTTCCGCAGTTTTTAAAAAAGAAGCTGAGAAAACCAGCACCTTTTTAAAGGCGCTTCTTCTCCCCTAAAACGCAAAAAAAGTGTTTTCATGGCACACTTTCCCTTTTTCTCATCTAAAGGCTAGACTTTCATGCAGCCATGAACACACTTCTTTTTTGCAAATCTAGAAAGCCCCATAAATAATTTATTTATAGCCTTTCACTATGGTCACCAATTGGAGCTGGTTACAATAATTTGACATTCTAATTGAACTGCTACAATTCACAAGGATAGCAACAACTTTAGTGTTAACTAGCATATGCCAACAAATATGGAAAACAAAGAGGTGGCCAACAGACTGGAAATGATCAATATATATAGCAATCCACAAGGAAAGATATACAAAATACTGCTGCAACTATAGGACCATAGCATTAATCTCAGATGCAAGCAAAATAATGCTTAAATTATTCAGCATAGACTATAACAGTATATGGAAAGAAAAATTCCAAAGGTGCAAGTGGGGTACAGGAAAGGAAGAGACCACACTGTAAACATATTGAAGCTAATGGAGTACAACAAAAATTTTCAGAAGCATTTGACTGTATAGATTATGGAAAGCTATGGAACACACTCAAAGACATGGGAATGCCATCACATTTGATAGTACTGATGAGGATTCTGTACCAAGGACATGAGGCTACTGTCAGAATTGGATTTGGAGAGTGACGATAGGAGGAACAACTATCAACAACCTAAGCTATGCGAATGATACTGTAATAATGACAGAAGACATCACAGACTTAATAATAATAATAATAATAATAATAATAATAATAATTTATTTATATCCCGCCTCTCTGTGCAACACAACCAGGGTGGCTTACATGTTAAAATATACAATCCTGTATCCCAATAACCTACCCACCTAAAATACTATTAAACAGTTTACAGATAAAAATATACCTTAAAATACTGTAATAAACAAATCAACAATGGAATCACTTGGTGATTTGGACTTGGAACGGTTACTAAGGCAGGTCAAAGATGAAAGTGCATATATACATAAATTCAATCTAGACAATGAGGAAATTGAAATAGGTGTAAATTAGATGAAATAAAATATAATAAAATCTATACAGAAGGAAATCCTTCATTGATTTTTAAAAGGAAAAAAAGCCAAAATGATAATAGATAGAGCACAATTGTATGCATTTGGAGATTCGAACCAGAAAATGATAAAGTAAAAGAGGCTAAATGAAAAAGTTAGAGAAATTTTTTGCAGAATCATGTGTACAAGGAGAAGAATCTAAAAGGCAAAGAGGGGAAATAAGAAAGTGTTGTCTTAAGGTTCAATTCCAGAATGCCCTTCACTTATAAGAAAGCTGCTTCTTCATAGAAGGGATCCATCTGTCTCAACAGAAGAGCATCAGTTTTGGAAAACGGACCCCAGAGCTTGAGAAGTCTGTTTCTTTCAATTCTTGAGCAAGATTCACACATGCTTGTTGTCAAGACCTTTCTACGGCACAGGAGAATTTATTCATCGCATGATATTGTCCATCTTTACTGTTTCTTTTGCAATGCCACCCCTAGTGGTGAACAGAGTAGAGCTGCATTGCAAAGAGTTTGTGGAATAGCACAGATGAATTTTGTCCTTCCCTTTGTGGTTCTTTGGATTCATGTCATAACCAGCAAGCCATAAGCTGCAGTTAAGTCACTCCGATTTCCTAAAAAGGCATGCTTGTGGTCACGTCTCATTAGCAACACTCAGGAACGGAAAGCTGTAGTATTCTGAGTCACAGTATGTGATACTACAGTGCTAAACAAAGATAAAGTATTTAGTGGTTCTAACCACTGCCCATGTTTTTGCACCGTATGCATATTCATCATTTTGATATATAGAAATATTGATTGAAATTAAGAATTATATTTCATTTGGCCATTTGAAAGCAATCATTCTTCCTAAAACATTTTAATGCAGCAGCCCAATACATCAAATAGCTGTCAGATACAAATGCTTCAGAGCTTTCAAAGCTATAGGGAAAGTGCTGCTTGTGACCTTCATTTATCTGATTTTGGAAGTACAGTATATTTTTCCACAGCAGTGAAATTATAAGTATACTCAAATAGCAGAGGTCAGCAGCATAGTTTTAAACAATAACCTGAAGTACTGTATATCTAGAATGATTAAAATATAGACATATCTCTTAGATTATATTTAGACTCCCTTTGCTCCATCTAGTGGGAATTGTGGGTATGAGTCCTGTGTCACATATCTGATACAGTGAAATCAGGTACAAGATATTGACAATAAACTTTTATGCGCTTTGATCACAGGAATGGACATCCAATGGTATTCTTGTTTTCCCTGGCACTTGTATTATATATCAGTGTTTCCCCACGGTCATGTTTGTTTGTTCAATTTGAAACATTAAATGTGCCTAAATAAGAGGGGGAAAGTCCCTATATTGTGTTGGGGAAAATGAAATGTACAGTTATCCACCCTTATCTGCAGTTTCAGTTACCTGCAGTCAACCACAGTCCAAAAATATAATGCAGTCTGGGTGATAATTATTATTTTATGATACCCTGTCATAAGGCGCAATCTGCAGACATCTACAATATCAAGTATTTGGAGGATCAAGATATGCTGGGAAAAATGTATAAATCTAGATAGTGACTACATAGAGATAAGTTAACAACTACAAATCAAAACAAACTTTCTGTCAATTTTTTTTTAAAAAGGTGATCATTAAAAACCCCTCATATTACATGCCCTTGTTTGTTTAAAAAGTACCACCATGAACTATAACTTCATGTATCATGACACTAAATTCCACTGCATGCCATATATGTTTCCATATGTTTTTAAATGTCTTTATATCTAGGAAATGTATTTGTGGTGCTGATTCCACATCATGAAAGTAAGTTTTCAAAAATACAAACACCTTAGGCCTATCAGGGTTGTAACAGCTGTGACACAGCCCACACTACTGTGTAAATGTTCCAGACACAGACTGTAAGAAATTCACATTCCATTTATAGAATGCACTTCCCAAGGCTGCTGGCATATTAATGCTGATGTGAATGTCTAGACCACATGCCATAATACTATTTAAATGTTGTGGGTTGGCTGCACATGCAATCCACAGGTTCTTTTCCTGTCACTTGCATCCTCTCTGATCCTGAAGTTCACTTCCACACACAAAAAACATATATGAAGGTACTCTTTTTTCATCTGATACTAATTTTCTGGGTGTTGTGCCTTCAAGTAGTTTCCAATTTATGGCAAATTTATGGTGAATCTAAGGTGAACCTATCATGGGTCTTTCTTAGCAAGATTTGTTCATTTGCCTTTGCCTTACTCAGAGCTAAGAGAGTGTGACTTGCCCAGAGTCACCCAGGTTGCATCCACACTGCAGAAATAATCCAGCTTGACACCATTTTAACTGCCATGGCTAAGTGGTATCAAACCCTTGGATAGGTCCTTTACTCTCAACCTTAGAGGAAGGCAAGGACAAACCATTTTCTGAATATATCTTGCCACCATACGTTGGTCACCATACGTTGTTGTCAGTTTGAGGGCACATAAAAAGCCTTATAAAGTGAAACAATGTGCACTTTTAGCAATATAATAGCTTCCTGATAACTTTCTGCCATCTTGTGGAGCATTAAAAAGGTGGCATGCCTTTCACTCTACAATAAGCTTCTCAGTCATCTTATGTCTTTATTTTGGCAATAATAATTTATGTCTTTTTAGTGTCACATCTGGGCGAGGGGGAGGGGGAGAAATTACATGTTCATTTTCTATGCCAGGCATATAAATAACTAAGAAAAACAGATGGGAAATGTCATCAGCACTAAAAAGAAACACCTTACAAACAGATCACTGACATGGATTTTAGTATTCTGGGCAGCTGCCTTTTATATTCATGAAGGCTTATGGTTGCCTGAAGCTTAGCTTCTGGGAATTGCTATGCTGAACCTGAGGTAACCGCTGCCTTGTTCCTTCTTACTTGGCCTCTTGGCCTTGGCGGCTACTTTGTGTTATAATTAAGCCTGCTGTAATGAGAGAAGCATGCTTTTGCCCAAGAAGTAAAAATGTGTCTGCATGCATTAACGTGTCTGCAATTAAAATAAATCCATACTTCATTGTAGCTAAATAAAATGACTGGGATGAGTCAAGCCAAATCTGAATGAACAGGAATTGCTAAATTAACCAATTGCTCCAAAAAATGCTCATCCAAGCTGCATCTGCACTGGTGAAATAATCCGGTTTGACACCAGTTTAACTGCCATGGCTCAGTGCTATGGAAATCTGGGAACTGTAGTTTTGGAAGACATTTAGCCTTCTCTGTCATAGGACTCTGGTCCCACAACAGTTCCCAGAATTCTCTAGCATTGAGCCATGGCAGTTAAATTGGTGTTAAGGTGGATTATTTCTGCAGTGCGGATGCAGCCTCAGTCACATAGGTAGTGGTCTTTCCCAGTGGACTGACAAACTAATCTCAGGGCTAAACTAGATATGATATCAAATGTCTGAACGCATTAGTATCTTTCTCTCTGTCTTTCTCCTTGTCGGTTCATATAAAGCTAGATTTATTGAAATAGGTTATGCAGGTAAAATATAGCTTGCAACGCTATCCAGAGGCTTTCTCCACAAATGGGGCACTCAAGTTGTCTCTTGTTCTTTGAGGCATCAGATGGATGGATATAATGTTTTCCTAAGTGGTATCTATTTGTTTCCCTCTACTGAAAATTCCTGAACCAAAGCCTCCCTGGATAAAATACCTAGTTAAGACAGGGATATGAAGAATGTTCTGAGATATTTAATCAAACTTATCAGAACTCATACAGTACCTCCCCAGAAAATTCTTTAAAGGGTTTGTCTGAGCATAGTTGTCCACCCCCCACTTACATTTTTCCTTAGGTAAAATTAGGGGTTGAATGTAATGCTGTCTTTGCCTTACAGAAAGTGGTTTTATTCACTCAGTTCAAGTTACTATTTCCATTTATTCCTCCTAGTCTAGCCCCAGCACCTAAACAATATTGATCCTGAGTTTGGGAATTTATCTAGAGCAGAATGGGATGTGATGCAGAGGAAAACAGAGTACAGCAATATGAGTAAGTTAAAATGCTTTTGGTGAAGGGCAAGCCACTGTTGAAGACAACAACTGTATCCACACTGCAAAGATAATGCAGTTTGATGCCATTTTAACAGCTATGGCTCAATACTATGGAATTCTGGAAACAGTAATTTTGTGAGGCATTTAGCTTTCTCTGGCAGAAAGCTCTGTTCCCTTATCAAACTACAAATCCCAAGATTCCATAGAACTGAGCCATGGCAGTTAAAGTGATGTCAAATTGTTGCAGTGCAGATGCAGCCATTGTCATGGAACAACAGTTATCTTGAGTAAATTCAGCAATCATAACTTCATAACACTTTGCCAAAGGCCCTTGCAAACTTTATATCCTTTCATTCATACCGCAAATGAGTTACAAAATAAAAGTATCTTCATGGTATATATAAAAGCCTATCATAATTAAAAAAACAGGTGGCCAGATAAAACTTTTTAAAAATTAACAAAATTCATTAAAAGTATCAATTTAATTTCCTGGCTGTAATAGCATATAATGCCTCCAAATAAGTAATATAACACTGTCTTTCACAATGTCTTTCAATACTTTATTTTTGCAGCCGTTTAATCAAAGAATATTTAATAAAAACTTTCACTGTGATTAACGTATAGTGGGAAAATAATAAACAGTTAATTATATTAGCTTAGGCAGAAGGTAGATATGGATCTGCTGACAGTTTGCTAGGTGATTTACAATATATCACAGAAGGTCCCTGGTTCTCCATGATTTACAACAAGCCTAATCTTTCTCCTAAGTCGGGTAGCTAAAAACAAGAAAGCTGGCAGGGACATCTATAGTTTGCAAACAAAGAAATTTCTGGGTTAGACATGTACAACTGGTTCCACAGTCAAATTTATTATTTACTTATTATTTATTGTTCACACACACAGAGAGGCCAGCAGACTGGGAAATGATCAATATATCCACAAAAAAGGAGAGACAAACTGTAGAAACTATAGGACTGTAGTGTTAATTTCCCACACAAGAAAAATTATGCATATAATTCTGAAAGATAGACTCCAATCATACGTGGAGAGAGAAACTGAATAGGTGCAAGCAGGTTTCAGAAAAGGAAGAGGCACTAGGAATCGCGTTGCAAACATACAATGGCTAATGGATTGTACTAAGAAATGCTAGGGAAAAAAACAAACCAGCATTTTGCCTGTATAGATCACAAATAGTTATACAGATGGCTCTTAAGGCCATCTGAGTTCCACTAAATCTGGAAGTCCTGATGACAAATCTGTACTCAGGACAAGAGGCTACTGCAAGAACAGAATTCAAAGAAGCAGAATGTTTCCTAATTGTCAAAGGAGTCAGGCAAGGCTGCATTCTGTCACACTATTTGTTCAGCTTCTGTGCAGAAAATAAAATAAGAAAAGCAGTTTTAAACTCACCAGAAGGAGGCGTGAAGACAGGAACATCAACAATCTTAAATATGTGGATGATAACATAATACCAGTGAAAAAAGCCTCAGAGGAAGGGCAACTCAACCACCCCCTGGACAAATCTTGCCAAGAAAGTCTCACCAGCATCCCAGGCTCGCCTGGTGAAGACATGAGATAAAGTCTTCTCAGTGGCTGCTTCCACCTCGTGGAACTCCCTTCCATGGGAAGCTAGGCCTTTTAAGATCTTGCAGGCTTGATTTTATGGGGGGGGGGGTTGGTTTTAGATTATTATTTTTAACTTTGTATGTTTTAAAATTTTACGTTTGTAATTTTTAAAATATTTTTACAATTTTATTTGTAGGATTTTAATAATTGTTTTAATGTCTTTTATATATGTTACTAGCCTCCTTGGGTCCCACTTTGCAAGAAAGGTGAGATAAAAATAAAATAAAATAAATAAGAAAACTCCATGACAGATTTGCCTCAGAGTACCATATGTCAGAAATGACGTGAAGACATGAAGATAATTGTATCAAGTGTAAACAAAATTTCACTCACCTGTCCAAAATCCCCTTCATGTCAAGACCATTATTGTGAAGTAAATGTAAGAGTATACAGAAGAGCATCACAAAGAAATATAATTAAATAACTTCAGAGTTCATAAACCTTAACATATTTTAGATGCACACCCAATATGTCTCAGACATTTATGATGAAAAATGGGGAAAGATAGAAGAAAATATTTTCTTACATAAATAAAGATACATTAAAGTAATCATTTATCAGCTGGTGTTACAGAGCTTACTAAGCATCTTGTAGGAAAGAAAAAAAGAAAGAAAGAAAGAAAGAAAGAAAGGCCTAGATTCTAGGGGATATAATTTTCTAGAATGATTTGTGCCAGCAGCACAAAGTTGCCCTTGTTCTTTGCTTAGTTGTGCTTCTGTCACTGAAATTCAGGTGTGCATTGAACTGAACTCCTATTTACATCCCTGAAATAGCCTGTATTGTTAATTTGCTTTCACAGTTTTCTTGCCAAGCAAGAAAACTATAGATTTGAAAGGGAAATACATTTGGCTTCTTGATGGTTGTGGCAGAAACCCTTGTCCAGAAACCCTCATATGAAGTATTGCTTTTTATGTAATTTTATAGAAATAGAGTGGAGCCAACTCAGAGAGCAATTTGTACTATATTTGAACACTGGCTGTTGGGGAACATTTCTCATTATATGAATCCACTATTGTATTTATATAGCTAAATAATACTGAGTATGAGTGACTGCAGGCTCTGTTGTGTGGCAAAAGTTGTGATACGTTCTTCTGTGAACTAGGGTTTTTTACATCTTGCATTGTAGATTAACTGTGAAAAGAGGGGAAAGATTAGGAATTTGTGTATGCTTACTGTATTTTCAGTTTTTGTCTGTCACTACTTTTCTTTTTTCTTTAACAAATATTGTTTTTCCCCCAAGTCTATCCCAGTGAATTACCTTTACAAAATATTTGATTTTTTCAGAAACTCTAAATTTGTTCAGTTGTTTCTTTGACTAGTAGTACAGCCCTCTGCATATCTCCTCAGAAGTAAATTCTATTGATATATGTGGGGCAATCCAAAGTATTTAAAGAATAGATAAGATGTGCATGTATGAGGGGGAGGATTTCTTGTTACCTAGTTTCGACAATAGGAAATAAATAAAAGGGTGGAAAAATAAAATACATTGTAAGGACATACATCTCCCCTAGAATAATCATCAGTAGAGGGGGAAAAAATCTCCCTCTCATTTGGGCCAAAATATGTTACGATTTGGAAACACAGCACTGTTTAGTAATGGAAAATTGAATGTTATTTTTAGATGTGCAGGAAGTTTTTGCCAAGAGCAGGATGGGAATGACAGTTATATTGGGCCACACAGTCATTAGCCAGAAACAAAGTGTATGTCAGAGCATATCTGTTCTTTGTTTTCTACAGAAGTATGAAAAGTGGACATATGGCCACCGTTCTTCAGTAATGTGACAAAAGAATCTAGATTGGTGCTTCTGACAACAAACACTAAAAAAGGTGATTGGTACTAATCCAAAATTTTCTGAGAGTATTAGTATATACAGTATGGTATCAGTGACAGAAACCAGTGTTGTACTACAAATGACCTCTGCTGGGTCATCTGTGTCATTTTTAGATAGCTTCATCTTCCATGTTTTGGTTATGCACTACAACAAAGTTTGGCAACATTAACTACACCCCTGTAATTTTGGTTGCTGAAAACCATATTGCTGAAAAAAGAGGACAATCCCTTTAATAAGGAGTAGGAAATATGTGGTCTTCCATATACCAACTATATTGTTCATATGAAAATCCAAGTACTACTCACTATCAGCTATGCCAGTAAGTTTTAGTGCTTGAAGTTGCTTGAAGTTTTAGTCCAACAACAGTTGGATTTAGGAATGTACCCTCTCCCATAAATTAAACAGTTACTCATGGGCTGGCCTTGAATCTCACTGACAAAGCACAATTAAGTCAAACATTTCCTATTTAATTTTAAAGTGGTTTCTCTGCTAAAATTGGACAGTTGAGTTCTGGGAGGACTTTCCCCCACACCTGTCAAAGATGTCTATTTCTATGCTGCAGCGGATCCTCCCCATCCATGGGGTTTTGGTTGCAGGCCTTGTCATGGATGGGGGGAAATGGATGGTCAAGCTCCATATTATTCAATATCTGCATGTCCACATCAATGTGACCATGAACACATGCCACTATTGAATAACATGACCATGAACACAAGCCACAGCACTCCCATCTACAATTAACTAGCCCATTAATGTGACAGGCCCACTGTACCATCTCTGGGGGCCTTAAGTGAAATAAGTCCATCAAGGTCTTCATATAAGAACTAGTGCTGAAATCCACATTTCACTTACTTGACCAGATCCTCTTCATGTCACGACCATTGTTGTGAAGTAAATGGATTGTTATAATGTGATTTGCAACTAAGACATCTGCTCAGGAGATCTTGTATTTAGCAAGGTTATACAGGTTGGCTATAGACTTACATTTAGACAAACAGAAATGCCACAAGACTGAGAGGGAAGGGACTGAGGTAACATCCTTATCCTTGAAACAACCTACATGCTTAAATGACACCCCACAGGAAAAAAAAAACCTGGAAAAATTGACTCAGCCTGTCCTCCTGAAAGGGCATCTAGCAAGTGTAACTCTGCTCATACTATCTCTGGATTCAAATCTAGTAAGTCTGCATCCACCTAGATGTGCCTCTATAATACTGAGGCACGGGCAATAATTCTACAACAAATGGATGTGGAATCAAAGAAGAATGTCAGAACGATCTACGTAAATCTCTGTGAGCTTTCTAAAGGGAAGAACATGGCATAGCAAATCAACATCAATCATTGTCAAAGGAACACACAAATAAAAAAACCCTAATTTTGAGAACTTAAGAACTCAGTGAGGGTGTGGCTATATTAGAAGACAGATTCTTCTTATCTGTATTCAGATTCCTTCATGGATTGGTTCTGGATCCTGAAGGGGATTTTTTGGTACTATGTGGCTGAGGTGCATGAAGAATGAAACCTTTTAAACAGGATCTGTGAATCCGTGGAGTAGAGGTTTTCTGTATATCAACTAAAAAAGTGTCTGACTAGTATTCTTTATCAGTTGCTGAGCAACGGTCATACTCTGAATTGTAAAACTCATTAGCAGGCTGAGCAGGCTGGCGTTTGGCAGATGTTTGATTTTGCTTAGTGGAAGGCAATAAGGGAAGGAGCAAGTATTCTGTTCAGTGTTCCTAGGCTGCTCCTTAAACACCCCTAAAAAGTTTAAGGGAAAACACTCACTGCCTTTCTCCTTAACTCTCTCTATCTCTTTGTCCTTTCTTTTAACCTTTCTCCTGGTAGTTTTAGAGATACCAAAATGCATATCAAGGTTTTTCATAAAATGGTTTTCATTTATTCATCATGGCTGGCTCTAGCACTGTCCATCCTTTCCTAATTTAATAACTGGGTGTATCTCAAATTTACTGAATTTGAAAACCCACTGCAATTAGGGCATATATGGGGGAGAATGTAGAGGTCATCTCCAGATAAACACTAACTAGAAACAATATTTTTTAATTGGGATGAAAGTGCTTTTGATGCACTACCATCATCTTTCTCCAAGCATTTCAAGCATTTTTCTTTCTGAAATAATGGATATTTACCAAAGGCAAAAGTGGATCTTGTTTATTTTCTTCTGTGAACATTTTATTGGCTATGTTTAAGGCTAAGAATGCCTACCAAGAAACGATACACAAATAACAAAAAACTTTTACTGTAAAAAAAAATTGATTTAAAAAAACAGCCCTGGATTAAAAACTCTGAAAACACATGCAGTCCAGAAAGATACTTTTAAAATGGTATATAAATGCAGATGAAACAACAAAGAATAGCCTTGTAAAAGCTTAAAGAAAATCACAGAAAATTAAAAGTTCTTTAAAGTTTTCCAAAAGTCTACAATGATGGGGTCTAATAAGCCCCATTAGATGTACATTCCACAGATATTGCACCACTGTTTTCTTTTGTTTTGTTTGTTTGTTTTTTTAAATATTGCTTTTATAGAGGTAGGTGATAACTACTTTCCAGTTCCTTTTAATATGAGAAGTAACAAAAAAGTTGTAGAATTTGTGGAATTGTGGGTGAGAGGAAAAATTGAATGATTTGTTCATTCTAATATATTTATTACTTTACAATTTCTCTATTTGGTCACATATCATAAGATGAGGGGGACAACTGCAGCAACCCTAAGGTGAGCCTAACACTTTCTAGATTTATTCAGAGGAGGTTTGCCTTCACCTCCTTCTGTGGAGATTATCACATGGGTAGTGATAGGTACAAAATCACTCCCTGTCTTTATCCCATCCTTATCCCATCCTTTACAGCAAATATGACAGCTGGTGCAAAAGGCTTTCACACTGGCGGTACCAATCCTGTCATTAAAGTAGCATTGTGATAATGGGAAATTCCATTAACAAAAAATGCAGGTCATCGTTGCTTTAATGACAGGTTAATGATGGGTTATTGACAGGATAGGTGCAATTTCATGTGAAAGTCTTTGGCGCTATTTGTGTCATTCACACTTTCAGGACAGGAGAAGCACAAACGACATGTGGAAGTCCTTTCTGCAATCGAGCAAGAAGCATGGGACAATGATGAGAGAGGGATAGGACTAGGGATAATCTCCTGAGCTGGGAGAGTGTGACTTGCCCAAAGGAAAATAAATATATGAAAATCTTTTCTTAAACATTTCGTCATTCATTTTTTCATAGTGCCACTTCCTTTCTTTAAAAAAAAAATCTTTTCCTAAAAATTGCAGGGTCTAATCCACCTCCCATTTTTGTCCATTTCCCCCCCTAGGCCTTCGCATCTCTGATGCCACCTCTTCTCACTTGTCCTCAGACAAGATTTTTGATAGTAGCAAGCAGCTGGAAGGGATGCCTTATAGCAGAGCCTTACATCTGCTTGTTTTTATCAAACTTACACCATCATTTCAACCTAGTGTAATGTAGCTGGCTGTTTTTCTACTTTATAGTTGGACTGATGGTTGTTCTTCTCTCTTCTTTTGATTATAACTGCATTGGCATGCTCTGTTCATAAAACTGTGCTCATCTATTTTATTTTTATTTTTCCTGGTGAAGAAAATTTGAATTATTGCAGTATTTACTCTTCTTATGTCTCAGTGATATTATCTTCATTGTTCAATATAAATTTCTGGGTTTTGCTCTTGCTGTTCCTTTCAATTCTACATTTAAAATATTTTATGAAGATAAGCACAGTCTGTGACCTCCAAGATCTTCCAAGAAAATAGTAAAAACATGAGATGTCAGAGAATGCTAACCTTGAAAATCCAGGGAAGGCATTCAAATTGGACAATGGCCAATTTCATAGAAGCTTTGCTTTGTATGCAATATGCTAACATGCATTTGGTGGTTTGATTTTTCTGTTTTCATGTTCAAAAAGCAAGAACTGAAGTGCATATAGAACCAAATGCTATGAATAAGATATTATTGTGGTAACTTATTTCAGCTGAGCCTACACAGAATAAGCATAATCATAGGAGCATTGTATTTTCCCATTGCTCATGCAAGAAAGAGCCACTGAAAAGGTGCCTAGTGTATGTGTCGAGTTTTCAGTTGAAAAAGTACTTGATCTCCAAATCAATTTGCAGTTCTTCACACCAGCTTTAAAAATGGCCAGGATAATCTGAAATGATGTTTTGTTTGTTTTCATTTTCTATTTCATTTTCTATTTTTGTTACTCTTTTGGAAAACTCATGGTTCCCCAAAGTGAGTACCTTCCACTCTGAAACACTTTTTAAAAAAATCAGAATATTTCTTGAACACCACAAAGCTAATATATGTGTTTGTAGAGAAGAAATATGTATATGTTAGAGTGATTATGGCTCCTGACCTTCTATGGCTGCCCATGCCAGGCTATGTAGTAAAATGGCAACTGTTTCTTTTAGACTAAACAGTGAATGGATGATGGAGAGAATTGTGGGTTCATTTGCTTTGCCAGCTTTGAATCACTGCACACTTTCCTCTTTTTGCCATTGCCATCCTCTGAGGCTGAGAGAGTGTGACTTGCCCAAGGTCACCCAATGGGTTTGCATGGCTAAGCTGAGATTTGAACCCTGGTCTCCAGAGTGATAGCCCAATGCTCAAACCAGTGCCCAATGCTAAAACCATGGTGGCTCTTACAATAACAATAAACATATTTCAATCTGGACATTTGAATAATATTATTGAAAATATGTGTCCTAAATTAAGATCTACTAAGAAATTTCCCACTATTTAGAGTAGTTTTCACCAAGTGAATAATTTAATGCAAACAAAAGTAGATGTAAATTAAAGGCATTAGTGGAAGAAAAAAGAATTTTGCACTAAGAAGTGTCAAAACTGTATCTTATGTTAGGATTCATTTAAAAGTCTAAGACTGCAATTCTGTACCCACTTAAGTGGACTCAGTGGGACCTATTTTCTGAGCAGAAATAAGGAAAGTTTGGAAGAGTGAATATAATGACATGTTGAAGCCCCCCATAACTGAGTAGAGTACATCCCATCGTTCACAGCTTTAGTATGTAATTGTGTTTAATTCTTCTGAAAAGTAACTTTCTATGTTCTGCTTCTGAATAGACATGCATAGGTAGGGTTCTGTTGCAAGAGGCCTTTGTGGGTTTTTATTGTTTTGATTTGAGTGTTGTTATGTTTGGATAGAGGACAGGGAAAACATATTTTAGTATATTCATTAAATTTGAGGGAAATGTATTTGATATTTCTCATGTGAATAATTTAATCAAGATTAATTATTCTAAATCATACCAACAGGATTCACTAAGTTCACTGGGGTTACAGCCAGATAAGGATACGTGGCATCTTACTCCTAAACCACATGAGAGATCCTCTACTTTGGCTCACTTAAACTTCATTATGTACATGCATATGTATGTATATGTGTATGTATATGCCCTTTAGACCCCTAACTTGCATAGTCTTTGAAAGGAACAACAATAGAAATCACCCTGATGAATTTCTCATGTGGATTTTCATTTTTTTTCCTTTTAATTGAGCATTGCTGGTTCTATTGAACCATGCAAAGGCCAAGTGTCTGCAAAGAGGTATTACATAGCTGAAGTTCAAACAATTTTCCAGCTATATGATTCTTTTATAATATTCACAGAATAATTATGCTTCTGTTTTTCATTTGTACAGGAGGTGAAAAATCATACTTTAAACATTATGACTGTTTAGAATTCTTTTATGCTAATTCACTGCTTCTGTGAGGTTTTGGAATATTATTGAACAAGATTATTGAACAATATTCAGATTTTATGGCTACTTTCAGGATGTCAGCATCTAGTCCTCTTTGTAAAATTTTTGACAGCTCCCATGCATTTCAAATATACATGTTCAGTATCTTCTGAGATACCTGCCAAATTTTAGCATTGTTTGTGGAAATGTAGCCTTAAAGGTGAATGCTAACAGACTTGAGGCCTGGAAAAGTTCATTTTTCAGTCTGCAGCTTCCACAATTCCCCAGCTAGCATGGGCAAAAGTGTATTCTGGGAAAAAAAAAGTTTTCCCCTAGGTGTGGTCAGTATTGTTGGATAAGCACTAGTTACAATCTTTCCCAGCTGGTTTGCCCCTTCTTACTATCCTTTCTCAGCTGTTTCATCCTTCTTCCTTCAGGCCCTCTTTCTCTCTTTTCCTTCCTTCTCTCCAACACAGCATCTGGAACACAACCTTGATCTTTTTGCCATTCCCTAGTCCTGTTCTCCTACAGCAAACATATAACGATATAAAGAAATGTGGCTTTATAATAACAAGGGGTGGATTTTTAGTTAAGTATTCACTTATTCTCAAAAAATCATTTCCAAACATTATGTAATCCTTGAGTTGCTATACAATTATTTTTCAGACAGTACATTACTTTTTTTTTACCATTCAAATTGCAATTCTATATCCCCACCTGACATGAAGGAGATTTTCAGACGAGGAAAAAAAGCTGGGAGTACAATGCATACTTCCGGCATAATCGCACGATTGCACTGAAGATTTTCAGATATATCACAGTCATCCAGGAACTATCCAGACAAGATCCAGGAATGCTCCAGGAACAAATGAATGGTTTGTTGCTGGAGCATTTCTGGATCTTCACCGGATATGTCCTGGATGAGTACAACATAATCTGGATATATTCAATGTGATCACACAATTATGCTGGGAATATGCCTTTTACTCCCAGCTTTTTCCCCTATCTGAAAATCTCTGAAGTCTCATTGAACTGATCAGTGCCCTGGATTTTGCCCAAAGGTGGTAGTGTGACTGTATAATTTGCAGTTGTGTGAGCTGTTTAATCCTTTTTCAAAGTTGTACAAGGTGGCATATGATCTCTCTTCCACAAACAGTTCTGTTTTTCTGTTCCACACAGTGCATCCGATTAGCTTACTTGCCACTTGGCTCCAACATCCACTCCTCAGCTAAACTGACAACAGATTAGCCCATAGGTCAGAAAGTTGCTGAAAGCTTCCACTGGAGCTGCTGGGCTGGATCCTTCCGTTCTCCACCTCAAGCCTTTGAGCCCATACAATGAAGCTGAAGGGAAATGCACTTCATCAATATGAAACTGGATCTCAGCCAATGGAATTTCCTTTGGAGTAGAGACACATGTATTGGAATTATGCTCTGACTTTGCTTCTAGGCCTAGTAAGCTTATTGGGTTTTGCCACTTATATTACTGTGAACATGCTGGTTACTAAGGACTGAGAACTTTTGTGATATTAAAAGGTAAAGGTAAAAGTATTGCCCTTTGACAAGGTTGTCAAGTTGTGTATGACTGTAGGGGGCAGTGCCCATTTTTGTTACTAAGCCAAAGAGCCAGCATTGTCAGAGATTAATCTGTGGTTCATGTGGCCAGCATGACTGCCCAGAATGCTGTTTACCTTCCCACCTAAGAGGTACCTGTTTATTACTTGCATTTGCATGCTTTCAATCTGCTAGGTTGGTAGAAGCTGGGACTAGTAATGGGAGCTCATCCCATCACATGGACCACGAACTGCCAACCTGTCAATCTTACAATCAACAAAATTCACCACTTGAGCCACTGCATCCCTTATGATATTATGCTGGTGTAATTACCGCTGTTACCAGAAGTAGCACTTTCCCTGTCTCTGCTGAAGGCTAGTGTTTTACACATATTGGTGCATACAAGTTTATCACTTCCAGAAGGTTGTTCTTCTTTCTGTGTGTATCCCTTCTCTAATTGTGACTAGACAATTGTGCAACAGGAATCTCTGTGTGACGGCACAATCAGAGATCAAAGATCAAAACTTTTCCTGTTTTGATCTTTGGGGTCACTCTTGCATATATTCCCTCATATGGTCTTCAGAAGAGGCCCTAATAGAGATTATCTCATTCATGGGGGCATGGATGGGAGTGGTGAGATCTTGGGTCTTCTTTATTATGTCTCTGCTGCTCTCTTCCACAAAGGTATACCCATTGAATTCCTGGCTACTTTCCATAGACTAATAAAGGCTTTCCTGTTCACTTTATATACATCTTGGGGAGAAAAAGTGGATTTTTTTTTTCTTGTTCCATTGTTAGACTTCATCTGCACTGCAGAAATAATGCAGTTTGACACCATTTTAATTGCCATGGCTCAATGTTATAGACTTCTGGGAAATGTAGTTTTGTGAGACATTTAGTTTTCTCTGTCAGAGAGCTCTGGTGCCACAACAAACTACAATTCCCAGAATTATATAGTAGTGAGCCATTAAATTCATAGTAGTTAAATTCATGTCAAACTGAATTCTTTATGCAGTCTGGATGCAGCCTTGGTTTAGATAAATACTCGGTGAATATATGTGAGGGCAGGAATATTATTTTAGGGTTCTTGGTCTTTAGTTGAAAGGTGCTGCAGCAACTCTCTGTGTAATTAGTGGAATTGTGGGTTAAAAATATAGAAGAAAACAGAAGCAGAGTGGAACCAACACTACCCAACAGTGCAGTGCAATGAATCTCAGCACTTCATCCTATTATTTGGACAGGTTTGTCCATGGTAAAACCAGGAAGAGTAAGATAGGAATAATGTATCCAACCAAATACAGAATTTCTAGGTAGTTCAACAGTAAATAAAAATGGGAGCAACTACAACTCCAATTTAAAAAAAGCCATACAAATAATCTATATATTTTACATTAATAAATATAAATGTTAAACTACCTATCAATAATCTTTTAATAAATCATACTAAAGCCTAATCCCCCCCCCCAAAAAAAAAGAGGAAGAATTTCCAAACCAAGAAAGAAATCCAGACTGTAGCAAAAATAATATCCAAAAGGGATCTTGCAGAAGAATATTGTGCAGGCTGTGTTTGGATCTAAACCTACAAAATTTTCAAGAGAGGAAACACAAAAGCAGCACAACCAGTGAAAGAAGGAAAAAAAATAGTGCAAGCAGCTTGCAAAGCTTGTTTGTCACAGCTAGAACAGCTCTCAGTGACAGCGAATCCAATTACAAATTGAAATTATATGTTTGTATGTTTCAACTTCTATATAATCTCCCTGCAGTACTTCCAAATATGAAATATAAACCATTGCATTAGACCTATGCAGTACAAACCAATGTATTCCAGTATGCTGTGGGATAATTGGTTAAGATTATCTTCATGTAGGCATTATGTTGCACAGGAAACACAAGGTATAATTTTGGACTACGAAAGCATAGAAAATGGAAGAGCTGCAGTACAAAAACCAATATGCTCCTTCCCAGTTCCCAGAGTATGGCATTTCACTAACTGATACAATCAATTGTGCTTTCATTCCCATATGTTAAAACTTCCTGGAATTTCTATTTAATGAAATAATACATAATTTGGATGGATATTTTGATTTTCTGAAGTGTATGTGTGATTATCAATATTTTTTTTCACAATAGCTTAGCTGAGGGAGATATGAAGAAACTAGATTATTATTATTATTATTATTATTATTTCTTGTTAAAACCTATTCAGGCAAAAGGAGCATTGATCCACACTAGTCATCTGGGCTACATGGTGCCATATTGTCTCTTCTTGCTATTTCTTCATGTAAGCATTCACCTGATTTTTTTCTTTTACAAAACTAAGTAAAAGGTTGGCATATTTTGGTTAATTTGTAGGTGTTTTTCTTGTGACATTGGTCATGGTGTCAGATGTGTGAATTTCTGATATGCACACATACCTGCTTATTCTGCCTCTGGATTTGTTTCCAAGTACATTGCTTTCTTCATACAGTGTCCTTTCTCCTGAGTACCTTTTTACACTTTAAATTTTTAAAACTCTCTCTAGGACCTCCATCCTACTGTGATAAACTGTGGTGTTTTTCTTTGGCACAATATCACTTCTTTTGTGTATTTCCATTGAAAAAAGGTACTACCCTCCCCCCCCCCCAAAAAAAACCTGTAGCAATAGGTGCACACATGGAATGTTAATTCAATATTTACCAAAATGTACTATGACAGGGAAAAGTACTGTATTCGGTTGAATTAACAAGTTGTAGTACTGGGTGGGAGTCACCCTTTGCAACTGCCAGGTTACACAGGATTATTATCCTGTTTTACAATACAGTAGAGTCTCAGTTAACCGACCTTCTGGATTATCCAAAGTCATGCTTCTTCATGAGCTTGCCTCATGGTTGGTGAACTCACAAAAAAGCTTGGGACATCAGGGACAAAGAAGCTTGAGGACAATGGCTTATCTGATGCCTCCCCTCCCCTCCTCCTTCTTCCTGGCCTCGGCAGCAGCCCTGGAGGACACTGGAAGATGCTGGAGGACACTGGAAGATGCTGCTTTCCTCCGTCCTTCCTGTGGTGGCAGCAGCAGCAGCCAAGGAAAAGGCTGCCGGCTGGAGCTCCTTGGACATGCCTCCGTCTGCCTCCAACGATGTCTAGGATGGAGGCGGCTCGTGGAGAACAGAACTGGGCTGGAGACCCAGGCCTCTTCTTGGTGGCTTCATGGTCAGCCAAAGCCTCTTCTTGGCTGCTTCGCAGCCGCAAAAGGAAAAACTGGGCTGAGCCAAGCCCCAGGCCTCTTCTCGGTGGCTTTGTTAACTGCCAAGCAGATGTCCCCCCACAACCAAGCCAGGAGATAAGCAGGGAAGGAGGGAGAGAAGGCGACAGGGAGGGAACGATGGAGGGAAGGAAGGAAGAAGGAGGGAAGGAGGAGGGGAAGGGAGTAAATTATCCAACATAAACAGGGCCAGCTGATAGTCGGATAATCCCTCCTGATTATCCAACAGTTTGGTTATCCAACTATCAGCCCGTCCCGTTTATGTCGGATAATTGAGACTCTGCTGTATATAGTTGAGGCTTTTCTTCCCTCAAAAATATCTCTTTAACCCTTGGTCCTTTCACTGGCCCCAATTCTTATCCCAGTCCACTCTCTTAACAAGTGATTCACATATGGTATCCTGGTATCCTTTACTATTAAGTGTTTTAATGTTCCTGGGAGCATGTTTTTGATGTTATTTATAAATCATTTCATGCCACTCCTTTGTGAATGAGAAGAAAAATAACTTTTATTTCCAGATAGAAGTTAATCTAGTATCTTTTTGCAGTTGGTTCTCAAAGCTTGTTGTCACAATACGTACGTTATTTCACTTGTTACAAACTGTCTTTATTCCAACTGACTTTGTTACCACCTGAAACTGTGTTTTATTTCTTTAAACACAAGTTCTACTAAAGCCCCTTCATTTGGAGTATAAATTTAATGAAAGTCTAGTTCTATTCACAAGTGACAATCCCCCAGAACAAGGGGGTTATGAGCCCCCCTGAACTGGCGCCTCACTTCTCAAAGACCATAACACACTCAACTAATTCCCCAGGACTTCTTTTGTCCTGTTAAATCTCCCTTCCCTTACACAGGAGTCTGAATCCCTTTAAGGCCAATCGCTTTCCTTCTAACATGACACACTCACTACCTCTTAATGGCTCATCCTCCTTCTTATAGCCACTCATCAGGCAGGCCCCTATCTTTTTGCCAGCCTGCCTCTGATTTGCTGTTGATGTTCACAATTCCACTCTGCCTGTGTTTCTCCATACCTTTGGACAAGAGAAACATAATTTGGATATCAACATCTCAATATTTGACCAGTATGGGTGAACCTGGAAATTTAGGACAAAATGAACCCACCGAACAACAACAAAAAATACAATGCAAGAAATCCGTTCATCCCTAGCCAAAAGAAAGAGACAGATAAATTTAAAACTTCATTTTTCTAGGGTTTCCAATCCTAGGAACCCTTACCTGAGGGAAATATGATGGGATTTATTTCTCAAAAAGCAAACATATATAGGATTGTACTATATATATATATATATATATATATATATTTTAAGTCTTCACCTTTTTGTTTATAATATTTTATACAGTCATCAGTGTGTTCGAAAAAAGTATTAAGCTGAAAGAACTTCTCTTGTAGGTTTATTTGTAATTCAGGATGAAAAGGAAATTGCTTGGATTCACATTTCTGCACAGAATTATCCATTCTACACCTCCTGAGGCTACTAATGGAACTGAGACTTGGGAATCAGTATATTTATGAGGCTTGCAATACATTTTGGAGTGGGAGAAATGCACACCAAACAGTATGTTTCAAAAAAACCCATCACTAAAGTATGTATATTGGGGGTAGGGTAGCATCTGATATATTTTACTCAATGGGAAAATGGGAATAAAATGCATACTTTGGGAAAATATGTGCAGAAATGTATGAAATGATCAAATAGATACACAGAGAAATGTCTTGAAAAAAATGCTGAGGTGAGTGAAATGCTTTTCCCAATGAGTCTGGGATGGGATGCCAATGCAGGGAAGGGATAGTTAGAATTAATATAGTTCAAAATAAAGCACACAGATTTTCACGTTGTGATTTGTGATATTCCTTTATAGGGTTAATTGTATAATAAGGTACAGGGACTGGAAACCTTAAGTGGACAGCATTTTTAACAGCTTTCCATCACTTTGACGATTACAGTCATTAACACAATAATAAAAACAGGACTCAGACAATCCACATGCATCCCTGTGGGGAATAATTTAATTGTTTTGCGGCTATCAATAGAATAATCCATGCTGACCTTTCTGCATAATGGAAATTACTGATCAGCCCTGGAAAGTGAACTTCATAAAAAAAATATCCTGAGGCAGAAGGAAATTCACATTGATTAATCTTGAGGAAAAAAAGACAAGTGAGAAGACAGAACTCCAAAGCCCTATGGTTTTGCTCTTTTAAATATCTCATGGTCCACATAATTGAGACTCTGCTGTATATAGTTTGAGGCTTTTCTTCCCTCAAAACTATCTCTTTAACCCCATATGCAAATTACACATTTTCACATGGGAAGAATCTTTTCCTTTTCCATCCATCATTTCATTATGAATGTGGGGGCTGGTCTGATAAGCCTGAGACTTGATGTGGAGAACAAGGTGGAGTTACTCCTCTTTGGTCCTTGGTTCAGTAAGACAGCAGAGTAGAGGCCGGTCTGGCCTTACTGGGAGCTACTTGAGGTGGTGAATTGTAAAGTATTGTGACTTTTCTCACTCTGACAACTGCTCAGTGAAGCTTTCCAGAGCTCAAAACCTGTTATGGATGAACTTCCAACTCTTGTAACAATCTCTTATGGGCTTTGGCACTGGTGAACTCCTTGAGTTTTGGTGGAAAGCTGCTGCCACATTGGCTTTTTAAATCTTCCATGCCTATCCAGATGGAGGCCCAATGTAGTTCAGTGGGCTTACTCTGAGTTACAATTATGGATGAAAATAATATTCTAAAATATTTGAGAAATGGTTAAAAAATTGTTCTCATGAGACTTTTTCTGTTCAAAATTTGCATGTGGTTGTTTAGTGCAAAACAAGAACAACAACAACACAATTTTCTGCACAAAAAAACAGCATTTTCTGGAGGAAGTCCCCTGCACAATCCCCTGTAAGGATTTATGTATGGAAAAACACTTTAGTTGTACTGCTACACAGTGCATACAATCTGAATCCCACCAATCTCCACTTACAGGGGAGCAGCCACTGATATCAATGGAGGCTTGTTCCCCTCTTGATTTTTTTTAAAGATAACTGATGGTCTTACCTTTTCTCTGACCAATCTCCAGAGCAACAGGCAGAAGAAAGATCCCTCTCAGAATTCTCTCTCATACAAGAGATCACTTGTGCAAGGAGTGGAAGAGACCCCTGTTGATTATAGCACCTGTTTCTTGGCAAGTGGAGATTGGGACACTTTTGCCTAATCTGTCAACCAGTCCTGGATGGGGATACACTCCCCTTGAAAGACTTTGTTCACAGTTTGAGAGTGCTCCTGCCTCCTTCCCTCTAGAAGTCAGCTCAGATTGATGAGTGCCTAGTATCAGCTGTGGCTGTTATGCCAACTGCGCCCCTTCCCTTACTGGAAACCTCAAAGCTGGACTTCTGCAATGTGCTGCACATTGGGCTATCTTTGAACCAAGTCCAGAAGCTCCAATTGGTTCAGAATGTGACAGGTAGACTGATTACGGGTACATTCACAAGTGAACACATTACACCAGTCTTAAAATCACTCCATTGCTGCCAATTAGTTTCCAGGCAAAGTAGAAAGTGTTGGTTATTACCATTAAAGCCCTACATAGTTTGGATCCAGGTTACTCACAGGATCACCTCCTGCCATACAATCCACCCTATACACTCAGGCCATCTGGGAAATGTTTGCTCCAACCAGCCAGGACAGGACCAGCAATGGTTTCTCAGATGACCTTTTCATCTGCTGCCCCCAAACTATGGAATGACCTGTTGAAAGAGATACAACTGCTGACAACACCGACAAGAAATAGTATTTTAGAATATTTAGAATATAGAATATTAAAAAGTCAAAATTTCAAATAATTTCACATTGACAGCATTCAAAACAGCATTAACTCACTTTTGTCAGACATACCCAGGCTATCTGAAATTATGACTTTTTAATATTCTATATACTCTATTAGTTTATTGTAATGATTTTATAGTGTTGTATTTTAACTGTGGGTTTATGGTTTGTGTGTGTGTGTTTGTTTTGTATTTTAATATATTGTACTCCGCCTCAAGCCTTGAGGCGAGATGAAAAAGAAATAAAAATTACTATTGTTATTGTTGTTGTTGTTAGCAAAAGTATTTACATTTCTGTACCTCTTAATAGTGAACTCAGCACTCTTTAAGTGTCTTACAACCTGTAAGCCAATTGCCCCCAACAATCTGGGTCCTCATTTTACCAACCTACAAAAGGATGGAAGGCTGAGTCAACCTTGGAGCCTGGATCGAACTCACAACTTTGTATCTGCAGTACTTTATAATAATAAAATTTATTTTTATCCCACCCCCTTGCACATCACAATTGGGGTGGCTTACATTATTAAAATATGCAATCCATACCCCCCAATTCCACCCCCTTAAAACGCCATTAAACAATTTGCAATATAAAACATAACTTAAAATAATACACAATAAAACAACAGTAGATACAACGAAATATCAGGTCCAACAATTAGATATTATTTTTAGTGGCCAGGTATATATTCGGGAAAGGCCTGCTTTCATTTAACCACTGTTTCTCCAGGGTTCCCTCTAGTTCTGCTTCCTGATCCATAATCAGTCTTGCTGCCATATTCTGAACTATATTGTCATCATTTTACTTTGTAAGCCACTTAGAGTCTCACTCAAGAAGGAGTAATAGTACTAGTATCATTATCTGGACATGACAAAGCAGTAGCAAAAAGACCTTACACAACCCATCCCTCCAAATTCCTCTCCATCAAACACTCTTACCGGTATCTGTTGAGGCAATCCTAACTTTGCCTCAACAGATAAGACTGTTTTGTTTTGTTTTGTTTTTTGTGCTAGGCAGGGATTTGGATCCTGTCTTGATCCTAGGTTTTTATAAAAGAGAAGCAACTTCTCTTTGTTTGTAGTCAAAACAGGACATAGCAAAATCTGTCTCTCTCTGTCCTCACAAACACGCAATATGTAGGCCATATTTTTGTGATTTACTTTCAAAACTTATTAGACACATCTTTGCTGGAATCTAGTGGTGCAATTTTAATAAGTGATATCACCCATGGCAACATAGTACTTGTTTTGTTTCTCAAGGCAATAATTTATTGTAATTCATCATGTAGAAATATATATTAAAAATAACTTGATTGGGAACTATAGTAATGACTTCAAAATAATCCTACCACCTGTTTTCTAGATTTAATCAGCTACACAACTGTGTGTATTTTAAAAAAAGAGAGTCAAGACTTTATTAATCTCTGTACAGTGAATGTTTGCAAATTACTTTTTCATTATCTAAAACTACTAGGCTATTATGGAATTTAAAATGTCACATGTGCCATCAATGATGCATTCAAAATCCAAAATATGCTTTAGTATTTTTATTATCTGGAAAGAAAAAAGAAAAAAAAATTACATAGTTCAATCTTAGATTGTTTCCTATTTTTCCCAAATTATCACACTTCTAGCCCTGTCAATTGCTTTTCTAACAAGAGCTGATGTAGAACTAATAATGCACTTTTTATCCTTTCTAAAATAAATTACTTTCAGTAATAAGTGCAAAACCTCTTTTGAATGTGATTGATCTGTCAAATGAATGCAAACTTTTTAGGGCTTAGAAAGGACATATTTCATTCACTAGAACATCACCTCTGCCATCTGTATAACCAAGGCCCTACACAGGTTCGTATGGAAAAGGATTTTAGCTGGGACCATCAGTCGAGAGATGCATAGCTCAGGCTACAATCTCCGTTAGAATGGGAAAAAATGAGAATAAACTATAGATCACACAGGATGATATTTGCAGAAATATATTTTTATTCAAATTGGAAAATTCTTAACTGTAGGTTTTTGTTTTTTTTAAGTCTTCCAGATTCTGGAGTTCCCAGCAAAATAATCCTCTTCAGACCTATGGATTCTAATGAGTGGGTTGAGCAGAAATCTTAGAGATCACAAAGGACTGGATTTAGCTAACTCCGGTCCATAGTTTTGTATCTTGCACAAGAGATCCAATTCTGTGAGATGAGAATTAATTAATTAATTAATTAATTCACAGTCTGTTCAGTATACAGTGTTTTCTTTAGACTACTAATACCACAGTGGCCATCAGACATTCTGCTATTATAGTAATTAGATTTGATGGTACCGAATGTATGTGAATAAGATTAATCTTACTGATTTATGATGAACATCAAACACCAGCAAGCAGTAGTGAACTATACAGTCTGTTGTAATGATTAATGTGGACTCATTTATCTTTCATACCGACACAGCAAAATGACTTTCTCTATTGTGCAAGAGTTTGAATTAGATACTTCATTATGAAGCAAGGAATGCTCTCTCTATATAACGTTCTCTGTTTTTTAGTAGTAGGAGATAAATAGCTCATATTATTTCTAGGACACTTCAGCATGACCATATATTGCTTTTCCTTCATGGCACAGAATGTGATGTATGATTAGGAGGAGAATCAATTTTTGATAAATATGAATACTAATGTAAGTTTACCATTTCTCAGTAAACAAGACAGTTAGCATTTATACTAATCACAAGGAAATAAATGGGGACCATATCATTCTTTCTGGATTGCTAATTTCTTCTTTATGCTTGTGGTTGTCCCTTTAAGGACCACCTTCAGGTTAGCCTTTAAAGAAAAGAAAATAGAATTGGCTTAGTTTGACAATTATGCAATGATTGTCTCTGAAGCATCCAGTGAATTTTCACACGTTCATTCCTATATACTTTCCAGGAAATATTCGGAAGCCTTCCTCCAACAGAACCAGTACCCAAAGACATTAAAAATAAATCACCCAACCATCAAATAAAACAACAGCAGAAACAACAACAACAACAACAACAACAACAAACTGAAGCATGGTGATCTGGGGCTGCTGAAGATCCCAACCTTTTATCAAAAATCCAAACCTGTAGAAAGGAAGCTAGAGAACAGAGGCTGCTGCCACTCTGCAACATTTATCCAGTTTGGCACCACTTGAACTGCCATGACTCCGTGCTATGTAATTCTGAGGTTTGTAGTTTTGAGAGCTATTTAGCCTTCTCTAGCAGAAAACTCTGGTACCAAAACCAATTACATATCCCATGATGGAGCCATGATAGTTAGAGTGGTACCAAACTGCATCAATTCTGAAATGTGATAGCAACCAGAAACACTAGTCTGCCAATTCTGCTTTCTGCTGACCTTTGTGGTCATTGTTTTACAAGAACATCTGCCAGAAATACGTTGGCATTCTTTCTTGCCATTCATTTGGAAAGGAACATAAATGGTTATTTTCTTGAAATAGCTCTAACAGTACTTTCTCCTGCTGTAAGTTCCTGCATGATTAATTTACCATGGATACAATAGCTGACCTTTAACAAAGAGATAGTTTTATTCTCTGAAATAGTCCCATTTCCAACAATACATTAATAAAATAAGAACAGCCTTACTGAATTAGATCAAAGGTCCAGCTACTTCAGCATCCCAAGTCCAGCAGATGCCAGCCAGATGCTTCTGGGATGCCCACAGGCAGGGCATGAAGGCATTAGATAATAGATCAAGAAATTCAAGGTATTAAAGAGGTTTGGGGGTGGGGAACATACACAGGTAGAAGCGGTTAAAGTTTGTGTCCACAGATTTCCGTGAGTTTAAAGGCACTTGACTAGGAGTTGAATTATGACCTAGAATCATAGAAGCATAGAAACCTAGAGTTGGAAGAGCCATCAAGGGCCATCCAGTCCAACCTCCAACAAAACATGCAGGGATACACAATCCAAGCATTCTTGACGGATGGCCATCAAGCCTCTGTCCACTCTCCTAGGCAGTGTATTCCACTATTGAACAGCTCTTACTTCCAGGAGGTTCTACCTAATGTTTTAGGTGGAATCTCTTTTCCTGCACTTTGTATCCTTTGCTCCATCCCCAGCTATTTGGAGCGGTAGAAAACAAGGTTGCTCCATCCTCAGTGAGAAGCTGAATAGTAACATTCCTCTTTGCTGGTACTCTTTGAACCTGCACATTTATTTGGAAGTGAGTCTTCAATACTGATTAAATTTGGTTAAGTCTCAAAGATAATGTACAGGAAGAAAAATCAATCTTACCTCAAGGGGGAAAAAATACCATCAAAACACTGCCACATTTTGAGGTGTGCCTTTTTAAAAACCAGAAATTGTATGAACTGAAGTGCAAGTAGGTAACTGTTGATTTCACTACCCAAAATACTCATAGCATTGTAAAATGCAATCTGACAGTCACCCCTGTGGGAGAAAACACACACACAAATAGCATGTATTATTACCTCTTTATTTCAACATTACCTTGCAGATTGAAATTATTTCTGTACAAGCCACTGTTTGGCAACAAATGATTTCTTAAGGATTTATTCCCCCCCCCCAACTAATGCTAGGTAATAGCCATTACATAGTAGCAGTAAAAGCAAGAAAACAATTTCTTATTAAATCAGCAGCAAGAGAAGTATATACATATATATTGCTGCCATTATAACTTGATCTGCTAAGCAGTCATCTGGAGAGAATCCTAGGGTCATTTTTATGCTAGGAAATCTCTGATATTCATTCAAGTTATCATTTCCCTCTTGTGGATGCTATTATTTCTGCTCCCCATGTTTCTCGAACTAAAGCTAAACTTTAAAAAAAAATCTAAATTTAACTGCTTTATTTTGTATAATTTAGAACTCTTGTGTTATTATATAACTATGTGCATGTAAGTGTGGAGGCAGAGAGAGAAAGAGAAAGAGAGAGAGAGAGAATGAAAAAGTATGGAATTGTCAGTTGTCTGTAGGAGTGCTGTGAATACCTGTTGTTTTTCATTCCTAATGGAAACTCCATACATATCCATTCATTGTGAATATGTGTCTCCATCCAGTAGCAATCTACAAGTAATACTGTCAGAACTGTGAGGTAAAGACAGTGAAGTAATTTGGCATTCTGTTGACAAGTGACCTATTGAAAATATTTATACCTGCCATTCATCCTCAAAAGATGAGCTGCACAGCAAGTTCAGGTCTGAATTTTATTGCATATTCTCTGTGCCTTTGAAAAAAAAAAAGACCAAGGGATTTGACTAGTGCACAGGGAGAGGAAGACCCATGCCAAATCTGACTGAACACAGCTTACTGACCTATAAAGCCATACACAGCTTAGATCCAGACTATTTGAGAAACTGTTATCTTCCCATATGAACCTGCTGGAGCCCTAAGATCTTTAGGAGAAAACTCTAACTTGGTGAGGACACAAAAGAGAGCCTTCTCAGTGGCTGCCCCCAATCTCAATAAATCAATTCCATGGGAGGCTAGACTGGCCCCTGCTGCTTGCCTTTCACCAGCAAGCAAAACCCTTTTTATTTAGGTGGGCTTTTAAACATAATAATCATGACAGGATGGTTTTATGTAGGGTGTGTGTTTTAGCTATGTTTTTAATTTTTTGTACGTTTTTAATGTTGATTTCATATTGTTTTAATTAGATGGTTTTAATTGTTTTTAAAAACTTTTTACTGTAAAGTTTTTAAAATGTTTTTATTGTGTGAGCTGCATTGGGTCCCTTTTTGGGGACAAAGGCAGCATAAATAAATAAATAAATGTCACCATCATTGATTAAGACTTAAACTCAGCAATTACTTTGGTGAAATCCCTGCAGATCATGGTTTGGACCAAGTCGATGAGACTGAGGTTGAGATCTAAAAATGTGGACAAGGTACTTGTACAGACTGAGCACCCATGAGCAGTGATTCTTATTATTTTTCTTATTATTTTTCATGAGGAGCTGGTGTCTTGCTGGGTCTAGGATATTGCAGGTGCCTCTTTGAGGGAGTAACAGTACCAACTCCCCCCCCCCCTTTTTTTTTTAAATTATTACACCATTCCTGAAGCACATCAGGTTGAACCAAGAAGGTATAGGCAACTGTAGGCTGTGTGGAGACCTTGTGTGGTCTCACTGAAGATGCCAGCCACAGATGCTGGTGGAACGTCAGGAATAAAGAAACTCTTCTAGAATATGCCACATAGCCCAAAAAACCCACAAAAAAATCTATGCATGCTGGCCATGAAAGCCTTCGACTTCTGATTTGTCTCCTCAACCAGCCAATAAATTCATGTCCACTGGAATCCTAATTGACTCTTTACTGGCTGGTTGACTGGTTTACATACACATCAAGCACAACTTTCAGTCAGTCAGATTCATGATGGTTAGATTTCCATAACCTCACTTTGTCTAAATAAAGGACCAATCAGACATTATTGAATATTTGCCTTTCCCCCAATATACTACAAAGTTCAAAGTGCACAAAACAGTGATACATTTCTTCAGATTGTCTAAACTGCCAACAGAAGTCAGATGTTATCTGACTATAACATCATGACTTTTCTTCTCCTGTATAATTTCTTTGCCTCATGAAGAAGCCAATGTAGCTTTGAAAACTTACTTGATGTATTTTATACTTTTTAATTGGTCCATTTTTGTGTGTGTGTGTGGATTTTGTATTTTGTTGTATTTTGCTCCATGGCCAACACAGCTACCCCTGCATGTGTTTTCTTTTTATGTAAGACTGATACTTCTCTCACATGCTGCATACGTACAAGATATAAATGTCAGTTAAATGCTGTTTATCAGCCTGTCACCATGACCTTTAAACTTGATCACACTCTGGGGTCTAAGTTCCCAGCTGAAGATACAAATTCACTCATGTTTTAGTACTTCATTCTAAACAGAAGTACATGCACTTTTTACTTCACATACAGCCTCTTCAACATTTCCGTATGGGAAAGTTATTTGAACAGGCATTTAGGGACCTTTAGGCTTTCCTAGATGAGCCTCCTTTCTTTTCAACACAGTTTCAGTTGGATTTCTTTCCTGGTTTAGGAATAAAAGCCATCCTGGCCACATTTGTCAAGAGAGAAGCAGCAGGGACACAGTCCTGTTTATTCTCTTGGATCCCTCGGTGTCTTTTATTGACCAGAGTATCATTCTTCATCAACTGTCTGCTTTCATGATCAGAGGTACTTCATTTTAGGATTCCACTCCTAGAGCATATTCCCAGTGATGATGCTGTTGGGTCACTACTTTGCTTCCATGGCAAAAATATGTTCTGTGGCCCCATGTAATGCTATTTTGTTCATATTTATCAGCCACATGAAGGTTCTATCTTCTGAACTGTCAGCAGATGACATACAGGCTTGCATCTCTTCATAATATACAGAAAACCTCCATTATTTGACAGGTTAGGAACCAGAGCACTGTCAGATAATGTTGTCAGCTGAAAAGTGCAATGCATTTACAGCAATGTGCAATGCATTTATAGCTTGCAAATGCATTTTGACCAGTTAAAATATAAATAAAGCACTATATATCACTTTTGAATGTGTGTAAAACCTAAACAACACTTTATATATTTTTGTTGTATGCCTTCAAGTCATGTGAATCCTAAGGTGACCCTATCATGGGGGTTTCTTGGCAAGATTTGTTCAGAAGTGGTTTGGCATTGCCTTCCCCTGAGGCTGAGAGCATATCACTTGCCCAAGGTCACCCAGAGGGTTTCAAGGCTGAGCTGTGAATTGAACTGTACGCGGCCCAGAAACCCACTGTGTGTCCAAGTTGGCTATGGGAAAGAAAGATGCACTAGGGATCATATAGGAGACATACATTGAATAATGGAGCACACCAAATAATTTTAGGAGAAAATTAGTCTGTGTTTTATATATTATAGTAAAACCTCTATTGTGGATGTGCTACAACATTTTATTGTTGTCTTGTTGCATAATCTGTACTCAGGACAAGAGGCTACCATCATGACAGAATAAAAAAAAAAGAAAAAGGAAAGAAAAGAAAAGAAAAAGAAAAAGAAAAAAAAGGAATGGGTTGGCAAGGGGATCAGGCAAGACTGTATTTTATCACCTACCTGTTTAACTTGTATGCTGAACATATCATACGTAAAGCAGATTTGAAGGAGACATGAAAATTAGAGGAAAGAATATCAATAATCTAAGATATGCAGATAACATCATGCTTCTAATAGAAAATAGCAACAACTTGGAATAATTACTGAAAGAAATCAAGGAAGAAAGTCCAAATGCAAAAGCTAGGAGACATTACCCATGAGTGGCTATAGCTCAACCCTTTAATGCTTGATTATGTATATCCTCCTTTTGTGAACAAATATAGATTGTTACTTATAGGAAATCCAATAATAGACTCTCAGCTCTTTATTTCACTGCATAATAGTGTTCTTTGTGAAACAGATATTCTCTTGATAGGCTCACCTTTGGTTTGATTTCTCCAGCTCTAAACAGGAGCACTGGAAGAGACAAAAACCTCCTTAGCACTTTCTCTCTAAACAATTTTTCTCATTTCTGTTTTCCCCCAAACAAAAACTTGGTATGAGACATCTCCAAATTCCATTTAATCTGTTGCAATCTACTTTTTTCATGCTAATTCCTTTTGAAGTAACACCAAACATCAATATACTCACGTTTAAAAAAAAAAAAATCTCTCCAATCATGTTTGGAAAATCTTCATTGAGAAGTGTCTCAAATCTTATGGTTTACTTATTGGGGGGGGGGGGGAGATTAGTGGACCATAAGAGAGATCAAAATAGAACGCCAAACTGTTAAAAAGTAATTAGAGAAGAATGGTAGATATAACCTATTGGCCCATGCAGCAGTAGAACCCTTTTTTGAAAGGATGCAACCCTGCCGAGGAGGTAATTAAATTTAAATAGTTTTGTTTAATTGGCTGGCATTGTGATATCACCTTAGTGACTTCAGTTAAATCTCTCTCAGTAAGAAGTAATTAAAAATCACTTTTCTGCAATGATCTTTCCTTTTGGTCAAGGTCTTTGCATTATTCTACTGATAATGTTTTCCATGCTGAATTTGGCTAACAACTCTGGATACCCTGTAAAATGAAAGTCTAATATAGTGGAAAGCAGACCACAGGGCAGCAAAATGCACAGGGCATTTACAATGCAATCCTATACATCTCTAGTCCGAGTGATGCCCCTGTGAAATTGTCTGTATGCATTCTCCTCAAAGGAAGCCCTACTGAATTCAATAGGAAATAATTGCTGTTAATTTTCTAAATGTGTGCTTTGTAGGGGATATTGTTATCCACATGCAATGTAAAAGCAGATCCCAGCCATTTCATAAGTCAGAAATACTACACAGAAAATGATTCAGGAAAGAAAACAAAAAACAAATACAAAGATGTTACACATACATGGGGATAGATTTTTGATTTTGTTGGACTTGACAGTCTTTATGAAAGTAGCATTTTCGTACTTTCCAAGACTTATGAGAAAACACACATCTCACTTCAAACATTTGTGCAGTTGAGAAGCTTTGGGGCCATTTCTGAGAAATAAAATGCACACAAAGCAATGAATTTACAGTAGACACTTTCCATCTAGGGGAATTCGATTCTCAGAGGCCCCGTGGATGGGAAAAACAACAAGAGATCAAGAACATGTTAGTCATTGGGCGGCAACATATATGTACCCATTGGCTTATATCGGGGCCAGGAGATATGTTGGAGTTCCCATCCATGGATGGCTAGCCCATTGATATGGTAGGCTAACTGCAGTTTTTTTAAAAAAAATGTGAAAAATGGACATCACTGAAGAAATTAGACATTATTATATTTATCTATATCTTGCCCTTTCCTTTCCTGGGAATCAGAGTAACTTACAATGTTTTTTTTTAAAAGTACAATTAAAAGCATTGGAAAATTGTACATTAAAATAGAAATAAATTATTACAGTATCAAAACAAATTACAAATTAAAAGAATAAAGTGCAGTTAAAAAGGTAAAATTGTTTAAATCACTTTCAACAGCATTTCAGTGGACATCCCTGCAGAAAAAAAAAAACATTGCAGAAAAATAAGCAGAAACATGATTTAGTCAATAAAAATTTCATAAACTAGATATGCTGTGGAAATAAACACCAAATTACAGAAAAGGGCAAGGGGGGGGGGGGTATTGTTTGCCACAATTCTATGATGTGCCTCCTGAGCAACACTTTTCTGGACATAGTCAACTGTATTACTGATTGCCTAATAAAATGCAATGACAGACTTTATCAATTTATTTGTCAATTAAAAAAACCTTATTATTTAGATTCTTTCCCGGGTTTAGGGAAAGGTCTCACTGTTGGCTCTGGTGGACATCACAACAGCATTCTTTAATATCAAGCATGGTATCCTTCTGGGACATTTTCCCTAGATAGGACTGGGTGTCCCTGTGTTCCAGTCATTTAAAACATGGCCTCGGTTCAGGGATGTTCTGGATTATAAACTGAGCCTCAAGGTTCAATCCAGAAAGGATGCCACTAAATTCATATTTTCATATGGAAATGTTCATTTTTACACCTCATGAAATTGTCAACAGAGCAAAACAATTGATTTAACAGAAATGCATGGGTCTGTGAGGCTTCCCCCACTCCCAAGATTGACACTTTAGTCAGTACAGACATTGCAGAAATCATCCATTTTGTGACCACTTTAACTGCCCGGGCTCAGTGCTGGCGAATCCTGGGAACCGTAGTTTATTGTGCACCACAGCTTTCTGACAGACAAATGTCTCACAAAACTACAGTTCCCAGAATTCCTTAGCATGGAAGTCAGGGCAGTGACATACTGGATTATTTGTACAGTGTGTTTTGGACCAGTTTGTACCAAACATGTACATTTGAGGGGAACATACACAAAATCAACAGGAATTTCATACAGTGGCTGAGTGAGAGAAGTTTCATAAGTCGAGATGGAAATGGAAGGAGGAAAGGATATCAGAAAGAAAGTGAAAAACTCAACATGAGCAGGACTGATAGTTATTAGCACCCCCATCTTCAGAAAATATAAGGTGGGATTGAGGGTGCCACCTATCTGAAAAGAAGGGTACTTTCATTGAAGGATCAGCCTTGCAGCTTAAGAGTGGTTCTGGGTACAACATTCTTCCACAGTGCTCTGTTTCAACCAAAAAGCAACTCAAATTTACAAATAAATACGTCTAAATATAAATAAATAAATCTAAAGAGTAGAGTATCACTACTGGAAGTCCTAGTGATTCTTTGTGTGTATCATATTGAGCAAGTGTACCATCTCAACAATATTAAAAAATTTTAAAAATAGTATTTTACTGACTTCTGTTCTCTCATTACACTGACATCAGTTGAGTGACATTATATTAATCATTGATTCACACTTCAATGCTGTGTTCTTGAACTTCAAATATGTATGAAGCCTGGTTAGGATGTCTACCTCCTGCTTTGATAGTTCTCATGCTGGTTGACACGTAGTTGAATTGTATGAACAAGAATTTATCTGCATATACTATACATGCCTGTGGACTGTGGAAATGTTAGTTGAAATAATAATAATAATAATAATAATAATAACAACAACAACAACAACAACAGTTCTGTCCAATTTGAAAATAAACAGGCATTAGTTTTAGTCATCACTAGTTGTGATTTGTTGCCTTATAGTTTGATACCACGTAGTTGGATTTATTGTTTTTTGGTCCTATAAAAGCAGCTGCTCAGATGTGTACAATGTGCTGGAAAATATGAGAAATAGTTGTGGATCTCTCAAACAAGGTAATAAAACTGACAAGACAGAGGTTGAACAATAACCAGTCCCATACCCACCTATATACATAGAGCCCAGCAGAATTGGAAAAAAAAGGGAGGGGGAAGACTTAGAGGGTGTACAGACCCCCATTTTGAGATGCCATCGGGGTGGAGTGGGGGGCGTGGTGACCAACTTCACCCTCAAAACAGCTTCACACTACCCACCTGACCACACCGCAGGCAGCATTGCAGCATTTTTGTGGCACATGTTTGCACATGGTGTGCCTAAGAAATGCCAAAAAACAAAACAAAACACTGCAGAGCTGGCAAGGATGCCCTTTCCCAGTGCTAAAAGGAGTGTCATTCTGCTGCTCCTTTTTGTGCAAGGAACCAGCCAGATTGGGGGTATGGCATGTGGTTGCTGTGGCCCCAATCCGGCGAGCAAAGGGGTGGCCGGACTGGGGCCACAGCAACCACATGCCATCTGTTCCTTACCACAAGCTGTTCCTTATCTGCCATCTGTTTAGCCCCATCGTTTCCTTTGCAAGATATATAAACAGAACTTCATTTGCAATATTTGTACATAATCAATGACATGTTCCAACTGAGGAAACAGGGGAGAGAAAATTAATCCAGGTTAGAGTGTTGTAGGAAGAGAGAAAATGAGTTTGTTTTTTTTTTTAAAAAAAAAAAAAATCACCCTAACAAATAGAATATTACCCCAAACAGATACCTGTTCCTAAACATGCAAACTAGCAGTTAGTAAGTATAGGTGTGCAAAATTTGCTAACACTAAAATTGTTAATAATATTTGTGACTTTCTTTGTATTCTTTCTTTGTATGGTTGCATGTAAAATTCTGTATCAAATAGTTTTTTTCCCCATTATGATTATCTTTATTTATTTTTTTACAAATATTACAGCCAGCATAGCTACATTTACAGATATTATCAAACAATAACATCATATATCTCTGTATCAAATAGTTTTTAAGGTGTTAATAGTGTAAAATTCATGAGAAAATTGTGTAAATGTACAAATACAAAAAAAATGAAACTTTTGCTAGGCTTGCTTTGGCACAGCTTTTTGTTAGAAGCTGACTTTTAAGAAACAAGTTTTGCTTATGGGCAAAAGGGAATGTTGCATAGGCAGCTAAATACTCTGCCTTTATCTAAAAAGGTATGGCATGAGAGGCTCACTCAACCTTTTTAAATGGTTAGAATGTGATTCTCTATCATTTTATTGTTTCATTTTTGAACACTACATCTACACTAAACCGGAGATACAGATATCTTGATGTGCAGGGGATGCTGCGGTTTCCCATGTAAACTAATTAGAATTGCTTTATTATACCGCTCATACACATAGACTGCTTGTATGAAATACTTGCAGAACATGGCTGATGTGCAACGATCGGCAAACCTCTATACCTAGTGTCACAAGGGTCGCAAAACAAGGACTCAGGGCCACACTTCATATTATGTCCATATTATATAGATGCTCTTCTACTTTGCACTTACAAATCAGCATGTGAAGTGTTGGTCTGGACTGGGACCATTGAATGTGGAAAGATGAGCTTTACACTTCCTTCATTTGCATCCTTTCCAAGTTTCCCTCTTCTTTTGAGAAGGAAAAAGGGAAGCTATCTGAGTATGGATCAGGGCATAGTGTATTTATATATGAACAAGTAAAAAGTAGAGGGACAAATGAAGGCCTAGTGGCACAGTGGTTGAATGCTGGTACTGCAGCCGCTCACTCACAGTCATAAGGTTGTGAGTCTGATACCAGCCAGGGGCTCCAGGGTCGACTCAGGCTAGCATCTTTCCAAGGTCGCTAAAACGAGTATCCAACTTGTTGGGGGAAGTTAGTTTACACTTTATAAACTGGTTAGAGACTGCTTAGTTCAGTATGAAGTGGTATAGGAATGCAGCTGCTATTGCTATTGCTATGATGTAATATGCTGTTCAGACTGCACTTGATACCCTAAGAACATCCATTTAACTATTTTCTATAAAGGCTTAGTGGTTAAAGATTAAGTTCAACATGCTCAATTGCACTTAGATGCAGTAGGAAATCAGTGTGATCAGTGTCAAGGAGAGTTGTCATCAATATCAGTGCTATGTGTCCTTGAAGACATGTTCTCTGGTGCAATTGCCATTTCAAATTCAATTCCATTTTTGCCTGAAATAATGCTTCTCTGCAGAGGATTTCAGAGTAGCCTAATCTGAACTTTCTGAAAATATACATGCTTTTTCTGAGAAAGTTCTTGCCAAGAAATGTTGCAATCTACCATTAGTAGTAAAAAAAAAAAAAACAAAAAAAAAACAGCCTTTGCTTTTTTTCACAACCTTCACTTATAGAACTAGAGTAGAATCTAGAAGCACTTCACAGGAAGTACTCCCCATTCAATACTAGCTGAATATCTAAATGTAAATCAACTTCAGTTCCAGTCAATAATACTTCAGTCTTGCCCAGAGAAGATGGATCTAGCCACAGCAATGCATCACTTGATCACTTCCCAATTAAATTATTGTACCATACTATAGGTGGGGCAGGCTGTCCTTGAAGAGTGTTTGTAAATTACAAGACACAGCAGTCTAATTACCTGAAAATGACAAATTTCAGACTAATCAATAATTGTTTAATTGAAAAAAGCTTCTTTTCCAGCAAACAGCAACTCAATCAATTACTGTTTCTTTTGGGGCTTGAGTAATAAACCCCCACTGATCACCTATCAGGATATGTTTCACCAGTGGCAAATGGAATAAGGCAGAATGAGTTCCGAATCATAGACTCTTAGAGTTGTAAGGGACTAGAAGAGCTATCTAATCCAACTGCCTGTCATGCAGGAACATACAACTAAAGCACTCCTGAAATATGTCCATCCAACATCTGTTTAAAGACTTCTAGACACTGAGAGTCCACCACACTTCAAGATAGTGTATTCTACTGTCAAAAGGCTCTTACAGTAAAGGTGTTTTTTCTCATGTTTAAGTGGACTCTCTTTTCTTGTAATTTGAATATATTGGTTTATGTTCTAGCCTTTGAATCAGCATAAAACAAATTTGCATCATGGTTTACATGACAACTCTTCAGCTGTTTAAAGATAGCTATTGTGTCACTATCAGTTGTCTTTATTTGGAAACTATTTTCTTGATGCAGCCGAGATTTGCATTAGCTTTTTTTTGTCATTCCTTCCTAAGTGCATGTATTGACTAACTGTACTGATAGTTGCTCAGGTCCTTTTTTATTTCTTTTTTCCCCTTTCTGAAAATTGGGACAATATTTGCTAGGCTTCAGTTTGCTGGGACCTATAGGTAGCTAGGTATTCCACTGCAACATCTTTACCTATTTTGGGCTGCAGTTCTCTTACTGCATCATTTATTCTATTTTCACAAGTTGGAGCACTTTTTTTTTCCTTTTGGCAGAAGACTGAGGCAAAGATGGTGTTAAACAGTTGGGTTTTAGCTCTGTCCTCTATTAGCATTTCACCACCTTCCCTGTGCAGTGGCCCTACCATTTCCTTGTTCTTCTTTTTGCTCTGAATATTCCCCCTCCCCTTTTATAATATTTAACCTCTGGAGCAAGACTGAGCTCATTCTGAGCTTTAAGGTCAAGAAAAGGAGACAATCGGCCCCATTACTATCAATAAGATTGCACAAGTTGAAAGTTATGCATTTGGATTCAATAGATAAGAACATCATAATGGTGCCACAGCAGCCAGTGGTGATGCACAGTCTACCTACAGAAGGTTGAGTTGCCAGTAAATCTAAATACGGTTGTAGAATTTCCACGTGTAAATTTGGAGACTCCTAACCATGGCATTGACAAAGTAGACAAATCACTTGTGTGATTTGGTCTTGACTGTTATGTTTTATATATTCCTCATGACATCGCTTGTAAATTTACATTCTAGGTAGGGAAGGGTTATACTTACTGTGTGTGCAAATGATTGGCAAACTGGTTACATTGCCCAAATATGTTCAGGAGTATTAAATCTAGCACGATCCCTGCTGCAGTGTACTTTTAACCGAAGCAATCCAAATTTTCCACTAAAGTAGCATACTTTAAAGTAGCATACTTATGTAGACAGAATGAATCTTCCAAATGATAAAAGTAGGTACATTTCATATTTAAAGCCACTGACTCTTAAAAGTCAACCTTTTCGTTGTTGTAGTTTGACTTTCACATAATATTAAGTGTTTGTTCTCTATGCTAGTGTCATGAATTATGGCTTCTAAATATAGAGTAAAATATTAAACTGATCTTTTGGTTGCCTTCTTAAGCTGCAATTCTGTGCACACTTATCAAATAAATTGCAAAAGGGCTTACCTCAGAGTATATGGTTATAAGATTGTGCAGCCATCTGTTAGTCCCTTAGTATAAATTGCCATGAAATAATTAGCATAGCAGAAGACTATATAAGGAAACAGTAACTAATCATTCTATTGTTTCCCAATTGAGTATGTTATTGGTAAAATACATACTATGATTAAAGGATGGAAATGTTTTAAAGGGGAAAATGCTTTCTGAACAATACAGCATGATAAAGAATTTTGAAGATACACATATTTCAAACATGGCCATAATCCTGCTGGGCAGTTATGAAATTGTAGCCTAGAGTTATGCACTTATGACTGTTTTGTATTCATGGTTCCTATGTAGACCCTAATTTAAGGGATACATAGGGACTGTGAAAATTCTCTAATCCCCAGTTACCTGCCAGCAGCTGCTTTGATCAATGGGGTCTATTCTCCTTTCATTTGGGAGCAACTGACTGACATTACTACCCAGCCCTCACAAAAGCAATCTTCAGCAGAAGAGACAATTGTGATAGGAGTCATGCTTCGGCCTCTCACACTGGAGATGTTTCATGGGAGGGAGTGTGACCATTAGTTAGTTGGTTCCCGATCAACGGAGAAACATACCACCATTGATTGCACTGGTTGCTTCCCAGTAAGTGGGAATTTGGGAGAATACAGTCGAGTGTCACTATTTATTACCACAACTATGACACTTACACATTTGTAACTCCCCAATAGATTGTGGCCATTATTTACTTCAGATAGTCAAGGGACAATGCTCCTTTGTAGTCCAGAGCAGAGTGTAGTGAAAGGTGCCTTTCCTTGTCATTTCAGACAACAGGCTGTCCCTGTCATGGAAGGAAAAACTGTTAATAAATTATGTTGTATTTGTCTACTATAATATGTACATCATCCAGCTGTCTGTAAGGATTAAATGTTTTCATAAAGGAAATAAAGTGAATTATTAGATCTGATAAAGCAGAGCTCTTTAACATTTAGTGGCTTTTTGTGGAACAGAATATACAAAATATAAATGTCAGGAAGCCATTAAAAATATCAACTTGGTTAGTATTACTTTTGGGAAAGATGTAATTAACTTCTCTCCTTGAAACTAATTATAGCATGAGCTAACAAATTAAATCTGCATTCTGTTTCCAAATTGATGTATATTAGTGTCCTGCCCCACTACACACATCTTTTCAAAAATGAAACTGGACCCTCATCACAGTAATTTATTTTTTGTTATACAGTGAATCAGAATTCCATTTTGTACTTCCTGTTTTTAATTTTCAGAATGCTGTTCAAAGACTCATTATTATGTCTGCATAGCCCCCCCCCCCATTTGTATTATTTTGAAATTTACTTTTTAATTCTCTTTTTTTTCATGTTTTTTTAACACCAGATCATACATCTCTTGAATATTGCACTGTTCTTTGGAACTGAAAATTATTTTGAGGCGATTGGTTAATATTCTAAAATATATCTTTGTTAATAGATTTGCAGCAGATTTATTTATTTTGTTATTTCACAGAGGACTCACTGTTTTCTTCTACAGACCATAATTGGTATTCTAGAATGATATACTTTGATACCACTTACTAAGTGGTGCAAAATTAAACTCTACTGCTAGACAATATGTTACGACCTACCCTGTGGAAGAGGTTGGGGTCCACTTGAGTGCAATGGAGATGCAGACTACTCCTAGTGTCCTCTTGGTTGAGCACACTTTTGGTTGTTTGGATTAATTTCAATCATTCTTCCCAGACATGTTGTTTGGCTAGGTGCAGTATAATACCCATATGCCTGAACCTTGCATATCATTGTTGAATGCATTGAGCCATAAGAACTAACTGTTTAAATCTAAGAAATGGTGCATGCTTCTCTGAGTGAATTTTCTGCTTTCTTGAATCAATCGTTTTGTGACTCTTATGGAGTCAATGATCTTTAGACACTAACAATTTCCTCAACTATTTGACAAGAGCAAATCTTGGGTGGTGGTGGGGAGTACATTCAAGCTGGTAGCGATGTTCCAAACTTAGTCATTCCTGGATTGTCCTACTTTCAGGAATTAATCTTGCTACTGCCCCTAGTCTGGGATTAATACAGTGTCCATTACTTAATGACTGAGTCCCTGTTGCATTTTCTGGAACAATAAGCACTTGTTGATATTCTTGGACACAATATCATTTTGGACCTCTCACCTACAGTAGGAGATTGTATACTATGCTTTGGTGAGTCCACTCTTATCTAGTAGATGGCTCCCAGAAAACAGTAGTAGAGGGCTGCTGTTTTGCTGCATGACATGTATTTCTGGAACAGTATCCTGTTCAGTCTTGTTTCTCAAGTTCTTCAGCACATTTATGAAACTTCATGAGGTGGTTCTCATTATTATGTAAATGTGGTGGAGAATGATCTCTTATGGAAAGTGGACCGCTGCACATCTGAACTTTATTAGATTCTTTAGAGGAATCCTGGGTACAGAACTATTAGGAGTTTTACATTTGCATTTGATACAGTGTAATTTTGAAATGTGAGAAACTAGAAAAAGGCCATAGATTCTTGAAAAATTTTCCCCAAAAATGGCAGACTTAAAATAATAATAATAATAATAATAATGATGGTTCGGTGTAATTAGGAAGATAAAGCAAATTTTATCAATTGCACTTATGTCTGATCCTTAATTGGTCTAGTCCTACCTGGATGGCAGCTTTATAGATAACCTGAAAGATATGACAATGATTCTGATTATTCCTGTGAAGATAATAATAATAATTAATAATAATAATAATAATAATGTTTTTTTATTTATACCCCGCTCTTCAGCCAAGACTATCAGAGCGGCTTACAATTTGTTAAACAAACAGCTTCATTTACAATTGTAAGCCATTTGCCCCCAACAATCTGGGTACTCATTTTAGCGACCTCGGAAGGATGCAAGCCTGAGTCAAGCTTCAGCCCTTTGCTGGTCTTGAACTCGCCACCTTCTGGTTTTGAGTGAGTGGCTGCAGTACAGGCATTTAACCACTGCGCCACCAGGGCTGATAATAATAGCTTAACAGTGACAGCAGCTGTGCCAGTCTCCATTATCAAGTGGCTTAGGTAAAAAGCTAAAAAAATAAAACCAAAAAAGTCTTGCACTGATAAGCCATTATGTTAAATTGCCATCGTCCACAGTGGCTGAATGATTCCAGTATTATTCATGTAACTTTATTTTATATGAAATTCAGAACAGAGTGACAACAAGGGTCAAACTAGATGATATACTTAGCATGCAAGGTGAAAGACATGTGTTTATACTAGTACAGACTTTCTCTCACCTCTAAATCTTTCATTGCAGCTGGCTTTGTTTTGGTTTTCTTTTACTGGTATTTGAAAGGTAAACACAAGATCATTTTTCAAGTATTAATACTATTGCCCACATCTGAAACAAACTTGTAATGTATATGTTTTTTTAATTAACATCTGATAACATGTCATCACCTTGACATATAATTTTATCCTAATACTGTTTGTTTCAGTAATAAAATCTTGCTTGCATACATTTCTTTAGCCTTCCTTTTTGTGTTTAATGTAGTGCAACTACTAAATAGCAAGACCTTACCCTTTGTGAGAGCCAGTGGCCTAGTAGTTTGAACATTGGATTGTGACTATGGAGATCAAGGTTTGAATCCATTCTCAGCCATGAAAATCCACTGTGTAACCTTGGGCCAGTCACACAGTCTCAGACTCAGAAGATGACAAAATTAAGCCACTTCTTAAGATATCTTGCTAAGAAAACCCCATGATAGATTTGCCATAGGACCACCATAAGTTGGAAATGAGTTGAAGGCACACAACAACAACAAACCCTTTGAGTTATTTATATCTAAAATATGCAGGTTGCCTTCCTTTTTAGAGTTGAGAAATGTGATATATAAAAATAAAGTTTTCTTGCTCTTTCTTTCTTTCTTTCTTTCTTTGTTCTCTTTAATATGCAGAATTAGTTTGTGCATATGGCAGCTTCAGAGACATGAATGGTGAATGAGAATAGAAGCTCTGGAGGGATAATGACTTCAATGTTCAAATTAAATTTTCCCCACAGAGGCCTTGACACAGTAGACTGTAATGTCTCCTTAATGATCCACAGATTATGTGAATGTATAAAGTCTGGAGGAATTTTCAACCCTATCATGGGATCAAAAATTCATTTCCTCAGTTCAAATATTGAAACTTGTTTACATTTTTCATAAACAAAAGCACTGAGAGAAACAAGATTAAAATGAGTGAAACCCACTCAAGAAGCAACTACTCTTGGTGAAGGACTGTCTGCTCATAACATTTAATGTAACTTGCTAACAGGTTAGTTCATTATTTGTGTGGAGCAGGGTGAATAGGTTACAGACATTAAATATTGTGCCTAATGTAATGCAGAAAGAATTAATTATATTTTAAATAAAGGGCTTGATTTTTAGGATGGCCTAGGCAGAAAATGAAAAAGTTAAACCAAACTCAAGCTAAAACTTTTTTTTTTTAAAGGATGTTGCTTTCTTTTAAGGATATTCATTATTCCAATGTGGCTTTGAAGTTGAATGACAAACAAACTATAATAAAATTATGAGTTACTGAAAACACACACAAAAAGCTAACATTAAATAATGACGGTCGTACTTCGGCTATATCGTGACAAGACATGACTCACTAGAAAAGCATAGTGCTTGGTAAGGTACAAAGCGGTAGAAAAAGAGGAAGAGCATATTCCAGATGGATAGACTTAATAAAAAAGGCCACAGCCTTGAGTCTGCAAGACCAGAGCAGGCTGTTGATGATAGGGTGTTTTACAGATCTCTCATCTGTAGGGTTGTCCTAAGCCAAAGTCAACTGGATGGCAGTTAACCACAACCAAAGAAGAGCAGAAGATAAAAGCACGATTAAAATAAGTAAAGGCAGATCACCCAACAGTGGACAGGAATGTATTACCGGTAGTTTTTAAAGATTTAGTAAAAAGCCACCCAAAGCATAATGTAGAGGACATGTTAGTACTCATATAATACCCATGCATCTTTCCTTGGCAGTAGAGTGAATATGTACCTACTTGTCTATATACAAGTGAGATAAAATCAGAGGCCTTTTCACACTAAACAGCACTCTTATACCACTTTCAGTCATTCATTCCATATGTCCCATGGCTGCATCCTATGGAATCATGGGGTTTATAGTTTGAAGAGTAAACATAGGAGTTCTCTAGCCAAGGATTCTAAATACTCCTCCCAAAACATGAAAATCCCATGATTCCATAGGACTTTGGCTTAATAGTTAAAGTGGATTCATACAGCTATTAATGTCTAGAGTGATCTATATTCCACCATTTCCCCAACAATAAGACTCAATGTGGCTGACCAATTATTAAAATTAGTACAGATTACATGTACTGTACAGATATGCTGCCATCTCCTAACTTTATATGCATCTGGGATTTTCTAAGACTTTAGGTATGGTGGACATCTGTGTAGAGAATATTTATTTACACGGAAAGATGTGGCACTTTTAAATATAAAAAACGTGAATTTCAAAGTATTTTGATTGGTGAAAAAAAAACCAACCTGAAATCTGAAAGCCTTTATCTGCTTCTATGAGTCTGTTTGACTTTTATCTGCTTCTATGAATCTGCTTCGATCTTGTGTATTTCCCTTCCATAGGAGGCTCAGTTGGCCCTGCGGTTATTGTCTTCCTGCCCTATGGCAAACAACCTTTTATTTAGGCAGTCTCTTTGTTTTTAAGTTACTGTGACAGAATAATCTTTTTGATGGGATGTGTTGTGTTTTTACCATTTTATTATCCTTTGATGTGTTTTTAGCTTTTTAAATGTAATGTTTTTTAGTGGAGTTGTTTGTTTCATTTTTTAAAAAAAACTTTTGCATCAAATACCTTTTTAGCATACTGTATTCTTAATTTGATGTGTGTAGCCTTGGGTCCTGTCCTATTAAAAAAAAACAGGATAGTAATAAAATAAAATAAGATGTCTGCAAATAAACCTCTCTTTCTCTGGGAAAAAAAAATATTTTTTAATTCCCCATTTTTACATGTGAGAATGAAATTAATGAAGATATCCATCCTTGATTGATACCAGGCCATAGTACCAGCATATTGGTGTTTGCATTGGGTTTCAAGAACTAAAACATGCTTTGTCCCCCAAATGAAATCCTGTCTAGAAACAAGTCTATAATCTTCTCTAAGCACTTAAATAAAAGGTTTCTAGTATCTAGTATAAAAGTAAAGGTAGTCCCTTGAGATGAACGTCAAGTAGTGTCAGACTCTAGGGATTGGTACTCATCTCCATTACTAAGCCGAAGAGCCAGCATTGTCTGAGGATGGCTCTGGTGGCCATGTGGTCAGCATCTAGTATACTGAATATTTAAAAGCATGTTCATAATAAATCTGAGTAGGATTTTTCTCTTAGCTTCCCTTCCAAATACAATTGTTGATTTGCTGTTGTCTCTTTCACAGCAGCATAACTATTTGCATTTCAAAAGCCTCAGGTCAGGGCTGAGGAAACATCCTGTCAATCAGGCTGATACTGTATATCCATTTCTTGGATAATTGATAAGTAACATATTCCTAAAACATTCTGTATATTATGAATGGTTGGGAAAGGAAGTCAGCAGAAATGTAGTATTTTGAATTTCAATTCTTCAGTATGTCTTTTTGCAAACTCTAATACTGTTTGTGAATCTCATCTCATCTGTAACTATCTCTAACGCTGTGTTGTACATAGATTTTTCAGTGTTTTGAAGAACTGGCTGCCTATAAAACATCATCAACTGAAGGAACTAGAAATACTGATGCACACAATTTTTACTTCCACCAGTTTTTGTCTTCAGTTTTCAATTATATGTTCCTTAGTAGTGAGACTATCGCAGTTCAGGCTTATTCCTCAGAGGAAATCTATACACATCCTGATCTTTCCATTGAACTAGGAAAAAAAAAGATAAGCTTATCCAAGGTTGACAGCTATAGATTCTTAGAGGCAAACAGAGTCTATTTTATGGCTTTGCAGACAACTAACTTTCACAACTAATAGCTTCAAAATGTTTTGAGCATTTACAGCTTACCAGTGTTGATGGATTAAAAAGAAAGAACAAAAATAGCAGCACATTCTACAGGCATTTTCTATCATGCCATAACTCAAATGGGCTTTATTATTTCAAATAGCTGCAATTGTATGGTTCATTCATGCAGCATTTGGGAGAAATATCTGTCTCATCTGCTGGGCTGTGCAATGTCTGAGTGGGAGAGACACCTTTGCTGGCCTTCAATGGCATTTGTGCTACAACAGAGAGCATAGGAATGGAGCCAGAGGATTTATATGGTCTGCCCATCCCCTCCTCTCCTTCTCTGCCTACTTTTGTTGATCCATTATCCTGCCTCTGATACATAAGTTTATTGCACATGCCCCTAGAATGGGCCTGTTGCATTCCAAAAGGGAGTGTGATGGGAACAGGAGGTGGCATAGAATCCAACTTACTGCACAGGACAATACCACCACTGCTGCAGCTGGAAGTTCCCATTATGTTCCGGATGTGTCCCAGAGGGGCTGGTTTTCAGAAACACTTCAGAAGCATTCCCGAAAATTGGTCCCTCTGGGACAGATGCGGAAAACGATGTGAAGTTTTGGCAGTGGTGGCAGCGTTCTCCTGTGCGGTTCTATGCCGCCTCCCATTCCCATCACTCTCATGTTTGGAACACAACAGGCCAATTCTAGGGCCTGTGTGATAAACTCAACAGTGTAAGCTTTGCTGGCTGCTTTGAGGTCAAGTAGGAATGGTTTGTGTGTTGTTGGATTTTTCCCCCTTTCCCATAGGTTTTTAGTCTGCCCTACACAGTTGACTGGGAATTGTGACCATTTGGCCATTGGTTGTGTCTTAAATAGGTGGTCACTTCCTCGGGTAATGGGGAGAGACAAGGAGGGATTTGGTGAAGAATTACAGCACCTTTTTATTGAAGGGGAAGGCTCTAGAATTGCCTGTTTAGGTCATTAGCCTAAGGGGATGGGGAAGGAGACTTTTTGTGGGGGTTCAAATGAGTGCTAGATCCTCACTTTAAGCCATGTGACTTGGCAGAGGCATTCATAGTTTGGCCTTCCAGATGCAAGCCAGCTGGGGAGTCTTCCCCAGGACTCAGGTGTTTTGTCCAGGAAAAGCTGAGAAGGACATCTGGGCAAGATCACCTGCTGCAGCTGCTCCTACATGAGTCCCCATTGCCTTTTTACAGCTCTCAGGGATTAAATGATAAACAGGTTTTCAATTAGTTAAAATCACATTTATTTTTCAACCCAGTCTCTATGTCTGGTTTCTTCATTTCCCCCACTGGTCAGCAACATTTATCATCTTTTCCAATGTTCAAATATTTGACTGATCAAGAAGGGTAGTATCTGCTTAGCCCTTCCACCAAATAAAAGGTTTTGATCAAGAAAACAGGGAAAGTGAGTTCCTGCTTTCCTCTGCAACCAAATGTTGCTGTGGCGGGGGGAGTGTCACAATAAGAACCTCCAAACCCTCAACTGGCAGAAAAGGCCACATTGATTACAGCAGATAGGAAGGGTTGTCTCTGAAAGCATGAGATCTGGATCTGGATCTGTTGGTTAATGACCCAAATTTCCTGGTCATGGTCAAGCTTTGGGATGAGAGGGGTAACCAAATGGTCATTTGCCTGCATCTCAGATGTGCCTGTATGTGCACATCTACCCCTTGTCACCGAGGCACACTGATCTGTATTGACCCCACATTGGCTTGAAGCACCCCCAGGTCCCTGTGGACCCCTGATCCAGTTCTCTGCAGCACTGGAAACCATGCCCATAAGATCTGCCACTCACTGGTTTCCCGGCTAATCGGGGCTCAGAGTCCCTGTTCCCCACTGATGACATTGCACTTTCACTCTTGGGGCATGCCAGGAGTTGTAGCTACCCCAGTAGCCAATACGCTTTAGTGGCAGCCTGTGCCAGGGCCTGCCGAAGGGATAGCTGGGCTGGAGAACCGGAAAAATGCCTCCCCACAAACAGCAACTGTGCCAGCCCAGTGAGTCAGGTGATCCTTTTTGTTGAATTGTTACAACTGCAAAAACAGAAGGACAACAAGCATCTGATAAGCCAGGATTCATGGCAGGTGGTTGTTTATAGGTCATAAAGTGAATAGGCCTGAACTTTTCAAATAAGCTGAAAACATATGTATTTTTATTTTATTTTTATTGAAGTATTTGAAGTTTTGCTTTGTGAGCCACCTCGGGTCGCTTCCTGGGGGAAAGGCAGCATAAAAATAAAACAAACAAACAAACATTATTCACCATGCTTTATTGAACACTGCATGAGTAGAATTCCAAATCCTGTCCCCACTATGTATGTATGTATTTATTTATTTATGCATACCCCGCTCTTCAGCCCTAAAAGCTATCAGAGCGGCTTACAATTATTATTTTTTAAGACGGTTCCCTGCCCTCAGGCTTACAATCTAAAAGACACAACACAAAAGGAGAAGGGAATGGTGATAGGGAAGGGGATCAGGTCCAGCAGTTGTTCTCTCCCTTTGACGCCCAGACCAAGGCAGATGGACTGGAGGGAGGGCTCGGCTTCTTAACCTAGGCCAGATGTTGTTGTTGTAGTGTTGTGAGCCTTCAAGTCAAGTCATTTCTGACTAAAAGCATTGGAGGAGAAGAGGTTCATGTTCACATGGAGGCCTTTGCATGTGTAGAAAGCATTCACATGAAATAGATTTGGACAGACTAAGAGCTCAACCAACTTTGTGTTCAAGAAAATGTGGTGGCTAATGCCTGAACACAAGCATATTCAATCAGGAGTGGGGTATTGCTGAAGATGTTGTTCTCTGAAGAATATTTTATTTCATTTGTACCTTTGTAAATGAGAGCTTCAGGTTTGTAATTTAAAACATAAATATTTGTGTTTGTATCTTGAGGTTAGAGTCCAAATGTATTGTTAATTTGCAAAGCAGTGGTTCAGCTGTTTTAGCGATAACCAAATATATGGCTGCAATTTTGTCCATACACAAATGGGAATAACTGTAGCTGAACACAATGGCTTTTACTTCTGAGTAAAGAGGAAAAGTGTTATAATATGACATTGCTGAATATCATGACCATTTGATAATGTTTTGTAGAAAAGGAGAAAAAAGATACAAGGCATCATGATTTCTAATCCTCTTATTAGGTTTGAGTACTTACATGAATTGTGTTCATCCTGCCCCAGGCAGCCATGATATCTCAGGAGAAGGATTCACAAAGGATATACATATCTTTCACTCAGTACAGAGGAAGAGGGTGATACATTCTTATTCATTAATTTTATTTATTTCATTTCTATGCTGTCTTTTGGCAGAACCCTTTTGGTTGGTGTTTTGGTTATATATATTTTCAGTACAGGAGAAAGCATTTTCTGCACAGAAAATATTATTTCTATGCAGAAATGCAGAGAATATTATTTGACTCACAGAAATGCTGAATTAGTCCTCAAGTACAAATGATCTTCAAGAACAGAATATTTTTGAAGACTTTCTTGCACTGTGAAACAATCAGCAAAACAATTACTTTTTTTCTTACTTCAAGAAGAGAATTAATTAAAATACACATCTATAGTTTGGTGGTGATTGTGGTGATGGTTTAAGACAGACCTTAAACATGACTAGTTATAATTATCTGGTTATGTTCAATCTCCAGGTTTTTTTTTTTTAATTCAGTTATCCCCTAGTAATTAAAGTATATGTAAGCTTGATGTTATAATGGTAACAGAACTAAGTAATTTTTAGCTGTATTATTTTAATTTTTGGTTATCTTTGTATTCACAATGGTCTGCTCTTACTAAAGAGTGGTAGAAGAGTATAAACATAGTTCAAGTTCTGGTTAGTATTTGCTTTATTTTCGTACTTCATGCTCTGGTGTGGATCATGAAAGAAACATGTTTTACACCACAGGCCAGCATGCAGCTTTAGGGTTTTATTTTACTTTTTTAGACTATTGAAAAATATTATAAGTAACAATTTTAGAGAAAGAGCAGTTATTCTTATTTTAAAAAATGTAAGTAGAATGCTAACTATGAACAAGACTTTCATATTAAACCCATGACTACTTTCTTTTAATGCTACTGTCCAACCTCTGGTCCCAAACACACTGCAGAAATGATCCCATTTGAGACTGATGTAAGTAGCCTGGGTCACTGCTAGGGAATCGTGACAATTGTAGTTAATTGTGACACCAGAGCTTTCTAAATGTCTCACAAAACTACAATTCCCAGGATTCGCTAGCACTGAGCCAGGGCAATTACATTGGTCTGAAACTGGATTATTTCTGCATTGTATTTTGGACCAAGGAGAATTAATATAGTGTTCTGTCCCAAGACGTCTTCCTTCTGTTGTTATGCATGTGTAGATTAAGCCTCTACCCATGAAACTAAATGAGGTTACCGATGTGTCAGAATGGAGTAGGAACTTAAAGAATAGTCACCAAATGCCTTGTTCTCATTGAAACCTTATGGTGAAAAATGGATAATCACCACCTGCCATCTTGTCTCTGCAAGGACTCAATGCAAAACTAACTTCTGTTGCCTTTTTGCTTGGAAAGTGTACTTTCAGGAGTAGAATCTCCAGAATCTTCTAGCTATTTCATGGCAAGATTCTGAATGCAAAAGAGCAAGCTCATTTAAAACAAACTCTAGACAAGAAGAATAGAATCCAGCCACTATTTAAGCAACTCCAAAGGAGGAGGTTATCTACAGTCCATTCATCTGCAAAGTGGTCTTCTTTTCTGTCTGCCTTCTACCTTAGCAAGATTATTGGGTTGTTGTTCCCAGTGAGTCACTTCTTTTCATGATCTGTCCAAAGTATGACAGCCTCAGTTTAGTCATCTTGGCTTTTAGGGAAAGTTCAAGCTTGATTTTCTCAAGTAACCATTTATTTGTCTTTTTAGTAGTCTACGGTGTTTTTTAGAACTAAGGGCAGCAATAGACTGGCAATAAATGCCAGCCTGGGGGCAGAGTAGGGGTGTGGCATCCACATGACATATGGCCCAACGCTGCCCTGACACCGCTGTCATGCCGTGCACCCAACCACATGGCGGGCGGTTACGGCACTCCTCTGGCACTGCGTCCAGATGACACAGCACCAAAGGAGCACCACAAAACCATGGTGCTGGCAGCTACGGCACCTTTCCATGGTGCAAAAGGGAACCACTTTTTGTGCCTGCTTTTTGCACTGCAGAAATGGCAGATCAGGGCCACAGCTGGTTTTGAGTAATGTTGTGAATCTTCACAATTTTCTCCCTTAGGCTAGATTGAATAATTTTCTGGGTTTTTTTCCCCTGCTTGCAATGATAAAATGTTTTTTAAAATGACATAATTTTTAAATATTATTAGCAGCTTGCAACTTTTTTCCAGGGCAATGTGAATCCCATTCTTCAAGACTAATACTAGCTTTTTTAAAAGAGAGAGAAAAAAAGAAAACATAGGAAGCTAGTATACAATGACAACAGAGATAAGACAGAAAAAAAATTACAGGTGTATTAAAGTTTTTGAAGAGAGGTGTGGCTTCTAATGTTTCAACACCCCATGAAAACATAATATATAAAATCACAGAATCATAGAGTTGGAAGAGATGTCAAAGACCATCATATCCAACCCCTCAAATCCAATAGATAGATGGACTAATATTTTAAAATGCTTAAATTGTTAGCGTAAGGAACCCAAATTTGGAAACCACTGATATACAATGTTTTTTAAAGATAATTAAGAGTCCAGAATATGTACTGTAGTGTTGTTGCTGTGTAGATCCAGCCCAATAAAACAATACACAATATTGGAGGGAAAAGGCCACAACTTTATTAGCAGCTACCAAACAGAGCAGCATAACCATAGGGTTGGCCCAAAGCATAAGGTCTGGATCTGGCCATCAGCAACACCCCAGTTGGTTGATGTATTAGGTATGGTTGCTTGCAGCCGCAAGCATCGGGATGACGTAGGTGCCAAGCTCCGCCCTGTTGCGCAGTTAGGCAACTGTGCTGCTTCACTTGAATTGCAAGGCATCCTAGTCACCGGGTGTTAACTGACTGTGGCCCCCGCAATGGCCACAGCAAACCGCTCCATACCCGGGTCCGAGGACTCCTGACCCAGTGCCAGCAGACCCTGAAAACCCCTACCCCAGATCCAGGCCTATGCTGCCGCCAACAACAAGTTGTGACAATCAACTCCCAAGCAGGGAGGGAGGGAGGGTGGGGAGCAAATCACCAAAGGCGCTGAGCAGCGCCGCGCAGGGCCATTTATAGGCCCAACAGCCAATGGGAGCCCAGGGAGGGCAAGGCCCCTCCCCTCCCAGGGCCTCTAACCAATGAAATGGCCTGGTGGGCTCAAATGGGCCAATCAGGCAGCAGTTCCACTCCCACTGCAGACAATCAGGGACAAGCCCGTGCTTGTCCCTGTTGCTGCGCAGGAGTGCAGGAGCTCATCTGCGCAGGAGCGCCAGCGCGCAGGAGCACCGAACACAGGAGGCAAGGGCCTCCTGACACAGCAACCGCGCCGGCACGCTGAGTCGGGTGGCACCAATTGTTCTTGTTCTTGTACTTGTTATGTTGCAGGATCAACACTTGTAACTTCAGAAAGCATATTTTTCTCTATTTTTTTTCTCTTCACTGACAAAGAAAACTGTAAAACTGTAAACATACAATTTGGTTTTTCAGAAAGAAATTCCTGCAGAATATGTTGTGATTCAGTTTCACATACAGTACTGCTTTAAAAAGTGTTTGTTTTATTTAGTGTTTGGGAATTTAATTATAAAATTATATGTATTAAATATGATTGTGAGTTAAGTAAAAATCCTGTGGGCCACATGTTTCAACACTAGTGAAGCTAAATGAAGTAGCTTATGCAAATATTTCCCTTCAGCTTTTCTTGATTGAGGCTTTTTGACCTGACAAAACTGTAATTGCATAATCAATAGTCTATGAGGACTAAAATAAGCATCTCTTGGAGCCTGCAAGGAAGCATCTTTTCTCTCTCTTAACATAAAACATATATTTCAAAAAGACCTCTTATTAGAAGTAAAATGGTTCAGTTGAAAATGGAGTAAATGATTTCAGCTTTATAGCTACAATCTCACCTTCCTAACATTAACCTGGGAGTATTTTTTCCAACCTGCTTCCCTTGGAGGAAAAGGGCCACCAAGCTGGCCCTTCTTTGACACAACCTTTGCACAATGGGCATCATTTTGATGGGACAATCTCTCTCTCCAGCCTCTTCCTTATGAATAGTTGCCACCTATCCTTCCCTGGATATACCATAGGATTTTCAAGTTGTGAAAATATTTTCAAGTTGTGAAATTTTTGTGTGTCTGTCTGTCTTGTGTTAGCTTTTTTCACAGCTGACAGGGTGTGGGTAGCCAGGTAGGTCATCTTCCTTAGGCACCTGTGGTGAAAGGATCCAATCCACATGCCTTGCTATATTGATTGGCTCTGGAGCAAAACATGAGACTGCTCCTTTGTCCCAGGTGGAATTTTCTTTTTCCATGATCCAGTCTTGCTTGGGAGCCTCTGTTCCCCTTTAAAAAATGCAAGTGAAAATGAAATGTTTTGCTTCTTCAGTTCTGAGCTGGGAAGCAATCACCTGTTGGGAGGTTTGGCTTGGCCTCTTTAATGGGAAATGCCTTCTTGTCCAATGTTGCTGCCTTGTTGCAGATTTGATATTCAATAGAGTTGTGGCCTTTTATTACATTTTCCTTCCGCTTCATATCATCCTTCCTTCCAGCAACAGTTATTTTACATTGTTCATTAACAATGGATGTTTTCACAAATGTGAAACTTCAGCAATATTTTTACTGTTCAAGGCAGCAACTTGTGCCACCAAACCTTGCCTGGTCTCCTGAAGCATACTGTTTGTTACCCTTGCTTCTTCCTTCCTACTTGGCTTACTAAAATGTGCTAAGCAGACCTGGTCGAAGGAGAGAAGGAACAAATATGGGATGACAACAACAACAAAAATTGCTTTGATTTCTTCATAATTGACTGTAGTTAACCTTTAAAGCTACGTGTCTTCCTTCCAGTGGGACTTGAGCATCCACAGATTTTAGTATCCATGGAGGGGAGGGGGTCTGGAATGGATCCCTCACAGATACTGAGACCCACTGTATTTTTAATTCAAATGTTCAAGGCCAAATAAATGTCCCTCTGGGTGTTGAAAGAGCTTGCACATTTGATTTAAGTTTCATTTCTTGTAATCGTTGAGAATGTGGTGGGGTACAAATGGATAAGTGTTTTCTTTGTTTTTTGGTAATACAATGGGCCCTTGTTATCTGCTGGGGTTTGTTTCCAGGACCCTCCGGGAATAACAAAATCCATGGACGCTCAAGTCCCATTAAATATAATGGCACAACAAAATGGTGTCCCATATATAAAATGGAAAATCAAACTTTGCTGTTCGGAATTTATACTTTTGAGGAATATTTTCAAGCCGTGTATGCTCAAATCTGTGGATAAAAAATCCGTGGATAAGAAGGACCAACTGTAAGAACATCTCAGAAATTCTAATTAAATTCAACATAAAACCCTAAAAGTCACAACAGGTCCTATGGATTTCAGTGACCCTATTCTAAGATGATTCTCCAAATATGACTATGAAGCTAAACAGACTGGCCAAAAAGGCCAACGTTGGGGTGGAGTGGGGCATGGCAGCCACACTCTGAACACTCCAACTCCTCCCTCAAGCCGCTGTCACACAACTCAACCAGATGGCGGGTAGCGTTGCAGCGCTCTGGCGGCATGGCAGCTACATGCCACATGCCGAAAGGAGTGCTGTAAAGTGCAGCTTCAGTGACAAAAGCTCCCTTTTTCCAGACTTCTTTTTGGCCCCGAATAATGCGGGATTGGGGCCTCAGCATGCAATTGCAAAGGCCCCAATCTGATGCTCAAGGGGCAGTGTGACGCCACCCTTTCGGGACCCTCAGTTTAGGCCCTAAGGCTATTTTTAACCCCCTGTACGTCTCCTTATACAGTTTCAGCTTAAACATCCTACTTTGATTGCATTGCTGTGATATATTGATAATTAGTGATTATCGTTTTCTTTTTATTAGTGATCTTCCATTGGTATGCAGTGTTCTTCCTCTGTATGGCTTGCTTTTAAATTTTTCTTTCAAAGCAAAATTATACACAAAAAGGACTCCCTTTCTCCAGTCATGTAGGAATAATATTGCACTTCTCTTCTTTCAAGCAGGAAAGTTAATCTTAATGTGCTAAATAGAGGTTGTGGTCAGTGGAGAGAATGGTGGTTGGTCAGAAAGTCAAATCTTGTTGCTGGCTAGGGTTTTACTTTCTTTGGTATTCTTTCGGCAGGGATGGAAAAGTATATTTGTTCTGAGGACTAGCTTTGTTCTATACCATCAACTACCAACCTGGAAAGGCTAGGTGATGGTACAAGAGAACAAACTCTGTACCTTTCCAAGATCTTAGACTTATTTCCATGTATGTGTTTTCTGAGAGCTGTGTGGTGTAGATTGAACACTGGAGAACTTGGTTCCATTTCCCATTTGGCCATGGAAATCATACTCTCAGCCCGAGAAAACTGCATGATAGGCTCACCTTAGGCTCACTGTATGTTGGAAATGTCTTGAAGGTACACAACAAAAACAATTTGCTAGCTATTGTGTCTTCTTTTAGCCTCAAGCTTAATACTTTGCTAAGCAGAGCTATCTTTCTTTTTAAAAGATCTTGCATGTATTCGCCCCCCCTCCCCCAACCTGGTGCTTCTCTCCTGCCAGTAACTACTATGAAATGTAACTTTGAAATAAATGAAGTCACACAAATAACTGCATTGATTAGTTCAAAGGTCATATGGCAAAATATGGATTATAGGAACTCATCTATAGCAGGGCCTGTGCCTATGAAAGGACCATCAGCTGTTAATATATGATAAAGGGGTTAAAATTAATTCCTGTACTATTGAATATAAAATCCTGGATTGGATCTTTGTCCTATGCAGCAGGTTTTTACTGCGATCACTGAAACTTTAATTTGCAATAAGTACCATTAAGCATGGCTACATATCTCTAAACTTGCAATATATGGATATTGAGGGAGCTTTGGTATTCTCAGCAAACAGTAGATTGATTATATTTGGCTATTTATAACATGATGACTATACCATGTAGTTATGCTTTCATCACAACCATCCTAGCATGAGTCCTGTATCATGTCCTCGACAGGGGCTGGGGGCACTACTTTCATGGTGAATTACTACTGGAAGCACTTCATGTGAATTAAACAACGCACACAATTTAAATCAAACTAATGGATCAGTTACTATTGTGCATAACATTATTCTGAAAAAGACTAGGCTAATTTGGCTGTCCTCTGTAGGGAGTATACAAGATGAATATTTAAGGCTAGTTGTATTTTCAATGATAAGAAGAAATGTTGTGTGTATGTGTTTCTTTTAGTAACTGATACTGTAATTTCTTCTCAGCCTCTATTTTTAGTATGCATGTTAGACAAATTTATTGCAAAGTGACTGATTTTTCAGTTTGTAGTTGCTTGATATGGATTGCCCAGATGAAGAGCCAGTCAATTTGAAACAAATTGGGATATAGGATGATTGCACTGGTCATCTTCACAGCACTGTTTCATTTTATTCACTGTAATGTGAGTCAAAATTATCCAGTGATAGTTTCTCAATGCTTGTTACTGAAAACTCCTGCTGGATATGAGCATAGTTTACAGTAGGCTTTATGGACAGCCACCTTAGAATCTTTGCTCAGAGATATATGGTGAACACAAGATGGTTTTTTTCTTCTTCTTCTTCTTTCAGTGGACTTATTGGCAGATGGCCATGAATATAATGAACCCCAAGAATTTCTAGTTCATGTGCTTTTCTCATTACACATGGCAGTGGAAAGTCCAAGGGCAGCTATTTGCACTGCTTATCTGGCTGTCTCTGGCTGAAGATTTAAAATATGTATTCTGCCACCTTATAAATTACAGGATGGCATATGCAGCCATTGTTGTACTGCACTGAACTATGATGAGTATAGCTGTCATTGTAAATGAAGAAACTGCAGTGTATTTCAAAATAATTTGGAGTTATTGCCCCGTGTCTTTAAAGAAATCCAACTACTATGAAACTATCAGTTATACTGATTCTTATAGGCATTACAATTCATTCTCTACATCTAATTATAGATTTCATTCTTAGCTCCATTGCATTGAGACATAGTTTTACTTCCTAGATTTGATGCTGGGAAGTCTCCTTTTAATAGAATGGAAGAAATCTTGATTGCTTCATTGTTGTCAGCTGGATGGTGTCATGGGGAAGAGGACAAAAACCGAGGACTCCTTTATTTTATGAAATTTGCCTTGAGAAACCAAGCAGTTGCATATCAAGCCAGCTAGAACTTGCAGAGTATTATGATTCAAAAATGCCTGTTTCACTCTCATGGTGCTGGCAATCTGTGTATTCCTGATTTGGAAGGAAATACAACTGTTGTTACCTTTGGAAATTCCTGGTTTCTGCCTCACAGGCAAACTAAGTAACTAGTGGGGTGAGAAGCAGAATAATACATGCTTTCCTTCCTGTATTTCACTTTCACCACCCATGCAGCCACAAAGCAGAAAATTAGACTTGAAGTATATCAGGTATACCAGACTAATAAATATACTAAGTATACCAGATTAATACATTGAGATGGCTTCTGTACCTTTAAAGATTGTGTAGATGAGGAGATTTCAACAGGTGTTCCTTGTAACTCAGCAAGGTAACAAATAGGGCCTACTGGCATTCCTTCATTTGCACAACCATTAAATGTTCAAAAGCATATTTTTAAATTGTTAAATATTAGAATTGCTTATAAAGGTTCCCCCCCCCCCTTCTGCTGTGATGCCACTTGGAAATTAGCGAGGGCATAATTAAACAAATGGAGTGAGTGTCTCTTGCTCCACTGACTAGGATGGATGGCAGCACTCAAAATGTGCTCAATTCTGTTTTCAGTAGTGCTTACTAAGAGCCCTGAGAGTATTTCAAAGAAGTACTCCACAACAGCACTTTGTAGCAGAACACACATCTGAATGAGATCCAGGTATTCTATAGAATGAAACAGTTATTGTCTGTGCATATTTGGACAAATTTTGTGCTCTCCTTTTTCCTGGCTTGAGATTCAGTGTAATGGAGGAGGGAAGTAACTATTTGGGGGAAAGGGTTTTATTCTATTACATCACTGAGCAGTCTTTTTGTCATAGGCTGCATCTGCACTGCAGATATGATCTAGATTGACACCATTTTAACTGCCATTGCTCAATTCTATGGAATTCCGGTAATTGTGGTTTGTTGCGGCACCAGGGCTCTCTAAAAAAGATGGCTAAATGTCTCACAAAATTACAGTTCTCAGAATTCCATAGCATTGAACCTGGCAGTTAAAGAAGTATCAACTTGGATTATTTCCACACTGCAGATACAGTTTCAGATACACAGCAGACTACTGTAAAGATCTGAGCTCTTATAGTCTCATGTTATATGAGTGTACTCAGTAATACATGTTATATAGGCAAATCCTTATTGTTGACCCAATGGAGACTAAGGAACAGAATAAATGAAATAATGGAAAATAAGCAGCACTGGTAGAACTGTGAAATCCAGTGAAAATATGAGAGGGGCAATTCTTGTTTTTGAGAGTTTACCCCTCAGAAGTCAGTTTTCAATTGTGTATGAAGAGATGCATTACGTAAGAAAAAATTTTTGCACCAATGTTGCTATGTGAGTAATGTGTTTGATCTCTTTCTTTCCCTCCTTTGGGTCTGTTAAGCATTAAGGCAAGTGTGGTCTGAAGGAAGTGAGGAAATTTGCAAAATGGCTTGACTTAATTTAAGGTCATATTCAGACCTAGATGATTTATATCATATGCAGTCTAGAGTGAATAACATCAAACTGCTCATCTTATAACTAGTTCATGATTTCTAGGAAGAAAGCCGTTGCATAATGCAAATCTTTGAACATAACATGGCAAGTGAAGACTGATGGATGCCCCTGATGTACTTGTATTTGGTCTCAGTAGGAAAAGATGGGCTTGTGCTGTCACTTGAATGTGGCAACAACCTCAAATGGATGTTCCTGCTAATATTTATGGTTTTACTCAATATGTCACATCCACCTCTGAGATTTGGAACGGTAATACATCTTGCATAATGCCAGTGGCATGCTAGAAAACAGTTGAAACTGCAACAGGTTTATGTAATAGAAACTAATTCAAGTTTCATTGCTTTTTCAGTAAGAATGCATAAGCTACTCTAAATCTTTTTTGCTCCCAATTTACCTTTTGGCTTTCCAATGTACAATATATTCATTGCTTGTGATGACTAGGATTTATGGATAAGCACATGTCCCCATCCCATTTTGTTACATTGTTTGCCTCCTCTTTTCATCCCTTAAAAGTATCTCACTCACCACCATATGCACATATTGATTCAAACTTTCCACATAGAAAACCATTGTGTAAAACCATTGTGATACAATGACATCACGATTCCTTTGTTTGGTTTTAAGTAGAGGTGCTTAACAAATTAACATGAAGGGATAGATAAAATGATACGTTTTACTTTCTCCCACATTTGAACATTTTTGCTATGAAATTCTTTCCACTGACAATGTGAAGGAAAAATGTGAATGTTGGTTTTTATCAAAAAGAACCTTGGATTTTCATTTTTACTTTTGTAAAGAATTGGGTGGAGGAAACAGATGAAACTCAATTTAAATATGGTTAAAATACAAAAACTATATGAGATAGATAAGCACTAGCAAAAGATCAAAATATAATTAACTTGGGCTTTTAGCAGCTTCAAGTACTGATGAGATGGAATACAGGTTGGGAATATTTTATATACTATAGAATCAACCTAAAGTAGGCCCATTTTAGATTGGCAAAAAGAGGTGTGTTGAAGGCTGCATGAAAGCCCAGCCTTTAGATGAGAAAAAGGGAAAGTGTGCCATGAAAACACTATTTTGGCATTTTAAGGGAGAAGAAGTGCTTTAAAAAGGAGCTGGCCCATTTTAGATTGGCAAAAAGAGGTGTGTTGATGGCTGCATGAAAGCCCAGCCTTTAGATGAGAAAAAGGGAAAGTGTGCCATGAAAACACTATTTTGGAGTTTTAAGGGAGAAGAAGTGCCTTTAAAAAGTAGTTTGATTTCCCCACTACTTTTTTTAAAAGGGCGCAACATTGCTATTGCATCTAAAGGCTAAGGTGTAGTTGCACGGTTAAATGGGGCTCTGTCTCTTTAAAGCACCCATTTAAAGGCAGTGATACAAGTGCAGAGGGAGGGAAGGTGCCAAGACAAGAAGAGACCTTCAGAGCCCGGCCAGAGTGCGCCTGCACCTTCCTTCACCTCCTCCCTTTGGTTGAGAGAGTGTGACTTCTAGGGAGACAGCAGGGCACTGGAGGCACTCAGCCAGGCCAGGGCAAGCTGGCAAGAGGAGGAGGAGAAGAAGGGGAGGGACCTGGAGCACCTCCGCTGCCCTGCTTCCCTGCAAGTCACACTCTCTCAGCCGAAGGGGGGAGGAGAAGGCAGGCCCAGGCACACTCTGGCCAGGCTCCAGGGCTCTCTCCTGGCTGCCTTCCTCCTCCCTTTGGCTGAGAGAGTGTGACTTGCAGGGCAGCAGAGGGGCCCCATGTCCCTCTCCTCCTCCTCCTCCTCCTCCTGTTTCCAGCTTGCCCTGGCCCAGCATCAGGAGGACCTGGAGCACCACCGCTGCCCTTCCTCCCTGCAAGTCACACTCTCTCAGCCAAAGGGAGGAGGAAGGCAGCGGGGAGGGGGGGAGGGAGGGAAGGAGCCAGGAAGAGACCCCCAGAGCCTGGCCAGAGCACGCCTGGCCCTCCTGCTTCCTCTTCAAAAAGAAGGCTGGAAAAGTAGGACGTGTCCTGGCAAAGGAGGACGTGCCTGGTCAACTTGGAAAAGGGGGGCCTCTGCTCAAGAATGGAGGACATATGGGAATCCTCCTGGACAGAGGGCTGAAACCTCAAGACAACTCAATATAATGCTCTGGCAGAACACAGACTACAACTCCCATGAGCCTTTGCTACCATTTCCCAAGATGCCTTAATTTGCAACAGAAAGCCGACCAGTATGTTCACATGTGATGAATTCTTTCGTACTGACTCTGCATTTTTTTTTTGTGTGTGTGTGTGTAGATGCTCTCTTGTCTTGTGTGTGATGAGCTTGTGCGTAATCACGTGCATTTCCAAACTGACCTCACTTTCTCCCTCTTTCGGAATGGTCCTGTACTCCCCCATGTGATAAGCTCCGACTGTATGATGTACCTGCGCATTTGTGCAATTCGCAGCCAGCAAGGGAAAAAAAATGTTTAAAGCGCGGCTAAAAGCCACGTTCCTTGCCGCCCATGTAGCTGCTCCGCCTGTGTTTGTAGCGTTTTGACAGCTTCCCATGTAGTTGCTGAGCCACAGAAAAAACCTCAGTCTAGCTGCCCTGTACTTTTTAAATGCACACCTGGGGCTTGCAGTCTAGCTGCTAAGCATTAAGGAAAGTGCAACTTCATGTCACACTTTCCTGCCAATCTAAAAAGCCCCGTAGTATTTGGAAACATAATGAGATCAACTATGAAGAGGTTTGATTTGTACAAATTGTAAATGACAAGGTAGTGTCTGTGTTTTTAAGGCAATTTTTACAATAAAAATTATTTTTAAAAATCTTAGATTTTTTTTAAAAATGTCAACAGTAGTCTCCAAATTTAATAGTTACAGCTATGTTCAGTTTGGAGAGCATCATGTTGTACCTGCCCATTTAGGAGCTGTCAAAGATTTTTTAAAAACTTATCGGAAACAAGAGGTTTCAAGTGTAATGCAGCACTTCAAACATGGATGAATACACAGAGGTTCACAGACTGATTAATAAAAGTTAAGTACTCAAAGCCGTTCTCCTGGATGGACAAATCTGTCAACTTTGCTTTCTCCCACATTCAGTTTTCTTTAAGTCTCAGTTTCTTTCTTCCCACTGAATTTATAAAGAAATGTATTCATTAGAAAATATCTTATTCATTTCTTTTAAAAATCTGAACAAACTCTTACTCACTCCAAATCAGAATATAAAAAATAGGATTTTCTCACATTCAAGTGGTTGCATTGGCTGCTTTATTTATGCACATCTGTGTTCATGTATAGTGGATGCTACAGTGTGAGGGAACCTAGAGAAAGCAATATAAGCGCAGTGATGTGAGTGAAGCCTAGAAATAAAGAACAAAGTAGTGATAGATTGCTAACACTCCTCTCTACAAACAATATCAAATTATTTGGAACCCAAAACACAGGGAACAAGATAGTATATTTAATAATCACATCTACCAAGTTAGCAGTAATTCTAATAGTAGTGGTACTAGTGTCCTCCAGAATCTGGATCTCAAAGGGGGGGGGGGGTTGATGACGTTTCCAGGCAACGTACCATTTTGTCACTTAGAATGATATGGATAGGTTTTCCATTGCCTTTTTACGCCATTGAGAAAGACAACATATGGATGGGTTCACCACTGCCTTTTGAGAATGACACTTTTACTGACCAACCAGTGAATAAAGAGACCAGATGCAGAAAATGGGTTTCAAAAGGGCCACTTTATTAAGTTACATATTTAATATTTATTGGAAGAACTGCAACTAAAAGGGGGAGCAGCCTAGTGTGGTAGCAGCTGCCTCAGGTGGTCCTTTCCATAAACCTCCTCTGCAGCTCCCCAAGGGCAATGACATCTGAGCCCCAAGGATAACCCACACATTGGGTTAATCTTTGGCTGGTCCACATCAGGAAAGCCAACCTGAATGTTCCTCTCCCAAGCCCTGGGACTTAAAGAGAGGGTTTATCCTTCAGGCCTGCCTCAAAGGAGGCCCCTTTCACTTACTACCCAGACCTGAGACCAAAACAGGCAGTTTCAGTGACCTCCCTTCCACCAAAATGGTTACCTAGGTGCTCACTATACTCAAAATCTCCCCGCATTATCTGTCATATGACAACCAATTTAGACACCATGCCAAGCCAATGGCCCAGGTCAGACAGCAAAACAGTATGGGGTAGGCTAAAACCCCATGGAAAATGGGGGAAAAATCCCACCCGGTCTCAAAACTATACTCCAGTGAGAGGGTGGGTCAAACGCAGGATCAAAAGAGGCAGAGCCAGGGGCGGAACACAGCCAAACACCTTGTCTCAGCCCCTGACTTTGCTAACAGTGTCTTGGAATGCTGTTTGCTTTCAAATCCTGGTCTTGCGGTCACTGGAGGCCAGGAAACCATGGATCCCTCCACAACTGTTCTGCCCTGGGGGGAGGGAATCTGCATTCTATTGTTTCTGTGCTAGTTTGTAATTAAGCTCAGCACTCATTAACTATGATGTAGGGATTAAGGACAAGTTTAAATGTCTTACATTGAAATTAGAGGGATATCAGGTTTGTGGGAGATATGGTGGGAATGGAGGTAAGGAGAAGCATCTTGACCCCAATGCTATTCAACATTTATATGAAGTCGCTGGAAGAAATCATCCGTAGACATGGGGCGGGGTGTTATCAGTACGCTGATGACACCCAAATATACTTCTCCATGTCTCAATCATTAGAGGTGGCAACAGATGGCATTTCCCCCCTTAATCAGTGTCTGCATGCCTTAGGCCCAACCTATCTAAGGAATTGCCTACTTCCATATAATCCGCCCCGTACACTCAGATCCTCAGGGAGGAATTTATTACAACCAGCAAGGACTAGATTAGTTGCAACATTCCAGAGGACTTTTTCTGCAGTTGCTCCCACTCTATGGAATGACCTGCCGGATGAGATCCATCTAATATCCAACTTAAGCAGCTTCAAGAAAGCTGTTAAGACTGCTCTCTTCTGGCAAGCCATCCCAAAACAGCCCCCGGCCCCATAAAAGAACCCCATACTGCTTGTATTGGTGTAACTTTGGTTACAATAATTCTGCCCACCATTAATTGTTAATAGTTTTGCTGTGATTTTAACCAATGTTGGATTTTGGCTTATGGCTTATATTTGTATTTTATATTTGTAAGCCACTTTGATTGTTCCCACAAAAAGTGGGGTAGAAATTAAAGTTTTATTTTTATTTATATTTGAAGCAGGACATAAAATGTTTCTAATAAGGATTGAAATTGCACTGATAATTTGGTTTGTACAGGTAGCAAGGCATTGGATTCAAATTCCCACAAATCCTGCCTTGCTGAATAGTTGGCTGGCAAGATTCTGGATTTCAGAAATACATGTACACAACTGAAGTAAACTGTGAGAGGGAAAGCCATTGATTACACCTATTAATAGCTTTGCCTTAGCAGAAATACAGTTGGCCCTCTGTTTTCGTGGGAGATCTGTTCTGGATCCCCTACAAAATCGGAGGCTTGCACTTATTCAAGCCCCATAGGCCCATAGGCTTGAATGGAGCACACCCTCATGCACACAGCACAGGGGCAACATGCCATTACAAATAGTGGGGGGTCACCCCTCTGCATATATTCAAGGGTGCAGAACTCAGACCCGCATGTTAAGAGAGGTGACTGTATTCTATTCATGCAATGTAAGGAAGCTATTCTTGATCCACCTTACTCAGAGTAATCTTCCATTGTAACCCCTATCATTGTTCCAGATAGCTGGATGATCTTCTTGAAGGCAATGAAATGTGGGGTAATAGGTAGGAAGGATAGGTGAAATTTATATGCCCTGACTTGTATGAAAGAAAGCCTTTGTTTCCAGAAAAGACAAGCCACCACTAGATAACCAGTCTCTCTGTGTTAATGCCATTTGGAGTGAGTGCCATTTATTTATTTATCTATTGGATTTATATTCCTCCTTTCTCTCAAAATAGGATTCAAGGCTGCTATATCCTTGAACTACAGAATTAAGAACATGTTTATGTTAACCTTTGTGGTGGTTAAAAAGCATGATGATGGTTTTGTCAATGCTAATTTCCTCTGAGTTAATAAGGAAGTGTATAGCACTTACTTCTGATGAAGGGGGAGGAGAAAGAGAAAGAGATGAAGAAAAGCCAGCCAGCAGTATTGTGTATCAGCATTTAAAGTTGTCTTTAGAGCAATGGTGAAGTCTATGCTAAAAGCTTATAAACTCATGGCTCCTTTAATAACTTCAACATGTGAAGTCAATTAACTGTTCGCAACATTTTTCTCTCTCTTTTTCTTGTTGTGTACACCAAATATACTAAATATATCTTGCATTACTCTCAGAACTAAGAACATATAGCTGAAGAATCAATATGCTAAACTTTCTTATAATTATTAAGAAAAACTTGTAATGGGTGTAAATACAAATGAGTTTGAAAGGAAAATTATCCATGAAAACAATATTTTATTCTCTTCGAAATAGTTTTAACTCATTTCCTCCCAAACTATTTTGTAGAGGGTAAAAAGCTAGCCAATGTGCTTTGAGTAACTGTGAACTTTATAAATGTACAGACCTTTTCAAGACAGTAGCTTAGTGGAGTTTAACAAAGGGATCTGTCAGAACAATAAAATTTTTGGAAGAATAGATATTGATAAGCAAGGTAGCACTGATAACTAGGCAGACATATTGAGAGTTTTCACAGAAATACATCTACTGCTGAAGCCTCAACAACTATTATAACTGAATAGGGTGCAGTATTCCCATTTAAGTCCCATTGATGCATCCCAATCGTGTGTTGAAGAAACACATGAAGAGTGGGAACACCCTAATCCTGTTCCCTGTCAAAGGTTGAGGGTGACTGTCTAAGAGGAGAGCCTCTTCTATCAATGAAGGATCTGATCCTAACCAACAAGGATGACCTGGTTAATGGAGTGCAAGTGGGGGGATCCTTAGGCGGGAGTGATCATGTTCTCCTGGAATTTGTTATACAGTGGAAAGGAGAAGCCAGGCATAGTCAGACACACATTCTAAACTTTAGAGAAGCTGATTTCAGTAAACTCAGGGAAATACTGGGGGTAGTCCCATGGTCAGGAATACTAAAAGAGAAGTGAGTTCAGGGTGGATAGGAGTTTCTCAAAAGGGAGATACTGAAGTTACAATTTCCAACTGTTCCAACAAAGAGGAAAAATGGGAGGTGTCTCAAGAAACCAGCATGGATGACTGAAGAACTTTCAACTGAGCTAAGTTTTAAATGGGGCATACATAAAAAATGGAAAAGAGGGGGAAATCACCAAAGAATTCAAACAAATAATGAGCACGTGTAGGGGTAAAGTCAGAAAAGTGAAAGCACAGAATGAGCTCAGGCTTGCTGGAGAATAATTTAATGTTTAAGAACAATAAAAAGGGCTTTGGGGGGTATGTTCAGAGCAAAAAAGGAGGAGGAGGAGGAAATGGTAAGGCCAGTACATGGAGAAGAGGATGAAGTGCCAACAGGAGGCTAAGGGGCTGTACAGACAGCAGCCTCCAGCTGCCCCATTTACAGCCAGATTGGGGCCATGGCAACTGCATGCCACAGCCTCAAACTGGCCTTTATAGGGCACAAAAAGGAGCACAATAGCCATTGCATCACACCTTTTGCAAGGCTTTATGGCGCTCCTTCGGTTCTGCGTCATATGGAGTACCATGATACCATGAAGAGTGGCAGAGGAGCACTGTGATGCCGTGCACTGTGTGGTGCAGCAGAAGCACAGTGACAAATTAGTACATGCTGGGCTTTTCTCCCAGGATCTAAACCCCATTGAGACATCTCTCCTGCACTTGTGCAGATAACTGCTGAAAAGTTGTAGAAAAATGTCCCCTTCTTCAGCTTCAGGGAGATTGTTTTTGTTTTTGTTGCTGCTGCTGTTATGGATTTTGTTTTGTTTTTTACCTCAAATTCCACCCCCACCCTCGTGGCTTAAAAGTTAAAATAAGAACAAGATAGGTAAAAATTCAGAAAAAGATCAACATTAAAACAAAATTAAATGCTTAAGAATATTAAAACAATTTAAAACAAATTAAGTTATAAAATAATAAAAAAGCCATTAAAAGCCAGTACATTAAAGGCCATAAAAATAATCCAGCAGCTTCTTAAAAAGATTTTCTTTAGAGACCTTTATTACTAAAACCTGTACGAATAATTTTTTAAAAGTCTTTGCTTTTCACTGGAAGGACAACAGAGAGGTATCATTCAGGTCTCCCTCTTCGCACTTTCCTTCCCCCTTGAATGCATCACATGGTTTTCAGGTTTTAACAATGTTCACATTTTGCATTCAACATATATAGAGTCTCTGTGTGTATCTACACAGATTTATACCCTAGGACAGTTATTCTCATGTGACATTCAAAACATGACTATTGTGGCAGTCATACATTTGAGGGACTTGTGGTTTGAGTGTTGGACTACAACTCTGGGGACCAGGGATCAATTCTCCATTCAGCCATGAAAACTGCTGGGTGACCTTGGGCAAGTCACATGCTCTCAACCTCAGGGAAAGGCAGTGGCAAACTTCCTATGAAGAAACTTTGGTAAGAAAACCCTATGATAGGTTATCTTAGTATCACCATAAGTCAGAAATGAGTTGAAGATACACACAACAGACTTTATACAGAACATGCTTTCCCGTTTTCTGTATACTTGTTTGGATACTTGTGTTTTCAGGTTTGAAACCTTGCCCCTTACAAATAACAACAACAACAATAATAATTTGCATTATGAAACCAGTACAGAGAAAAATGAGAAGGGATTTTTTTGTTTGTTTGTTTGACATAAAGGTCAACCAATTAACAATGTTTTAAGATGGGTGAAGTGGTGCTATGATTGATTCACAGCTCATCCAATGAAGGCTATGGAACTACAGCTTCTCTTCAAGCAGAGGAAGGAGAAAAGGCTTAGCTGTAAGACCCATCCTGGGGGGGAAAACACACACACACACACACAAATCTTTATGTGTGTTACTATGGAAAAGACATTGCCAAAGCGATCTCACTCTTTAACTTATGTCTCCCCCATATGCAGCCTGACTATGAACAATGATGCCTTACCTAAGGCACACACTAAGCTCATAACAAAGGGGAAATTTTTCGCAAATGGAGACTGAGGGTGCATCTACAATGTAGAAGTAATGCAGTTGGACAGCACTTTAAGTGCTATAGCTCCATCCTGTGGAATCCTGAGATTTGTAGTTTTACAAGGTCTTTAGCCTTCTCTGTCAAAGAATGCGGGTGCCTCTCAAAACAGTAAATCCTAGGATTCTTTTGGATGGAGTCATGGTAGTTAAAGTGGTGTCAAGCACTGTGTGGTGCCTACAGTGTAGATACATCCTGGCTTCTTGTTGTCTGGTGTTAACTATACTGGTGTGAGTGGTGGGATGATGCTGCATCAATGGTGGCAACATAAAATGGCCACAGGGACATAGGCAGTGTGTGTGTGTGTGTGTGTGTGCACACGCACATGCACATGCATATGTGCGTGCATACACACGTACACATTCATGCATTCTTGTGTCAGGAGAGACCCCCACCATCACTATTCAACACTCCAAAAAGTGACTCATGCCAGGGTAATGTACACTTACACTGGTGTAAGTCACCAACAGGATGCCAGTCTTGGTTGACAACTCAGCTTGTTACCCACTATTCTATTTTGATATAAGAAGCCATAGGGATATAATTCTTACTAGAAAGCTGTTACCTTGTTGTATTTTACCTGGCTACATTTTACTTGGATACACAGTCCTTTAGCTGCCACTCTTTCCTTCTTCATTCAGATTGGACAGAAGGAATAAAGGGAAAAGGTACAAAAAGACTGGATCTTGGTATGTCCCTTTGTGTAAATTGTTATTGTTGTTGCATTCCTTGGCGCACGTTTTGCATTATGTACTAGCACACATTTATTTTCAAATTGTACTTCCAGTACACTTGAAATATTCAGCACCCTAAACATTTATTTAGTGCTATAAAATTCACAGTAAAAGGTCAGGACTACTAATACAGTTATTCTAATCTCAGTTATATTGTAAAATGTCAAATGTGTTTGAATTTAGTACATTATTGTATATTGATCATTAATGTTCAATAAAACATATGGTCTTATGTTTAGACAGGTATTTGCTGCATGAATCTAATGATTATGGTATTCCTTGCCTGTTTTTATCTCAGTGGTTGCAACTTTATTGATTTTTTTTTCCCATATACCTGGATTCCTAATTATTCATTATTTGGTAAGGGTAACCAATTATCAAAGTTGAAATTCTTTCCACAATGAGTACCATATTCATATATCACACTCCTGTAATCCTTCTAGAATTGTAGGATTGGAAACTGTATCTGTGAAGTGCTACTGAGTTCTGGATGGGACACTTGGCAAAGGATTTCTGCAAAACTATATGGATTTCACATATGGGGTGTGCATAGAGAAAGGTTGGGGAAAATCAAAATGGGAATTCACAGCCATATTGAGAAAACCAGCATAGTATTGTGGTTTGATCATTCAGATTACTACTCTGAAGACCAGGGTTTGAATCCCCACTTAGCCATGGAAATTCATGGGGTGACCTTGGGCAAGTCACACACACTCTCAGCCTCAGAGGAAGGCAAATGCAAACTTGCTCTTGCCAAGAAAACCCTTTGATAGGTTCACCCAGGGGTCACTATAAGTCAGAAATCACTTGAGGGCACACAATAACAATATATTGTGTGATTATATTTTGGTATCTACTAAAGCAGTGGTTCTCAACCTTTGAACCTCCATATATTTTGGACTTCAGCTTCCAGGGGATCCAGCCAATATGGCCAATGCTCAGGAATTCTGGGAACTGAAGTCCAAACTGAAGTCCAAAGCATCTGGAGAACCAAAGGTTGAGAATCACTGTATTAAAGGGTTTTGTGATTATATATTGATATCTACTAAAACACTGTTTAGTAGAGCATCATCCCTTCTAAATTTGATAGAAAAGAGGTGGGTGATTCAATCAAGGAGTTGAAGTGTCCTTTCTGTCCCAGAACTCATATTCATGTGTCCTTCTTCAGGCAAATTCAGATGTAGACTATATTTTCCTCTTAGACAAGTCCAAAATCCCTGAACATACTACTGCAAATGATTTTTTTTTTTGGGGGGGGGTGGGTGGTTGGAATTGGATTTTGATGTGATATCACATTTGGTACATAAAGGAATTTTGCACAATATTATTTGAGGAGGGTAACTGCGCGTGCATACTGGGAAATGTTCAAAAATATGTAGGTCTTCTCTTTGTTGACCAGAATGAGAAGTCTTATGATGCATTGGCTTCTGAAGCACTCTAAATTTATAGACATTTTGCTTTGCCTGTAAATTATTTGCTGCTGCTAATCTCTTCTCTTTGGCTAAAGAAGCAGCAGGCTACAAATGGTTTCTTCAAAAGCAGATTACTTCTCTCCACAGTAGTGACTTAAGTTAACTCTTCTAATGATTTTTGAAGGATTGTGTGGAACTTGAGCATTTTGAATACTTTATAATTCAAAGAAACAAAAAGCTTCTCCCCCCCCCCCAAAAAAAAATCCACAAAATGTACAAGGGCTTCCACAAGTGAGAACTGTATTCAGGACACCTGTCTGGCCCCCATGTGGAGGAGATCTCTTGTTAATACATCCCTTGTGCACCACAGTCTCCAGTACTTATTGCTAGTTGATTCCTTGGTTGATTCAATATTGGTTCACTTGTAGTCATGCTGCTTCCTAATTTAGCTCCTGTGGCGGGGAGTGTATGAGCAGCTAGACTTAACAATGAGTTACCTTTTAAAAAGAGAGTATTGCCCACAGTCACTTGAAAGCCTTTCTGCAACCCAAAGTTCAACACAGTGTCAAATTAATGTACAATCTGTTGCATCAAAATTGCGTGTGTGTGTGGTCATGCAGGCAATGGAGAAAGAGGGAGAGAGATAAGAAAAGAGGGGGAAATAGACAGGCTGTTGAAATTAATGATCTTTACGAAAGAGTGCAGTCATGTGCAACAAAGTAAGTTCATTTTATAAAGAAGTAAAGTCTTACTTTCAGAAGTCACATGCAGGCAGTTCTCATCATAAAATACTGCTGCACTCTGACTCCCATCAGGATGGAAACTTCTGTGTGGCAGTGTTATAGATTATGACATCACACTGTTACTGGGAATGCTTTAACAATAGAAAGAGCTGGTGGCTTCTGAACCCACTTTAATGTCCTGTCAGACATAATCAGGTGATGAGAGAAAGCTTTTACATTTTACTTAAGTATATTGTCAGAGAGCATCCTCGGAATTCTGATCTCTAATTGCCCAGTGTTAATGCTATACAGGTTTCCATTACATGGGAAGATTGATTTCCTTTGTGGGTGTAGATGTATGCATGTGTGTGCACATGCAAACAATGTGTCCCACACGGTACTCAAGATATGTAATGAAACAGTTACGCAGTTTAACCTGTTCAAAGACATAGCTGTGTTAGTCTGGAAAAATAGTGTGCAAAGAGATCTTGTAGGACCTCTGAGATTAAATGAAAGCAAAAAGCTGGTAGCATGAGCTTTCCTAGACTCAAGTCTACTTCCATCTGAGGAAGCCCATGCTACTAGCTTCATTCTTAAATGTTAGCCTCAAAAGTGCTACAAGATCCCTTTGCATTGTAATCAAAATCTATGTAGGGGAATTTTTATTGAGCTCAAAATCAAGAGGGGGTCGACTACAAGGACCCTATGAAATCGTATCCCATCTATATACCGAGGGACTGGTGGATCTAAGAAATGTTGCAGAGGCAAACTTCTCCAGTTAAAGTATCTCTTTATTTAAAAGGGAAAATCACATTCCAATTCACTATCACGCACTCATTCATTCAAGGGTCAGGAAATCAGGGGTTAATTTTGGAAAAGATTTGAGGCAGCACTATGGGTGATACTTACTATAGATGAGGCTTACATCTGGGGTCCAATAGGCTATCTTTACTTGGTTGTTAGGTCAGCCCATACCAACTATTTCCCTCAGCAGCTTAGGGTCAAATTATGTTGTGGTTGTTGCTGTTATGTGCCTTCAAATTATTTCTGAGCTATGACAACCCTAAGGCATACGCATCACAAGGTTTTCTTGGAAGAATCTGTTCAGAGCAGATTTGCCCTTGCCTTCCTCTGAGGCTACCCAAGGTCAACCAGTGGCGATTTGAGTGGGCTGAGTGGAAATTCGAACTCAGTCTCCCAGTTACTTCATCCAACACTGAGCACTAGACCAGATAAGGCATAGGTGGCTTCAAAAATATGCCATACTGGAAAAGGAAGGAATCTAATATGATCTTAAGCAAATGTGAGCAACTATGATAAGTGCTGCTGGCTGTCACAATCAGCAAGTATTGTAATGGGCTGCCAGGAGAGGCAATCAGGTGCAGATGATTTATACCATTGCAAATATATCATTTATTAAAAGTATCACAACACTGACAATACAGAACTTACTCCTTGCTTTCATTTACTGTGTGATAGGCGAGACCGAGTCACAAACTTTTCTGAATGTGCCATGGGTTTATTGTACACAAATGATTTGGAATGATTACAGCTATAAATAGTCATTCTGAGAGTACTAGAGGAGTAAAAGGAAGATATCCATCCTATCACAGCTTTGTGCAATTTCACTATTGCAAAATGTTTAGGAAAATTGTTCTTCAAAACTCAAGAACTCATGAAAAAGGGAAAGAAATAGTTCATTCTTTCTCAAACGATGAAATAATAATAATTAAAAAATACATCCCTCAGGAGGCCTAAAAGGAGCATATTTCAGGTTTTAATAACCTTATCATTTCATAAGAACAAATGTGTAAAGAATGGGATGCAAAGTGATTAGAACATCACTTGAACATTAAAGTAATGGCTGTGTGGCACTTGGACCTAGAAATGTGGGGCAGGTTTAGCCCTCTGTATCTCTAGTCCTGCCTACCCTGACCTAGCTATTTATCTACCCTGAATTAATAGTAAACTGGTTGGGATACAATAGTTACTACTACATAGACTCTGCTTCTTCAATTCAACATCAGTTCAACACTTAGGGATCAGAAGGTACCACCCACATGTTGTCCTCCTTCTTCTACACCAGCTACACACCACTGGTTCTACCTGGCCAGATTGCCTTAAAGCTTCTTGGAGTTGGTCCTTGGGGTTGGTGCTTCTGCAAAGAGATTGACTTGAGAAATAGCAAGGAGAAGTACAGCTTGCTAAGGTAAAAGAGCTTGCCTGAACCCCCCCCCCCCCGCAATCCTCGGCAATGATGATGATGATGATGATGATGATGATAAGTTATCTAGCAACTTCTCATCTTCTTTCTCCAGTCTTTCCACATCATGTATGCTAGATAGAAAGACCAGTGATGTGTTATCAGGACTCAGAGGAGAAGGGAGGTGTCAAGAGGAAACTATACAGGAGGGCAAAGCAGGAGAAGGACAGGAAGGGAAGAAACTTGTGCAGCTTCCAAAAACATCCATTGCCACAATGGAAAATGCACAAGTGTAACAATTAAATCATAGTACTTTGACTCTGGCTCAAATCAACTTGTTACTCCTGATTAGGTTAGACCCATTGAATCAATGAAAATTTGTAAGCCAATATTCATGTAAGTTCCTTTGATAAAATGTATCAAGTCTAAAAATAGTGTGGCTTGTATTTATATCCAATGCTTCTATATTAGGAGCTACAAAGAAGCCCTTTTAAATGCTTATCAAATGCTGGCCAAGATTCTATCACAGTTGCCTTTATTCAGACCTAGCTATTTATCTAGTAATATTTATTTATTTATTTATTTATTTATTAATCAATAGCAATAGCATTTACATTTCTATACCACTTAATAGTGAACTCAGCATTCACTAAGCAGTTTACAATATGTAAACCAATTTCCCCCAAGAAGGTGGGTAGTCATTTTACCGACCTAGCAATAGCAGTAGCATGGATGGAAGGCAGAGTCAGCCTTGGAGCCCTGGGATCGAGCTCACCACATTGTGGCTGCAGTACTGGAATTTAAGCATTGCACCACCATGGCTCCCTTTCTGAATGTATCTATTATAAATTCACATACCTCTTAAATATGCTGCATATTTTTTTTTCAATTCGTAGTCTTTCATAAAAGAGAGAGCATTCCATTAAGCCAATTTCATTCTAGTCCCACAAGTATGTTCATAATATGCTAATTAGTATTGTCTATTAGTTTCTTGCTTTCTTTGGTGTAGTTGTATTTTGATGTTATTTCATTGTGCACATTTTAACTTTCTTTAAAAACAAAGGCCAAAGCAAAAAAGGAAAAGAAAAAAAGGCAGACAGACAGGCAAGCAAAAATAGAAGTTCAACTGATACCTTTTCTGAAGGAATTTTGAAACAGTGAATTCAATGACAGTATAAAAAGCCATTAATGTGTGTAATGAGAATGCAGTATAAATCCTGCAATGTGATATTAATGTATCAGTTAATATTTTGGTTCATTTCACATTACAATGTTATCAGTTTCATTGTCTAACTTTATTTCCCACATGCTGTGTGCTTTGAAACAGAAATTCGTTCTACGTGTATAAATCTTGCCCCGATCCTCATTAATATTTACTGTATGATTACCATTTATTTTTTGTTTCTTCTTGTGTCTGTAAGTAACCACAGGTGGCATACTCAAAAGCACAGGAAGTCACGTGACACAATGGTAGTGTCATATCTGTTTAATCAGCAACATCTGACACAGTGTGCATTTACTGCATGATCGCACTGTCATATTTGACACAAATGATGGATTGCTGCTCCAAAGGAACTTTCAGTACTTGTTCCTTGTAGATTCAGCTAAATTGTATGTTGCTTCCAGCAATTCACTGAAGCCTCTGCCCATAATTACAATTCACCAGGTGCTGTGTTACAGTTTTAAAGCAGTCCAAATATTGATCATTTTCTAATGCACTGCTTTCTGAGAAGGTCACTGTACTAGCTTATCTTGTCGCTGTCATTGTCATTGTTGTTGTCGTCGTCATCATCATCATCATGTGATATAACCCTAATGTGGAAAGCTGTCCCCCCCCACCCCCAAGAACTGCCATTGCTTAGTTGCTACACTTATCTTTCCCCGGTAGTTGTGTCCTTTTATTCTAGTTCAGAAAACGTAGACCTTAATAATATACAATAGTTAAAATGATTAATATTAAAGCTACCAGAAGTGATTCCTGAGGTCACCCTCAAAAATGGACAAAACCAAAACTAAACCAGAAACTGGTTATCAGATAGGATGAGTGCTATTTTAAGTCCTCCATCTTGACCGTGTGGACAGTATCTAACCAGGTATTATCAGTATCTAACCACTAGTACCAATTGAAGTAAACCACTGTATTCTTTTATTTGTTTAATTGAATTAAGTGGATGGTTATAAACCTGACTAAACTACAGGGCCTTGCAATGAGTAGAAACATGAGTCATTTCACTGATGGGACAGAGAATATAGTTTCTCTTGTATGGTGGGGCCCCTCCTAATCAGAGACCTCAAATTTTAATTTACTTCATATATATATATATATATATATATATATATATGAGACACTGCATGGGACTTAAGAAGGTAAACCTGCCTATCATGAAAGATTAATTCCATTCTGCACTCAAGCAGGTCATATTTGGATGGCATGACAATGAAAGAGCCCAATGATGTCTCACCTCTATATCATCCTAAATTGGTTGACAATGAATGGTAAATCAATAATCCTTCACTCTTCAAGTGACTCTGGATAACTTAACCATCAGTTGCTCCCTGGCCACATAGGAGTTGCCAGATATGACCAACAGGGGCATCACTAGGGTTGGCATCACCTGGTGCCTCGTGGTGTCACTCCCCCCCCCCCCCCAATTTATCTCCTCTTGTACTACACCATACAGAATGGTTAGTAATAAGTTTTTTTGTACTAAAGCTACTCATAAATTGTGATTTCCATATGTCACTGAATGTAATGACAATCGTTGTGACATAAGCAACTAGCAAAATTAAGATTACATCTTTACATTGCAATATCATATGAACATCCTAAAAGTATTTACATGTATTTAATTTCCTGTGAGTAAAATGAAAATTTGGTAATATACGACATTTTTAAAGATTTTTTTAAAAAAATATTTTATTATCCTTCATTTTGTAAAAAACTGAGGCTTCTCTTCTCCCACTGAGCCTCTCCCCCCTCACCCCGTTTCTTCTGCTGAGCTCTAAGATTTTAAAGGGTTGCAGGCTAACTCCCCAGCCTGTTTCTACCAAAAGGCAGATGTTTGGTGTCAGTGGCGTCACTCTGCCACATAGAATGTCACCTGGCGTGGCCCATACTCCACACACCTCCTAGTGACTCTCCTGGTGACCCATAAATCTTTCTAGTCATAAGAAATTGAGGTGCCTTGCCCTGAGAAGCAACAGTGATTTAGTGTTGGTGGTGTTGGTGATGTTGGTGGTGTTGGTGGTGGTGGTGGTGATGATGACGATTTCATCCATTTCTATATGGCTTTGCTCTCCGATGAACCTTGAAAATGGTGTATTAGAAATACAAATGAGATACAACTCCCCCATATTACTAATGAGCTTCAACTTCACACCGCTAAGCCTGGGATGGGTGGTGGGGACAGCACAGCTGCTCAGCGTGAAAAGGTTATTAATAAGGGAAAGCCCTTCAGTTTTAAAGCAATCTGCCTGTCTTCTTCTCATTGGACAGAAGGTGTCCAAGGGTTCTGTTGGTCTACTCCTTTAACCTAAAAAGGGTATGGGAACCTCTTGCATCTGTATGATGGGGGAGAATGAATCTTCCCTCTCAAAAAACTTAAAAGATTGTATGAATTATGCCATTACAGATAAAATCTATTCAAGGAGCATTCTCCTAATATGTGGCTTTGTATGCATATGAACCTGATAGTGAGTGCCACACCACCATTTGATCTTAAGTATTATTTAGTTCTCAAATATTATTTGGAGTAGGAGTAGAAGTAGCTGCAGCAGTAGCGGTAGCAATAGTAGTTATCCCACCCCTTTTAAATAACATTTGTTATCTCAAAATTGTCTTGCAGCAATGAAGATGCGATATATGATGCCTCTTCTAGATGTACTCTATATGTAATTAAAACAAAGTTTTCAGTAGTGTGGATCTCAATGGCATACTTGTGTCAAATACCATCTCTAGCTTACCACTGCCTACAAGTGTGGACTGCCAATCACTCACTTTCTGTCCAGCTAATGTAAAGCAAGAGGGAGGTATGATTTTGAAAAAAGGAATGTAAAACTAAAATGGATGTATATTCTTGGTGTGGATTTCACACCATCGTTCAATAATGAGATGAGGTTTCCAGTGGTTTTAGACTCATCAGTGCCACTCATCTGTGCAACAAAGAACAGGGCCTCCTGACTGACAGTTTTCATATGAGTTTGAAATTGACCACAGAGATCTTTAAACATATTGTGACAGAAGCAATCTGAACTAGCTACAGCAAAGTTAGCACATGAAATTACCAATGTCAAGTTTTAACTTCTCATATCAGGTATAGCATCTTGTTTTTGAAAAAAGAAGAAAGAAAGAAATGTGATGCTGGCCCCATCCTAGTTTCTTCACTCTTCTGGTCAGAACAAATATGGGCTTAGGGGTCCCATCCTAGGAGAAAGGTAGCACATAAATAAAGTAAATAAATTATATAATGTATGAAAATCCACAGCTAACTTTGCTGTGGTCTCATATCCCTCTTCAGTGGGAACAGTTTGAAGTATAAACAAGGTGCCTATAGTATAAATAGCTTTTAGTTCACTGGGATTTCCTGTTCCTAACATTTTTCTAACTTTTCACGACTGACTTTGTGAATATATATCTGAATGCACAGGAACAGCCCACAGCACGATAAAGAAGAACTGGAAAAATATTAAACACAAGAGCCACTGCTAGTCAGTGTTGATAACACCATCATAAGCTTCCTTATTTGTGCCCCTCCTCACCAAAACTGAAAAGGTCCAAGTGTCTCTATCCTCCCGACAAGGAATTGACACAAAATATGTTTCATCTATCACAGAATGCACGTCTGTTCTAAGTTACAATGAAATAATGTGCTTAAGAGGATGCATAAAAAGAAATTCCTTTCAATGCACACTTTTGAACTAAACAAGAAAACCCAACCTATACATCACCAATGGCAGGTTATTTGTATTTATTGCCCAAGAGTCAACTCTATTTCTGGATTGGGTACTCACATGTCACACAGGTTGCAGGTGGGAACCAATCATCTGAGAATAAATAATATAAAATTGTACAAAATAGTATGACTGAATGTACATGTGTCAAATGTACTACCGCTTGTTTTAAAGTATTTTGTCCTTTAAGAAGGTTAAAAATAGTATTATGTGTGAAATGCCTCAAGACTGAGACATGAACACTGTTACTTGGGGGGGGGGGGCAATCTATTGAAAATAATGAGTGTGTTTTGAAATGAAATATCAGGAAAAATGTATTTGCAACAGTTACCTTCATTTGAAAAATAGTGATTTTCCTGTTGAAACTTTTATTTCTGGCAGCTTACCTATTTGACATCATGTTCCAAGGGCACATTCTAAATAAATAAAGCAAGCGACTAAAATTCCAAACTCCTGTCTAGATGTGCTTCTTCTCTCGTATCATTTCTGTATTTATAGCCTTGATATGTAAAGTCTGAGGGCTTGTGTTAGGAAAGCAAAGTTCAGAAGGATCCTAAACTGTCAGCTGTATGCATTACAAAGCCTGATGGTGCCATGAGGACTGCATTGTGCTCCTCTAAGTTTCATAAGAATGTCCTCCACAGATGTGAAGTGAATCTTTAGGATCACTTCAGTGATTGCTCCCTTGTCAGAATTATCAAGGAGGCACTGAATGCAGTTTCTAGGAGACAAGAGGCCAGAAGAGCCTTGAGGTACCCTGTTCTGCCAGTCCAGTACTGATGGATCCCTTTTCACAGGCAATTCTGCAGCACTTGTTGGTTTGCACAAGTGACCAATCATAAAGACCTACCAATCTGAAGGAAGATAGGTCTGAAGGAAGGTAGGACACCTGGTGCCTTCTGTCCATTGAGGCTTGGGGCCTCGCTTCAAGAAAGTCTTTCACATTCAGCTTATGCAAAGCCTCCCCATCATCTTTTTTTGTCTTCATTCATGGACTGGAAATATACCCTAGAGAGATCCCACCTCAGTTCCCACAATTCCCACTAGGTTCCCTATCTCCTGGCCTGATGTTGATTTTCAGGGCCTAGACCTTCTTCTCTGGAGGAATCAGGGAGAGTATTGCCTTGAACATGTGTTTTTATTTGTGTACAGAAACATATCACTATGTGTTGTTGGCTCTTATGCAGGCTGTTTTGAAAAGGTTGTTTTAGATTCTCCACGGAGTGCACCTGGCCAACTCCTCCTCTCCCTCCTCCTCTGCTCAGACACCACTAGGAACTGTCCTTGGATTTCAGTGTTTCAACCCTGAAATCTCAGGGCTGGGATGCTCCTGAATGGCAGCCATATTATCAGCTATCCTTTACTGGCTTCAGGTGTAATTATGGTAAAGGAGCCCTAAGCAGTGCAGTTATTCACCTCTTTGTTTACCAACATGGCATCTGTTCAGCAGCTCAATACCACTGAAAAAAAGGGGACACTTTTTCATGCGTATTGCTTGTACCAACATATTTCTATAGGTGGAAAGAGCATCAGGACCCAGCCATCCTTGTATTCAGCTTATCAAAGAAGGTTCAGGTTGTTAGGCCCTAGGCTCAGCTTCTTTTTTAAAAAGCTCTCTTCTGAGTTATAAATATCTCCCTTTGCTGCTTTGCTTTAGATAGAACATTTGCTGCTGATAAGAGGCATGAGGATGAGGACACAAGCTGGTGCCTACTGCCAACAGTGTGAAAAATGACAGTTTTAATTAAAAACGTATTTCCAGAAACAATTCCAGTTTTATATATAGCAAGGTGGTGCATCTAACACCATGAACTTTAAGATTGCTGCGCTGAGCAAATGCTTTCTTTCATCATTAGCTTACACTGCATTCCCCCCCTTTTTTTTTTTTGGTCCTTGGTCTGATGAATAAGTAGTTAGCTGTTAATGGCTCTTAGGCATTCACGTTAGCAAATTTAAGTTTTTCTTCAAGCCACAAATACAGAGGAATTTCCCACTGCAGAAGCACGCAGGAAATATAGTGCATTCCTTCTTATTTTAATCATATGAATACATTGCTTTCTTGAACCAGATATTTTAAAGGGATATTTCAAATATGGTTTTGCTCACCGTTTTTCATGTCAGCAGTCAGATGAGGACAGGAGACTGAAACAAGCATGCAGCACCAAACAATAAGAGGCCCCGAGTTGTTCTTTTTTTGCTGTGAAGAGGAAATCATGGATTTACAAAGAAAAAGAGGTCTAAACTGGTAATGTTTAATCTCATTCCCATCCACTACTTTTTCCCCACTTGGTGCAGTAAATATTCAGCTGGAAACAAGCATCCATGGTAGGTCCTGATGGGGAAATCATGCTCCATATGCCCTCCAACTTGCTCTGATAATAACCTGATAATTATCACTTCACAGCTAAGGAGAAATCCTCGTTCTCAGAATGATGTTTGCCAGCGAACTCTTCTTGGGCTATCGTGTTTGACCTTGTGGTGTCTTCTTATCCTCTTATCCCTGTGCTCTTAAACATTTAGAAAAGTGAGCTATGAATTTAATTAATTATTAGAATGGCTTCTTCTCTGCCAATCAATATGGATTATGTCCACAAGGAGCTTCTTCAGCAGAGAGTTATTAATCACAGGCAAGGATCTATCAACTATGTATTTGTGTGTCAAAGCAGAGATTTTTCTCTTTCCCAGGCTTGTGCTTTCTCCCTTTTGGGTTCATGTCAGGATTCTTTAACTCCATCTTAGCTTCCAAACTTGAGTTAGCTCTGAATTTCAAAACAAGGTTGCATCCAGCATTTGCATCCTGCAGGGAGGTCCGATTTTTGCTCATGCTCACTTTCTCCTGTAGCCAATCCCCCCCCCCCCCCGGTGTTACATGAAAATCTAATCTGTGGGTTGTGGTACCTTTTGGAACAGTAGAAGAGGAGATGTCACTAAATCTGCAGAAAGAAGAAGAAACCAGCAATAAAATAAAATAAAATAAAGACTGTCCTTTCCTGCTGCTAGGAACCTTCCTCAAGAGATGCTGTTATGAGCAGAAGAAAATGATGGATCTCACAGATAGTCTAGATGAGTAATACTACTGAGAATACAAGAAAATACTGCCATGGGATGGACAATGCCACCCCAGCTAAACTACCAAATGATAGCAAAAACAAAAGCCATTCTCCTCCTTTTTGATATTACAGTATACCCTTTTCTTGGGTACTCCAAGGAGAAACCCAACAGGTTGAGTCCCTAAACTATGCAGACCCACAGTCAAACATATATTTGAAAGACGAAGCACCACCAAGTGTGAACACACTCTCTGTCTCTCTCCCCCCCCCCCACACACATCATATCTGCCACATGCTTGTCACCTGCTCTGTCTTGTAATGTACTGAACTCTAGACATCTGAGTGGAATATTTAGCCAAATATTGTATAATGTAGGTGAATGGGAAGCACTTTTGAGCCAAATAATGATTTAGCAGCAAAACTTCTTGAGAAGAGCAATGCCATTCCAAGCCAAACTATATATCAGAATACCAAAGATGTGTTTGCCAACACCATATATTATTGTGAAACGTACAGATATCTCCTGTTTCTTTACTTCTCTTTCTTTTAACTTCTGAATGTGCCAAATTAGTTGTGTACATATGAGGCTAAATCTTTTAATGCATCCCCTGCAACCTAGCCTATTCAAATACAACTCAGTAAAGAGACGAAGTCTCAGGGTGTGGAGATCCTTGTTGTTCTTCTTCTTCTTGTTGTTGTTGTTACATGCCTCCAAGTCATTTTTCATTTATGGTGACCCTAAGGCAGACCTATCATATAATTTTCTTGGCAGGTTTCTTTGGGGGGGGGGGTAGGTTGCCATTGGCATCCTCTGAGGGTGAGAGAGTGTGACTTGCCCAAGGTCACCCAGTGGGGTTTTGTGCTTGAGTGGGGAATTGAACCCTGATCTCCAGAGTCATAGTGAAGTGCACAAACCCCTACACCACACTGGCTCCAAACAACTTATAATATAATCAATGCATCCACTTTCTTCTTTTTTTAAAAAAATCTAAAACAGTTTAAACAATATGAACATTGTAAAAAGACTCATTTTTTTCCTAAGAATTTTTGAAGTTTGTGTGGCTCTGGAAGGTTCTAGGGTTGGAAAAATACAGGTGGCCACACCATTCTAGATCATGTATAGTCTTGCCCAAATTACTGTGTCTGTGTCTGTGTGTGTAAAGGAGGTCGCCCAACTTATCAGACCAGCCTGATTGCCATGCTGGGGAGCTACGGTTTACCAGTGGCATGCTGGCATAGAGCAGCCCCAACGGGGTGCACATGGGACTTCCTGAGCTGGAATTGGCCAGTGGGCAATACTTCTTCCCAGCACTAGGTCTACAAGCCCTAGAGGGTGTTGAGGGGCAGAGGTGCCCCTTGATTGGGCGGTGTCATTACAAAGCACCACCCTGGAGGTGGGACATTAGCCCTATCCTGGCCTCTCTTTGGCCAAGAGGCTTATTTAAGGCCACATGGTGCCCATGCTTGTTGCCTTTGCACCTCGGCTCTCCCCACCCATCCTCCCTCTATTATGAATAGGGTTTGCTGTCACAACTTCAGGTGCAGTAGCATAAGTCTTAGTGGGTATGGCTCCCAGAGCTGTGTAGCACTGGATCGGGAGTCCAACAGGGACATGGGGGTCCCAGCATTGTGCGTTGCTACTGAAGAGGCAACATCAATTCAGTATCCCCCCCGTGACAAGGGGCAGAGATGTAAAGAAATGATCAACTGGTTACCTGAGTTGCAGATGGGCGCTTAGCTGGTCAGCCCCGTTCTCATCACAAAGCTTGGCTGTGACCAAGCAAATGGGTTTCATCGATCAACCAGAGATTGATGGATGACAGATCTAGACCTCATGCTCTGAGGCCAACCCTAAGTTATATCTGTTTATTAATAAAGTTGTAGCCTTTTCCTTCCAATTGCTGTGTGTGGTGTTCATTCCAGCTATGGCTCCCCTCCATGGCAATTATAGATTGGGTTAGAAAGCTTTTTAAAATCTAAAATTAGTTGCAAGATAATTTCAGAATGAAGGGGTCCAAGTGCAATTATCATCAATATAAATTCAAAGTCACAGTGTTTACCATCCAAAGGCAGTGGTAAAAAAGAACAATGGATTGTTTCCTATGGGCTGGCCCACAGAAATGTTGGTGATGCATCTGATACACAGCTTATATTAGCCAGTCTGGCAACCAATGACATTGTGATATCTTTTCACGCACAATCTGAAATACCCAACTTTTCTGTTCCAGTTTCTATGTTATAAAGTCCCATGCTAGACATATTTCATGTGCACATGGATTTTTTTTAAAAAAAGATTGATTTTCTCTCCACAGTTTTCACTGTGTCATCAGGTTTTTGAAATAAAGATTTCTCTCTTCACTAGAAAGTTGTATTCTACTGTGTATCCATTTTCAGTATGTGCTGGAAGGAACTCATTCATAAGGACACTTTGCACATGAGATATGCCATGAAAGTCAACTGCTGCATCTACACTAAAGAACTGATGCAGGTTCATTGCTTTAACCATAATGGCTAAATGCCATGGGATTCTGGGATTTGTAACTTTGTGAAACATTTCACCTTCTCTGTCAGAGAGCTTTGGTGCCACAACAAATTATAAATCCCAGGATTCCATAGGATTGAGCCATGTCACTTAACGTGACTTCAGTCTGCATTAATCCTGCAGTGTGGCAGCAACCAACTTCTGATTTAAATCTGTGTATTCATGTAGGCTTTTATTTATGTTTATTCATAGTTACAGTTCTGCTTTTTGAGTCTAACAAAGGAAGTATCACCACTCTATCCTTCTGCATTTCCCATGTGCTACCTTATAGTTCTCCGCACCATGTAAGCTATTTCAGCCATTTAATGTGTTTTTTTGGCATACTGTCTAAGTAACTATGATCAAAATTAACAATCAATTGCATTTTATTCTAATGGCTGCACTTTACAGGAGAAGACCAGAAATATCATGCTTTATTGATTAACTGACCAGGATGATTCTCTTCAGCTCTCATTTTAGCTGTCTTTCCTGTGTTTTAAAGTTTCTAGTTTAGTATTAAGACAATTTATGTCACTTTCTCTTTTTCACCAAGAAATGCAGCTTGAAATGAGTAAAAGTATAAATTGGACAAATGATTTTTTAAAAAAATGCAAAGCTAGTTTACCAGGCATATGATACACATTAATCAAAATATCAACATCAAATGACATATTTAGAAAATGAGCCTTCTGTTTCTTCACATGCATAAATTATCTCTGTCAGACTACATGATCAGTGTACAGGAGGTTTGACCAAAGGCTGCAAAAAGGATGAGTTTTGCAATGTGAATTTGTTTCTAAACTAATACCGGACATATTGTATGGGATATGTGTGTATTTATCAGCTTTTTGGTCATGCATTCATTTGCCTTTATTGAAAAGTGATAATGACAATAATTTCCAAGTCTCTGGATCCACAGAGCTTTACTACAGTATTTAAAAAGTCAGGGGGAACCCCAAACTATTATTTCCATTATTTGATGAAAAAATTTCAGAACTTAGCAATCGAAAACTAATCTAAGCCTTCCTGGAACTACATTGTGATTAATGCCACAATCACCTGTCTATTTATCTGGGCATAGCCAAATCTAGTGGGCTTACTTCTGAGTATGGATACAATTCTTCTATTTCATTATGATGTGTAAAACTAAAAAAGATCAAAACTTTTCTATCTGTTGGGTACATTTTTGAGAGTTTTTTGATTGCATTTTTGTGTCATAAATTTCATTTTGTAGAAAAAAAAATGTTCAACCCCTCCCTTCTTTTTGCACAAGAGCCAATGAAAATTAAACAGATGGCCTGCCCTGAGTGCAGATCCATTTATCTTCAATGAAGGATGAAAATTCTCATATGAAATATCTCGAGGTGTTTGTTGCAACAACTTTTCTCGTTATGAATTAAGGAACTTATGAGTATTATTTTAAGATCTCTGCTTAAGGGAAGAAATGCTTAGATTACAGCAAAATGAATTGTGTCAGAATTCATATGAGACAAATGAGAGAGCCACCAAAGATATTGCAATGATATACAATCCTCCAAGGACTGAGGCTTATGTGGAATGTTTTACAAATGCAAACTGAAAATTATACCTAATAGAATATTTCATTCATTCTTATTGTGAACCAATTTCTGAAAAACCTTGAGCAATAAATAAAACTTGAGATGCAATTATTCCAGATTCTTTTCTGGGTTTCTCCTGATGAAACATGGAACTAGAAGTCATTACATGAGATCGTAAGGTACTGTCTATGCAGCAATTCCACATCAAAAATTGCCCTTATTTCTCAGAGACCCTGCCCTTGGATGTCACACGGTAATACTATTACATATATTATTGCAGTCTACAATGGATAAGGACAAAACAAAGAAGAGCTGGTTCTAATTTATGTTTTTTAACCTGGATACAAACATTAGGGAGTAAATCTGTGGTTTTGATGCTGGTTGGCTCGGGAGCTGTATATAGACTGAGGACCTTATTGCATGGGGGTTACATTTCCTGAATTCAGTGTTAATTCAGGAGGCAGCCAGTTCCTATCACACATAAATCACCACCAAATCATTGCCCAGGTCCATCCTGGATGCAGCCAGGGTCATTTCTGTGGCCATTTTTAAAAGTTGGAAGCTTCTAAAGATGGAAAAGCTTCTGACTGGAGAAGCTCCAAAACTGGAGAAGCTTCCAACTTCTAAAAATGTCTGTAGAAGCAGCTTAGACAATCCTGGCTGCATCCGGGATGGACCCAGGAGGTGATTCGGCAGGAATTTATGTATGATAGGGAATGTTTCATAACTATTTCACACTGGGAAGAATATCTGTGAGAGCAGTTTACTTTAGGATGTAGCTATGGAGAATCTCAGTGATTTTATTAAAAGACTGAAAATTGGTAAATTTGTTCCTGTCATTGTGCTGTCTTATTTGATTAGAATGATAAAATTCTCATATATCTTTATTTTTATCTATTGCTAAATGTATATTTCAGTTAAATGTTCTCATTAATTAGTGTCTACCTTTGATTGTGATTGCGTTGGTGTGTATTTAAAAAAGCAATCTGTTCATGAAGAAATCAATATAATCCTCAATTTGAAGAATTTATAATATCAGAGAAATATGATTAAATATGATTAATCTGTTTCAGTGTACATGCATACTTTCTACATGATGTTGAACAGACCCAGAGCCTGGTGGCACAGTGGTTAAATGCCTGTACTGCAGCCACTCACTCACAAACCACAAGGTTGGGTGTTCAATCCTAGCCATGGGCTCAGGGTTGGCTCAGCCTAGCATCCTTCCGAGGTTGCTAAAATGAGTACCCAGATTGTTGGGGGCAATTAGCTTACATTTGTAAATTGCTATGAAGCAGTATATAAATGAAGCTGCTATTGCTATTGCCCGGGAGCCTATACTTTCACATTGTCAGATACGCCTGTGAACATCTTATGAATCTCAACTGGGGAAATGTGTGTGTGTGTGTGTGTGTGTGTGCATTTAGATAAGTACCAATTTATTTCTGCAGAGAAGAAAAATAAACAACACCCAGTTTGACTGGAACTGGGCATATGAATTTGTTACAGCACACTGATGCACATGACTCTGTGTTTTGTACATATGCTAAGAGATCACACTGGCCACTTGAGCAAAAAGAATCCTGTGATTTCTTTTAACACACATGTACATGCACACTGTACTTTTACAGTGTGACATTTATGAACTAACTAGACTGATATTAAAAATCTAAGCACATCTGTTGGCTGCACAGCCAATTCTAAACCAGATGTTAGAAGAGGAAATGTGCAATTAAAACATGGTTTCCAGTAGAATCACCATCACATTATAGTATTTTAATGTGTTTGTTATGTTATGCATTGAACCATAACGGACCATTTTGTAAGGCTTTTGTAATTGTACCATTCCTTATTTTGCAGTAGTTTGTTCAGACATATCATTTACTTTTGCATTATGTAGAATCAAATTGCTGACACGTTCCTTTGGTTAAGATGTTTGGGGTGATTTTATTTCCACAGTTTTATATTTCTGTTGCAAGTCAAACAAAGCAATGTTTGGTTGAATTATGGCCAATATTGCAGCCCCCTTGGAACATTCTTAGCAAACTAATTCTAATTCCATGTTTTAATGTTCTACAAAACTGAGCAAGTGTTATATATTTTAGTAAGCTGAAAAATATAGACACAAGGCATTTTCCCTTCTAGAAGCCAGTTGGAATTGGATTTACCTACCAAGACTGTACACATATACCCTTTTATGATTATTATTTATTATTTATTTTCTATAGAGGATTTATACACCCCTCTTCGGCCAAAAAGGCTCCCAGAACAGCTTACAAATTGTTAATTTGACAGTCCGCTGCCTTCAGGCTTACAATCCAAAAAGAAATTACACAGAAGAAAAAAAAAGGATGGCAATAGGGAAGAGGATTAAGTCCAGCAGATGCTGGCTGATCTTTTCTCCCTTAAAGCAGTTGGTATGGAGGGAGTGCCTCTCACCAGCCACTGGGATAAAAAAAAATAATTTTAAAAAAGCATGATGGAGCTGTACCTGGTTGCTGTTCTCTCCCACAGAGGCCATAACAGTGGCAGTTGGTATGTAAGTATTATTTTATCTCGAGTATTTATACTGCGATGGGTTCCTGAGCCATGCAGCTGACAACAGGATGAGTTTCTTCAACATACACTAGTCAAACTTCTTTTTCATCCTCAGACCTTCACAGGCAAGGGAAATATTCATCACGACTACTTTAATTCCAGAAAGCAATCCAAACATAGGTAAATGGAAGTCCAATTTAGATTTTTAAGCAATACATGATAGCCTTTTCCAGGTATTTGTGTAGCACAAAAGGAATGCACTTGGGTGGGAATGAGGAACATTCCAGAAGCAGGTTCTGGCCCTGATCTACATGTGAGCATTATAACACCCATAGAGAACTCCCCATGTGCTCATTTTACCTAAGGCTGGGAAGCAATTTCACCTGAGTCTCATTTATGATTGAGACAAGCTGTCTCAACAAAGCAGTACAGCCTGTTGAAGATTCTTAAGTCCCTGTGAGAGATCACCTCTAATGAAAACAAACAAACAAACGATCCTTTTATTTTTGTGGTCCTTTGTCTAACTTACTCAAAAATCCTTCAAGTATTTTTCCCCTTCCTTTGTGAATCTCTCTCTCTCTCTCTCTCTCTCTCTCTCTCTGTCTCTCTCTCACACACACACACATGACAAGTAAAAGGCAGATTGCTCTCAAGGATGTCAATAACCCACTCCCTGTTTTTTTAGCAATGAATGCAATGAGGCAACAGTAACTATAGCTTTAAATCCAATCGATCCAATATAGGCAAAGGTGGGATACAAATAAATATTATTTATTTATTTATTTGTGGTATTTATATTTATACCCTGCTCTTCAGCCCTAAAGGTTTACAATTATTATTTATAATTAGATGGTTCCCTGCCCTAAGGCTTACAATGTGTTGTTGTTATTAAATATTCCCATTTACCATTAAAAAAAGAGTTTAAAGTAGGTATTGCAAATGTGCAAATTCTCTCTGAAAAAAAATCCCTCATCTCTTACCACCTCAAGGTGCAAAAGTGTGTGTGTGTGTGTGTGTGTGTACATGCATGCTTTCTTGATTACAACAAAATCCACAAAAGAGTGATATGTTTATCAGCCAACCAAAATGCACACAATACATCATGCAAGCTATTTTGTGAATTTTGCTTGGTCAATAAAGGTATCACTCTATTGTGCATTTTGGATGTTGTTGTATTTTTTTTTCTGCACAGCCAACATAGCTACCTTTGAATATGTTTCTTTTATTGATTCGTTTGTGAGCATGAATTAGATCACAATTTACCTCCTAAATTTTATCTTATGCAAACATCAGGAAAAGTCGTATTGACTTCACCATTTAGATCACATTGAATTTGCAGTGTTGGGATTTTACTGTGTTTGGAATATTTCACATCCAGATCAGTTTATATTTGATCATTTCCCCCCTCTGAATAGAGACCAAGCCATGTATTTAATTATTTTAAACAATCTTAGAAAGAAGAAAAGGAAAAGTCCACTGAGTATAAAGTAAGAAACATTAGTTGCTAAAGAAGTAGGTTTGGGTCAAATGTTAGGAAGACGTTCATAACAACATATTCTACTGAATTTCACCTAACCTACAGTGAAGTGTAAAGGAAAATTTGGAGATTTTCGCCTCCGCCCCCCATGCAAATAAAACATTCACAAATATTCAAGGGGAGCAAACATCTTCTAGCAAACAGCCGTCTTAAGTTGCCATCATTTTTCTGTTACAACGAGATGTCAAGATAAATGTCAAAGTTCTGGCTGAGAAAAAACCCAAAAATGTTAAGAAAGCAAAAATAAAATAAAATAAAAAGTAGATATAAAACCTGCACAATTTGGTAATAGTGGACAGGATTGTAAACCTTTAAACTGTGTGCAGTTTTCCCTAAATGTAAAATTCTAAGTCAAATGCAGATGTTCCTAGTACAGTGTGCCCTCTGTATCCATGAATTCTGCATCCACTGGTTCAACCATCCATGGCTTGGAATTTTTTTTTTAAATAATAATCCCAAAACCAAACCTTGATTTTGCCATTTTACAAAAGGGACACAATTTCATTACACCATTGTATATAATGGGACTTGTGCAGTCATGGATTTTGATAACTACAGTGGTCCTGAAACCAAAACATAATGGATTCCAAAGAGCTCACAATACTCCAATTTTTAATGTTTGATTTAAAAAAAAACAATTTTAAGGGAAAATTGTTTAATCATGACTAATAAGAGTATTCTGACAATGACAGCAGGTCAGCAATATTGAAAACTGTTTAGTGGAGTTATAGAATTTGTTGTGTATGTTTGTGGGGAGAAAGAGGGGAGAGAAGCCAGATTAAAATGGATATAAATAATTGATTTCATTCATTATCCACTTGGGCATTTCCCCCTCTAGTTCTTTTCAGGAGTCACCAGGGGCAAGGATCCAACACGCATGTGGTGGCTCTCACCTCTTCAAGGATCCTGTTTGCATACATGACAACAGAATTGTAGAAGGTTCCTCCAAACCCAGCTCACCATCATCCCATCCAACACAGAAAACCAGGTTCATAGTTTGTCTTGCCGCATGGCTGGCACCAGATATTACTTGGGAAAGACCCAGGACTTGAAGTCTTGAGCTGATCCTGACAGAGAAATCTCCACATGAATGTTCAAGTCCCTCAGTACAACAAGCCAAGGGGACCCCAGTACTTCCACTGAGGCCTACTCAGCCAGCTCAGGAAGGGAGACTGTTGAGAAGCAGGGTGGGTGGTACATTAACAATCCTGAATCTTTATCAGTCTCTCTCCATCAAAAAATACACTTGCAAAACTAGTAGACTGTGGAATGTGGCACCTGGTGGGAGACCCGGTGGGGGAGATGGAATCTTTATTGACCACTGTGACTGCACCATCCCACACTCTCAGGCCCCACCTGTTCCTCTACAGAGAACCTAGGTGGACAAAGATGGGAGAGACCGACCCTATCCCTAGCTTCATCCAGCCAGGTCTCTGTGATACAAGATGGGCTGGTATGTTCATCCAGAATCAAGTCCTGGATCAATTTGGCACTGAGCAGCAGCATTTTAAGCCTAGAAGGCCTGTTGCCAAGCCTATCCGGTTTACTTGAAGTGTGGGACAGGCTGGGCAAAGCCAAGACCCTGCTGCTCTCCCTTTTACCTAATAGGATTTTCCCCTCATGCCATATCTCCTTCTGCCAATTATCATTGCAGTAGCTGCTCCCTGGGCAGCTTCTCCTTTCTCTTCTTTTGCATCCAGGCAGATTGTTAAACACACATACACACACACACACACACAACTACAGATAAAAAGTGATGAAAGTCATGTACTTCCCCCTCCCAAACAAAAAAGACTGACCCTCGCCTTCACTCTAGACCTGAAACAGGTTTTCCAAAGAGGCAACCCTGCCTGCACCCAGGTTTTATCCCCTTGCTTATAGTTATAGTTATATAGTTACCTTATAATTATTATCACATTGTACTGTATCTTGAGATCCTTTGTGCATTATATGTTATTGTTATTATCTTGATCCCATGTGTGCTTGTAAATCCCATTTAAGTCAAGAGGACTTACATGTATGCAATTTAGTTTTTGACTATGGATTATTCTGTTACACTGTACTATAGTCCTTATACTATGTCATTTTCATTACTGCATTACTGTATTTCCAAGTAGGTTTCAGATTAGAGTATATTTTACTATTGTATGCTGTTTCCATTACATGGGCAAAAGGTCTTTAATTATTAGTGGCCTAGACTTTCCTGCTACTTGACTCAGAAAGTCACAGACTCTGTTTCTCTGGCATCTCATACCCTCCAGCTGTCCCAATTAAGCCTGCTTTTTCAGCTTTTTAAAAAATGTGCCAGTTTCTTTCTCCTCCCGCCACTTCTTTCTTTGTCCTTTGCTTGCTTCAATTGCTGAAAATTCAAAGTGTAAAAATACTTTGGATTCAGTGAACTTAGCAGGGAGGAGGTGGCAGAATATTGCCCTTCCCAGTAGGCTCAGGGAAAAGGAAACAGGCTCTCATACCTTGCCATTAATACCTTTTGTCATATTCACCACACTCTGATGTTGTCTGGGCATATATGACCTGGTTTTCAGCTGTATAACCGTGGAAGGAATGTCATCCGTTCACCGGCTGACTGGTCCCTATCTGTTGGGGATGCAATTCTTCACTAAGTTTCTTCTCCGAGGTAGCAATTTTCTCCCTGCCTTGAAAAAGTGTTCGAAAACCAAACAGTTTCCAAAGGGTATTTCCAATTCAGCACTTCTTCTGTATAAAATTGTCATGTGGTTGTTTTGTACAAACAGCTGCATTTTATGCATGGAAAATAATATTTCAATGTAGAAATATAAATTCCCAGGCATAAAATGCATCTTGGTGTGCAAACAAATGCTGTTTTCTATGCAAATTAAACATGTGCAAATTTTACATAAACTAAATCCCCAATTATAGCATTTTCTGTGCAGAAAACAATATTTTCTGCCAGGAATTGCTATTTGTGCTCTGAAATATTACTATCTACATAGAAAACACTGCTTCTTGTGCAGAAAGTGCTATTTTCCATGCAAAACAGCCATGTGTGCATTTGGTGCTGAATAAGTCCCAACCTGCAAAGATTCTCATCAGTCCAGATACTTCTCCCCAAGATTTCTCATAAAATAAAACAACAGAACAAAACAAAAATACCCCCCAAACAAAACACGTTTTTGACCATTTTTTGGATATTCATTCCCTCCCGACCATCTCTCTCCATCTCCCTCTTCTTCACAGCCTGATTCTCCTGGATCTGAACAGGCAGTGGCACAAAAGAAGGAGGAGAGCATGTGCAATTGCTACCACTACCACCTGTGAGGTGGAGTGACACGGAAGATAGTAGCAGGCCCATGTGATGAGAAGAAGTGCAGTGCAGCCACATTATCCTGCCTCACAAAAGGGCCAGACCCACACTGAATTAGATCCAGACAAATGCAAACAAAAGGAGCTGGTGGGACATCCCTTTCCATTCCAATCCTCCCACCTAATCCCCATCTTTTTAGGATTGGTGGACCCTGTCGAATGGGGAGAGTTGTGGTAGAAGGAAAGCTATTTTGGATGGCAGAAAGTATAGTGTTTCACAAAGAGTATATATAAAATAAGTGTAGTAAAATGAATCTGTTGAACTATAGAAATTGTGAATGTTTGAAGTACAATCTCTACTTATTTGAATTTTCACAAGTGTAAATTAAAACAGTTCCAAAGTTTTATCCTGTCTGGATTTGAATTCAGATCCCCCCCCCCACACACACACACACATTGCAATAGGTATGGGATAATCAAAAAGGTGTTTTGGGTTTTTTTAGTCATTGTATTTCTTACCTGAAATATATTTTGCAAACAGCAGTTTGATTGTCAACAGTTTATTTTCTTCACACTTTAAATGCTGTGTGGATTCTTCATTGCAAGTGTGGATGCATTCATTATAGAGTCCAAACTGCAAATCCATTGTTTATAACTGACAATGGAAGGAAATCAATTGCCAATTCACACCCAGGACCTCTTTTATAGATAGAGTCCATCCATCTAGCATGCAGCCTTCCTCCCTTTCTGCTTCTCTACACTTTTCCTAGTATTATTGGGGCTTTCTAGATTGGCAAAAAGAAGTGTGTTCATGGCTGCATGAAAGTCTAGCCTTTAGATGAGAAAAAGGGAAAATGTGCCATGAAAACGCTTTTTTTTTTTTTTGCATTTTAGGGGAGAAGAAGTGCCTTTAAAAAGGTGCTGGTTTTCCCAGCTTCTTTTTTAAAAACTGCGGAACAGCGCAGCTCCATCTAAAGGCTGTGGTGCAGCTGCTAAGCATTAAGGAAAAGGCAACTTCATGTCACACTTTCCTGCCAATCTAGAAAGCCCCATTGTTTTCTTCAGTGAGTTGTGCCTTCTCACAATCTGGCCAAAACTTAAGACTAGTCATCTGGACTTCCAGAGAGATTTCTTTTTTAATCTGTTCTAGCACCCATTTGTTTGACTACTAAACTGTGCATGTGTTTCCTCAGCAATCTTCTCCAGTACTGCATTTCAAATGATTTTTTTTCCTATCCACTCTCTTGACTGTCCAGCTCTCACATCCATACATAGTCATAGAGAATACAATGGCTTGTATGATTCTAACTTTCATGCTCAGTTGCATATCTTTACATTTTACTATCTTTTCTAGTTGTTTCATAGCTGCCCTCCCTATTCTTAGTCTTCTTATGATTTCTTGACTGCAGTTCCTGCTCTAATCAATGTTTGATCCTAGGTATGGAAACTCTTTTTTATTTCTTCATTGTCTAGATTGGTTTTGTGTAAATTCTCCATGGTGATTGTCTTTGTTTTCTTTAGGTTCAACAATAAGCCTGCCTTTACACTTTCTTCCTTGATCTTCTTTAGTAGTTGCTCCAGGTCTGTGATGTTTTCTGCTAGTAGTAGTGTGTTGTCTGCATACCTTAAATTGTTGATATCCATTCCTCTTATTTTCACCCTTCCCTTCTGTATCCTAGCCTGCTTTTCATATAATATGCTCTACATACGAGTTGAACAGATACAGCCTTGTCTGACCCCTTTGCCAGTTGGGAACCATTCTGTTCTTCCATGTTCTGTTCTGATGCTAGTCTTTTGACCTGAGTACAGATTTGTCATCAGGAATGTCAGATGTGATGTCACTCCCATATCTTTAAGGACATTCCATAGCCTTTTGTGATATATGCAGTCAAAGGCTTTGCTATAGTTCATGCTGATTTTCTTTTGAAATGTCTTGGTGCTCCCCATTAGCCACCATGTTTGTGATGTGGTTCCTAGTGCCTCTTCCTTTCCTAAACCCCATTTACCCTCTGCAATTTCTCTCTTCATGTATAGTTGGAGTCTACGTCGCAGAATTTTGAGCATAATTTAGCTTGCATGAAAGATTAGAGCTATGGCCATATAGTTGCTGCAGCCCTTTGTGTCTTTTTTTTTTTTTTTTTTGGTGGTTTGGGATGTATATTGATTGTTTCCAATCTGTTGGCCATCATTTCTGTGGGCCATTATTTTGTTTTCCCTACCTGTTGAAATATGTTGGTTAGCACTGCTGTTGATTCTGTCAGTGTGGATTGCAGCAGAGGGATTGGTATAGCATCTATTCTGTTGATTTATTTTTTCCCCATTTCTCTAATTGCAACTTCCTTCTCTCTTTTTAGAATTTGGGGTTCATCTTCATATGGTTCTTTAAGCCATGTATTCTTCATTTTGTTATCTCTTTTATATAGCTCTTCTGTACTATATAGCCTTGTGCAATAATTCATATGATGGCAAACAGAAGTTACAATGCTAGCCATACTTAGATATAATACTGTGACATACCTCTGAGTAAACATTAAATTTTTTACAAAATAACAATTGTGTCCCCCTACCCACCCCACCCCTTAGCAAAGATAACACTTCATGAGTTACATTGTAGGGTACATTAAACAACAACAATTAAAACTGAAATACATCTGTGACACATACATACTACACAATGTAATTATAAGATGTTGGTTCTTTTTCCTCTTCCCCTTGATGTTTACTGTCTTTGGATTAGCTTTTAAAGAAAAATAATATGTGCATGTTTTTATAGTAACGTCTTAAATATAGTCTCATTAAATGAAAGGGCAGATACCTCCCGAGACTAATGTAACAGTTTAGGAAGCTGAAATATATTAGCTCTCTCTGCAGTGCTGTTAATACTAGGTTTTCTTTTGTAATGGCTACAAGCAGCAATGAGGTAACGTACACAAAGGTTACATCACGATGGCACTAAAGAAAGGCAAATTAATATTGGATGGAATGGTCCCATCAGTACTGCCAGAAAGTACAGGGAAAGCCAATTCGTATATGGTTGAGTCCTAGTATACTCATGACCTAACACTGCTCTGAATAAGTGGGTATATAATGAATCTATAGCATGCTATTCTCTGGAGACTCTACCCCTCACCTTGACAAGCTCTTTTATAACTTGATTGCCTGTTTTGCCATAAGAGGCTGCTGTGATTGCTGAGTGAACATAAAGCTGGGGCTTATCTGTCATGTCATTGTTGGCAGATTGCAAACTACTTTTCTGGGAGACAGCTTCATAGGTTGACATTTTCAGACAGATTCAGAAAGTGTTTCCTGTTAAACATTTTTATATTACACAGATTGGCAAGAGGCAATTCCCTCAGACCCAATTTGGAATGATTTGTATCTTTGGTGTACAATAGGTAGGGTGAATGTATATCAGGTTGTAATGTGCAAACATGTAGATTCATTTCCCATTACCAGTAAGCAAAACCCAGGAGAAAGTGGTGGGCATTGCAAGTGGGGAAGTAACAAAAGTTGAGGACTCTGTCAATTATCTAGATAATCAATTTCTTCTAAGTAAGAAAGGGTGGGTTTTCTTCAGCTTCCTTTCCGAAAAATTAGATTCAGTCACACAGTGGATCAATTGTATTGCCTCATGGTCAGCTTATATTCAAGCAACAGATTTATAGCATTGCCCCATGGATACTTTATACCCTTCAACATTTCACAGATGAAAGCCAGTACATGTATGGCCAAGCGACATCAGAGTGTGGTCAAGTTGGGAAAAGTTACTAAGGAGGGAAAAGACACACACCTGAAGAGCCTTCAGCAGTTTGTTTTTTCCTGAGCCTACTGGGAAGGACAAGGTTTCAACACCTCCTCTGCTTTCCCTCCTGCTGAGTTAATGGAATGCAAACCACTTTGCACTTTTGCTGCATTGGAAGTAAATGGAAGGACAAGGGGGGATGAGAAACTGGTCAATGCTAAAAGCATCTGAAATAGTGGGACAACAGAAGATTTATTTGGATTGTCCCAGCCAAATCAGGACAATTATCTTATGGTATGCATTAAATTTCCCAATGTTAACCACTTTGCATTTTGATCTTTGAATTGCCTTGAGCCATTACATGGCTACTTTCACAAAACATGAAGTAATTACCTTTTTAAAAGGGGGTTTGTTTGCAGTGCAATGCCTAGCAACCTTGAAGTTGGAGCACTCATTTGTTTAAAGAATTCTTAGATACCAGTCTGGCTAAATTATGTTATTTAGCAAAGTTGGTTTCTAGTAAATTGAAAAAGAAAACTTTATAACAGAACATGATATGCTTATTTCAGAACTTTGGAAATCAATTATATACTCATAATGTGGTTTTTGCTAAATGATTTTGTATTTCTTAAGATGTTAGTTTTACTTGAAATACATTATTTAAAATAATCTATGTTTATCTGAAAATTAAAAAAAATATGGTTAGAATTGTTTAGTTTAATTGTTTAGTGATACAAATATGATATTGGCTTGCAAAAGTCTTGGACTAACTGACCAGTTAATCAGAAAGTAGATTCCTTCCTTCCTTCCTTCCTTCCTTATAAGAATTCTCAAGGTACTCAGAAACTTTCTATTTTCATTTTCTTTCCCCCTTTTCCTGTTTATTTTCACTAAATATTTTTATGACTTAAATTTATAAATAGACTTAGATGTATTTTTCAGCTTGATTTAGCTCTTTTTCTTACATTCCCAAAATTCAGGAAGTGCAAATGAGAAAAAAAAATTGCATTATCATATAAACCTTTCCCCTCAATCCTCTTTTATGAACACTGGTTGGAATCCTGTTGGAAATTTAGGTAATCATAAACACTGTAGTCACAATCCTATTCAATGAATCTTGTCTTGATCCTTCCAATGCCCATTTACCAGTCGGCTGCTCCTGTGATTGACAGGTGTCTGTTCCCCTGTCAACTAGGAAGCAAGTGGCTGATGGTCCCACTTACCACTCCCTATGAGTGGTTTCTAGTGTAACAAGCAGAATCAGAATTGCTGATGAATTCCCCCTTGCAGTAGAGATCAGTGGTGGTGGTGAAACTATCAAGTAGTTGCTACCAGAATGGAACAGACTGATTGCAACTGCTGGTGGTAGTAAGTGGAAATAATAATAATAATAATAATAATAATAATAATAATAATAAAAAAAAATTTATAGCCCACTCCTCTGTATCCAATCGAAGCAGATTACATCGATTAAAAAATACAAGATAAAATATACATTGCCCATGCCCAACCACCTGCCCCTTAAAATAGAATTAAACTAGCATCAATTAAAGCAACATAATTAAAGTTAAAATATAAAATAACAAGCCATGGATATCCAGATCAAGATGTTGCAGAATTAAGAGGGGGGCTTGATACAAACAGAGCTGGGAGTTAAGATATTGGAAGATTTTCATGGTCCCTACATTGCTTCTAAAGTAGGGGCTACACAAGGATCATGAATACAAAATATTCAAAAGTGTGTAACTCTGTGTTACTCATTCAAAACTACCCAATAGAATTCTGCCTACCAATACTGAATGGATCTAGTCTAAGTAATAGTAATAGTAGTTATTGTTTCAGAGGCTATTAACTTTCACATGCAATCATTTTTATCATTATTTTTATTCTCCATATTCCCCAGTTGATTCAGGGGGCATACTAGAAGTAAAAATCATTAATTTATTTTCTTCTTGTAGAAAGGCTAGTGATGACTTTCTATAAGACTGGATTATTATAAACATTCTTCCATTGTATGTTAATTTAAATACTTAAGGATTCCATACGCTCCAACATTTAAAACATTGCTTCTCCAATTTAAATGGAACACTGGGAAAAGATACGAACAAGGAGCTTGAATGGAAGAACTTTTGTAAGATGAAGTATAAAAGGTAAAGATATTCCTTGTTGACAAGGTTATCATGTTGTGTCAATGGCATTTAATACCAGACAGGCTATGGAAAATGTTTTAAAATAGTTGGAAATAGTTGTTAAAAAATGTTGGAAATGTAAAGAGAAAATAGGGACCTGTTGCCTCATGTGGTAGAATTGTGATAATGCACCGAAATATTGGACCTGGATACACTAACATTGGGGAATATTTTAAAAAGTTAAAATCTCTGGTTACCTTTAAGAAATGTTGGGAGGTGTTTACTTTTTATTTTTTTTTGAGTCTCCAAAAATGTATACTTTTGGAGGTATACATTAGTTTTAGGTTTGGATTGAGGTGGAAAGGAGTAGTAGAGTTGGGTGTCATCTGTATATCGATGGCACCTCACCTCAAAATTCCAGAAGATCTCTCCCAGTGGTTTCAGGTATATGTTGAATAGAATAGAGAACAAAAGACAACCCTGAGGAAACCCACAGGCCAATAGCCAGGGTGTTGATCAGGCATCCCCCATCACCACCTTCTCAGCTCACCCCTCCAGGAAGGAACGGAGCCACTGTAAAACAATACCTCCAAATCCTATCCCAGAGTGGTGGCCCAGAAGGATACCATGATCAATGGTATTGAATGCCACTGAGGTTTCCAGCAGAACTAACAGGGACACACTCTCCCTGTCCAGTTCCCTGCATAGGTCATCCTCCAAGGCCACCAAGGCTGTCTCTGTTCCATATCCAGGCCTGAAACCAGATTGAAATGGATCTAGATAATCTGTATGTGATTGTGTTTCTGTTTAATTAAAATGATTAAAAGGAGGGCAAAAAAGGATTAATCAGTACACTCCATTGGAGGGACCTTTCGTTAAATGTTCAAATGTGAAAGAGATCCATAAGAACCACACTCATGCCTTGACAAACATGTGAACTAATATGAAAAGAGTGGACATCTGTGTCACTTACTAGAGCACCATATGGAGTAGCTCCAAGTGTGTTCTTCATGGTTTGTAGATAGCAGAATATATGTCCCCCATGGTTAAATATCTTGGGAGACTGCATTCTCTGGTCCTCACATGAACATGGTAATTCACTGTGAGCGTATTGACAAAAACAACATGGTAACAATAGTTACACATGTTGCATATTTTTGTGCTGCCAACAGAAGCACTAACCAACTCTCTTGAGTTTAATGATGGCTGTCACAGCCACATTTACATCCCAGCTGACAAAGTAGGCTAGCAAGATAAACTTTTTATTATGATTGGCATTTTTTTTCCTGAGATGTCTTAATTTTTTTCAGATAGCCATGATAATTAATTTTGGCTGTCGAGGCTGTGGCAATATAGAGAAGAATGAGGAATGCTTTTATCATGTTTCATGAACTGCTTTGAGCTGTAGCAACTACAAAAGTAACTGGCTGATTTGATTACAAGCCAAACATTATGAGGAAATCTCTATTAGTCTGTATGATAGTTATTGCAGCCAAAATATTATTAGGGTGCTTGACAAAAAGCAGTGTTAGCTGATGAAGCAATATTTGCAGATGAATTCAGAGTAAGAAACAATTTGCAGGCTTTTTACCGGGATTTAAATTAGTCTTGCAAAGCGAATATCAGAATATCTGAGGATTTCAATCAAAACTTTCAGTATTGCCAGTGCTTCAGAATTTGTTTTCAGAACAGGGATGACAAAACCCAGATGTGGAATTGTAAGCTAAATTGGAGGATTCAGCTGGTATGTCAACTGGAAACTGATTGTAGTACTGAGATTAGTAGCACATTCAACAGTACCTAAGGCATGAGTCCTGTCCTGAAATTACTGCATTTACCCTCAGGCCTGGAGAATAGGGGCCAGGCGGTGAAATATGGGAATCCCTATGGCTACTGAAGACTGAGAAAGGGATAATTGGGTAGTATCTCATCAATTCTAGCTGATGAGCTAGATATATGCCAGAATTATGCTTTATCAACTTAAATAGACTTGGTAGTACACAGGGATCATGCTTTGCACAGTATTTTGGATTGTTGTTTTCTCTCCTTTGTAAAGGGCTATGTAAAGCCTATGGCTATGGCACTATACAAATAAATATAATAATATTAATAATAATGGATTTATATGTTGAGAAATGAATTCATGTAATGTGATTTTTTCTTAGAAATTTGTGTTTGTGTTATACTGGTATTGAAAGACAGTGTAGTGTAGTGTTTTGAGTGTTGGGACTATGACTCTGGAGACCAGGGTTCAAATTCTTATTCAGCCATAGAAACCTACTGGGTGACCTTGGGGAAGTCTCACTCTCTCAGCCTCAGAGGAAGGCAAAGGCAAATCCCCTCTGAACAAATCTTGCCAAGAAACCTCCATGCTAGGTGTGCCTTAAATGTGTTTTAAGTTGGAAATGACTTGTAGACACACAGCCACATCATGCTAATATTGTTTCTGTAGTTATGAACAGGAAATATTAGGCACTGAATTACAGCTGCCTGACAAAAGCAATGTTTGTACAAATACATTATTCCATAAATACAATATATAGGAAATAGTTTAATAATAAAAAATGAAATATGCAAAGAAAAAGACACTAGCACCAGTAAGTAAATAAAGAATAAATTGGGTTGACTTTTAAAGCACCCAAAATTAGTCATTTTTGGACAGTGCCATCTTATACATTGGATTCTCTATGATAAGAACAAAGGAAATAAAAGGGACATTTTTCAAAAGAGCCATTTAAAATAAACCTCCCCCAATCAAAATTACACTTCCTAAAATGGGCTATCTCAACAGCTGTAGTTATCAGAGTAAACTTTATTTTTATTTAGTCTTCTTCAAAGTAAGGATGCCAAAATAGGGGGATCTGCAATATCACAAGACAAATGTAGATTTCATTGAAGGCAATTACATGATACAAAAGCGAGAAGCTTTTGCCTTAAAAAACAACAACAACTTAAAAACCCTGGGATTATGCTTGCACAGTATTGACATTTATGGTCTTGTAGCCTAAGGCCAAACATTTGTTATACACTTTATAATAAAAGTATACACAGTCGAAACTGAAATCAATCAATCTTTCATGATTACCTGTGTGAAGAAATTAAATTATCAATCATGAGCAGGGGGATGTGTTGGAATTTAAAGACCGTTACATACCCCCAAATGATTTTCATACCAGAGCAATCCAATACAATTTTGTACACCCTTAGAGAGCCTGACAGTTTTAGCTGGATAAATGCTTATCAAGCAGGAAAGCCACAGAACAACAACAAAAACAACAAAGTAATATCTTGCAAGCATTTTATCTTCAGTGATTTATGGCTACATAAATGTAGACATCCCAGCCCAAGGAAGAATGACTGATGGATCTCACTGTGACCTTAGCAGCTATATAAAAAAACAAACCAACAAACCACAAGCTTTATTTGTGAACTTCTACTCTAACTCCTTTGCCTCAGCCACTGCTGGGAAGAAAGTCCTTGAGAAATGAGCTGGTAAAATGCCTTGCCGTAAACTGCAGTGTATGCTTGGCACACAGTTGTGTACACTGAAGGAAGTGGGATTGTTTCAGCTGTAGTCCTGTACTGATATTCCCGGTTTTAAGGCCCAGTGAAGCCAACGAGACTTACTTCTGTGCAGACATATTTCAGATTTCAGTTTTAAAAGGCATCCATCGTTGTCAAAACCCAAGGAGAATTATGTTAACAGTTATATGTTTTAAAAATTGTGCTCTTCAGCTGCAATCCTATGCATGCTTGCTTAATTATAAGCTCCTAATGAACTTAATGAGATCTACATCTGAATAAACATGCAAACAATCAGTCTGTAAGACTCTTGCCAAGTGTTACCATGGTAATGGTGCCATCATGTTCAAGGGCACATTGAAAATAAAAGAACATATTCAATGTCAGCCAAAATTTATAGTTTTTTGGGGAAAGGAAGTGATGCAGTTTTATCCCTTTCTTCCTTGTGAGGCCAGAATCTCTTGTACAAAGTTCCACAGCCTCAGTGCAATCAAAAGAAAAATAAAAAGAAAAAATAGAGATGCACTTTTAATGCAGATTCGATAAAACTGCACAATACATGTGGATTATTTTGGTGGCTGCACAAATTTGCTTGCTTGTTTTGGGCATTTATCAGCAATACTTCAGTTCTTGAAAAACTTGTTCTAATATTTAAAGTAATGTAGAATAGTACTTCTTGTGAAGGCCAGGAGCCTTCCACATATGTTACAAGGCTGCCAACCATATGTTTTAGGTGCAGCATGACACAAGGGGGGGGGGGAATATGTGGTTAGGTAATGGGATTTGGACAGCCATTATATAATGATATAATGATTTGAGTGTTGGACAAGGACTCTGCAGACAAAGATTTAAAGCTCTCTGCAGCCATGGAAACCCATTGGGTGATCGTGAGCAAGTCACATACTCTCAGTCCAGAGGAAGGCAATGGCAAACCCTCTCTGAACAAATCTTGTCAAGAAAACCGCACAATAAGGTCACTTTACGGTTGCCATAAGTCAGAAACATATTGAAGGCACACACAAACAAGAACAACAAAATGGGATTCAAAATGAAGATTAGGCATAGTAATCAAAATAGTGTGAGGAGTGGGATTTGATTGTGGTGTCAGCAAGTTGTGTCAGCAAGTTTGTGCACAACATGGCACAAATGTGGACACTTTATTATTGTCACTTCTGCAGTTGTGATTGACTCCTATATTTAGTGTTCTGTAATGCTGCACAAAGGAACCTTCCTTCCTTCCTTCCTTCCTTCTTTCCTTCCTTCCTTCCTTCCTTCCTTCCTTCCTTTCTATGTCACCTTTCTTCCAAGACAGCATGCAACATAGATTAAAACAAAATACAGCTAAAAAGCAATAATTGTGATGAAAGCAATTTAAAAGCTGCATGGTTTTTGTGAACACCTTATTTAAATTCCTAATACAATGTGTTGGTACTGGAAACTCGCAAAACATAGAAACCCTGCAGCTGTCAGATGTTGGATGTCCAGAAGGTTGACTTGGGAGATTATTGCATGCAAAAATAAAGTGATTTACCCCTGCTGGGATACAGTCGCATATGGAATTATCGCATACGTAACAAAGGAAAATGGCCTAGTTTTGGAGAATTTTCCTTTCCTTTCCTTACTTTTAAACAAAATGTAGATAAAACAATTTGATCTTCTGGTTTCATGAGGCTAGTATCTTGATTTTATACAAGAAACAAGAACTCAAGAGTAATACATGCTTTTTCACCATCCTGAGATGGATTGTTCTGACCAAAATTTCAGCAACCGCAAGATTTTTTCCCCCCATATCTGTAGTAGTAGGCAGACTTAACATTGACAAGAATCTTAGTATGTGGCAGCTGGAGTTCAAGCAATGTTGACCTTGGTACCGCTACTATAAAGGACATCTCAGTATGAACACATTCTGAAGCTGAGAGAAAATTTAGAAGAAACACTCTTCTTTTCACCTGGTTGTTTTTTTTCCCCCACCAAAGGATCCTTGTTGCAGCCCTAAAATGTAATAAAAACTGCCCACTCAAAGATTTAAGCAGGTAACAATGGCAATATATAGTATTGGCAGCTAGTTTTATCTTACTTTTCAAAAGAGCCTCATATGGAGCCTATTGATATTCACTGCATATGTTCACAGAAGATTATCAGAAATGGCTCATCTAAAGCCAGTAGTCCCTGTAGACGCATTCAAAAATTTCATGGTAAATTGCAAGGCAGCCAAGGTAGAGCTGGCATTTTTGCTTTGTGAATAGAGTTTCTTTAATTGCTAGCATTCATATTTATAGAATAGTACTAGGCAGTTGAGCTATCCCGGGAGCTTAATTCTAATGCAGAATTTGTTTCCATGCAATATTGGCTTTTCAATTATTACACCACCTTTTATCTGCTAAAGTAGATCCAGAATCTGAGTGCTACTTTATGCAATGCATTTAATTAGGGGAGGTTTTGCTTTATTCTCAGAATCCACTGCGTTACTGAGCAAATATACTCATTTTAGCAATTACGGAGTTCCAGATGTTCAAAAGAGTTTGGACTGAGTTTTGCTAGTAGAATACCAGCTGCTAATTCTAAAACACATCTATTTAAAATGCTTTTCACTGCCATTCCACAAAGCTACTAAGGACAGTTTACAAGAAAATATAATAACTGTTGCCCCCTCCCAACAACCATCATTAAAACTGAACTTGTCACCTCATCTCCACACCCACAACATTTTGAATTCCTATGGACATTCTTACATATAGGCCTGTCCCTTAGCTTTTCCCTCCACCACATTCATCTGAGGAAGTAGGTTCAAGCCTACTAAAGCTCATGTTACCAACTTCTATCTTTCAGTTAGTCTCAAAAATATTCTAAGTTCTCTCTGCATGCTGATTTTCCAGATTAACATAGTTATGTCTTTGAATGATAGATAAAGAGTTTGTTTACACATGCATGTGTGTTTGTTTACAATGCACTCCCCCCCCACACACACATATTGCTGTTGCAAGCACCTTGATCTAATTTTGAGCCTGATTTAATGAAATACATTGTGTGTTATTCAGTCCTGAGTCTGGATGTGGAACAATTCAGCAATTCACAATGTAGTTCATGCTACTTCATCTGTAGGCTGTAACTGCTGTCTTCCTTTGCACATCTCAATGAAGCTTGGTGGCTTGGTGAACCCTTAAGATGGGACTAATTGTGGAACGACCTGCTGGATGAGATGTGTGTTATTGCAACCTTAGAAAGCTTTAAAAAGCAACCAAGACACATCTCTTCTGGCAGGCCTTCCCGGATAGTAACTAATTTTAAAAATATATTATTTTCATTGGAAATCAGTAGTTATTTTGAAAACTGCATTATCACAACCAAACAAGACTGTGTCTGTATGTTATTTGGGATTGTTGCAATATTCCAAGATGGTGATGATGATGGTGGTGGTGGTGGTGGTGGTGATGTCTGTAGGGAGGAAAATAAATGTTCCTGCTCTGTTCAGATGATGCCTGGGTCCAAAATGGGTGGAACATAGGCCAAACCCAGGGGAATTCTCCAGAGAGAGTCCATCTTTTGTCTGTATCAGGGTGGAAACTCCACAGAATCCCCTGTGTGTGTGGACTGTGCATCACTGTAGAGATGGGGGCAGGTTGAATTTCAGCATGTCTTCCTGCCCACCACAGCATTTTCAATTCAGACTTGCCTGGCTCTGTTTCCATTCCTTTTTCAAATGTGCAGATTGATTGCAGACGTGCACATTGGCACAACAATACCATCAGAACAGCACCATTCCTTAAGCAGACATGCAAATTGATCACACAAGAGCACATTAGCCCAACAATACCATCAGTACAGTGCACTGATGTACAATAGGGTAGCCATTGCCTGGGAAGTGTGCAAACAGTGCTGCTGGTATTGGCTTATTATGGGTGCTGGTTGTGTGGACAGTGTCCTCCCCATGGACTCAGAAGCTTGGGTAGTAAGTTGGGTTTTCCCATCAGTGTGGACACAACCAAAGAAGACTATTTCTTTATCTCCCATGTTTTCACTTGTTTGGGACTCAAGATAGCTTATAACAATTAAAATCAAACATGAATAAAAATTCACAGTATATGAAAGTTAAAAAGTCATTCAACTATCAAATTATTTCAGACTATTAGAAAGCATAAACCACTAGAAACAACAAAGAAAAAACATTCATCATCATCATCATCATCATCATCATCATCATTATTCAAAGCCCATTTCTGTCTAAAAACTCAATTTTCAGCATTTTCAACAAGTTTCAACAGTTTACAACAAGTTTCAAAATTCAGTTTGGAACAAGAAGGTCTTCACTTGCTTGTGGAAAGATCATAGGAAGAGTGCTAGATTAGCTTCTCTGGGAACAGAGTCATTAGTCATTACATTTTTGAATGAAGAAATGGACCTCAGACTGTGGAGTGACAGAATGGACAACAATTCGAAGAATCTGTACAGATTCCAGTAAAATGCTCAGTGAACCAGTGGTATGGAAATGTGGAGGGGTGAGGGAGTTATTTTAACACTCCTATCAATAACAAAAGCACACAGTTTCATTCACTTGATTACTCTTTCAATAAAAAACAACAACAATAAGAACAACAGTTAGACCAAAACAGATGGGTAATAAACTTATGGCTAAGAAAAAATGAGCAGGGTAGCCTTTCTTTTCTTAGAAATTCAGGTCCAGCAAAGTTAAATTAAATTTAAGTCCAAGGGGAACAAAATACAAACAGAATTTCTCTGAAGCTTTCACTTCACACAGAAATCCTCCCCCCAAATGTCCCAATTTGAAATTTTAGGAAATGCTAAATGAGACCGTTGCTACAGAGTGAAATATTACACCTGTTGCTCAAATTCTGCTTCAAACTTTTCACATCACACTACATCAAAAGGTGCCCTATGCTGGCAGAAGAATTTGAAAACACTCCTATTTGTTTTTCCTCTCTCCATGCAGAATTTTTTCTCAAACTACGGCACTATAGAAATCACTGAAACACTTCTGGGAGGCATGATCCTACCTGGAGCTCATTCAGCCCAGTATAAACCAATCCAGACCCATTCTGATTTAGAATGAAGCAGGTAACTTCATCACAGAAATCAGGTTTCTAGTGACATCAATCTTTCACAATGTGCAGTATGATTTATGGCCCGGTAGTCCCATCATTTCTGATAAATCACTGTACAGATTCTACCTGATTAGTTTCAACCAGTCAAGTTTCATTCTAGTTTCCAAACATAGTACTAAATGGATCTAGACCTGGAAGCTTATTGAGCTCTCATAACTGAAATGTTTAATCACAAAATAGCATCTGTGTGCTTTTTTTATTTATTTAGCACTGTGGTAAAAAGTTTGCCCCCATCCCCGCTTCACAAGGTGCAGTGACTTGTCATGAGCCTAAGGCCCTGTTGGCATAGTCCAGAATATCCATGGGTAGCCCAGAGTATCCTGGCCCCACAGCTGCCCTAACTTGCCACCCTTAGCTTGGCCTCTCCATTCCTGTACCGTGGTGGCTATCTGAATAGGCATTTCGCTGGGCAACCTGGCACATGAACCACCACTGCAGGTTGCTCCTTCTGAGGTCAGAATGAGGTGCCCAGGGATACACACATGCTAGCAACTCATTCTGATCTCATTGAAGAAGTGGACATACCAGGTGGCTCAGCATGATACCCATGCAGACAGCTGGCATAGCAAGGGAATAGAGGGCTCAAGATCTTTCCAGAAGATCCAGAGCAACTGGTAAGGTTTTTTGGAATAGTGGTTTGAGTGCTGAACTACAAATCTGGAGACCAGGGTTCAATTCCCAGCTTGGCCAGCCATGAAACCCACTAGGTGTCCTTAGGAAAATCACATGCTCTCAGCCTCAGGGGAAGGCAATCTGAAAAAAATCTTCCTCCTCTGAACAAATCTTGCCATGAAAACCCCATGATAGTTTTGCCTTAGAGTCACCATAACTCAGAGATGACTTTGTGAAGACTCACAACAAAAGCAAAAAATTAATCTTGTTATGCTCTGGTTCTGGCTAGGACATGCCAGATGTCATCTGGACTGGTCACACCAGAACCCATGTTTGGACCATGTGTAGTCCAAACAGGACAGTGCCAGATCAGGGAATGCTGGGAAATGGGTCTTTTGGCCCATGCAGAGAAGGCCATGGTGTACAGAGCTATGGTATGCCTGCTATTTTAGAGTGAGGACCATAGAGAACTGAAAAACCAATCTCTCATCAAAACTGTTCAATCCATCTTTGACTGAAGTCTCATTTTCCTTTCTGCTTTGGGTTTTACACCAGCAGTTCCCTGCACTCCTCCATAACCTGTATCAAAGGTTGACAAGGTCAAGAACTTTTGATCAGCCTGGTTATTCCAACGCTTTAGTCTTGAAACAACTTTTTGTGACAATTTTGATACAGCTTGTCTAGTGTTCCCATTATGCTCTCTTCTCTAGTAGTTTTCCTACACCTTCAAAAATTGAATATCTTCAGACAGAATTGTAACAGATAAAGCATTTTTTCAGTATATCTACATGCTTCACCTAATTTGAGTAAAGCAAACAATGCAGGAAGTCAGGGACAATCTTGAGTAATCTTCTGTAATCCCACTTTTTCAGATGAATTTTAAATGTCCCAGTTTCTCTGTCCTCCTTTCACTTTCCGTCTTGAAACTGATTTCAAAGTGCAAAATGAATTTCATTTCAGGAGAAAGGCAGGATATAAATCCTATAAATGAATAAATAAATGAATGAACGAATGTAGTGTTCATTCAATTACCTCAACAGGGGGAGAGGAGAGGAGGGGGTAGAATCTTACTCTTCTAAGTAGAGTCAAGGCAAAAGCAAACTGCTGAAGCCTCTCCAAGTTTTTGAATTTTCCCTCATTAATAACATTCCCATGTTGTTCCCATCAGTGAGCGAGGCTGCCACAAGGAAATGCAACAGGAGCTCACTTGCTGGTGAGAAGGGGGAATGTCCTCCTCCTTGTGCTGAATTGTTCTGAATTGACCTCTTTTGTCCAGTCTAGCAGCTAACTTTTAAGGTGGACTGGGAACAGTTGGCTAGTAGGGTGGGTTGTTGCCATGCAGGACTAGTGAATACAGAGCAATTACTGATCTATATTCTTGGTAATGACTCTATAACTGCAGGACTGAATGCCAGCCAATATCATTAAATATAATGCCTCACTTCCAGTAAAACTTGAGTGCAACACTGGTTTGAAGTATCCATAAATGGCCTAAATATGCTTGATCCTGTCTGATCTTGGAAGCTAAGTAGGGTCAGACCTGGTTAGTGTAAGGATGGGAGAACACAAAGTAATAATATAGGCTACATTTCAGAGGAAGGAAGAAGCAAAACCACCTCTGGGTATTCCTTGTCTAAGAAAACTCTACAAAATTCATGGGATTACCATAGGTTAATAGGCAACTTGAACACACACACACACACGGAGCATTCATATAAGATATATTAGGAAATTTTCTAATATGTGATACTGAGCTTGTCTTCTCTGAGTTTGCTTTGCAACCTATTTTTCCTCATTCTATTTTTCTTAGTGCTGCTACTGGCTCAGCTTCAGGCAGTATTATTATTGTCGGAGAAATTATAACAATATTATTGCCTGAGATATTATAATGTATGCAGTGCACAATACTCATGTAGACTGCTACTGTTGTTCTCAATAAATACTGAATCCTTCTTTTCTTTTCTTTTCTTTTCTTTTTTCTTTTCAGGGAGAACAGTTTAGGTCTCAGTGACTTAATATAAAGAAACAGTTGGTTGGATGATTATCAATCACAATGATACTTAGATTTAAGAATTACTTCTTTTTTTCCCCCCTTTCTCCCTCAAGCACACATGCCCTAGGAATATGTATAATAATAAGCTTTGTAAAATACAGTTTTATAAAAGCCATCCACAGTATATAACCTGCAATCTTTTTTTCAAAATTATTCATTTAGTTTATGCAGCATGACATAAAACTTCCAGTTTTGTAATCTGATCTATTTGTGGCTAGTTTAATATTGTAAAGAGCCTTTGGGCTCAAATGAATAGAAACATGCAGAACTGCAATATCTAGTATTCGTATAAAATTGTATTGTTTGTGTCACTAATTCCTACTCACTTTTTTGTAAAAATAATAAAATAAAATAATGCATCAGAATGTTAAAGGAAGATTAGTTAAATTAGGTTGGAGTGACAGCCAAGAGTAATACTAATAAGAATACAATTGCAATACAATGTGGGCAGTGTCATGTAAATTAATATAATGAAAGCTCAGTTGCATTCTTACTAGTGCTTGAGAGCTCCTAGCAGAAAGTTTCTATAGATAGCTTGGTACAATTTAAACAATAACTGCTGGTTTGGTGCATTGCTTTATCCACATTTCAGATTAGTGACATTGCTTAAGAAAACATAAAGAGTCAAAGGTAGAAATATGCAATAGATGTTTAATTTCTGTTTCCTTTTGAAACAGTAGGAGCAAATATTTGACAGATGTAATATCTTTTGATTGGTATTTCCAAAGGAACCTCTCTGAGTGGGTTCTGTAAATGCTTCCTCATACAGAAGTTCCTTTTGAAAGTCTAAGATCTAATGAGTTTAAAAAAAAAACCCTGCCTACATTCATACATGCTTTGTGTGTCAGGTTACATATGCAAACCTCAGGAGATGCTGGGCTTTTAGGATATTTCATATGAAGACGTATTTACAGAGCATAACACTTTGATTTCTTCAGTGCACTGAAAGTTTCAGAGCATTTTAAAAGTCAATTATAGGTGGTTTAAAGTTTCCTTGCGGAGTTGTGCCGAATCAACTTGGCACTCTGGGGAAGTCGTGATAGAAGTCCTCAAAACAAAATGATGAACACGTCCTTTAGAAAGCCCCAGGCAGCCACAGCAAGTATAATTTTATCAGTTCTCTTAGTAAAAATGCTATGTTGGTGTGTTCTGTTCTTGCAGTGTTTCTCAAATGTGAAGGAATCATCAGTGGATTTGCAAGAACAATGTGTACAAGTCACAAGGATGCCAGCTGTGGGAACTAGATGTGATGCGGAAGGGGGGTGGGTGGAGGGAGAATGAATGAAATGAGAGTTTCATGTCTAGGGATAGACTCAGCAAATTAATGCAGGACAGTACTTATTGTAAAAAACAAATAAATCTGGTTCAGTCTTATAACAAACTATGAGCCTTATCACACTAGACAAATCCTGCTCAGAAACAGGATTTTAGAAGTAGAAAAACCCCATAAATACGGGAAGATTTTCAGATACATTTCTGCCAAACAGAAATAATGCAAAAATAAAGCAAACAGAAAGTGGACAAAAACACCTTATTTACTTTCAGGAACTTCTGTTATTTCTGTTTGGCAGAAATGTTGTCTGAAAAACCTCCTTTTTAATTTTTTTTTATTTTTTTATTTTTTTGCTTTTAAATCCCGTTTCCGAGCGGGATTCATCTAGTGTGATAAGGTCTATGAAGCATTATGACAGAAAGAAGTGATGGGTCATATTACACATATTTCTGGATATACTTATGCATAGACATAAAATGTTTGCTTCCATTTTAACCTAACCACAGCTTGTTACACTGTCCAAAATGGGGAAAAAAATTATCCAAGCAATAGTTCACGAAGCTGCCTGTTTTAACTAACCATAGTGAAGGTTAAGCACGAGGTAGGTTTTGGATGGAACACTAAAATCTGATTATCACAAATGGAAACAAAAGCTTCCAGTCTCCTCCTTGTGGCCATGCCAGAGGAGAGGAAAAGAGTAGAGCATGCAAGACAAGGGCTGCATCTACACTCTAGAACTAATGCAGTTTCACACCACTTTACCTGCCATGGCTTAATGCTGTGGAAATATGGAACTTGTAGTTTTATGAGATATTTAGCCTTCTCTGTCACAGAACTCTGGTGCCACAACAAATTACAAATTAGAGATGCAGGCCAATTCATTCTCATCATGATAAAACAATTTCCTCCCTTTAGGTGTTTTGAATTTTAATTCCCATCAGTCCCATTTACTGTGGCCAGTTGTCCGGAATTCTGTGGAACATAGTCCAAAATGCTTCGAAAGTGCCTGGATGAGAAAGGTTGTTGTAAATGTGGCTTATCATGACATCGAAACTGTCCCATTGCTCCTGTAGCTTCTGATGTTGCCAGTAAGGAGGAGTCAGATTCTAGTATTTCCCACATTCCTAAGGCAATAGACAATCAGATTACAACATTAGTATAGTATCACAAAACACACCCCATAGTGTTGAGTGTTTTCTGTGAAAGTAGAAGGTGAAGACTCCTCCACCCCCACAGACATAAGCAAACACATAGCTGCTTGTGTGATGTGTTTGCACAGCAAGATATGTTTTCTGCCTCAAGCAATATTACATAGCCAGCCAACCAGCCAAGTCAAGGTGCATCTATCGAAGCACAGCTGTTTGGGGTCAATTTCAGTTTTGTGAGATATTTAGCCTTCTCTGTCAGAGAACCCTGGTGTCACAACTATAGCTCCTAGATTCCCATATTACTGAGCCATAGCAGTTAAAGTGGTATCAAATTGGATTATTTGTACAATGTGGATACAGCTAATGAAAGCAGTAGTTCAACACAGCCGTAATCAGGAGGGAAGCAAAAGACAATCGCTGCATATTAAAATATATATCATGGGTTCTTATGGAAACAAAGGAGCAATGTATAAAAGCATATGAAAGTGTCAGGAAGTGAGGAAACATTCGCTCACTCCTTACCCTCTTCTCTACAATGATTTGAGAACTTCAAAAATATTAAGCAAATTTAGCATTAAGGTTTTAAATGTGTGTGTTTCAAAATAGTATTTCCTCACCAGAGTAGAACACTGCCTATTGCCATAATGTATCCTGGGTGTATTTTTATGTTTAGTTCAGGGCTAAGGTATATAAGGTAACCTGGTGTGCCAGAATCACTTCCAACCAAATAAAGTAGGTCACTTGCTGAAATGAAAGTTAAAATTAGAAATATTGAGGTTTAAAGGCAAGCCAGGCTGAACAAAGGATGTTGTGACATTTTGTAGTGTAAGCTTTAATTATTCAAAGGAGAATTTTTAAGCCATTTGCAGCCTGACTCTGCAACAGCTGTAACAGTCATATTGAAGTTGAAGGTAAACCTTAAAATCAATACTTGTCAAAACAGTTGTGATATCAAGTGTCATGTTTGGTTGAAATAACCCCACTGCCTAGCAGTATTCACTGCAAGTTGTAATCTGATAGTCGTGCCGAGTGAAGCTGATATCATGGAATTCTGAACTCTGCTGTGCTATACAAAACATCCCATTTTTGTTGAGAAGTAATAAAGAGTATTTATAGTTTAAAAAAATAATAATAAAAGACAACTTTGATTCCTTGCCTCATGGATTCCACTTTATTTTTTAAATAAAAACAAACAAAAGTGTAAAATGCCAAATAAATCTGTTCCAACACAAGCAGACTTATGAATACAACATGTGGTTAGTAACAGAAATCAAAGATATAGCCGTGTTAGTCTGTAGAATCAGTATGTAGAGAGATCTTGTAGCACTTTTGAGACTAATTGAAAGAAAGAAGTTGGCAGCATGAGCTTTACTTCTTCTTCCTACTTTCACACCAAATGCAACTGAGAAAGCTGAAACTTAGCACCTATCTTCATGGAGTAAAGAGGTGCAATGTGGACATCTCATTCTCACAAGCAACTATTGGATATAATTGGGTGATTCTGGTGGTGGGTTGAACTTGCTATCTTTACTCCAGAGAGCTCTGCTTCTTCACTGAATCTTTAGAGGGATTGCTGTGAATCTTCCTGCTGTCTCTCTACTTGCTTCTTTGTTTAGGGGATGCTAAGCTTTGAGTTGCTTATCATTTATATCTTACATAGCAAACTTATTTTACTGAGTACAAAGTAACTTTCTAAAACATCTCTTCTTCTGGGATGTTATGACACATCCTGCATTCTTGAATTTCACAAGGAAACATGATATATATATATATATATATTCATTCCCCAGTGGGCAAGCAGATATTTTCCTCATGCTCTCTCCCCGAGTCCCCAGCTCTTATGAGCAACTTTGGTCTCTGGAAAATTGAGAAGAGATAAAGATATAAAGAGAGAGCCCAAGAGGCAGCTCAAATGTGAAGATGCCAGCTCAGCAATTCTGTTTCAGCCAAGGAAAGTTTCCTAACTCTTTTATCTGTGTTCTAATATATAAAAAAATGAAGTGGATGGGCTAAAATCTTGACAAAGCGAAAGAGGTACAAAAATATATACTGAGAAATAGCTGGGGATAGCACTGATGGAGTAATGCAGAGGGAACAATAACCAACTTTTAAATCATTACAACCACTCTGTTGTTCCTCTTCAAACTTTCTTTGTATTTGTTCTCATAGTATCATTAATGAAATAGAGAAGTGTGTTGAAACCCTTCATTTTGAATGGTTAGCAGCAAAAAGGTCAACCTAAAATGCTGCAAAGAAATTCTATTTTTAAAAAATTATAGGTTCCAGGTACAGGTAGTACTAAAATGGGTTCATAATAGTGACTTTTTTTTTTGCAATAAGTCAAAGATGACTTAGAGGCACACAACAACAACAACAACAATTATTGTGTGTGCTATTGATACAATAAAAATGTCAACACACTTGTCCCTTCATATTTGCTAGGGTTAGGGACATAAGACCCCTGTGAATGTGGAAAAACTGCATATAACCAAAACACCATGTTTTTACCTGAGAGAAACCTCTCTAGGAATCTCTAGTTGCCGCGCAGGTCAGCCCCCCCAATAAATACAGAAACCTGGTTGGAGGGGAAAAGGCCACAACTTTATTAACTGTTCCACACATGCAGAACACACAAAACCATAGGGTTGGCCCAAAGCATAAGGTCTGGATCTGGCCATCAGCAACACCCTGGTTGGTTGATGTACGCTTGGTAGCAAGGGCAAACATCGGGATGACGTAGGTGCCAAGCTCCGCCCTGTTGCGCAGTTAGGCAACTGCGCTGCTTCACATCGAATTGTGAGACATCCTAGTCACCGGGTATTAATCGACTGTGGCCCCCGTAATGGCCACAGCGAATCGCTCCTTACCCGGGTCATGAGGACTCCTGATCCAGTGCCAGCGGGCCCTGGAAACCCCTACCCCAGATCCAGGCCTATGCTGCCACCCAGAACAGAAGTTGTGACAATCAACTCCCAAAACAGGGAGGGAGGGTGGGAGAGCAGAACTGGCAATGGTGCCGACGCTCACCTTACACGGCCTTAAATAGGCCCAACAGCCAATGAGGGCTCAGGAACGATGGAGGCACCACCCTCTCCGATCTCTCCACCAATAGGAGGGCACACCATACCCTGCTGTGGCCAATCAGACAGGTTCCTTTCCTGCTCCTCCCGGTGGCCAATTAGCATCGAGGCCGCGCTCACACCGGCCACTGGGGGGCCCAAGCCTGGCACGCGGGAAGGGGAGAGGCCTTCCTTCACGTGGCAACAGCGCCGGCCCGTTAATTCGGATGGCACCATGTCTTCCAGTTCAACTCTGTGGTCAACATCTGACAGACTCTGACCACAGAACTACATCGGAGGAGCTACATATGCCTAGGAGAGTATTCTCTCTAGGAATCTCTAGATCTTTCAGTGCAACTTTTGGTTAAAGTTGACCATAGAGTTGCACTGGAGGACCTAGATATTCCTAGAGAGAACATATTAATCAAACCTGTGAATAATCAAATCCACAAATATCAAAGCTGCAAATATGGAGGGAAGAGTGCATATTCATCTTCTTTAATCCAATATCTGTCAAATAAACCAATGTTATAGTTTGTTTTAGCGTCAGGTGCAGGGGGGGGGGTTCCTAGCTCATAGTGCAGAGCCTATGTTGAAAAGCCCCTAGGCTCATTTCCTTTGCATCTCAGCACAGAGAGTAACTAGTTTAGACCATTTGGCAGTTTCATTCACTTTCACCACATATGTTTTCATGTCTCTCCAGATCCCAGCCCTGTGGAATAATGGCCAGTGTGGTACATCAGTATATAATCCTACTCCCACTCCCCTGTCAGAGAGAATGACATCCTG